>JANUWF010000283.1:110000-2575683 GCA_026120185.1 Voacanga thouarsii | reverse complement strand
AGCTTTATTAATTGTTTATTTATTTTAGTTATTTGTTTAATTTTTAAGTTAATTTGTTATTTATATTTTTCAATTCTATTATTTCATTATTTGTTAATACTTTATTTTATTTTTTTGAACTTTTATTTGAATTTTGATTGATTGTTTTTTTTTAGAAATAATGGATCCAAATTAATATCATTATTTTTCTTCATCACAATCATCTGCACATTTTGATTTCAATATAGATACAAACTTGAATTTAATAAATAATAAAATAGGTAATGAAGATGAAGGCCTTAGTAGGCCTAGTGTTAGTGTTACACAATCACAACCAACTCCAACTATTAATCCTAATAAATCTAATATAGGTCAGGATGATGTTGAAACAGCAGGCATTATAGCTAAAGCAAAAATATCTATGGTTTGAAATCTTTTTGAAAATGATAATGATAATGATAGGGTAACATGTAAAATTTGTAGGGTGGTATATGCATATAAAAAGGGAGGAGGGATGAAAATGTTAGTTAGACATATGAAAATATCACATAATGATTGGTTAGAAAAACTATTTAAACAACAACAAATACATACCACATGATGTCAAATTATTGGTAATTTTTAATACGATCATAGAAAAAATAGAAATGTATTTGCTAAAATGATCTTATTATCTCACTACTCATCATATTCTTCCAACACTTGTTAAGGTAGCATATATTTTTGGTGAGTATATGGACCATCCCCAATATGATTATTTTATGAGAAGTATGTTTAAAAAATATAAAAAATATTATGAATATATTCCTATTTTATATTGTATGGCATTGTGTATGAATGCTCGAGTAAAAACGGTTGGATTTCATAGTATTATTGAATATCTATATGAAACATTAGATTTTGATGAATTTCAAACACTTAGGCAATGTATGATAAAAGATAAAATGGCTAAATCTCTATTTGACATATATAATTTATATGAATTTGAGTTTTCTTGTTCTGGTTCTCCTAGTTTAAGTAGGCAAGCTTCATCATCATCTAGCAGTCACTTTTAATCACCACGAAAATTTACCTCTTCGATTTCATCAGTATTTAATCCATGAGATATCATGAAGCGTAAAAAAAGATCGTCTACCACCTACAACGAAATGACAATTTACAAGATGCAGCTCTTGGTAAAAAATGAGGATCAACATTTTGATATTTGTGGTTGGTGGAAGGTTTATGCAAGTCAATACTCCATTTTATCTAAAATGACACATGATCTTTTGATATTACCTATCTCCATAGTGTCATCGGAAAGTGTCTTCAGTGAGAGCGCTCGAACAATCGATGAAAGAATATCTCGATTAGCTCCTCATACTTTAGAAATGTTAATGTGTTGTAGTAGTTGGTTCATAGCAAAAGATAATATGGTTAATTCGTAGATTGTTGATGATGACTCAGATGATGAATGAGGTGAGTCAAGTAATTAATTTAGTATAATTAGAAACATAGGATAAGTAATATTATGTATTTAATTTTATTTTTAGGATATCTATTCTATTTTTAAAATTTGATCATTGTAATATTTTTAAGAGGTTTAGACATCAAGTCCTCCTCTTATGCAATTTTTATTTTATTAATTAATAAAATAGGTAGGGGTCCAAGCCAAATCCCTTGTCACTTCAAGGTGACTTTTTTATAATTTAAAAAAATTATTTATTTAAATAACAATAAAAAAATACAAAATAGTTAAATATCAAAATTTTTAATTGAATTAAGTGGGAAAAAAATAAAGAAGGAAAGACTATGACCATGGGCCGACTAGCCTGGCCCAGCCTGCGGGCCTCACGGGCCAAAGGGCCCGGGCCGTGCCAGGCCCAGGGACTGGCACGGACCAGTTGGCCAAGCTTTGGGACTGGCTCGGCACGACCCTAAATCATGCGGTCCGGCCTAAATTGTTAGGATTCGTGGACTCATAAATGCGAAAAACATCCACAAATCCCTTTTGAGGATTTAAGTAAAAGATTAAGAAGATCGTACGTTTGTAGAATTACCTCTGTTTGGTGTAACCGATATCCTTCGATTCCGATTCTGTCACTGTACGTGCAACTCGAACGATCATCAGACGCTGCAGTGTGCGAACGTCCTCTATCGGATACACACCGCGAACTCACTTGTTACCCGAGGAGTGTTAGCGCCTAGGGTTTGAGATGGTTTTTTTTTTCTTTTTTTTCTGATCAATGGAGGCACGAATATTCTCAACAGAGATTAGCACACCCAATAAGACGGCTAGGGTTTTCTTAAAACCCACTCCGAACCTCTTAGAGTTCAACCCTAATAATATCTTATCGTATTTTAATTTAAATTCAAATTAAATTAAAACTGATATGATAAGATTCTACCATTATCTCAGTAATTTAACTAATTAATTTATCGAGTCAGATTCTTATAATCTGGATATCATCCAGATACATCGAATGTGGACATATTTCCAAATTCATTGTATCTAGTAAATTTTCTAAGTTCGATTAACTTAGACATATTTCTAGATTCATCGAATCTGGTCATCAGAAAATAACCTAACAAGTTCGCTTATTGTGTGAACCTATAGGTTCATTTAACACTGGCAGTGTGCCTAAATCATATTTAAATTGCCCACAAGTTATAAGCTATTTCTAGCAAAACATTATAACTATGCAGGTTAAATGAAGATCGGTGATCTCTTTGAACCAAACCATAATTTTATATTTAGTCCTTTTGTCACACGATATCCAGATTAAGCATAAGGCATGGAGCATGTTATCCTTATTAAACTTAATAAATTATTTCTTGATTTCATAGTAGACTATTCAAATAAATGATATCAATATCTTAGATTGATATATTTGAGTACGGCCATGCATTTTAACAGTCTAACTTATCAAGGGGCCCATGGATATCTCTCCCATAATTGAGAGGGACAAATTCCTTCACTATCAATCATATTCATCTCATTAATTTATTCTATATTTAACAGTAGTGTAATTTATTATCTGGTTAAAGACAACTTTAGACAACGTCAAAATACAGAATTTATCAAGTAGGAAACTATGATGAATTTAGGTCGAAGGACTTTAATATTATTATAGTTAGAAAGTACTTATGACATGTTCCATGAAGTACTCTCACAGTGGGTCATGTCCAATACAATGTTCTCTAACATTTATTTATGTTTTGACTTGATACCATAAATATCCATGACCAGTAAAATATAGCCATCCAGTCACAAACATACTAATCTTAATTTATTATTGTTCCAATAATAATAAACGATCAGGGACAGATTTAGAATAGTCATTGTATTCATTGTTGGGTTTTACTATCAAGTCACGTATTTGATGACCACAAAACAAAACGCACTATTCATGGAAAGGAAAGCCTCATATTATTATATAAAACATAACGACAATAGTATAAGTACAAATTGACTTTAGGGTATATCCCCAACACAAGTGTCATTGCTAGCCTTAATGTCTTGTGATTGCTTATATTTTACTACCAAAGCATCCTTTATTGAATCTTTATACTTTTTCTTGCTTAACAACTTATTTTTAGTGGGATTTATCTTTCCACTTGCTACCAGAAAAAATTTCTTAGTTGAACTTGACTATAGCTTGGAAACAATTGGTACGTCCTTGATTCATGCTACTTTATCTCTTAGTATTTTTGAATTCCTTGCAATAAATTGCCTCAAGTGAAATATTGATTATTAAAATTGTTTCCTTGGGGTTGAGGCAGTATTCTAATATTTGAAATTCTCTTACTTGAATTAGTTGCCTACTAAGTATTTAATGAAATACTTAAGTGCCTTTATGATGTCTTCTATAAGTTCTTAAGCTATATTTTTCACTTCTATCAAAATTCTTTGCTATATTACTTGTTGTTGGTGGGTTGAATAACTAGATTTTAATTTCTTTAAGATATTTGGGATTCGTTTGAACATTTTCCATCTTTGAGCCATATCCCTTATTTTTCTTGTTATTTGAATCCTTGTGTTGCTTTTCCTAGTTATTGACACTAAACATCCTTCTTGAAATCTTTGAGTTTATAGAGCAACTCTTTACATGAAACTTTTGTTTGAATTGTGTCTCATTTTTGTCATCCATCAATTGTTTGACCATTTCTTCTTATGACCTTATTGAACCCCTAGAATTTAGTTGACTATAACTAGTAAAACTAAATCCTTTGAATTGAGGAGATTTTGGAAAAAAAAAAAAAAAAACTAATTGAGGATTTGAAAGCTTAAAAAGGCAAAAAGGTGAGCTCATTCTTATAAAAGCTAAAAATGGAGTTAAATACAAAGGTTGAGTGACATTTCTTAAGTAGAAACACGTAAATGAGTGATTGTGAGGAACTACTTTATTCTTTCTAACCAAATTTTGTAAGTGAGTACTTTTTAAAATTTCTCAACACAATGTCCTAAGGAGATTCATTTTATACTAGAGCATTCTTTGAAACTTTCAATGCAAAAATGGATTAGATGGGGAGAGATATAATAGAATTGCAAACAAACTAATGCCAAGCCTCAAGGTTACCCAAAGGAAAGGAAATAGATAATAAGATAGCCCTAGAATAAGAGATGGGTACAATGGCAAACCTCTATTGTATGAATAATAAGGAGAAGGTTGGGATGAACATTTTATGGTTGCTATCCACAAGCTCTAATGAGGGGAAGAGGAAAGCAAGGTTTGAGAGGAGGAAAATGAAGGATGCATAGGAGAAATGAAGGATAAATCATGAGAAGGCTTGAGAGAGAATTTGAAAATATTGATGAATAGGAAGAAGGAGATCATGAAGAGGGATATAGAATATAAAACTAGGAAAACGAGAATAGAGTAAAAAGAAGAGAAGACGATGAGGAGAATAGAGAGATGAGGTATGTGAAACTAAAGGTATCTCTCTTCCAAGAAAAAAAGTGATTTGAGAGTCTATTTTAAATATGAGAGCAAAATAAAAATCCTATTTGAGTGCCATAAATTTAGTAAAAGAAGATGAAATTTGTCATATCAAGTTTTTTCAAATATGTTGTAATTTGATGGGATCAAGCGTCATCTCAAAGATGGCATATGGGAGATCAACCAATGACAAATTGAGAGTTGTTGAAAAACTTGATGAATAGTAGATTTGTGCCCCTATATTATTACAGTAAACTCTGCCAAAGATTGCATGTGCTCAAACAAGGAAATAAAAATGTAGGGAATTTTCATCTGGGGTTAAAGGTGATTTTGATTAGAGCCAATATTATTGAAGATGCAAGGGCTACCAAAGTTAGATTTTTGAGTAGGTTAAATAGAGAAATAGCAAATATAATTGAACTTTATTCTTACGAAACATTAAAGGGGATATTATAGATGGCAATAAGAATTAATAGACAACTCAAATGAAAGACTAATCCAAAGAAAACCATCTACACAAATTCCATATTCAATCAACCACTAAATATAATAGAGGAAACTCTAAATAGAGAGGAACTACCAAGGAGAAAAGAACAATTGAACCACTAAGGAATTCCACAAGCCAAGGGAAGAGTGGGGAAAAGGCCAGGGCAAAAGTGTAGAAAAGCCACAAAAAAGTAGAGATATCAAGTATTTCAAATGTCTAGGCACACTCTATATAAGTGTCCAACCAAGAAGTTGATATTTATCAATGTTTGATAGGAGCTAAAATCACCATTATTATTTTTTAATTATTTGAGGTTTTTTTAAGATACATTTATTGTAATAACTAGGCATATTCCTTCCTATTTGATATTTTGCTTGTACAAAGTATTTTTGGTGAATATGTGCAGATTTGAGTTAAAATTGAGCAGAAAGTATACAATTCCAGAATGTAACTAGCACTAGGCTCAGCCAAGGGACCAGGCGCCAGGTCTATTCTGGTCCAAGAGAGGAATTCGAGCTAAGTTTCAGAGGAAATTTCAGAACAGACCTGGCGCCAGGTCTGGCAAGTGTACTTAGCGCTGGGTCCATTTTGTCCGGACAACAAAAATAGAGCAAAACTTCAGAGGAAGAATAGAATGCACTTGGCGCCAGGTGAGTTGAAGGTACGATCTGAAAGGTGAATATTCTGTGCACGAAATTAGAAAATTTTCAATGATTTTGGTATTTTTCGAATCCTACTCATCTAAGACTTCTTAAGCCACGAATTTAGCATCCAAGAGGCCTATAAAAACACAAGAAAACACAAGAGAAAGAAGATACCGAGGGAGATACATAGAGAGAGGTGGATTCATAAGCAAAAATTCATAATCACTCTTTGAAGGAGAAATTCACCCAATCAAGAAGGGTTATTCAAGAGAGTCTTCAAGGAGGAAGAAAGAGACTTATCTATGAGTGCTTTCTTTTACCTTTATTTTCTTTTCCTTAAACAATCAGGTATTCAATATTTTTATTGTAAGTTGACATTATTTTTGTGATTCATGATTTCTTGAGTTAATTTAGTATTTTGATCAATTCATAATTCATCTTGGAATTTGATTGCTTGTTTTTCTTACGGAGTTAGTTGATTGATTTTGTTATTGACTTGCTTGAAAAGGAGATTGGTAATGACTTCAATTAATTAATTTTATATTTGTTATCTCTTAACTTGCTTGAAAAAAGGGTAAATTATTTAGAACATTGGTAATCAAATGTTGGTTGATGCTTTCTAGAATATGGATTCATTGACTAATTTCATATTTTAAATCATCTAGAATATAGGGGTTTATATGAGGATTAATTTTAATGCATCTTTTGGATAGGTTAGTCGAGACAGAATATATTCATTAATTTAACTAGAAGATAGTGATTCCATGGATTGCAAATGAAGTGGGTCTAGATTAAATCTTTCATGAGACCAAGATAATAATGAATTGTGATATTGGCTAAGTAATTCATGATTATGTTTTCAAAAGTTTTTGTCTAAATTGCATATTTTTACATCCTTGAGTTGTATATATATTTTTATTTTTTTATTATTTTTTCACTTTATTGAGTCGGTTAAATAATGAATGAAAAGTGATTAGTGTTTTTGTTCTTTTGAGGATCGATACTCGTTAATTTTCTATATTATGCTTGCGATGAGTATACTTGCTCGTATGTGTATTTTGGGATTAATGTTTTAATTAAAACTTGACTAAGTGATTGATTTAAAATTGATGATTTTTATACACAAAAAATTTACGCATTAAGTTTTTGACGCTGTTGCCAGGAAACAATATCATGAAAGTTTGGATTTTGTTTATTTAACTATGTTTATATGTAAATATGTGAATATGTATATATGTTCCTTGTATGACTAAGTGCTACATTTTGTTTTCTTGTAATTTAATGTCTCTATATGTTGTAATTCCTTGTAACTTAATTTGTAAATATATCCTAATTGTCTAACTTGTAAATTTCATAATCTTACCATTTTCTGTCTTGTGTAGACCTTACTCTTAGTTTATGACCCGATGATCTAAAGTCAATATAGTCGACCTTGATTCGAAAATTGAGAGAACTCTCACTAGGGTCCGAAAGGTTATAAGCTAAAGGGTAAGGAGAGAAATGCAGGTAAATCAGCCCAACAATGATGGTAACGGTGGAGTTAATAGGCAGATTATGAATGACTTTATCAAACCACAATTTCAGGTATGAGCTCTAGTATCACGAGGCCTAGGATAGAGGCCAACAATTTTAAGATAAAACCTAATATAATCCAAATGATTTAGAATATGATCCAATTTGATGCGGTACTTGAGAAAGATCCCAATGCCCACCTTGTAAGCTTTCTAAAAATTTGTGACACATTTAAGATGAATAGTATTTCTGAGGATGCCATCAAGCTAAGACTTTTCTTCTTTTCCTTGAGAGATTGAGTAAAATTATAGTTAACATCTTTGCCCGCCGGATCCGTTACTACTTGGAATGTGTTAGTTGAAAAATTCTTGGCCAAATATTTCCCACCAGCTAGAACATCCAAACTTAGGACCGGCATTTTTGCTTTTCAACAATTAGAGGCCGAAAACCTTTATGAGTGTTGGGAGAGATTTAAGGAGATTTTGAGAAAATGTCCTCACTATGGATTTGAGTTGGGAATGAAAATGCAAATCTTTCACAGTAGGTTGAGCTTTGCTACGAGACAATTAGTTAATGCATCTGCAGAAGGCTTCATCAATTCCAAAACCCCAGAAGAGGTATTTGATTTAATTAAAAATTTGGCTATGAATAACTATGCCTGGGGTAGTTCACGATCTAAAACTCGTGTACATGGGGTACACAAGGTGGATGTAATGACTATATTAGAGGCAAAGGTAGAAGCACTCGCGCAGAAAATAGATCAATTAGTAATGCCTCCTTTCCAAGGGTAAGTAATGAGTGTGAATTATGATTTTTATTGGGAAGGTTATCCAAACCATGAGTGCTAAAATATGGGATCTTCACAAGAAGCATTGGAACAAGTAGCGTTTGTAGGTAATGGTCAGTAAGGTAATAATCTTTATAGCAATACTTACAACCCAGGTTGGATGAATCATCCTAACTTTTCATGGAATAATCAAAACTAACCTTGGCAAGCTTTTTCGAATTTTGGAATCTAAAGGACTCAACCACCTCTGCCGTACAACGCCCTACCAACTAAACCATCCTTGGAGGAGCTGGTCACCCAACTGATAAGTGGAATTGAAATAAGGAATTGATGTGACCATAAGAAACTTGGAGGCATCCATGCGCAACCTTGAAGGTCAAATTGGACAACTCGCCAAACTCCTTAGCGATCATCAACCAGGATCACTTCCAAGCAACATAGAAACCAACCCATGGGACCAAGACTGTGGGAAACGCTGATTTGGCACTATTTTAGTTTTTGAACAATCTTTTTAATTTTCATTTGTTTTCATTTATATAGCTCTTATTCTTAGTAGCTATACTGTATTCTTTTCATGAGTTTGTGTTATTTTTCTTTGATTCCATTTAAATTCCATTAAAAAAAAGTGATTTTTCGGCCAGAGTTGACTTGGCACTGGGCTAAACTCGTGGCCCGGGCACCGGCCAGCACAGCTCGACAGTAACCACAGATAGAACAGGCCTAGCGCCAGGCCCATTCGGCTACCAAACTAAAACCGGCCTTCTTGGCCACTTTTGTTCAAAAAAAACTTTCATCCCTCTCAAATTTTCCCTCAATCCATTGTCGGGTTCATCTTCAAAACACCGCTAGATCACTTTCTAAACCTCCAAAACACTTCCAAAAAATAAAATCCCCACCTTATTCTTGAAAGTGTGGATCAAAACAAAGAAAAATCCCATCTTTTCACCCACAATTCATTTTTCAATCCTTTTATTGGAGGTATGATTTCTTCAATCTTTTTGCATAGAATCATTGCCCATGAATTGGGATCATTGTAGTATGGATTTTTTACACTTTCTATGATTAAATTTTTTATTATGAATTTTGGGTAGTGTTCTATGCATTTTTGGAGAAGAATTCTTGAATATTTTCTAATGAAGGATTTGGTTGTTAAGATTGCTTTCTTTGAACTGTCATTGGCATGAGAATATCATTTATACTACTTTATGATTAATGCTATTGATATTTTACATCTTTTTGGAAGTGATTGAGCATGCATTCTCTATGAGTAATTTTTGGGATAAAAGATACTTGTTCATGTTTAACTTAGCCTTGTACTTATAAGCTTTACATTGTGATATAGATGGTATGACTAATTGAGTATTGTGATTCTAAGCTGAATATTGATTCATTGAGCACTATTGAACATTGTAGATTTGATCAAGCCTGTTGATATTGTGTTTGATTGGGATATGGCTATTCTTTTTGCAGGTTTGTTGGAGGAGGTTAAGTGGTGTTTTATTGCCTGTCTTATGGTGTTTTATGTTGAGTGGTGGTGGTGTTATATGGTATTGTAATTGCGAGAATGTTGAGAGTTGAGCATTGGTTGTAAAGAATGAGTTGAGAGCATCATATTTTTATGTTCTACCTTTTATCTTCATCCTTTCATCATGTCTAGACGACCTAGAGGGTTAGCACTGGGGGCTAAGAGAGCTCGAGATACATCTTCCTCCACACTTTCTTTTGAACCTCTACCTACCCAATTTTTTGATCATATGTGTCAAATCTGATATGACAGGCACCAACACAATAAGGTTAAGTAGAAAAGCGATACAATCCTTCTTTAGCCAATTTCCTAGAGCTTTTTACTATATTTAGGTGCCTGGGGTGGGAGCCCATCCTTAGAATGGAATGTCCTTATTGTCCTGTGCGTGTGAGAGAGTTTTATGCCAACATGCATGATAAAAAAAAAAATCAACTCCAAGTCATCTCCACCATGATCAAAGGGATTCCTATTGAGTTTGATAGGACTAAACTAGCAAGAATTTTGGGAGTCCCTGATGAGGGGCCAAAGATTGCTGTGGACTATAATAACCAAAAGGCCGTATCTGAGCTTACATGGGATGTGACGGCTGTAAGAGATAGTTTTCGTTTAAGAAGAAAAGGGCAAATAGGTCAAACCAGTTATTACTCAAACAATAACCTTGAGGCTCAGTGGCGTGCTTTAGTCTATATCTTCGCTTTTAATGTCTATCCTAAGGCTAGTAGTTTCAATGAGTCTATGATTCTTGACCTTTATATTTTGGATAAGATAAGGAATCGTGAGTCTATTCTCCTTACCCCAATTATCATTCACTTTATGCAAGATGTTATTTCAACATCGTAGCCAAAGCTCTCAAATTCCTTTTGGTTGTTATGCGTATTCTGAGAGACTTTGGAGTCCAGTTGGATGGAGAGTTGAGCAACCCTACGACTGACCGTGACTTAGTGACGGAGTATACTTTGGTTCAGTGTGGGTATTGCTATGATGAAAGGGCCAAGAGGTGGAAGAGGCCGTATAAGGTGCAGTACCCCAGAAGGGAGGAGCTTCTCAGAAAGAGGAGCTACCTACTTGACCTGCCCCATATGCCACTAGCTCTCATTCACGTACTGATTTTGAAGTACGAATAAAGACCTAGATGAAGAGCCAAATGACTATCCTTCTCCAGCTTCACGATTTCATTGTAGACATTCATCACCACCAGGATGTTCATGATCAAAAGCTGGCCACTTTGATCTAACAAGTTACTGGTGCATTTTCCAGTCGCGTAGGTGACGATGATAACAATGATGATGATGAGGATGAGGATGACTCTTGACTTACTCTCTTGTATTTTATGTTATTTCTTTTTCTTTTGAATTTTAATGGCCTTTACTAGCTTTTAGGTATCTTTTCTTTTATTTTATTTTTGCTTTCTTTTTCTAACTTTATGTTTTTCTTTGTTTTATTTATTTTTAAGCAGGTACCCTTATAACTTCTCTTGTAATGACCTTTCCTTGTGGTGGATTCAAACATAGTGGCACTACGATGTAATGGAAGTATCTTATTCACTTTTCTCTTCTTTTTTACTTTTGGTCTTCTTGGCTATACTTTTCTTGTTATATCTTTGACTATTGAGGATAATGTCCAATTTAAGTGTGGGGGAAGAATGAGGTTGAAGATATTTTTCCATATATCATTTTTGTGGCAAATTTTTTCAAAATTTTAGTGATTTTCATTGTTAAGCAAGGTTGTAATTCTTTTTCTTACTTAGATATGAGTTTTTTCATTTATTAGGTGGATTTTGATGAAATTGGTTTTTTTGGATATGTTATTTTCAAGACCTGAGAATTTTGATTAATCTTATTTATGCATTGGTGTTTAAATGTTATTTGACTCATCTAGTGTGAATATGGAGGATATGATGAATATGAGAAGAGTTTATTGGCTAATTCTTGTATTATGAGTTTAAATTTTGCTAGCTTTGAGTTATGATGAGGAATGTAAGTTGATAAAAGATTTTTGAGAGGAAAGATTGTAGAGAAAAAATTGTGAAAAATTCTTGAGAGTTGAAAAACTAGAAAAATGAGTTGATTGCTTCTCTTTTAAGATGAGGAAAAAAACATTGTTTTTGCTTGATTATGGGAGCCAATACAGATAGTGAAGAGAAATCCACTTTCTTGAGGCTATGAATTTTCTAAAGCAAAAGAAAAAAAAAAAAGAATTGTTTAGTGGAAAGTTGTTGAAAAAATAATGAGTGATGGCTAAAAGGGGGGCAATACGGTGTATGAAGAGAAATCCATGCACTTGAGGCTATAAATTCCCCAAGTCATTGAAAAACTAGAGAGAAAAAAAATCGGAGTGCTTTCCTTACATCATGACTTAAATTATGCAATTTTTGGATCTATAATGTTTGAGTTGGTAGATGGCTTGACTTATGTGATTTATGTTATCTATATTTTAACTTGAAAAGTGAAATAACCTTCTTAGACTAAGGTATACACTTGATTAACTTGACTTCAAGAGTTTTGTGATATCTTGTCTAATATTTTAAATTTTGAATTGTTTTAAAGGGTGTGAATGACAAGAGTTGTATCTAAAATTTGAAGAAAGTTATAATTCTTGGTAATGTTGTAAAGAGTTTTTGGAATAAGTAAGAGATTGTGATTTCTTGATAATTTTTTTTGGACGAAAGTATTTTGCTTGAGGACAAACAAATGTTCAAGTGTGGGGGAATTGATAGGGGCTAAATCACCATTATTTTCTTAGTTATCTGAGGTTGTTTTAAGATACATTTATTGTAATAATTAGGCATATTCCTTCCTATTTGACATTTTGCTCATGAAAAGTATTTTTGGCGAATATGTATAGATTTGTGTTAAATTGAGCAGAAAATTCACAATTTCATAATGTACCTGGCGCCAGGCCCAACCAAGGGACTAGGCGCCAGGTCTATTGTGGTCAAAGAGAGGAATTCGAGCCAAGTTTCCAGGGAAATTTCAGAATAGACCTGGCGCCAGGTCTGGCAAGTGTACCTAGTGCCTAGTTCATTCTGCCCGAACAACAAAAACAGAGCAAAACTCCATAGGAAAATAGAGTGCACCTGGCGCAAGGTGGGTCAAAGCTACCTAGCACTAGGTACGCTTTGGAAAGTGAATATTCTGTTCATGAAATTAGGAATTTTTTAATGATTTTAGTATTTTCCGAATTCTACTTGGCCAAGACTTCCTAAGCTATGAATTTAGCATCCAAGAGGCCTATAAAAACACAAGAAAACACAAGAGAAGGGAGATATCGAGGGAGATACATACCCTTTTTGTTCTCTAGCTTACCTTAATTCTTGATCAATTAAGTTGCTCAATTACCTAAGCCCTTTTTATTTCTAGAAAATTCCAGTAAGGTTTTGTGATTTTAAAGCTTTGAAAATGACTCTTGAAGGAGTAAATTTTATCTAAAAATGGGGAAGAGTTAGGGAGGGTTCCCAAGGAAATTAAACTCCATGGTTGAACCTTCAAACTCCAACTTATAGGTATTCATCTTCTTCATGTAGTAATCTGGAAATTTTTCCAACTTCTTGATTAGTGCAATTGTTGAAATCTTCAGCAATCTTTTCCTTTCAGATACTGCCAGAAAAATAATCAATTCACTCAACTTGAAACTAAAAACTTTAGCCAAAGCCGGACTGCACAAAAGCTGTGCAAACCAGGAAAATTCCTGGGCAGTTTTCGCAGCTTGGTAAGCCAAGAACCAAGTTCGTTTCTTCCACCTTTTCAACTAGCAATTCAACCCTGTTTTTCCTCTATAAAGAAGGTTGGAAACCAACCTTAAAGGACCTTCCAAAATCCCTTCAAACCTTCTGCAAGTTGGCTGAAACATGGCAGAAAAATCTGCACAGAAATTCCAGTAGGTCATGTGAAAGACCAACTAGAAATTCCAACTTTGTTTCCCTCCTCACCCTTGTCTGAAACTCACTCCATCTTTCTGTAAAACCTACCTAGGTTAGCCATGAACTGAGCTTCATCATCTTCACTATTGTTCTATACAGAAAGAGCTCCATGGCTACCCCTTAAATCACTCCATCAATCGCTACAATCAAGCCTTCAATTGGAGTCCAAAATTCCAACAAATTATTTCATCAAACTTCTATGGATTAAGCTATCCCTCACCATTACATTCTATAATTCGGCCACCCTAAAGCTCATTCAAACATTAATCATCTCAGCAACATTCTAGCCAAACCAGTCGGCCATTGAAGCTCATAAAAGACCTCCTTCAACCAAGATATTCTTACCATATTTGCTACCATAATTCACTCCATAAATTATTCTTTTTGAATTTCAAACAACCAGCTTTCCTTCTTCTCCTAAATCTAAAAATCCAATTACCAGAATTCTCCAATCCATTCGGCCACCCTTCCCAAGAAAAATTTCGGCCAACTTCCTCCATTTTCTCCAAACATCCAAGAACACCAAGAACACACACCATCATTTTCCATGCCTAAGACCACCCTAAACCCCTTCAATCTCCTCCAAAAACTCCAGATCACACCTACTCATTCTCCTGAATCCATTTCTGCAATTTATAACAGCAAACGCTGAAATCAAAGTTCCACTTTCGGATAAAAAAACAGAATTTTCTTGAAGGTTCAAGAACACTTTCAAGGTAAGCATGGTCGATTATCTCCATCTCCTTTCATCTTCGACCTTAATGAATATACTAGTAAAATCTCTCTTCTCTTTCTCTCTCGCTCTCTCTCTCTCTCGGCCGAATGGTTACTTCAACCATGGCCATTTCTCTTCCTCCTCCTTGGATGGATCAAGCTTTCCAAGCGTGAAGAGTTTTTTGAAACTTCTTCAAGGTAATCATCATTCAAGTAAGCCTCTTCAATCTTCTCTTTAAATTTGATATTCATGTCTTTTAGATGTTGTTGGAGAAGGATGGATTATGTTTGAAGATTGAGTATGCGTATATGTGATGGAGTTGAGATTGAAGTATGGGAATGAATGTGTTTATATGATGGAGTTTGGATTGATGCATGAGGATGACTTGTCTTGGTTGAATTTTATGATGTTTTAGGGTTTGTTGCATGTCTTCATGTTGTGAGTAGTATGAATGATTAAGCATGATAGATATTATGTCATATTTGGTGAATAGGATTTTATGTTCGTGTATCTTTGATTGAAGCCATGGATATGATTATGTTCAGTAGAGTTTGGATCATGTGTTGGTAGATTTGGATCTATGCTTTTATTCATGATTTGGATGGTTTGTTGATTGGTGTAGAGTATAAGTTCATGATTATGGTTAGCAATAGGAATTATGATCATGACCTTGTTGTTCCTAATCTATTTAAGTTTTTTTTTATTTCATTGATAAAAATTAATACTATATTTTCTTCTGGAGATTTCGAAAACCCTAGGAAAATGTGGATTTGGATTGTTATATGAAATAATTATATTTTAACCAAATAAATGATATATTTTGTTAAAATTAAAATATAAAAATATTATATATAATAATAAAATTAAATAAAACCTTTTAAATAAATAATCATGATAGGTAAAATATTAATCTTGTAAGTCATATATTCATAAATACTAAAAAAATTTATTTATTATCTTTTAATCAAAACATATTAAAATGTACTTATTATTAATTTTATTTACCAATTATTTTCTAACTATTAATTATTAATATATTATTATTTTAAATAACATCATCTAGGGCCTAGGACCTTTCATCAAATAAACCATAATTTATTTATGACAAGATTTAGACCTACAACTTATTAGTAACTATTTCACAAACCCTAGTTATTTTATTATCAAGTTGGATTTATTTTATAAAATTCTTTTTATCATCTAGCCTTAAAGTTTGGGACAATAGAGTCATGATTATAGTAAGTTAAGCTAGGATTATTTGTGAAAGCAAATTTTGGCTTGAGTTTAATTATGGCTTGTGTTTACCCCAGGCAGGGTTACGTCAGCTTTTGGGGATCTTTTATTTATCTCGAGCAAAGGATCAGGTAAGCTCCTACATAAAACTTGTTTGTTGTAAAAGGTTACTATGGCAAGCTAAACACGAAGTATGTGAACACTGATTTGGTAAAGGCAATTAAGGACTGTTTCCTTACTTGTTTCAGTCAAACCAATTATTTGAAAATCAACAAGCAATTTTACTCAAACACCAAACTGTTTCTAAAACCAATTTGACTCGGACTTTAGAAACTCTTAATTGCCATTTTCAAGTAAAGTTATGTTTTATCAATTTTCTCCCAAGTGGGATAAACTACGTTGAGTACTCAATAAGGGTAGACTAGTAGTACTAATTTTGAAGAGTAAGAGGGAGTCTTCTGGCAGGAGGCTACCCCCAGAAGATGAACTCAACTTGGAGAAACGTCAGTACTACTTAGTTATGCCAGTCCGAACTAGCAAGTTTTAGTCATGTGGACTATGTGTTGCCGGAGTGGACAACCAGTTTTGTTTAGGTGTAGAGAAGGAGGAGTATCTTACTTGGTAGGTCGATCACCTACCTTTTGTTAATCTGCACAAAGTGTGGCATTCTGACCGTTGTATGGTTATGGGGCCCAACGTGTGGTAATCCATGACCGCCCTTTTAAGTGGTTGATTTTATTATTCCTGTATGGTTAGAAAAGCCAAAACGCCACTCATAATTTTTTAACATTATTTAATGCTTGCTAGTACTTTTTCTTATGAAGTTCTTACACCTTGCATACATGAACTGCTTTCACTGGACACTTAAAGTACACACGGACTTACTGAGTTTTTATCTCATCACCCTTTTACCATGATTTCAGGTCGATCCTGCTGTGGGGATGGATAGCTAGTTGTTGCCTGCTTGGAAGATATTCTGTTAATTATTTTATGTATTGCTTTAGGAGTTGAGAGTGAACAATTTTTATTTTAAATTCGTCCTTGAATTTTTGGGTTGTAATAAGTTTTAATTTCAAAGTATTATTCAAATTTTTATTGTGTGTCCTAGTTATAAAGACCCCTTGTCCTTTGGATGGGGCGACATCCCCGGCCCTGTTGGGCCTAGGTAGCGGGGTGTTACAGTCAATGGCAAGTGTCGAAGATCTTCGGAAAATGGATAAAAGTACCACTGTTAATGCTTATTCTATTGTTTACCCTAACGAACTAATAAAATAAATTAATTACAATTGACAAATTTAGAGAATTAATACAATTCCACACAAGTTTGGCCATGAGAAAATCAAGGATAAGAAATAGAGTATAAGACACGTACTTGTTAAGAATCCTCCAAATTAGCTAAGTAATAACTTATCTCTTAAGACAATCAATCCCCAAAATAGCACTAGTATGAGTTTTCAATAATAAATCACGCACTCTCTCGAGTTATGAAATTTCCATCCCTAAGATCAATTAATGGATATTTCTACCTCATCAATTATCTAAAAGATGCATTAAATTCCCCCCTCTATCAAATATAACCAGGAAGCTATAATATTCCTATCTCTAGACGATATTAAGAACCCATCAATTATCAAGTTTTAATCCCTTAATCTCTCTCTCTCTCTCTCTCTCTCTCATTAATTAATGGAAAACAAACATTGAACCCATTAGTTTGATACTCAATCTGTAACCCCATCTTTCAAATTTATTAAGGAAGAGCAACAAAAACCATAGATCCAACATAATAAATTCAAGCAATTAAATACTAACATTGAGAATCAATTAATCAAGGGGGAAATCTAATACAAATTATAGTTTAGGATTCATCCTTTCAAGAATAATTAGAGTAAATAAACATATATTGATAGGGGCAAATAAAAGAAAGGGATAAAGAAATGCTCATAGATAGGTGGATTTCTTCATCTTCAATTTTCTCTTAGCAATCTCCAAATCTTTCCAATTTTTCTCTCAAGTGTGTGTTGGGAAATATGCCCTCTTAGACTAGGTTTCTGATGTAAAAATTGAATGTTTTAATAAAAGAATTTATTTTCAGAAATTATTTGTGAATTTATATTTTATTTGTGCATAATTACGTTTGGAAAAGACCCATTGTGTTTAAGTAGTCCATATGAATGGAGGTCTTTCACAGTAAGGTATAGATTACGGGTTACTTAACACATAAACATTCGTTCTTAACCGATTGATGAGAATGTGAATCTCATCAGGTCTAGATTATTATGTTGTGAATTCCAAATGGGGAATGGCTTACCTTTAGCCAGTGAGTAGTCCACTCACTTCATAGCATAAACATATTTCGAATACGTAGAACATGACCTGTAGTAGTGGTTTTTTAAAGTAATATATGGTAGAAACCTAGACTACTACTGCTACAGTGTGGACTAATACTCTACGACTTGAGTATGAGTTGGTGGTTTGACGAAACTGGAAGCATTTACTTTGATATGCTATAGTTGAGGTTTTATCGTAGGGCCAGTATACTTGTATGTTGTGTATGTGTGACTAGTTAATTAAGACAGACTTGTACAAGATATTTCTATACTATATCACCCCTTTGTGGTTGTCTGAATGATCTAAATATCCAGAGCCTTGGGAAACATGATTTGGATGCTTTAGGGTAGTTCCCTTGGAAAGCGGAAACAATCCAGGAAGTCGTGGATCATTGGACTAGAAGCCTAAGGATGGTGGATGTCATTTAGAGAGGTGTTAGTACACTTCTTCATTTCTAAATGTATGGCGATGTATAGAGGGGTATTTTAGTCATTACACCTGTAGGTCGGAGACTTTGCTAACGTAGCATTGTCATTGGGGTTAATATTTTCTTATGGTGATATTAAAAAATATTTAAAATGTAAAATACAGCTATTTATATGGCAATGGTATTTTGGTCATTTTAGTAGCCAAGGCAGTGTGTCTTTTGGTCCCCAATATAGACTATGAGTCCTAATTAAATACGGGCTAAGGAATTGATCTTAAATTAAATAGAATTTATTTTATTTAAGTAGCCTGATTTAATTGTTGGGCTAGAATAAAATAAAGGTCTATGGAGAGAGAATTAATTAAATAAGTTTGGTGGGTTAATTAATTATTTAGGGCTTTGGCCCAGTTTGAATAATTAAAGATTAACTTGGGACTAAACTAATATAGACTTATTTATTGTACTAGTTTATTTGAGCTGAGAAATTAATTATTTGTTGGGCCATTAAGTTGGTTTTAATTAGAACAATTAATTAAGTCCAAAAGGCTAAACTAAGAGTCCAATGACCAAATCTAGTTTAACCTAGGGTTTTATTTAGGTTAAATAGGAGGATTGGAAATAACGTTTTTTTGATCACTGCCTCTTCTCTGTGAAAAAAGAGGACGTCTCTCTCTCTCTCTCTCTCCAGAAAAAGTTCCTTAGTTTGTGAGTTATTCACCAAATACAGGCCATATACTGGAAGATCGAGAGTTTGGTGTTCACCTACATGCAAAGACGGAGTAGGAGACTTGCAGGAATCACACAAGAGGTTTTCACCAGCGTACCTACCCCGGTTGCACACATTCCGGTCTAGCTAATTCTAAGAATGAGGAAAAAAGATATTTTTTTTAAACCTCGGAATCCGTACAGAGCACGATTGGTGCCGGCTAGGGCTGCCGGAGCCAGCGCCGACTGTGTTCGGAGTTCTTTGTTCTTCAATTTTTTCTAGTTTTTGCTTTTCGCTTCTGCTGCGTGCCCTGTGTTTTCCGTTTTTATGCCTTCAGTGCGTGGGTATTTTTCCTCTTGGTTGGCCGCCCATAATGGTCTCATCTCATTCTATTTATAGGCCTTGGAAAGCCCTAAAATCGTGTAAAATTAGATCTGCATTTCTGTTCTGTGAACCTGCATGGCATCGTCTAAATTGATATGAATGGCATGTCAATTCTTAAGATACTTGCACGGTATCGTTTGAGTTGATATAAACAACACTGTCTACTCTTAGTATCTCTCTTTTTTTTCATTCTCTTCTTATTTTCTTTCTTTAGTCAACTTCTTATTTTAAAAATTTACATAAAAGATCATAAAAAGCAGGGGTGGGTGGCCGATTCAAGTCTAAAATCTTCGCAAGTATATCACTATTGACATAAAAAATATTTATAAAATGAACATTCATCACACGGTTATGCAAAATACTTGCACAGCCATGCAAGCCCTTTTCATGCCCATGCATGTAGTGGGCCAAATTTAGCTATTTTGTTTTGAACCAATTTGATATTGTTTCGGTTTATTTTTATTTCCCACGGCTTGTAATGACTTTTAATGCTAATAAACATGTTTTTAAGCCTTCTTTTGACCAAGGTTTGTAACCTTAAAGTAGCTTAGGTTTAGATTTTGTATACCCCATTATAACACTTGCAATGTAACTTGGATATTTAATATTGAATAAAAAGACTCTTTTGAGAACTTTTTTCTTCGGTTCTTCCCATGAATGTCAAGACTATTCTTAGGGTTCTACTCCTTACCTTTGATTGAGACTATAAATCTTTAACGATAGATCAATTTGTTTAGCTTTCTAAAAGGGTATTAGGTTCTTGTTCAACTAAGGATCTTGTTAGGAGTTTTATTGATTGCCTAAATCACCTACTTCATTTGTTCTTAACTTCTAGCTGGTTTTTAGAGTAATTGGGATTGATTTAGAAGATTTAATTCATAGTTCTTAGGGTTATAGGCTCCTTTGTTGATTTAGAGTTCAAAGCTTTTGAATTTAGTGTGTTTGTTCTTTAATTACATCACAAAATTCAATATTTGAGTGCCACTTGTTTACTTATTTTTCTTAATTATTTAAGCTTCCATTTCATATGAGCTAGACCCCCATCGTGCTCGTATCACAAGCCCACCTTCATCTTTTCATGCCACCACAACTTGCTTCGAGTTCCAATGGAAATCTCTAGCTAGTTTATTCAGCTGTGTGACAATTGCCATTGGTTTCAGTAAGACAAAAAGCTAGAGCACTCAATCCCTTGCAAAACCAAGCGTATGAGCTCTAAATGGCCTGCATAAGACAATGAATTTGCTGGCCAATAACTTGTAAATGCTATAATCTTGTCCAACAGTGGCTGGTAAAAGCTCACACGAACTTTTGTAAACATCATAAGTATTCCCAAATATCTAAATAGAAATGAGTCAATAGTTACCCATGCTAAATTTGCCAAATCTTCATGTTCCTCCGTTACCAATCCAGCCATAAGAATGTTTGATTTACCTTTGTTGATCGAGAGCACCGAAACCTTCTTAAAGTCACCTAGGCTCTTAAGTAATATATGAATTGAAGTAGTGTCCCTCCTAGAAAAGGGCATCAAATCATCAGAAAAGCTAGATGGGTTTTTCAAGAGCATCACATTTTGGATGATAATTAACCTCTGTTCCCATTCTCTCCACTTTAAGTTTCCTAGAAAGATATTTAAGACAACACAAATAAGAAGGATGAGATTGGGTCCCCTTGCCTTAGGCCTTTAGCACCCTTTAACAACCTATGAAGACAGCTATTGATGAATAACAAATAAGTCATGGTTGTCACATACTTTTCAATCTAAGTAAACAAATCTAGTGGGAAAGCCTAACTAAATTAACAATTCGATTAGAAAGTTCCAATCCACACCATCATATGCCTTTCATAGATCTACCTTTACCACATAACTCAGCAATGCCCTCTTTCTTCTATAAGGTTTCAGCCATTCTTGTACTAGAAAAATATTTTCTGCTAACAAACAATCACCTACAAAAGGTTGCTTGAGCTTGGTAAACAATAGATGCTAGAATCGGCTTCATCCTATCCGCAAGTGTAATACCCCGTTTTAAACCACTTTATTATATGGGGAAAGTCATGCATGACATAACATTTTATATTGCATTTGATAACTTGAATCATTTTCATGGGTACATTTGATCTATGAGTTTGTTATTTCATGAATTTATTTACTTTGATATAGTTGTGTTAGTTGAGCTTTTATTTCATTAAGTAGAATTTATTAGAAGGGAAATGGAGTAAGTGAGTAGGAGTTAAGGGAATTTGTTGGAGGAATATTTAAACAAGTGATACTGTGGTCTAGTGGTTAAGACTTGGTGTTTATTTTTTGGTGGAGTTGAGTTCAAATCCCAACTCTTGCAAATCTTTCCTTTTTATTTCTAATTAAACTCTTTCCCCTTATTTTTTTTCTCCTCTTGGTTGATTGCTCCAGGGTTGCCGCCACTTTAGATTCCCAATTCCTAAAATGTAGGAATGTGATTATTTTGGATTTTGCTAAAAAGGAATTAAAGTAAATTAAATTCCTATTATTCTCTAGTAAATATTTTATTCTAATCTTTTAGAAAGTTTAAATATTTCGACATGTAGAATTTTCTAAAGATCTTATTCAAGGGATTTATTATGGAAAGAAAAATATAGAAGCATTTATTTTGGAAACTATATTATAGCTACTATTTTTAAAAGAAGAAAAGTTTCTCCAAAGTTGATTTTCTCTAAAGAGTTGTATTTGGAAATAATGAATTATTGTCGAAATCTTTAAATGAAATAAATATTTTCCCAAGATCTATGGCCATTTCGAAAATTAGCATTTAAGGAAAGAAAAATTCAGCTTTATTCCATGAAACTGGATTTTATCACCAAAGATAATTATTCATTAATTAATTATTTTTGCTTAAAATAAATTAAGACATTAACTAAATTATTTCTTGGATCAATATTCCATTTTTATTACCTGAATTTTTTGAAATAATATAAGCCCTAGTAGCCACCTTGATAGACTTTTATTTCCATTCAAAATCCCTAAATATAGGGAAAACTTACCCTAAGCAGTTTTAATCAATCCAGACTCTTTTAATCAATTAATCAACCAGATTTTCTGCTCTTCTTTCTCCCTAATTTGGGCCACAACACACACACACACACACACACACACATACACACACACACACACAAAATTTTCAGCTCCAATTACTCTCAAACTCTCTCTTGTTGTTGAGCAAAAGCACAACACACACAAGACCTTATTTTCTCCTCTCAATTTCGGTCAAAGCAGGAGCCGAAATCCAGCCTTCATTCTTCTCTCTTTTCTCTCTAATTTTCGGCCACTTTAGCACCAAAACATAGCCGTCACCATCTCCAAATCATTGGCTAATTTCAGCCAACTAGGAGAGACCAAAACTATCCATTCTTGTTGTTGTGTTCAAGAGTCCAACGCAAGGTAGAACTCTTCTACAACACACCTCAACCCAACCTTTCCTCTTCATCAAACCAAAAAAATCCTCACTCCCTAAGCCTCTCAAACTCACAAAAATAAGCAGCTTCTATCCTTCTCAAAGTTTCGGCCAGCACTCGCAAAGACCAAACCAAAACTGAAATCAACACTCAAGGTAATTAATCTCCAATCCTTCTGTCAATATTTCTTCAATCGTTCTCCTCTTGTTCCTTCTAAATCACGTCTAGAAGGGACTGATTTCTCCCTTTTCTTGGTGATTCTTGAACAAGAAGATCAAGGCGAGCCAATCACTTTTCCTTCTCAATTGAACTCAAGCCGATCACTAAAGAGTCGTCTAGTTTCTTGGGTTTATTTCGCTAAGAGGTATTTAAGTCTCTATCTTTGTTAGCATAAATGGATTTGATCTTTATAATATTGATATAAGAATGTTGTATAGAGTCTAGCATGAAAAGCATGATTGGATTAGATTGTTGAATATGATAGTGCGGGAATTAATCAAAGCATATATGAAATAGGACATTGTTATATCTTGTCATGATGGATCTGATCTATGCTATGTTGGCTAAGATAGGACATTTTGGTCTCAATTAGGCTTATTTTGATGGTTTAATAGTGGTTGAATATTGGAGTTGTTATATTATTGGGTAAATGCATGTTTGATGATAAATGGCATGATAAGGGGAAATTATGAATGTAGTAGTATGATAAGTTAATCAGTTTAGATGCCATGAAATGATAGTGCCTAGGCAATGTGTAGTATTTAGATTCTAATTGTGGAATCATTAGTTTTAGGTAAGGAATGAGTTTGAAGTAAGGGTAAGCATTGCTTTGGTTATATTCAAGAAAGTCCCTGCATAACTATTTTACTAAATATTACATGTTTGTAAGTATTTTTGTACAATGATATTTGAAACGGTGTCAATATAATGATTGACATGATGATTGAAATGTTGGTTGAATATGATGAATTGTACTGTGGTATCTTGATACTTGGTTTGAGAACGTGGTTATTTTATTCTCTAAATGAGTTTGTCAAATCTCAACTTTTAAATTGAAAGCGGTTTATTTTCTTTAACACTAAATATTTTAGAAAATTTATTGTGAAAAGTCACGTTTTACAAAGATAAGATAATCAACGATTGTGAAAATAAGAGAAATGATTCTGCCCCTAAATGGGAAGCATTAAGTACTTAGCGGGGGTAGACTAGTGGTACTAGTCTTGAAGAGCTAGAGTGAGTTTTCTGGCAAGAGGCCACCTCTAGAAGATGAATTCAACTTGGAGAGGCGATAATACTACTCAGTCAGGTCAGTCCAAGCTAGTATGTTGGTCCATGTGGACTTTATTTATCTGGGTTGGACAACCGGTGTGTTGGGTATAGAGATGAATGAGTATTTCACCCTAGTGGAAGGATTCCCCACTGTCCATTGTTAAAAGATTACATTGAGACGCTATCATGGTGGTAATCATGATATAGATTGTGATACTATTATTTGAATCATTACTAATCCATACTTAATGAACTTATGATTATGATGAGATGATGATTTAGTGAAAACTGTTTTGGATATGATAAGCAGTGCTCTTTTAAATAACTGTTTATTGATGAAATTGACTTGCAAACATATTTTATAGTTTTGATAAACATGCATGCATGAAATGTTTATATATGATATTCGTACACACGAGATTTACTAAGATGCCAATATCACACTTTTACATCATGTTTTCAGGGGAGTACTTTTAATGAGCAGGTTAGATGAATAAAAGTTGGAACTTTATCTTTATTCTGTTTTATCTTTGTATTTTTTTTAGAGACGATTGTTAGTTTTAAAGTTCAGATTTGTATAAATTTTGACTTTAGTTGTAATAAGATATTCGTTTTATTTCATTTGGTCATTTTCCTTTTATACCTCTTTATAAAAACCCATGATTCTTTGGATGGGGTGACATCTCGCCCTATATGGGTATGTAGGTAGTGGGGTGTTATAGCAAGCACCTTGGATATGATCTTGACATTGCAATACGAAGTAGGCCTATAATTGCCTACCTTGTCAATAGGTTCAGATTTTGGAATGAGCATAATAATAGCATGATTAATCTGCTTCAACATCTTACCCAAGTTGAAAAATTCCATGTATGCCTCTAATATATCTTTCCATCATTTTTGAAGAATATGCACTATATCATTTAGGCCCAATACCTTGCAATCCCTGATGTCCTAAAGTGCTCATTTTATTTCTTCAATAGTTATATCTTGCTCCAAATTAGCCATCTAGTTAGGTGTGAGGATCAACCCAACTCTAACTATCTGAACATCTAAGCATCATAAGGTTGTGGTATGCCCAATAACTTCTTGTAAAACATTTTAAACTCAGCAATAACCTCCATAGGACTAGTAGTCCTAGTGCTATTAACTTTCATCATAGAACATAAAAAATTTCTCTTAGCATTTATGTTGGCAAGTCCATGAAAATAACTAACTTACCAATCTACTTCGATGACATGTTCTGCCTTAGCCAATTGTTGATATAGTTGTTACTTGACTTTGGCTAGCCACCATGCTCCGTCCTTAATTCCTTGAATTGTGCCACCAAGTGCACATCACATGGATCAGGAATGAGTTTTTCCTGAACCTCTTCCACCTATGATTGTGCCTCTCGAACCCTATTCGAAATGTGAGAAAATTCTTTAGCTTTAAGCTGCTTAAGATCTCTCTTCAAGTTTTTAAGTTTCCTACAAATGCATATTACATGGTACCTTCAACATGTCTATCCCAACTTCTTACAAGTGTCTCCTGAAAGAAATGATAGTCAGCCCAAATGTTGAAGAAGTTAAAAGGCTTCGAATTACCTTTCCCAAGTTGCTGTAGCATCCAAAAGCTAATTGAGTGGTCAGAAATACAACCAATAGGGAAAAATTAAACATAGAGGCTTTGAGGGATAATTGAAACCAATGATAGTTACCCATGATTCTATCAAGTTTAGACCATACTATATATATGGTCCAAGTGTAATAAGCATCTTCAAAAGGCTAGTTAACAATACTCCAATATACAAAACTTTGAAAAGTCTTGCATTTCATAAAGAGTCAAAGGTTGTCCATTCAACTTTTCTAATGAAAGCTTGTGAGTGTTGAAGTCACCTAAAATGTTCAAGGCCTATCAACACTACTAGCCATGTCAGCTAGGTATGACCATAAAGGTCTTCTAGCAACTGCTGATTTCAAAGCATAGACAAAGAAAACCAAAAATGTGGATTATAAATCTTACACTTGACTCGACAAATAATCACTTAATATTTTGCATTCACTATGTCCAAAGAGACGGTAGTTGTAGCATTCTACAAAACCAATTCTTCCTCCTATATAAGTATCCAAATTATGACAACAATACTAACCCATGAACTTGGATTTCATGACTGACTCCATGCTAGTCTGATTTAGTCTAGTCTCCAAAACTCCAAAAAATATCAACACAATATCTGTACGAAATATCCTTGACACCATCTTATTTGAGGACTTTATTAAATCCTCTAATATTCCACTCTTCAACCCTCATGATTGACTTGACGAATTAACAGGTTCATCCATCATGTGGGAGGTTTCTCCCGATTATCTGTATGTTTTGGATGCTACCAATGCTACTTATTCTTCAAATTCATTTTCGAGGTTGCTAGCTTTTGGAACAACTCAACACTTAAACTACTAACTGTAATTCCCTCTTTATCCCAAAATTCACTTTTGTTCAGATCATTTGCCACTCTAATAAGTAATAGTAATAATTGTACCATTCTCTTTGTTTGATAGGAAAGTTTGCAGCCGCTACTTATTAGATACTCATTAGGTGAAATCTGTCTTATAACCTTAGTCAAAATAGTACTATTTTCTTCATCAATTCAAATGATGTAAAGTACCATGGTGAATAACTTATTTGAAATAATTAAAATTGTTGAGATTTGTATCTTTGTTAGGGTCTTATTGAGAAATGAAAAGTATAGATAATTCTAGGGACTTGTATGCAAAATTGTAAAGGCTGTATATAAGCTTAAATCGTTATCGAATAAATTAAGTTTTACTCGATTAATCAATTTGGTATCAGAGCCAAACCTTAGCCGTAACCCGCTATAGTACCCACTCCGCTGCTACAGTACTGGCGCCACCCTCTACAGTAAATCACTCTAGTAATAGTAACCCTCTTTTCTCTCTAGGCCCCTCACCACTTCAAGTTTGTTTTCTATCTCCATAGCTGTGTAGAGAGGGCGATACCCCAAGGGTCCCAAGATAGCATGAAGATGTAGAAGTTCTAGACAGATCTTGATGTGTAGAAGATCGAGATCGGGTCAAGGAGAAGAAGAAGGGTAAGTGTGTGATAGACTCGTGTGATAGGTGTGAGGAACCCGAATACGAGTCGATGACAGTGTTGGATTGTATACCCTCTTAGACTAGGTTTCTGATGTAAAATCGAATATTTTAATAAAAGAATTTATTTTCAGAAATTATTTGTAAATTTACTTTTTGTTTGTGTACAATTTTCATTTGGAACAGACCCATTGTATTTAAATAAGTGATCCATGTGAATGGTGGTCTTTTACAGTAAGGTATGGATCACGGGTTATTTAACACATAAACATTTGTTCTTAACCTATTGATGAGACTGAAAACCTCATCATGCTTAGGTTATTATGTTATGAATTCCAAATGGGGAATGGCTTACCTTTAGTTAGTGAGTAGTCCACTTACTTCATAACATAAGCGTATTTCGAATACGTAGGACAAGACCTGTAGTAGTGGTTTCTAAAAGTACTATATGATAGAAACCTAGACTACTACCGCTACAACATGGACTAGTACTCTACGACTTGAGTATGAGTTGGTGGTCTGGCGAAGCTGGAAGCATATACTTTGATTTGCTATAGTTGAGGTTCTATCGTAGTGCCAATATACTTACATGTTGGGTATGTGTGACTAGTTAGTTAAGACAGACTTGTACAAGATAGTTTCTGCACTATATCGCCCATTGTGGTTATCCGAATGGTCTAAAATGTCCAGGGCCCTGGGAAACATGATTTGGATGTTTGCTTTCGGGTAGCTCCCTTGGAAAGCGGAAACACTCCAGAAAGTCGTGGATCATTGTACTAGAAGCCTAAGGATGGTAGATGTCATTTACAGGGATGTTAGTACACTTCTTCCTCTCTAAATGTATGGCGATGTGTAGAGGGGTATTTTAGTCATTTCACCTGTAGGTCGGAGACTTTGCTAATGCAGCATTGTCCTTGGGATCAATATTTCCTTATGGTGATATTAGGAAATATTTAAAATGCAAAAATACAGCTATTTATATAGCAGAGATATTTTGGTCATTTTAGCAGCCAAGGCGATGTATCTTTTTGGTCCTCGGAATAGCCTGTAAGTCCTAACTAATTTTAGGTTGAAGAATTGGTCTCAATTCAAGACGATTTGATTTTATTTGAATTTATTCAGGAAGTCTAATTTATTATTAAACTGGAATAAAATAAATAAATAAATAAAATAGGAGTTGAGAGAAATTAATTATCTAGTTTAATTGGTTGATTAATTATCCAGGGCCTAGGTCCAGTATGAATAATTAAGAAATTAACCTGGGTTTAAACTAGGAAAAATAATTAATGTTTAATTATTTATTGGATTATTTATATAAGCCTAAGAAATAAATAATTAAAGATTGATTATTATGGTTCATTTGAGCTTATTAATTATTTATTGGGTTATTTATATGAGCCCAGAAAATAAATAATTAATGTTTATTATTTTGGGCTTTTTGGGTCGAAGAGAAATAATAAATATTATTTTGGCCCAATAGCTTGGACCGTAGAGTTTTTCTAGATACGGTTAAGAGGAGTTTATGGTTAAGCTAAACTGATTCTCAGGATAACATCTGGGTGTTTTGAAATATAATATCCCGGGAATATATTTATGAGATAATGAGAGACCGAGTTTTGGCTAACCAATAAACAAGTCTCTGGTAGAGAAAAACCCTAATTTTTCCCTAGCAAAAGGAGACTCACGTCCCTCTCTGGAAAACTCACGTAACTCTCTCACTCTCAAGCCTTCCTCTCTTCTGTTTCTTCTTGTTTTTCTTTGCTAATCAATAGCAAGTGAACTAATGAGATTTGAGACCGTTCCTCTTCACCATTGTGTTCACCAACTAGAGATTGGGCAGAGGAATATTCTGAGAGTTAAAAAGCTTGGCGTTCATGCAAACAAGGCGAAGTAGAAGGCTAGCGGGTTTTCAACCGAAAGCTTCTTCAAGTGGGCAAGGCGAAGCGATTCCTGTCGTTCAATCCACTTCTACTCGACCAAGAAGGGTTAAGAAGCGCAAATGTATGATCTTCACGCTTCCGTGTGGCCTTTAAGGCTTGGTTTTTTTTCCTTCTCTGTTTTTTCCCGCCAGTGCATGCTCTCTGTTTTTCATCCCCTCAATGTGGTATCAGAGCCTATGGTTCTATGATCAATATAGGAGCATGGTAGTTAATAAAAATGGAGAAGATGATTATACCTGTGATCCTTCGCTGTTTTGGTATGGGATAGGATCTCTGTGAGCTTCATCGTTGAAGCATAGGCATCACTATAAAAAAAAATTTTAGCTTTGAAGTTTGATCGTGTAAACCCAATTTTAATGGGTATAGGCGGTTGTGGTTTTGTTTTAGATGAGTTTTTGTAACTAAAAATGTCCAAAGAAGACTGGAAAAGTCGAACCAGAGAAGCCTCTGCAATTCGCGCGCAGAAAGAAGGAAAAACGAAGAAGAAATACTATTCCTAAACCATGGAGTCGAGCCGAATTGCTGAAGCCGAGCCGCACTATTTATGTGTCACGAGTCGCGTCCTTCCAGCCGCTGGAGCCGAGCTGAGACTGTAGCAATTGAGCCGAACGCAATTGAAATGTTGCAATTCAATTGCAACAACTTCTAGGTCGCGCGTGGGCAATTGGATCAACGCGCGGGTCATGAGCAGAAAGGCACCGGAGCGGGTTGTGGGTCCGGGCGGGCTCCATGGGCTGCAGCGATGGCAATCTGGTGCGACTAGTGCACCGGGGGCGATGTAAATCGACAGAGCAAATGGGCCCTGATCTAGTGCGGCAGGTGTACATGGACCGACAGATTTGTTTTTTGCAATTTTCTTTGTTTTTTTTTCGTTTTGAGTCCCATACCAGGCGAAGTTAATATTTTTATAATATTTTATATTCTTGAAATATATTTTCATGAAAAATATTAATAAAGGATTTTAGGATTAAACAAGATAATTAATTAATTAATTAATTAATTAATGTGTTTAATTCTATTATTTGGGCACTTAGGTTTAAAAATCGAAAAGCATGAAAACGTTTATTATTTTGAGCATGCTATTTTTTTATGTACCTATGTGTGTTTTTTTCTCAAAGACCAAAGTCTTTGGGAACATCTTTTGACAAGAAAAATATTTTTCTTCAAAAATTAAATGGTTTTTTTAATTTGTACAAAAATTAATCCTTGAATATTTTCTCAAAGGATTTAATCATTGACATAGAAAATATATTGGATTTAGATATTTTTGTAAATTAAAATGGAGAGCCATTTTTGTTTTGTTTTGGACTAGAAAAATGATTTTGTCAAATAAACTTGAGACCAAAGTCTCTAGAAAGTTTTAATTGGAAATTTTTTGAAATCATTAAGTTTTAAATTAAATAAAATTAGTTCATGGAGAATTCTCTCAAATGATATAAGCCTTGACATAGAGATTTTAATGGACTTAGGTATTTTATTTTTGAGTTAAGAAAAAAACTTAATGGAAATTTCAAAAGGATATTTTTCCAGAAAACCTTTATTTTAAAAGGCTGAGTAGGAGAAGGGTTCCAATGACCCCACGGCTTCCATCACGGTCCTCATTAGAGATCGTGAGTCCCCTCGCGTCACCTGGGGAGTGAACCCATATAGGAATGTGATACCACAATGATTTAGATCTAATGGAAGGATGTAATTAATAACCCAGGGCACGTACTATGATTGGCCAGCCCACGTTGGAGGTCATAATGCGAGGTATGTCTATAGGAAATGAGAAGAAACGACCATACCACGATGGAGTTATTCTCTAGATCATTACCTAAAAGGAAAATTAATTTGTGGTGGTTATTACACTTAGCTTAGGAAACTGTTAATCTTCCTAAGAAGCTATGTCAGTTTTCCTAAGAGTCAAATTATTTTCAGTGCACAAATTTTATTTTATTTTCACAAACTAAATTCTTTCTTTTATTTTTCGATTTTCAGAAATGGTGGGAGGTTCTTTTAGTCCATTGGCCGTTATTCTCAGGGAGAATAAGTTAACGGGTCCAAACTATGTGGACTGGAAAAGGAACCTGGACATAATACTCACAGTTGAGGAGTATAAGTATGTCATTTACTAGACCTGCCCTGTTATCGGGGAAGGTTCCACCGCCGAAGAGCGAGAGGCTGAGAAGGCGTGGAAGAAGGCTGACGAAATGACACGTTGCTATATGTTAGCCTCCATGTCTAATGTGCTCCAGTCAAAACACGAGCACATGGCTTCTGCATATGACATTAGTCAATCATTAGCTACTATGTTCGCGGACAAGAGCCGGCCTGCGAGGCAGGAAGCTCTTCGAACTATTGTTAACACTAAGATGGCTGAGGGAGCATCAGTCCGAGAGCATATGCTCAAGATGATTGTTGCTTTCGATGAGGTGAAAATCTTAGGGGCTGTCATTGACCCTGAGAGCCAAGTGGACATGGTTCTTGAATCTCTTCCGGACTCCTTCACTCAGTTCAAGTTAAACTATAACATGAACAAGTTGAACATGAGTTTAACTGAATTGATGAAGGAGCTCCAGATAGCGGAAAAGGTCATGAAGCCGCAATCAAAGGCCATGATTGCTAAGGCTTCTTCCTCAAGAACTGGACCTAAACCCAGAAAGTTCAAGAGGAAGAAGGGGAATGCAGCAGCCCAGCCCAAGATCCAGCCCAAGGACAAACCAAAGGGCCAAGTGTTTCAAATGTGGCAAGAAGGGACACTGAAAAAAGGAGTGTCCAGATCTTCAAACCAAGAAAAATCCCACAGGTAATGTTTTCTATCTAGAGTCCATATCAATGGTAGGATTAACTTCTACTTGGATTGTTGATTCAGGAGCCACTGATCATATCTGTAACTCCTTGCAGGGGTTTAGAAAAATAAGAAGACTCAAGAAGGGCGAACATGGGCTTCGAGTGGGTAATGGAGCACAAGTTTGGGTCCTTGCAGTGGGAGGCTAGATCTTATTTTTTATTGTATAAGATAGTGGTTTTAAAAGATATTTTATATGTACCTGGTTTTCGTCAGAATTTGATTTCAGTTGCAAAATTTTTTAATCAAGGATATTCTATATCTTTCCATTCTGGTATTTCTATCAGTATAGATGGAGAAATTTTATGTACTGGGCACATGTATGGTAATCTGTTCTTTTTAAACCCTATTAACAACCAATCAAATAACGCTCAGTCTGAACCTTTAACTAAGAAGAGAAAGACCAATATCAATGATTTATACCTTTGGCATCTAAGGTTGGGTCATATTAACTCAAACAGGATTCAGAGGCTAATCCATGATGGGCCTTTGGGCTCATTGAGATTGGAAAGTTGGCCTCAGTGTGAATCTTGCTTGATGGGAAAGATGACCAAGAGGTCATTTACACCAAAGGCGGATAGAGCTAAGGAGGTGTTGAGTCTTGTTCACACTGATGTGTGTGGTCAGTTGTCTACACCAACTAGGGGAGGTTTTGAGTACTTCATCACTTTCACGGATGATTGTACGATGTATAATTATATTTACTTGATGAGACGTAAGTCTGACTCTTTTGACAAGTTCAAGGAGTTTAAGGCTGAAGTGGAGCGTCGGATAGGTAAATTAATCAAAACTCTATGATCGGATCGTGGTGGAGAGTACCTCCTAGGTGAATTCAAGGACTACATGGTACATCATGGGATAGTATCCTAGCTCTCTGCACCGGGAACACCCCAGCAGAATGGAGTAGCTGAGAGAAGGAATAAGACATTGATGGAAATGGTCCGGAGCATGATGTCTCAAGCTACTCTTCCAGTGTCTTTTTGGGGATATGCTCTGGAAACACCGGCATATATTCTGAACTTGGTGCTTTCCAGGTCAGTACCTAGGACTCCCTATGAGATGTGGACTGGGCGTAAGCCAAGTCTGAATCATCTCAGGATTTGGGGATGTCCAGCTTATGTACTGGTCAAGGGAGACAAGTTGGAACCAAGATCAGAATTATGCTATTTTGTTGGCTATCCAAAAGGGACAAAAGAAGGTTACTTTTATCATCCTAAAGAGTAGAAAGTGCTAGTCAGTACCAATGCTAGATACTTGGAAGATGATCAAAGTACTTCCACTAAAGGCTCTATGAGGTTGGAACTTGAAGAGAAGTTATCTACGGAATCAACTTCTTCTGACCCGATTCTGGAACAAGAAGAGGCACAGCCTTAAGTGCCTATGCAAACGGTAGTGAGAGAGTGTCTAGGGTTCCGGATAGATGGACAGGAGAAGTCTTTGAGCTGGTCTCTGACCATCAGGAACAAGACCCCACTAGATACGAGGAGGCTATAGCTGATACCGATGCAAATCTGTGGCATGAAGCAATGAAAGCCGAGATTGAGTCTATGTACCTCAATCAAGTTTAGGATCTTGTAGCTTTACTTGAAGGGATAAAACCCATTGGGTGCAAGTGGGTGTACAAGAGAAAGAGAGGAGCAGAAGGGAAGGTGGAAACCTTCAAAGTTAGGCTTGTGGCGAAAGGGTATACTCAGAAAGAGGGAATCGACTATGACGAAACCTTTTCCCTGGTAGCTATGCTTAAATCCATCCGCATCCTCCTTGCCATCGCATGTCACTATGACTATGAGATATGGCAAATAGATGTCAAGACGGCATTCTTAAATGGCCATCTTAGCGAAGACATCTATATGTCCCAACCGGAAGGCTTCATTGCTGAAGGCAAGGAACATATGGTTTGCAAGCTTAAGAAGTCCATTTATGGACTTAAGTAAGCATCGAGAGCATGGAACATTCGTTTTGATGAGACTGTAAAGTCTTATGGTTTTATTCAAAACGAAGATGAACCATGCGTGTACAGGAAACTTGAAGGCATTAATGTGATTTTTCTTTTCCTGTATATGGATGACATTCTACTCATTGAAAATGATGTAGGAACATTGTCATTTACAAAGGTTTGGCTGTCTAGTCAATTCAGTATGAAGGACTTGGGAGAAGCCAGCTACATTCTCAGGATTAGGCTTCTTAGAAATAGGAAGCAGAGAATGTTAGGGTTATCCCAAGCAACATACATTGACAAGATGCTGGCCAAGTACAGCATGGACTCATGCAAGGGAGCTCTAATCCCTTGCAGACATGGGTTGTCATTTTCTTCGAAGGACTGTCCTAAGTCTCAAGAAGAAAAGGACAGAATGAGTAGGATTCCCTACGCTTCGACTGTGGGAAGTCTCATGTATGCCATGCTGTGTACTAGGCCAGATATCTGCTTTGCCGTGGGCTTAGTTAGCAGATATCAGTCAAATCCTGGGGAGGTTCATTGGCAAGCTGTACAACATATTCTCAAGTACCTCAAGGAAACGAGAGTTATATGCTGGTTTACAGGGCTGATGATTTGGTTCCTATAAGATACACAAACTCAGACTTCCAGGCGGATAAGGATGAGAGAAAACTCACTAGTGGATATGTCTTCACCTTATCTGGAGGAGCAATTTCATGGAGGAGTATAAAGCAGTCTTGTATTGCTGACTCAACCATGGAAGCTGACTATGTGGCAGCTTCGGAGGCATCCAAGGAAGCAGTTTGGCTCCGGAAGTTCCTTTCAGAACTTGGAGTCGTACCACATATAGATAGGCCGATTGTGATGTATTGCGACAATACTGGAGCAGTATCGTAATCTAAGAAGCCTCGGAACCACAAGAAGGGAAAACACATCGAGAGGAAGTACCACCTGGTCCGGGATTTCATCCAGAGACGGGAAGTCGTGGTGGAACATATTACCTCAGAAAATAATCTAGCAGATCTATTCATCAAACCTTTGGCTGAGAGAGTTTTCAAGAGACACTTAGACGCCATAGGGGTGGGCACCTATGGACTTACCTAGTCTTAGAGTGCAAGTGGGAGATTGTTGGATTGTATGCCCTCTTAGACTAGGTTTCTGATGTAAAATCAAATATTTTAATAAAAGAATTTATTTTCAAAAATTATTTGTGAATTTACTTTTTTGTTTGTGTACAATTTTCGTTTGGAACAGACCCATTGTGTTTAAATAAGTGATCTATGTGAATGGTGGTCTTTCACAGTAAGGTATGGATCACGGGTTATTTAGCACATAAACATTTGTTCTTAACCTATTGATGAGACTGAAAACCTCATCATGTTTAGGTTATTATGTTATGAATTCTAAATGGGGAATGGCTTACCTTTAGCCAGTGAGTAGTCCACTCACTTCATAATATAAGCGTATTTCGAATACGTAGGACAAGACCTGTAGTGGTGGTTTCTAAAAGTACTATATGATAGAAACCTAAACTACTACCGCTACAGCGTGGACTAGTACTCTACGACTCGAGTATGAGTTGGAGGTCTGGCGAAGCTGGAAGCATATACTTTGATTTGCTATAGTTGAGGTTCTATCATAGTGCCAATATACTTACATGTTGGGTATGTGTGACTAGTTAGTTAAGATAGACTTGTATAAGATAGTTTCTACACTATATCGCCCCTTGTGGTTGTCCGAATGGTCTAAAATGTCCAGGGCCCTGGGAAACATGACTTGGATGTTTGCTTTAGGGTAGCTCCCTTGGAAAGCGGAAACACTCCAGAAAGTCGTGGATCATTGTACTAGAAGCCTAAGGATGGTAGATGTCATTTAGAGGGGTGTTAGTACACTTCTTCCTCTCTAAATGTATGGCGATGTGTAGAGAGGTATTTTAGTCATTTCACCTGTAGGTCGGAGACTTTGCTAATGCTGCATTGTCCTTGGGGTCAATATTTCCTTATGGTGATATTAGAAAATATTTAAAATGCAAAAATACAGATATTTATATAGCAGAGGTATTTTGGTCATTTTAGCAGCCAAGGCGATGTATCTTTTTGGTCCTCGGAATAGCCTGTAAGTCCTAACTAATTTTAGGTTGAAGAATTGGTCTCAATTCAAGAGGATTTGATTTTATTTGAATTTATTCAGGAAGTCTAATTTATTATTAAACTGGAATAAAATAAATAAATAAATAAAATAGGAGTTGAGAGAAATTAATTACTAGTTTAATTGGTTGATTAATTATCCAGGGCCTAGGTCCAGTATGAATAATTAAGAAATTAACCTGGGTTTAAACTAGGGAAAATAATTAATGTTTAATTATTTATTGGATTATTTATATAAGCCCAAGAAATAAATAATTAAAGATTGATTATTATGGTTCATTTGAGCTTATTAATTATTTATTGGGTTATTTATATGAGCCCAGAAAATAAATAATTAATGTTTATTATTTTGGGCTTTTTGGGTCGAAGAGAAATAATAAATATTATTTTGGCCCAATAGCTTGGACCGTAGAGTTTTTCTAGATATGGTTAAGAGGAGTTTAGGGTTAAGCCAAACTGGTTCTCAGGATAACATCTGGGTGTTTTGAAATATGATATCCCGGGGATATGTTTATGAGATAATGAGAGACCGAGTTTTGGCTAACCAATAAACAAGTCTCTGGTAGAGAAAAACTCTAATTTTTCCCTAGCAAAAGGAGACTCACGTCCCTCTCTGGAAAACTCACGTAACTCTCTCACTCTCAAGCCTTCCTCTTCTCTGTTTCTTCTTGTTTTTCTTTGCTAATCAATAGCAAGTGAACTAAGGAGATTTGAGACCGTTCCTCTTCACCATTGTGTTCACCGACTAGAGATTGGGCAGAGGAATATTCCGAGAGCTGGAAAGCTTGGCGTTCATGCAAACAAGGCGAAGTAGAAGGTTAGCGGGTTTTCAACTGGAAGCTTCTTCAAGTGGGCAAGGCGAAGCGATTCCTGTCGTTCAATCCACTTCTACTCGACTGAGAAGGGTTAAGGCTCGCAAATGTATGATCTTCACGCTTCCGTGTGGCATTTAAGGCTTGGTTTTTTTTTTCTTTCTCTGTTTTTTCCCGCTAGTGCATGCTCTTTGTTTTTCGTCCCCTCAGACAGAGGCTAGCAAGAATATAATGGAGGAGGTGGTTAAGAAATTGGATCCTGCAAATCTTACGACATTGATGCGGTTTATGAGTATGTCGGGGGGTGAAAATTTTGCGAGGCCACCTGCTGTTAAGGTGGAGCTTCCATCTGTTGATTTGAAGCTCGATGGGCTAACAATGTATCTGAGTTGGTCACGTCGGGTAAGGTATACTCTGGAAGGGAGGAATCTAGGAGAGTACTTGACAGCTGAGAAAGTAGAGCCAGCTGAGGGCACTGCAGGGAGAGATGAGTGGAAGTCAACTCACATGTTGGTGTACATGTGGCATCTCAACTCAATGGTCCCGTCTATTACTACGATAGTGGATGGCATTGAGAAGGTCAATGATGTCTGGGGAAGTTGAGGAGAATTTATGATGGTGTGGCGAACAATTTGAGGGTGTTCCAGATTAAGAGGGACATCTATGCTACAGTCCAAGGAGATAGGACAGTGCAGGAGTATGCCACAGAGTTGGAGTGCTTGTGGCTAGATCATGATCATTTCTCGCCTCGAGCAGGCTGTAAAGATTCTGAGTGTAAGGAAAGAGAAGCCTTGATTCAGGAGAGGACTATGTTATTTCTCCAGGGGTTAGCCCCAACATTTGAGCAAAGGACAGTGATGCTGTTAGCTTATATGAGGATCCCTTCACTTGAGGAGGTGGTCTCGGCCATGATACAGGAAGAGAGTCGTATTAAGCTACAGGTTAGGACAGGCGGATATCCTGGGATGAAGTCAGCACTAGTGGTCTCCAACTCAGGTAACACAGAGTTCAAAAGGGAGACTAGGCAGTGCTATAACTGTGGTAAAGTATGTCATCTGAAACAGGCTTGTCCTAAGCCACCCAATGAGAGAGACTCAAGTGGACGTGGACAGTCTGCAGGTCATGGTCGCGGCTGTAGGGACAGAAGAGGTGGAAGAGGCTATCAGGCCAATCTGATGGTAGCAGAGGAAGAGGAAGAGGCGGGTGTGGTCTTTACTGAGGAAGACCAGGCGCTATTAGAAATACTGAGAAGGAAGTAGAGAGCAGCAGGTGATGGAGACAAGAAGAGTGCGATTGAGGATGCATCCACCTGCTTTTTACCCATGGGTAACACTACTACCTATGCTCAATTAACCAAAGGTACTGGTAACACACATGCTCTTGCCTCTATCTCCACCACTAGATCACCAGAAGGGATCGTAGATTCTGGTGCATCTCAATATGTGATAGGTAATGCTAGTGAGTTCTCTTCCTATACTTACTTAGCGATGTCAGAGAGCATCCAGACCGCTGATGGGACAGCACCTCTTGTGGTTGGTAAGGGTACAGTGAATTGTACGGGTTCAGTAACTTTGTCCAATATTTTGCATGCTCCTTCTTTCCCAGTAAATCTTTTATCTATTAGTGTTATTATACTCCAACTAAAATGTGTGGTTTCTTTTGATATTCCCAAGGTGATCTTCCAAGAGAAGGAGACGGGCTGGAGACTTGGGACTGGCACGTGGCATAATGGATTGTGGTACCTGGATCGTGAGGGGATAGACTCAGCATTGATATCTATGGTGGAGAAGGTAGAAGTAGGAGGATACGAGATGAGTGCTGAGAATGTGTTGATGCTCCATCACCAACGCATGGGACACATTTCGTTTAGTGTGTTAAGTCAATTGTATCCAGTTTTATTTGAAAATGCTAATAAACAGAAAGTTGTGTGTGATATATGTGAATTTGGAAAACTTACTAGAAGTTCTTATGTTAGTTCTGGTAATAGAAGTTCTTGTGCTTTTGATTTGATACATTCTGATGTTTGGGAACCTTGTTTCACAAGTTCTATGAATGATTTTAGATATTTTGTGACTTTTATTGATTGTTTTTCTCGTGTTACTTGGTTGTATTTGATAAAAAAATAAGAGTGATGTATTTGACTGCTTCAAAGACTTTCATAGGTCTATTCAAACTCAATATGGAGCAGTGGTGAAAATATTGAGGTCTGATAATGGTACAGAGTATACCAATAGAACATTTGCAGAATACTTGTCAGCTCAAGGCATACAACATTAGACTACATGTCCATACACACCAGCTCAAAATGGGTTAGCAGAAAGGAAAAACAGATACCTTCTAGAGAGAGCTAGAAGTATGATGATCGCGATGAATATCCCAAAGCAGTTATGGGGGCAAGCAGTCTTAACAGCTGCTCAATTGATCAACAGGATGCCCTCAAGAGTGTTGGATTGGAAGTCTTCGTGTGAAATGTTGAAAGGAGATAATGGTGGGATCCTCCCATTAAAAGTGTTTGGTTGTGTATGTTTTGTGAAGGACAACAGACCATCCGTAGGGAAGCTTGGTCCTAGAGCCGTGAAATGTGTCTTTGTAGGATACTCTGCTACCCAGAAGGGGTATGTTTTCTGGAGTCCAGTAGAGAAAAGGTTGTTTGTAAGCATGGGTGTGCATTTTCGAGAGTTTAAGCCATATTATACACTGGAGGTGGCCTCACCCATTGGTGACTTATCTGATAAAGAAGGTATGAGGCGAGAGGGGGAGAATGGTGAGAGGTTGGTGAATGTAGGATCAATTCCCTTATTGATTCCTTATTCTATCGAGAGGAGAGAATTAGTTGAGAAGCACGAGAACAAAGAAGAGGAGGAACCCGTAGGTGTTGGGACTCAGGCACTGGGGGAGTTGAGAGTGTATACCAAGAGGAGGCAGAATGAGGTACCAGAGTTAACATCTGCAGTACCACTGGTGCCATCAAGTCCCTTGTCCCGGCCTACTTTAACTTCTGAGACACCCACACCACTCTCAAACTCAGAAGACATAGGTGATATAATTCCTTCTTCTCATCCCACTCCCATGATAGTAAGGAGGACCTCTCGCAATAATGCGGGAGTTCCCCCCGACCGTTATGGTTTCCTACATGATATTGCTCAATTTGTCTCATACTCTAACTTATCACTTACGTATGGAGCATTCATTACATCTTTGGACTCTGTTACTTTACCTAAGTGTTGGTAGGATTCTAAAGAGGAACCTAAGTGTAAAGCAGCTATGCAAGAAGAGCTTGGAGCTCTAGATAAGAACAGAACTTGGGAGATAGTGTCACTACAACCAAGCAAGAAGGTAGTGGGGTGCAAGTGGGTGTTCACAGTGAAGCAGACCCCAGAAGGAAAAATTGATCGCTACAAGGCATGGTTGGTGGCGAAGGGGTATAGTCAGACATATGGCATCAACTATGATGAGACCTTTGCTCCCGTGGCCAAGATGGGAACAGTAAGGACACTTGTCTCCATTGCAATGAATGGGGGTTGGAAACTACATCAGTTGGATATTAAAAACACATTTCTTCATGGAGATATGCTGGAAGAGGTGTATATGGAGGTTCCCCCAGGCTTTGGTATGAAACAGACAGTGGACAAGGTTTGTAGATTAAGGAAGTCACTGTATGGGTTGAAACAGTCTCCTAGAGCTTGGTTTGACGGGTTCAGAAAAGCTATGGTAAACATGGGTTATCAGCAAATCAATGCCGATCACATAGTGTTCTTTCGACAACAGGGTGGTCACATTACTATGTTAGCAATGTATGTGGATGATATGATTATCACCGGTGATGACAAGGGTGAGATTGCTCAGCTGAAGGCAAAACTGGGCAAAGAGTTTGAGGTGAAGGACCTCGGGCAGCTAAAATACTTCCTGGGGATTGAGGTGGCTCGTGGAGAAGAGGGGATTGTTCTATCTCAAAGGAAGTATGCGTTAGACTTACTCACAGAGACGGGCATGTTGGGTTGCAACCCTGCGGTTTCACCAATTAATCAGAGGTTCAAGTTGAGCGCAGAGGCAGGAGAGCAGGTTGATCGTGAGCGGTACCAGAGGTTGGTAGAACGTCTCATCTATCTTAGTCACACTCGTCCTGACATATCATTTGTTGTGAGTATGGTGAGCCGCTACATGCATGACCCAAGGAAGGGCCACATGGATGCAATGTATCAAATTCTGAGGTACCTGAAGAGTGCACCGGGGAAGGGGTTGATCTTCAAGAAGAATGGACATCTAAACATTGAGGGCTATTGTGACTCTGACTGGGCAAGTTGTGCTGATGATAGAAAGTCCACAGCTGGATATTGCATGTTTGTAAAAGACAATTTGGTATCCTGGAAGAGTAAGAAGCAGTCAATAGTTGCAAGGTCGACAACAGAGGCTGAGTATAGGGCTATGGCTTTAGGAGTTGCGGAGATGGTGTGGTTGAAAGCTTTGTTAGTAGAGCTCAAAGTGGATCAAGGAGTTAAAATGAAGCTGTGGTGCGACAGCAAGTCCGCAATTAGCATTGCCAACAACCTCGTGCAACATGACAGAACTAAACATGTGGAGATTGATAGGTTCTTCATCAAAGAAAAGCTGGATAGTGGACTATTGGAGCTGGGACATGTAGCTATTAGAGAGTAAGTGGCTGACTGTCTCACTAAAGGACTTAGTTCATTATATCTCTCAAGATTGTGTGATAAGGTGGGCTTAATGGATATCTTCTGCCCATCTTAAGGGGGAGTGTTGAGATTTGTATCTTTGTTAGGGTCTTATTGAGAAATGAAGAGTATAGATAATTCTAAAGACTTATATGCAAAATTGTAAAAGCTGTATATAAGCCTAAATCGTTATCGAATAAATTAAGTTTTACTTCATTAATCAATTAAAATACCTTTAAAACTATTACGGGCACGTTATCTAACTAACATAAATGGACATTGACCGTTGATCAACTAATAGAAGAATTTTTTTTGATCATTTGATTTTGTTTAAGGACAAATGGAAATTATTTAATAGTTGGATAAAAGTTAAAATTTTTAAATAATTTGAAATTTATTAAAATTATTTACAGAAATAAACTATAAGATTTCATGGTCAGAAATCTGCTTAACATTGTTTCATGAAATGCTTCCAATCTTAAATTGAAATAATATTTACTAGGAAAAAATAGAAAGAAAAAAAAAAGGCTTGGACTATGATTCAGTTACAATCCCCTAATTAATAATATTACATGGCAAGATATTAATTTCAGTTAGTAAAAATATTCTTCATCTAGATGAAAGGTCCTAATCCACATCCTCCTTCCTCGTTGTTATAAAGGAACAAAAAAAAAAAAAAAACTATTACAACCAAAATTAATTTTAATTACACTATCAATTTTATTTGTTATTCTAAAAACACAAGAGATACCAAAAAGGTATCTTTAGACTAAAATTCACTTTTAGTTCTCAAATTCTATTCCTCAATCCCTTTGAATTTTTTTAGAAAAAAATTTGTGGAGCTAAGAAGAGAGAATGTGATCCTTTTTTTTTTTTTAATTTGGGCAAATAATAATTTTTTAGAAATAAGAATAACTAGGGTTTTTTTTTTCCAAGTTAAGTTATGAAACTTTTTTGAAAAAATCTATTGTCTAAGTACACCGTAAATAGAGAGATTATTTGAGAGGAGTGTGGAATTTTCATGGTGAAGTGACAAAGAGTTTACGAGTAGAGAGTAGGGATTATTCAAGTTAAGCCTTAGTCGAGCTATTCCAATTTAACTCGAGTTTGATATTTTTGATCTGAAACTTGAATTTGAATATTAGGGTGTAAGTGGATAAGAATTGATTTGAGATGAGTTTTATAAAAAATTATTAAATATGTGAAGTCAGTTGGGGTTCAAAAAGAGAGAATATGATGTGTTGTGAATACATGATTGTATAAAATAATAATATATTTAAATTAAAATAAAATTTTAATTTGAAATGAGAATAGAAAATTTGTATCCATATAAACCCTAAATATTATACTCAAAATTGTAATTGAGTGAAACTCGAATATTCAAGTATTCAATTTGAGAGCTCTTAAATATGTTCGATATTATATATTTATATTAATTAATTATTAATTATATATTATGTTTAATACATACATAATAAAATAATAATATAAAATGTTTATTTTTATACTTTTTAAATTTTTCTAAAGCAATTTGAATTCGAGCCTAATTTCGAGTTTTTGAATCTGTCAAATTATCGAATTTTGAATCGAACTCAAATTTTAAAATATTTTTCTTAAATCGAATTTGAATCTTAATGTAAAGTTCAAATTAAAATCGAATTTGAATTGAACCTAAAAATATCGAATTCAATTCAATTATCTCAATGTTCAACTCGTCCTAACTTGAATGCCCCTACTAGGGAGTGAGGATTTACTACTTAACTGACTACCATGGAGTGCATAGGTGGCGTAGGGCTATCATGACAAATATGCCCCCTAGTGAAGGGGAGGTATGGTGTTGAGGAATTTGGAATCATGCAAGTGGTGGTTAGTGTCTCTCAAATGAGAAATTCTTATATAGACCCGGTCCACAGCCCCACCTGTGGATTGGGTCCTCCTATGACCAACACTTGTCCAGGTCATTATTTTATTCAAAAACCCATTGTTTTCTTTTTTTTCCCCTCCTTCTGCAAAAACCCAACCATGGTTAAGCAGAAGGAGGACCCAACCTTACAAAAATTGGAAACAAAGGCAAACAACATCTCAGGAGTTTGAAGACTCAAAATTTTGAGAAATTCTGCCAAAATCCATGCACGTACACCCCTCACACCCATGACCACTTCGTGCTCTCTCTGTCTGAACTTCATCCCACTCATTCTCTCTCTACTTGTCTGACTGCCAGCTGTCTACTGGACAGATAACGAACTCTCGTCACTATCTCTCCCTCTCTCAGGCGCCGACCTCCTGTCTCTCCCTCCCTCTCCCGTCGGTTGACAATATGGTAATGCCATCTAGCCATCACTAATATCGACCAAATCTCTGACACATAGTTTCTTCAACACTTCGTCTCTAGCCATCTTTTAACAGTTCATTGCAAATCTAGCCTCTTCATAAAAATGGCCTCTATGTCACCAATATCGAACCTCAAATCTAGTAGGAGGCTCTATCTTTAGCCCAAAATGTGCTTTCTTTGCTAGACACAAGTCCAGAGATTCGTATTTGCAACTCCAACAATTCCACCGGATTGAGGTTAATCTGTCCTTGTAGCATTCGAATCTGTCCTTTACTTCACGATATTATAAACCAGGTAATAATCTACATTACTCTCCATGCTTCTGATTCCGTGATATTATGTGCTCTATCCATGCTCATATGCCCCTTCTTATATTATAAACTTAAATTGCACTGTTATTAATTTTTTTTTTTTTGGAGGGGCGGGTGGGAAGGGGGAGGATGGTAAGGTTGCTCTGAAGCTGCTATTGTTCTGCTTTTTATTTGGGTTGGTTGTTGGATTTAAATGCTAGTCATGCCTTTAGATTGTTAATTCTTTGTATTGGTTAAAGAAAGTCATTCTTCATAGCTATTAATTTATTTGCAAATAATATTTTCTTTTCCTTTAATCTGTAATCTGTTTGGCATGTTTAGCTGTGCGTTTCTTATACTTTACTGTCCTTATACGTCCTTATACTCTACTATCCTTATACGTTTTTAGCATTTGGCATTTTCTTTTTTGATAGAAAGTCATTCTTCGTAGCTGTCCTTATACTCTGCTATCCTTATACATTTTCAGCATTTGGCATTTTCCTGTTTACCATCAATATTTGAAAAGGGGGATAAGTAGCTACAGTGATAGCATATATGCTAACGATGGCTCGAACGATAAGGTTCAGTTTGTACAACAAATTGATATTGAAGATGACACGGAAGGGATTTAGGTGTTGCATGAGACAAGGGATGAATCAAAAAATCAAGTTGATGGTTGTGACGGTATTATTGAAGAATTGGAAAGAAAACTTGTGAACACTGTTGTGGATTCACAGGAGGCAACATATGAATTGTACTGTGAATATGCGCATGCTTATGGCTTTAGTGTGAGGAAAAGAAAGTAATACTATATCCAGGGGACCAAGAATATTAGATCCAAAGTATTTTTTTTTTGTTCGAAGCAAGGAATTAGAAAATATGAAAATGAGAGCGGCTCTTCTCATGAAAAGTTGGAGACTAGAACTGCTTGCAATGCCTTTGTCCAATTTGAGGTTGATTCTAATGGACAATGGAAAGTAAATAAAATACAAAAGGATCATAATCACGAGATGGCCAAGACATATGAATTACATTAGCTTAGATCAGCTCGACGTGTAACAGAAGCCCAGGGAGACATGTTGGAGTCCTTAGTAAGCTCCGGAATCAAGACTTCTCAAGCATTCTCTTACTTGTCAAAAGAGAGTGGTGGTGTTGGAAGCATCGGTTTTTTAAAGAATGATGCCTATAATGAACTTAACAATCGAAGAAATTCAATAATTGAAAAAGGGGATGTTCAAAGTCTTGTAAATCACTTCAAACAAAAAGAAAATCAAGAGAAAATATTTTATTGAGATGTGGAGTTGGATGACGAAGGAAGAATTCACAACTTTTTTGGAAAGATAGAAGATCTCAAATTGATTTTGATTACTTTGGTGATGTAGTTGTTTTTTATGCTACCTATAGGACCAATAGGTACAACTTGATTTGTGTACCTTTCATTGGAGTGAACCATCATTGGCAAACTATAATGTTTGTGAAAAACCTTAGAGAGGGGGGGGGGGGTGAATAAGGTTTTTGGCAAGAAAAAATAATTTTTCTAGTTTGTCTAAAACACTAAATAATGATGATCATTAATATGCTTGGACTGACTCTATAGATTCATAGAAAGTTATCCAAGTACTCGTAGATGTATATCCAGATTTAGATAGCAAAAGAAAACCAAAAGCAGTACATGAACAATTGAATAAAATAAGACGAGAGATGTATAATAGTTTAATCAACAATGATCTACGTCTACTACCTTAAGCTCACACTTAAGGATTTTCAACCCTATTTCATTAAACTCACTTAATGAAACTGTTTCTCATATAAGAGAAGATCACCACACTAGGTTTTCCACAACCTTTTAGTCACGCAAACACATCAAGGATCACCTCACTAGGTTTTACTCCACAACTTTGATACAAACACAGAACAAGAATCACCCCAATGGGTTTTACCACACAACCTTGAACATAAATCAACACAAGGCTCACCCCCTATGGGTTTTACACCACAACCTTGCACTACAACAGAGATTTGAATATCAATAGAAAAGAGATAAGCTCACTTACTTGAGTAGATATTCACTAGGATACAAGGCACAAATACTTTTATCTTTGATATACAATGAACTCATTTTAAAGCTAGATAAAAGGAGATTTTTGAAAATATTGAGTAATAATGTTTATAAGATAAATGTTTCAAAAATCTTACATCTAATCTTGCTTTAAGGTCTATTTATAGAGCCAAAAAAATTGAGTGCCAACAGTCATAAATAAACGACTAAAAATTTTTCTATTTAAACTCATTCATGTTTTGGACGAAGATGCATCCAAAAGGTAAGTCTAAAATGGCACTAACCAGACAAAAACTTTTTCAACCCAGTTTACAGGATTTTGGACGAACCTTTTTTATTCAAACTGTTCTATCCAAAATTCTGTGAATTTCAAAAACTTTAAAAACATCTCATTTGAAGCTTCAAGGTAAAGTCAAATGAATCAAAAGATAAGAAGATATAGGAATTAATAGATATACCTTAATAACACTTCTTAATCTATCATTCTTCATAAAGAACTTCCTTGATATGTAACTCCACATACTTTATGCTTCTCATTTCATCTTCTATTCTTGATTTCAGTGATAAAGGAGTTGCCAAGAAATCTTATTTGAAGACTTTTGAAGAATAAAGGTTAAACATGTTCTATCACAATAGATTAACAAGTTAGTCCATATTAACGTTTGTCATAAATCAAAACATAGAGGAAAGCCCTTAGGGCTAACAATCTCTCCCTTTTTGAGTGATGACAAACATGACACTTTTGATATGTAAAGAAAGAACATGTTGAACGACAAAGGTGCAAATAGATGTAATCTCACTGTATAGGTTTCATAGAGATCTTATAATAAAAAATTTGTAAACATATCTCAATGATCCTAAAGCCTTTCATATCTCTATATAAATATTTAGAATGATTTGATAGAAATAGCAAATGATAAAATACTCCCCCTAAATATATGCTTATGTGAATATTTTTAATCAAAAGAGGGAAAAGCAGAAGTTACGATTTATTCATCCAAAAAGTGTATCCAAAATAGGTTTGGAAGAACGAGTGTTTTCAGAAATTCATTTTGGATAGGGATTTTGGATGTCTAAAATATTTTTCAATTCTGTAGTACTGCTTATAAGAACATTTGTTTTGGATTCGAAATTTCTGAGTCCAAAACTCTCCCTGACTTAATGCACGAAAATCTTATCACAGAATCTAGTCTCAATGATACTATTATCATAAAAATGAACGTCATAAACAGAGGGGTTTTTCAGAGAATTTTTAGTAAACAGTGAATCAAATCATATCAGCGATTTTCTCAACAGTTCAGTTTGTAGTAGTTCATGTAGTTTCTTGAAATTCAGTAACTGTTTATACAACAGTCTTTTCCTTTCCCACAAACAGTTTCAAATTATCATAGCAGTTCTTTCACAGATCTAAATAATAGTCATACATCATCAATCCAATTTTAGATTTAGAACAAGTCATGCCCAAAATTCAGTTTATACATACAACATCAATCATGCAGAATATGATATCAGATTATTATGCAGATCTCGCAACGTTTTCTCCCCAAATCAACATAAGATAGTCAGTCATGTAGACCTATCATTTTCTCCTTAGTTAATGCATGCAGACAATAACATTTTCTTTCTCCCCAGTGAATGCATACAACAGTCATGCAGACCTAACATTTTCTTTCTCCCCCTTTGTCATCAATAAAAAATAAGCATATCAGAAGGAGATATGCATAAAATAGGAAAAAGTTTAGTATCCAACAGAAAGTATGTTAAGGCATAGTGTAAATAACAGAAAAAGTAGATTGTTCAACTTATGCAGAATGTAAATTGTTCATCAACCAATTTTGCTGCCCAATAATGCTGTCTAGGAGATATTGATTGTTTCGCCCTTTGAGCCAGCACCCTTCTTGGAAAATTGACCAGAAATTCTGTTTGATTTCCTTTTCATAACCACATGTTTCTGTCTCTTTCCGGAAGGTTTGGGCTTGGGAGAAGGTGAAGGAATTTCTGGTTTTTTTATGGGAGAGGGTTCAGGGGATGGTTCAGGAGAGGATTCAGGAGAAAGATCCTTTTTGTCCTCCGGTAATTTAGACTTTGTAACACCCCACTATCTAGGCTTAACAGGGCCAGGGATGTCACCCCGTCTAAAGGACAAGGGGTCTTTATAACTAGGTCACACAATCAAAATAAAACAATACTTCAAAAATTAAAACTTATTACAATCCAAAAATTCAAGACAAATCCAAAATAAAAATAACAATTGTTCATTCTCAACTCCCAAAGCATCACATAAAAATAAATAACAGAATATCTTCCAAGGCAGGCAACAACTAGCTACTCATCCTCACAGCAGGATCGACCTGAAATCATGATAAAAAGGGTGGTGAGATAAAAATCTCAATAAGTCCGTGTGTGCTTTGAGTGTTCAGTGAAAACAGTTCATGAATGCAAGGTGTAAGAACTTCATAAGAAAAATATTGGCAAGTAATAAATAAAGTTAAAAATCAAGAGTGGCATTTTGGCTTTTCCAATCATTCATATACAATAAAATCAACCACTCAAAAAGGCGATTATGGGTTACCACACGTTGGGCCCCATAACCAAACAACGGTCAGAATGTCACACTTTGTGCAGACTGACAAAAGGTAGGTGATCGGCCTACCGGGTAAGATTCTTCTCCTTCTCTACACCCAAACAAAACCGGTTGTCCACTCCGGCAACACACAGTCTACATGACTGAAACCTGCTAGCTTGGACCGGCATGACTAAGTAGTATTGACGTTTCTCTAAGTTGAGTTCATCTTCTGGAGGTGGCCTCCTGCCAAAAGACTCACTCTTGCTCTTCAAAATTAGTACTACTAGCCTACCCTTATTGAGTACTCAACGTAGATTATCCCACTTGGGAGACAACTGATAAAATATAGCTTTACTTGAAAATGGCAATCAATGGTTTTCAAAGTCTTTGTCAAAGTCAGTTTTAGAAACAGTTTAGTGTTTGAATAAAATTGGTTGTTAATTTTCAAATAATTGGTTTGACTGAAACAAGAAAGGAAACAGTCCCTAATTTCTTTTACCAAATCAATGTTCACAAACTTCGGGTTTAGCTTGCCATAATAACTTTTTGCAACAAACAAGTTTTATGCAGGAGCTTACCTGATCATTTGCTCGAGATAAAATAAAGATCTCCAAAAGCTGACCTAACCCCGCTTGGGATAAATATAGGCCATAATTAAACTCAAGCCAAAATTCACAAATAATCATAGTTCAACTTACCACAATCATGACCCTAGTGTCCCAAGCTTTAAGACTAGATAATAAATAAAGGGTTTATAAAATAAATCTAGCTTGATATTAAAATAACTAGGGTTTGTGAATTAGATAATAATAAGTTGAAGGTTTAAATCTTGCTATAAATAAATTAGTGTTTATTTGATGAAGGGTCCTAGGTCCTACATGAAATTATTTAAAACAATGATTTTTAATAACTAATGGTTAGAAAATAATTGATAAATAAAATTAATAGCAAGTAAATTTTATTATGTCTTGATTAAAATATAATAAATAAATTCTATTAGTATTTATGAATATAAGACTTACAAAATGAATATTTTACCTTTTATAATTATTTATATAAAAGGCTTTATTTGATATTATTATTCTATGTAATATCTATATATTTTATTTCTTTAATAAAAGCTATCATATATTTGACTAAAATATCATTATTTTATATAAGAGTCCAAATCCACATTTTCCTAGGGTTTTTGAAATTGCTAGAAGAAATTATAGTATTAATCATTTTATTAATGAAATAAAATTAGCTTAGGGACAACAAGGTCGTGATCATAATTCCTATTGCTAACCATAATCATGAACATACACTCTAACCAATCAACGAAACATCCAAATCATGAATAAAAACATAGATCTAAATCTACCAACACATGATCCCAACTCCACTAACATAATCGTAATCATGGCCTTAACAAGAATACATGAACATAAAACCCTATTCACCAAAGGTGACATAATCTCTAATATGCTTGATCATTCATACTACTCACGACATGAAGACATGCAACAAACCCTAAAAACGCCATACATTCAACTAAGACAAATCATCTCATGCATCAATCACATCTTCATCATACAAACACATTCATTCTCATGCTTCAATCCCAACTCCATCACAAAACACATAATCAATTTCCAAATATATCCCATCCTCATCCTACCAAGAGATATGAATCTAGAATTTTAAAGAGGAGATTGGAGAGGCTTACTTGAATGATGACTACTTTGAAGTAGTTTCAAAAGAATCCTCTCGCGTGAATAGCTTGATTCGTCCAAGGAGGAAGAAGGAAACATGGCCATGGTTGGAGCAACCATTCGGCCGAGAGAGAGAGAGAGAGAGAGAGAGAGAGAAAAGGAGTTCATTAGTATATACTCATCAAAGTCGAAGATGGAAAAAGATGGAGATGATTGTTCATGCTTAACTTGAAGGTGTTCTTGAGCCTTCAAGAAAATTCTAGTTTTTTATCCAAAAGTAAGGCTTTGATTTCCGTGTTTGATGTTAAAAATTGCAGGAATAGATTCATGAGAATGAGTAGGTATAATCTGGAGATTTTGGAGAAGATTGAAGTGGTTTTGAATGGCCTTAGGTGTGAGAATAGTAGTAGGTGCTCTTGGTGTTCTTGGAGATTTGAAGAGAATGAAGAAAATAGAGTGAGAGCTGGCCGAAATTCTACGGGGAAAGGGTGGCCAAATTGTTTGGAAGGTTTTGGTAATTGGATTTTCAGATTTGGGAGGAAAAGGAAAGCTGGTTGTTTGAAATTCAAAAAGAATAATTTAGGGAATCAATTTTGGAAATAAATATGGTAAGAAGATCTTGGTTGATGGAGAGCTTTTGGAAGCTTCAATGGCCGACTGAATTGCTGGAATTTCTACTGAGATGAATGCTATTTGAATGAGCTTAAGGGTGGCCGAAATATGGTGTGCAATGGTGGAGGAATTTTCTGGTTGTTTGAGGGGTAATCTATGGTAGTTTGCTGAATATTTTACTGGAATTCTGGACTTCAATTAATGACTTGATTTGAGTGATTGATGGAGAGATTTTAGGAGCAGCCATGGAGCTGTTTTTCGTGCAGAACAATGGCGAGGAAGATGAAGTTCAATTCATGGCTGACCAAGGTGAGTTTGTATAGAAGAATGGAGTAAGTTTCGGATAAGGGTGAAGATGAAAACAAAACCAGAAATTCTGGTTGGCCTTTCGCAAGGCTTGCTGGAATTTCTGGGCAGATTTTTCTACCATGCTTCAGCCAACTTGCAGAAGATTTGAAGGGGTTTTGGAGGGTCCTTTAAGGCTGGTTTTCAGCCTTCTTTATGAAGGAAAAATAAGGTTGAATTGCTGGAAGAAACAGCTTGGTTTTTGGCTCACCAAGCTGCGAAACTGACCAGAAAATTTTCCTGGATTGCACAGCTTTTATGTAGCTTGGTTTTGGCTGGAATTTTCAGCCTTAAAACTGAGTGAATTGGTCATTTTTCTGGTAGCATTTGGGAGGGAAAGATGGCTAAAAATTTCAACAATTGGACTGATCAAGAAGTTGGAAAAATTTTTAGTTTATTACATGAAAAAGACAACACAACTAGGTTGGAGTTTTGAAGGTTCAACAATGGAGATTAATTCTCTTGGGAACCTTCCATAACTCTTCCCCATTTTCGGTCAATAAGATACCTCACACTTAGACATTTTCGTACCTTCAATGCCACTGAACTTTGCTGGAATTTTTTGGAAATAAAATTGGCTTAGGTAAATGGAACAATCTAATTGATTAGGAAGTAAGGAGAGCTAGGGATCAAGAATGGTAGGAATCTTTTAGAAATTTTTATAGGGCACAAGAATAGGATTAGGACATTCCTATCATGTCTCCTCTAAGATAACACTCCTACTCTTCCCTAAAGTATGCAAAGGTCGAAATATAGCCTTCCTATACAAAAATAAAATTTAATCATGCTAAAACTCCAATGATGGAATTTGAACTCAAGACCTCAAAGATTAATTCCAAAGCTCTAACCACTAAACCACAACAACTCTTGTCATTATTTTCTCTCCCAAATATTTTTCCTATTTAACCCTCAAGCTATCTCCTTATCTCCACCTCAAGCAAAATTACCATTTTGCCCTTCTTACTCAATAAGCACAATTAAGCCATCTAGACTACAAATCACATATCTAAAGCACCTAAAATCATACAAAAATATATTTATACATGTAAGAAAATATGATATGCATCCCGACCTCCTTACTCTAAGGTTGGTTTTAGTTGGGGTTTCACAGACTTGTCCTCTGAAGAATGTTCAGCTTTTTCATGTTCAGATGACTTAGCAGTTTACTTAATAACAGAAAGTCTGTTTCCAAGGCTCTTGATTTCTAAACTGAGAAGATCTAATTTTTCAGCAAATGAAATGATTGCACCAAGAATATTTGTAGATAAGCCAAAATCTGGATTAGTTCCTTTAGCAGATGACTCTCCCTGAATGACTTCATCAAATTTTCTCTTTGTTCCTGACTTCCCTTCTTCCTTAATCTTTATCAAGTTCTCCCGCTCTTTTCCTGCAGATTCTCTTAATAGTTTCCATGAATTATCCTCCCTAACATATCCCATCTTTTCAAATGAATCAAAGCTATAAACATTTGTTTTGCTAGGATCACAGGGAACAGAACTTAAATCAACTTTAAAAAATCCAAAAACCTTTATCAATAGATTTCCAAAATGAAGAGCCTTGCTTGATGTGTTTTGAGACTGCAACATAAGGTTGGTTGCCAGAAACCCAAAATTTATTTGCCTTCCCTCAGGTAAAGCTAACATGATCACCATTTGCAGAATACTAATAGAAGTCTTATGGCCAGAGCTAGGGACTATCATGGTTAACACTATGTGATGCAAAATCCTACCAATGCCATTCAGCCATTTAGAACTCCTATTTCCAGAATTTTCGAAACTTTTCCCTCAAGTGAATACTTTTTCAAAATTTTTCAAATAAAAAATTTCCTTTCCCTCAAGAAACTTGTTTAGCTCAAAGTACTAAAACCCAGCATCTCTAACATCACAAATTCTATTAAATAGTCTATGATCAAATTCTATTTCTCTGTCCTTTACTCTTTACACATACCACCGAATCATAAAGCCTCATTCAGTTTCTTCCAATTTCCCTTTTCTCAAATTTGCATAAAATTCCCAGACTAGAGGGGTATACGTTTTCTTATCAACAAAAAATAAACTACCCCACCCAATATGATCAAACATATCCAAAATATTAGACAAGTTTAGAAAGGCAGAATGGTTAACTCGATAATTAGAAATAATAGTCCGATTTCTTGAAACCCAGTCATTGTATTCAGTCTCACATTTGGAATCAAGAAAATGAGGTACCTGATTTGCAGAACTCACTTGTTTTGAAGAAGATTCTGACAAATCATAGTGAGAAGCAGAGAACTGCGATTGAGGAGAAGATTCTTTTGCCTTTATCTTTGTTGAACCCGAAGCCTTTTTTTTCATCACAGGAGATTATTTTTGCCATTTCTTTGGTTTTGGAATGGAAGATTTAGTCTTAGCCATTGAAGGATTGAGGCTTTTTCTGGGCTTTCGGTTTATGAAGAAGAGGAGCATAAATGATTTTAGAAGAAGAACAGTTACAAGGGTTTCAAAAGAGAGAAAACCAGATTGATTTGAATGTCTAGGTAAATGTGAGAATAAAGTGCCTTGAAAACATAAGTTTTTCTAAGAAGTTTGGAAAAAACGCGCAAACTAATTTTTTTTTTTTTTTAAATTCAAAATTCAGAATAAGAAGAATATTAGTGATGGATTTTGGAACTAGACTTGATCCAAAATTATCATCCAAAAGAGTATTTTCCCGAAATGCATTTTGGATGTAAGAATTGGATTCTAATACTGTGTCCAAAACAGAGGACGAGGTATTTTGGATGTGGAACATTATTTCCAAAACCTTTTTCTTCACAAATCCTGCACAAAGAAGACTTATACCACATGGCTAGTTATTAAATTCTTGTAATTCCCAAAACTCTTCTCAAATTGTTGAATTTATCATCAGCTAGAGGTTTAGTGAAGATATATGTAAGTTGTTCATCCGTTGAAATATATTCAACACACACATCACCTTTGAGCATTTAATCCCGAATGAAGTGATGTTTAACTTCAATGTGCTTGGTCCTCGAATGCTGCATTGGATTTCTTGTTAGGTTGATAGCACTTGTATTGTCACATAATATAGGTATACAATTAAAATTAAGATTAAAATCTAGCAACGTATTCTTTATCCATAAGATTTGAGCATAAAAACTCCCAGCTGCAATATATTCAGCCTCAGTGGTAGATAAGGATACACAAGCCTGCTTTTTACTATGACATGACACAAGAGAGTGTCCAAGAAATTGACAATAGCCACTAGTACTTTTTCTTTCAACTTTACACCCTGCATAATCTGTATCAGTATATCCTATAAGATCAAAAGTATTAGTACGAGGATACCATAATCCATAATCATATGTACCAATCAGGTATCGAAGTATGCGTTTAACTACACATAAATGTGATTCCTTTAGACAAGATTGAAATCGAGCACAAAGACATACTGAAAACATGATGTCTGGTCGGCTGGCAGTAAGATAGAGTAGACTCCCAATCATATCTCTATACTTGTACACATCTACTTTCTTACCCTTTTCATCATGATCAAGTTTAATGGATGTACTCATAGGTATGCTGGTTTCTTTTGCTTCATTCATACTAAATCTTTTGAGTAACTCTTTGGCATACTTGGCTTGATTTATAAAGATACCATCCTTTGTTTGCTTAATTTGTAGTCCGAGGAAGAAGTTTAGTTCTTCCATCATACTCATCTCAAATTCATGCTGCATAGTCTTAGCAAACATCTTGCACAAAGATTCATTAGTAGTACCGAAAATAATATCACTAACATAGATCTGAACAATCAGTAAATTATCAGGGTTATCAGATTTGATGAATAAGGTATTATCAATCAAGCCTCTAGAGAATCCTTTCGAGATCAAGAATCTACTAAGTCTTTCATACCAAGCCCTTGGAGCTTGCTTTAATCCATAAAGAGCTTTAGAAAGTTTGAAAACATGATTTGGAAAGTTCTCATGAATAAAGCCTAGAGGTTGTTCAACATACATTTTCTCCTCAATAAAGGCATTTAAAAATGCACTGTTGACATCCATTTTATAAAGCATGAATTTTTTTAAGGATGCAAAAGTAAGTAACATTCGTATAGATTCCAGTCTAGTAACAGGTGCAAATATTTCATTATAGTCAATGCCTTATTCTTGATTAAATCCTTGGGCAACCAATCTAGCTTTATTCTTATAACAACCCCACTTTCATCAAGCTTATTTCTGAAAACCCATTTTGTACCAATAACAGGTCGATCATGAGGTCTAGGGACAAGTTTCCAAACTTGATTTCTTTCAAATTGATTTAGTTCTTCTTACATGGCAATAATCCAAAATTCATCATGTAAAGTAATATCAATGCAGCTAGGTTCAATATTTGAAAGAAGAGCAAAGTTGTCAATGGAATACCGTCTAGTTTTAACTCCATGGTTTGGATCTCCAATAATTTGTTCCTTTGGATGATCTGATTTGCATTTCCAATCTTTCGGCAGTTGATGATTTGCAGGATCTTCAGTTTGTTCTTTCTCTTGTTCAATCTGCAATTCTTCAATCTCTTCTTCTTTTGCATTAGTATTTAATGGTGGAGCTTTAACATGATCTATCTTAACTACATTTGAATTCCCTACATCATTGTCATCTCTTTTTGAAGTATAAATGTTAGATTCATCAAATACAACATGCACAGATTCTTCTATACAAAGTGTTCTTTTATTGTATACTCTATAAGCCTTTAAGAATATCCAAGAAATATGGCCTTATCGGACTTACTATCAAATTTTCCAAGATTATCTCTTGTATTTAGGATAAAACATTTACATCCAAATACTTTAAAATAAGAGATAGAAAGAGTTTTATCAAACATAAGTTCAAATGGAGTTTTCCTAAAAAATGTTCTTAACATAACTCGGTTTATTATATAGCACGCTGTGTTAACAGCTTCCGCCCAAAAGTATTTTGGAAGAGCATTTTCACAAAGCATTGATCTAACAATTTCTTGTAAAGTCTGATTTTTCCTTTCAATAACACCATTTTGTTGAGGGGTTTTAGCTACTGAAAATTTATGAAAGATTCCATTTTCATCACAGAAGTGAGTAAATTCACTATTACAAAATTCTTTGCCATTATCACTTCTAATAGAAACCAATTTGCATCCAATCGAGTTTTGGACGCACTTTATCAGTTTTGAAATTTCAGAAAAAACTTCATTCTTTTGTCCAAGAAATAAGGTTCAGGTAAATCTAGAGAAATCATCAACAAGTACATACGCATATTTCTTACCTCCAAGACTAACAGTCCTCATGGGTCCAAACAAATCCATATAAACTAATTCGAGTGGTTTTGAGGTAGAAATCATTTTCTTTGGTTTAAAAGAGGTTTTGATTTGCTTCCCAAACTGACATGCATCACAGATTTTATGTTTATCAAATTTCATTTTTGGCAATCCCCTAACAAGTTCTTTTGAGAATAGTTTGTTTAACAAATCAAATGATACATGACCTAATCTTCTATGTCAAAGATAACCATCATTGTCATGGACAGATAGGTATCTAATTTCATTAGATACAAGGTCATTAAGAAAGAACACATATACATTTCCCTTACGTTTTGGCAATAAAGATGATTTCGAGATTTTCACTATTAAGTATAGAGCAAGAATCTTTTTAAAAAATGACTTTGCAACCATTGTCACAAAGTTGGCTAATACTAAGGAGATTATATTTCAAATTATCAATAAGTAAAACTTGCTTTATAATTGTCAAGGAACCTTTACCAATATTACCAATGCTGAGAATCTTTTATTTCTTCTTGTCTCCAAATGTAACAAATCCTTCATTTGTGATCTGAATATCTTCTAACAAGGCTGCATTTCCAGTCATGTGTCTTGAACAACCGCTGTCCAAGAACCACTTGGTGAAGCTTAAAAATTGTGCCTATACATGAAAAGAATAGATGATTTTTGGTACCCACACTTTCTTGGGTCCATAAAGGTTGGTAACATTTTCTTTGATTTTTCAGAATATAACTTCACCGGTTTCAACTTTTCTTTTGATAAGGCATCTCGAAACTGTATGTCTCGGTTTTTCACAGTATGTGCATGCTTTGTATGTGCTATGAAAAGAAGCAGGTTTAACAAATTGAGACATGTTCTTTTTGTTTTTATTCTCATGTTCATATCCTAAGCCACTTCGATTTTCAACATAAACAAATCTGGGCTTGCAAATTTTGTCTTTATCCTTATGTTTATATCCTAAGCCACTTCGGTTACCAAAATGATGTTGAGTTCCAAGTGGCTTTCCAGATTGCTTTTACCATTTGTGAATTTTTCTATGCAATTGGTAAGATCATTTACTCTAATTTTAATATCATCAAAGGTGCCAACCATGCATTCAAGAGTTTGAATTTTATTACACAAGTTTTTGTTTTCCAGAGATGCATTTTGCAAGACAGTCATGATCACATTTTTTTCAATTATAGCACACGTAAGTATTTCAAGAGACATTTTATAGTCATTCAGCAAAGCTTCATTTTCTTTCACCAGATTTTTAGCCTTCAATTTTAATTCTTTGTTTTTTTTGGACAGTTTTTTTAATTCATAAAACATATCACATAACAGCTCATTAGGATCAACATGCTTTTCAGTCATAGATATAAACGAATTAGACATGTTGTCTGATGTTGAAAGGTTTACCTCATTTTCCAACTCCATGAAGCAAATGTTGGTAGTTTCTTCCTTAGATTCCTCATCTTCAGACTCAGCTTCATTTAAGTCCCAAGCTCCCATCAATCCTTTACCTTTCTTTACCTTCAGGTCTTTCTTTTTCTTAAACGTTTTTCCTTCCTTACCTTTTGCAATCGAACAGTCCGCAATGAAGTGATCCGTACTTTTACATTTAAAGCATTGAGGTTTGAAGCCAGAGGTTTGTCCTTTCTTTCTTATAATCTTCCTTCCTCTTTTGTAGTTTCATTTGTTGAACATCCTTCTGAATTTCTTTGCTATCATTGCTAAATCATCGTTGTCCATCTCCATGTTTTCACTGCTTTCCGAAAGACTTGTTTCTCCATCTTCATTTTCAACCTTTAGCGCAATCCCTTTTCTGCCTCTATCATGATCATCAGATTTATGAAATCTTTTAAGCTTCATCTCATGAGTTAAAAGAGATCTGATCAACTCTTCAGTAGGTAAGGATTTTAAGTCAAGTAACTAGATAATTTTCTAAGCAATTGATGGAATTCAAGCTTCAGTATGCTCCTAAATACGTTTTCCCACTCTACGATCAACATCGTTTTCTGCAGTTCCAATTATCAATCACTGTAACAAAATTTTCATTGGAACAGCCTTAACATGCCGCTCAGTTGGGTGATTTCTGCAGTCAATTGTACTCATCTCAGCTCAATGTATTATCAGCAGAATCACCAGTTATATGGCCACCCTCTGCACCTTGGTTCTCTCTCAACATAATTGCTGCTGCAGCCTCTTGCCCACCATTCGTCCCCCAGATGTCTCTAAATTCAATCACACTCTCATTATAGCAGCTACATTCCTTACTGGATTTTGGTCCATCCCTTAGAAGGCCAGCACTAGCTCTGCAACTTGGGCAAATGGGAGTTTTCAGAAGCCAATGATCAACACATTATACAAGTGAATGTATAACCAAATGGACATTAAAACAGCAACAACTATCAATTAACAAACCAAACCAAAGACAATCAAACCACAAATACATTCTCCAAGAAGTCATCCAATGAACAAAATCAAACCAAAGACAATCAAATCCCAAATATATTCTCCAAGAAGTCATCCAATGAACAAAACCAACCCAAAGATAATCAAACCCCAAATACATTCTCCAAGAAGTCATGCAATAAACAATACCAAACCAAAGACAATCATACCCTAAATACATTCTCTAAAAAGTCATCCAATGAACAACACCAAACTAAAGATAATCAAACCCCAAAAGGAATATGCTAAATATGCTAAATACCATCTACACAACACCAAAAAAATACACAAGGAATCTGTTAAATATAAAAAAAAGAATGATTCATAAAATTATCCAACTTGTTCCTATACAAATGTAGTACAATGTAAATAAACATCCTAATTGAAATACAGCTTTGTACAGCTATGGCCTAAACTGAACATATCATCCCTTTTTCAAAACATCTAGAAGGTGGTTGTGGTGGTATGGGTGGATTAAAATATGAAGGAGATGCCTATTTGAGATAATTTTGGTTTGTTGTGCTGCTTAGAGATTCTTTGTTTGCATTTTTATAGGACAACCATGCATGCTCAGCTTCTTCAAGCAATGAAAAAGACTTGAAAAGATTTCCTCTATAACCATTAGTTGCTTTATGGCAATCTACCCAATCTTCAAATATGCCATTTTGTCTCCCTTCAAAACAAGATAGAACTTTTTTGGAGGCATGTTCTATTTCAAAATTGAAAAAATGAGAAGATTATTAGCACAGCTGGTCATAAAGAGATGAAAAGGAATTCACTTGCTAAACTTTGGATTCAAAGATATCTCAATTATGAACTCAAGCATAAAGAGGGAAGACTCTAAAAGAAAACATTGATCAACTATTAAAATGTAACATAAGATGTTTATTTTGTGCAGATAGATTGTCAAAGAGTTATGATCTACATTTCTGCAGAATTACATGCAAAAAATGCACACTAGTAAGGTTAGAACCCTAGCAGATTTTCACACTATGGTGAGAGAATGACAGTCCACAATATAAAAAAATATTGATGTTGAATAATTATTATTGATGTTATGACATGATATTCTGCAATCACTGTTAATTGGGATTCCGTGGACAGTTAATATCTACTTTCAGTAATCAATAATTAGAGACAACATAGAAATCCCTCCGGAATTAGAAAATAGGTCAAAGATTTCAGATTGCAACATCACACTTGGGGAAAAAACATGGTTTCATAACAAAGATTAAGTCATCTCCACCAATCAAGCACTTTCTAAATCAATTCTACAGCCCTATAAACTGACAACAGTACTACAATTTGTAAACAAAGACCCGAAACATCCACAAACCCATAAATTTTGATGCAAATATATCACCACAATTTTGGAAGTAAGTCACTTCTATTAAGTAATGGTTGGTAAGCAGTAACGGCAGCTAAATAAATTCTTAAGCAAAATGGCAAATTTATGATTCATCCAACTGTAGATCCAACAGGTATTTAGCTGTGGGATAAGTTCTTAAAAATTACATTTACTTATTCACATCAGAGAGACCAACTAAACATAGCAAATGAACACCCAGTGAGTAAAAAATCCCAGCATTTCAATCCTTGGTAAAACAAAAGGCATGGACTTAACCGAACAAAATAACTTCATAAAACAAGAATAAATACTGACCTTTGTACCGAATAGGACCAATAGGATGTTCAATGCCTAGAATATCCCTAATCAATAAGAAACAAAACTTTTCAATTTTTGACTGGAAAAAAATCATCAAGTAATTACTCTAAGAAACTCCGTAAAGCATAAAATTTGAAGCTCTATTCTTTCACCGTACAAATCCGAATGCCACAACATTTTCTACCAAATGTCAAAGGGTCCTTTCTACAACTAACAGAGACTACCTTCAAGCTCTGCTTCAAGTTCTTCGCGCTCATGACCAATGGCAAATGGCATTACATCCTCAACCTTCTTTTTAATACTTACATTTTGCTCGTATTCTTCTACTTTGACCCTCAATCAGCAACTACATTCTTGTAATGTTGCGGTTGAGTTAGCAATGGAAAGAAATAGAGGCGGGTGGCAGGGGGCGAGGGGCGGAAGAGAGAAGCCGACAGAGTACAGATCTCTAGGATCTGGCTGAGAGAGTACCGATCTCTAGGTCCCTGTCGACATTTTCTGCTGCCCTGAAAGAAAGGGAGAGAGGGGAGAACGAGGTCCGCCGGTGGAGAAAGATAGTGAGTTGCAGAGGGAGTGCGGAGAGAGAGAGAGTGGCGAAGCGAGTGCATAGAGAGACAGTGTGGTAGAAGTGAGGAGAGAGAGAAGCCCGAATCTGATGAAATGGGTATTTGGCGAAATTTTTGAATTTTGGGAATCGAAATGTTAACCATGGTTAGGTTTTTACAGGAGGAAAAAAAAAGAAAATAATGGGTTTTTGAATAAAATAATGGCCTGGACAGGTGTCGGTCATAGAAGGACCCGGTCCACAGGTGGAGCCGTGGACTGAGTCCATATAAGAATTTCTCCAAGTATCATGTATTCTTATCTCACTTTTGTTTGTAGTATTTTTTTATATATATATATATAACTTCTATACAACTTTTTACGTTGCTTTTTGGTGGTAAAACTTGAAGGATGGATTAATTAATTAATCAAATATACATGATAACGTTTGAAGGATACTACAAGTGCTATCCTTGATATGGGCTGTAAGTGGACAAAAATTTTTCAATTCCATCACAAATTAAAATTTTACTTTAATTTAAATATATTACTATTATTTTATATATTTTTTATTTCGCTAAAAATTATTATCTACTTATAACATATTATATTCTCTCTCTTTAAATTCTATCTAATCCCACACATCTAATATTTTTTTACAAAATTCAATTCGAACCAATTCTTATCCGCTAATAATCTTGGGCACATGAAATCTCCAGTAGACTGGAAAATATTAGACCTTACAAACATTTAAAATCATAAGTAAACCTATATTCAAGAATCTATACAGTGGAGTTTGATATACCCAACCTACATAACAAATCCCAAGTGCATGGCATAAGATACACACGAGTAGGTGGAAGGTGACCTAGTGGCATATAGGGCGCAATCCAGTGTCCCAAATTAAGCAACTCCAGGAGAGACTTGCTCTACCAGGCTCCTGGATAGCAAAGTCACCCATTCTACTAACTATACAACTAAGATCATGCAGGAGATTATTTTGCTTTTGAGATTTATCCTAAGACAACGTACAAAGCTCATTTCATCGGTGAGGCACAATTGACTGCAAGAAATCAATTTCAAATCCCTTGTTTCTGCGATGAAGTGTTATTATGAAATCAAGTTTTTGAAACCTTTGTCAACAAGCACTCTTTACACCAAAAGGACAAGATCCAAGCTTTCCATCAATGTGAAGTAAACAAAACCACATTTTGGACGCATTTTTTATATGATCTCCATCATAGTCAATTGAAACATCCGCATATATCACCAACATTCACAATTTGTCAACAAGAGAAAAAGAAGAGGAAAAAGAGCTAACAATGGGAGAAAAAATAAAATTTCCAAAACTATTCATTTGAACGAATGTCTGAGATGCAGTAGTATCTAAAGTGGAGCATGAACAAAGCCTCTTTACACCACATTTCCTTCAGCCGACCTATTGGAGTCTCAGAAGTCACTGATCATGATATAAGTAATCTGCATAGATAGCTTAGCTTTCTGTTTCCTCTGCAGTACCACAAATATAGCTGATCTCTTTAGAAGTGAAATTTTAACACAAAAAGGAAGAAGGATAGGATGCCCCTCTCTCTGGATTACAGCAGTGCAGCAAAAATCACAGAGAGAACCGACCTTTCTATCCCTCAGCTAAAAACCTCATAGAATTTCTCAATTACTAGTAAGCCCGAGTCAATTGATTCCAAGGGGTCCTTACGGAGTCTGTGTCTCAAGCAGTTGGGGATGACAGTGGCAATATCCTCAGCAGTTACTTTGTCTCTGCCTTTTAGAGCAGCCACTGCTCTTGCAGCCCTATTTGTAACTATGTCTCCTCTCAATCCATCAACATTCAGCTCAGCACAGACCCTGGAGATTTTAACACGAAGATCATGGTCAATTGTTACAGAAGAAAGAGAGTTCCTAGCTGATGAAATTTGCTGCTGGAGCTTTTCTTGCTCTGCCTTGTAAGATTCTCGGAATTCCCTGGGATTCTTATCAAAACGAGCTCTCTCTTCAACAATCTTCACCCGGAGCTCTGCATCCCTGACAGTGCCCACTTGTGCATGCATTCCAAACCGATCGAGAAGCTGTGGTCTAAGCTCACCTTCTTCAGGATTTCCTGAGCCTATAAGTATGAACCGGGCAGGATGTGAAATTGAAATTCCTTCCCTTTCAACAGTATTCCAGCCAGAGGCAGCAGAGTCCAAAAGAACATCTACCAAATGGTCATCCAAAAGATTAACTTCATCAACATAAAGAATTCCTCTGTTAGCTTTTGCAAGAAGACCAGGCTCAAAAGCCTTTACACCTTCAGTAAGAGCCTTCTCAATGTCAATAGTGCCACAAACTCTATCTTCAGTGGCACCCAACGGCAAATCAACCATGTTGATTTTGGTTGACACAACTCTAAGTTCCTGTCCTTTTGTGACTTTCTCCTGGACTTCAATGCCCATCAGTTCTGGATCATTTGGATCAGAATTGTATGGATCTCCAGCGACTACTGTGATTTCAGGGAGTAAATCCACCAATGACCTAACAGTTGTGGACTTACCAGTTCCTCTATCGCCCATTATCATCACCCCGCCAATCTTTGGATCAATCACATTCAACAAAAGGCATAGCTTCATCTCATCTTGCCCTACTATAGCAGAAAATGGGTAGACAGGTCTCTGGCTTTCCTTTGAATCAAGCTTTTGCGCCTGATATGACAGAATTTCACAAATTGAATTATAAAGTTCAACATTTTCAGCCATAAATACTCCACAGTCAAAACCATCTTCCATTACAAATTCATAAAAATCTCTCTATCGACTCATGGAAACACATGAGTGACTTAGAAATGCAGTCAAATCAAGAGTATTGAACACTAAAAGGAACCTAGAAACAACATGACGTTTGCATAAAAGCAGCTTTCTCCAAATTATGAAGGGGTGGAACATGTATTATACAGTGAGCATGAACTTAAATGTGGGAGAAATATTCAACTGGGAAGAAGCTAGGCATATCCAAAATCATCACTCCACAAACCAGTTTATGCCTTTCTGCCTTCCTATAGGCAGGCCTCATTTGTCATTGAGGAAAATTAAGGATTTCCTTTTGGTTCCTTCAGTTGCTAAGAGCATGCCTCCTCTTTCTATGCAGTATGTACATTTGTCGAAACAATAGTAATAAAGATCCATTTCCTCCCACCAGGGGAGAAAAAAAAAAGTATAAACCCAAAGTGAAATAAAGAAGAAACATCACCAAGGATAAGGAAAGTAGCAACAAAAAATCAAATTCCTGTTGAAAACGATAGAAGAGGACCAAAAGGAGTACCTGCATTCGGCTTACTTCAGTGGCAACACTGGAAACTGAAAACTTCAACTTGGACCTCCCTTTTTTTACTGGTATTCCAATCCGTCCATAGAATTTCCTACCCTGAGACAAACCTGCACCAACGAAATTTATTAGCCAAAGAGCACCTAAAGAAAAAGACTGAAAAATATGGAAACCCCCAAATCCAATCCATACCCCTATCCCTTAACTAATTCTCCCCACTGGCTCCTAGAGAATCAGAAATAATCAACTTAATCCATAAACGGACCACAAGAACTAAACTGGGCCAGTGGAATTAGACATTGATATTCAAATTTCTGACAGAAAATAGTCAAATAAGTAGTATCAATATACCAAGAGCTGGGATTATTAGAAACATACAGTTTCTCACTGGGAGACAAAGAACACAAAATATGCGTAGAAACGCGATGCACATAAATTAACCAAAAATACCCCTTCAAATCTATTCCATAGGCCTATTATTCATCAATCATCCGCCCTAGTTTCTAAACATTTAGCAATACATCAACATAATCCATGAAAATACCACAATACTGAACTGGGCCGATAAAAGTCATCGTTAACAATCACATTTCTATTGGAAAAGGCTCCTACAATAAATAAGAGAAATGGGATTATCAACACAACTAAATTCCGACGGTCAGCTACAAATGCTCTCATATCCATATAGAAATATAGAAATGCCACATACTTACCTAAAGTAGGGGAGAAAGAGAGCAGTGAAGACTTTTGAGAGTGAGCAGACAAGGCATTAGAAGCCAAGATTGATGCAGAGGAAGTTCCCAATACTGCGGCCATGGCTACTGTCTACTGTATACTGGAGCCTTTCTCTGCTTTCTTGCTTTCCTCGGAGTCTGGAATTCAAATTCTGTGGGTTGCTTTACGCCTCTGCATCTGTGTGATGGTAACTACGACTCCTTTGTATTTTGGTCATTGGCGAGCTTGAATGGATAAGAAGATAGATTTTGTTATTGTTTCCATGCTCAAGTGTACACCCTTGGGGCACTTTAGCATTTTATGGATGCTTTTTCTTTACTTTTTTTTTGGGGGTGGGGGGGGGGTTGCCTGGGCTGGGTAGCGGGTGGGCCCTTGGGGACTATTTTGTGGAGGTTGTATTTTCCTTTTTTTTTTTTCACTTTTTTCTTTTTCTTCTAATCAAATTACTTTAGAACTAAATTTAAAATTTTCTCCCTTCATTTAAAATTAAAAAAATAGGACGTGTCTATTTAAATATGCATTGTATAAATTTATTAAGTTTTATAATTCATAATATAAGCTACGACGATAACTTCACATATTAGTTTTTTTTTTCATTAAAAAATGAAAAAACAAGTCTCAAAAGTTCCATTTAAATAACAAGAAACTATGGTATTTTGTCACCAAGTAAAAGGAAATTTTTTTAGATAACTAATAAATTTCAAAGAGTCTAATTAAATTTATTACTTTTTCACCACTAAAAAAAAAAGTGGCAGAGGCTATTTGGTGCACAATCATTATGGCACCATTAAAAAATAATTTTATTAATTCTTCTTTTCTTTAATTTCATGAGATTGAGAATCTTATGCCCATTGAATTTTTTTTTTTTAAAATTTTAACAATTGTAGCCTTCTTTATCTGAAAATTGCAACATCTTATAAATTGGGCTACCATATTTTAGTGAAAGAAAAGAAGAATGGTTGGAGGAGAGGAGCCATATGTTTATTTTGCTTGCGTGATTTGTCTGATAATACTACGTTTGTCAACAGCTCAATGTGCGAACCCAGATTTCATACAAAATAGAAGAATACAAAAAGTATATATATTGAGGTGAAAAACAATAAGAGATAGTAATCATAATTTTAAATAATAATGTACAAATAAATTTTAATATTTCAAAAATGGGCGATATATATTAAACCCTAAACACCATATCATATAAAAGGAAGCCTTCAAAAGTAGATTTGCAATATTTTTGTTATCAAAAGAATAATAATTCAAAAAATTAAATAATAATAATATTTTAGTTGCTGGTAGTGTTCACTCACAACTTCTTTGTCATCATCACATTATGGAATAAAGTTAGAGTATTTTAATAAAATAAATATTTCAAGTAATTATTATTTTGTTCATGAAAGTTACAAAATATATGTCATGCTAATTGTATCAGAAGTTACAAATATTTATTATAAGTACGGTTTATTATACTTATTCCGTGGTAGTTATAATCTTTTATATGGGCGAGGTGCCATAGGCTGTTGCTAGTGCAGGCTTCACAGGCACAAGCTGTGATCAGACAGGGCCGTGATAGGGAAGAATTCCGTTGCTGCCTAGAATGGTGAGGAGAACCACTGAGCATTACTCATAACTCGATCAAGCTTAGACCAAACGTGTGAGTTAGTCCAAGTATAAAACGGGCCAATAGATAGTAAATCAGCCAAGTCCAGGTCCCGGCAAAGCTCTGCAAAGTCCCGAAGTTCATAATTGGCCCCATTAAGTTTTTCTACTAGTGAGAGGTACGCGTTGAAGTCCCCCATGATTATCCACGGGCTTTGCACCTGCCAAGTGTTCCATCTCTGCCCAGAGGGGACGTCGGGCTACCACAGTGTTGTATGCTTAGACAAAAGAAACATGTATTGTAATGTGGAGTATCTTACTAGTCACCAGGCAAGAGATGGCCTGGGGTGATGCCGAGACTACTTGGAGGTCAACCTGGGCAGCATTCCATAAGATGAGGATTCTACCATTGACGTCCAGGTCAAAATTGTGCACATAGGACCAGTCAGGGAACTGGCTCCTTGTAGTGGCCAGAAGACTTTGTTCAGTCAGCTTGGTTTCCAAAACACCGAACACATCAATATTGTATTGTTGAAGAAATCCTTTAACTCCATGTTGTTTGAGGGTCTTGTGCAGCCCTCGAATATTCCAGCACCCAACAATTATTAGGGAGCAAGTAGTGCCTTGGGGGCACCACCCATCTCATGGTTCAGTTAGGTATACATGTTCCAAGCGGTGCGAATGAATTGTGTCACCTGCAGTGTCGCTTGGCCGGCTTTAATTCCGCATTGGGAATTCTCATGGAGATCTCAATTGGGAAGGGCAACTTATCCTTCTGAGTGGGTGGGCCCTTGAGCTAGACCTCTTCCGTTGCCAGTACCTGCCCCTAGATCGACCTCGGCTCTGCCTAGGACCTCTCTTTCCCTACTGGGAAGCACGGTGGTTACCTCTATGGTTTGCTGCTTCCTGATACTGGACCTCTTTAGGGCCAGCTTGCTCAATAGTAGCCTGGGCTTAGTTTGCCTTGCTGGTGGTCGCCTCACTAGAATGAGCAAGCAGCCCCGCAGGCTTGTGCTGTAGCTCATTGCCAATGTCTTCCATTGGTGCTTTTCCTTTGTCTAGTCGCGAGCTGCGGCCTTTGGTGGGTGCAGATGGCGTGCGCTTTTTTCTAGGGGCTGGTTTGGAGGACCGCTCCTACTTTCCTGCTTTATGCAGGAAGATTACCTCACTGTTTTGGACTTTATCCCCCATACAATCCTGAACCAAGTGGCCAAACTTGCAGCATGTAAAATAGAACGTCGGCTCAAACTCGAATTGAATTGGTTGGTTCCTTATTTTCCCTAATGGCAGCTGGATAGGGATCGACTTTACCAACAGCTTGGCAACATCAACTTCCACCAGGATTCGGGCATATGACAGTCTCTCTAGCCAAGCCATTAACATATCAGTTATGATGGGTATGCCAACCCTAGAAGCTATTTTACTCAGTGCCAATCGGTTCCAGCACCCAATTGGTAGCCTAGGGAAGGTGACCCACAGCGGCATTGTGCTCACCTCGTCAAGGGAGAAATCAAACTCATGAGACATGACTTTTAGCATTAGTGAGCAACCATATACTTTATACGGTCCACCTTGCAGCCTCAGGTTATCAGGCATCAAGAAATTCAATCCTCATAACTGGAAGAAAGAAAGGATAACTCCAAGCTTAAAAGCTCATAGATGCAGGGCTGCCCAGCTTTTCTTCTAGCTAATCTCGTGCCCAACTCTTGGGTAGAAGCTCACCCCATCCTAATTTGGGAACTCACACAACATCCTTAATCGAATGGCGCCACTTTACGTTTGCTTTAGAGCATCCGCTCCCTTAGATTTTTTATTAATAAGGGGAGTCTTCTTTCTTGGATCAGCCTTTCCTTCTTATTATTATATTTCTCCCTCACTTTATAGGTTTGGGTGAACTCCTTAGCCCAGACGGTGTCGATCCTCATCGGTGTTGAACTTGAAAATGATCCACCCGGATGCATAGGGGTAGACATGTGAAGGGACCGGCCACTATTTGGTGAGATCATTAACAACTTTAAGTCCTAGGAAACAACCAACAAAGATACCGACCAGGCAGAAACCAAGCTTCATCTCCACATCTTTGAAATCAATCTCATCGATGTCAATGAACTCCCCAGAACTTGGTATATGGTCGAGATTCATACCATTACCCATCTCTCTGTTACCTTTAACAATGTTTGCCCAAGTCTTGGCCAGTTCCTCCTGTTAAGCATCGCTATCTTCGGCTGCTTTGTGAGCTGGGATTGTTTTCGGGACATAGGATGATGATAATGTATTCGAAGAGCTGGCTAGAAGGACTGGGTTAAAGGGAGCATAATTGGATGGTAGCTTAGATGGCTCAGGTTCGTTTAGTTCTTCAGGCTGGTTATAGCCTTAAGGAGGTGAGCTAGATGATTGGTCAGGTTGATGGGCTGGTGTTTAGTTCATGGAGTTGGAAGAGGATGCTTTGGGTGAGTTGGGTTTGGTAACAGGTTTCTTTCTTCTAGTCTGGGCCATTGGATGGGCAGTTCAGAGGGAAGTAGCTAGGCTATACAGGGCTAAGCCTGGGCCAGCCTAGGGGCAGAAAAAGCAAAGAGTAAAGAGCTAAGCTGGGCTTGCAGCCCACTCGCCTGGGAGACAGCTCAGGTAGGCCCAAGCTGTGCATGTGCACTACACAACCCAGATTAGGGTCAATGTTCTGAGAGGCAGGGAGCAAAGAGATTTTGAAAATTTGAAATTCGAATGATGTCGACTGAGGTCAGAAGTGGGTCCCTGTTGGCAAACGAAGAACTAGACTTTTGTTGGGGAAAATTGGTTTTGGTTGGTCAACAATGGTTTGAAAAAATTAAACGGGGAGGAGAAGGTTGATTTAGAATAAATGGAGCAGGAGGGTTGATGAACTGCGCTACACACCAGCGGGCAAGAAGGGCCAGATAGCCGGTGGCAAATGGCAAGACTAAGGGCAGTGAGCTAGGAGAGGTTTAATCCTAAGCAAACCAGGCAGAAAACAGGATGCCTTCATGTAATTTGGCCTGAGTAGGCCATGAGTAGAACTCCAAATAAACCGAGAATTTAAAGTAAACCCCAGAATTTAAAAGTAATCATTGCTAATAAACAAGTAACTAATCAGATAAACTGTAATTCCTTGAGTTGACTCACAAAAAGCAGCCAAATGGCAAAAATTAATGGAACAATGAGTCTGCGAGCATGCCTAGAAAATTAAGCTGAGTGACAAATACCCAGTGTGTAGAGCCAGGCTATGCACGAGAGTTGCACAGGCCAGCCCACGCACACCGCACACAGCAGTGCCCAGTGCTTGGTAGCAAAAACTAGAAACTAAACGAGGAAGATGAACAGTACCTGATACGAACTTGAAAAACTAGAAAACCAATGGTTAGTAGTAAGGGCATAAGCTACTAACTAGCAAAGTGATGAAGATAAACGGTGTGATGGCCTAGTCCGGTGAGTAGCCGTGCAAGTCCATAAACGCTGGTTGGTTAGCCGATGGTAGTGAGAAGTGCTAAGGGAGTATTCCAAGTCTAAGAACTGCTTTTGGCTATCAATCCTACCGCCACCTTCAAGAGTGTTAGACCAATTAAACCAAATGGCTAAGGATTTCTTATGGGACTCAAAAAATTCACTAGTCGCCTGATCCAACTTATGTCTGCCCAAGACTAAAGGGGGCTAGGCCTAAGGGACCTTCGTGCATGAAACTTTGCTTTGTTGGCACAAGTGCTATGGGATATTCACATGGAAAAAAAATCTCTTTGGGTCCAGTGGGTATCCCACTACTATATGGACGGACAAGCATTTTGGGACATCAATCAGGACAGAACACATTCAACTCTGTTCTGCCGGCTCCTCCTTATTAGAGATGAAATTATGTCTAAGGAAATAGACCAACAACAAGCCATCGGTGTACTGGAATCGTGGGCAGACGGAGCCAAACTAAGCACCCGAAGAGTATATGACTACTTTAGGCCCAGACAGGCGTCTATCCCCTGGGCAAAAATAGTCTTGCAGTAAGGCCTTACGCCTAAGCACTCATTCACAATATGGTTATATATCAAGGGCAGGCTGAAAACCAAGGACACACTGCCGTTTGTAGTTAAAGACTTAAGCTGCCCTCTGTGCAAGGTGCTACCCAAAACAGCAAGGCACTTATTCTTTGAATGCACCACTTCTCAATCTGTCTGGACCAAGATACACAACTGGTTGCGATTGCCACAGGCTATTAGCTCGCTAACCGTTTGCTGGAGATAGTACAAGAGAAACAACCATCGGATAAGCTAGAAGGCCAATGCTAAATCTACAGCACTTATAGCTGCACTTTATCACATATAGACAGCTCAGAATTGGTCGTTGTTCGACGACCAACAATGCCAACCGAGGAACGTAGTAACAAGGATCAAAACACATGTGTACAGAGTAGTCTTTACATTGTACCTTCATATTTTGTACCTTTTTTAATCTTGTAAGCTGAACTAGTTAGAACCCCGCTACGACTACTAACTAGATGAACTCTTTGTACATATTTCTTTTGATCATTAATATACTTTTATATCTTGACAAAAAAAAAAAAAAAGAATATCGTGATGGGCATTTTGCCTCTTATTATTATCCCAGCTTATATTACCAGTTACTATCTTTTAACTAGTTCTTGTCCATTTCTTGGCCTAAGAAAGACCTCTCAATTATGAGAGAAGTGGTTAGAGAGAGAAGCTCTCAACTTCCTCTTAATGCACCCCTTCACGGTTCTCACTACCTTCGGTTTTCCTGTCTAAGTTTCCATGGATTCACATGTTCACTTACTTGATTAGCTCTCAACTCTTTGTTCGTTCTCCTGCCTACGGCTAATCTAGTAAGTGATTTTGTTCGTTCTGCATTTCTATCTCGATTTTCTTCTTCCTGGAACCTGCTGGTCAGTCTGCTGTTGCACCCTACGGGCTCTTGCTTCAGATCAGTTCAGGCTTATTGTAGTGTTTTGGGAAATAAAATCTAACGTAGTCTAGTTTGGTCGAGTCTGAAATGACATTCAATTTGCTCTATTGTTCGCTGTGAGGATTATCTGGTTCATTGGCCAAGATCGACATGGCTCATTAAGCGCTGGCCTAGCTCAGGATCATCCTATCCACGTTTTGGGTTCGTTCAGATAAGTCCGATTTTTCCCATTTTGCCTTTTATCATTATCCCAACTTGTTTTACCGGTTACTATCTTCCAATTGGCTCTTATTCATTTCTTGGCCTCCACTAGTTTTCAGTTTTTTGATATGTTAAACCCACCATTGACATCTCAAAACCAGTTTCTCGTACTTGGTTTCTAATCTGCGCCCAACTCTGACACCCCTTTTCAAATTCAAATTTAAACCTACCCACTACCCACCTAACTCATTCAGTCGCAATTCCTTTTGTCCTGAGTCTCTTCGATTGGGCCTGGGGCCCTTTAGGCAAGCTATAAAACCACAAAGCGTCCCCCCCTTCCAGTTCGTGCATATTCTGGGCACATGCTTGAGCCAGCCCATCCCATGGCCGAAACTCAGAGGAAGCAACCAGCCTCTCGGGCCAACTTACCCAAAGCCTCATCCTCCAATTCACCCAATCCACAACCCAACGTGAACCCTCTAAACCATTCGGACACAAATCCACCACCCATAGCCCCTTCCCAGGAGCCTGTCCCAAACCAACCTTCATCCGAACCCACAACTCAACATACTTAAGCACCAGCTGATGCTCCATCCTTAGAGTCACCTGCCCTCGTTTGTCGTCGAAACCATCCTACCACATGCACCGGACACTGCCCCTACTATTGGGACTGATCCAGCCAAAACATGGGCTAACATGGTGAAAGGTAACAGGGACTTTGGCAATGGAATAAAGCTGCTCCATATTTCTCAGTCGGGGGAATACATTAACAATAATGAATTGACTTTGAAGATATTGAGCTGAAGTTGGGGTTTTATCTCGTTAGCATTTTTGCAGGACGATTCCCAGGGCTTAAGGCTGTCACCAACATGACCAAGTAATAGCTTGTGCCATCCCGAGTCTACCCCCATGCATTAGGCTGGTTCATTTTTCGTTTTAACACGGACAATAATAGACAGACCATCCTCAAAGGGGGCCCTTACTCGGTCTTTAGGCACTCTCTCATGCTCAAGATAATGCCCAGCGAATTTGATTTTTCCCTAGACGAAGTTAGCATCATGCCGCTATGGGTGACCTTTCCTGGCCTACCCCTTGGCTGCTGGAATAGGCTGGCACTAAGTAAGATCGTCTCTAGAGTTGGCATCCTGATAATGACGGACATGCTCACAGCCAGGTTGGAGCTCCTGTCCTACGCTCAGGTCCTGGTAGAAGTTGATGTAGCCAAGTGTAATACCCCGCCCGAAACCACCTTTGACTATAGGAAAAAGTCATGCATTGCATAGCATCTTGCATTTTATGTGATAGCTAGAATAATTTTATTTGCATGGATGCATGTGAATTTTTCCGTTGCTCTTGCATTTGAATTAATTGATGTGAAATAGTTGTGTTGTTAAAGACTTGTTTAAGGGAGGTTTGGTCGAAGATTTGGAAGGATGAGTATTGGGGTGGTAAGAACTTCTTGTAGAAAAACTAGCATTGGAGTTGTTTTGGAATAGCGGGAAGGTTAGTGATTTCTTTTGGTGGCCCGAGTTCGAATCCTACCTTTTGTGAAGTTAGTTTCTCTTCTTGAAATTCTTTTCTTTAGACCATTTCTTGTCTTGGCCGAAAAAGAATCTAGCTATCCTAGAGAAATTTTAGTATTTTTACTCCAAGGAAATAAGTCTCTATACTTATTTCCTAAATTCAAGGACTTTGATGTGAATAAAGTTCACCTTTTAATTTTCAGCCTGTGTTCCTTAGGATTTTCGAAAAAACCCTAGCTAGTAATTAAAATATTAGCTTGATTTTAGTTAGATAGATGTTGCCATGGATAGGTGGAATTAATGAATCCTTTTCCTAGTAGGAAATCTTGTTGATTTTAATCCTAGAATGTTAGCTAAAAATCTGGAAAAAAATTCCAGCAAGTGCCGCCACTTCTTGGAGGACTTGTAGCTTAATCCAAACTCTTCTAGGACTAGAGGAAATCCTATCCAAATCCTTGATAAAACCAGATTTTATTTCAATCCAAATTCAACTAGGATTTCTTCCTTTTACTAGCTGAATTTCAGCAGCTTTGTATCTATATAAGCTGTCCGAAATTCCAGCCAACTTTAGTTACAATCCAATTCTGAAAATCCTAGCTCAAAACACCTAGAACACTCCTTAATAATTCAACTACCTTAGCTGCACAAAATCAGAATTTGTATCACCAAAAATTACTGATTTTCGGCAGCTTGGAAACCAGAAAAATTCGGTCAGCTTGCACAGAATTTTCGTCCAGCTGTGCACTCCAAAACACACGAAATTTTGCACTCCAAAACCTACCAAAACTCCTTGTTGATTAAGCTAATATCAGCGCCCAAAACCCTCACCTTTTCCCTGGAAATTTCGGCAGAATTACAGCTTGAACAATCCAGAATTTATTCTCCTCTTGTTCAGCGATTTTCACAGCACTTGCACAGAATTTTCAGTCATCAAAATTCACTCAAACTCTTCCTTGTTTGGCCCAAAATTCTGAACACATTCAGCCCTTCCTTTGAGCAGTGTTTTAGCCAGCTTAGAGGAGCAAATTGCAGAATTTTTTCCTCCATAAAACTCCCCTAAAATCGGCAGCAAGGAGGAGCGCGCAAGCTGGAAATTTCGCCTTTGCTGTCCAAGAAACCTAAAGCCATTAGGAGTCTATCTAAACATCACCATCTAACCCTAAACCAATTTTCTCCAATTTTAAACCATAACCACCGTTTACCCTCTCCATTCTACACGAAAATTTCAGCAACTTCTCTCTGCAAAATTTTCGAAACCACAAGAGTTATTCCAAGCAAAAATCGAACACACCCTAAGGTAAGTACAAATCCTTTCAACCCCTTGATGCCGTTTTCTCTAATGATTATTTTCTCTTTCTTCTACCCTTGAATCACGCCCTATAGAGGCTGATTTCCTCTTCTTCCTAAATTTTCGGTCAACTGAAGCAAATGAGCTAGCTTCTCTCTTCTTCTCAAGCGAACTCGGGACGATCACCATAGGAGCATCGAGACCTCATTACCCGGTAGTTGCAAGGTAAGGGAATACCCTCCCTTGATGTCGAAAGTAAAGTTTAATGGTGTTTATTAGCGAGATAAACATGTGGTCGTAGTATATGATCTTTGGGGATTGAATAGTTTACTTGGAATTAAATAGGAGATTGCGAATTGTTATGAAAATAAATGGGATTAGAGCATGTTTGAATTAATTGAGACCCTGATCATGATATTATATGGTTTAGATCAGGAGGATAATTGAGGAAAGCCAGCTGTGAATTTATCGCATTTATCTGAGGCATATCAAGTAAGTCCTTGCATAAACTCTTTTATTAAATGTTGTGATGGTAAGTCCTTTTATAAACTGTTTTGTTAAAGGTTGTGATGGCAAGTCCATGTTGTGAAGCATTGTAAAGCTATTGTCAAACTGTGTTTGCCTAGGTTGTAAACGTGGATATTTATTCTTTACACGGTTTTGTCAAACTAACGGTTTTTAGCAAGAAAACTATTCTTTTCCTTAAATTTTTAGAAATCTCTTTTAAAGAAAACCACGTTTTACAAAGCCAAGGTTTGAAAATATTTTGAATCAGGAATTGACGGATATGTTCGTTGAGTACTCAATAAGGGTAGGCTAACAATACTAGTCTTGGAGGGCTTGCGTAAGTCTTCTGGCAGGAGGCCACCTCCAGAAGATGAACTCTGCTTGAATAGGCGACAATGTTGGTTGGTCAGGCCAGTCCGAGCTAGCATTATGCCTGAAAGGTATTATTTATATTCCCGGCATGGACACCCGGATGGTTTTGTTGGGTGTAGAGATGGAGGAGTATCTCACCCGGTGGGCTGTACACTCACCTTGATCAGAACGCCCAATGTGTGGTAATCTGGTCCGGACAAGGTGCACAAAGTGTGGTGCCTTGGCCAACTTGTTCTCATGGAGCCCAACGTGTGGTGATATGACTTTTATCCGAGTGGAGGATTTATTTTGTACAAAGTGTGACAATGAGGAAAACCCACTCCTTGCGAAAAGAGATTGTTTATGACTTGCCAAATTATTCCTTCGAATGTTTTGCACTTTGCATACATGTACTATTCAAAACACCATGTGCACACACAGGACTTACTGAGATTTATTCTCACACCGTTTTACATCATGTTTTCAGGGGATAGACTGTGCTGAGTCAGCGGGGCATGTAATAGTTGAAGCTTTTGCTAATTTCTCTATCCGTTCTAGAAGACATTTATTGCTTATGCTTCTAAATAATATTTTGTTTTATTCCGTTTTGCTCCAAGTTGAGCCTGATGTAATGAGAATATTTCTTTATTTATCTAAGTTGATCCTTTTGGAGATTGCCTTTATATTTTACACCTCGTTCTAAAGATCCCTTGTCCTACAGGATGGGGCGACATCCCCGCCCTTTTAGGGTACGTAGTTGTGGGGTGTTACACCAAGCCCTTGGTGAAATCTGTCCCTATCCATCTACCATCAGGCAAGACCAATGAGCAACTAGTCCATTTTAAGTTTGAACCAACATACTGCTCCAACTGCAAAAGGTTTGGACACCTTGTCCAGAATTGCATGGGAGACAAAGTTAAGCACAGGGAGGAAATTTTCTTAGCTAAGAAGGCCCGTCCTGCCCACTCACTTCCAGCAAATAAGTATAGGAGTAAACCATTCGGCACCAGGCCGATAGTGGAGCACTGCTCTTGATAAGGGTAAGGCACCCGTCACTGACTCGGAACCGATCAAGGATACCAAGGTCGATCCTCTACCAGAGGCTGGGCCATCTACAAGCAAGACAGGAGATGACTGCCATGCTCCAAGTGCCAAGGAAATGCACTTTGTTAAGCCCAAAGGTAGATAGAACTCCCAGGTAAACAACCGAGACAGGCGACGATCGTGCCAAAGCAGAAGCAGGTCCCGGGGACGATGTAATCTAGCCAGATCCCAATCTGGCGCTAGGCAATTATCCCTACCTCAGCCATAGAAAATGCACACTGAGATCACCCTACAACTGCCCAAGGTAGCGGTGAAAGCCAGTGCGGTCACGTTGTAGGCGTCAAGGCTCTTGCGCACTTCTTGGAATAAGTATACTAAATATAACTCCGGTTTCATTGGTGCTTCTGGGGCACTAATCTAACCTCAATGATAGTCGACTATTGGAATATCCGAGGGTTCCATCGGACCCTCAAACAACACGGAGTAAAGGATTTTATCCAGAAACATTCAATTGATGTTTTTATTATCATGGAAACAAAGTTGACCGAGGAGAGCCTGAAGGTTGTTCAGCGGTTTCAGTTCTCGAGGTGACTAGCCGCTCACAATTTTGTATATGACTTAAATGGTCGAATTTTGGTTCTCTAGAATGAAGATAAGGTGGAGCTTAGCCTCGTCTCATCTTCTGCCCAAGCGATTACATGCTCCCTAACATGTAAGGTTTCTCGCATTTCTATCTATTTTTCCTTTGTCTATGTATACAATACTATTATTGCCAGAAGGCCTCTTTGGGAAGAGTTGGCTTAGTTAGCTCAGCAAGTTACTGGCCCATGGATCCTCATGGGAGATTTCAACATATATCAGGAGCTAACTGAAAACTCTATAGGGCATCGCTAACTAATTATGAGCTCAAGGATTTCTCCTCTCTCTATCGGGATGTGGACCTTAATGACCCACTTTTAATCGACCCGACTTATACTTGGACTAGCACGTATGTTTGGTCCAAACTTGATCGAATCATAGGCAATGCAGCATGGTTTTGCTCCTTATACCAGGCCTTATCGGAATTCTACCCCTTTTCCCTCTTATTGGATCATAGCCCCTGCCTTTGGAGTCTAAAAACTCCTCGGGCCAATCAGTCTAAGCCGTTCTAGTTCCTCAACATATGGGTAGATCACTCCCAGTTCCAGGACTTGGTTCGCTAATATTGGAGCTACCCGGCAAATGAATATGATCAGTTTATATTAATCAGCAATCTCAAGAACTTTAAGGGACAACTCAGAGTGCTAAACATATTGGAATTCTCACACATTTCTAGCAGAGTTAAGCGGGCTAACAAAGCCATCGAAACTCTTCAGCAGGATCTCCAGCAATCCCCTGATGACCAGGTACTTCTAGGCAGCCTTAAGGCAGCCAAACATGAGGCATGGAGATTGGCAGAAGCAGAACTTAAGTTCTTTCAGCAACTCGCCAAGACCAAATATGTAACCAATGCTAACCGCAACACCAAATACTTCCATAACATTGTCAATCGGAATAGGAAGCGCAGTTTTATTATATTGGTCGTTCGCACGATGGGTCTAGGACACAGAGTATGGAAGAGGTTATGCCATAGCAGCCTTGGAGGACTGGACTGTCAAGCCAAAGTTCTCTATGAAACGAGCATATGACTACTTCTATTCTCATCAATCGAAGGTTCCATAGGCCAAAATTGTCTGGACACAAAGCCTTATGCCGAAGCACTCCTTCATGACATGGCTATGGGTTAAAGGCCGACTCAAGACCAAAGACTGACTACCGTTTGGACTAGATGACATGCGTTGCCCTTATGCCTGACTCACTAGGAAACAGCTCGCCATTTCTTTTTTGCTTATGCCTTTTCGCACCAAATATGGACCGACATCAAAACCTGGCTACGTCTGTCATAAGCTATGAACACCGTTACTAGATGCCTCAAATTGTTTAAACGGTTAAATCGAGGAACAAGTTGGATGGCCAAAGCTAAGTCCACAGCTCTCTGTGCTACCATCTACCACATATGGTCTGCTTGGAACTAAACATTGTTTGACGATTCCCAAAGCCATCCAAGGGACATTGCCAAGCGAATCAAAACACATATGTACAGGATGATCTTCACCTTATACCCTCATGTTTAAGATCTTTTTGTATCCTATGTAGGATGGACCAGCTAGTAGTCTTACTTATGTATATGTACTACTGGCTAGAGGAACTATTTGTACATATCCCATTTTGATTATTACTATACTTTTACATTTTCATTAAAAAAAAAAAAAAGAATGTCTTGACGGGCAGAAAGCTCTCATTAGTAGTGAGAGAAAGAGTTTAGAGAGAGAAGTTCTCAACTCTCCCATTGGAGCACCCCTTGGCGTTTCTCACTATCGACTAGCAACCAACTTTCATGGACTCACATGGCTACTCACTAGATTAGACCACCATCCTCGCTGCTCTCAATCGTTTTGGTTAGTAGCTCATCTCTTTTCTGCCGTTTTTTAGTTTTTGGTCTCTTTTCTATTTTATCGGGTACTGTTTATCTTCCCCATCGCTTCTGGTTTCTATTAAATATCACGGTTCACTGTGAGCATTTGCTAGTCTGATCAGCAACCATGATTGCCTGGGGACGGCCCCTAGGTCAGTAAGTCTGGTCTGACTCAGTGCTCTTAGTTGGCACTCGGTTTAGCAGTTTTCACTATTCATTATCCGACTTGCTCTGGTTGCTACATTTCGGTCTATGTTTCGGGAATCGATTGGGAAACCGACAGTCTTTTTGTACGGTTCGTTACTTTATTTATTAGTCTTTCAGTTCGCATATATATTATTGGGTTCCATTTTGGTGTTCTTACACAAGCCTGATAAGTCCGATCTGAAGGGATCTATTTTTGTTGTTCCTGATGTTTCTAGTTGGCCTTTTATCAAAACCGTGTTTTCATCCTATTTTAATCTTCCGAATCCACCTTTGGCTTCCCAAAACAAGTTTCAAGCACCCAAATATGGTTTTTGGTCTACCATCGAGGACCCACACCTAACAACAGCTTTTCAACTTTTCAAATTCAAAAGTTCAAACTCTATATATCCCTCCCACCTTTCAGTACAATCACTTTCTATGGCCCTAAGTCAGTTGTGCGATGCACGTGCCCAGCTCGGGCTGCCCTCCGGGCATCTGCCCCCTGCCTATGGGCCAAAAGCCCAACCTTTCAGTAAATTTTGCCCAAGTTCACCTGTTAGGCCTTTGCCCATACTTGCTAGTACCTAGCCCATTCAACTCTTTCTGGTCTACCCACTTAGAATGGCACAAACTAGACGAAAGAAGCCCACAAATAACCCATCATCATTTAAAATCTCATCATCTAACTCAATAAACCCACCGATTACCCAAGCTCCTAACCAACCCGCTGGAACACCATCTCCTACCCTGGACTAGCAGGAGCCAGCTCTCTTAACTAATCTCTCAGAGCCCCAACCCAATGATATCCCTGCCGAACCTGCCCTGCTGGCCAGTTCTTCGAAAACATCATCATCTTATGTCCCCGAAATAATCCCTGCGTAGAAAAAGAAGGATGGGATTGATGCTAGGCAGGAGGACCAGGCTAAAATATGAGCAAACATTGTCAAAAGCAATAGGGAAACGGGTAATGGTATGAAGCTCCATCACATCTCACAGACTGGGGACTTCATTGATATAGATGAGATTGACTTTAAAGACGTTAAGCTGAAACTGGGCTTCTACCTGGTTGGTATCTTTGCTGGCTGTTTCCCAGGGCTCAAAGTCGTCAATGAGCTAGCCAAGCAATGGCCAGTGCCCTCGGGGGTTTATTCCCATGCCTCAGGCTGGATTATTTTCAGGTTCAAGATCAATGAAGACAAACAAGCTGTGCTCCGTGGCGGACCTTATGGTGCATATGGACGATCACTTATGTTAAAGGTTATGCCTTGCGAGTTTAACTTCTCCTTAGATGAGGTCAGTGTGATGCCTCTGTGGGTGATGTTTCCAGGCCTTTCCCTAGGTTGCTAGAATAGATTGGCTTTGAGCAAAATTGCATCTGGGGTAGGTATCCCCGTCATGATAGACATGTTACCCGACTGAAGAGGCTATCATATGCTCAGGTCTTGGTGGAAATGGACGTTGCTAACCCGCAGGTCAAGTCTATTCCAATCAGGCTGTCGTCGGGGAAAACAAAGGAACAACCTGTCCGTTTTGAATTTGAGCCATCCTTCTATTCTAAATGCTGTAAGTTTGGACATCTGGTGCAGAATTGTATAGGTGACAAGGTCCAAAATAGGGAGGCTATCTTCTTGAATAAATTAGGACAGACAGGCCGTTCTCCAGCTCTTAAGCTAAAACGTGCTCCCTCTGCCCCTGCACGATCGAGAACCCCACGACATGATAAGGGCAAAGCACAGATGACTGACAACCCGGAGCCACAGTAGAATACTTCAAAGCAATCCCAACATAAGGGTGAGGCTACTACTAATAAGCAACCACAACCTGCAACTGAGCTGACAGGCAAGAAAAAGGTTCAATTCGAAGACGCAATAGCCCAGAGAGGCAACGAACATGGCTCCCAACAGGGGAGGCATGGCCCCAAACAAAGCAAAGGGCAATCACGGGGATCGCAGGGCAGATACTGGAATCGAATTCGGTCCAACTCAAAAGCTCCATACAACTGACAGAACTATCAGTTTATTGGGTATCTCAGGCTCGTATCCTATACGGCGCAACAGAAAATAAAACGAGATACCATCCCAGGACCCGCCTATGTGTGGAAAACAAGATATAAAGATAATAAAGGTAGCAGTTTTTTACCTTTGTTTGATTGTCTGAAGAACAAAATTTCTTTTTCAAGTTGAGCTACGATCCAGCAATCCTCTAGATCCAACTTCACGAGAGTAGAACGTATAACCACTATAATCACAGTGTGTGATTATCTCTAACAGTAATCCACACAGATGAATACTCAAGCACCAAAATTTCCTGTGCTAGCAAAAAAAAAAGTGGCGGCTAGGGCTATTCTTCTTCAAAAGAAGGACGAGAGAGATAGAAGAGAAGAGGTTTTGTGTCTGTTGTTTTTCGTGTGAATTATCCTAACTCTTCAGGGTTTCGTGCATATCCTATTATATGTCACAAAATCCACTGAAAATATGAAATTCTAAAACAATTAGAATCCCCTAATTGTAATTGGAAATATCAAATTCTCATAATTACAATTTAGACCATAAATTATAACAAATTATAATTTAGCCACAACTCCTTCTCTTCCTCTCAATTAACCCCACTATGTTATCAAATAACATCTTGAGTATATAATCCTCTATTGTGTATGACTTATTAGGTTTCCGAGTCAATTAGTAGAGAACATGAATTAATCCAAATGTCTTTGAGATTAATAATCCATAATTAATTAGAATTAATCATATTAATTCTAACCAGGATTGGTTTATTAATTCATCAATTAATAAACCCATATTCTCAGATCATGAGCAGTATCTAGCAACACATCATGACCACCCAAGAGTTCAGGAAGTTAAGTGGCTTAACATGAACCATTCAATAACAAACTTCAGTGCAATTAACTCCTTTCACCATGCAATATCTCATTCGGTTTAGAGTACGGAATTAGTGCCAACTCCCTCGAGAATTAATTCTGACCCGAATATAATAGTACTTGTACTAGAAATCCACTACTCTAGATGTGTATCAATTGGAACTATTTCCAACACACAATCACCTTGGCCAATGACTCGAGTAGTAATTCCTATAAGTGGACGTGAGATATTTGTCCATACTATTAGGAGTGGTGAATCCTTTATTAACCTTCTCAACTACTTTCGTTTACCTCACAATGTACCCAATATCCATCCCATAGACGGCCCTCGATCAAGCTCCGGAGATTAGAATCAAAGTACAATGCTCAGCAAATAAAGTACCTTGGAGATCTCAAGTCTAATGATACTTGCACGTTTGCTATATTGAGATTATATCACTGGCACTAAATAGTTATCCATGTGATTATCTCAAAACTAGATCATCCAATAAACTTGTTTCATTTCATTAATAAGCATCAATGTGTTAACTTTGAGTATCTTAATACTCACGGATATGAGAACTATCGCCTGATTAAATAAAGAAGTCTAACACATACTAGTCTTAACACATTAATGATGTCCTGTCTCATTAATACTATGACTAGGGATTATTTAAGTACTAACACTATACAGTGTAGTAGAAATCTCATATCATGATCTCTATAATAATTTCCTTAACACAGTGTTGTACTAGGGACTTTATCGAACAGTTATATTACTTAATAGTAAACAAAAGAAACTGTAAGATAAATAATGTTTTTTATTAAAATAAAATGTATCATATACAATGTACAAGTGATTGCCTTTAGGGCACAACACTAACACAGTCTCCCTTTCCATCAGAGATTTCGTTGAGAATTCCGAATGCTGCAATTAAGCTGGACAAGCGACGCTATAGGCGATAAAATTCATTCACACTGCTTGAAACAAATACACATAATCCAACCATAATCTGGGTGGTGCCCCCAAGCCACTACTACCTCCCCAATAATTGTTGGTTGCTGAATATACGAGGGCTCCATCAAACCCTTAAGCAACATGGTGTGAAGGGATTTTTCAACAATACAGTGTGGATGTGTCTAGAGTTTTGGAAACCAAATTGACCTTTGAGAGCCTACTGCCTACAATAAGAACCCAATTTTCGGACTGGTCATATGTGCATAATTTTGGCTTAGACACCAATGAGAGAATTGTCATCCTATGGAATGCTAACTGAGTCAATCTTTGAGTCATTTCTGCCTCGGCCCAAGCCATTAGCTACCTGATTACCAGTAAGGTTCTTCATATTACATTACACTTCTCTTTTGTTTTTGCCTACAATACAATTGTAACCCGTCGACCTCTCTGGGCAGAGCTGGATCACTTGGCTTTGCAGGTGTAAAGCTTATAGATACTTAATGGGGATTTCAACACGTATCTATCCCCCGATAAGAAACTTAATAGGGCCCTCTTAACAAATTATAAAATTAAAGACTTTGCGAATTTATGTTGGGGCACAGAGTTGGCTGATGTCCCATCAACTGGGACATACTACACTTAGAATAACTCAATGTTTGGTCCAAGCTTGACCGAATAATGGACAATGCTCAATGGTTCTCCTCTCCGTTTCAGTCTGTAGTAGAGTTTTTCCCCATCCCGATATTGTCCGACTACTGCCCCTACCTCTGGAGCTTACAGTAGCCAGAATTCAAGATGCCTAGACCCTTTCGCTTTCTCAATATATGGATAGATCACAGCCAGTTCCAGGACCTGGTCCGTGATAACTGGGTCATACCAACATAGGAACACAAGCAGTTTATTTTATGCCAGCGACTTAAGCAACTTAAGGGGCACCTCCGATCACTGAATACAAGGGAATTCTCACATATCTCGCAGTGAGTTGAAAAGGTCAACAAAGCAGTAGTACTTGCACTGCTACAACACCAATTAAACTCCATGGATGAGGCTCTGTCTGACCAACTCAAGGTGGCACTTCGGGAGGCTTAGCAATTAGCAGATGTAGAGCTGAAATTCTACCAGTAGCTAGCAAAAACTATGTGGCTAATGCGGACCGATACACTAAGTACTTCCATGATGTTGTCAATCGCAACAAAAAGAAGCACTTTATTGCCTCTATTACCTGTGCTGATGGATCGAAAATAACTTGTATAGTGGAGGTTGTGTAGGGGTTTGTTGAATTTTACTAACACTTATTGGGACAGCCATCACCGTGCACCAGGCTCAACCCCAAGATGGTTCGGGCAGGATAGTTGCTATCACCACAAAAACCAAAGGACGTGATCCGTGAGGTAAGCGATGAAGAAATTAAACGAGCTCTATGGGATGTTGGGGATTGCAAGGCCCCAGCCCTGGATGGTTACTCCGCATTCTTCTTTAAAAAATCGTGGGCAACAGTGGGCAATGAAGTTCTGGCAACTTGTAAGGAGTTCTTTTGATCAGGTAAACTGTTGCGCCAACTCAATCATTCCCTGATCATGTTAATTCTGAAATCAAGCGTGGTTGAAACTGTGGGGGACTTTAGATCGATATTGTGCTGCAACATCGTTTACAAAATCATATAAAAAATTCTGGCAGACCATCTGCGTGGGATTCTGCCCGACATGGTTGACACTGTACAATCTGTGTCCATAGATGACAGGCTCATGGCCGACAACATCTTTTTAGTGCAGGAGCTAATGTAAACCTACAGTAGGAGACGAGTATCTCCAAAGTGTACAATCAAGGTTGACCTTCGAAAGGCCTATGGCTCCATGGACTGGTCCTTCACCCTGGAGCTCCTGGCGGAGCTGAGACTACCCGAGCAGTTTAATCAATAGCTTGCCTAATGTATTACCACACCATCCTACTTAGTTGTCATCAATGGAAAGGTCCATGGCTTCTTTCGGGGACAGAAGTGAAGGTTTAAAATAGCAAAAATAATCAAAATGAAAACATATTAGGAAAACAAAAATTTTACCTTTGTGATGAAGTGGCCCTCTTCTCACTGGTGTAAATGTCTATATAAGAATATTTGAGGCAAGTGGCTCATGTCCTTGCAAATGTCTCATCCACGCGAAGCTTACGATATTCTGAAATGATACCCATAGCACAGCCGGTGAAAGCTTAAAGATTAGGTTTTGATCAACTTTGTTCTTTGTTCGAAAATGGGTTTGGCTTATGTGTATGTAAAAATGAAGTATGCAGAGCTATTTTCCATGCCTTGCTTCTGTGAATTGGAAGCTCATTGATAGCTCACACAACTAACCCATTTGCATGATTTCCTCTGCCTTTTCAATCCTTCATTGAGAAAAAGTATAATCGCATAAAAGCATAATGCCCATGCTTTCTGTTATCTTCACACCAAATAATACGGGATCCATCCCGTGTTGTCTTTATTTATTTATTCATTCATTCATTTATTTATTTATTTATTTATTTAAATTAATAATTAATTAATTTAATATTTTTTAAAAAATTTTATTTTGCCTTGGTCTTATTCATTGGGCCAGATAAATTATTTATTCTTAGGCTTGAACACCCATAAATAATAAATATCAATTGTTTATTTTTTGGGCTTTGTTAAACATCCTAATAAATAATAACAAGCCCAAATAAACCAAATAAAATTTTATACCTTTTATCTAGTTCTAAATTAATTTTCTAATTATTCAATCTGGGCCTTGGGCCCTGAATAATTAATTAACCATTTAAACTAGATAAAATAAATACTCTCTCTCGAACCTTTTATTTTATTAAAATTCAATAATAAATTAGACTAATAAAATAAAAACCCATAAATATCAAGACCAATTATTTAACCTAAATCCTTCATGACTTAATAGCTATTCTAGGGACCAAAAGACATATCGCCCTGACTATTAAAATGATCAAAATATCCATACTATATAAATAGCTATATTTTACATTTTAAATATTTCTTAATATCACCACAAGGAAATATTGACCCCAAGGATAATGCTGCGTTAACAAAGTCTTCGACCTACAGGTTTAATGACTAAAATACCCTCTACATATCGCCGTGCAATTAGAGAGGAAGAGTGTACTGACACCTCTCTAATAGACATCTACCATTCTTAGACCTCTAGTCCAATGATCTACAACTCCTAGAATGTTTCCACTTTTCAAGGGAGTTATTATAAAGTAAACATCCAAATCATGTTCTCTAGGCCCTGGATAATTAGATCATTTGAACAGTCACAAGGGAAGATATAGGGTAAAAGCTATCTTATACAAGTCTGTCTTAACTAACTAGTCACATATACCCAACATACAAGTATATTGGTTCTACAAAAAAACCTCAACTACAGTATATCAAAGTATATGTTTCTAGCTTCGTCAGACTACCAACTCATATTTAAGCGGTAGAGTATTAGTCTATGCTATAACAGTAATAGTCTAGATTTCTTTTAAATAGTACTTTTAAAAACCACTATTACAGGTCGTGTTCTACATATTCGAAATACGCTTATGCTATGAAATGAGTGGACTACTCCCTGGCTAAAGGTAAGCTATTCCTCATTTGGAATTCAAACACAATAACCTATACATGATGAGATTTTTATTCTCATCAATCGGTCAAGAACAAACATTTATATGTTAAATAACCCGTGATCCATACCTTACTGTGAAAGACCACTATTCACATGGATCACTTTCTTAAATACAATGGGTCCTTTCCAAACAAAAAAAATTATGTACAAATAAAATATAAATTCATAAACAAATTTTGAGAATAAATTCTTTTATTAATAAATTCGATAATTACATCAAATAATCTAATCTAGAGAGCATATATTCCAACAAGAAGGGCCTGCGTCAACGGGATCCCATATCCTCCCTTATATTTGTGCTTTGTATGGAATATCTATCCCGAGTTATTAAGCTGGCTACATTGGGGACGAGCTTTAGCTATCACCCCCAAATGTGATAGGTTGGGCATTACACATTTAGCCTTCGCCGATGACCTCATGCTTTTCTCCAGAGCTGAACTGACATCTATCAACGTCCTCTCGATTGCTTGGATGAATTCAGAGAATGCTCTGGCCTACAGATCATCGAGCAAAAATCCCACTTATACTTGGCTTGGCTGGCAGATGGAGACAAGGATCGTTTTACCAACATGTGTGGAATACCGTTAGGCTTATTCCCGTTTCGTTACCTCGGGGACCCTATTATGTTTGACATGGTTAGGCTCAACAATTACAAACCATTATTGGACAAAATTGGCTCATACATAGGTCGATGGTCCACCCGGTCACTCTCCTATGCTGGAAGACTCCAAGCAATTCGAGCAGTCCTCCAAGGTATTGATTGCTTTTGGTTATCCATCTTGCCATCACTCACTGGGGTACTTGAACAGTTAAACTGAATAGCAAAGGACTTCTTATGGGACTTGAAAAACTCATTAGTTGCTTGGACCAATTTATGTTTACCTAAATCAGAAGGGGTACTGGGTCTTAAGGATCTCCATGTCTAGAACTTCGCACTTCTGGCCCATGTCCTATGGGACATTCATTTGGAAAAATAATCTTTGTGGGTTCAATAGGTCTCTCACTACTATATAGAGGGGCGTTCTCTATGGAAACTCACACCAAACTGAGTCCAATCCCCTCTGTTCCGCCGAATCCTTCTCATCAGAGATGAAATTGTCACCAAGGAAGGTAAACAAGACCGAGCTATTTGGGCCACACAGTCTTAGGCTAAAGTTGGTAGGCTAAGCACTTGATGGGCATACGACTATTTTCGAACGTATCAGTCAAAGGTCCCGCGGCTCACGACATTATGGAAGCAAAGCCTTACCCCTAAACACTCATTCACTATATGTTTATGCATTAAGGGGAGGCTCAAAACCAAGGACACGCTTCCATTCATCGTCGATGATTTGTTATGCCCGCTATGTAAGCAGGAGCCCAAAGTAGCAAGATATCTATTTTTTGAGTGCGGCTTTTCTAAAGTTGTATAGGCTGACATTCAAGGCTAGTTGCCATTGCCACGGGCTATGTTTTCGCTAACCACATGTCTCAGGTGGTTTAAGCATCAGAACCGAGGAATAAACTGGGTAGCCAAGGCCATGTCCATAGCTCTGTGTGCTACACTTTATCATATTTGGACTGCTCAGAATCGATCGCTATTCGACAACCATCACTGCCAACCGAGGGACGTAGCTGTTAGGATCAAAACACTTGTATATAAAGTTGTTTTCACCCTGTACCCTTATGTTTTGAACATTTTTTAAAATTATGTAAGCTGACCTAGTTATAACCCTAGCTTGGTTGCTAACTAGTCGAATTCCTTGCTCATATTTCCTTTTAATGATTAATATACTTTACATTTTCATTAAAAAAAAAAAAGAATGTCTTGGTAGGCTTAGTAGTAATGTGCGTTAGAGAGAAAAAGTTAGAGAGAGTTTTCTCTCAACCGCCCCTCTTGGTTCGGTGCTGCCACCCCTCGCCACACATCTGATTGCAAGCTGTTCGTGAGCTTATTCGTCTTTCGATCCACCGTTTCTACTGGTGGTTTCCTGCCTTAGTAACTTTGTGATCTGACGTTGCCATTTGCAAGCTAATTGATCTAGTATTCTGCTAACTACTTTTCATCACCTTCCTTATTTGTTTGTGCACAGCACAGAGCGCGCCTCGCTGCTACCCGGCTATTACTCTAGACTGCACTGGCCTTATCCTTGCAGAGCCTTCTTTGCCCAGACTTCATTGGGCCCTTTGACCACTTCGTTTAAATTATTTTTGTTCACTTTGCCTGTGAAGGTCTCACTACAGGCCTCTGGTTTTCCATTCTTCCAGTTCTGGTTTTATCGATCCCAGTTGCAGGGGTTTCTGGTTCTGTTCCCCAGTTGGGTTGTCTAAGACACGGGACCTCGGCCTTCCTGTACTGGTCTCATATCTCCCCGAAACTTTGTGATCTTACGGTTTCTGGGTGTTTTTTGCTTTGTTCTCTAGGCATTTGCTTTATCTGCTACATTCATTCTCGGTCCTATCATCCGATTTTTAGTCCGTTCATCAATTCATTGTTTTTGTGATGGTTTATTTGGTCTCCAGTGTTAGGCTATCGTTTATCTTTACCCACTGGTGGTCATTTACTGTCTAGCCAATCGCCCTTCAGGCCGGTGCCGTATCGTTCTTCATGTTCTTGACACATTCATCTTGTCGACTTGGCTATTGGTTCGCTTGATCTATTTCCACATTTCTATTCAGCTGTCCGAGTGTTAGAATTTAAATTTGAATTTTAATTTCAAGTTTCCCTCCAGACCTTGTCACATCCAGTTTGTACTAGCTCTTGACACCAGCACGCGCACTGCCCGTGCACGTCCAGGTCAACGCACGCAAGTGCACTAGCATCCCAGGGCTTCTGCCCAGCTCCTCTCTCTGGGCTAGTATCCAAACATGACTAAGAAGCATAAGATTAAGGCTTCGGCCACTGGGATTATGGCCATTCGCGAAGCACTATCCGACCAGCCTATGGTGTGAAACCCCAGTTGAAACCAACCTTAGGGTAAAGGGGTTGGGATACATATCATATTTTATTGCATGCTTAAATATATTTTTATATGATTTTATGTGCTTTGGATTTGTGGTTTGTGGCCTAGATGTCTTATTTGTGCTTGTTGAGTAAGAAGGGCAAAATGGTAATTTTTGCTTGAGGTGAAAATAAGGAGATAGCTTGAGGATTAAATAGGAAAAATATTTTGGAAAGAAAATTAGAACAAGAGTTGTTGTGGTGTAGTGGTTAGAGTTTGGAATTAATTCTTGAGGTCTTAGGTTCGAATTCCATCATTTGAGTTTTTGCATGATTGAATTTTATTTTTGTTTAGGGAGGATATTTTTGGCCTTGTATGCTTTAGGGAAGAGTAGAGGGTTGTCCTAGGGGAGACATGATAGGGGTATCCTAATCCTACTCTTGTGCCCTACAAAAATTTCTAAGGGAATTCACACCCTTCTTGATCCTTAGTTTTTCTTACTTCTCAATTCATTAAGTTGTTCAATTTATTCAAGCCAATTTTATTCTAGAAAAATTCTAGCAAAGTGCTGTGGCTTTGAAGGTTCAAAATGTCTAAGTGTAAGACATCTTATAGACCAAAAATGGGTAGGAGTTGGGGAAGGTTCCCAAGAGAATTAATCTCCATGGTTGAACCTTCAAAACTCCACCCTAGCTATGTTCGTTTTCTTCATGAAGTAATCTGGAATTTTTCCAGCTTCTTGCGCATTTAAAGTGTCGAAATTTTCAACCACCATTCCCTCCCAAATACTACCAGAAAAATAGCCCTTTTGTCCAGCTTAAAAGTCTAAAATTCTATGGCCAAAATCGGACTACACAAATGCTGTGCCAACCAGAAAATTTTCTGGGCAAATTCACAACTTTAGTGAGCCTAAACCAAGCTGTTTTCTTCCAGTTTTCACCCAGCATCTTAACCACGTTTTTCTTCCACAAAGAAGGATGGAAACTAGCCTTGAAAGACCTCTGAATACCCCTTCAAATCTTCTGCAAGTTGGCTGGAAAATGGCAGCAAAAGCTGCCCAGAAATTTCCAGCAACTAGCGAAAAACCTGTACAGGAATTTTTCCAGCTTTCTTCCTTCTCCAGCCCTGACCGAAACTTCACCATTTTTCTGTTCAAACTTCTTTTGAACAACCATGAACTGAGCTCCATTATCTTCCCCAACCTTTTGCTCGAAAAACTTGTCCATGGCTGCCCTAAAATATCTCCAACAATTACTCCAATCAAGCCATTGATTGAAGACCAAAATTTCAGCAAAAAATGTTTAGTAAACTTCCATAAAACATCCCTTAAACAACCGGACATTCCTTCACCATTGTATTCCCTCTTTTCGGCCACCATTAAGCCCCTTCAAACAAATTTCATCTAGCAAAAACTCTGATCAAACCAGCCAGCCATTAGAGCTTCCAAAAGCTCTCCTCCATTGAAGATCTTCTTACCATATTTTGTTTCCTAAATTGATTCCCTAAAATATTCTTTTAGGATTTCAAACAACTAGCCTTTCCTTTTCCTCTCAAACCAAAAAATTCAATTGCCAAAACCTCTCAAACAATTCGACCACTCCCTCCTACACAGAATTTCAGCCAGCCTCTTCCTATTCTCTCCATTCTCTTCAACCTTCAAGAACACCTACTCACCTTCTCTCGCCTAAGGCCACCAAAACCACTTCAATCTTCTCCAAAAAAAATTCCAGATTGCACCTACTCACTTCCGGGAATCCATTCATACCATTTTTAACATCAAACTCCAAAATTCAACTCTTTCTTTTGGATCGAAAACCAGTATTTTTGTGAAGGCTCAAGAACACCTTCAAGGTAAGCATGTTCAATCAACTTCATCTTCACTCATCTTCAACCTCTAATGATTATATATGTGTATAATCATACTAATGGACTCTCTCTCTCTCTCTCTCTCTCTCTCTCTCTCTCTCTCGGCCGAATGCTCTCTCCCTCTTGGCCAAATGGTGACTTTAACCATGGCCATATTTTCTTCATCTCTTTTGGGCGAATCTAGTCTCCTAGGAGTTAGGATCCATTCGAAACTACTCCAAGGTACTCATCAACCAAGTAAGCCTATTCAACCCTCTCTTTAAATTCTAGATTCATGTCTCTAGGTTGATATTGGAAGGAGATGGATTATGATTGGAGCTTGAGCATGTGTTGTTGTGATGAGTTGAGATTGAAGCATGAATAAATGTGTGTATATGATGGAGATGGGATTTGTGCATGAGTTGATTGTCTTAGTTGATTGTATGGTGTTTTTAGGGTTTAATTCATGTCTCCATGTCGTGAGTGGTATATGTGAACAAGCATGATAGAGATTATGTCACTTTTGGTGAATATGATTTATGTTCATTGTTAAAGCCATAATTATGTTTATACTGGTAGAGGTTGGATCATGTCTTGATAAATTTAGATTTATGCCTTTATTCATGATTTGGATGATTTGATGAATTGAAGTGGAGTGTATGTTCATGATTGTGGTTAACAATGGAAATATGATCATGATCTAATTGTCCATAAACTAATTTTATTTTATCAATAAAATTATTAATATTATAATTTTTGCTAGTAAATTTCAAAAACCCCTAGGAAGGGTGGATTTGGATTATTATATATAAAATAAGGATATTTTAGTCAAATAAATGATAGCTTTTATTATAGAAATAAAATATATAGATATTATATATAATAATAATATCAAATAAAGCCTTTTATATAAATAATCATAATAAGTAAAATATTAATTTTGTAAGTCTTGTATTCATAAATACTATTAAAATTTATTTATTATTTTTCAATCAAGACCCATTAAAATTTATTTTCAACTAATTTTAGTTATCAATTATTTTCTAACAATTAACTATTAATACATCATTATTTTTCCTAATACCACCTGGGACTCTTCATCAAATAAACTCTAATTTATTTTTAGCAAGATTTAAACCTTCAACTTATTAGTACCTATTTCCCAAAACCCTAATTATTTTAATATCAAACTAGACTTAGCTTATAAATCATTTTATTTATTATCTGGCGTTAAAGCTTGGGACACTAGGATCATGGTTGAAGTAAGTTGAGCTAGTTTTATTTGTGAAAGTGAATTTTGGCTTGAATTTAATTATGGCTTGTATTTACCCCAGGCGGGGTTAGGTTAGCTGTTGAAGACCTTTATTTTATCTCAAGCTAAGGATCAGGTAAGCTCCTACATAAAACTTATTGTTGCAAAAAGTTATTATAGCAAGCTAAACTCGAAGTTTGTGAACACTGATTTGGTAAAGGCAATTAGGGACTGTTTCCTTTCTTGTTTCTATCAAACCAATTATTTGAAAATCAACAAGTAATTTATTCAAACACTAAACTGTTTCTAAACTGATTTTGAAAAAGACTTTGAAAATCCTTAATTGTCATCTACAAGTGGTACTATGTTTTATTCATTTTCCCAAGTGGGATATATATATTGCGTTGAGTACTCAATAAGGGTAGGCTAGTAGTACTAGTTTTGAATAGCAAGAGTGAGTCTTCTGGCAGGAGGCCATCTCCAGAAGATGAACTCAACTTAGAGAAACGTCAGTACTACTTAGTCATGCTGGTCCGAACTAGCAGTTTTTAGTCATGTGGACTGTGTGTTGCCGGAGTGGACAACCGATTTTGTTTGGGTGTAGAGAAGGAGGAGAATCTTACCCAGTAGGTTGATCACCTACCTTTTGTCAGTCTGCACAAAGTGTGGCATTCTGACCATTGTATGGTTATGGGACCCAACGTGTGGTAACACATGGCCGCCCTTTTGAGTGGTTGATTTTATTGTACCTGTACGGTTGGAAAAGCCAAAACGCCACTCTTGTTTTTGAAAATCATTTATTGCTTGCCAGTATTTCACCTGCCTTTTTGTCAGTCTGCACAAAGTGTGGCATTTTGACTGTTGTATAGTTATGGGGCCCAACGTGTGGTAACCCATGACCACCCTTTTTGAGTGGTTGATTTTAATGAACATGTACGGATGGAAAAGCCAAAACGTTACTCTTGGTTTTGAACATTGTTTATTACTTGTCAGTATTTCTCTTATGAAGATTTTACACTTTGCATTCATAAACTATTTTCACTGGACACTCAAAGCACACACAGACTTATTGAGATTTTTATCTCATCGCCTTTTTTACCATGATTTCAAGTCGATCCTGCTGTGAGGATGAGTAGCTAGTTATTGCCTTCTTGGAAGATATTCTGCTATTTATTTTATGTAATGCTTTGGGAGTTGAGAGTGAATAATTTTTATTCTGGATTTGTTTTGAATTCTTGAATTGTAATAAGTTTTAAGTTTTAAGTATTATTTTTATTCTATTATTTTGATTGTGTGACCTAGTTATAAAGACCCCTTGTCCTTTGGACGAGGCGACATCCCCGGCCCTATTGGGCCTAGGTAGCGGGGTGTTACATATGGCCTCTCTAGTAGATCTCCCCTATGATGCCCAGGACACTGATTTATTCCCACCGTTGGCTACCCCATTTAGGCCCCTACAGTCTCCATCCTCTTCTTTCAGCTTTGGCTTTGATGTCCATACCCAGTCCAGCACGACCGACTCTACACAGCCTGCCCTTACTCCTACATTGGGTTCATGGGCAAATCTCTTCAAGAAAGATACCCCAGATGCTAATATAGGTCTCAAGCATATAGAGATCCCTCTAGCCGAAGACACCATGGTCCTGGAGGGCATTAACGTCCTCGACCTTGAGGCCAGGCTTGGTTTATGCCTTCTTGGCTTCGTAGATGGGCATTACCCGAGTGCTAAAGCCATGCAGGACTTAGCCTCTTCCTGGGGTGTCCAAACTCAATGGTCCACTCACAATAGTAGTTGGCTCATTTTCAAATTTCACTCCACTGAGGATCGACAACACGTGCTCAACGGAGGGCCTTACTCTATCTTGAGTTGTTTTGTTCTGCTCAAGGAAATGCCACCAAAATTTAATTTTTCCATAGCAGAGGTTAATGTCATTCCTATCTAGATCACCCTACCAAACCTTTCTTTTATCTGCTTGAACAAATTGGCTCTCAGCAAGATAGTCACCGCTGTGGGCAAACCGATCATCTCGAATAGTCGCACTGCCCGTATGGACCGTCTCTCATTTGCCCGAGTTCTCGTTGAGGTTGATATCTCGCTACCTTTAGTTCGTGAAATCAGGATCCAAATGCCCTCCAGGGATATTCTCATGCAACCGGTGAAGTACGATGTTAAGCTGGCTTTCTGTGGCACTTGCAAGCATTTTGGGCATAACAGTGACACCTGCCTATCACAAAAGGTCAACCATAGGCATGTATACCAGAAATGAGCGGGACAACAACATGGGTCATCACGAGGCCAACAACGAAAAGTTAGACAAAAAATTGAGCCTATCGTGAATGGCTCCCACACACTAGTTCAAGACTCAGGCTTTTTGGCTTTTTCTGGGTATGCTTCTCGAAGCCCTGTGCCCCCTACCAATGCTACCTCTCAGGCAGCCCCAACTGCACCGCTTGATCAAGGAGTTCAACCAGCCTAGAGGCCTAAGCTACATTCCATTGTGGTTATGCCTAATGGCTTAGTTCCTGCCCAGGCACAGACAGATCATCCCTCGGTCCCCCTAGAACCCTCACCCAGCACCACGCCCGTAGGCCCAAGTGCAGCCAGGATGGCTCCCATGAAGACTCTTTTATCTCTTAGGTCTCAAGTCCCCCCGGGTCAAGACTACTTCCCGACTTGTGAAGTCAGGCGTTGGTGCTGCCAGGGCTACCCTGCCAGTGCCCACAAGCACAACTGCTCCTTTAGTTGACACACGAAGGGTACCGGGTACCCCCAATCATCAACTATGAAGATTGGAACCTGGAATATTCAGGGGTTGAACAAAGACCTTAAACAACACGCGGTGCATAACTTCGTCTTCCAACACTGCGTGGATGTCATGGGAATTTTGGAAACCAAGTTATCCGCCTCTTCTCTTGAGTGGTTACTTAGAACCAAATTCATTAGCTAGGAGCATTGCTCAAATTTTAAGAAGGCCTCAGGTTGTCGCATTCTAGTTCTTTGGAATCCTCGCACTGTGTTACTGGATGGAGTCGTGGTTACAGACCAGCTCCTTTCTTGTCGACTTACAAGCCGCTAATCTAATGTTTCCCTTTTTTGTAGTTTTGTCTATGGCCTTCATACAGTGGTTACCTGTCGGCCACTTTGGGAAGCACTGCGGTCTGTCGCATCTCATTTCTGCCTCCCCTGAATTATTATGGGGAACTTTAATTCTTATCTCAGCCCTCAGGAAAAGTTAAACGGTATGGACATTTCAGCCTATGAGATTTGGGACTTTTCACTGTGTTGTTCCGACTTATCTGTGGAAGACTTACCATATTCGGGGGAGTTCTATACTTGGACAAATACACATGTTTAGTCCAAGCTCAACCGCGTCCTGAGCAATCCCCAATAGTTCTAATCAACTCTTACAAGCACTGTCCACTTCTTCCCAATTGGTTGTGTATCCGACCACTCCACTATTTTATTCTCTTTGGAAGTTGGACATCCGGCCCAGCATCAATTCCATTCCGCTTCCTTAATTGATAGGCGGAACACTCGAACTTTTTGCCTATCGTTCGACAGGGATGGGAGCTCAATGTTGTGGGAACCTACCAATTAGTGTTATCTCAGAAACTTAAAGTCCTGAAATGACCACTTAAGAATCTCAACTGCACAAACTTTTTCCATCTTTCAGATTGTGTCAAGCAATCCTACCTTGACATTGAACAAGCTCAGGCACAACTCATCTTATCACCAAATGATCTGGCCCTCTTGAAGATAGTCCGCAAAGCACGATGCACAGCCTAGCATCTGACTGAAGCGGAACTCTCTCTGTACCAATAGTTGGCCAAAGCCAAGCATCCCACCAAAGCAAACCAAACCACCAACTATTTTCACAGATTATCCAAGAGGAACACGAAACGCAACTTCATCCCATACATTTGCAAAGCGAATGGCACCAGGACAATTAGGCAGGATGCACTAGCCACGGAATTTATTTCTTTCTATTCTAGTCTTCTGGGCACCACCTCATTATGTACTCCTCTTAACGACAACATCGCTAGAGCTAGGCCATTATTGGCCCAGGATCATATCTAAGACCATGCGGTAGAGATTACCCCTATGGAGATCCAAGCAGTTTTATGAGACATTGGCGACATCAAGGCTCCCGGGCTTGATGGCTATAATGCGGTCTATTTCAAGAAAGCCTAGTCCGTGTTCGGGCCTCTAGTTACTCAGGCATGTTTGGAATTCTTTTCCTCTGGCCGTCTGTTAAAGTAATAGAACCATGCCATCATCTTTCTCATTCCTAAAGGATAGTGTACCAATAATGTTGGGGACTTCCGCGCCATCTCCTACTGTAACGTGCTATATAAGATCATTGCCAAAACCATTGCCAACTACTTAAGCCGGGTCCTAGACCATCTCGTAGACCCAGCCCAAGCTGTTTTTATTGGTGACCGCCTTCTTGCAGACAACATCTTTATGGCTCAAGAGCTATTCAAGCCTTCCACCAAGAAATGGGTTGCTCCCCGTTGTGCCATCCACGTTGATCTTCGAAAAGCATATGACTGTGTCACCTAGACCTTCCTGTTCTGCCTCCTAGAGGAGCTTGGCTTTCCTCCTATCTTCCGCACATGGGTACAACAGTGTGTTTCCACATACTCATATTCGTTATCCATTAATGGTAACATGCACGGATTTTTCCCAAGGGCTCGCGGGCTATATTAAGGGGACCCTCTGTCCCCTTTGCTATTTGTGATATGCCTTGACTACCTCTCGCGCAGCTTGCGGTAGTCTCAGCCTCTTCTCATTTTCATTTTCACCCGGGGTGCTAGTCCCTGGGCCTCACGTATTTGGCTTTCGCAGATGATCTCATCTTGTTTTGCGAAGGAGATTCCTAATCTGTCTCTATTCTATTTCAATGCCTATCTCATTTTTGGTACATTTTCGGACTCACTGCCAACTACGCTAAGTCAAATATTTACTCGGTAGGTCTAACCGAAGCTCAACAACATCAGCTAATCCAAGCATCCGATTTTTAACTAGGCGAGTTCCTATTCCGGTACTTAAGTGTCCCAATTGTAGTGGATCGCACCAGGACTACCTTTTACAAGCCGCTTTTGGATAAAATGGCATCAACAGTCAATGGCTGGATGGCTAATGCCCTCTCTTATGCTGGGCATCTAGAGCTTATCCGATCGGTTCTCCAGGGAGTTAAGTGTTTTTGGCTATCGATATTTCCAACGCCCAAAGCAGTACTATTAGACATCTCCAGGTCAGCCCAACAATTCCTCTGGAATAGTAAGCAATCGTTGGTTACTTGGGCAGATATTTACTACCCTACCAAGGAAGGTGGCCTCAACATTAAGGAACCAATGGCCTGGAACTCAACCCTCTCAGCCCGTCTGCTATAGGACATCCATGCCGACAAGCAGACATTGTGGATATAATGGGTGCATCACTAATACCTTCGGGAACGCTCGGTTTGGATTGCCACTTCTACCCCGGAGCATCCAGTCTCTTCAAACGTATTCTCTTAATCCGGGACATCCTTCAAACGGCCACTGGTGACTCAACCACAGCGTTAGCTCTATTAGAATCTTGGGCAGCTCGGCCACAATACTTCACCAGATTGGCATATGACTTTTTTCAATCCCCCAAGTCAAGGGTTCCATAGGGACACACAGTTTGGGGCAAAGTTCTCATTCCCAAATATTCATTTATTCTCTGGTTAGCGGTTCTACAAAAATTAAGAACGAATGACAGGTTACCATTTCCAACAACGGACCCCTCCTGTCCCTTTTGTGGTCAACATCCCGAATTAATCCTGCAGTTGTTCTTTCAGTGAAATCTCACTGGACCAGTCTGGGCGGATGTCAAACAGTGGGCACAACTTCACTGTACAATGTCCACTCTGCTCAACTCGGTTAAATGGCTCATTAAGGAAGCCCGAGGATCTTCCTAGCCTACTAAGCTTAAGTGTTTAGCTTTGGCCGCTACGGTTCATGTGATCTGGAAAGCATGGAATCGAAGACTTTTCGATGGTCGGCCCACGATGACTGACACAATGACACGTAGGGTCAAAACACTTGTATACAAGGATATCTTTACTTTGTATCCTACCATTTTAACTTAATTCGAGTCTAGTGGATACACTCTTGAGGTTATCCTTGCTTAGATGATCAGGATCTTTTGTGGTTGCCTCCCGTTCAACCACGTATTGTACATCCTTGAACTCTTTCTTATATATTACATTCACATTTACATATATATAAAAAAAAAAAAAAAGAATGTCTTGATGGTAAGAAAGAGCTCTCAATAAGAATGCGCTAGAGAAAGAAAGTTGAGAGAGTTTTCTCTCAAACTGAGTCCCTCTTCGGTGCTGCCTCTCATCGTCGCATATTAGATTTCTTGCCATTTTAGAGTGCCTGTTTGTTCATCCTTTCTGGTCCAACACAAAATACTTCCAGTTTTTCTGATTGTGGTTCTTGGCTTTCTAGATTGGTGGTCTTCTGTCACCGGTTGCTAGGCATCTAGTCTGGTTCTCCAGCAAACCTCTGTTTCTCTGTCTTTTTAGTTTCTTCTTGGAACAGCGCAGCGCAGCCCTGTCGCTTTCCGGCATCAGCTCTCAGTTAGCTCTGCTACCTCGACCAGACTTTGTCGCCAGTCGAGCACTTGGCCATTGGCCTTCGAGGCCTTGCTATGACCAGTGTAGATCATTGGCCCCTAGTGTTTCTTCATTCAGGGGCCCTATATTAACTACTGTTCCCAACGGCTGGGACTACTCTCAACCTATCGGTTCCTCTTAGTGAACATTGATCTCAGTCTCCAGACTTAGCTACAACACTGGTCTTAGTTTTCTGGGTCTTCTCTAGTCTTATTCAATTATTCCCTGCTTTGGCTTAAGCCCTCTTTATTGGCTCTTGGTGCTCCTGATGAGATTCCACTTTATCATGAAGGTCAAGATCGAGGAGGGGGAAGCGTGACCATGCATGGACAAGGACCGATAACAAGAGTTAAGTCCAAGAAGCTTCAAGATGATTTCCACTTGCTCATCAAACCATGCTTGAGGATGGAAGAGGGTTGGAAGGTTGAAGAAGCTAGCCAAGAGTTCATGTTGATGACCATCTAAGAAAGACCCCAACAAGAACTCAAGCCGACAACAAAGGCAGACGAAACTTGACCAATGGAGGCCTTCCAGCGGACGGTTGGCGCCGGCTCCAAGCAGCCAAACTGGCGTCGACTCCAATCTGCCTAACAACACCTCAATAGCAACTTAAACCGGCCCGAAGGCAATACACAACCGGCGCCAGCTTCAAGGGACCTAGCCGGCCTAGCTTCCCCCTGGGCAACCGACGACTGCCCCTCGTTTTTAATATTTTCTCTGATTTTCTTCAATTTTAATTGCTTGTAAAGACTTATTATGACCCTAAACTGTAATAGAATCTCAGGGATTACTTAGCTAGGGTTAGGATAGTATAAATAGCACCTTTAGTGATTTGACAACACAATTCACACACTTTAATTCAAATTTGAGAGAGAATCTTGACAGGCCCTAGCCTCATTGTTCATCTTGTTCAAGACAACGCTTAAGGGTTAGTCCTCCTTATGAATAAGTTTATAAAATCTTTTGGATAATCCAATGTGGCTTCTTTAAATGGGTCTTAGTTACTTTGTTCTTCTAAGGTTTGTTTGAATTCCATTATTTGGGTGCCTATTTTCTCTATTCTGTTTGTTCTTATTTACCTTTGTTACTTCAAGGATATTGGGATGAGATTATAGTAGAACTTTATACTTTTCTTGAGGGTCTTTGAAGCTTAGTTCTTCAAGGGTTTGATAGAGGGTAGGTTGTTATTTCATTTTCTCTTTTTTGTCTCTAGAAGAATCTCTGTTTTGGTCCCATTTGGTTGAGCTGAACACATATCCAACTAAACCATTCACAACACCAAGAAAAAGCCTACCCAAAGTAATATTAAAGAGTTTGGTATCAGAGCAAGGAAAATGTTGATTCCAATTAAAGCTTGAAAGTAAGAAAAGAAGCCCTACAAAGTTGAAGAAAAAGAAAACAGAGAAAATCCCGTAACTCAAAAATACGCTCCAAAAAGGTCATGAAATTTTTGCTATTTCTTGATTTTTCTCTTGAGAAATTGCTCCTTGATGTTAATATAATCCTTGGGAACAAATCTTTCTTCTGTTTGTGGTGAAATTTGGCTTGAATATGATTGAAAATGTTACTTGTTCTTAAGTGACGGGATTGCAGCCAAGGTGTTTGATAAATGTTCGATGAGAATGTTTTTTACTATAATTGGGAACTTTAATTCTTAATTTTTATTCCTTGGGATATTGGGACTAGAGCTGTAAACGAACCGAACGTTCGCGAACAAAAGCTCGTTCGAGCTCGTTCATGTTCGAATAAGGCTCGTTTGTTTAATAAACGAACGAACTCGAACACGAACTCGAGCTCGAATAATAAACGAACGAACTTGAACATGTTCACGAACATATTCGAACGTTCGCGAACATATTATATATATTTTTAAATTAATTATATTTTATTTATATTTTATAATATTAAGATTTATTAAGAATAAATCTTATATTATAATATTAATATTAATATTAATAATATTATTATATATTTATTTAATATTATAATATTCAATTATTTTTAATTAAAATTTGAATTATTATTTTTATAAATTTTAAAATAAAAAATATAAAATAAACGAACTTGAACAATTCGAACTCGAACGTTAATCGAGTTTTTCGAACTCAAACTTAAACGAACTCGAACATTATCAAACAATAATCGAACGAACTCGAACACGAACTCGAGCTCGAATAATAAACGAACGAACTCGAACAACATTCGATTATATTCGAACTCGAGCTCGAAAATGTGATGCTCGGTTCGTTCGTATTCGAATACAGCTCTAATTGGGACTTTGTATATCACTCTATTGTTGAATTCCATGTGCATTGAACTCAATTTTTCTAGTGGACACTTGTGATCATCTTGTTCTTCATAATCCTAGTTCTAGTTGTTCTTGTTTCTTTGTTCTTGATAATTCTTGTTCGTTTCTTGCTTAGAAGTGTTTCTTATGTGTCTAGTGTTTGTTCTTATGTTGATTGAGTCCACATTTCTTGAAATTCTTGATTAAAAACTTCTTTGCTTGAGGTGCCTAATAAGGGTTTGTTGAAATTCCCCTAAGACCCCCTAATTGGAAAATTCTTTTGATTTGTGTGATTCACTAAGTTAGACTAAAAATTTAGCCATTTAAGAGAATTGAGATTAAATAAGAAGGCTTGAGTATTGAGAAAAAGGCAAGAGGGTAAGCTTATTACTAAAAGAGCCTAAGAGAGCAAACACGAGCGTGGAGTGACCAATCCTGGAGAACCAACATGTAAGGAAGCGAAGTGAGGAATTATTTTCTTCCTAATCTCTTTTATTTTGCAGGTATAAGTAAGTAAATATTCCATCACCATGGCCCATGATCAAGAGATCTCTAGGCCTAATCCAAATGGCCCTAGTAGACCTCAACAAGAACAAATTGATGCTAAGGGTTTGCGTGAAGACTTGCAAGCTATGATGAGGACTATGCAAAGTGAGTTCCAAAACATGACAAAAAAGTTGATAGATCGTCTTGGATAATCTTCTACCGTTACATAACGGAGAGGCCAAGAACGATTTGAAATACCTAGCCCAAGGATGAGGGATGGTGATGCCCATACTCCTCCGTTAAATGCCCAACAAGGGGAAGAGTGGGATGAGCACTCTATTGGGGGTATTCCAACAAGCTCTTATGAGAGGGAGAAGACATGGCTTGAGAGGAGGACGAGGTAGGGGCCAAGAAAGGAACGGTGGGAACAACTTAAGGGGGTTAGAAAGAGAGTTTAAGGGAGTTGATGAATGGTATGAGGAGGAACAAGTTGAGGCCTTTGGGAAACACCATAGAGGATGGGGTAATAGAGGAGGAATGAGTGAAGGAAATGATGAAGAGAGGGAGTTGAACCACATTAAATTGAAGGTGCCCACATTCTATGGCAAGAGTGACCCCGAAGCATATTTCGAGTAGGAAAGCAAAATGGAGATCTTCCTAGAAAGTCATACATATAATGAAAGGTCAAAAGTGAGGTTGGCTATTTTGAGATTTTCGGAGTATGCTTTGGTATGGTGGGAGCAAGTTAGTGCACAAATGAGACAAATGTGAGTGAAAATCGTGGCTAGTTGGAATTTGTTGAAATATATGATGAGAACAAGGTTTATACCACACTATTACTATAATGATCTTTACCAAAGGCTCTAATCACTAAAGCCGGGGAACAAGGGTGTGGAAAATTACTATAAAAAAATGGAAGTAATGTTGATGAAAGCTCAAATCAATAAGTGTCCTATAGCAACAAGAGTAAGGTTCTTGGGAGGATTAAATAGGAAGATTGCCAATTTGATGGAATTGCATCCCTATAATCGATTGGAGGATATGGTACATGCCGCTATGAAGATTGAGAGGCAATTGAAGAGGGGGCCATTTACTAGACCACCACTTCTAAACCCCAACACTACTAACAAAGTGCTAATTAAAAAGGATAAAGCTCCTAAGCCATTCCAAAGGGATTTCAACAAACCAAGGGAGGCTTAGAAACTTAGAGAGGATTAGAAACCTAGGGAAGGATGGAACAAGGACAAGGGAAAATCCATGGAGAGGCCACAAAGGAATAGGGATATCAAGTGTTTTAAGTGCCTTAGATATGAACATACTTCCCATGAGTGCCCAAGCAAGAGAACGATGTATACTAATCCCTATGGTGAGGTTTCTACCGACGAAGAAGAAGAGGGAGAAAAATACCAAGGAGACCAAGAGGGAAATAGAGACGAGGAAAGTGATGAATGGGATGTTGTTGGTCAATAATACTCTTTGGTGGGAGTCACAAAAAGGTCATTGAATTCACAAGCCATTGAGGATCAAGATCACCAACAAAGAGAGAATATTTTCTACACTAGGTGTCTAATCAACAAGACTCCTTGTAGTGTTATTGTGGATAGTGGGAGTTGCACTAACGTGATTAGTGCAAACTTAGTTGAGAAATTGGACATGAGTTGGATGAAACACCCCAAGCCCTACAAATTGCAATGGTTGAATGATAGTGGACAAATGAGAGTAAATAAACAAGTTTTGGTGTCTTTTGAGATGAAAAAATACAAGGATAATGTGCTATGTGATATGGTCCTCATGTAAGCGGGTCACGTGCTCCTAGGGAGACCTTGGCAATACGATAAGCATATTAAACATAATGAGAGGAAGAATACTTATTTCCTACTCAAGGAGGGAACTAAGTTTACCCTCACCCCCATGCCCCTAGTGAGGTGAACAAAGATCAAATAATCATGAAGAAGAAAGAAAAGAAAAAGGAAACGTAAGATGTCAAACAAAAACAAGAAATTGAGAGGAAAGAACAAGAGAGAAAAGAAAAAGAGTTGAGAGAGGGGATGGACAAACAAGTACCTTTGACAATCAAGGATAGGAGTGGGCAAGGACAAGAGAGGGGAGGCAAAAGAAGAGTGAATTTCTTTGTAAAAGAAAGTGAGGTCATAGAGGCTATAGAAGCTAAGGAATCGATTATTCTTCTTTTATACAAAGGTTCTTATATTTCTACTAATGATTCTATATTGTCTTTGCCTAATGAAATTGCAGCTATTCTTCAAGAATTTGAAGACGTTTTTTTTCCAAATGAGGTGCCCAGAGGACTACCACCTATAAGAGGAATTGAGTATCAAATCGACTTTGTCCCCGGAGCCGTCATCCCCAACCGACCAGCATATAGAAGCAATCCAGAGGAGTCTAAGAAATTGCAAAAGCAAGTAGAGGCATTGCTTGAAAAGGGACATGTGAGAGAGAGCCTAAGCCCAGTGCGGTTCCGATTCTCTTAGTACCCAAAAAAGATGGGACATGGCGTATGTGTGTGGATTGTCGCGCTATCAACAACATCACGGTAAAATACCGCTATCCCATTCCTAAGTTAGATGACTTGCTTGATGAGCTATTTAGTGTATGCATTTTCTCTAAAATTGATTTGAAATCCGGTTATCACCAAATTAGAAAAAAAGAAGGGGATGAATGGAAAACGGCTTTTAAAACTAAACAAGGGTTGTATGAGTGGCTAGTCATCCCCTTTGGATTATCTAATGCTCCTAGTACTTTCATGCGACTAATGTACCATGTTTTGAGGGAATTCATTGGAAAATTTGTTGTTGTGTACTTTGATAATATATTAATCTATAACAAATCATATGTGGATCATTTGAATCATGTTCAAAGTGTGCTTGTCGCCCTCCGAAGGGAGAGATTGTATGCTAATCTTGAGAAATGTTCTTTTTGTTTGGAGATAATTACATTCATTGGGTATATTGTGAGTGTCAAAGGAATTGAGGTTGATGAGGGAAAAGTGAAAGCCATCCAATATTGCCCAACCCTACCACCATTACCCAAGTCTGTAGTTTCCATGGGCTAATTAGCTTCTATAGGAGGTTCATCCAAAATTTTAGCACTATAGCAGTCCCTCTAACCGAAGTGGTAAAGAAAAAGGTAGGATTTAGGTGGGAGGAAGCCCAACAATAAGCCTTTCAAGCCCTCAAAGATAAATTAAGCCAAGCTCCAATTCTTATTCTTCCTAATTTTGAGAAGGCATTTGAGATAGAATATGATACAAGTGGGGTGGGAGTAGGTGCGGTTTTGACCCAAGATAGAAAACCCATTGTATACTTTAGTGAGAAATTGTCCGGAGCGGCCCTCAATTATTCTACCTATGACAAAGAGCCTTTTCTCTTGGTGAAGACCTTAGAATATTGGCAACATTACATTTTGCCAAGAGAGTTTGTCATTCATACCGATCATGAAACCCTTAAACACCTCAAGAGCCAACAAAATTTGAACAAGAGGCATGTAAGGTGGATGGAGTTTATTGGGACATTTCCATATGTCATTCAATACAAGAAGGGTAAGGAAAATGTGGTAGCGGATGCACTCTCTCGAATGTATGCATTACTAAACTTTTTGGATGCTAAACTTCTTGGTTTTGAACTTGTGAAAGATTTGTATGTTAATGATGAAGAGTTTGGGGATATTTTCCATACTTGTAAGAAAAGTGCATTTGCTAAATATTATAGGCATGATGGTTTCTTATTTAGGGAGGCAAGGCTTTGTTTGCCAAAGGGTTCTATTAGGGTGTTGCTAGTTAGGGAGGCATATAGTGGGGGACTAATAGGGCATTTTGGTGTTGCAAAGACCTTAGGTATTCTTAAGGAGTATTTTTTTTTTTTTTTTGCCAAAAATGAGAAAGGATGTGGAGAGACATTGTTCTCAATGCCTTATTTGTAGGTGAGCTAAGTCTAGATCCCTTCCCCATGGTCTTTATACTCTTTTGCTCACACCTAATGTAACCTAGGTTGATATTTCAATAGACTTCATCTTAGGATTGCCTAGGTCCAAAGGGAGTAAGGACTCCATATTTGTGATTGTTGATCGATTCTCTAAAATAGCTTATTTTATGGCTTGTTCTAAGACTAATGATGCGTTCTATATTGCAGATTTATTCTTTAATGAAGTGGTAAGAATACAAAGAATTCCAAGGACTATTGTTTCGGATAGGGATACTAAATTCCTTAACCACTTTTGGAAAGTTTTATGGAACAAACTTGGTACTAATCTCTTGTTTTTCACAGCGTGTCATTCTCAGATAGACGGACAAACGGAGGTGGTCAACCGAACACTCACCTAACTCTTGCGGACCATAATCAAGAATAACTTAAAAAATTGGGAAAAGTGCTTGCCTCACATTAAGTTTGCTTACAATAGGGTTATTCACTCTACAACTTCTTATGCTCCTTTTGAAATTGTCTATGGTTTTAATCCTCTAACTCCTTTAGATTTGGTTCCTTTGCCTATAGGTGGATGATTAAACCTCGATGGAGCTAAGAAGGCAGAGATGGTGAAGGCACTCCATGAGAAGGTGAAAGCAACCATTGCAAAACGCAATGAATAAATTGTCCATAAGCATAATCAAGGAAGGAAAAATGTGTCATTTGAGTTGGGCGATTGGGTATGGGTGCACCTTCGTAAGGAGAGAATCCCCACGCAACGACAAAGCAAATTAGATCCAATGGGCATGGTCTATTTCAAGTTCTTACCAAAGTTGGTGATAATGCTTATAAGATAGATCTACCTAGTGAGTATCATGTTAGTGCCACCTTCAATGTTAGTGACCTTTCTCCCTTTAATGTAGATGATGTCGATGGTTTGAAGATGAATCCTTTTCAAGGAGGAGGAGATGTTGAGACTCCACTTCATCATGGAAGTCAAGATCGAGGAGGGAAAAACGTAACCATGCACGGACAAGGACCGATGATAAGAGCTAGGTCCAAGAAGCTTCAAGATGATTTACACTTGCTCATCAAACCATGCTTGAGGATGGAAGAGGGTTGGAAGGTTGAAGAAGTTAGCCAAGAGTTCATGTTGATGACCATCCAAGAAGGACCCCAACAAGAACTCAAGCCGGCAACAAAGGCGGACAAAACTTAACGTTTGATGTAAATGATGGTGATGATTCGAAGACGAATCCTTTTCAAGGAGGGGGAGATGATGAGACTCCACTTCATCAAGGAGGTCAAGATCGAGGAGGGGGAAGTGTGACCATGCACGGACAAGGACCGATGACAAAAGCTAGGTCCAAGAAGCTTCAAGATGATTTCTACTTGCTCATCAAACCATGCTTGAGGATGGAAGAGAGTTGGAAGGTTGAAGAAGCTAGTCAAGAGTTCATGTTGATGACCATCCAAGAAGGACCCCAACAAGAACTCAAGCCGGCAACAAACGCGGACGAAACTTGACCAAGAGAGGCCTTCCAGCGAACGGCCGACACCGACTCCAAGCAGCCAAAAGGGCGCCGGCTCCAATCTGCCTAACAACACCTCAATAGCAACTTGAACTGGCCTAAAGGCAGTGCACAACCGGCGCTGGCTTCAAGGGACCTAGCCGGCGCCGACTTCCCCCTGGGCAGCCGACGACTGCCCTGCGTTTTAATATTTTCTCCGATTTTCTTCAATTTTAATTGCTTGTAAAGACTTATTATGACCCTAAACTGTAATAGAACCTCAGGGATTACTTAGCTAGGGTTAGGATAGTATAAATAGCACCTTTAGTGATTTGACAACACAATTTTCACACTTTAATTCAAATTTGAGAGAGAATCTTGAGAGGCCCTAGCCTCCTTATTCATCTTGTTCAAGACCATGCTTAAGGGTTAGTCCTCTTTATGAACGAGTCTATAAAATCTTTTGGATAATCCAATATGGTTTCTTTGAATGGGTCTTAGTTACTTTGTTCTTCTAAGGTTTGTTTGAATTTCATTATTTGGGTGTCTATTTTCTCTATTCTATTTGTTCTTATTTGCCTTTGTTGCTTTAAGAATATTAAGATGAAATTATAGTAGAACTTTATACTTTTCTTTAGGGTCTTTGAAGCTTAATTCTTCAAGGGTTTGATAGAGGGTAGGTTGTTATTTCACTTTTTCCTTTTTGTCTCTAGAAGAATATCTATTTTGGTCCCATTTGGTTGAGCTGAACACATATCTAACTAAACCACTCACAACACCAAGAAAAAGTCCACCCAAAGTCACATCAGCTCCTCCCTGGCTTATTCTATTCCCCAGTGTTGGGCTGTTGTCTCTTTCACCCAATAGTGATATTTCGGTCACTGATCTCAGTTTTCTGGGTTTTATCAATTTCTTGATCATTTATTTATTGTTTTGGCTTATGCTATTTTTATCTTGAATTTCTGGTTCTCTGTGCTAGTTTATTCAATTCCCCACCTTTGGGCTATCATCTCAGGTGCCCAGGAGTGGTTCCTTGGTATTTTGTGTACGGGACTGTTCTTCGACTCGAGTTACAAGTTCAGACAGTGTTCTTGCTGTTCTTCCCCAAACTCTTAGTTTCTTCCTGTTTGATTCACTTGCCCGTTACTATTCTCGTTTCTCAATGTTAGTTTTCGAAATCTGAATTCTCTATTTCCTGCCGGGTCTTGTCCTATTTGCTTTATACCAGCCTTTTTGACACTTGTACGTGCACTACCTGTGTGCGCCCAAGGCAACGCGTGCAAGTGCTTAGGGCTCCTGGGCTTCTGCCCGTATCGGCTTAACTGGGCCTTAGCCTACCATGACAAAGAAACACAAAAACAAAGCCGCTGATATTGGGCTAGAGGCCATTCGCCAGGCCATGCTTGAGCCGTGGTCCATGTCGCTGGATGACTTTCCCTATAATGGCCAAGGTGTGGACAAATTCCCTGAACTAACATCCCCCGTTGGGCCTTTACAATCACCATCATCTTCTTTTAGCTTTGGCCATGAGGCCCCCACCCAATTTGCCACGAGTGCTTCATTGCTGTTGAAACTTTCACCGTATGTGACCTTTTGGACTAATCTCTTAAAGAAGGATGCCCCAGACTAGGATGTTAGCCTCAAGCTTATGACAACCCCCCTCTTTCGGGACACCGTGATGCTGGACGGTATTGATGTTCTAGACCTCGAATCCCGACTTGGTTTTTACCTGCTTAGTTTCGTTGCTGGCTGATTCCCTAGGGCCAAAGTAATCCAAGAATTGGCCTCATCTTGGGGCGTTCAGACCCAGTGGCATGCTCACAACAGCAGGTGGCTGGTTTCCAAGTTCCACTCTGCTGAATATCGCCAACAAGTGACGGACAGGGGGCCTTACTTTGTCTTGGGACAGTTCTTGCTGCTCAAGAAAATGCTCCCTAAGTTCAACTTTTCCATAGTAAAGGTTAACATTATTCCCATCTAGGTCACTCTGCCCAACCTTCCCCTGACATGCTGGAATAAGTTAGCCCTCAGTAAAATCGTTACGGCTGTTGGGAAGCCAATCATGTCGGACGGTAGCACAACCAGAATAGACCATCTCTCTTTCGCTTGTGTTCTTGTTGAGGTGGACACTTCCGAGCCTCTCATGCATGAGATACTCATTCAAATGCCTTCTGATGATGTCCTCATGCAGTCGGTGAAGTATGGTGTTGAGCCTTCTTTCTGTGCTTATTGCAAGAGGTTTAGACACACCGTGTTAATAACTGTCGAGTGTACCAGAAACGAGTCAGCCAGTCCCGAGGTACTAATCGCGCTCCTCAGTAAACCAACAAACATAAAGCTGGACCTCCTACCCTAGCCTTTCTTGTCTCTGCACGGGAAAAGGGTAAGCAAATTGCCATTGATCATGAAGCCACCAACGATGCCACTTTGGATGTTGCTGATGCCAAGCCACCCTCGACTGTGGTAGCGGCAAATGGACCCCCAGCCTCTCCTCAGGATCTCCCAGGTCCATCCAAGGCTATCTGTGATGTTCCTATTCCCCATGCTACTCCTGGGGATCAGTCCTCGCCCAGTCCCTACCCTCTTCTGAGCACTGCCCCTGTAGGCCCTGATACAGTGAGGACAACCCTCATGAATTCTCTCCTATCTCTTCGGCCTCAAGTGCCTCCCCACCCAGGGGCCAAACTGTTACTCGACTTGCGCGGTCATCAGGTAGTGCGGCCAAAGTTAGCACAGCTACAGCCAAACTTGGTCCAGGACCTATTATTGACTCAAGAAGGGCATCGGGTGGCCGCTTCCCCTTCCCTCCCCCATCAACTATAAATATCGGCTCCTGGAATGTTCGAGGGCTCAATAAAGCCCTCAAACAACATACGGTACACAACTTCATGTATCAACATCGTGTGGACGTTATGGGTATTCTTGAAACCAAGCTATCAGAACCATATCTTGATTGGCTACTTCGTACAAAGTTTCCTGGTTAGGAATTCAGTTCCAATTTTTATGAAGTCTTGGGTGGCCGTATTTTGATTCTCTGGAATCGGCGAACCGTTGTTCTTGATGGAGTCCTGGTTATGGACCAACTTCTTTCTTGCCAACTCACTTACTGATAGTCTAATGTCTCTCTTTTTTGCAGCTTCACATACTATCTTCACACAGTGGTTAGCCGTAGACCACTCTGGGATGCCTTGCGTTTTGTTGGGGCATCACTGAACTACCCATGGGTCATTTTTAGTGACTTCAACTCATAACTTAATCCCAACGAAAACTGAATGGCACCGATTTATCCACCTATGAAATGCAGGATTTCTCACAGTGCTACACAGATCTTGCTTTGGAAGATCTAGCTTTCTCTGGGGAATTCTACACTTGGACTAATACTCATGTTGAGTCTAAACTCGATCGCGTAATGGCCAATCTATATTGGTACCAATCGGCTCTTTCTGGCACCGTACACTTTTCCCCCATAGGTTGTGTTTTTTATCACTCGGCCATACTCTTTACTGTGGACTCGGGGCATTCTCGCAGGACATCCACCCTATTTTTATTTCCCAATGTTTAGGTAAACCATCCTAACTTCTTGCCTATTCTCTGTCTTCGTTGGGAAGTGCTAATTGATGGAACCTTGCAATATATGCTATCCAGGAAACTTAAGGGACTGAAATGACCATTGAAGGACTTAAACCGAGATTTTCTCACTTGACTGATAGAGTCAAGCAGGCAAACCTGGCCATTGAGGCTACCCAAGACCCGCTCCGCAGCTCTCCCAACGACCCGGTTCTCATTGATACTATCTGTTGTGCTAGATGCACAACTTAGCACCTGACCGAAGCCGAACTGTCCCTATACTAGCAGCTAGCCAAGGACAAGCATCTCACTCAAGTAAATAGAGTGACTAGTTATTTCCATGGCCTGGTTAAGCGTAACGCTAAATGAAACTTCATCCCCAGTGTCCTGAAGCTGGATAGGACTCGGACTATCGGCCAAGACGATCTAGCGATGAAATTCATATCGTTCTACTCTGGCCTTTGGGCACTGGTTCACTATGTGTGGCCCTAGATGATAATATTGCCCGTACTAGGCCTTTGCTGTTCCCGCACCGTGTCTAGGACCTGGCTACGAAGGTTACACTGGCCAAAGTCAAAATAGCACTCTGGGATATTGGTGACCTTAAAGCACCACTACCCGATAGTTACAAGGTGTACTTTTTCAAAAAAGGGCTGGCCTGTTATTGGATCCTCGGTCAACCAGGCATGTTCGGAATTCTTCTCAAGCAGCTGCATTCTCAAGTAATGGAACCACGCCACCATCTCTTTAATCCCTAAGGGGCAAGGCACTAATGAGGTTGGGAGTTTCAGACCCATATCCTGCTATAATGTTCTCTATAAAATCATTGCCAAAGCCATTGCTAACCGTCTCAGCTGTATCCTGGCCTATCTTGTGGATCTCGCCCAAGCGGCATTTTTTGGGGACCAATTGTTGGCCGACAACGTGTTCATGGCACAGGAACTCTTCAAACATATGCTTGTAAAAGGGTTGCCCCTCGCTGCGCCATCAAGGTTGACCTTCATAAGGCCTATAACTGTGTCAACTGGGACTTCTTATTAAGGCTCTTGGAGGAGCTCGGGTTTCCCTCAATTTTCTGCTCTTGGATCTAGCAGTGTGTTACTACCTACTAGTTTTCTATCTCCATCAATAGAAGTCTTCATGGTTTTCTTTCCCGGGGCCAAGGGCCTCCGTTAAAGTGACCCTCTTACCCCAATGTTATTTGTTCTTTGCCTGGAATATCTCTCCCGAAACTTACGGGTAGCCTCGGCTCTGCCACAATTTCACTTCCAACTCGATTGCCAACAGCTTGGTCCCACTCATCTCACCTTCACAGATGATCTTCTTCTATTTTGCCGAAGGGATGCCCAGTCAGTCTCTATTTTATTGCAATGCCTTAATCATATTCGAGACGTTTCGGGCCTGTCTGCCAACTCTACCAAATCCAATATATATTTTGCGGGACGATCTGAGGCACAACAGCAGGAGCCTATCCACTTATCTGGCTACCAATTGGGTGTTTTCCCATTTCGTTACTTAGGGATCCCAATCACAGTGGACCGTATGCGCACTATGTTCTATAAGCCGTTGCTGGACAAAATTGGCAGGACGATCAATAGATGGACAACTAAATTTCTTTTATATACTGGTCGCTTGGAAATTATCTGGTCAGTTCTTCAAGGGTTGGAATGTTTTTTACTCTCAATTTTCCCTACCCCTCAGGATTTTCTCACAGATATTTCCCGTCTAGCACGACATTTTCTCTGGAATGGAAAACAATCTATAGTGGCTTGGGTAGAGCTTTGTCGACCAAAAATCAATAGGGGCCTTAACTTAAAGGAGCTAGCTGCCTAGAACTCTGCACTCCTAGCCCGAGTACTTTAGAACATTCACAATGACAAGCAAACCCTCTAGATCCAGTAGGTACACCATCGCTACATTGGGGACCGCTTCATCTGGAATACTTGCTGTTGCCGGAGGCTTCCAGCCTGTTTAAGTGCATCCTTTTGCTCTGAGACAATCTCATCAATGCCACTAGTGACTCTACAGCAGTAATGGCTCTATTGGACTCTTAGGCCACCCGGCCACATTCTTTCGCCAAGTTGGCGTATGACTTCTTTCGCTCGTCGAAGCCAAGGGTCTCATGGGGGCATACTGTTTGGTGCCAAGTTTTCATCCCCAAATACTCATTCCTACTTTGGTTGGCTTTACTACAGAAACTATGAATGAAGGACCGACTGCCTTTCGCCACGCCAGATCTCTCATGTCCGTTTTGTTCGCAGGATGCTGAATCCATACAGCACCTCTTCTTCCGTTGCCCACTGACTAAGCAAGTTTGAGATAATGTTAGGCAATGGGCTCGACATCACCGACCCATGACCAGTCTCACCAGAGAAGGAAGCCCGGATTTCTCCTGGTCGACGAAGCTCAAATGCTCCGCCCTAGCAGCAATCATGCATATGATTTGGGATGTGCGCAACTGACTTTTGTTTGATAGATTGCCCATCTCAGCAGACCGAATAGCCCATAGGGTCAAAATGATTGTATACAGGGCCATTTTCACTTTGTATCCATCTATTTTAACTCAATTTAAATCCAACAGATATGCCCTTGGGGCACTCCTTGTTTAGCCAAATAGGTTCATTTGCGGCTATCGATGGGAACAACCGTTTGATTGCACATCCTTTGAACTCTCTATATAATACATTTACATTTACATAAAAAAAAAAAAGAATATCTTGACTGTACCTATAAGGCACTGCCTAGCTAGGTCAGTTCGCTAAGCTATGTATTTTGTTATGTCCAGTTGTTGGTCGAATTTCAGCTCAGCCTCCACCAATCTTCATGCTTCATTCTATGCTATTTTATACCGAACGGCTAGGGATGGGTCCAAGATTGTTGCTTGCATTGTTCCTGAATTTTCTCCACTTCCTTGTTGGTCGAAACCACTCGTTCTAATAGCCTAGAAAACTCCTTAGTATTCAACTGCCTTTGATCCCTTTTTAAGTTTTTCAATATCTTGCATAGTTTAAATTGCAGATAGGCTTCGACAAGTCCTCCTAGACCTTGTAGATGACGCCCAAGCAGCATTTATGGAGGATAGACTTATGGCAGACAACATTATGCTGGTGCAGGAACTACTAAGGTCGTATAGCCGTAAACAAGTCTCACCGAGATGTACAATCAAGATTGATCCCTACAACTCGTTCAATTGGGCATTCTTATTAGAGCTGTTGCATGAAATGGGATTCCTGGTACAGCTTGTGACATGGATTCGACAGTATGTTACCACCACATCCTTCTCGTTGGTCATTAATGGAGGAGTTCATGAATTCTTTAAGGGGGGCCAAGGCTTGCACCGGGGTGACCCAATCTCTTCTCTGTTATTCATCATGTGCCTAGAATATTTATTCTGTGTTATCAAAGTGCCTACCCTCAGCACGGAGTTCAACTATCATCCCAAACGTGACTGACTGTGTATTACCCACCTAGCTTTTGCGGATGACCTCATGTTGTCCACAAGAGGGGACTCACTCTCTGTGAACATTTTATTGGATTGCCTTCATGAACTACAGCGCTGCTTAGGACTCCAAGTTAACAAGAATAAGTCTAACTTGTACCTAGCTAGGCTATTAGAGTCGGCTACCGAAGAGCTACTGGAAACTACAGGTATGCAACTGGGTGCTTTTCCCTTCCGTTACCTAGAGATCCTGATTATGGTTGATAAAATCAAGCTGGCTTTCTATAAGCCACTTTTGGATAAAACTAGGGCATATATTAGCAGACAGACTGCACAGTCACTTTCCTATGCCGGAAGGGTATAATTAATTCGAGCGGTTTTGCATGGAATGGATTGTTTCTAGTTGGTAATCTTGCCCACACCAACTGCTGTTCAACCAACTGAACTGATGGCAAGAGACTTCCTTTGGGATTTCGAGCAATCATTAGTGGCATGGAATAGTGTATGTTGTTCCTAAAGACCAAAGCTGGCCTTGGTATCTAAAATTTATCTACTTGGAACTCGGCCTTGTTAAGTAAAGTTCTATGGGATATCTATGCTGAGAAACAATCCCTGTGGGTAAGATGGCTGAATTATTACTACATGGATGGGAGATCGGTATGGGGGATTAGGCACCACCGAGACCAATCGCTCTTATTCAGGCGTATCCTTACCATTTAGGATAGCCTTTTGCAGAAGGAACAGACCAAGGATAACGCAATGACAGATATACTCAAATGGACCCGCAGACCAACGACCTTTACAAACAAGGCCTATGATTATTTTTGGACATAAGGAAGGAGGGTACCGTGGGATAAGACCGTCTGGACACAAGGATTAACACTGAAACACTCCTTCGTTGTGTGGCTATATATCAAGCGATGCCTAAAAACGAAGGATGCACTACCGTTTCAAGTGGAAGACCCACTTTGTCCACTGTGCAAACAGGAACCGGAGACCATCTAACACCTATTTTTTGCCTGCACATTTTTTTGCAAAAGTTTGGGCGGCCATCAAAACCTGGCTGGCCCTGCCATGGGCTACGAACACACCAGCCAGTTGTCACAGATGGCTTAACCGATTTAACTGAGGCTCGGGCTAGATCACTAAGTCCAAGTCCACTGCACTCTGTGCTACTTTCCACTATGTGTGGGCTGTGTGCAATCGGACACTGTTCGATACAACCACCAGCCAACCAAGGGAAGTTGCTAACGGGATCAAAATACGTGTATATAGAGTTATCTTTTCTTTATACCCTCATATTTTGAACCTTTGTTAAGGAACCTTTTGATGTAATAGGTAGCAGTTGTACTTAGATATTCTTGACTGCTAACTATAAGTACGTTCTATATATAATACTTTTTGATCATTTATAATACTTTTACATTTTGATAAAAAAGAATGTCTTGATAGAAAGAAAGAGCTCTTAAGTAGTAAGAGAAAGTGGTTAGAGAGAGAAGCTCTCAACTGCCCTCTTGGAGCACCCTTGGCGATTCTCACTACTATCGGCTTTCATTAGTCTCGGTTGGCTCCTCAAGATTGCTCACCCGGTTAGTAAACTGCTCTTCCTCAACCCGCGACTAATCTGGTTTATTGCTTCTTGTTTAGTTGCTATTTCTTGCGTGGTTTCTGCTCACCCGACATCTATTGTTTTTACTTAGCCGACATCTAGCTATATTCATTGCGGCTATGATCTAAGTCTGTTCGGTTTATCAGTGGTAGTTAGATTGTGTTTTAATTACTTTCAGTATATTGATTGTCTTCTGGACAGTGGGTTTCTTTACTGGGTTGTCTGCCATTAATGCATACTGTCTGCACCATGTCTTTTGATGTTGGAGGTTTGGTTGTTTTCGTGTTTCTGTATTGTCGTTAAGTTTGGGTGTGTTCCCCTTCGTTTACCGGTTCGCTTGCTGCACTTTTTATCATTTTTCCTTGCCTTGTTGTTCTTCGTTCTGTTCTGCTGTTCACCTCCTTCAGCCGAACCATCTTCATGTTCTTAGCCCCCCTCCCATAACCATACAGTTAGATCCACAAAGCATTTGAATTTTTCTCAAAGCTTCTATTGCAGTTTCCCTATAAATACCAGACATTGCTATTCATTTAGAAAACACAATTTAGTATAGAAAAACTATCCTCATTTATTCTTTTTCTCTTGTTGTGCTTATGCTTTACATCAAATTAATAGTATTATAGTTGGGTTATATTCGTTATTTCTTTGTCATTCTTGTAACTCACTTTCTGTGGAAGAATTTATTTAATCTTAGTAGAATTGTTAAAATAGTCTTTAAAAACAATGTAATCACAACTCAAGCCATTATTCATTCGTTATACGTCTATTTTTCTTAAGCTTTTCCTACAGTATTCAATATTAGAATACTTTAAGAAATTGATGAGAGAACTAGAGAATTCAATAACCAAGACAAGACTAAGTTGTTGCGCTGGTCCCCGTCTGGGACTGTGATTGAGTTATAGAAAAAAAATAAGTTTATTTTTGGAAATTAGAGCCATTCGAATAGCTCTACTACAATGATGATAATTAGGTCTACTCAACAGAGGTTCGACTAGAGAAAGAGAGGGATTTTCACTAGAATGGACATAGTAGGGACTGGAAGTTGTTTCTTCATTGACAGCCATGAAGAACAACAATGAATTATCCAACAAAAAAGGAAAACTAATGCAAAAAACTAGATTACAAAAAACTAATTGAGGATATCATATGTGAAAATGTAATAGCAAGAGTATGTTAAAATTACTGAGAAAAAAGAATGGGGAAGTAACTAAGACTGTACTGTTGTACCATTATTACAACGAAACTTGAGAATAATATTATAACAGAAAAAGCTTTCCAGTTCTCATATGATCTGATACCGTTGGAAGATAACTACAAAAACAGATAAAGATAACTAACAAAAAATTTGAAGATGGGGTGGGAAAATTTGAAGTAGCAGCTTCAAGGAGGGCTATTACTTGGCATATGCTCTAATGAATTTACTTTCTCATCATTATCATCTGGTCCCAACATAAGCAAAGTGTTTTTTTTTTTTTTCTATACAGTTGCATATTAGAACCAAAGAGATCATATTCATTGCATTCGAAATATCCTTGATATTAGTCTTTCTCATCTTCATATTTGAGTGCTTGTGAAATCTATACATTTTGAATTTCTTTATACGACTTATTGATCTTTTCTTTTAATTCTTCAATTAATTATTTGATTCTTCTCAATATGCTCTAGATTTCGAATTTAGTTGACTTTTATGTGCCATTAACTATAACTTTGCAATGTAAAATTGGAAATTGAGGCTTGCTTTCTGCTGCTAATTACCTTTTTGTGTCCAATTTCTATCTGGGTTCTGCTTCAAATTCTCATTCGGATTCATATTTGTTGACATTAGTAATCCAAGCTTATCAATTTGGAAAGTTAGTATTTATTAGTTTTAATCCTATTAAGTCTAGTTTAGTAGTTTCCTATTAATATTTGAATTTCCTAATGTTAGTTGGAGTCAAATTCATAGTTAGAGTTGAAATTATATTCTAGTCTTATGAGACCAATTTATATAGGTGTATCTAGAGTTGTGTATGATGGGAGATATAGAATAGAGATTAGTCCCATGAGAGTATGTGAGAATACTATGGAGGTTTGATGTCCATGAGTATTAAGAGATAAATACATATTGTATTGTTTGATTGTTAAACCCCATCATCACTACCGTAATTGTTGTCAAATATATTTTATAATTTCTATAATTAGTATCAGAGCGTTTTAAATTTTACAAAGTGATATTAGAGCAAGGCTGATATGAACCACGCTTATCAGAGTCTAATTCAAATTAGGTTAGATCAATTAGAGCCAGGTCAATCAAAGGAAGGCCAACCAGAGTTAGGTGATATGGATATATCCTATATACCTTGTCGAGTTCCTTCCTTTGATGGCAAAAAAGGTTTTGAATCATGGCATCTTAATATGCAGACTTTCTTTATTAGCTTATGTATTTGGGATATTGTTGAAGAAGGTTTTGAAGAACTTCTTGATGATACCCAATTGACAGAAAAAGAAAGACAAGAATGTAAAGAAAAACAATTCATGGATGCTAAGGTACGTCAAATATGTTTAAAAAAATATTGCCTGCAACATCAACAAAGGAGTTGTGGAGAATTTTGATAAAGTCTTATGGAGGTAAAGTTTCTTAGGAAAGTTATATTAATAAAGAGATTATTAAAAAGAAACAAACTTTTGATTGTGATAAAGTTAAAGATAAGAAAGATTCTTATTTTGAAAGAGTGGATAAGAATCATATTGTTGAAATTGAAAAGTTTGATGAGAATGTTGTTCAGGTAGACAAGTTTGAAATTTTACCTTCTAAGGATAAATTGAAGAAAATTCAATAGAGGTTCAAAATTTGATTGTTAGTAAAAATCTAGAAGTTGAATTATCTAATGATTCGGAGAATTTTAATTTCTCTGATATCTTTGAAGAATCTGAATTCTCATTGGTTAAAGAAGAAAATGTTGAGTTTCTTTATCCTTCTTGTTGTGTTGAAGAAATTAGTTTGTTGAAGTCCAACATGGATAATATGATGCAAATTCAAGATTTTGTGAAAGATGATATTGTTGATGGGTTAGACAATATTGATATTCTTGAAGTTGAAAATTTTATTGAAGTAAAAAATGGTATGGCATTTAGAGGTTTTGTTAAGGTTACACTTTTTGAAGAAAGGATCAAGAACGGTTATAAATATGTGGATGTTCAAGATTTCTTTGACAAGATAGAGTTATTAACAAGAATATTTGCAAAGTATAAGGTTCATCCGCCATCTCATGTGAAGGTAAAAATTGATTAAAAAAAAAAAATTGGTGTTACACTAGTTGTTTATAGCAACTACGTATATATTGGAGATTTTAACTCGTGATGGTATTAGAGCTTTATTGAAGGCATTGAGAACCTTGGTTTAAGGGATGCAATGTTGGCATTATTAATCTAAGCTTATCAATTTGGAAATTTAGTATTTATTAGTTTTAACCCTATTAAGTCTTGTTTAATAGTTTCCTATTAATATTTGAATTTTCTAATATTAGTTGGAGTCAAATTCCTAATTAGAGTTAAAATTATATTCTAATCTTATGAGACCTATTTATATAGGTGTATCTAAAGTTGTGTATGATGGGAGATATAGAATAGAGATTAGTCCTATGAGAGTTTGTGAGAATATTATAGAAGTTTGAAGTCCATAAATATTAAGAGATAAATGTATATTGTGTTGTTTGATTGCTAAACTCCTCCATCACCACTATAATGGTTGTCAAATATATTTTATAATTTCTATAGTTGATATCATAGCATTTTAAATTCTACAATATTCCATCGTGCCATTAATGTTTGTTTGTTGAATTTCTATCTTTAGCTTCTCTCTTTTTGGTGGAGAAGTCGGAGAAAGAGGATAGCCACAGTCGAAATCAAAGAGATGAGAGATAGGAGAGGGGATTATTGTGACGCCCCAAAGCCGAGGATGACATGGCAACACCCCAAAAAGAAATGTCGAACCCTTACATACCATAAATAACAAGAACATAACATTCTAGTAATACTTAAAGAATATCCTTACATCGTTTTTAAATCCAAAACAAAACATACATAAAACTGAACAAAAATGAAAAATAATTAATCACTCTAGAACATCTTCAAACCATTCTTCTAACTCATCCTCATCTAACTGAGAACCTGCAAAATGTTAAATAAGGGGTGAGCTCACTAGCTTAGTAAGGAAATTTGGCCTACCCGAGATTGAGCATGCTACATATACATATATATTTACAAAACGTTTGATCAAAAAAGTTTAAAAATTTAAGGTACAACAAAACTCGTGGGGTCTTAAAATATCTCCCTGGTGGGTTGGTCGCACCATGTGAAGATCTCAGTGTATTACCCAAAAAGAAGAAGGAGGAAAAGAGGAACAATGAATCTTTTAACCTTACTCTTTACTGGACCCAAGAGGCATATTTGGCACATAAATATCGAACTTGTGTGGTTTATTCAGTGAAAATAATGTGATCGACACAAGTGAGAAGACCATCGCTACAACAGAGAAAATTGGTGCCGAAGTCAAAACAGAGTGTACCCGGCGCCGGGTGTATTCTGAAATGCGCATGCGCGATTTTCAGAACACCCAAAACCCAACCTATAACTTTTCAGACAAAAAACGTAGTTTTTTCTTCTTTACCACCCACTTTAATAATGAAGAATACCGTCTGTGCACAAAAAAATCATGTATACATACTTAAACATGCTTAAACAAGGCTTAATTCACGAAGATGATTCATGCTTGGGGACTTGATTTGGCTTAACTGATCAGTCTTCCAATTATTATATCCCATTGGAAGAAGGGCCTTAGCTTATCCTAGGTATTGTATTCCCCTAGTAGGGCCTTATAGCTTATAAAGTTCGGGAATTCCCTACCAAAACGAAACCCACAAGCATTCAACATCACATGAATCAGAAAATCAATATATAGGCATAAAACTTAGCTTAAACTCATAATTTTCGACGAATATAACCATTGGTACATGAATAACAATTAACATATCATACTCAATACCAATTTCATATAATCAAAATACCACTTTCATAAAGAAATCAAGAGACATCATTGATTTTGAAGGAAACAGTAACCAATACCAAAAACAGGAAAACCCAATTTCTTTACCTACTGAATTTAGCCTCTTGGAACCTCCTAAAGCTTCCACTCAAGCCTCCAAACACTTATTCACTTTCAATTAAAACCCAAACAATACAATTAATCCTCCAATCAATTTTCCCCAATTTAGAACCCTACTACTCTAACTTCAATTCAAGAACAATTTATCTCAATCTTAGGTTACAAACACCATAAAACACAAGGGGAAAGCTAACTTACTTGATGCCAAAGGCTCAAGTCCCTCATCAGATTCTCCCTTCTCTTCCCTCTTCTCCTCTTCTGGAATAGCTTCAGAAACAACGTAACCGTTTAGAACATGCCTGAGCCTATAATGAAAAATTAATAAAAGCCCCCTAACTAAATAATTGCACTTAACCCCTCAACTTATAATACTTAATTTTTTTTAGCCTTATGGACCCTAGCCCACTAATTAAAATAAACTAAAAAACCACAACCCAATAAGCCTATGAAAGAAGAGAAGTCAGTGGGCTCACAATTATCTTTTTTTTTTTTTTTCAAATGTTCTAATCCTTGGAGAGAAAATGAGTGAATTGACTATTTTGCACATGGTCAACACATGCTTTGATTTGCATGATGATGATGATGATGATGATGATGATGATGATTATTATTATTATTATTATTATTATTATTATTATTATTATTATTATTATGTCAAAACCAAATAAAAATTTGTTAATTTAGTGTTGTAACACCAGGACTTGTATTGTTTAGTAGCCATAAGAGGGAGATTTATGATGAGCAATCAGAGCACCTTTTCTACCTCAGCTCAAACAATGAGTAGTATTGACCTTTTCCTTTGCAATACAAACTGAATAATTTAATTGAAATAAAAAAATATATATCCTAAAGGAAAATATTAAAAATGGCCAAAATTTCATTTGATTGGGGATTCATTTCATATTAACTCCAATTATTAACTATTTAATTTGTCTTAAAACGTACAAAAACTTTTTTTTCTATTTTTTTCCTCCATCAATTATTTTTCAAGTAAATTTTATTCCAAACACCTCCTACAAGGAGCAAAATTCAGTAAAATTGATTGCAATAATCATGCTCAAGTATTCTTTTTCCCTTAAACAAATTACAGGACATATTACCCCCAATCATCCGACTCATGTGATTTTCAATCTTCTTCCTCTTTCCCTGTAGATTTTTTCTATTTGACCTTTCTCCACATTCTAGTTACTGGAATTAAGGAAGGAAGGATCTTTACAAATCAAATTTCTCATAAAATTATATATATATATATATATATATATATATATATATATATATTCTTTGTTGAATTGGAGGTATTTCAATGTTGTAATAGTATGAAAATCATTAGACACGAAGTCTATTCTTGAGGGAAGAAAAGAAAGTATTGGGGCTTGATTTTTTTTTTTAATTTTTATTAGAAAGTTCTGAGCCAAGACTGAAAAATGGGGGAAATTATTTATCATAAAATAAAAAAAATGAAAAGAAAAGGGCAATAGGTTATTTTAATCCCTCCCCTGTCATGTTTATAGTAACTTAATTCTTACATTTTAATTTCATTTCTTTATAATTTCTAATTAATAGTTTTGTATTTATTTTGATTTCTGCTCTCACAACTGTAGCGAAGACTAATGGAAATTTACAATTGGTTGTGACTTGGTGAAAATACTAAAGGGTAAAAATAGAAATTCAAAGTCGATCACACCATAAGAGAAAACCTAAATCTTTCTCTAGATTTAGTGAAAGACTTAGAAGCCCAAATCTTTGGGTGGTATCCTTCTCCTTCTTCAACGAACCAGCATCATCTAAAGCAATAGTCTATACAAACTCCCCACACACAAAAACCACTAACAAAGCATAAATCATAAAACATTCACCCGAATTCAGTCAAAAATTTGAACCCAAAAGAAAAAAAATGACAATAAATTAAGAATTCTCTTATTGGACACCAATAAAACATCACAAAATAAGCAAAAGAAATGCAAAGAACGATTTGGTTCAAATTTCTCTGTACTGTAAGTATTTTTTGAATGGTAATTGTGTATTTTTATTAATAAAAAAGTGAAAATAAGCAAAAATGGCCGTTTGTACCTTCTGGTTGCCTTTAACTGCAACAATCAATTCTTCAAGACCTCCACCAGGCGCCCAACAGTCAAATTTTTGCAAACCGGCATCAACTGATCAAGCCACCGCCCTACTTTGGCCTATTGCGCTGCCATCTATAGGCTTTACGGACACTAATTTACCGAAGGAACTGTTGGGTGTAAATCAATTGGATGATCCCAAATATCAAGAAAATTGCTTGAACTGGTTTCTTTTCATCTGGAATGCTACTTATAATTAGGGCATCGGGACAGTGTACGCTCAAGATAATGTGAGTGGGATAGCATAGTTAGCAAAGGAGAGAAAAGACTTGTCATTACGTCGGAAAAGTTTAAATCACAAATAAATATTTTATTTGAGTGTGACTGGATTTATTTGAGACTTAACTTGATTATTTAATCAGATTTATTTAGTTATGAATTTGAATAAGATAAATAATTTAAAACAGAAAAGATATAAGTTTGAAAAGAAATTTTAATTTTCTTTAGTATTTTGGTTTTGGAGAAAAAAAGGGACGTTGTATTTAAATTTTTATTTTTATTCTTTAATATTTTCATCATTTTACTGTAAATTACCGAATATCATTGGTCTTTTTTTTTTCATCATTTTTATTTTTATTCTTCAATATCATTGGTCTTTATCGCAATTAGTGTGGGGTTCAAAGTAAATGTAAAATTATTGATTGGATATTATAAAAGAGGAAATTAAAGTTGGGATTAAATTATGCTAACAAGATAAATATTTAATTGTCCAAAATAAAATTAACAAAAATTTCTTCCCAGGGACAGTTTTGCCATTTAAGTAAAATTTGATCAGGCTTGGTTTGATTGGAGTGAAAATAAGAAAAAAAAGATGAGAGAAAAAAAAGTAGGAGGTAAATTTAGAATTTATTTCGTTTGATTATAGTGTAAAGAGAATGAAAAGTAAATGTAAAAAAGAAATAATTTTTCTCTATATTAGTAAATCTCTTTTTTTTTTTAATTTAAACAAAAATAATATTTATTATCTATTTTTACTCTAACTAAATAAAATGAAAATCACTATATTTATTTTCCTCAATAAAAATAAAATATAATACTTCTTTCCCCATTTGCTCAACCCCTCCCCTTCACCTTTGGGAACCAAAACAAAGCCTAAGGGAAAATAGCGCTGGTCCAAACTAAAAAAGTTAATGTAATAAATTTGACCATTTTTGCAAATAAATCAACATGCCTTGCTCCTTTTTCTCTTCTTTTCGTATAAACCTGCAAGTCAGTGAGAGAGAAGCTCTCAACCTTGGCTCTTCCCCTTTGTCGCTGCCTGCATCTACCTACTGCAATGGTTCCATTTCTGGTGAGTGTTTATGGTTTTCTTGTGTTTATGTCTTGACTGTTACCGTGTTTTGGGTGTTATTGTGCTTCCATTCGGGAGTTTACCGTATGTTCTGTGGAGATCTGTTTCATGTTCTGTTCTCTATATCTGGGAGAAGTGTTATGTTGCGTGTGATTGTTATTTAATCTGGTGATTGAGGTGCTAAGTGTCGGTCTGCTTTGCTAGGCTTCTATTGGCCTCCTGGGTTCTGGGTTCTGTGTTTAGATGCTCATTGTGCAGTTCCAGAGCTCCTGAAACTTTGAAGATCTGGCTTCTGGTTTATGGTCTTAGATGTGCATGTGTGCTGTTCTGCGTGGCGGTCTGGCTCTGTGTCCGTGTGCTGGGTTGGTTATTTCTATTTTGTTGCTTTTCATCGGGATTTCTTGCTGCTGTTCTTCGTCTTTAGCCCAGCCGAGGACTTGTTTTGTTTAACAGCATTTTTAATCTTGGGTTGCTTGGGATTTCGACTACACTTTGTTTCCCGCCCACACACCTTTCTGAGATTTCAACACTGACAGCTGTATGGCCTTTCATTCATTACTTTCTTACAGGCCTCCCAACATGTCCCGTCCCACCCATCCTGTATACTCAAAACCGCCATGTTTGTTGTGGGCCCACTGACCCAGTTTGTGGACCTACGTTACGGGGTGACTTGTCATTTCCCCTACATCCTCATTGTCCGGCCCCATGCCTTCTGTTTCTTTTACCGTCATCAGCACCCACACCCACATCATACCAGGCCTGTTAGTTAGCCCACTTTGAAACCAAATAGAGCTCCAGTGTGGGGATATGGCCAAGAAGAAAAAGGATAAGGCCCCCCTGTCAGCCCAATCTTTCTTTGGACCCCCATCTTGGCCCATTGGAATCTCCCGCTGAATCCTCCAGTGTGGCACCTGATTTTGTTGAGACTGGTACTGTGGTCTGCGAAGGGGACTCCGGCAATAACATCTCCGATGATGGCCACCCTAATGTTTCTTGGGCGAGTCTCCCTAAGAACAACCGTAGACGGGATAACGGAATGAAGTTGATCAAGATACCCCAGCAGGAGGGTATTGTGAAATTGGACGAGATTGATTTCCAAGACGTGGAAACACGATTTGGCTACTGTTTAGTGGGTTTCTATGCCGGTAAATTCCCAGGAATATATGCTACTCTTGAGTTGAGTAAAACCTGGGCAGTACCAACACAACTCTATACTCATCATAGTGGTTGGTTGGTGTTTAGATTCGGTTCGGAGGAAGACCGGCGAAAGGTTTTATATAGAGCTCCGTATTCAGTGCATGGTCGCCTCCTTATGCTTAAAACCATGCCGCCGAAAGAATTTGATTTCTCCACGCAAGGCATCAGTCTGCTGCGCATATGGATCACTCTCCCCAGGCTACCCCTCGGTTGTTGGAACACCTTGGCTCTGAGCAAGATTGCGTCCAACATTGGCAATCTCATTGCATCCGACATGGTGACTGCAAAGATGCAAAGGCTGTCTTATGCTAGAGTCCTAGTTGAGATCGATGTTTCTAAGCCCTTGATAAGATCGGTCGACATTCAAATGCCTTCTGGTAATGTCAAGCGGCAGGAAGTCAAGTATGAATTTGAGCCGACCTTTTGCGCCCCGATGCCATAGATTCGGTCATGCTACTGACTTTTGCCTACGAGGGCAATCGAAGCAGCCCCTTCTCAGTTCGAGGAATGATATAACTACATCTGGTAGCAAGTCACAGAAGGAGCCCGACGAGAAGGGACAGGCCAGCGGCACTTCTAGCGGCTCGGATGATTCAAGTGATGAAGAACCCTCTCCCAACAAGAAGGGAAAGGCACCGCTGCAGGAACATGCCAGCAGCACTGACGACTCTTGTGATGAAAAACGGCCATCCACTGAGGGCTTAGCCAATGCACAGCCCATACCTGATGAGTCTGGACGGGCAACCCTGAAGCGACGATGGGGCAACAGCAATGACGAGTCAAGTGATGAAGAAACCGTGGCTATAGCACAGCCATCCACTGAGGCCTTGGCCAATGCACAGGCCAGCAGCACTGACGACTCTTGTGATGAAGAACGACCACTCACTGAGGCCTTAGCCAATGCACAGTCCGTACCTGATGGGTCTGTACAGGCAACCCGGAAGCGACGACGGGGCAACAGCAATGATGAGTCCAATGAGTCTGGACAGGCAACCCTGAAGCGACGACTGGGCAACAGCAATGACGAGTCAATTGATGAAGAGACCGTGGCTATAGCACAGCCATCAACTGAGGCCTTGGCCAATGCACAGGCTACCACCAACGATGAGGCATGGAAGGTGGTGTCCAGAGCCGAGAATCGAACAAGGGGACCCAAGAGGATTGTGCCAACTCTCATTCATCCTTAAGGAAATATTGGAGGGGCAAGTACGGGGAAAGCGGGAGATAGAAGGATCCAGCACAAGCCCGCCAACAGGCATAGAACCAAAGCAGGACATAGAAGGATCCGGCACCAACCCCGCCAACAGGCACAGAACCAATTTTGTTCGGTCTGGTTAGATATCAGAAAATGTTGGACAGGACTCCATTCAAACATCTGAGGATCCGAGATGGTTGTAACGGTTTGCAATAGGAAGCAGTATGTTTGCAACAGTTATTGGTTGTTGCAATGGGTGTAACTGTATGCTATAGGTTTGCCTAAGGGTACTTGTAAGCTTCTTTGCAGCATAAAATTAAAAAAAAAAAAAAATGAATGAGGCATAGAGAGATGGGAGTTTCTCATGGGTCGTTACCCCTTTCTATGTCGCCAATGATTTCTTCCTTTTTGGGGACTTTTTATCTTAACAACCCTCATTGATGCTATTGTTGTACTTGCATTTCTTGGCTAATACCATGCTTGGATTGTTGGAGTGAAATGGAAAATTTTGATTCAGCCTGGAACATCTCATGCTTTATCCAAAGCAAAGCGGCAGAGGATAAAAATAGTTTAAAGGCTGTGATGATATCTTCTGAGCTAGAAATCAGGCATTGAAGGTTTAATCGGAGCTGTATCTTGGTGGGCCACGCTTGATGGCATTTTTCTGGGGGAGGGTTACTGGTAAATTGAGGAATTGATTCTCTTTCTCCCTCTTGCAACTGGTGATTTGCAGCCATGGCGGTGTTTATAACTCCATGCCTGATAAAGATATAAGCTCTGAGCCTTGTTTTTTCTCATTATTGGTGATAAGTGCTTAGGTTTATGTATCTGTAGTTCATGTTAGCGGTTGCATTTGTTATATTGTGCTTATAACTTTGCTATCTTGGATTATGTGCTTCTCAAAAATGAGTTTTTAATTATGCTGATTTATTCCTTAGCATCAGAACTGAGGATGGATTGTTGAGTTTTGCTTTGGCCTCTTATATCCTAAGTAGAAGGGAGAAGGCAGTTCAGCTAATAGCTCCACGTCTTTCTTAGTTAAGGAGAATAGGATTCAAATTCTGATTCCCAATTGCCCCTACTTGAAGTGTAAAAGCAAAACTTTCACATATATAGAAGAATAGAAGGGAGAGGTGAAAAATACACTAATGCTGAAATTAGCTATTTGCTGCTTTATTTATTTATTTATTATTTTTTTGGGGTGATAGAAACAGAGTTAAAGAATGACCAATTTGAATTGAATGAGAAAATAAATAGATATTTGGCAAATAACCAGTTAAGATCCACTTCAGGTGATCTACTGTTGCAATATTGTCTTTGGTTATTTGTTTCAAGATGTATTTCTTGTTCCTGTTCTATCTTTTGGCAACTACGATTGTGGTTTTACGATCAGGCATCAGTAACTCAGTTCATGCCCTTGAGCTTGATGCCAAGCTGTGTGTATTTGTTTGTTAGTTTGGAGGAGGAGCAGCATAGGAGGTTTTCATTTTTTTTTTGAGGGTGGTTGCTCTTCAATATTCCTACAATTTCTGATTTCTTCATTGCTCAAAAACCCCTTATTCACTTAATTTTGTAGTTGGCCATTTTATTTTGAATTGATCATACTTAAATTTGTGTATGATGTTTCTTCATGGTAGCAGTTGGGGTAGTGTCGGTTTTTGTTTTTGTATATGATGTTGCTGTTTCATGGTTGTGGTTGTGTTGATGGTTTTCATTTTGTTCTGCTTTAATTGAGTCCATAGGAAATTGAAAATGTTTACTTGTGTGTTGAATATTTTGTGGTAGGGGCAGCGGTTCTTATTGTTGTTTTTGTGTTTCTGTTATTGTTTTTGTTACTATGATTTGGCTGAGCATCTGAAGGCACATAATATTGTTATTTTGATGGTTTCGTGGTGGGATTGTTCTGCTTTAATTTAGCTCAAAAAATTGAAGGAAACATTGACAACCGATAAGGTGGTTATCATATTTCTTTTGAGTGAAGCAACTTTGGTATTTACACACCATGATTGCATGAAGAGAGAACTGCCGGTTGATGAACGCAATATCTCCCCTACATGCAGCTGGTGACTGCATTGACCACATTGTCACGGACTGAATCTAAGCTGAAGATATCTCTGAGATTTATTTCCTTTACCAAATAACAATATGCATTACATGTCTACAATTTGATGTGTGTAGTGTGGTGGAACTTACCAAAATGTTCTGAGCTGGCTGTCAATCTCAAATGTGGCATCATTTTTCCCATTTCCTGGATAACATGTTTGTATTGGATTTGTATGCATGTTTAAGTGTAAGGAAAAAAAATCTCAAAAGTATCTTAGATGTGATTATGTGGCATGCATCTAAAGCCTTTCTACAGATTTTTATAGTGACAATGCATACAAATTAAAGTCTGTTTTATATTTTTCTCTGAATCTGGCTTGTAGAAGTCAGCTTTTAGCATCAAACCTTCAGATATTCTGTTCAAACTCTACAATGGAAGGAGGCTGTGAGAGATGGCGAGCTTCTAAAGTTTTACCTTTTCTTGGATTTTGCCAACAATTTTACTGAGAGGAAAGAGCATGGAAAGCAGAAAACAACAGCCCTGTTTTCTTGTTTTTCTTCCAAAGGAAAAAGAAAATAGTTCAAACTTACCATCATATTTAAGGTCATTATCATTACCGTCAACAACATCCCTTCCTCTCTTTTGCTCAAGCTTCCTGCAGGTTGTGATGAGAACTCTCTTTTTCATGAGTTCTGAATCAGGACTCTAACTGGACTGTATCTTGGCAAGGCAACTGAATTTGCAGCCATAGTGTGTTTCTTTTCCTTATGGGCAAAGAGAAAATCCGGCATTACTTCTCTGGTCTGATGTGTACCTTGGCATGCTTTAGGTGTCTTCTTGTTTAGCCGTATTTGCAATTTTTTATCTTTAGTAATTGGCCTGAAGGGGTACTCCTTGTCTGCCTGCATTTTCATGTATTCATTATAAGGTTCTTGAATATGCATTTATATATCTACATGCGAGCTAATCTTGGTTTACAGAGCTTCAGAAAGGAGGCATCACTTATGGAATATGTGAACATGGGTTGCTCTTCTATAGGGCCTATGATTCTTATTTCTTCTCTAACCAAGAAATTGATAACCTGTAATTCTTGTTTTAGGATAAAGCGTGCTTGTAATATTGTATAATGTTGCTGTTGCTCTTTTCATGGTGAGTTTTTTCTCTTTCCCCTCTACTCTACCGTGGGTGTTGCTTTTGTGCTTTGGGCAAGTGCAAATTAAAAGAAACAAGAATTAAGTGGAGAAAATGTTTTGCCAATAGATGATGCAATCCTGTTTTGGCACAAGGAGAGGACGGTTTATTTCAGTCTCTGCAGCTGGTGTTTGCTGCCATTGCATTGCAAGAGACACAACATATCTTATACCCATTGGTATAACTTAAACCAATGGGGATAAAAGCGTTGTGAAATATGTAGAATCCATGTCTTCTTTTATGTGCATCGCATTGCCTTTACTCCGATAGAGATAACAGGCAACTATAGCTATATGCGAATTTATTCTATGTATTCTTTTTATTACCTATTAATATATTTTTTTCACCCATTTGATTAAAGAGTATAATAATTTGTTTGATATTTAACCTGAAGATATTATTCATTTTTTCCTTTTTTGTGTTGCAAAATTGAACTTATTAATCAAAGTTTTTAAGCTGTAGACTATGATGATAATATTAACCTAAAATTGGTGTAATAAGTGCACTCGGATTGGGATTTTATTAAAAAAAAATTATAGTTCTAAATATCATAATCTATTTCAAATAAATGATAAAATTACTTATATTTTATAATCAAAATTCATTTATATTTGACCATTTAAATATAAAAGATAAGCCAAGATAGTTTTTTAATATATATATATATATAAACCAAAACATGTGCATCCTAGTTTGTTCTCCTCTTGAAGATTAGTTATAGTGAACAGTGCAAATACACACAAGGTGAATAAGGTATTACCATTGGATTAAAAAGATAAGGGAATGCAAAATTTACGTTATATAGATTATATTGTATAGAATATTGTACTGAAAGTTGGTACTATACCATATGTATTATAGATTATATTATTTAAAAACATATAAATATTTATACATGTGATATACAAATACTATATTTATATAAGTAAAAAAAAAAAAATCGGATATGCATTTGTTTTTTTGTCTCAAATGATCTCACATTTGATTTAGGACAAAAATTTAAGAAAGTATCCAACCATATTGAAATTACCACATTACCCTTAATAATTTTGAGAATTATGTCTTAAATGACTAGAAATTAGATTAAAAATATATTTATAAAAAAATTAAAAAAAAACAGTTTGTAACAACCTAAAATAGAATTCAATTGGTGATTGCATGTATTTAGATACATTTCTTCTTTTTTTTTTCTGTTCCCAATCAAATACAAGAATTCTATTTGCTCATTAATGTATGATACATTTAAAACTCTAAAAAGAACCGATAGAAAAATATTACATATGCATAAATTTGAAAATAAGAGAAAATGAAGCAATAGATAACATGACAATATTATTTTCATACATGAAAAAAAAAAAAAAACAATTGCGTATATTTTTTGTACTTGCTGAAATTCAGCGCCAACCAACAGATTTTTTTGGACTTGGAAATCTGGCCGTTGGAAATAAAAGAGTGATCGACCTTATCTATATCAGACAATGTCACTGAAAACAGAAGCTGAAGAGCTTCTTCCCTATGGCTTTCTCAGCAGCATTTTCACAGAATTCCTTTTCATATATTTCCACAGTTTCTCACTCAACAAGAAGAATCCCTCATCGATTTCCTTACATCCGAGCAGAAAAATCTTCAGAACCTGCAAATGAGAAGAAGGTAGCAGAGACGATAACTCAAGAGGCTTCCACCAATTCCCAACCTGCTACAACTCCTACTCCTCCTCCTCCTAAGCCCAAAAGGCCTGTTTATTCAAGTAAGTTTTGTTCATTTGTTTTGCTTACAAGAATGTAATGGTTGTGGAAAACACCTAAAATTTCCAGAAGAGGTCATTTGTGATGGATTTCGGTTCTTTCTTGACACGTTTTATTTGTCATTTCAGTGAAGAAAGGTGAGATTGTAAGGGTGGACAAGGACAAGTATCTTAATAGTGTCAATGTGAGTATTTCCCATTCTCAGAATGGACAATTTCTTCATTTGTGCTTTCTAATTTGTTAGGTGTAAGGTCGCAAAAACTTTTAACTATGTCTTATAAACACACAGATTCCTCTGACAATGTATTATTTCATTTCAAAATGCGGTATCAGTGCAATTTTATTATTGAAACAAGATAAACTACTGCAAGATAGAAATTTGAAGTTCTCCGAATCAACATGGATAATAGCTTTTACAAAAACTAGCTTCTCGGATTCTTTTTCGAGATAGTGATAACTGACAACTTATGATTATTGCTTTAATCTATCTACCTAGAATCACAAGAATTATTATTCTGTTAACAGTGACTACCTGGATTTCAGTATTTATCAGTTGGACATCCACCATATTATAAGGGTTTGGACTACATATATGAAGACCGTGGAGAGGTATCATTTAAAGGATTTTTCAAAGCTACTGTTCTCTAAATGTAACACTGAACAAAATGAACCAAAATGTACTGCTTTTAGAATTCTGACGAATGCCACACTTCTATTTTAGGTTCTGGACATTCGCATATTTGAGACAGGAGAACATGCACTGGTGAGTTAGCAAAAATATCTTGATGTTATAAACTTTGTCCCTGCCATCAAGCCCTTCTTGATTCATTTTATGAAGACAAGATCACCGGAAATTTTTCCCGTGCAGATTGGATGGGTTGGGATTCCAACTTCACCAGCTTGGCTTCCAACAGACATGCTTATCAAGGTGCGGTTGTTGTTTCCATCTTTAGCTGGCTCTATGAAATTGTAAATGCAAAAAATTTCTAGTGTAACTATCGGGGATTGATATCCAACCACACCTTCAATATATGACACAAACGTTAAAACGTATAATACAAATTTCAAATGATTCGATTGACTAAATGATCTAACTTTGAATCTAATAGTATAATAAATTACTTTGCATGTTTTATTTTGTTTCTAATAAAGATTCATGTATGCAGTCTGATAAGCTAGATTATGAAAGATTATGAAGTTTCAAATGGAAAGCTCAGGAGATGGCAGTGCCACTGTTTCCCAGCAGTTGAAGAAAACAACTATTCAGTGGCCATTTGATCATTTTCAGGATTAGCTCAGCTATTCTTCTGTATCCTCATCAGAATTTGCAGGGTGACTTCCTATTAAATGTATCTGTTTTGAAACTATGCCAATAATTTCTTTCTATATATTTTATTTCTCAAGAAAATAAAATAAATCAAAGAAAAAGATAAAAGCAAACTACTTGATGGAGAGAATACACATTTGAGGATTCTGCATATTTTAGTTATAAAACTTACAAGCACAAAAGCCAAAAGGCGGCCACTGAAATAACATTATTCTCAATAATACAACTACAGATATTGAATACGAGAACATACAGCGGAGGGAAAAAGTCACATTGTCACATTGTATACTTCATGCTGTACAAAAACTTTAGGGAAAAATGCTGTAAAAGTATAGCTGTAGTCTTCTCTTCTAGGAGCTACTGCAGATGCAATGACATCTGAAAGAATGTTTGAAGAAGAAAAGAAATGAATCTATACCATGCATAATTTGGAGCAGACATTACTTCTGATGGCTTCTTCAAAGACAGAAGCAAGAATTAATACTCCAGAACTAAAGGAGAAGATATTTAATCCTCACAAAGCTGGCCAAGCTCAGATTAGAGCCTTCTCTTGGCATACTTATTTGCATTCATAAGCTTCACCAAAGAAGGGAGAGGCTGAGGCACTGGTATGTTCATTGACCTGTAAAAGCCTCTCAAGTTTTCACTAAAGCTCTTGGATGATCCAAATGGCGATGTAGAAGCACATTTTCTTTTTGTTGTTAGCTTGTATTTTGTTTCCTCATCTGCCCCGTCCTTTTCTTCTGATGACTTTTCACTTTCTACCTGAACAACTTTCTCCACTGATGTATTTTCTTTTATTCTATATAATTTTGTTTCCTCTTTTACTTCTCTCTTCTCTGACAAAAGTAACCTTTCACAGTCGGATTCAGCTTCTACTTGTTTCTGCCGTGAAATAGGTTCGATTGCACTATGTGAAGAATCATTATCTTTGGGCGTTACTTCCTTCTCATGGTTAAAAATAGAATCTTGAATACCGTGCCTTGCTCTTCCAAATAATGTAACAGATGGTCTTTTGCTAGGGGGAGATAAATTGAACTGACCTTGACAGCCAGTTGATGCTACCGTGGTTTGTGACTGAGACTGTGTGTCATGTTTGCCAATTGTCTCTCCAATAGGTGAACAACCCAGAGAGTTGTCTAGTGTGTCTGAGGCTGGAGTCTGGATACTAATGTCCAGAAGCCTCCAGAGAGAATCATCAGATCTTTGAGTTTTGAAGCAATGCTTCTTCACAAAATTCAGCTCCATAGCCCTGCAACTAGGTGTTGTTGAGATAACCCATTTTGGTGCAAGAAGTTGCAGAGCCCATTCTAGTTCTTCTCTGGATGAGTGCATTGAATAACAGACATGCCAAACACCAAACACGTCTCTCACAGCATGATTACATCCTCCTGTCCTTTTATTTTCAGACTCCAAAAGCCCATCGTCACAGACATACCATTGCGCTGATGGACGTATTATTAGTGGCTCATGCTGATCACTAGCATGAGCCTCTGCAATCTTAGCTTCAGCCCTTTCATAGAGTTTAGGAAATCCATCAAAGAGCTGGAAACGAGAAGATGAGTCTTCTGAGAGGACTTCAGGAACTATAAGTTCCAGAGCCCGGTAACATTCAGGATTCTTTTCTTTATCAACATATATCTTGCAACCAAATGTTTTAGACACGTCCACAAATATTTCCTCCTGGCCAAGAAGATCACAGGCGAGATACACTGTAGGGGCATCAGGATGTTTCCATATACAATTGATAACCTGCTTCATCAACAAGAGAATTAAGTAATTACAGGAGCTTATATACAAATGCAACTGGAAAATGATAATTTGTAATTTTATCCCTGGTGAACTTTTATGTATTAGCTGGTACAGTCATCCACCCCCATCCCAAACTGAAATTGGTATTCCGAGCAACATAAATCTTAGATGCTATTCTGAAAGCTAATATTGGTAGGTATGCAAAGCAAACCAGATGAGAGTTTAACTATGAACAGAACTCCTATGCTCAAATTTCATTTATCAAAACCCTTGCAATGTTGTAAAAGGGAGATTTGGAGATGCACAATAAATATGGTGCATGAAAAGTTTTGCACAGCCTCAATTCCTCAATCAATTCAAAAGGGAGCATACAGAAACCAGTACTGCCCTCCAAGATGTAATACTTCCAATATTTCCAATATACTTTTAGCTACATGAATATCTTCCTCACAACTCAAAAGAACCACCTACTGCTGGCTTAAAACTGCCAAGTACATTGCAGTGGTTTGTCATCAGGAACCATTATGTAAAAAATTTTGGGGGGATTACAGATCGTTATACTACCATCGATTGACAGAGTGGAACGACCAGAAAACTCTGCACTCTCCGCAACATAGGATCATAGGAAATGCAAAATAAAACCACTAGATTTCCCTACTCTTTTATATATCAAATAGAATAAATGCATACCATTTTAAAAGCTAATTAACCTTTTCCCAGATTTCTTACTGATTTAACAATATTTCAGCACACAATTATACATTCTCCACTTGCAGTTTGTATCAACGGAATTAAATTTAAGGATTGTCATACACTAAATTTAGAACTTCTACATATAACATCATTATATATTTTAATTAAGTTGTCTGGGTAATAAAAGAGAAAATAACACACACACACACATAGGGAATAATAATGACGTTAAATTGACAAAATTGTCTTCCATGGATTTCAAATCATTCTCAAGTCCTTCCATTTTCTTGGAGGCTCTAAAGAACAAATCTAGTGGATCACTGATACCCTGAACACACAGTTTGAGTATCCATAGAGCACAAAATTCTACAATGTTAATAAAACATATCCTTCTAGATGGACCCAAGACTGTTGCACACAAGACCATCTTCTGTAGATAGAGCACCAAGCCATCCTTAGAAGAGAATCAACTAATCCAATGCTTGAACCTTTGGAAGTTAAATAGTTTTTCATTCAACATAGTTCAAAAATCCTTAATTCTTATTAATATACCACTCTATTGAATATCATATAATATTTCTTCTTGGTAATCCTTAGATTGTGTGCCAAGCCAAGCTGATCCTGCTACTGTCCTCAAAAAAACAGTAGCACAATTGATATTCCATGTATTCTAAGCTGCACAGTAGGGGTGTACTCGAATTGAATTAAGCTAGATCTTAAGATAATCGAGTCGAGCTTTACTATTTTTACCTAAGTCTCAAATTCGAGCTCGAATTCGATTCGAATGTCAAATCTTGGTTCGAGCTCAATTCATTTAAAATAGTTTAAAACTTGAACTCGATTCAAAATTCGATTATACTAAACTCAAAAGCTCAAATTCGAGTTCAAGCTCAACTTTGAATTTAAATAAATAATTTATAATATAATATATTATGAATTATATTAATTAATAAATTAATTGAATATGTTCGCGAGCCTTCGAGTCTAATACTTGGATATCTAAATTCGGCTCGTTTAAAATTTAAGCCCAAACATAAGGTTTATATTAGAGCTCGAGCTTGATATTTCGAATTCGAATCGAATTCTTATCAAGTCGAGCCCAAACATGTTCGATAAAAGCTCGATTCGTTTACACTCCTATTGCATAGTGAATTCAACAACAACAAACTAAGCCTTAATCTCGAGAAACTTGGATTCGACTACATGAACCAATGCCAGGCTACGTGTGGTCATCTACATGAATCATCTCTCTCCACTTTCTATCAACTATCATACTTTCATCCAAATCTAGCAAAGACATATCTCTCCTAATCACCTCTATACATGTTGTTTTAACCCTGCCTCTACCTCTGTCTAACGGAATTTTTGAAAAATAGGTCTATTTTCCGAAAGAATTCTGACAGTAAGGTTGCCTCGTACAATTTTACATTTGTAGTGTGGTCACATTCTGCGAATGCGATCACTCAAAAAGAGATCGCATTCAGTGAATGCGACCAAAACCATGTTTATTATTTCCAAAATCGAGAATATTGAAAAAAAAAAAAAAAAAAGACACATCGCATTACGGAAATGTGACCTCAGTACAGCATCTTCATCTTCTTCTGTTCATGGAATCTTTCCTGGCTCATCAGCAGTCCTTCCATCACGTTAGTAGGCATGCCGTCGTTGATTAATTGAAAGAATCCCCATGTGTCTGAAGCTTCATGAACTGCACCAACGATCTCTTTCCAACGACCAAATTGAAGGCCATTCAGATCCATCACGGGGACTTCGAGGTTATTGACCCCATACCCAGATGATGATTCGGGCAAATCTTGGGGTTTATGTATGAACATCCTCGGGATTTTCAGAAGTGTGCCAGAGTATCAATTATTCCTTTCACTCCAGTTCTTTGTTTCTTGAAATTTGTTTACTTCTTTTGCTAAATCATATGGTTCTGCTCCAGATTCTACCATGATCAAAGACAGAAGAAATATTTCCTGTGCTTGTGCTGGGCTGTCTTTGGAAGGGTTTTCCTGTGCTTGTGTTGGGCTGTCTTTGGAAGGGTTTTCCGATCATCCTCGGGATTTTCAGAAGGGTGCTGGGCTGTCTTTGGATTTTCAGAAGTGTGCCAGAGTACCTTGAGGTCGCATTTCTCTAATGCGACCTCCTATTTTCCTTTTACTTCGGATTACCATTGAAAATAACATAAATCCAAAGAGGTCGCATTCACCGAATGCAATCTCATTTTATTGAGTCGCATTCTACGAATGCGACCTCACTACAATCGGAAATCTAATTGGGCTAGCCCCACTATCGGAATTCCTGCGAAAAATAGACCCATTTTCCGGAATTTCCGTCTGTCTAACCTATCCTGCCTCCTTCCCTCAATCCTTCTAATAGGCGCATCCCTCGGTCTTATCTGTACATGCATAGTGAATTCAATAAACAAAAATCCCCAAATCCCTAGGATTTTTGCAATTTTCAGCCACTCACTGTGCAGCTGCCTTGTGAACCATGATCTAACATTCTTTACTCTGAAAGACTAAAAGCATATTAGGCCATCAAGATCTAGTCACCTTCTGCAATGACAAGCTAAAAGCTTCTAATTCCTGACATCGCTAACCAATTTTATTTCCCATGAAATAATGAAAATTAAAACTTTGACAACAAAATAATTGGTAAATCGAACAGATAGAGATCAAACAGAAGAATAGCCATCCTTGCATTTTTTTAACAACTATTTCCTCTCCCCACCACTTATGCCAATTTATGTTCTTGGTAAATTTTAATTCAGTTGTATTCATTCAATAATAATATCATCCTTTACTGACACATTTCTGGAAAAATATATTCAATACAATTGAATTTTTAACAACTATTTCCTCTCTCCTGCTCCACTTATGCCAATCTATGTTCTTGGGAAATTTTACTTCAATTGTATTCATTCAATAATAATATCATCCTTTACTAACACATTTCTGGAAAAATATATACAATACAATACAATTGAATTTTGTTAAAAAAAATGCCCTTTAAATTCAATAAGTTAGATTAGCAACTGGATAAAGAAGGATCCCATGATCCAGTGCTAAAGTAGCCTTAAAAAGCCCCAAAGGAAAAAAAATAAAATAAAATTGCTGCATACCATTGAAGACCATTTTTTGATGATTTCAAATATCACACTTAAAAGTACGAAACATTAAGGACAACTAGAACTGTAAAAGAGCATGGCAATATGTGAATCCTCTTTGCTGGTTGGATATAATAGTGAACACCAACATTTCAAAGAATACAAAGACGAAGATGAAGTTATTAGATAGTTATGGCGCATAAGCAGTGGAAACTAATCCGATGTAAAGAATAAGCAGATTTCAAGAAATTTTCTGCATTGAGATTGACAGACAGTAAGGGTTTAGGTGATGCAGAAGACAAAAGAGTCCAAGAATTGGAATGTACTAAGTCAGTCAATGATTCTACAATCTAGCTTCAGTCTTGGAAAGTCTAGTTTATTAGTTACTAGCTAGGAATATTTAGTTTAATTAAGTATTATGTGTCCATTTAGAGGTCAAGAGTAAATCAGTAATTTCCAGATCTGCAGTAATGGTCTAAGTCTCTGCTTGTACAATTTTGCAGTTGAGATGATCTAGCCATCCTGGTAATTTTCTTTTTGAGTCTAGTCCTAGTAAGTTTAGGAGATGGTCTTTGAGCCAGTAAATGGAGTTATCGGCTCTATAATGGTAAGATTTTTATTCAATAAATAAAGAGTCCACAGAATGCTCCTTGTAATCATGGTTGTATGATGCAATCAAGCCTAAGGTGTGATGCCTTGAGGTCCTAGGTGTGACTCCTAGGATTATACTTACTTCATGGTGTGATGCTAAGAGTTCTCTCTTATTCTTTTTAATTTACTTTGTTGCCATTTAATCATACTAATAGCCTAACTTCCACATTAAAATCCCATTCGATTATGTTTTTTGCTCCATTTTCCTGCACTTCAATCACTTTTTTCTGTCAAATTTGCCATTTAAAACTTAGCAGAATCAAATGTATTCTTGTGGAATGGCTTTGGTGAGATTGTCCTGCATCAGTACTGTTCAGGCTTTGCTTTCTATGGTGGACTGGTCATTCCTATTATGTGCTTTTCCGAAAGCCAAATTTCTCAAGTCCCTCTTTGTTAGCCAGCAGGGGCAGGCTTTTAGTTGGCTGAAATGCCCTTTCCCAGCCAACATTAAAAGGTAACTGATCACCTAGTAAGCATCTCCAAAAATAAAGTTATTGTGTTCACCAATGATAATACATTCCATTTCTCATTGATTGCACTCTCTATTCCATGTGCTAATCAAGATCGCTTGAGCACAAATGATGCATAACCCATCTTTTTTTTTTTTTTCCTTTGCACAACATAGGAATAGAGTATTATTATCAAAAGCCCCAACTATAGTTTCGTTAGCCATTAGAATTCTCTCCTTCAGTTAAGAATGACAGAGGTATCCTAATGGAATTACTACTTGTCAAATCAGGGACAGTATAGACTACCTTGCCTATATGTTTGGGTGTGTATCTTCCAATATGTGAGAAAATATGGCAAATAGCTGTATTTCAGGAAAATAATGTTGTAAGTATTAAAACACTAGAATTAGACTAAACTAGGGAAGTTTGACCCTAAAATTATGGGATTTTGTAAGCAGTGATTAGGAAATCTTGTGAACAGTAATTAGGGGATTGATTAGGAAATTTTGTAATCAATTTATTAGAGTAGTTGCCATATTTATTTCTTAGACAGCTTGTATATAAACAGCTCATTGTAAACTTTAAGGTATAATGAAAAGATATTATTCTCTCCTAGTTTCTTACATAGTATCAAAGCCTTAGACTTTCTTCAAGCAGCCTTCATTGCTGCAGTATTCTCTTTCAAGCAGCCTTAATTACTGTTATTTTCTCTTTGCTTTCAAGCAGCCTTACAGTCTTTTCTTTTGAGCAGCCTTCATTGCTGTCATTTTCTCTTTATTTTTCCTTCTTCACTTCCTATTCGGGTAGCCTTAATTGCTGCAAATATCTTTCCTTCACCATGTCAACCTCCCAAACACAAGTTGTAAGAGCAAAATGTTGGAAGCTTCATGGGAAGCCACCTAGCTGAGAATGGGAATAAAATGGGGGACAATCTAGAAGTGGACAAGCTAATGTAGTTGCTAGCCAAATTGATGAGTCACCAAAATAAAAAATAGTTGGTCTTAACCAAATGAATTGGAAAGGGTGAGAGCTCTCATCAGCAATCTAGAAAAGCCCTCAGGTACTTGTCCTGTGGCATGTTCAAGTGAGTTTCCACTTTTCATCAGATTAAATGTTGGATCTAACTTTTGCCACCTCTTAGATCATGGATTCAGGAATTACCGACCATATGACCCACTCACTAAATGTCTTTATCACCGATTCCCCGAGCAATAGAAAAATAGTCACTGCAGATGGTTGTTTAGCCACTATGACAGGAATTAGAAGTGTCCAAATAAACCCATTATTAATCTTACAGAATGTTCTCCATATCCCTAAGCTAGCTACCAATCTAATATCCATCCAAAAACTTGCCCATGACTTACAATGTATTGTGGTTTTTCATCATAATGGTTGTGCATTTCAGAAAAAGAGTTCGGGGAAAATGATTGGATATGCTAGAGAACGGGATGGCCTCTACTTCCTTGAAGCAAGTCAACCAACCATCACCAAAGGTAAACAGCCAATTTCATTTGTTTCCAAGTCTCTGTCATCTAATAAAAAGAAAATTTGGCTCCATCATCGCCAACTTGGACATCCATCATTTCGAATCATAAAACTTAGATGTCGAGTCTTTTCATTGTGAAAAATGTGAACTTGTCAAACACAAATGTGTACCATTTCCCGTGAGCAATCAAAGAAGTTCCATTCCTTTTCATTTAATCCATAGTGATGTCTGGGGTCCATCTCCTATTACTAATACCTCTGGGGCAAGTTTTGTTTCCTTTATTGATGACTATACTCGGATTGCTGGGTCTTTCTTCTTACAATATCTAGAGTTAGTACTATTTTACCAAATTTCTGCTCCATGATTAAAATCCGTTTGGAGTGACCATCAAGAGAGTTAGGTCTGACAATGCACAAGACTATTTCAATCAATTTCTAAGTCCATATTTTCAAAAGGAAAGGATAATACATGAGTCATCTTGTGTGAATACCCCGCAATAAAATGGAGTTGCAGAGAGGAAAAATGGTGATCTCCTTGAAAAAATTTGAGTGTTGTTATTTGAACACAATGTACCTAAAACCTTTTGGGCAGAGGCTGTTCTTACAACAACACATCTCATAAAGCGATTGCCATCTAGTGTCCTAGGGTTTTAAAGTCCAATGGATGTGTTGTCCACCTTCTATCCTAACTTCCACACCACAAATAATCTTGTTCCTAAAGTGTTTGAATGTACATCCTTTGTACATGTTCACAGTCACAACCGAGGGAAATTAATCCAAGAGTTATAAAATATGTATTTGTAGGATATTCGTCAACCCAGAAAGGATGTAAGTGTTATCATCCATCCTCCCAAAAATTCTATGTTTCTATGTATGTTACCTTCAATGAACGTGAATCATACTTTCCAAACCCTTATCTTCAGAGGGAGAAGTTAGTGAGAGAAGATGAGAGTTTGGGTTTTTACTTGTTAGATCTTTTAGCTTCAAATCATACTACTTCCTCATCCACTAGTGATCATGCCCCAGTTCACTCTGAACAATCTAAATCTATTACAATCTCCTCTGAACCTTTATTTGCTCAATCTAACACTGAGTTTGTTCACAAGGATGTTAGATATGGCAAAAGAAAGATCTATGCAAAGAAGAAGACGGCTGCCCCCAACCTTACGTAAATCCAAGATTCTGATCAAGTAATGACTTTTGAACCTACATTACAAATTGAAATAGAACCAGAGGTAGAGAGTGAGATCCATGGGGGTAGTAGTGACATAGACTTTCCCATTGCTTTGAGAAAAAGTGCGAGAGTGCACCAAAAGACCTTTATATCCACTTGCACACTTTCTATCCTTTCAGCGTTTTTCTCCATCACACAGAACCTTCTTTAGTAACCTAAAAACCATTGCCATTCCTTCCAATCTATCCAAAGTTTTGTCTAATGAAAAATGAAAACAAGCTATGAATGTAGAAATGGAGACTCTAGAAAAAAACAAAAAATGAAAGCTTGTGGAATTACTAGCAGGGAAGAAACCAGTGGAGTACAAATGGGTGTACACAGTGAAATATAGAGCTGATGGTTTAGTGGAAAGATTCAAGACTAGGTTGGTTGCTAAGGGTTATACTTAGACGTATGGAGTGGACTATCTAGGGACTTTTGCCCTAATTGCAAAGTTGAATACCGTTAGAATCCTATTGTCTTTGGCAGTTAACTTTGGATGAGATTTAAAGCAGTTTGATATCAAAAATGCTTTCTTGCATGGAGATCTCTAAGAAGAGATATATATGGAGATACCACCTAGTTATGGAAAAGGAATTACTGATCATAGAGTTTGTAGGTTAAAGAAGGCATTGTATGGGCTTAAACAATCTCCTCAAGCATGGTTCGGCATTGTATGGGCTTAAACAATCTCCTCAAGCATGGTTCGGCAAGTTTGCCAAGATTATAGTGATGTTAGAATACAAGCAAAGTCAAGGAGATCAAACTCTGTTCATCAAACACTCGTCTTCAGGTGGAGTCATGGTTCTCTTAGTTTATGTGGATTACATAATTGTTAAAAGAAGTGATGATGAGGAGAGACATTCTTTGAGTGAGTGCTTGGCAAAAGAATTCGAGATTAAGATACTTGGGAAGTTAAAGTACTTTCTCGAAATTGAAGTGGCACATTTAGAGAAGGGTAGTTTTCTCTCTCAGCAAAAGTATGTAACTGATCTGCTCAAAGAGACAAGGGAAACGACATGCAAACTGGTGAGTCCTCCAATAGATCCGAATATAAACTTAGAATAGCAAAGGAAGATACTAAAGTGGACAAAGGGATGTATCAACGTTTGGTAGAAAAGCTCATTTACTTGTCCTACACACAACCAGATATAGCTTATGTTGTGAGTGTGATTAGTCAATTCGTGCACAGTCCAAAAGAAGTTCATCTTCAAACAGTACACAGAGTGTTGCAATATCTTGAAGGTACACCAGGAAGAGGAATTTTCTTTAAGAGAAGTGGGGGTCTAATGCTTAAAGCCTATACGGATGCTGATTATGCTGGGTCATTAGTTGATAGAAGATCGACTACTGGATATTGTACGTTCCTTGGTAGAAATCTTATGACATGGAGGAGTAAAAAACAAATCGTGATAGCAGGGTCTAGTGCAAAGGCTGAGTTTCCAGCGATGATTCAAAGAGTATGTGAGTTACTTTGGTTAAAGATCATTCTAGAAGACATAAGGATCAAGTTGAAAGGTCAGATGAAGCTTTACTGCGATAATAAGTCTGTAATTAGTATAACTCACAATCCTGTGCAGCATGATTCGGACAAAACATATCGAAATTAATAGACATTGTATCAAGGAGAAATGGGAGATTAGATTGATCTACACACCTTAAGTGTCTACAAATGATCAGCTTGCGGATGTGTTAACTAAAGGGTTAAGTGGTCCAGTGTTTAAAAGTATTATATTCAAGTTGGGAATGGAAAATATCTATTCACCAGCTTGAGGGGGAGTGTGAGAAAATATGGCTAATAGGTGTATTTTAAGAAAGTAATGTTGTAAATATTAGAACACTAGAATTAAACTAAATTAGGGAAGTTTGACCCTTAAATTAGGGGATTTTGTAATCAATGATTAGGAGATCTTGAGAGCAATAATTAGGGGATTGATTAGGAGATTTTGTAATCAATTTATTAGAGTAGTTGTCATATTTATTTCTTAGACAACTTGTATATAAACATCTCATTGTAAACTTTAAAGTATAATAAAAAGATATTATTCTCTCCCAATTTCTTACAAAACATAATATCATCCTTCATAAAAGCACTACTTTGTTTTGATTAAATTACATTTGAATTGTTTTTCATTCCTCGTTCTGATTTCCATGAAGATTAGTGTAGCACTACCAAAACGGGTTATATAGTACTTTTACTTTTAGTTTATGTCAACTCTAGAGTCCCATCCATTGCATTGATGAAGGATCTATGACTATAATAAAGGAAGAAATAGCTAATACTCAAAATTGATATAAAATGATAAAAATCTAGAAACTACCATTGAAATCAGCACTCCTACTCAATGCCAACCACCATTCAGTTATCATCCATATTGACCATCATAGTATGTCATTTTTTTCATAAATGTCCCAATTTTCTTTCAGATTAAATCCTTATGACCTCTTTCAAAATCTACAGACTCCATCCTTCTTACTTGACCACTAAACATGAGCATCTTTTGGAAATGAACCCCATTGGTAGAAAACCAAAGGTTACCTATATATATCAGCTCAAAAATATTAAAACTAATAATCAGATTCTGTCTATGCATATTGGGATTTTTTTTTTTTTTTTTTGTAGTTTTGTGGGGGTGGGGGGTGTTTATGATGACCAATAAAAAGAGACTTCTAATTTCTCCATTGAAAGCCTATTACTGGAAGAAGAGAGAAAAAAAATGCATTTGATAGATTGAATCCTTTTACTGCACTAAACTCCTAGTTGAGCCAACATTTCCCATTTGAGAAAAGGATTTCAAGAACAGATGTTGAGTTATAGGATGGTATAAAGTAGCTTTAAGTTTCTATATACCCAAGTAAATGAAAGGTCCAGTTATGAACTACAGCAACTCATAAGAAGTTCCTTTCCTGTCAACAAACAAGAATGATTTGAGCTTCCCAGATCGGATTGCAGAGAAAATAGATAAGAAAAGAAAGCTATGCATCTAGGTGTTAAAATCAGGATAAAACTCAATAATCAGATATCTATCCACCTGCTGGATTGCAGATTGCCTGCAGGGCATCTTCAAGGGTGGCCTTCCAAATGTGCAGTCTAAGAATACATAATCAAGTGGACACTTTGGTTCTTTCTCTTTTTTGCCTACATATTTCTCTGGTAAGCATAGCAAAAGCTCAGGAATGAGTCTACAATCACCTGTATGTAGAATGTTACCAAACCTTCCTTCAAACAGAAACATTACTGCACCTGAAATTCACAAATCACATAAGAAAATTGCCTATTAATGCAATTGCTCCTAACCAATCAACTACATTTTGGAACCAGAATTTAAACTAAATGAAGAAACTTCTAAGGCCAGACAAGAAACAGACAATAGCACTGAAAACAAAGGAAATGCACTATAAATTGGTAGATCCTCTTCTGATGAACTAATGCCACCATACTGAGAAATAGGAATCTTGTTGTGGAGATACTAATCAAAATGGTGAGTTAAATGCTATTTCTGCAAAAGCTGCTTGCTGGAGATTCTCTATACCAAACTGTAGCAGATCTACTTAAGACTATTTCTGATCTAAAAAAGGCACCATGAAAACAAAAGGGTCAAAGGACTGATGACATTACATGACTTAGAATTTTCCATATGCTCCTGAATGTAACCCCCTCCCCCCTTGCCGGACAGAATGACCTTAAAAAGGCAAAAGAATCAATTGCTTGAGTGGCTCAAGACAGCTTGCTATACAGAAAATGAATGCAAAGAATATTGGAAGTCAAAATGTAGTAATCCAAGGCCTGACAAGTGGGATTTCAAGTTAAGTTCTAAAAGAGATTGAAAAGCATACACAGATATGAAGGGGCATACTTATTATATATTCTTTGCACAGTATAATTACGACATAGAGAGGCCTTCATAGTGCAAATAAAAGCAGAGCACCAAAAGGGAAAAGGAAATGGTAAGCTACAATAAATATTTGAGAAACTTACAAATAGATAAACTGACAGCATTGCAATATCAAAGGAGAAAGGTCCAATTGAAGATCAATGAAGAGGAAATAGGTGAAGGTGAGATGAAATTTGCTAATCTCCCTCTTAAGTAACCTAAAGAGATAGCTTTCCATTAAGTATCTAGCAAAAAGAAGATGACCTTTTGCAACTCAAGAACCCAATGCATCAAAAAGTTCCACCGAAGTTGTTTTCTCTTCCAGGGAAGAGTTTATAGTGGAATAGAACCAAATATAAACAGAACAATCACCAGGTAAAAGACGAAAATAGTTCACCTAACTTATTGGAATTTTACATGCAGAGACATACTCTCTTACAAGAAGGCAGAACTTAGCACTTCAAGCTTTCCTGTATAATGAAATAACAATCATAGAATTTATATTTTTAAAAAAAAAGTTTACTCAAAATGAAGCTTAAAAGGGGGAAGGGGGGGGGGGAACACTTGAATTACCCATACCATACAGCCAGATAGAGATTTAGGAGTTCAAAAATAAACTTTTTGAAAATGGAAAAACAAACGAACAAAAGGCGTAACTGCATAAAACTTGTATACTTCTATGGATTATACACATAAAACAAGGGAATCTGGGCCCAGTGAATGACAAGTCTATCCATTTCTTAAAGAGAACTGCAGTACCAGACTCACGCCAATCCATCCAATTAAACAAAAAAATTACCAAAATAGATGACATACAAATGAACATTAAACAAACAAGAAAGGAAATGACTAACTAACCAGGGCAATGATTTGCATCAAAGGCAGTCACTGCAAAATCACCATCTGAATCCTCAATTGCCAGACTTTGTCCAATCTCAATTCCCACAAACAATCCCTGATCAAGCTGCCAAATATATTGTTTTTTAACCAAAATAAATCAAACCCATAAAATCAAACAAACCAAACTCCAACACACTCAAAATTATAATTACAAAGAAAAACGGTGGAACCTGAGGATAATATTGAAGGACAAGGGCCTTGGTGAGCTGAGTAGAATAGATTGGATAGGAAGCATGTGTGAGAATTCCTTGAGAATGGTCCTTGTGTGCATGTGTGAGGAAATGATGCCTTTTTGCCCTTGAATTTGGAGTCCATGTATCCACTGAAAATGGTAATCCTCTTGGCATTTCAATTGGCATCTTATCTTCTTCTTCCTTCCTTCCTTCCTTCCTTCCAATTTTTCACACACAACACACCGTTATCAAGAATGATGGTCTCTCTCCCACTCTTCCTGGCTCTCTCGCGCTCTCTCTTTCACTCTCTCTGGAGTTGGGGAGGGAGATCCGAAGGGAAATTTTCAAAGTCCAATTAGCAGGGGGAAATTGCAGGGGAAGATCGGGATATTATACTATACAGTCGTTACATATATGAAATTTGTGACTGATGAGCTGGCATCGACTTACTTATGGAAAACCGACTTGAACTTAGATTTGGGGCAGCACAACTTGCAGCCCCAATCGGTGGAACAATTTGATTCATAAGAATGCATTTGTTTTGTAACTTGTTTTTTCAAAGAATATTACTTTACTCTTTTTTTAATAAAAATAAATCTAGTACATATAATTTTTACTTGTTAAATCTTAACAATTTGATTTTTATATAGATTACAATATTAATCTTTGAACTCATAAATTCTTTTTAAAATTTAAAATTATACTTATATTCTTTTAACAAAAAACTTTAATATAATTCTAATCTAGTTATGCCTTCGAAACATCATAAAAATTTATATACAACTTATACATATACTAGTATGTATAGGATCTAGGAAAATATATACACATATACATATAAAAATACACACAAATCAAGGGTTCAAAATAAACTTAAAGGGTGCACTTGTTTTGCATTTTATTTAAATTAATTTTTAATAAAAATTAAACTAATGCAACTAAATTTTACTTATAAATATCGATAATTTTATTATCCGTTTCAAGTATATCGCAATAATGACTTTTTACTTCTATAAATTCTTTATATAATTCAAAATCTTATTTATATATTTTTTAAAAATAAATATAATCTCAATTCAAGTATATGAAAAACTCCAAAATAATATAATGCATGTTTGACTAATCCAAACTAGTGTTCTCAAAATTAATAGGCAAATTCACAAGCTTTTTAATTGACACTTAGTTCACACGGTGTCATTAGTTCCGCAACATTTAGCTGAGGAGAAAATATTATGTAGCCTAATTCTTCCCTCTATTACCAGAGGACTTAAGTAGCAGCAAGCCGATGGGTAGATGACTACGTTTTTACAAAAAGTAAAAAGAGCATTTTAAGAAAGAAGGGTACTCGTGCCCCACCTTTACTTCTAAAAGCTGAAAGGTAGCCCTAAGAAAGGAAGGTAGCGTCTTCCTCTCATCTAAATTTGAAAGTAAAATCTCTTTCCCTCACTTTCACGACTTAGTTGTGCTGGTTGCTAGCCTGCCTTTCTTTTCTATTCGTTATCTAAACTCACATTTGTACCAGCAACAACTTGATCCTGACTAAACCAAGCTACTCAGTCTTATTACACACCTGCACAATAACAAAATGCAAAGGGATAGAAGTAGAGAAGAAAAAACACAAAGCAATTATGGGTCTCACCCAACCTTGAACTTCGATTAATAATGAACAAGGATTACAATAGAAAATGCCAAGTCTTTATGGCTACAAGCACTCACACAATCCATACTAGACTTCCTCCTAAAGCTTATCTTGTCCCTCTTTATAATCTTTCTATACAATAGCTATCTATAATAATGAATGAGATGATGTCACAAATTAATAACTAAGCTATTTATAGAACTTTCCTAAAGTAGTTCTCAAGTCATCATGAAACTGACTTCAACTTGAACTCAGCTACGTGAGGCTTATCTCTAAGCTTTCGGAAAATCTCCACCATCAGATCAACCCACATCATCCCTATTCCTTCAGAATAAGGCTTTAGACTTAGTTTTGGATAAGACTCCATTTCCCAGTCGGGTTCTACCTCCTTCTCGAGGGGCAAGCCCATGAATCAAGTCTATCAGGCACAAACCAGTCCACACCATAGCTAGGGTCTATGCACGCCTTATGTCCGTCTAACCCATACATGCTTAACCAAGTCTGTCCATCGTGCCTTGGTCTAAGATTTTGCTGAATTCGAGAACTTTGCCTAAGCTTTGGTCTTAGTTCTGCCTCATAGTTTACCTGGTATTTAAGTCCTCTATGGTTCCACCATCTCATGTTCTGATACCAACATTCAGCAAAGCCTCCGTGTCTCTTAGGTCCACTTGTTGACTAGCATAGTCTAGCCTGTGAGTAGTTTGCGCATTGTCCCATGTGCCTTTGGGTCAAACTTAAGGATCTAACATACCTTTCCTACTTAGAGAGGTCCTTGTCAACATTGAAGGTTGCTGGGTCTTCCAATATTCAACGATCTCCTTCTCAAATTACCACAAGTTCACGTCTCGTTCTCAAGTGATATCAGCAATACTTTTACCTTTCCAATGGACTAAGTACTCCATCTACTAGTTCTTTTTGCTTTGTCCCTTAGTTAAGTGAGTAAGCATTTTCGCCACTTGCTTGTTATACTAAGCTCGAATGAATGGTAGAATTCAAACCAGCTCCTTCCTATCCATTGGGTGGAACTTCTTTAAAAAGATCACATGAAAGGTAGGATAGATCTTCAGCCTATCTGGTAGCTTCAACCTATAGGCTACTCTTCCAACTATTTTTACGATCTCGAAAGGGCCATCATACTTAGGAACTAATGCCCTATGTATATCCTTACTGTTGATTTTCTTCCTGATTTGGGAAGTCAGTGTTAACATCGCTTGATCCCCTACTTGAAACTCCATGTCCCTCATGTTCTAGTCCGCATATTTTTTCATCCATTGTTTGGTGAAGGTCAAGCTATCATGAGCCTTATCGACTAGCTCTTGCTTGGCTCAAGCAAACCTGTAAGTAGTAGGACATTTACCCCCACTTCGTTTCAAAGGAACCTCATGGGACATCACTAGTTGCTAGCATGTTGCCAACTCAAATAGGGACATATCAATCAATGGAGACTTGTGAAGATTTATAGCTCAGTTGTCAGCATCAAGCAAGTCCGCCCAATTCTTCTAGCTAGCAGTGACATAGTGTCTTAGATAATCTTCTAACAAAGTATTGATCCTCTCAATCTGTCCATCGATTTAAGGATGTTTTGCTGTGGAAAACTTTAATTTCGATCCCAACACTCCCAATAAAGTCATCTAGAATCTCTCTGTAAAACTTGTATTATGGTCATTAATGATATCCTTTGGAATTCCAAAGTACTTCACAACGTGCTTGTAGAATAGTCCTACAGCTTCTTCCACTAAACACACCTTAAGAGTAAGGGCAAAGACCGCATATTTTGATAATGATCTACCACCTTAAAGATCGAAGCCATACTTTTCATTTTAGGATGGTCGAAGATGAAGTCCATAGAAACTGACTGCCATAGATGATCTGGGATTAGCAAAGATTGCAGAAATCTAACTTTCTTTCTTGCTTCCGACTTGTCCAGTTGGCACACTAAATAGGACTTTACACATGTCTCGATGTAGTGCTCCATCTTAGGTTAAAAAAATCTCTTTGACAACAATGCCTGCATTTATTTCATGCCTAGGTGACCAATCTACTATGGATCATGGGTCTCCCTCAAGAGTTATTGTCAACAATCCCCCATTAGGATATAGACTCTACCTTCCTTGGCATAAAGTAAGCCGTTATCTATCCAATAGCTCCTTATTAGACCTTTCTGCACTTGGTCTAACAATTTGACATAGACTGAGTTTGCACGACACAATTTTCTAATCCAATCCCAGAAATCAAATTCTACCAAATTAAGGGCTGCCACAATCTCCCCCACTTGTTTCGGCTTAGGGCATCCCCTACAGCATTCTTCCTTCTCGGTTTGTATATCTAGTCAAAGCTGAATTCTACCAAGAACTCTTGCCACTATGCCTGCTTGGAACTTAGCTTCTTCTGGGACTTGAAATAGATGTTAGCTATATTTTCTGTTACCACTGTGACATGTGCACCCAGCAATTAGTGTCTCTATGTCATCAAGCAATGTACCACCACCATCATCTCCTTTCCATGAGTCGAGTATCATTGCTCATATTCATTGAGCTTCCGACTCTTAAATGTCACTTGTTGTTTATTCTACATCAAAACACCACTAACACCTATGTCGAGGCATCAATATATACCTTAAACAGGGGGATTGAAGTCTCGCAGCTTCAAGATTGGTTCTGAAGCAATAGCTTACTTTCGGCTTTGGAATGCCTCCTCGCACTTGACGCTCCAATCCCACTTCCTATCCTTCTTTTGTCGGTCTTGAAGGCTAAAAAGGGGAAATTACAGAGCACGCAGCGGAAGCGAAAACTGAAAAACTAAAGAACAGGGGAACTCCCGAACAGAGCCGGCGCTGGTTGCGCTCTGTCTAGATTTCGAAAAGAAAATTTTCTAACCTTTTCTTCTTGTTCTCAAAGATGGCTGGACTGGAATGTGTGCAACCGGGGTAGGTGTGCTGGTGGAAACCTCTGGTCAGATTCCTACAAGCCTCCAACTCCGTCTTTGCATGTATTTGAACGCCAACCTCTCGATCTTCCAGCATATGGCCTGCCTAATTCCGTTTAGTGAATAACTCACAAATTAAGAAACTTTTCTTGGAGAGAGAGTGAGAGAGGCGTCTCTTTTTCACAAAGAAGAAGTAGTGAAAAAAATAACGTTGTATTCAATTCTCCTGTTTAACCTAAATAAAACCCTAGGTTAAATTGGATTGGCCTATTGGACTCTTAGTTTAGCCATTTGGATTAAATTAATTATTCTAATTAGAACCAAATAAATGGCCCAACAAATAATGAATTTCCCAACCCAAATAAACTAGTTCAATTAACATGCCTATATTAGTTTAGTCCCAGGTTAATTTTTAATTATTCAAACTAGGCCAAAGCCCTAAACAATTAATTAACCCACCAAACTAATTTAATTAATTCTTTCTCTCATGGACCTTTATTTTATTCTAGCCCAATAATTAAATCAGACTATTTAAATAAAATAAATTTTATTTAATTTAATTTAAGACCAATTCCTTAGCTTGTATTTAATTAGGACTCACGGTCTATACTGGAGACCGAAAAACACACCGCATTGGCTACTAAAATGACCAAAATACCCTTACCATATAAATAACTGTATTTTGCATTTTAAATATTTTCTAATATCACCATAAAAAAATATTAACGCCAAGGACAATGATGCGTTAGCAAAGTCTCCAACCTACAGGTGTAATGACTAAAATATCCCTCTATACATTGCCGTACATTTAGAGAGGAAGAAATGTACTAACACCTCTCTAAATGACATCTACCATCTTTAGGCTTCTAGTCCAATGATCCAAGACTTTCTAGATTATTTTCGCTTTCCAAGGGAGCTATCCTAAAGCAAACATCCAAGTCATATTTCCCAAGGCCTTGGATATTTAGATCATTCAGATAACCACAAGGGGTGATATACTATAGAAACTATCTTGTACAAGTTTGTCTTAACTAACTAGTCATACATACCCAACATGCAAGTATATTGGTCCTACGATAGAACCTCAACTATAGCATATCAAAGTACATACTTCCAGCTTCGTCAGACCACCAACTCATACTCAAGTCGTAGAGTACTAGTCCACGCTGTAGTAGTAGTAGTCTAGGTTTCTACCATATAGTACTTTTAGAAACCACTACTATAGGTCATGTTCCACGTATTCGAAATACGCTTATGTCATGAAGTGAGTGGACTATTCACTAGCTAAAGGTAAGCCATTCCCCATTTGAAATTCACAACATAATAACTTAGACATGATGAGATTCTCATTCTCATCAATCGATTAAGAACGAACGTTTATGTGTTAAGTAACCCGTAATCCATACTTTACTGTGAAAGACCTCTATTCACATGGACCACTTACTTAAACACAATAGGTCTTTTCCAAACGTAATTGTGCACAAAGAAGATGTAAATTCACAAACAATTTCTGAAAATAAATTTTTTATTAAAATATTCGATATTTACATCAAAAACCTAGTCTAAGAGGACATATTTCCCAACAATCTCCCACTTGCACCCTAAGACTAAGTAAGTCCGTAGGTGCCCACCTCTATAGCGTCTAAATGTCTCTTGAAGACTCTCTTAGCCAAAGGCTTGGTGAATGGATTAGCTAGATTATTCTCGGAGGAAATCTGTTCCACCACGACTTCCCGTCTCTGGATAAAATCCCGGATCAGGTGGTACTTCCTCTCGATGTGCTTTCTCTTCTTGTGATTCCTGGGTTCTTTGGATTGTGATATTGCTCCAGTGTTGTCACAATACATTATAATCAGCCTGTCTATATGTGGCATGACTCCAAGTTCTGAAAGGAACTTTCGGAGCCAGACTGCTTCCTTGGATGCCTCCGAAGCTGCCACATACTCAGCTTTCATGGTTGAGTCAGCAATGCAAGATTGCTTGATACTTTTCCATGAAATAGCTCCTCCAGACAAGGTGAAGACAAATCCACTAGTGGATTTTCTCTCATCCTTATCCCCCTGGAAGTCTAAGTTTGTGTATCCTGTAGGAACCAAGTCATTAGCCCTGTAAACCAACATATAATCTCTCGTTCCCTTGAGATACTTGAGAATATGCTTTACAGCTTGCCAATGAACTTCCCCAGGATTTGACTGATATCTGCTAACCAAGCCTACGGCAAAGCAGATATCTAGCCTAGTACATAGCATGGCGTACATAAGACTTCCCACAGCCGAAGCGTAGGGAATCCTACTCATTCTGTCTTTTTCTTCTTGAGACTTAGGACAGTCCCTTGAAGAAAATGACAACCCATGTCTGCAAGGAATTAGAGCTCCTTTGCATGAGTCCATGCTGTACCTGGCCAGCATCTTATTAATGTATGCCGTTTGAGATAATCACAACATTCTCTATTTCCTATTTCTAAGAAGTCTAATCTCGAGAATGTAGCTGACTTCTCGCAAGTCCTTCATACTGAATTGACTAGACAGTCAAACCTTTGTCGATGACAATGACCCTACATCATTTCTAATGAGTAGAATGTCATCCACATATAAGATAAGAAAAATCACATTAATGCCTTCAAATTTTCTGTATATGCATGGTTCATCCTCGTTTTGAATAAAACTATAAGACTTTATAGTCTCATCAAAACGAATGTTTTATGCTCTTGATGCCTACTTAAGTCCATAAATGGACTTCTTAAGCTTGCAAACCATATATTCTTAGCCTTCAGCAATAAAGCCTTCCGGTTGGGACACATAGATATCTTCGCTAAGATGGCTATTTAAAAATGCCGTCTTGATATCCATTTGTCATATCTCATAGTCATAATGACATGCGATGGCAAGGAGGATACAAATGGACTTAAGTATGGCTAACGGGAAAAAGGCCTCCTCATAATCGATTCCCTCTTTCTGAGTATGTACTTTCGCCAGAAGCCTAGCTTTAAAGGTTTCCACCTTCCCATCCACTCCTCTCTTTCTCTTGTATACCCACTTACACCCAAAGTGTTTTATCCCTTCAGGTAAAGCTACAATATCCCAAACCTAATTGAAGTACATAGACTCAATCTCGACTTTTATTACTTCATACCATAGATTTATATCAACATCAGTAACAGCCTCCTCGTATCTAGTGGGGTCTTGTTCCTAATGGTAGGAGACAAGCTCGAAAGCTTCTCCAGTCCATCTCTCCAGAACCCTAGACACTCTCCCACTACGACAAGGCTCCAGTTGTACAGGCTCTTGAGACTGTGCCTTTTCTTGTTCTACAATCGGGTCAGAAGAAGTTGATTTCAAAGATAACTTCTCCTCAAGTTCCAACCTAGTTGAACCTTTTGTGGAAGTACTCTGATCATCCTCTAAGTATCTAGCATTGGTACTTACTAGTACTTTCTACTCCTTAGGATGATAAAAGTAACCACCCTTTGTCCCTTTTGGATACCCAACAAAATAGTATAATTCTGATCTTGGTTCCAACTTGTTTCCCTTAACTAGTACATAAGTTGGACAACCTCATATCCTGAGATGATTCAGACTTGGCTTATACCCTATCCACATCTCATAGGAAGTCCCAAGTACTTATTTGGAAGGCACCAAGTTTAGAATGTATGCCACTGTTTTCAAGGCATATCCCCAAAAAACACTGGAAGAATAGCATGAGACATCATGCTTCGGACCATTTCCATCAATGTTCTGTTCCTTCTCTCAGCTACTCCATTCTATTAGGGTGTCCCCAGTACAGAGAGTTGGGATACTATCCCATGATGTACCATGTAGTCCTTAAATTCACCAAGGAGGTACTCTCCACCACGATCCGATCATAAGGTCTTGATCAATTTATCTGTTCGACACTCTACTTCAGCCTTAAACTTTTTGAACTTGTCAAAAGAGTCAGACTTGCACCTCATCAGGTAAATATAACCAAACCTCATACAATCATTCGTGAAAGTGATAAAGTACTCAAAACCCTCTCTAACTGGTGTAGATAAGGGATCATACACATCAGTGTGAACAAGACTCAATACCATTTTGACTCTATCCACCTTAGGGGTAAATGACCTTTTGGTCATCTTTCCTATTAGGCAGGATTCACACTGAGGCCAATTTTCCAATCTCAATAAGCCCAATGGCTCATCATGGATTAACCTCTGAATCCTAGTTGAGTTGATATAACACAACCTTAGATACCAAAGATAAGAGTCATTGACATTGGTTTTTCTCTTCCTTGTTAAAGGTTTAGATTGGACGTTATTTAATTGATTGTTAATAGGGTTTAAGAAAAATAGATTCCCATATATGTGCCCAGTACATAAAATTTTTCCATCTCTACTGATAGAAATACCAAAATGAAAAGATATAGAATATCCTTGATTTATTAGTTTCGCAACTGAAATTAAATTCTGTCGAAATCCAAGTACATATAAAATATCTTTCAAAACCACTATTCTATTATAATAAAAAACAAGATCCAGCTCTCCCACTGTAAGGGCTCAAACTTGTGCTCCATTTCTCACACGTAGTCCATGTTTGCCCTTCTGGAGTCTTCTAATATTTCTAAACCCCTACAAGGAGTTACAGATGTGATCAGTGGCTCCTGAATCAACAATCTAAGTAGAAGTTAATCCAACCATTGATATAGACTCTAGATAGAAAACATTCCCTGTGGAATTTTTCTTGGCTTGAAGATCCGGACACTCATTTTTCGAGTGTCCCTTCAGTCCACATTTAAAGCACTTGCCCTTAGGTTTGTCTTTGGGCTGGGTCTTGAGCTGGCCCACTGCGTTTCCTTTCTTCCTTTTGAAGTTTTTGGGCTTGGGCCCAGTTCTAGAGGAAGAAGCCTTAGCAATCATAGCCTTTGATTGTGGCTTCATGACCTTCTCCACCATTTGGAGTTCCTTCATCAATTCAATTAAACTAATGTTTAACTTGTTCATGTTGTAATTCAACTTGAACTGAGTAAAGGAACTCGGTAGAGATTCGAGAATTATGTCCACTTAGCTCTCGGGGTCAATGACAGCCCCTAAGATTTCTGCCTCCTCGAAAGCAGTAATTATCTTGAGCATATGCTCTCTGACTACTGCTCCCTCAGCCATTTTAGTATTTATGATAGTTCAAAGAGCCTCTTGCCTTGCGGGCCGGCTCTTATCCGCAAACATCGTAGCCAATGATTGGCTTATATCGTATGTAGAAGCCATGTGCTTATGTTTTGACTAGAGCACATTAGACATGGAGGCCAATATGTAACAATGAGGTCGGCCTTCTTCCATGCCTTCTCAGCCTCTCGCTCCTCGGCGGTGGAACCTTCCCCGATAACAGGGCAGGTTTCATAAATGACATACTTATATTCTTCCGCCGTGAGTATTATGTCCAGGTTCCTCTTTCAGTCTATATAGTTTGGTCCTTTTAGCTTATTCTCTCAGAGAATAACGGCCAATGGATTAAAAGAACCTCTCACCATTTCTGAAAAATCAAAAAATAAAAGAAAAAGATTTAGTTTGTGAAAACAAAACAAATTTGTGCACTTTATCAAAACTGATAATAATTAATTTGGCTCTTAGAAAAACTGACATAGCTTCTTGGAAAGATTAACAGTTCCCTAAGCTAAGTGTATTAACCATCACAAATTAATTTCCCTTCTAGGTAATGATTTAGAAGATAACTCTATCGAGGAGATTGCCGTTTCCTCTCATTTCCTATGGACATACCTCGCACTATAACCTCTAACGAGGGGCTGGCCGTTCATAGTACGTGTCCCAAGTTATTAATTACATCCCTCCATTAGATCTAGATTCTTGTGGTATTCCCATCCTATACGGGTTCACTCCTAGGGTTACGCAAGGGGACCGACGATCTCTAATGAGGATCATGATGGAAGCCGTAGGGCCGTTGGAACCCCTCTCCCGCTTAGTCTTTTAAAATAAGGGTTTTTCTGAAAAATATCCTTTTGAAAATTTTCATTAAGTTTTTCCTTTAACTCAAAAATAAAATATCTAAATCCATTAAAATCTCTATGTCAAGGTTTATATCCTTTGAGAGATTTTTCCATGGATTAATTTTATTTAAGTTAAAAACTTAATGATTTCAAAAATTTTCCAATTAAAACTTTCTAGAGAATTTAGTCTCAAGTTTATTTGATAAAACAATTTTTGTTGTGTCAAAAATAAAACAAAATGGCTTTCTATTTTAACTTACAAAAATATCTAAATCTAATATATTTTCTATGTCAAGGATTAAATCCGTTGAGAAAATATCTAAGGATTAATTTTTGTTCAAGTTAAAATAACCATTTAATTTGTAAAAAAATGTTTTCTTTGTAAAAAATATTCCCAAAGACTTTGGTTTTTGAGAAACCGTGCACATAGGTACTTAAAAAACAAATAGCATGCTAGAAAACAATAGACGTTTTCATACTTTTCTATTTTTAAACCTAAGTGCCCAGATAATAGAATTAAACACATTAATTAATTAATTAATAGTCTTGTTTAATCCTAAAATCTCTTACTAATATTTTTCATGCAAAAATATTCCTTGAATATTAACTATTGCAAAAATATTAACTTCGCCTGGTATGGACCACCAAAAAAAAATGCAAGAAAAATTACAAGGAAAAATAAAAAGTTCTCCTTGGTCCACTACACCTACTGTAATGGATCCAGCACCCATCATCACTATAGTCCACTGCACCTGCTGTACAGAACCAGAACCCATGGGTGACTTAAAATCTAGACCTGCGGCCCGCATGCAGACCGGAGTCCAGACCCGAGTCGGCGCCGGTTTGGGCAGCCTCAGCCGGCGCCGGTTCTGGTTTGTCGGGCTCCTCTGTTGTTTTTTTTTTTTTTTTTGCGTTTTCTTCTGCAGATTTTCCTCTGTTTTTCCTACGCAACTTCTGGTACCATTGACTTTTCGATTTCAATCCAAATATAATGAAATCACCAAAAACCAACAACTGCCTATACTCATTAATATTAGGCTTGCACAATTTGCTAAGGAAAATAGTAAATTACAAATCTCCCATACCTCCATCAAAGAGGTTTAACAGAGAATCTATCCATACCAAAACAGTGAAGAATCACGGTTTAATCACACATACGTGTCTAGTTTTATTCAACTAGATGCATGCTTCCTATATTTTCGCAAAACCTTCATGCTCTGAGACTAATTGAAGGCTTAAAAGGGGAAAACACAGAGCATGCAACAGAAGCGAAAACTGAAGAAAACTGGAAAAACTGAAGAATAGGGGAACTCCCGAACAAAGCCGACATTGGCGCCGGTTGCACTCTGTCAAGATTCCAAGAGGAAAAATTTCTAACCTTTTCTTCTTGTTCTCAAAGATGGCTGGACCGAAATGTGTGCAACCGGGGTAGGTGCGCTGGTGGAAACCTCTGGTGAGATTCCTACATGCCTCCTACTTCTTCTTTGCATGTATTTGAACGCCAATCTCTCGATCTTCCAGTATATGGCTTGCCTAATTCCGTTTGGTGAACAACTTACAGACTAAGGAACTTTTTTTGGAGAAAGAGTGAGAGAGGCATCTCTTTTTCACAGAGAAGAAGCAGTGAAAAAAATAACGTTGTATTCAATCCTATTGTTTAACCTAAATAAAACCCTAGGTTAAATTGGACTGGCCCATTGGACTCTTAGTTTAGCCTTTTGGACTAAATTAATTATTCTAATTAGAACCAAATAAATGGCCCAACAAATAATTAATTTTCTAACCTAAATAAACTAGTCCAATTAACAAGCCTATATTAGTTTAGTTCTAGGTTAATCTTTAATTATTCAAACTGGGCCAAAGCCCTGAACAATTAATTAACTCACCAAACTAATTTAATTAATTCTCTCTCTCCATGGACCTTTATTTTATTCTAACCCAATAATTAAATCAGATTACTTAAATAAAATAAATTTCATTTAATTTAATTTAAGACCAATTCCTTAGTCTGTATTTAATTAGGACTCACGGTCTATACTGGGGACCAAAAAACACACCGTCTTGGCTACTAAAATGACCAAAATACCCTTACCATATAAATAACTGTATTTTGCATTTTAAATATTTTCTAATATCACCATAAGAAAATATTAACCCCAAGGACAATGATGCGTTAGTAAAGTCTCCGATCTACATGTGTAATGACTAAAATATCCCTCTATACATCGCCGTACATTTAGAGAGGAAGAAATGTACTAACACCTCTCTAAATGACATCTACCATCCTTAGGCTTCTAGTCCAATGATCCACGACTTCCTGGATTATTTCCACTTTCCAAGGGAGTTGTCTTAAAGCAAACATCCAAGTCATGTTTCCCAGGGTTCTGGATATTTAGATCATTCAAACAACCATAAGGGGCGATATAGTATAGAAACTATCTTGTACAAGTCTGTCTTAACTAACTAGTCATACATACCCAACATACAAGTATATTGGTCCTACAATAGAACCTCAACTATAGCAAATCAAAGTACATGCTTCCAACTTCGTCAGACCACCAATTCATACTTAAGTCGTAGAGTACTAGTTCACGCTGTAGCAGTAGTAGTCTAGGTTTCTACTATATAGTACTTTTAGAAACCACTACTACAGGTCCTGTTCTACGTATTCAAAATATGCTTATGTCATGAAGTGAGTGGACTATTCACTAACTAAAGGTAAGCCATTCCCTATTTGGAATTCACAATATAATAACCTAGACATGATGAGATTCCCATTCTTATCAATCGGTTAAGAACGAACGTTTATGTGTTAAGTAACTCGTGATCAATACCTTATTGTGAAAGACTTCCATTCACATGGACCACTTACTTAAACATAATGGGTCTTTTCCAAACCTAATTGTGCACAAATAAAATGTAAATTCATAAATAATTTTTGAAAATAAAATTTTTTATTAAAACATTCGATATTTACATCAAAAACCTAGTTTAAGAGGGCATATTTTCCAACATGTCTATTAGTGGGGTAGCCATCTTGGAATATCCCTCAACGAATCATCTATAATAGTTGGCTAATCCCAAAAATGACCACAACTCTGGCACCTTTGTCGAGATTGACCAATTCAACACAACTTCTACATTCCTATTGTCCATCTCGATCTAGCCTTGACTAATCACGTGCCCAAGAAAAGTAAACTCCGTTCTCTCCAACTCACACTTCTCCTTCTTCACATACAACTCATATTCCTTGCTCGAACACCTTCCTTAAGTACACCATATGCTTCTCTAAAGTCATGATGTACACCACGATGTCGTCTAGGTATACCACTACGAGCTCATCCAAAAAGTCATAAAGGACATCATTCATCAAGTTACAAAAAGTGGCAGGGACATTGATTAAGCCAAATGGCATAACTAAAAATTCATGGGAGCCATACCTAGTTACCACCGTAGTCTTAGCCTCATCTCCTAAAAAATCTGCACTTGCTAGTAGCTTAATTGAAGATCAATCTTCGTAAAATACCTCTTTGTCACCAATCAATCAAACAAGCCCATAGTATTTGGAATTGCGTATTTGTTCTTAACTGTTAGCTTATTCAATGCCCTGTAATCCATACAAAACTAGAATGAACCATCAGCTTTCTTTTGAAAAAATGCCAGTGCTCCATATAGGGCTTTTGAGGGAACCATCCGACCCACCTTTAACAACTCCTCGAGTTACTTCCTTAACTCATCAAGCTCAACAAGTGATATGTGATAGTGTGCTTGTGCTTGAGAAATGGCACCGGGACCAACTCGATTTTATGATTCATTGCATGCCTTGGGTTAAGCACTTAGGCAAATCCTTAGACATCACATCAGCGAAATCATCCAATATGTTGGCTACCTTATTCGGGACCTCCGGGTATGTAACATCCCATTTAAAACCACTTTTATTATATGAAAAAAGTTGTGCATGGCATAGCATTTTATATGACATTTGATAAATTGAACCATTTTCATGAGTATATGTGATCTATGAGTTGGTTAGTTCATGAATTTATTTACTTTGATATAATTGTTGGAGGACTATTTAAACAAAAGTGGTTGTAGTCTAGTGGTTAAAGTTTGGTGTTTGTTTCTTAGTAGACTTGAGCTTTTATTTTATGAGTATTATTAGAAGGAAAATTGAGTAAGTGAGTGAGAGTTAAGGAAATTTGTTAGTTTCTTAGTGGACTTGGGCTTTTGTTTTATGAGCATTATTAGAAGGGAAATGGAGTAAGTGAGTGGGAGTTAAGGAAATTTGTTAGTTTCTTAGTGGACTTGGGCTTTTGTTTTATGAGCATTATTAGAAGGGAAATTGAGTAACAGAGGAATATTTAAACAAGAATTGTTGTGGTGTAGTGGTTGAAACAAGAGTTGTCGTGATTTAGTGATTAAAATAAGAATTATTGTGGTTTAGTGGTTGAAACAAAAGTTGTTGTGGTGTAGTGGTTGAAGCTAGAGTTGTTGTGGTTTAGTGGTTGAAGCTTGATATTTAATACTTGGTGACTTGAGTTTAAATCACAACTCTTGCAAACCTTTCCATTCTTATTTCTCAAAGTTCTCATAAGCTAAACAAAAACCAGTTACCCACACACACTCATGAAAATTCTAGCTTCCTTTACTCTCAAATTTCGCTCTGATTTTAAGCAAAAATCACAACACAAGACCCTAAATTTTCTTTTCTTATTTCTGCCCAAGCTGAACCAGAAATCAGTCTATACTTTTCTCCTTTTCCTCTCATTATATGGGCCACTTTAGTACCATAGAGCATAACCATAAACTCATTCTATTCACTGTAGTTTCGGCAAAACCAAGAGGAGCAAAAGTTACCATTTGTCCCTTGTTTGTTCAAGATTCTAAAATAAGGTATAGTCCTTCCAAACATAAAAAAACACCCAAACCTAACCTAGACTCTTCATCAAAACAGCCACCAATCAAACCCTAAACCTCTCTTCTACACGAAAAAAAACACAGCCATCTTTTCTCTCCAAGATTTCGACCATCACAACTCCAATCACCACTAAAATTGAAACCTAAGAGTAAGGTAAGCAACTCTTCAACTCTACCTCAATTCTTCTCATCTTCTTCTCTTAAATCTCGATCAAAAGGAACTGATTTACACCCTCCTATTTTTTGTGATTTTTGAACAAGAAGAATTAAGGGACCCAATCATTTTTTCCTCTCAGGTGAACTCAACCGATCACTAATAAGCCACCTTTACTTCGTTGTCTTGTCTATTCAAGAAGTATTTTGAGACTCAATTCCTATTGATTTGAATGAGGTTAATTTTATAGTGATGTTATTATGTACAAAGTATAGCATGAAAAGTATGAATGGATGGGATGGTTGAGTTTGATGGAGCAATAGTTGATCTAGGTGAGTATAAGGTGAAATATTATGATATCCTATTATGTTGGACCTAGATCCATCTTATGGTTGGTTAAAGATGAGATCTTTTGATTCATATAGGGTTATTATATGGATTTAATGATAGTTGAGTATATGAGTTATCATGCTGATTATTTAAATTGACTATATGCATGCTTGATAATGAGTAGCATAACGAGAGAAGGTTATAGGTATAGTTTATTAAATTGATTCGTTTAGATGCCATGGTTGATCTATGGAATCATGGGGATTCATGTTGCATGAAATAATAGTGGCTAGGCTATGTGCACTATTTCAGTTCTAACCATAGAAACATTAATTCTAAATAAGGAAGAAAAGTAAGAAAGAGATCAAGCATTGCCTTGGTTGATTATTGAGAATATCCAAGTAAGTCCCTACATAACTATTTTGCTAAATATTACATGTTTGCAAGTATTTTTGTACAATGATATTTGAAATAGTGTTAACATAATGATTGATATGATGATTGGAATGTTGGTTGAATATGATGAATTATACTGTGGTATTTTGATACTTAGTTTGAGAACGTATATTTTATTTTCTAAATGAGTTTGTCAAATTTCAACTTTTAAACTGAAAATGATTTTTTTTTTATTACCAAACGTTTTGGAAAACTTATTGTGAAAAAACACGTTTTACAAAGATAAGTAATCAACGATTGTGAAAACAAGAGAAATGATTCTGCCCCTAAATGGGAAGCATTGAGTACTCATTGGGGGTAGGCTAGTGGTGCTAGTCTTGAAGAGTTAGAGTGAGTCATATAGCAGGAGGCCACCTTTAGAAGATGAACTCAACTTGGAGAGGCGACAATACTACTCAGTCAAGCCAGTCCGAGCTAGCATATGGGTCCATGTGGACTTTATTTATCTGAATTAGACAATCGGTATGTTAGATGTAGAGATGGAGGAGTATCTTACCCTAGTGGGAGGATCCCCCACTGCCCATTATTGAAAGGTTACATTAGGACGCTATCATGGTGGTAATCATGATATGGATTGTGATACTATTGTTTGAATATTGCTAATCCCTACATAATGATCTTATGATTATGATGAGATGATGATTTATTGAGAACTGCTTTAGATATGAATTGATGAAAAGTCTTGCAAACATGATTATGTAGTTTTGATAAACCTGCATGCACGAAATATTTATATATGATATTTGCACACACGAGACTTCTTGAGATGCCAATCTCACACTATTTTACATCATGTTTTCAGGTGAGTGCTTTTATTAAAAAGGTTGAAGAGATAAGAGATGACCTTTAATTTATTTATTTATACTTTGTATTTCTTTCTAGAGATGATTATTAGTTTTAAATTCTCAGACTTGTATAAGTTTTAACTTTAGTTGTAATAAGATTATCGCATAGTTTTATGTAGTTATTTTTGTTCCTTTTGTACCTCGTTATAAAGACTTCTGGTTCTTTGGACGGGGTGACATCCCGCCTATTTGGGTACATAGGTAGTGGGGTGTTACAAGGTAAACATCCTCCTTGATCTCTACTAATGTAGCCAGGTAAGGCATTTAACCATGCCTCAATCTGGACTTAATTTGTAGGATCGACACCATCTGAAGCTCCTGTTTTTCCTTGTCCAAATAGATGCCTTGAACAAAAGAGGAGGTAGACTTGTCCATGATTATTACTCCCCTAACATGTGGTATGACTGCCACCTTCACTACCACTAGGTCTCATTCCTAAGGATTAGATCAAAGTTATCCAAAAGAACCGTCATGAGATTGCTATTGCTTTGCCAAGTCCAAACTTATAAGTTCACACTTGTTATTCTCTGCACTAGTTTGACTTCAGAGTTCATTACCTTTGACCGATTCGAATACTCAACAACATTGAGCCCTAACTACCTCGCCTCACGATCTGCATAAAGTTGTAAGTTGCTCCCGAATCCACCAAAGCCGGCATCTCATTTCCATTAACTTGGGACTTTACATATATCAACCTATGAGATGGAGTCTTCTCCACAGACATGACATTCAGTAATTGTATTAGATTAACATGCAGTGTCTTCAAATTTTCTTAAATAGGTTTCAAATTGAGTATACGCTAAGAAAGTTTTTGAGCCACATAACAAACATTATGGACTTCAATGTATCAATAGAGAATTTATCTTTGTCTTTATAGCTCAATGGTTTTTTTTATAAGACCATAGTTGAAGAAGAATATCTTACTCTATAATATTGAAGATGTAGTTTTAATATGGAGACCACTAATTGTGAAACCCCAGTCGAAACCAACCTTAGAGTAAGGGGTTGGGATGTATATCATATTTTATTGCATGTTTAAATATATTTTTATATGATTTTATGTGCTTTGGATTGGTGTTTTATAGTCTCGAGGGCTTAATTATGTTTATTGAGCAAGAAGGGCGAAATGGTAATTTTTGCTTGAGGTGAAAATATGGAGATAGCTTGAGAATTAAATAGAAAAAATATTTTAGAGAAAAAATAAGAATAAGAGTTGTCGTGGTTTAGTGGATAGAGCTTTGGAATTAATTCTTGAGGCTTTGGGTTCAAATTCCATCATTGGAGCTTTAGCATGATTAAATTTTATTTTTGTAGGGGAAAGGTAGATTTTCGTCCTTGAGTGCTCTAGAGAAGGGTAAAGGTGATGTCCTAGGGGAGACATGATAGAAGTACCCTAATCCTACTCTTGTACCCTACAAAAATTCCTAAGGGAATTCATACCCTTCTTGATCCTTAGTTTTTCTTACTTCTCAATTTCTTAAGTTATTCAATTTATTCAAGCCAATTTCATTCCAGAAAATTCAGTAAAGTGCTGTGGCTTTGAAGGTTCAAAATGTCTAAGTGAAAGACATCTTATGGACCGAAAATGTGGAAGAGATGGGGAAGGTTCTAAGAGAATTAATCCCCCTAGTAAATCTTCAAAACTTCACTCTAGCTATGTTCATTTTCCTTCATGTAGTGATCTGAAATTTTTCCAGCTTCTTGTGCCTTTAAGGTGTCGAAATTTTCAGCCATCATTCCCTCCCCAATGCTGCCAAAAAATGGCCCTCTTGACCGGCTTGAAATCTGAAATTTTCTAGCCAATTTCGGATTGCACCAATGCTGTGCAAAACCAAAAAAAATTCTGGGCAAAATCGCAGCATGTATGAGCTTAAACCAAGCTGTTTTCTTCCAATTTTCTCCCAACTCCTTAGCCATGTTTTTCCTCCATGAAGAAGGTTGGAAACCAGCCTTGAAGGACCTCTGAATGCCCCTTCGAACTCTCTGCAATCTGACTGGAAAATGGCAGCAAAAGCTACCCAGAAAAATTCCAACATTTGCGAAATCTGTACAGGATTTTCTATCCAGCTTTGTTTCCTATTTCAGCCCTAGCCGAAACTTCATTCTTTTTCTGCACAAACCTCTCTCTTGAATAGCCATGAACTGAACCCCATTGTCTTCCCCAAGCTTCTGCACGAAAACCAATCATGGCTGCCCTAAAATATCTCCAATAAATTACTCCAATCATGCCTTGATTGGATACCAAAATTCTAGCAATCCTAATTTAGAAAACTTCCATAAAATAACCCTTAAACAACCAGACCTTTCCTTCACCATTGCACCCCCTCTTTTCGGCCACTATTAGCCTTCTTTAACCAGCCTTCATCCAGCCAAATCACTGAGCAATCAGTCGGCCATTACAGCTCCAAAAAGGTCTCCATTGATCAAAGATATTCTTGCTATATTTTGTTTCCAAATTTGATTCTCAAAAATATTCTTTTAGGATTTCAACAACCAGCCTTTCCTTTTCCTTTCAAACCAGAAAAATCATTTACCTAAACTACCCAACCAATTCGGCCACAGCACACACACAGAATTTCGGCAACTTCAAACCAAAATCCCTCAATTCTCTTTAACCTTCAAGCACACATAGAACACCTACTCACTTCTCTCGCCTAATACCTCTCTAAACCACTTCAATCTTCTTCAAAAAAATTCCAGAATTCATCTACTCACTGCCGTGAGTCCATCCATACCACTTTTAACATCAAACTCCAAAATCCAACTCTCTCATTTGGATAAAAAATCAGTATTTTTGTGAAGGCTCAAGAACACCTTCAAGGTAAGTTTGTTCAAGCAACTTCATCTTCACTAATCTTTGATCTCTAATGAATATATATATGAACAAACATGCTAATGGACGCTCTTCTTCTCTTTCTCTCTCTCTCTCTCTCTCTCTCTCTCTTGGCCGAATACCCTCTCCCTCTTGGCCGAATGAATTCTTCACCAATGGCCATGCTTTATTCATCTCTCTTGGATGGATCTAGTCATCTAGGGGTTGAGATTCATTCGAAACTCCTTCAAGGTACTCATCAATCAAGTAAGCCTTTTCAACCCTCCTTTTTAATTCTAGATTCATGTCTCTAGGATGATATTGGTAGGAGATGGATTATGAATGAGTATGTATTGTTGTGATGAGTTGACATTAAAGCATGAATAAATGTGTGTATATGATGGAGATGGGATTTATGCATGAGTTGGTTATCTTGGTTGATTGTATGATGTTTTTAGGGTTTAATGCATGTCTCCATGTCATAAGTAGTATTTGTGATCAAATATGTTAGAGATTATGTCACCTATGGTGAATATGATCTATATTCATGTATGATTGTTAAAGCTATGATTATATTTATGTTAGTAGAGGTTGGATCATGCCTTGGTAAATTTAGATCTATATTTTTATTCATGATTTGGATGAGTTGATGAATTGAAGTGGAGTATATGTTCATGATTGTGGTTAGTAATAGAAATATGATCATGATCTAGTTGTCTCTCAGCTAAATTTATTTCATCATTATAATATTTAATATTATAATTTTTGCTAATAAGGTAGACTTGGATAATATATATAATAAGGATATTTTAGTCAAATAAATAATAGCTTTTATTTCAAGAAATAAAATATATAGATATTGTATATAATAATAATATCAAATAAAACCTTTTATATAAATAATCATAATAAGTAAAATATTAATTTTGTAAATCTTATATTCATAAATATCATTAAAATTTATTATCTTTCAATTATTATCTTTTAATCAAAACCTATTAAAATTTATTTAGTATCTTTCAATCAAGGCCCATTAAAATTTATTTTCAACTAATTTTAGTTATCAATTATTTTCAAATAATTAATTATTAATAAATCATTATTTTACCTAATACCACCTATGACTCTTCATCAAATAAACTCTAATTTATTCTTAGCAAGATTTAAACCTTCAACTTATTAGTACCTATTTCTCGAAACAATAATTATTTTACATATCAAATTAGACTTAGCTTATAAACCCTTTTTATTTATTATTTGGCCTTAAAACTTGGGACACTAGGATCATGGTAGTAGTGAGTTGAGCTAGCTTTATTTGTGAAAGTGGATTTTAGCTTGAGATTAATTATGGCTTGTATATACCCCAGGCGGGGTTGGGTCAGCTGTTGAAGACCTTTATTTTATCTCAAGCTAAGGATCAGGTAAGCTCCTGCATAAAACCTGTTTAATGCAAAATGTTTATTATGGCAAGCCAAATGTAAAGTGCATGGACATTCATTTCTGTAAAGGCAATTGAGGATTGTCTCCTGTCTTATTTCCGTCAAACAAATTATTTGAAAATTAATAAGTAGATTTACTCAAACTCAAAACTTTATCTAAAACTAGTTTTGACAAAGACTTTGGAAACCCTTAATTGCCATTTTCAAGTGAAACTATGTTTTGTTCCTTTTCCCTTATTGAGTACGTTGAGTACTCAATAAGGGTGGACTGCTAGGGCTAGTCTTTGAAGAGTTAGGGTGAGTCTCTTAGTAGATGGCTACCTCTGAGGGGTAAGTCCTCCCAGGATAGAATGTTAGTCCAGTAGGTTGTGCCGATCCGAGCTAGCAATTTTTTTTCAGTCAAGTGACTGTGTGTTGCCGGAATGGACAATCAATTGTTGTTTGGGTATAAAGAAGGAGGAGTATCTTGCCCGGTAGGCCAATCACCTACCTTTTGTCAGTCTGCACAAAGTGTCGGCATTCTAACCGGTTATGGGGCCCAACGTGTGGTAACCCATGATCATTTTCTTTTGAGTGGTTGATTTTATTGATTATGTGTGGTTGGAAAAGCCAAAACACCACTCTTGATTTTGACTAATGTTTATTGCTTACCAATATTTCTCTTATAAAGATTTATACTTTACATTCACAAACTGTTTTCACTGGACACTCAAAGCACACACGGACTTATTGAGATTTTTGTCTCATCACCCTTTTTACCATGATTTCAGGTCGATCCTGCTGTGGGGATGAGTAGCTAGATATTTCCTGCCTTGGAAGATTTTTCTGATATTTAATTTGTGTAATGCTTTTGGGAGTTGAGAGTGGATAATTTTATTATGGATTTGATTTTGGAATTCTTAGATTCATTCATAGATTTTAATAAATTTTAAGTTAAAGTATTATTTTTATTCCGCTATTTTGATTGTGTGACCTAGTTATAAAGACCCCTGTCATTTGGACGGGGCGACATCCCCGGCCCTGGCGGGCCTAGGTAGTGGGGTGTTATACTAATCTATAATAAAAAATAGACAAAATATCCAATTTAGTCCTTTAACAATTATTTTCAGGGGGTTATAGTCCCTAATCATTTTTTTCATCTTTTTAGATCCCCTAAATATTTTTTTACAACTCATTTGGTTCTTTCGTTAGTCACACTATTAACTTGTCATTTTTTGTAAGGGTAAATCTGGAACTTCACTATATTTCTACTCCATGATGGGATTTCTATATCACAATAATGATTACTGTGGCAGAAACTAAGAAATCCAAGCCCCAAGATCACAAGCGTGTGATTTAAAACACGTTTAACAAGGAACAAAAGGTAACAGTTTTACTTTTCTTTGTGCGTCTGAAAAATAAAATTTTCCTTCTTCTTGTTTGACGATTGTGGTGCGATCTAGCAATCCTCTTGATCAAACATCACGAAAGTCGAATGTCCAGCCACTACAATTACAGTGTGTGATTATCTTTAACAGAAATCCACACAGCGGATCACACTCAAACACCAAACTTTTTCTGTGCTAGCAGAAAACAACAAGACGGCTAAGGTTTTTGTTCTTCTTGTTTGCTGAAGAACCACGAGAAAGAGAGAAAAATGAAGGGTTTTGGAAGTTGTTGTTTTCGCATATTCAAACCCTTTAGGTTTCATACATATCTTCTATATGTCACGAAAAAATACTGAAAAATTGAGAATTCTAAAACAATTAGAATTCTCTAATTGTAATTGGAATTATCAAATTCTCATAATTATAATTTGATCCATAAATTATAACTAATTATAATTTTGCCATAACAACTTCTCTTTCTCGTAATTAGCCCTACTATGTTATCAAATAACATTTTGAGTATATAATCCTTTATTATGTGTGACCTATTAGGTTTCCCAGTCAATTGGTAGCAAACATGAATTAATTCAAACGTCTTTGAGATTAATAATCCATAATTAATTATAATTAATCATATCAATTCTAATAAGGATAGGTTTATTAATTCATCAATTAATAAACTCATATTCTCATATCATGAGCGGTATCTAACAACACATCATGACCACCTAAGAGTCCAGGAAGTCAAGTGGCTTGACATGAACCTTTCAATAACAAACTATAGTGCAATTAACTCCTTTTACCATACAACATCTCATTCGGTTTGGAGTGTGAAATTAGTACCAACTCCCTCCAGCATATATTAATTCTGGCCCGAATATAATAGTACTTGTATTAGAAACCCACTAGTTTAGATGTGTATCAATTGGAACTATTTTTAATACATAGTTGCCTTGGCCAAAGACTTCTCGAGTTGTAATTCCTACAAGTGGCCGTGAGATATTCACCCCTACTATTAAGAGTGGTGAATCCTTTATTGTAGTAGGAATCTCATGTCATGATTTCTCTCATGATTTTCTTAACATAGTGTTGTACTAGAGACTTCATCTAACAGTTATATTACACAAAATTAAACAAAAGAAACTGTAAGATAAATAACGTCTTTCATTAAATAAAATGTGTCATATACAACGTATAAGTGATTGTCTCTAGGGCATAACACTAACAAACTCCCACTTGTACTAGAGCCAATCATTCATATATCTAATACCGAATGACTTAATATGCCTATCATGTTTCTTTTGAGATAGTGCTTTTGTAAGCGGGTCAGCTATGTTCTCATCCGAGGGAACTCTCTCTATCTTTACATCATTCTTATCTATGATCTCCCGGATCAAATGATAGTGTTACAGTACATGTTTAGATCATTTGTGAGACCGTAGCTCCTTTGCTTGTGCAATGGCCCTGTTGTTGTCACAATACAGAGATATTGGACCAACAACTCTAGGAATCACATCCAGTTCCGTCACGAACTTCTTGATCCAAACGGCCTCCTTAGCTGCTTCAGAAACGGCTATGTACTCAACTTTTATTGTAGAGTCGGTAATAGTCTCTTGTTTGGAACTCTTCCAACTTATTACCCCTCCGCACAACGTAAACACGTAGCCGGATTGTGAATTGAAATCATCTTTGTTAGATTGAAAACTGGCATCAGTATACCAGTTTATTTTCAAATCACCTTCTCCATATACTAAGAACACGTCCTTAGTCCTTCGTAAATGTTGGAATATATGCCCTCTTAGACTAGGTTTCTGATGTAAATATCGAATATTTTAATAAAGGAATTTATTTTCAAAAATCATTTGTGAATTTATTTTCTTTATTTGTGCACAATCTCGTTTGGACAAGACCCATTGTGTTTAAATAAGTGATCCATGTGAATGGAGGTCTTTCACAGTAAGGTATGGATCATGGGTTATTTAAACACATAAACATTTGTTCTTAACCGATTGATGAGAATGGGAATCTCATCATGTTTAGGTTATTATGTTATGAATTTCAAATGGGGAATGGCTTATCTTTAGCCAGTGAGTAGTCCACTCACTTCATGACATAAGCGTATTTCGAATACGTAGAACAGGACCTGTAGTAGTGGTTTCTAAAAGTACTTATGGTAGGAACCTAGACTACTACCGCTACAATGTAAATTAGTACTCTATGACTTGAGTATGAGTTGGTGGTCTGACGAAGCTAGAAGCATATACTTTGATATGCTATAGTTAAGGTTCTATAGTAGGGCCAATATACTTGCATGTTAGGTATGTGTAATTAGTTAGTTAAGACAGATTTATACAAGATAGTTTCTACACTATATCGCCCCTTGTGGTTATCTAAATAATCTAAATATCCAGGGCCCTGGGAAACATGACTTGGATGTTCGTTTTAGGGTAGCTCCCTTGGAAAGCGGGAACACTCCAGGAAGTCGTAGATCATTGGACTAGAAGCTTAAGGATGGTAGATGTCATTTAGAGGGGTGTTATTACACTTCTTCCTCTCTAAATGTACGGCGATGTGTAGAGAGATATTTTAGTCATCTTACCTGTAGGTCGAAGACCTTGCTAATGCAGCATTGCCTTTGGGGTCAATATTTCCTTATGGTGATATTAGGAAATATTTAAAATGTAAAATACATATATTTATATAGTAGGGATATTTTGGTAATTTTAGTAGCCAAGGTGATGTGTTTTTTTGGTCCTCGGAATAGCCCGTAAGTCCTAATTAATTTTTGGATTGAGAAATTGATCTCAGTTAAGAGGGTTTTATTTTATTCAGGAAGTCTAATTTATTATTAGACTGGAATAAAATAAATTGAGAGAAATTTATTATCTGGTTTAATTGGTTAATTAATTATTCAGGACCTAGGTCCAGTTTGAATAATTAGAAAATTAACCGGGACTTAAACTAGAAGAAAATAATTAATACTTAATTGCTTATTGGGTAATTTATTTAATTAATCTCAAGAAATAAATAATTAAAGTTTAATTATTTTGGTTCATTAATTATTTATTAGATTATTTATTTAATCCCAAGAAAAATAATTAATGTTTATTATTTTGAGCTTTTCGGTTCTAAAAAAAAATATTATTTTGGCCCAATAGCCTAAACCATAGGATTTTTTCAGACACAGTTTAGAAGAGTTTAGAGTGAAGCCAAGATTTATTTTGTTAATAATATTCGGGTGTTTGAAATATTAAATCCCGAGAATATTATTTTTATCAAAATAATGATTTTTGGTTTCATGACTTTTGGCTTCTGTGTAGAAAAATAAAATAAAATAAAAGAGAAAAAAAATTCTCCCTGAGTCTCTTGGCTCTCTGTCTCTCGTGGCTTTTCTCCTATTGGCTTTTGGATTTGTTTTCTTGATATAAGAAGCCAAGCCAAGACGCTAACGGGTGGAGTGAAAACAACTGAGGCTCTTCTCATCCCAAAATTCTGTACTCACCAACGTTTGATTAGGTTGTGCCATATTCTGAGAATTGAAGAGTCTAGCATTAAGGATTCAGCGGGGGTGGAGAGAAGGTAGACAGTTTTTACACCGGAGCTTCAGCCCACGGGCAAGAAGGAAGCTGTTTTTGGTGCTTCAATCCATTCAACCATAATCTTCAAGGTTTAAGGCTCCAAGAGGTATGATTCTAATCCTTCCATGCTGCTGCCATGCTCTGTTCTATGGTTTTTTCTATCCATTTTTGTCCACTGTGCATGCTCTCTGTTTATGTTCAAATCCTTCAGTAAGTACTTAAGGATATTCTTTACAGCTGCCCAATGACCCTCACCAGGGTCGGATTGGTATCTGCTCATCAAATTGAAAGCACAAGATACATCGGGCCTTATACATATCATAGCGTACATGATAGATCCAACTGTCGAAGCATATGGAATCTTACTTATGTGATCCTTTTCAACTTGTGTCTTAGGAGATATCGACTTTGAAAGGCTTACACCATGTGACATAGGTAAGAATTCCTTTTTGGATTGATCCATGCTAAACCTCTTTAACACTTTGTCTATGTATGTAACTGCGAAAGACCTAGCAACCTTTTAGATCTATCTCTATAGATCCTTATTCCAATAATATAGGTTGCTTCACCAAGGTCTTTCATAGAGAATTGTTTGGACAACCAAACTTTAACCGTTTGCAAGACAGGTATATCGTTTCCTATTAACAATATGTCATCTACATAAAGCAATAAGAAAACGATTGCGTTCCCACTGACGTTTTTGTATACACAAGGCTCATCCATGTTTTGAATGAAACCAAACTCTTTGATTGTGTCATCAAAACGAATGTTCCAACTCCTAGAAGCTTGCTTAAGTTCATAAATAGACCTTTACAGCTTACATACATTTGTGCTATCACTGGATGTGAAACTCTCAGGTTGTGTCATATATACTTCCTCAGTCAGATTTTTGTTTAGGAAAGCTGTTTTCACATCTATTTGTCAAATCTCATAATCATAATGAGAACAATGGCTAGGAGTATCCTGATGGATTTTAACATGGCTACTGGCGAGAAAATTTCATCATAGTCAATACCATGTTGTTGACGATAACCCTTTGCCACTAGTCGTACTTTATAGGTAACTACGTTACCATCCATGTCCGTTTTCTTCTTGAAAACCTACTTGCACCCAATAGGTTTAATTCCTTTGGGTGGATCAACCAAAGTCCATACTTGGTTGTCGTACATGGAATTCATCTCTGACGTGCTGGCCTCAAGCCATTTGCCAGATTTTGAACTGTTCAGAACATCCTTATTAGTAGTAGGCTCATCTTCATTTATGAGCAATACGTTATTGTGGTCACTAATGAGAAATCCATATCTCTCAAGTGCCACACATATACTACTAGACCTACGAGGTTCTTATGTAATAGAAGGTTCATCTATTCTCTCAATAGATATGGGATCAGACGGTCGATCCTTATTTGTTTGATCTTTATGAACTTCACTAAGTTCAATTTTACTCACACTATCCTCTTTGAGCATGTGCTCCTTCTCTAAAAAGACAGTATGCTTCGAAATAAACATTTTATTTTTAGAGGGTAGGTAGAAATAATATTCGAAAGATTCTTTCAGATATCCCACAAACAAACACTTGTCAGACTTACTATCAAATTTATCTGACTGTGGCCTTTTAACAAAGGTAGGACAATCCCACACTCGCAAGTGAGATAACTTTGGTTTCTTACAAAAAAACATTTCAAATGGGGTAGAATCAACCGATTTTCTCGTAACTCTGTTTAGTATATAAATAGAAGTCTCTAGTGCATATCTCCAAAACAATTTTGGTAGGTCTGCAAAAGCCATCATGGTCCGTACTATGTCTAGAAGGGTTTGATTCATTCTCTCAGATACACCGTTATGTTGAGGTGTATGTGGTGGAGTTCATTGAGATAATATCCCATTATCTTTAAGATAACTCAGAAACTCTTGGCTCAAGTATTCTCCTCCTCAATCAGATCTTAGAGTCTTAATACTTTTGTCAAGTTATTTTTCTATTTCATTCTTGAAGTCTTTGAATTTATCAAAGGCCTCAGATTTGTATTTCAATAAATACAAATACCCATATCGTGAGAAATCATCGATAAAGGTTATGAAATAGTTATAACATCCTCTTGCTTGTATTGACATTGAGCAATATACATCAGAATGTATGAGTTCTAATAACTTCTTTGCCCATTCTTCTTTACCTGAAAAAGGAGTTTTAGCCATTTTACCTAATAAATAAGACTCGCATGTGCCATATGATTCATAATCAAATGACCCTAAATCACCAAGCTTGTGTAACTTAGAAACACGATTTTTGGTTACATGGCCTAAACAACAATGCCATAAGTAAGAGGTGTTAGAGTTATCTATTTTAGATTTCTTATTATATATATTGAGAATTGAATTATCCAAGTCTAAAACATATAAACCATTAACCAAAGTTGTTGAACCATAATGAATATCATTCAATGAAAAAGAACAACATTTATTCTTAAATATCAAATGAAATCCATTTAAGTCTAAACATGCAAATGAGATAATGTTTTTCATTAAAACTGGTACATAATAACAATTTTATAATTCTAGAACTAATCCCGTAGGTAGGTTCAGGTTATATGTCCTCACAGCAAGTGCAGCAACCTTTGTCCCATTTGCAGTACGTAGGTCCATGTCACCTTTCTCTAGCCTTCTACTGCCCTTTAGTCCCTACAAGTTATTGCACAAATGAGATCCACATCTAGTATCTAATACCCATATCTCATTTCTAAAGGCAGTATTTATTTCAATCATAAACATACCTGGAGTAGAAGTAGAAGTGCTTGCAAGCTTTTCCTTCTACTTCTTGTCCTTAACAGTCTCCAAGTAGGCCTTGCAGTTGCGCCTCCAGTGGCCCATCTTGCCACAATGATGGCATGGGCCCTTGGTAGCAGCGTCTTTATTCTTCATACCACCTTTGGGCTTCATGTGAGCTTTCTTCTTCTTCTTTTGAACTTTCTTCTTAGAAGAAGAATATTCTACTATTAAAATTGCATTGGAATCCTTTTTCATGGAGGACTCTACAGTTTTGAGAAAATCGATCAATTCAGCAATGGTGGACTCAATCTTATTTATCTGATAGTTAATCATAAATTGTGAGAAACTATTAGGTAAAGACTGTAGAATTAAATCAATACTTAAGTTATGATATATCGTGAACTCGAGAGATCCAAGCTTCTCTATTAAGCCTAGCATCTTTAGTTCATGAATGGCCACAGAAGAACCCTCTGTCATTTTGCAACGGAATAGTTGCTTCGAGATCTTATATCTCTCAGTTCTGGCTTGGGCATCAAACAACTCTCGAAGATGTAGTATAATCGATTGAGAATCTATGTGCTCGTGTTGTTTTTGCAGCTCGGGAGTCATAGATGCTAGCATAATACACGATGCTGTATCACTATCCTTCTTGTGCTTTTTATGGACAGCATGCTCATCAGCATGAGCATCTTGTTAGTGTTGTGCCCTAGAAGCAATTACTTGTACATTGTATATAACACATTTTATTTTAATAAAAAGGCATTATTTATCGTACAGTTTCTTTTGTTTACTTTAAGTAATATAACTCTTCGATAAAGTCCCAAGTACAACACTATGTTAAGAAAATCATGATATAAGATTCCTACTACACTAGATGGTGTTAGTACTTAAATAATCCTTAGTCATAGTATTAATGAGATAGGACATCATTAATGTGTTAAGACTAGTATGTGTTAGACTTCCTGATTTGATCAAGCGGTGGTTCTCATAACCGTGAGTATTGAGATACTCAAAGATAACACATGAATGCTTGTTAATGGAACAAGTTCATTGGATGACCTAGCTTTGAGATAATCACATGGATAACTATTTAGTGCCAGTGATATAATCTCAATATAGTAAACGTGCAAGTATCCTTAGACTTGAGATCTCCAAGGTACTTTGTTTGCTGAGCTTTGTACTTTGATTCCAATCTCCGGAACTCGATCGAGGGTCGCCTATGGGGTGGATATTGGGTACATTGTGAGGTAAACAAAAGTAGTTGAGAGGGTCAATAAATGATTCACCACTCCTAATAGTAGGGGCGAATATCTCATGGCCACTTGTAAGAATTACTACTCGGAAAGTCCTTAGCCAAGGCGATTGTGTATTGAAAACAGTTCCAATTGATACATATATAGAGTAGTGGGTTCCTGGTACAAGTACTATTGTATTCGAGTCAGAATTAATTCTAAAGAGAGTTGTCACTAATTCCATACTCCAAATCGAATGAGATATTGTATGATGAAATGAGTTAATTGCACTGAAGTTTGTTATTGAAGGGTTCATGTCAAGCCACTTGACTTCCTAGACTCTTGGGTGGTCATGATGTGTTGCTAGATACCGTTCATGATCTGAAAATATAGGTTTATTAATTGATGAATTAATAAACTAATCCTAATTATAATTAATAGGATTAATTCTAATTAATTATGGATTATTAATCTCAAAGACGTTTGGATTAATTCATGTTCACTACCAATGACTGGGAAACCTAATAGGTCACACACTATAGAGGATTATTTACTCAAGATATTTTTTGATAACATAGTGGGGTTAATTGAGAGAAAAATAAGTTGTTGCGGACAAATTATAATTAGTTATAATTTGTGACCCAAGTTGTAATTGTGAGAACTTGATGTTTCTAATTACAATTAGGGAATTCTAATAGGATTAGAATTCTCAATTTTGGGAGGAAAATTTCGTGTAACATATAGTAGAGTCACACGAAACCCTAGCTGAGGAATTGGACACACGAAACAATAGCTTCTTCTTCCCTTTCCTTTTCTCGTTTTACTGAAAACAAAAATAACTCTAACTGCCATTATTGTTTCTGCTAGCACAGGAAATTTTGGTGCATGAGTGTATCCTCTCTATGGATTACTATTAGAGATAATCACACACTGTGATTATAGTAGTTAGACGTTCAACTCACGTGGAGGTAGATCAAGAGGATTACTGGATCATGCCTTAACTTAAAGAAAAATTTTTTGTTTTTCGGACGATCAAACAAAGGTAAAAAGCTGCTACATTTATTATCTTTATGTCTTGTTTTCACATATAGGCGAGTCCTGGGATGGTATCTCGTTTTATTTTCATTGTGCCGTATAGATACGAGCCTGAGATACCCAGCAGTAGTATCAGAGCCATGCTATGTGTGTTCTACGGACATTGTTTGGCATGAAAAACTGTTTTCATGTATTCGTGTTTTTCTTTGTTTGTTGTGAAAATCATTTTCACTCAAGTCGAAATTGTTTCGAGCGTTATGGGTTGGGTCCGTAGCACAATATGATTATGTTAAAGTCACAGCATATTTCGAAAGATGCTTTATTTAGGTGCTGAGAATTTTCTGCAGAAAAATGTTTTCAAGAGCATGGTTGTTACCTTCCATTTCATTCTAATTTTTTGTTTTGATTTTGTTTAAACTAATAAATTGATTGTTGTTTTGAGCTTTAAAATAGAAAATACTACTAAGAATTGTTCTGACTGAAAATTTGCAAAAGAAGAAAGCACCAGAAATTGTTTCTAGAATTTTTTCAAAAATCTCCGCCATTGTTTCAGAACACAGGCGGCGCCGACTCCAGCTCAAAGCTGGCACCGGTTCTGTTCTATTCGCAATGTCCAGAAATCATTTTTCGAAGAGAAAAATTTTGGAAACCAGAATAGAGCCGGCACCGACTCTGGCTTCCAAATTGGTGCCGGTTATGCTCTGTTTTACACGATCGAACTGTTTAAAAAAAAATGGAATGGAATTTTGAAAGGAAAAACCTCATTTAATGAGAGACGGGACCCAAAAGTATTTTTTCAAAATTAGTTTTGAGACAATCAATTTTGTTTTTCAAACTAATAATTTTGAAAATCTAAAATTGATGTATTCTCTAAAATGGTTATTTAGAATTTGTTTTATTTTTCCAAAATAGTGATTTTGGAATAATAAAAGTATATTTTTATTTTGTTTAAGCATAGTTAATGGCATGATGGATAGTTATGGACTAAAACCAATTATATCTGTTCATGCATTTTACAGTTTTGGTTTTTATGAAATAGGGCTTGCGTGTCCTTCCTTCTCTAAAATTCTTGTGTAATTCTCTTTTCATTTAACTCCCCTCGAATGTAACTCGAGGTTTTCTCTCTTTAAGAAATTATGTAATTAGTTTACATAGGTTAGATAGGAGTAGAATTATTTCAATTTTGGAGATGGCAACCAAAACAAGGAGAGAAGATAAGACCTTTTACTTAAATCATGCATGAACACATAGGGTTAACTATATTAATTTCTTTTATGGCTCAAAGAAATTAATTTAGAAAAAGTCCATAACCATACCACGTAATCACTTTATTACCATGATTATTAATTATGTGATTTATTGATTTTTATGTATGTCATTCAAAGAAATCACTGAAAGGAACAAATCCCTCAATTAATATTAAACCTAATTCCTTCCATTAATATAGTAAGAACAAGAGTCCTTTTTCGAGACCAGGTTGTTTGGCAAACCCAAGCCTACTTGACATCGGGCATGTTCAAGCTATGGAGTTAAATTCCTTTGGAATTAAATTCCTGATTAATGGGTCGGGTTTAACTAAATTCTTTATCCTAGTTGGGCAAACTCAAGCATAAAGAAATTTAGAGAAAAAGTTGGGGTAGCTCAAAAGGCTTTAAGATTAAAAGCTGTTAATCACCCAATGATCTGGTAGTTACATACGATGTTATTGGTATTGGATATCTACCAATGAACTTAAAGATAGTTTGTTGGGCAAACCCAAGGTTATTCTTGAAGAATTTGGATACCGATCTATTAGGAAAGCTTCCAACAGGCTTTCCTGAATCAGTAGTGGGAGCTATTGGTTTGAGTAAAATAGTGGAGTAAAAATGCGTTTAATTAAAGTCCTAATTATTTGCATATCATGTGCATATACAAATAGCTAATGCTCTCTATCTTTACATCTAGGTCACTTGCATCATGTCAACAAACTTGAACTTACGTAACATCTTGGAAACCAACAAGTTAACCGAACAAACTATCTCGACTGGTATAAAAATTTGAGAATCGTTTTCAAATTGGAAAAGTTGCTCTACGTGCTAAATGCTCTTATTCCATAACCACCAACTCAAGATGCTCATGCTGATGAGCATGCTATCCACAAGAGGCACAAGGAGGATAGTGATACAACATCATGTATTATGCTGGCATCCATGATTCCCGAGTTGCAAAAATAGCACGAGTATATAGATGCTCAATCGATTATACTACATCTTCAAGAACTGTTTGATGCCCAAGCCAGGACTGAGAGATATGAGATCTCGAAGCAACTATTTCGTTATAAAATGGCAGAGGGTTCTTCTATGGCCACTCATGGGCTGAAGATGCTGGGCTTAATAGAGAAGCTTGGATCTCTCGGGTTTGCAATGGATCATGACTTAAGTGTTGACTTAATTCTACAATCTTTGCCTAATAGTTTCTCACAATTTGTGATTAACTATCAGATGAACAAGATTGAGTCCACCATTCCTGAGTAGATCAATCTTCTTAAAACTGTGGAGTCCTCCATGAAGAAGGATTCCAATGTAGTTTTAATGGTATAATCTTCCTCTTCTTAGAAGAAAGTTGGTGTGTTCAGATTTGGGTATAAAAATCATACAAAAACTAAGCACATTTCTAATTAAGTTTAAATTAAGACGTTCAACACAAATTACACATATGAGCAAGCACACTCATCATTAACCGAGTATAGGGTTCAAACAAGTGTCGATCCTCTAGGAACAAGTAGACATTAATCCATTTTCTTTTATTGTTTAATCGCCTCGATAAAGTGAAAAACAAATAAAAAGAAAAAGAAAATAAAAGAAAATCAAAATAAAAATATATACATGTTAATGATGGAGAAGTATGTAACTCAAACCATTGTTTAGACAAACATGACCTTAAAGAACTCAACTATTATCATAACTAATTATTCCCTTAGCATCATGAAAGATTAGGACAGACTCACCTCTTTTTCAATCATGAATCCCTATCTTCTAGGTAACTTAGTATCACATTTTCTATCTCAACCAATCTTACCCAAAAGATACATTGAACACAACCCTTGATTAAATTTCCATATTCTGGCAAGCTTAAAACATGAAACTAACCAATGAATTCATATTCTAGCAGATATCAATTAACCTTTAATTACCAATTCTTAGCAATTAACCCATTTTTCAAGCAAGTTAAGAGACAACAAATATGAAACCAATGAATTGAAACCACCATCAACCCATTTTTCAAGCAAGTCAATAGAAAGAAACAACCCCTTAATCTCGTAATCAGCCCAAGTTATTAAATACCAAGAAGAATAATCAATTAATCAAAAGATCAAATACCTCTAAATATCATGAATATCTAAAACAATGTCCAATTACAATAAAACAATTAACATATCATTGTCAAGAAAAAGAAAATAAAGTAAAAGAAAGCACTCATAGACAAGCCTCCTTCTTCTTCCTTTGAAGACCTTCTTGTACAACCCTCATTGAACTTGAAGAATTCCACATTTGATTGAGTAATCTTCTATGATAATCAATGAATTCTCTCATTTTCCATTGTGTTTTCCATCTATTTATAGGCTTAGGAAGTGCCTAAACTCGTAGGTACAAAGTTCTTGGTCGAGTAGAAGTTGAAAGATACTAAAACTCCTCAACTTACCAAAAACCATGTAGAAAAATCACAGCACCACCTTGGCTTCAGGGCATAGCCGGGGCCGCCTTGACTCTCGGAGCCGGGGCCGGTTGTGTTCTGCTCCTTCATTTATTCGTCAATTTTTCTCCGAATTTTGCACAATGTGTTCTAGAATGCAGCCGGCGCCAGTTTCAGCTTCACAGCTGGCACCGCCTTAGTTCTGTTCTGCTCTGTTCCACTAATTTTTCCGTCGCTTTGAAGTTCGTTTCAACAATGCCTGGCCGGCGCCGGTTCTAGGGCCTTAGCCGGCATCGCCTTTCCTCTGTTTTGCGATGTTTTTATTTCATTTTATCCCAAAAATCTGAAATAAAGAACAAAATACCTTTCCAAGGGTAAAATCTCAAATATGAAGGAATATGACTAGTTATTGAACAAAATGTATTACAAATGAACCTTAAATAACTAGAAAAAATATAGCTAATTTAGCCCCTATCAAAAGTTCAAAAGAAGCAGAAGAAGGCTCCCATGAAGCCCAAAGGTGGTGTGAACAAGAAAGACGCAACTACCAAAGGCCCATGCCATCATTGTGGAAAGATAGGCCATTGGAAGTGCAATTGCAAAGCCTACTTGAAGACCATTAAGGATAAGAAGTAGAAGGAGAAGCTTACAAGCATTTCTACTTCTACTCCGGGTATGTTTATGATTGAGATAAATACTACCTTTAGAAATGAGATATGGGTATTAGATACCAGATGTGAATCTCATTTGCACAATAACTTGCAGGGACTAAAGAGCAGTAGAAGGCTAGAGAAAGGCGATGTGGACCTACGTACTGCAAATGGGGCAAAGGTTGCTGCACTTGCTGTGGGGACAAACGAGTTGAACCTGCCATCGAGCTTAATTCTAGAATTGCAAAACTGTTATTATGTACCAGTTTTAATTAAAAACATTAGCTCAGTTGCGTGTTTAGACTTATGTGGATTTCATTTAATATTTAAGAATAAATGTTATTCTTTTTCTTTGAATGATATTCACTATGGTTCAGCAACTTTGGTTAATGGTTTATATGTTCTAGACTTGGATAATCCAGTTCTCAATATAAACAATAAGAAACCTAAAATGGATAACTCTAACACCTCTTACTTATGGCATTGTCGTTTGGGCCATGTAAACGAAAATCATGGTTCTAAGTTACACAAGCTTGGTGACTTAGGGTCATTTGATTATGAATCATATGGCACATGTGAGTCTTGTTTACTAAATAAAATGACTAAAACTCCTTTTTCAGGAAAAGGAGAACGGGCTAAGGAGTTATTAGAACTCATATATTCTGATGTATGTGGCCCAATATCAATACAAGCAAGAGGAGGTTATAACTATTTCATAACCTTTATCGATGATTTCTCACGATACGGATATTTGTATTTAATGAAATACAAATCTAAGGCCTTTGAAAGGTTCAAAAACTTCAAAAATGAAATAGAGAAACAACTTAGCAAAAGTATTAAGATTCTAAGATCTGATCGATGAGAAGAATACTTGAGCCAAGAGTTTCTGAGTTACCTTAGAGATAATGAGATATTATCTCAATGGACTCCATCACATGCACCTCAATATAATGGTGTATCTGAGAAAAGGAATCGAATCCTTTTAGACATGGTACGGACTATGATGGCTTCTACAGACCTACCAAAATCATTTTGGGGGTATGTACTAGAGACTTCTGTTTATATACTAAACAGAGTTCCGACAAAATCGATTGATACTACCCCATTTGAGATGTTCTTTGGTAAGAGACTAAAGTTATCTTACTTGCGAGTATGGGGTTGTCCTGCTTTTGTCAAAAGGCCACAGTCAGACAAGTGTGAGAGTAAGTCTGACAAGTGTTTGTTTGTGGGATATCTGAAAGAATCTTTCGGATATTACTTCTATCTACCTTTCGAAAAAAAATTGTTTGTTTCGAATCATACCGTCTTCTTAGAGAAGGAGCACATGCTTAGAGGGGACAGTGGGAGTAAGATTGAACTTAGTGAAGTTTATGAAGATCAAACAAACGAGGATCAACTATCTAACCCCACATCTATTGAGAGAATAGATGAACCTTCTAATACACAAGAACCTCGTAGATTTAGTAGGATACGTGTGGCACTTGAGAGATATAGATTTCTCATTAGTGATCACAATGACGTATTGCTCATAGATGAAGATGAGCCTACTAACTACAAGGATGTTCTGAACAGTTCAGAATCTGGCAAATGGCTTGAGGCCATGAAGTTAGAGATAGATTCCATGTATAACAACCAAGTATGGACTTTAGTTGATCCACCCAAAGGAATTAAACATATTGGGTGCAAGTGGATTTTCAAGAAGAAAACGGACATGGATGGTAACTTAGTTACCTATAAAGCACAACTAGTGGCAAAGGGTTATCGTTAACAATATGGTATTGACTATAATGAAACTTTCTCACCAGTAGCCATGTTGAAATCCATCAGGATGCTCCTAGCCATTACTACTCATTATGATTATGAGATTTGGCAATTAGATGTGAAAACAGCTTTCCTAAATGGAAATCTGACTGAGGAAGTATGTATGACACAATCCGAGGGTTTCACATCCAGTGATGGCACAAAGGTGTGCAACCTTCAAAGGTCCATTTATAGACTTAAACAAGCTTCTAGGAGTTGGAATATCCGTTTTGATGAAACAATCAAAGAGTTTAGTTTCATTCAAAACATGGATGAGCCTTATGGATACAAGAAGGTTAGTGGGAGTGCAATCGTTTTCTTACTGCTTTATGTAGATGACATATTGCTAATAGGAAACGATATACCTATCTTACAAATGGTTAAAGTTTGGTTGTCCAAATAATTCTCCATGAAAGACCTTGGAGAAGCAACCTATATTCTTGGAATAAGGATCTATAGAGATAGATCCAAAAGGTTGCTTGGTCTTTCACAGTCTACATACATAGATAAAGTGCTAAATAGGTTTAACATGGATCAATCTAAAAAGGGATTCTTACCCATGTCACATGGTGTAAGCCTTTCAAAGTCGATGTCTCCCAAGACACAAGTTGAAAGCACAAGACACAAGTTGAAAGGGATCACATGAGTAAGATTCCATATGCCTCGGCAGTTGGATCTATTATGTACGCTATGATATGTACTAGGCCCGATATATCTTGTGCTTTTAGTTTGACGAGCAGATACCAATCTGACCCTAGTGAGGGTCATTGGGCAACTGTAAAGAATATTCTTAAGTACTTATAAAGGACGAAGGATATGTTCTTAGTATATGGAGAAGGTGATTTGAAAATAAACGGGTATACTGATGCCAGTTTTCAATCTGAAAAAAATAATTTCAAATCACAATCTGAATACGTGTTTACGTTGTGCGAAGGGGCAATAAGTTGGAAAAGTTCCAGACAAGAGACTATAGCCGACTCTATGACAGAAGCTGAGTACATAGCCGTTTCTGAAGCAGCTAAGGAGGCTGTTTGGATCAAGAAGTTTGTGACCGAACTGGATGTGGTTCCTAGTGTTGTTGGTCCAATAACTTTGTATTGTGATAACAATGGAGCCATTGCACAAGTAAAGGAGCCACGGTCTCACCAACGATCCAAAAGAAATATGATTGTCATGTTGAGTCATTCGGTATTAAATACATAAATGATTGGCTCTAGTGCAAGTGGGAGTTTGTTAGTGTTGTGCTCTAGAGGCAATCACTTGTACATTGTATATGACACATTTTATTTTAATTAAAAGGCATTATTTATCTTACAGTTTCTTTTGTTTACTTTAAGTAATATAACTGTTCGATAAAGTCCCTAGTACAACACTGTGTTAAGGAAATCATGATATGAGATTCCTACTACAGTGGATGGTGCTAGTACTTAAATAGTCCCTAGTCATAGTATTAATGAGACAGGACATCATTAATGCTTTAAGACTGGCATATGTTAAATTTTCTAATTTGATCAGGCGGTGGTTCTCATAACCGTGAGTATTGAGATACTCAAAGATAACACATGGATACTTGTTAATGGAACAAGTTCATTAGATGACCTAGCTTTGAGACAATCACATGGATAACTATTTAGTGCCAGTGATATAATCTCAATATAGCAAACGTGCAAGTATCCTTAGACTTGAGATCTCCAAGGTACTTTGTTTGTTGAGCTTTGTACTTTGATTCCAATCTCTGGAACTCGATCGAGGGTCGCCTATGGGGTGGATATTGGGTACATTGTGAGGTAAACAAAAGTAGTTGAGAGGGTCAATAAATGATTCACCACTCCTAATAGTATGGGCGAATATCTCACGGCCACTTGTAGGAATTACTACTCGGAAAGTCCTTGGCCAAGGCGATTGTGTATTGGAAATAGTTCCAATTGATACACATCTAGAGTAGTGGGTTCCTGGTACAAGTACTAACGTATTCGAGCCAGAATTAATTCTGAAAGGAGTTGACACTAATTCCGTACTCCAAATCTAATGAGATATTGTATGGCAAAATGAGTTAATTGCACTGAAGTTTGTTATTGAAGAGTTCATGTCAAGCCACTTGACTTCCTGGACTCTTGGGTGGTCATGATGTGTTGCTAGATACCATTCATGATCTGGAAATATAGGTTTATTAATTGATAAATTAATAAACTAATCATGATTAGAATTAATAAGATTAATTCTAATTAATTATGGATTATTAATCTCAAAGACGTTTGGATTAATTCATATTCACTACCAATTAACTAGGAAACCTAATAGGTCACACACTATAGAGGATTATTTACTCAAGATGTTATTTGATAATATAGTGGGGTTAATTGAGAGAAAGAGAAGTTGTTGTGGACAAATTATAATTAGTTATAATTTGTGATCCAAGTTGTAATTGTGAGAACTTGATATTTCCAATTACAATTAGGGAATTCTAATAGGATTAGAATTCTCAATTTTGAGAGGAAAATTTTGTGTAACATATAGTAGAGTCACACGAAACCCTAGCTGAGGAATTGGACACTCAAAACAACAACTTCTTCTTTCATTTCCTTTTCTTGTTTTACTGAAAACAAAAACAACTCTAGCCGCCATTATTGTTTCTGCTAGCACAGGAAATTTTGGTGCATGAGTGTTTTCTCTCTGTGGATTACTGTTAGAGATAATCACACGCTGTAATTATAATGGTTAGACGTTCCACTCACGTGGAGGTTGATCAAGAGGATTGCTGGATCACGCCTTAACTTAAAGAAGAAATTTTTGTTCTTCGGACGATCAAACAAAGGTAAAAAGCTGCTACCTTTATTATCTTTATGTCTTATTTTCCACATATAGGTGGGTCCTAGGATGGTATCTCGTTTTATTTTTGCTGCGCCGTATAGGATACGAGCCTGAGATACCCAACACATCTTGAGCTGGTGGTGGCAGAATAGGAGCAGTTAGCACGTAGAGCAAATTTTTCGATTTGAGAACAATTCTCAAATTTCTATACCAGTCGAGATAGTTTGATTCGGTTAACTTGTTGGTCTCCAAGATACTACATAGGTTTAGGTTTGTAGACATGATGCAAGTGACCTAGATATAAAGATAGTGAGGATTAGCTACTATATATGCACATGAAATGTAAATAATTAAGACTTTAATTAAACGCATTTTTACTCCACTATTTTACTCAAATCAATAGCCCCCACTACTAATTTGAGAAAGTCTATTGGAAGCTTTCCTAGTGGATCGGTATCCAAATTCCTCAAGAATAACTTTGGGTTTGCCCAACAAGCCACCCTTGAGTTCATTGGTAGGTATCCAATACCAATTATATCGTATATAATTACCGTATCATTGGGTGATTAACAGCTTTTAATCTTAAAGCCTTTTGGGCTACCCCAACTTTTTCTCTAAATTTCTTTATGCTTAAGTTTGCCCAATCGAGATAAAGAATTTAGTTAAACCCGACCCATTAATCAGGAATTTAATTCCAAAAAAATTTAATTCCATAGCTTGAACATGTCTGATATCGAGTAGGCTTGGGTTTGCCTAACAACCTGGTCTCAAAAAAGGACTCTCGTTTTTACTATATTAATGGAAGGAATTAGGTTTAATATTAATTAAGGGATTTATTCCTTTTAGTGATTTCAATAAATGACATGCATAAAAATCAATAAATTACATAATTAATAATCATGGTAATAAAGCGATTACGTGGTATAGTTATGGACTTTACCCTAAATTAATTCTTTTGAGCCATAAAAGAAATTAATATAGTTAACCCTATGTGTTCATGCATGATTTAAGTAGAATGTCTTACCTTCTCACCTTGTTTTGGTTGCTATCTCCAAAATAAAATAATTCTACTCCTAGCTAACCTATGTAAACTAATTACATAATTTCTTAAAGAGAGAAAACTTCGAGTTATTTTCGAGAAGAGTTAAATAAGAAGATAATTACACAAGAATTCTAGAGAATACATGACATGTAGGCCCTATTTAAAAAAAATAAAACTGTAAAATGCATGAACAGATATAATTGGTTTTAGTCCATAACCATCCACCATGCCATTAATTATGCTTAAACAAAATAAACATATAATTTTTATTATTCCAAAATCACTATTTTGGATAAAACAAATTCTAATATCAATATTTTAGAAAAATACATTAATTTTAAATTTTCAAAATCATTATTTTGGAAAAATAAAATTGGTTGTCTCAAAACTAATTTTGAGAAAATGCTTTTGAGTCTCGTCTCTGGTAGCAAAAATGGTGGTCCCACTGGCCGATTAGCGGGCGGGGTCAAGGGAGCAGCACCCCTTGAAAAAAAAAATTTATTTTACTTCCTCTCATCAAATGAGGTTTTTTCCTTTCAAAATCCTTTTTAGAAAATTTAGTAATTGCTAGAACATCACGAAACAGAACAGAACCGGCGCCGGTTATAGGCCAGAGCCGACGCCGATTGCAGTCGGGTTTTTGAATTTTTTTTTTTACAAACGATTTCTGGACATTGCGAAACAGCACAGAACCGGCGCCGGTTAGGAGCTAGAGCTGGTGCCGGCTGCGATCTAGAAGATTCGGCAATTTTTAAAATTTTTTTCAGAAACTATTTCTGGAGCCTACATCTTCTGCAATGGTTTAGAGAGAACAATTCTAAGCAGAATTTTTCTATTTTGAAGCTAAAAATAACAACCAATTTATTAGTTTAAACAAAAACAAAACAGAAAAACAAACATGTTCTCAGAAACATTTTTCCTGCACAAAAAAAAAAAAAAAAAAAAACCTATAGCACACACAGAAAACAATCCTTTTTTGATAGCTTCGAAATATACTGTAACAATTACACAAGCATAATGCATTACAGATTTAACCCACAACCAAATTCCATAACCAGAAACATCCACAAACATTTTTCTAAATGAAACCAGAACTAGAGAAAGCTTTTGTATCAAGATGAAAACAATTTTCATCCAAGATAACAAAACAGAAAACTCTTCATACAGAACCCAGTCTCAGACACAATTTCTTTATGACTCTTATCTTATGCACGAAACATTTTCAGACATAGAAAACAAAGTCAACAGAAAACATATTTCAGAGACATAATCGCACCATTGAAAACATTTTTCAGTCACCGAACATGCTTGGAACAATTCATAGCAAAAATTTAAACCTGTTAGAAAACACATTGCAGGAAGGCTCTAATACCACTGATGGGATTTCTATATCACAATAACGATTACTATGGCGGAAACTAAGAAATCCAAGTCCTAAGATCACAAGCGTGTGATTTAAAACAGGTTTAACAAGGAACAAAAGGTAACGGTTTTACCTTTCTTTGTGCGTCTGAAAAATAAAATTTTCCTTCTTCTTGTCTGATGATTGTGGCGCGATCCAGCAATCCTCTTGATCAAACACCACGAGAGTCGAATGTCCAGCCACTGCAATCACAGTGTGTGATTATCTTTAACAGAAATTCATATGGAGGATCACACTCAAGCACCAAGATTTTTCTGTGCTAGCAGAGAACAACAAGGCGGTTAGGGTTTTTGTTCTTCTTGTTTGCTGAAGAACCACGAGAAAGAGAGAAAAAGGAAGGGTTTTGGAAGCTGTTGTTTTCGTGTATTCAACCCCCTTAGGTTTCGTACATATCTCCTATATGTCATGAAAAAATATTGAAAAATTGAGAATTCTAAAATAATTAGAATTCTCTAATTGTAATTGGAATCATCAAATTCTCATAATTATAGTTTAACCCATAAATTATAACTAATTATAATTTGGCCATAACAACTTCTCTTTCTTGCAATTAACCCCACTATGTTATCAAATAACATCTTGAGTATATAATCTTCCATTGTGCGTTACCTATTAGGTTTCCCAGTCAATTGGTAGAGAACATGAATCAATTCAAACGTCTTTGAGATTAATAATCCATAATTAATTAGAATTAATCATATCAATTCTAATAAGGGTAGGTTTATTAATTCATCAATTAATAAACCCATATTCTCAGATCATGAGCAGTATCTAGCAACACATCATGACCACCTAAGAGTCCAGGAAGTCAAATGGCTTGATATGAACCCTTCAATAATAAACTATAGTGCAATTAACTCATTTCACTATACAATATCTCATTCGATTTGGAGTATAAAATTAGTGCCAACTCCCTTCAGAATATATTAATTTTGGCCCGAATATAATAGTACTTGTACCAGAAACTCACTACTCTAGATGTGTATCAATTGGAACTATTTTCAATACACAGTCGCCTTGGCCAAGGACTTCTCGAGTAGTAATTCCTACAAGTGGCCGTGAGATATTCGCCCCTACTATTAGGAGTGATGAATCCTTTATTGACCCTCTCAACTACTTTCGTTTACCTCACAATGTACCCAATATCCATCTCATAGGCGACCTTCGATTTGGCTCCAGATATTGGAATCAAAGCACAATGCTTAGCAAACAAAGTACCTTAGAGATCTCAAGTCTAAGGATACTTGTACATTTGCTATATTGAGATTATATCACTGGCACTAAATAGTTATCCATGTGGTTATCTCATAACTAGGTCATCTAATGTACTTGTTCTATTAACAAGCATTCACGTGTTAACTTTGAGTATCTCAATACTCATAGATATGAGAAACACCGCTTGATCGAATCAGGAAGTCTAACACAGGCTAGTCTTAACGCATTAATGATGTCCTATCTCATTAATACTACGACTAGGGACTATTTTAAGTACTAATACTATACAGTGTAGTAGGAATCTCATATCATGATCTCTATCATGATTTCCTTAACACAGTGTTGTACTATGGACTTTATCTAAAGTTATATTACACAAAAGTAAACAAAAGAAACTGTAAGATAAATAACGTCTTTTATTAAATAAAATGTGTCATATATAACGTATAAGTGATTGCCTCTAGGGTATAATACTAACACACCGGTAGACTGCACTCGAGCAAAAAGAAAGTGAAGAAATGGACCTGTGCCTTCCAACAAAATCCATGGGTTCTGGTGTTCTTTGGGAGGAAGGTAAGGCCATTGTCTTACTAAAAAATGGCTCATAGAAAGTTGTAGCCGCCCAACCCTCCACCATCACTTTCTTCCTTTTTGTTTTTTTTTCACGGCAACAATCTCTTTCTCCTCTATTCTTGTCACCACTACTAATTTGGGTCTAGTTCTTCCATGAAAGCATTCGACTAGACTTCTGTGATTACACCGACACTAAGGTAAAGAGAATGGTGCAATATTTTTGTCAGACAAAAGTTGCTATTCTTTATTGTTGTCCTGTGTCTACCTAACATGTAGACAAAATGTGATGCATTTTTTACTGTTACCTGGTCCCCAATGCATATTCTGTAATGGTTATTAGAATATAGTATAATGTATAGGGCAAATTCATGTCTTTTTCTTCACGTGTTGACGTAAATCAAGAGTACTTCCATGGTGTCATGGAACCAGCTACTGTGTTCCCTAAATATTAGATTTTCACACAAATAGATGGAACTACAATATTTCTATCTTCTTATCTATAATTTCTCTTTAATTACTTGAGTGGTATAGATAGATTTAACAATTTTTACAAAGAGGGGAACTTTCTGATCTTAGTTCCTGAAATTATATGCCAAAATTAGCACGCAACTATTGTTGCCAAAATTAATAGAAAGGAACCCATAGCTTTTAGAAAACTAATCATATAACTACTACAATAGCTTTGGAAGGAGGGGGCTAAAAATCAATACTTACCATTATATATGTTGAGACTTGATGATTATAGTACTTACTAGATGTCCCTTGAATATTAATTAACAATAAGTTTGCTTTCAAAATTAATATTTTTTAATCGTTTTGTTAGGTCCTAAAGAATTGATTTGCAAATTTGATGCAATTTTCAAAGAGGACAAAAATGCCTATATTAGGGAATCGAAAGTCTAGTAACTCTACTATCACATCTGAAATGCTTGACTAAAAAATGTTTGAGCACTATTTTGAGTAAGCTTTGAAACTACCCTACTATAAATTTTCACTTGATTTTGTAGCCCAATTACATTACTTAATGAACAACTAATCCTTATCAGATTGATTTGGAACGGCCTGAGATGACAAGAGGAGTTCATTTATGCTTGTGGACTCGTTGTGGTTTAGCATTTATACAATGCATAACAAAAAGAAAGTCTTAAATTGGATTGGGAAAAGAGATATGTTCTCAAAGCAATATGTGTTTGTTCCAATTGTGATATAGTTCGCTCTCTATTTCTATTTAAATGAAAATGTATTTCAACTGACGCATGCTAAATATTGATATATTGAATGCTAATGTTATATGTTTTTTTGTTTAGTGGACATTGGCGGCTTCTAATTTTATGTGAATTCAATGAAGAGAATTCGGATTTAAAGAGCCCTTCTATGGTGTTGTTGGACTCATTACAAACTACAGAAGATAGCATAGAACCACATATTAGAAAGTAGTGTCTTCAATCAAATTTGGACTATGTTCTAAGTTCACTTCAAAAAATTAATCATTTCATGCACCTATTACAACTTTATGCTGGAAATACTGTGTGCAAATGGAAGGACTATTTCTGATACATGGTTAAAAAAAATTTCATTATTGGTTCCTACAATAAGTTAGTTGGTTTGGTTGCTTTCTTGGAATATTCTTAGTGACTCTTTGGTCGTATGTTGGTATAGCTACTAAATGTAAAGTGATTTCTTGCTTAGTTTCCTCAACAATCAGGAGGTGAAAAATGTGGATTTCATGTTCTGTACTATGCCAAATTATTTATGATCAGTGCTCCTACAAGGTTTAGTGTTGATGGTGGTTACCGTTATTTTGTAAGTATATCTGTTGAGTTAGTCCCCTGTTTTTATTTTTATTTTTTTCTATTTTGTAACTAACATAACTCATGACTTTTGGAAGACATTCTTATAAGTTCTCTAATGACTTTGTACTTTTGGGATAATTGTAGATGAGAAGGGACTGGTTCAGTACAAAGGAGTTCAGTGAATTCAGGCAAAGTCTGTACTCACATACTGAAGATGTTCTAGCTAATATGGGTGAATCAACTTATGACTCAAGTAATTGGGACAGTGAGATCTTTGATGCTCCAGCAACAACTATATATGATTCAATAAATGACGGCAAGCCCACATCAGCAATAAGTGATGCTAAGATGCAGGAAGCAATTGCAGAAGAAATAGACGTGTTGTCTTTTGAACATGATGATATTCCAACTCCCAATTTGCAGCCAGTAGTTGATGTAGAAAAGAAGTATGTAGAGAGTGATCAAAATCATGATGGGATAGAAGAAACTGTCACTACAAATGAGGGTGAACATATTGTAGAAGATGGAGTTGTTATGGAAGGTAATGAGGAAGATGGACAGTCTGATGTAGGAGATTAGTTTTTGGACTCTGATTAAGATCTTACTAATGAGGAAAATGAGGAAGTAATTAAACAAATTTTTGAGGAAGGTATGGAGATTTTGAAACAAATGTTAAGTTAGAAGTTGAAAGGCAAAGTGCTTCAGCCACTAACCAACAGCAGCAATCAGAATAGAAAACTCAAACTTAGGCAACATCTTCAGCCACTAACCATAATACTGCAAAACAACAACAAGCAGAACAGCAACCTGTCGGCAAAAAAAACAAGAGATGAGGTAAACCAAGGGCCCATAAAAAATATTTACTGAATCCGAATAAGGGGGATGTAGAAAACTTGGAAGCTGAGGATGAAGTCTCAAAATAGTGTGCTAGCGAAGGCACAGATGATTCAAATAGAGAATACTCCAAACCCCAACCATTTAATGAGGAAGAAGTCACGAAGGACACATACACTGACAATTGGTCATTATTCAATGCAGAGAGAGATATGGATGATCCTCAATTCAAAGAAGGATTAATTTTTAAGACTAAAGGGGAATTAAAAAGAGCTATCATCCATCATGGGGTCAAGTAGGGTAGGATGATTTTTTTCAAGAAAAATGACCGAATTAGAGTGAGGGTTGCTTGCAAAAGGAGGAGTTGTGATTGACTGCTATATGCACTTAAGGTTGAAGAAACCTCAAGTTTCCAAATTCGAACACAGCAGCCCAAGCATACATGTGCAAGATCTACACTCCAGCCCCTTGCTTCTGCAAGATTTATTACCATAAAATATGTGGATGACTTCAAAAGTGAACGGGGTGTGAATGCAATTGAATTTCAAAAAAAGGTGCATAAGCAATTGAATGTGCACATCACAAGACTCAAGGTTTATAAAATCAAGGCAGAAGCTAATTTAATGATTGAAGGAAGATATAAAGACCAATACAAGGTTCTGAATGATTATTGAGAGGAAATCATGAGAACCAACTTATGCAGCACCATTTACATTGATGTTGTTAAGGATGAGTAGAAAAGTGAAAGGGTTTTCAGAAGAATGTATGTATGTTTGGCAGCTTTGAGGGAGGATTTTCTAAAAGGTTGTAGAAGGCTTGTTGGACTAAATAAAACTTTTTTGAAAGGTCCTCATCCTGGTATCTTGTTGACTACTGTTGGAATTGATGCCAACAATAGCCTTTATCCTATTACTTATGCCGTTATGGAGGCCAAAACTAAATCATCTTGGACTTGGTTCATAGAAGGGCTCATTGAAGATTTTAATATATGTAAACAATAGGACTGGTGCTTCATCTCTGATAGATAGAAGGTAATATGCAAGCACTTGGTTTTCTTCCTTGGTTTTTTTTCATCAAACTCGTGATTTAAACTCAATTGGTTCTTTTTTTATTTTTAGGGTCTAGGACAAGTAATAAGAAATCCATTGCCCCTTGTGGAACACATGCATTCTGTCAGACATCTATATAACAACTTTAAGCAAAAACACCTGGGGGCCGCTTTGAAAGACATGATATGGAAATCTGCAAAGGCTTAGTATCCCAACAAATTTGAGAGTGAAATGCAATTGTTGAAAGACTTTAACGAAGCTGCCCATGCTTGGTTGTGTAAGCATACACACCCTAAACATTGGAGTAAGTTGCACTTCAACATCCAAATTAAGTGCGATGTTATATTGAACAACCACAATGATACATTCAATTTGCAAATTTTAGCAACAAGATCCAAACTCATACTTGGTTTGCTTGAAAAAGTACGTGTACCTAATGTTGAGAATTTAATCAAGAAGCATGTGGGTTCAGAAATAAAAGGGTAAGATCTGCCCAAGGATTAAAAAGAGGCTTGAAAAGTTAGTTGAGGAATCTGCCTATTGTATCGCTTCACATGCCGGTGGTTACAAGTTCGAAGTTAGGGACACCAAATCTTCAGAGCAATTTTTAGTTGACACAGAGAATAGAAGGTGCACATGCAGAAAATGGAAACTTTATGGGATCCTTTGCACGCATGGAATTCAGCAATTGGATATGAAGGTAATGACCCAAAAGACTATGTTGATGATTGTTATAGTATTACTTCATACAAAAAGGCTTATGAGTCAGTCATGTATCCTTGCAATAGACTAAATAATTGGCCAAAAACAAATTGCCAGAACCGAAGCCTTTTGTGGCCATGAAACTTCCAAGCAGACCAAAAAATAAAAGAAAGCTAGAAGAAGGGAAGAAGGGCTTGTACAGTTACAGCCATTGGTGCAAAGAAACTCTTAAGAGTAAGTTTTGGGAGTATGAAATATAGGCGTTATGGTTCTTCCGGACATGATGCTAGAAAATGCCACAAAAGATAAGAAAACAATGTTAATAAAGATGGTGGAGCCCAGAACTTGAATAAATGTGGCAGATGTGGACAGTTGGGCTATAATAGAAGGTCATGTAATGCTTAACTCTCAGCACAAGTACCTGAAAGGTCATATGAGCATGAAGTAGCTATGGATTTGACTTTACATGAAAGTTCAATAGATCTGCCACAACCACAATAGCATTAAGCTCATATTCCAGATGTTGAAAAGCAAGTCTCACTACTAATCACTGAGCATGGGGTGGTGCCAATCATTGAGACTGAGTAAGTCTCGGTGCCTATTACTGATCAAGGCTCAGCAGTGCCAATCACTGAAACTGAGCAAGTCTCGGTGCCTATCACCGATTAAGTCTCAGTAGTGCCAATCACTAGGACTGAGCAAGTTATATTGTCTATCACCAATCAAGCCTCAATAGCGCCAATCACTGAGCAAGCAAAAAGTTCAAAGGTTATTCACTCTAACGACTCTTAGTTTTACCAAAGTGAAAGAGTTACACGCAAGACTCACATTTAATTCCTTTTTTTCTTTGTGACTCCCCTCCTACTATTTCCATAAAAATAGCTTATAGGAAAGAAGAGGAAGCCAATAAGATGCAGCTAGTGTGCACAGATTGGCCATAACCAAGCAACATGCAAAGTTCTTGGAGCTAAGCTAGACCGAAGGAGAACATATGCAACTATTTTGACAATGGATGATTGAAGGACTAGTTTTACAACCAACAATTTTTGTGGTAGTCTAGATATTTTTTAGTTGAATACATGGAAAAGTAATGGTCTTCTTCTGGGTTGTTAATGACGTTAGGATAGATATGTTGAATAAAAATTCATATTTTTTGTTGATGTTCTGCTGGGATATATATGCTGACTAACAGCATTGGTTTCATGAATGCTTATTACACAATAGTAGCAACTATTGACTTGTGACAACTGGTCTTTTGATTAATGGACATGTTGGTGGCCTTTATTCTTATGGCATTTAATCTTTATCATTGTTGTACTATTACATTTTGATTTGCATTGAAGATGGTTACAGGATTTTGCTATACATTAAAGACAGGAGCCTTGAATAAATATATATGCAACTAGTAATGTGACAGTGTTTGGAGTGACCGTCAGTGCACATGTTCTTAAGGGAAGTGATTGTCCACTGCACTATAAAGTCATTGTTGTAGTAAAGCCAATCTGCAGAGAGGTTTACCAAACATACAAAAATCCTTCCATTGAAGATTCACTACCAAGTGCTTATGTGAATTCATTGTGGTATTTTTTACTTTCCAGAAATCTAATATCAAATACTGTAAAAGGTATATGTCCAATGACTAAGAAACAAAAACTAATGCCATCAAGGGAGAATATTAGTTAAGCATTCTAAAATGGGTTAGTGTGCATATTGCAAAGGCAGGTTACAATGTCTAAATCCTTCCAAAACACGTACAAAAATCAACAGATGCCAGCACATCTCATCATAATTTTGGGATAAAAACACTCCCAAGTCTAGTACTTCTGTCCAAATATTATCAACAACACAATATAAGAAATGATCATCAATACCTTTTTCTTCCAAGAAATTTTCTCCTTTCTCATTAGAGCGTTTCTTTCCTCTTCAAGTCTTCTAATCCTCCTTAGCAATCTTGGAATCACCACTTTAGATCTGTCGCAAATTTTCGGATCAATCCAAACCCAAAAATGACAGCCCCATTTGCTTGCTATGACGGAAATATTAAAAAATAGCTAAACAATTATTTTTGCATTCTAATTATAACAAAGTAATACATGCCTAAGGTAGCTCGCATCGAAGGAATCACCTTCTTGGGTTTGCATCTGTCCAAGAAGTTAATGAAATTGCTGGTCCTCTACAGTAGCAATAGGAAGAAAGATTTGAAGTGATTCCTCTCTTTTACTCACTTGAAGACATGATTTTTTTTTTTTTTTTTTGCTAAGAAACAAGTAAATTGTTCTTAAATGTAGGACTCCTTCTTTTGCCAGCAACCAAACCTCTTCAATCCACCACCTCTGCAAGCTTACCGTTCCTCCCTAGTCAAGTTCTTCTTCACAAGATGAGGAAGAGGAGAATACATAAGCTAGATGAATTGGAGTCGTGGGTTTTACAGTGTAGAAATATAGTAATGATGTGTATGGACTTGGGTATAAAAATCATACAAAAACTAAGTACATTCCCAATCAAGTTTACATTAAAACGTTAACCCCAAATCACACATATGAGCAAGCGTACTCATCATTAACAGAGTATAGGGTTCAAACGAGTGTCGATCCTCAAGGAACAAGTAGACATTAATCACCTTTCTTTCATTGTTTAACCGACTCGATTAAGTGAAAAATAAATAAAAAGAAAAAAATAAAAGAAAAGAAAATCAAAATAAAAATATATACATGTCAAGGATGGTGAAGTATGCAATTCAAACCATTGCTTAGATAAACATGATCTTAAAGTACCCAACATTTATCATAGCTAATTATTCTCTTGGCATCATGAGGGATGAAGGTAGACTTACTTCGATGGTCAATCCATGAAATCACTATCTTCTGGATGAATTAGAATCACTTGGTCCGTCTCAACTAATTCATCCAAAAAATACATTAAACACAATCCTTAGTTAAATTCCATTGGTCTTGGAAAATTTAAAGTTTGAAATTAATCAATGAACCCTTGGTCTCGGAAGACATCAATTAACCTTCAATTACTAGTTCTAAACAATCAACCCCCTTTGGTCCAGCAAGTTAATAGTCAATAGAATATGAAATTAATAAATTGAAACTACCATCAATCCCATTTGGTCTAGCAAGTTAATGGAAAGAACCAAATAACTAATCTCGTAATAAACACAAGTAATTGAATACCAAGAATAATAACCAGTCAATCAAAATATCAGACAACTCTAGAAATCATGAATATCTAAACAACGTTGAATTACAATAAAACAATCAACATATCATTGTTAAGAAAAAGAAAACAAAGTAAAAGAAAGCACTCATAGACAAACCTCCTTCTTCTTCCTTTGAAAACCTTCTTGCACAACTCTCCTTGAATTGAAGAATTCCTCCTCTGATTTGAGTGATTTTCTATGATGATCAATGAATTCTCCTCTTTTTTTCCTTGTGTTTTTCATCTATTTATAAGCTTAGGAAGTGCCTAAACTAGTAGGTACAGTGTTCTTGGCCGAGTAGAAGTTGGAAGATACTAAAACTCCACAGATTACCAAAAACCACACAGAAAAATCACAGCACCGCCTTAGCTTCAGGGCACAGCCGGCGCCATCTTGGCTCTCGGAGCCAGCACCGGTTGTGTTCTGATTCTCTACTCGTTCGTCGATTTTTCTCAAAATTTCACATGATGAAGACCAGAATGTAGCCAGCGCCGCCTTGACTCTTGGAGCCGGCGCCGATTCCACTTTGTTTTGTTCTGCTTCAATAATTTTTTATTATCTTGAAGTTCGTGCAACTAGTGCATGGCCTGCGCTGCCTCTAATTTATTTCGCGACGTTTTTGCTTCGTTTTACCCTAAAAATCTGTAATAATGAACAAAATACCTTTCCAAGGATAAAATCTCAAATATGAAGGAATATAATTAGTTATTGAATAAAATGAATCATAAAAGAACATCAAATAATTATGAAAAATATGACTAATTTAGCCCCTATCAAGTAAAAATCTAGATTTGCCCTTAAAAAAAATAGCAAGTTAACAGGGTGACTGACGGAATGACTAAATGAGTTATAAAAAAAATATTTAGTAGATATAAAAATAATTAACGACCATAACTGATTAAAAGTAATTGTTAAGGGACCAAATTAGACATATATATATATATATATATATATATATATATATACATAACTGACTAAAAGTAATTGTTAAGGGACCAAATTAGAGATTTATATATATAGGGGTTATCATTCTATATTGGTCTGAAAAAACATCCAACTCAAATCTAGGCCTATTGGGTTAAGGACATTGAGTATGTATTGTTGAAATAAAACAAACATATAAAAGATATTACTTTCTTTATAATATATAAATTATTTTTAATATTCATATTACTATTGTTTAGATTTTTATAAAATAATATTTTTTAAACAATTTTTGATATTGGTGGTACTTATTTTGAATTTATTTGAGTTTGATTTTTTTTTTCTTTCAGAAAAATTTCAGTTATTATTTTTATAAAATGTTGGAACACTAATTAAATTTTTTGAAGTTGAACGCAGAACCAACATCAACCTTTCTTAAATAATAATTCAATGTATTCAAACACAAACTCAAGTTTAAAAATATAATACTTATTTTATTTATATTTAATTACAATGATAGTCCAAATTAATGTACACCATCCATTATATATGTATGAAAGTAATATTTTAACAATACAATTTTTAGAATTAATACAACAACAATAATAATAATACTAATAAAATTAAAAGGAACCAGTCGCATCTTACTATTGCCCGCATGAAGTGAGCAGTGATCAAAATTTGGATCGGACAAGCATTAGGTTATTTTGGACCTTTCTTAGTGGATATATGGTGTACTTGATCGAGATTATATTTAATTTTTTATGTAAATAATTTAAATTTTATAAAGAATACCGAGGCTTAAAAAGATCATGCAATATACTTAAAGTGGATAATGAAATTCTCAATATTTTACAAATAAAATTTATTTATATTAGATGTATTTTTGTTTTAAAAATTAAAATAGTATTCTTTTAAAAAATAACAAAACAAGTACACCTTTGAAATTATATTCAATTTTTTTATATAAAATATATAAGTATAATTTTAAATTTTATAAAAAAATTATAAATTCAAATATTAATATTTTGATATATTTAGAGTTAATAATAAAATTATTAATATTTCATAATTAACATTTATTTATATTAGATATATTTTTTTGACAAAAGAAAAAAAAAGTACCTTTTTTGGGTCAAAATAATTTTATCTCTTCCTCTTGATCAACGAATGGGCAATTGAGCAATTAGGTTTTGTTGTCTTGACTCTTGACTCGCTTTTCGCCATTCCCCTGTGTGCGATCCATACCACTTGGCTTTTCCATAGGCCTAGGATTTACCGGCAATGCCCTTTCCAATTCCTAGCAAAAAACAATTAGAGATGTAATCAGCGAATTAAATATTATATTTTCAAACTCGAGTTGAATAATAATCGAGTTTATTCGTTTATTATTATAATTCGAATTTGTGTTTGGATTCGTTCAATTATTATTTGATAATATTCAAATTCAAAAAATTCAATTAACGTTCAAATTCAAATTGTTCCAAATATGTTTATTTCATATAATTTTTTTAAAATTTATAAAAAATAATAATTTTAAAAATTAATAAAAGTAGTTGAATATTATAATATTAAATAAATAAATATAATAATATAATTAATTTTAATATTAATCTTAATACTTTAAGATTTATCAAGAATAAATATTAATATTATAAAATATAAATAAATATAACATAATTAATTTTTAAAAATATATAATATGTTGGTTAACATATTCGAATTCCTTTATTTATTAATCAAACTTAATATTTTATTCGAGTTCGATAAGCCTTATTCGAACTCGAACGAGTTTTTGTTTGTAAATATTCGATTTATTTATAATTCTATAAATAATGACTATTAAATCGATCTATTAAGCTGCCAATTTAAGTTTATGAGTTAGGTTTAACTAAGTTCGAATTAGACCCAAATCTAAAATAAACATTTTAATTCAAATTTAAAGTAAATATTTTGGACCTAAGCTTAACCTGCCCAAGTTTATAAATATGGAGATCTTCTCAGATCGGTCGAATATAATTTTTTTAATAAAACACAAAATTATAATTTTTGTTAGCATAAATATCCATAATTAAAATATAATTTTATTATATTAAAAAATAAAGAGCAAAAATATATGTTTTAGAGTGCAAAGTGGAAATAATACCCAAATTTTAAGTTTTTTCTTAATATTAAAAAGATTAAATTTTAACTATTATTTTAACGATAATTATGTATTTTGATTAGTTTCATTATTAAGTTATACTATAATGCTTATATTAGGATTAACAACTAATTTAAGTTAATATCAAATATAAAAAAATAAATATATAATCTTTTTGTTACAAAACAAAAAATGGTCATACAAATCAATGTTAAAAGAATAATTAAAGTAAAACCTATAACTTCTATGCAAAAGATGATCGACTTTTAAACTATTTTTGAAATAGTTAGATTAATTGTAATTTGTCGTCAAATAATTCAAATAACAAATCAGTTTAATAAATGCATATTTTGATAATAAATGACTAATAAAGTGAATATTTGTTTAATTTAATATTATAATATTTGATTTTTATCAAAATTTGTAAAGATAGGAAAAGCTTTGGCAATAGTTTCATTGTGACTTTTTAAAATAATAATATATTTTAATAAAAATCATTGATTATCATGTTATTATTTTTTATTAATTAAAAGAAAAAGTAAAATATTCACATGGAATATTTACATATTATTGAATACAATAACTATATTCTAAAAGGGGTATAATTACAGTGCAAAGGAGTAATGATACAAAAATTTTAATATGAAGGTAGTAAGCTTGTAGTGTACATTTATATAGTCAATTTAAAAGATTTTTTTAATATTAAAAAGATCAAACTTTAATTATTATCATAACAATAGTTATGCATTTTTATTCGTATCATTATTAAGTCCTACTGTGACATATTATGTGAGGATTGACAACTAATTTAAATTAATATTAAATGTGAAAAATAAATATAAAATTTTTTGTTAAAAAAGTTAATCGTACCCATCAATGTTAAAAGAATAATTAAAAGGAAATTTTTGACTCCTATGCAAAAGATGATTGACTTTTAAACAATTTTGAAATAGTTAAATTAATTGCAATTTGTAATCAAATAATTCAAATAAAAAATAAGTCTAATAAATGTATACTTTGATTAAAAAGACTAATAAAGTTAATATAGTTGTTTAGTTTAATATTACAGTATTCAATTTTATTAAATTTTGTAAAAAATAGAAAAATATTTGATAATAATTTTATTATGATTTGTTTAAAAATAATAATATATCTTCAATTTCATGTATTTTACCAAGAAAAAGTTATTGATCATAATGTTATCATTTTTTTATTGAATTAAAACAAAAATAAAATATTCACATGCTGTTATGATATATTGTGAATTAGTGGAAGCTCTACTAATTATGGATTTATGTGAATTATTAGGGAATTAGTGGAAGCTCCACTAATTATAAATTTTTATGGATGTCTATTATTTAGTGGAGACACCACTAATTAAGATTAGTGAAAGATGATTTATTCTACTAATTAAGAGCTCTATAAATAAAGATATTCTCTAAGCTTGTAATATACTATCATTTTGTGAAAGAAAGAATTGTGATTGTGAGAGAAAATTGTGAAAGAAAGAAAGAGAGAGATTTGAAGAAATTCTTGTGTAAAGAATAGTTAGAGTTTTATTAGTGTGTAGTATGTAGATTTTTTTTTTCCTAACACTATCCAAATTTTATAACACGTTATCAGCATGAGTCTCTACCGTTATAAAAGCCAGAAGACTTAGCACGAGTCTCTGTCGTTACCAAAGCCAGAAGACAGGTACGCATTTATTGATTTCTATGGCTAACCTTGCTAAACTCGAATTTGTAGCCCTTGATATTTCTGGAAAAAATTATATGTCATAGGTTCTCGATGCAGAAATGCATCTAAATGCTGAAGGCCTTAGTAAAACTATTCAAGCAAATAATAGTGCATCTGCACAATACAAGGCTAAAGCTTTGATTTTTATTCGTCATCATCTCGATGAAAATTTGAAAATGGAATATCTTACCGAAAAAGATCCATATGTCATGTGGGTAAATTTAAAAGAAAGATTTGACCACTTGAAGATGGTCGTACTACCCACTGCACGGTATGAATGGTTGCACCTGAGATTGTAAGATTTTAAAACCGTGAATGAATATAGCTCCGCAATGTATAAAATTACATCTCAGTTAAAATTATGCGGAGAAAAAGTGACTGATGAAGATATGTTGGAGAATATATTCTCCACATTTCATGCCTCGAATATTGTCTTATAGCAACAATATCGAGAAAAATGGTATACCAAATTTACAGATTTAATTACCGCCGTCCTCATTATAGAGAAAAATAATAAGTTATTATTACGAAATCATAAAGTCAGACCAACTGGCTCAACAGCACTCCCAGAAGTGAATGCTGCTAGCTCTAGCAGAAACCATCGTTATAGTCATGGTTGTGGCCGTAGCCGTGATCATGGTTATATTCGTGGACATGCTCGATATTTCCCTTATCACAATCATAATCAAGCTGTGAGAAATACTGGCCACCTGAAGTGGAATAGAAAAGATCATAAGGGAAAAGACAAAGAAATGGAAGAAAAACATGATGATACATGTTATAAATGTGGCATGAAAGGTCATTGGTCACGTAACTGTCATACGGCCAATCATTTAGTGGAATTATATCAAGCTTCACTGAAAAAGAACAATAAAAATGTGGAAGCAAATTTTTTTCAACATCCAATAAATGATGTTGAGGGTGATGATATTGATCCTAAAGATCTTTATATCAATATTACCTATATGGATGTGTCGGATTTTTTTGAACACCCAGACGGTAGGATAGACCATTTAATTGGTGATGACAGTGTCCAAAAGAATTAAAACATCACCTTGATATTTTTGTATTTTCATTTTCATTATATTCTAATAATATTTACGTTTGCATATATATATTTATATTCAGATGGTTGTTGTTAATGATAATGTATGCATTATTGATAGTGGAACTACACACACTATACTAAAAAATGAGAAATATTTTTCTGATCTCAAAATGAAAGAAATAAATATTTATACGATAAACGGTAGTACAAATGTGATTGAAGGCTTCGAAAGAGCTAGTATATTATTGTCTAAAGGAATAACAATTATTATTGATAAGGCACTATTTTTCTCAAAATTCAAAAAAATTTATTGAATTTTAAAGATATCCGTAGAAATTGGTATAATGTTGAAACAAATAAGGAAAATGGGATTGAACATCTTTATATTACTCAAATTCATTTGGGTAAGAAATCTATATTAGAAAAATTACCGTCTTTTTTTACTGGCCTATATTTTGCAAAAATACGTACAATTGAAATTTATCATCTTGTAAACCAGAAGTTTACTAATTTTATTACTTTTAGCATTTGGCATGACCGGTTGGGTTATCTGGGATCTACCATGATGAGAAGAATCATTGAGAATACACATGGTCATCCATTAAAAAATAAAAAGATATTGACATCAGAAAAATTTGCATGTGCTACATGTTCCCTAAGAAAATTAATTGTTAGACCATCACCAGTAAAAATAGGAGTTGAAAGTCCTACATTTCTTGAACGGATTCACGGAGATATTTGTGGACCTATTGATCCACCATGTGGACTGTTCAAATATTTTATGGTCTTAATTGATGCATCATCCCGATGGTCACATGTATGTTTATTATCTACTCGCAACTTGGCGTTTGCGAGATTACTTGCTCAAATAATTAAATTATGAGTACAATTTTCTGACCATCACATTAAAAATATCCGTTTGGATAATGTTAGTGAATTTTTATCACATGCTTTTGATGCATATTGCATGTTAATTGGGATTAATGTTGAACATCCTGTAACTCATGTTCATACACAAAATGGTCTTGCTGAATCTTTGATTAAAAGATTACAATTAATTGTTAGATTATTATTAATGAAAACAAATCTCCCAACATCTGCCTGGGACATGCTATTTTACATGCTGCAACATTTGTACGTATAAGGCCAACTAGTTATCATAAATTTTCTCCTTTACAATTGCCTTTTAGTTCAGAATCAAATATTGCTCATTTAAGAATTTTTGGGTGTGCTGTCTATGTTCCAATTGCACCAAACCAACGTATAAAGATGGGTCCTCAAAGAAAAAAGGGGATATACGTTGGATATGATTCTCCCTTTATTATCAGGTATGTTGAACATCTGATAGGAGATGTATTCACAGCAAGATTTGCTGATTGTCATTTTGATGAATCATTATTCCCTAAATTAGGAGGAGAACAAAAACAGCATAAAAATGATCTTACTTGGACAATATCATTAAATTATCTTGATCCGCACACAAGCGCATGCGAACTTGAAGTTCAAAAGATAATTCATTTGCAAAGCATTGCAAATCAAATGCCAGACGCTTTTGTTGACTCCAGAAGAGTTACAAAATCGCGTATTCCAGCTATAAATGCTCCTATTTGAATTGAAGTTCCAGCAGAACAAAATATTATACCTATAGCTGTTGAGTCAAAAGTACGTCAGAAGCGTGGCCGACCTTTTGGTTCTAAAGATAAAAATTCTCGAAAGAAAAGATGATTAAATGATCCAGAAGATCATATTGAAGAAAAGAATGATAAAGACCAAGAGAGAACTGCTGACAAAGAACCAGAAATTGATGAAAGTAACATTGAAATTTCTATCAATTATACCACTTCCGGTAAAAGTTGAAATCGAATAGAAACTGTTATTGATAATATATTTGCATACAATATATCTCTTGATGTTATACAGGATAATGATGATCCTGAACCAATATCAGTTGATGAATGTTGGCATAGAAAGATTGGCTGCAATGGAAAGATGCGATTCAATCGGAGTTAAATGCACTGACAAAACGTGAAGTTTTCGGACCTGCAATCCAAACACCAGAATGTGTAAAACCTATTGGCTACAAATGGATATTTGTGCGAAAACGCAATGAAAATAATGAAATTGTACGATATAAAGCGTGATTAGTAACCCAAGGTTTTTCACAAAGATCAGGTATTGATTATGATGAAACTTATTCTCCTGTTGTTGATGCTATAATACTCCGATATCTTATCAGTTTGGTAGTACATGAAAAGATAAATATGCGCCTATTAGATGTTGTTACTGCTTACTTGTATGGAAATTTAGAAAATGATGTTTACATGAAAATCCCCGAATGATTTCATATGCCTAAAGCATATAAACATTATCCTCGTGAAAATTACTCCATCAAATTGCAGAAATCATTATATGGCTTGAAGCAATCTGGGCACATATGGTTCACTCGTCTTAGTGAATATTTATTGAAAGCGGGATTTAAAAATGACTAAATATGTCCATGTATTTTTATTATGAAATCTGATTCTAAATTTGTGATATTAGTTATATATATGTTGATGATATTAATCTTATTGGAACTCCTGAAGAGCTCTAAGAAATAATGGATTATTTAAAAAGAGAATTCGAAATCAAAGATTTTAGTAAAATCAAATTTTGCCTTAGTTTCCAAATTGAATATCTGGAAAGTGGAATATTATTCATCAATCAACATATATAGCAAAAGTTCTCAAAATATTTTACATAGATAAAGTATATCAATTGAATATTCTAATGATCGTCCGGTCATTAAATGTGAATAAAGATCCTTTTTGATCTCAAGAAGATGATGAAGAACTCCTTGGTCCTGAAGTACCATATCTTAGTGCAATTGGTGCATTGATGTATCTTGCTAATAATACACGACTTGATATTGCTTTTGTTGTCAATTTATTAGCAAGATTTAGTTCTTCACCAACACGACGACATTGGAATGGAATTAAACAAGTCATTCGATATCTCCAAGGTACAATTGATCTCGAATTATTTTATTTAAATAAAACCAGCCCAACATTGATAGGTTATGCAGATGCTGGTTATTTATCTGATCCACATAAAGCACGTTCTCAAACGGGTTATCTATTTACATGTAGAAATATTGTTATATCATGGCGTTCTACAAAACAATCTATAGCAGCTACTTCTCTATATCATGCTGAAATTATAACCATTCATGAAGCAATTCGAGAATGTGTATGGCTAAGATTCATGATTCATTATATCCGAGAAAGTTGTGGATTATCATCGATCAAAGATATTCTAATTCCTCTTTATGAAGACAATGCAGCTTGCATAGCTTAATTACGAGGAGGATATATTAAAGGAGATCAGACAAAACATATTTCACCAAAATTCTTCTTTACTCATGAATTCCAGAAGAAATGTGAAATTGATGTGCTACAAATTTGGTCATGTGACAACCTAAAATATATTTTCACGAAGACTTTACCGACTGCAACATTTGAGAAGTTGAGATATAAAATCGGTATGCGTCGGTTTAAAGATTTAAATGAATCATCTCATCAGGGGGAGTAATAAACAGACATATAGAATAATGTACTCTTTTTCCTTCACTAGATTTTTTTTTTCCTACTGGGTTTTTATCTAATAAGATTTTAACGAGGTATATTCTTTATGTAATGGATGAACATCTAAGAGGGAGTGTTATGATATATTGTGAATTAGTGGAAGCTCCACTAATTAGTGGAAACCCCACTAATTATGGATTTTTATAGATGTCTATCATTTAGTAGGGACACCACTAATTAAGATTAGTGGAAGATGATGTATTCCACTAATTAAGAGCTCTATAAATAGAGCTATTCTCTAAATTTGTAATATACCATCATTTTGTGAAAGAAAGAATTGTGATTGTAAGAGAAAATTGAGAGAGAAAGAAAGAGAGAGATTTGAAGAAATTTTTATGCAAAGAATAGTTAGAATTTTATTAATGTGTAGTATGTAGATTTTTTTTTTCTAACACTACCCAAATTTTATAACACATGCAATATTTTTACATAGTATAAGTACAATAACTATTTTCTAAAAGGAGTATAATTAATAATAATAAATAATTATTGCAAATTAATATCTATATATTGAGCCGAGATAGTGAGTTGAGTGCACTTAAGTTCAACCTTAGCCTGAATAGAGTTCTTACGTCTAAGCTCGGCTCAATTCTAACTCATTTGAAGTTCAATCTAAATTAAATTGAACTGAGTTGATTAAGTTCGAATTGATCTAAATCTATTGACAGTCCCATCTACCGTGCATATTTCTTCGATTTCATCCACCGAATGGGTTTGTTTGTCGCCAACTCACTCGTCGTTGCTATAGTGAGTGTTTAATCTAAATATTAGATTTAAATTTATTTTTTTATATTACTTCCGTTTCATAATATAAGTCGTTTTAGATTACTTGAAAAGTTTTTCTATCTTTATCCCTCTCTCCTTGCAATCTCTCTTTCCACTAATTATGACTCAACTCTCTTTAATTATCAAAATAGACAAATATTTAATTATGAGTGTTTTTGAAAATTTAGTTTTAGAATTATCTGAAATTTTTGAACTCTTAATTCTTATATATAAATCTAAAACTACTTATATTGTGAAATGAAGGTAGTATTGTCTTTGAATTTTTTTTTTCATTTTTTTGGGATACAACCAAGTTAAAACTTGATCTTTAAACTATAATTATTATTATTTTAAGTATCCTTTGTAAAAAATTTTAGAAAAAAAAAAGTAAAACCAATCTCAAAACCTTTATTATGTAATGCAACTGCCATATATTTTATTTAAAGGATAAAGTTCATAACAATAGGGTTCATCTAAGAAATTTCCTTAAATTTATAATATTATACTGGATATTATTTCCTAGTCCTTTTTAGGAAACCACGTAAAGTTATAGCTTTGAATTATTTTCTATTTTTCTCAAGCTATGAAATCCAAATAATATGAGGGAAAGGAAACCATATAACCGTTATAGCTTTAAGTTATTTTTCCTATTCCCTTCAGGATTTGAAATCCAACTAATGGGAGGAAAAGGAGAACACAAAGCTACAAATAGCTCTGCTTCCAGTCAAAATTCCACTGCATCATTCGCAGATATCTCATCAAATTTCCCGTTGGTTTTTCGATTCTCTGCAACCTTTTCTGTCTTCGTTTTTCTGCAAATTGAAGTAAGGAAGAGTGATGGCTTGGAGGAAGTCGAGGGCAAAGCTTCAACCGAAGAAGACTATGCCAAAGCTTGACACTGCTTTCCCATGTCCCTTTTGCAATCAACACTCTAGTGTGGAGTGCTCTATTGATAAGAAGTTCAGGATTGGTGTGGCCGCTTGCTGTGTTTGCCAGGAGAGGTTCTGTACAAAAGTATCATCTTTGACGGAACCTATCGATATTTATTCTGAATGGATTGATGAATGTGAACGCGTTAATCAAGAACAAGGCGCCTAAGGCATCAATCTATTCAATCCATGTTCCAAGCAGATGGGCAAGACTATACTGAGTCTACTTTTGTAACTAATTTTTCTGTATTTTTATAGTGTCTATAATTTTCTTGAAAAGATTTAGCAATTATCTTGTGAGATGAAAATTTCCAGGAGGATTATATAGATATACATTGAAGGCCTCTGCAAAAGAATGTAGTAATTGTATATAAGGGTTATTCGATTGGTTTCAAAGGTAAGCAAATTTGCTGCCTTTGCACTTTCTGTGTCTATAAATAGCCCAATTTAGATTCTATGTTAGGGCATGAGTTTATGCAATTGCAGTCTAAATCTTGTTGTTTGTGATTTTTTTGGAATTAATAACAGAAAGCTGGTTGACGGTTTAGTTCAAGATTTGCATATTTTTTCTTCCTCTATTGTATCGCCTCTGCAATTTAAAAACTAAAGTCCTTTCATTTGTTCTGTTTTGAGAATGTCAGTAAACTAATTCTCTTGGAAGTCAGAATCAGGGATCAAAATTGATTCTGATGTGAATAGTGTCGTAGGTAGAAGTACATTAATAAAAAATAGCATTTTTCAATTTAAGGGTGATATTATGTGAGAAGGTGCAACCGGAGAAATATAGGGAGGGCTATTCCATGTCCCTAATTTCATTATTCCAATGGAAACAAAATCAACTTCTCATGCCAGAAATTAGAAGCTTTTAGTTTGTGAAAGTAAAAGGTGACAGCATTTTCATGTCTTAATTTATCTTTATTCTTTAGGGCTAGCAAAATAAAGAATGGTGGGAAAAGTTTGGCAAGGCAATAATGCAAAATGAGTGATTGGCCTAAAGTTGAAAAGCACTTGTGGAGCTATTTTGCAGGGGTTTAGGAACTCTTGTGTATGAATTACCCAATTATTCAGTTTCAAGGTTACCCAGTTTTAGATCAAATAGAAGGAAAAGAAGTAAACTCTACTGCCTTTGAGAATTGGAATGCAAATTACACAGTGATAAACTCTACAAGTGAAGAAATGATGCAGAAGCTCAAGAGAAAATGGAGAGAGTCTGCCACAGACATGATGATGATGATGATGATAAGTTCTCTTTCCCCACTCTTGACGATTTCCAACCCTTGGACTCCCATGAACAGAAGGAGCTGGTTTCATGCTCAGCAGTCTCTTGTTTGGAGCAGTGTGTTCTCGGGGATGATCTTTGTTTTTTGTTCCTCAGGTACTCAATTTATCAGCAGGCTAATTTTCCTTGGGAATTGCATTATCATGCTTACTTTATGTACGAGCTTGATTCAAGGAGCATCATAGCTGCAGACTGTGCAGCTGTTTTAGTTTGCCTAATCACCATCTGTGGGTCACTGAATAACTCAAAAGCATCATAAACAATATCTCTGGTTCTCCTGCTTTCTGGGCCTATTATTGGCATCTTCGGGTTGTACCACATGATGAGATGGTCAAAATTTAGGTGTGGGATGTGATATGGCTTTCACTTGGTCCACTGAGTGGAGCTGGTATCTGCTTTTATGTGTACCATTTACTTTATCAGTCATCTGAAAAAGTTAGAAAGCTTTGAGGGTTTATGTATTCTTATAAGTCCAGTTAAATTTTCTTCAAATTCTTCAAGAAGTGGCAACAATGACCTGCCTAGGAAGGCTTTGCTGTACATATGGTTCATTTTGTGACTCTGGAAGAACTTGTCCAATCTTGAAGATTCTCTTTTGTTGATGATAGGAGTAAACAGTTTATGGACATTCATCTGCTTTACAGTGCATAGTCACCTTAGGTTGGCTTATTGCGTTGTTTTTCCTAAATCTTGTAGGTGATAATGATCTGCACTGTGGATACAGAACAGTGTTTCTAACGGGTTCCTATTATTGCTAATTTACATCAACTGCTGTTAATTACGATACTTGATAAAATTTAAAAAATAAAATTAAAAGGAAAAAAGGGCTACCCAATTTTAAGCTCTCTCTGAAATGTTGAAACTATGTTAGTAGGTGCACCAGAAATACATTCTTCAGGATCTCCATAATTACTCTACAGTTGCGTAAGCTGAACTCTGCATAGAACTTGGTTCATTTCGTTTAAAATGAATAACATTCCTACTTGCTGGTTGATCCTGATATTTTCTGATTGATGAAAGCAACTTTTACAGAGTCCATGCAAAATTTGGTTCAGATAGAAGTCTAGAAAACTTATAAGCATTTCATTTTCTTTGTCACTATGAAACAATACAGCTGCAGCATGCATATTACTCTAAGAAGCCTAATGGCCTAACTGCTTGAAAGTTGAAATCCGTGTAGTACATTTAACGTTTGTGCCATCTGTTCCAAATTCTCGTTTCAAATTTGAAACCAATGGTGATGAAACAAACCTCCCTCTTGACTATTAGACAAAAGAACAGTCTAATTTTAAACTTGGATTTGCACAAAATAAAGGAATCAAATTAGTTGCCAAAGATTGAATTTCCTAGTCTAATATATTCTGGCCAATCAAAGAATATCAAGGGCAGGGGAAGATTGAAAAGCCGATCTCCTAGCTTCCAGCGTTTTTTGTCCAGTCACCACTGTTTGTCGTCCCTGGATTCATTGGAGTTGTTAGTGGTGGAATCCACTGAACATTTGCAAATCTCTGCAGGTTGGCCATGTTGCATGAAGGTTAACTGAAGATCAATGCAGGCTACATGGAAGAGGTGAACACAGGAAGGTAAAATCCCAAAGCATATGTAAGCTGCTAATCAAATGAAACGATCTTAGCAACGGCGTCTCCTTTATGAGGCTTGGCTTGGGAAAAAGGAATTTTTGGGATTGTTAACTGTAGAGTGGCTTTGTCAAGGCCATCGAAAATGGGCTTTGCCGTGGTGATGGAGGCTGCTGTGGAGTTTTCAAGGTGGTGGCCACATCAAGAATGAATTTGATGCAGTTCATGGAAATGCTACACCTCCATGAACTGTGTAGAAGCGATGATAGCAAAAGCAAGGAGGGCTCCAAACTTAAGTCTATTGCCATGAGTACTCCTTTGTGCTGTCCATTACAGAGAAATTCATTGTTTCTGTGATAGCTTCTTTCCATTTACCCCCCCTTGTTGTTATGGGGGAAGGTCTTTATCTAGCAGGATGGCATTCAGGTTTTTAGAAAAGGAACACAAACTCATATATATATTTCCTTGATTCAGAAACTTGTAGCATCATTTGTAAGTAGAGTTATTAAGTATACATTTTCTATGGAAAAGTTAATTAAGATGTGAATAGAAAGTAAAACCTATTATTTAACAAGGTTTGCTTGTAATTTATTATCTTATCATATGTACGATTAAAAGTTGACTTTCATCTAAAATTTGCTGATCATACCGTATTAAAAGAATTCTAATACTACTTGAAATAAAACCTACTAATTGAACTACAACACTTTCAGAAAGGAAAAAGGTTTGCTTATAGCAAAAAACACCTTTCCCAAGAGAAGGGAGAGGCCATAAGAAACATTGAACTTATCCAAATGTTACATTCTAAATATGAGGAGGGGATTGGATTGTCTTTACATATTATTTGAGTAATTTTTAATATTTTTTATCTTTTCAACTTTTACAATCAATAGTCTAGATCTAATATAGGGTCATGTATCTCATTATGAATGACTCTAATGTCATTAATACCTTTATCTAACTATTTTTACACTTAAAATTTGTATGGTCATCAAGAATAATTTAAATGTTTTCTAATATTTTTTATTTATTCATGAATACAATTAACTAGCAATATTAATTATAAATATTATTATTTATTAATTACGAATATCATTGGTATGTTTACATTATTTCTTTCTGTTTAGAAACGGATTGATTAGGGACTTGTTCCACCAATAACGGTTGGCTTCTTATTCTCCTTTTCCTAAGGTGCATGCCCTTCGTTGCTAAAACTTCCGAAAATATGCATATCTATAAAACTACCAAGCTTTTGTTGCGCTTCATTTATTAAAACACTATTCAAACTTCCAGATTCTATTGCTTTAATATTTTTTTTTGGGCTCAAAACCATGATTGTGAGAGGAGAAGGACCTGAAGATGATATTGCGGCAGAAGCCCAAAAGAAAATTGCTATTCGTCAGAGATAAATTAGTTTTTTTACTGTATATATTATTTTAGATATCATTGCTTAATAATTTTTTTCCCTGCAAAACAATGATAGTGAGCCTTGGAAGAGGAAAAGGACAAGACGATGATACTGCACCATAAGTGTAGGAGTCGGAAAAGAATTGGTCTTTTTCTGCATCGATCTATTCTTCTAGATTCCATTACTTTATGTTTTTTCTCCTCAAACTATGATAGCAAGCCCTCATAATAGCAAGCTTTAGAAGACAAAGAGGACATGATAATGACAGTATAAGGTATTGTCGCTAAAGTTCAAAGGAAGAGCTGTGGGAAAGGTTAGGAGGAGAATACACTTACTAATGAAGAAGATAAGCAGGAAGAGAATGGTGTGGAGGATAACGAGATATTGGCTTTTGACCAAAAGGACAATAGTGTCAAATACAAAATATTGCTTTGGCAGGAGGAAAAATACTTTGGCAATATCACTAGTCATTGACTTTTGTGTTTGCTAGAGATAAGTAGTATGAAATGTTTTGATCAACTATAAACCTTTTCAAGTAAGACATGCTTGTAAAATATTTTCTTGACTCAAAGACATATAAACTTATAGAACATACACTTGAAAACCTTTTCTCTTAAAAAAAATTATATTTCCTTGCAGGATAAGGTATTACAAATAAGCATGCATGTATTACCTTTGTTGTCATGTAATCATGTTGTAAAACATATCATATCACACTTGTAAAGCTTTTCATATATAAAGCATACTTGTAAAATTTTCATAACTTGTAAATGATACTATTTGATAAACCTTGGGGGGGGGAAGGGGGGAGGGGAGGGGGGTGAATAAGATTTATGGCAAACAAATGTAAATTAAAAAACTTGATGTCTTTTGAAAAGGGCCAAAATAGACTATCAAAATCTGCTTCACAACTTTAAGAGGCAATTGGGGATATTTTTAAGGTAGCACTGAATGAAAGAAAGATTGTATGAACTAAAGATGGGTAGTTGAGCTATCAAGGACAGATAAGCTATAGAATATAAGGAGTTTTAAATAGATCAATAATTTTAGAGAAAGAGGTAATGTATTTAAGATTTGATAATCAGCGAAAATACAATAAGAAATTTGGACAAAGTTCATAAGAGTAGACTTAACGATTTATAGTGGTTCGATCTTTAAATGATATACATCCACTACCTTAAGCTCATACTTAAGGATTTCAACACAGCTCACTAAAACCTCTTACCAAATGAATGGTGGTAGGCAACACCAATTTTATACAAGAGGATCACTACATTTGGTTTTACACCTAACTTCTTAAACACAATAATCAAGGCTCACCCAGCTGGGTTTTACCTCATTAACCTTAATACAAAGCGAATTTAAGAAAGAGTATAGAGATAGCTCACAGATTGAACAGAATATGAAAAAATAAGCACCAATACCTTTTACCTTTAGAACAGTTTTATTCCACTTTGAATCACAAATAAAAGGGAGATTTTTGTATTCTAAAGTGTAAGAATGTTTTTGAGAGAGATAGCACACAAATCTACTTCAAATTCGAGTTTTATAAGCTTATATAAGAGCTAATCCCAGTCCCAACGGCTGGTAATAGCTAGTTACTACTGTCAGAATTTTTAGGGTTTTGGATTTACAAAGTGGAAGAATATAGTCCAAAAGGTGAGTTCAAAACGGCACTTTTCGCAAAGAGATATATTTTGAAAAATGTTATAGATCATTGGATGAAGTTTTGGATTCAGAGGTCCATCCAAAACTACTTCATTCGAAAATTCAGATTCAGAAATATCATTTTCTTTTGAAATCATTTTTAAGTGCTTCAAGGAAAACAAAACTGATTATAAGGTAAAGAGACATAAGAATTTATAATTAATACATTGATAACAATTCCTAATCTATCATTCTTCTCAAGGACTTCTTGGTATGCAATCTCTTAAGTTGGTGCTTGATCAACCACTTTTGGATTTTATTGCCTAAGAGTTGCTTAGCAATCTCATTTGCACGCCTTAGAAGAATTGAAGTTACACATATCCTATCATATGTAGATTACACAAGTTAGTCTACATCAATATTTGTCATAAATTAAAACACAGGAGAATGCCCTTCTGGTTAACAATCTCCCCCTTTTTGAATGATATAAACTTGATAGGATTGTGACATAACAAAAAATGATATAGACAGTATGGACATGTTAGACGGAGAGAGATAAGAATATAGTTAATCTGAAATGTGTTCTCTCATGATAGGTCTCAAAGAGTGCTTATGAGTTTAAGGTAAGGAAAAATTAAACATGGTCTCATAACCATGGCTCAATGAGTCTATGGCCCAACCAATCTCCTTATCCTCCTTCTTTCCATAATTTATTATAGAAATAGCTAAATAATGGTCACAAAAAAATGTATAAGTATGTATATGAAGAGATGCAGAAGATAAATCATCAACAGCAATACTCCCCCTATGTATGTGCATATATGAACAGTAGATAAAAAGATACTAATGATGAAGTGCGTTGAAAAACTAATTGGGATTTGAGATTTTTGCCTTCCAAATTGTGCATCCAAAATAGGTTAAAATAAGACAAAAGATCACTTCTTATAAAAGTAGTTTTGAACTGGGGTTTTGGATTGACAAATTGAAGATCTAAACCTCCCTCTGTGTTTGTGCAGGGTAAAAAAAATCACAAAGATAGATAAATGGTTTTCAACCGAACCTAGTTTTCTCAAGGAATTTCAACTTAAGGAATTTCAACACAAGGATTTTTCTGTACAACCGAAAAGAAACAACATAGTTTTAATAAGCATCCACATAAATATCCTCATCATCCAATTATTTGGCATAATATGCATCACAACCATTTTCATGGTCACTTTTGACAGTGCTACGACACAAGACAGATTTTAGGTTCTCAATCCATATTTATGAGGATAAAGACAGAGAGAGAGAGATCTCATTCAACAAAATCACAATAGAAAACATATCAAACCCATGAGCACAATCTTCTTTAGAACTACAATTTAATTTCCTCAATCTCTCATTCTCAATCCACAAAATCACATGTCATAAAATCCAATTCTCAGTCCATAGTCACAATCCATACCTAAAATTCACAATCCAAGTCACAGTCCATATACTGTATATTCATAAGCCACAATCCACATATAGTTCATATAGTCACAATTCATTATATCACAGTTCACAATTCATCATATTGCATATTCATTTCTCTCGCTTTAGCATAAATAAAAAAGATTATAGCAAAAGAGAAATAGGGAGAAAGCAAGCAGGAGAATGGTAAGAACATGAATATAGGGCATAAGATCGGTCCCCTGCGAAATATGGTAAAACAGTAAGGATCAACATAAGTATCAGTTCAAAAGTAAAATTGTTCATGCAGAAAACATAAAGCAGGAATTATAAAATTGTTCATCCAAGTGAGTGTTGCATAAAAGGCAGTAGGTAGCAGCCATCATGTGCAGATCAGGAAATGTGAACGATCTCTGGCTTGGTGCTAGCACCCTTCTTAGAATGTTAGCCATCAATCCTATTGGATTTTCTTTTGACTACCACATGTTTCACCCTGCGTCCCGAAGAGCTACTCGGTGGAATTTGCTTATCAATTAGCTTCTCTTTTGTAGTAGTAGTAGGGTCAACAGAGGGTGCAAGAGGTATCATTTCGGTGGGCTAGGAAGGAGTTGTTTCAGTCACGGGTGCTGTAGCAGGTGGAGCTGAGACTTCTTCAATGACAGGGGGTGTCCAGAATCCGTTGTAAGCTCTTCTTTAGTAGGTGGAATGGCTTGTTCTTCAAAGACTTCTCCAGTAGTCTTTTCTTCCTTCTTTCCCTCCACATTACTCAGCTGACTTCCCAAGTTTTGCAGTTTCATCTTAACTTCTGTACTAAATCCATCAAAATTTTCAGCCAAAGTATTTAAAGCATTCAAGATGCTTTGAGTCAGTCCATTTTTATCAGTCCTCTGCTTGCTTTTATTAGAGGATTCCTCCACTATTTCAGCCTTCCTTTTTGTTCCTGTTGATGCAGCAGGTGCAGTCTTCTTTCTTTCGGCCTTAATTTTGATAAGCCTTCCTTTTCCTCATTTGATATATCCCTTAGCAAAACCTATTGATTATTTACTTGTACAAACCCCATTTTTTTCAAAAGACTATGTGTTGTAGACATTAATCTTGAGGTGTCAAAGAGTACTTCCACTGAGATTCATGTTGAAGTATTTAAAAATCTTTGTCAGGAGATTTCCATAGGGTATGGCTTTCTTAGAAGTGTTCCTTGATTGAATTATCAGCTTCACGGCCAAAAAACTAAAACTAATCTGTCTTCTTTTAGACTTAGCCAACATTAGTACCATTTGCATGATACTTACGAATGTTTTATGCCCAAAACTTGGTGCTACCATGGTGGATACCATATGATGCAGAATTCTTCCAAAACTGTTCAATGACTTCGAATTTTGGTCATTTGAATTTTTAAAACTCCTTCCTCTAGTAAACTTCGCCTCAAACCTTCCCAAATCAAATGGGTCCAATTTTTCTAGAAATTTGTTTATTTCAAAGAATTGGATTCCTTCATCTCTGACTCCAAAAATTCGATTCAACATATGATGGTTAAATTTCATGTTTACACAGCCTACTCTAGAGGTGTACCATTGTAGCATAAATCCTGCACCAGTCTCCTCAAGCCTTCCTTTTCTCAAGTTGGAATAAAATTTCCAAACCAATGTGGTATACAAATTTTCATCTACTAACAATAAGGCCCCCCAACTAAGAGTCTCAAATATATTCAAAATATTAGCAAAGTTTAAAAAGGCCTCAACATTGACTCGATATCCAGATATTATAGTCCTAGTCCTAGATAGCTAGTCATTAAACTCAGATTCGCATTTCAAATCGAGAAATCAAGGTACCTAAGTCTTTGAGCTTTCCTGTACAAGAAGCTCATGGGATGAGTCAGACTGTGAAGCAGTTTCTTCAGTTACGATCTTCTTATCTTTCTGTTTGATGGCGGGTTGGGTGTCGACACTAGACTTTTTTTCATCACTTCTTTGCCTTTTTTGTTCTTTTTTGTCTTTGATTTGCTTCCCTTATCAGTTTTTTGTAGTTTTGTCATGGCAGTAGCAAGAAGAAGATGAGAGATTTTTTTCAGTAGAGAGGATAAAGATACGAAGTGAGAGAGAAGCACAAAGATCAATGACAATTTTAGATTTCAATGAGAGAGAAAAGTAGTCCTTTTTTTAATATTTCTTAGGTATTTGAGTAGATAAGTACAATCAAGTACCCTTAACAAAAATTTCATTAGAGATATGGTGGGTCTTTTTAAAAAGTCAGACATTTTAAAAATTCAAAAAGTGGGTTCTAGACTCGTACACTTTTTCATCTGATTTTTTTTATAAAAAAAATGTGGGCATTATACGATTCTTGGCTGCTACTATTTTGGACTCAGACTAAGTCCAAATTTATTCGTCCAAAAAACTGACCTAGAGATATCTTATCGAGGGGATTTTGGATTCATGTTTCTCAAATATTATGTCCAAAAAAACCATCTGAAAGTGCGTATCATCAGAAGTTTTGCAAGAATGAACAAATAAATCCTTGGCAAAATTGTTAGTTACATAATTTTGATAATTCCCAAATCTCTTCACAGATGATTAAATCTATCTTCGGCCAGAGGTTTAATGAAAATATTTGCAAGCTATTCATCAGTTAGAATATATTCCACACACACATCACCCTTAAGCAGATGATCTCTAATAAAATGATGCTTAATTTTAATGTACTTAGTTCTACAATGCTAGACAGGATTCTTGGTCAGATTAGCAGCACTAGTATTATCACATAGGATAGGTACACAATCAAAATTTAAATCAAAGTCAAGCAAAGTGTTTTTCATCCACAAAATTTGCACATAGCAACTCCTTGCAATAATGTATTCTGCCTCGATTGTTGAGAGAGAAACACAAGCTTACTTCTTGCTATACCAAGAGACAAGAAAGTGTCCAAGAAACTAAAAGTGTCAATTGGTGCTTTTTCTCTCAACTTTACACCTAGCATAGTCGGCATCCATGTATCCTATAAGATCAAAAGAATTAGATCGGGGATACTATAAGCCATAGTCATATATTCCAATTAAGTATCTAAGGATACGTTTTACGGCAGATAAATGAGATTCTTTTGGGCATAATTGAAATCGAGCACAAAGACACACTGAGAACATAATGTCAGGCCGGCTGGCAGTAAGATAAAAAAGACTTCCGATCATATCTCTGTATTTCGATTCATCCATTTTCTTACATTTTTCTTCTTTATCAAGTTTTAATGATGTTCTTATAGGTGTACTTATTTCCTTTATTTCATTCATTCCAAACCTTTTGAGCAATTCTTTGGTATACTTGGCTTTATTTAAGAAGATTCCATCCTTAGTTTGCTTGATTTGTAGACTGAGAAAGAAATTAAGCTCTCCCATCATGCTCATTTCAAACTCTTACTGCATTTTCTCGGCAAATTTCTTGCATAGGGAATCGTTAGTAGCTCCAAAGATTCCAAAGATAATATCATCAATATATATTTATACGATTAAGATATTATCAGAATTTTCAGATTTTATAAATAATGTGGTATCAATTAAACCTCTTGAAAAACCTTTTGAAAGGAGAAAACCACTAAGCCTTTCATATCATGATTTTGGAGCTTGTTTTAAACTATAAAAGGCTTTAGAGAGTTTAAAAACATGGTTTGGAAAACGTTCATGAGTAAAACCAGGAGATTACTCCACATATACTTCTTCTTCAATAAAACCATTTAAGAAAGTACTTTTGACATCTATTTGGTAGAGCATAAAATCTTTGAAAGATGTAAATACAAGTAACATACTTATTGATTCTGATTGAGCAACGGAAGCAAAAGTTTCATCATAATCAATGCTCTCTTCTTGATTGAATCATTAGGCAACTAATCTAGCTTTATTTCTAACAACAATATCATGGTCATCAAGTTTGTTTTTGAAAACCCACTTGGTACCAATTATTGGATGGTCAAGTGGTTTAGGGATAAGCTTCCAAACTTGATTTTTTTCAAATTGGTTCAGCTCTTCTTGCATGGCCATAATCCAAATTCATCATGTAAGACTGTATCAATACAATTAAGTTCAGTGCTAGAAAGTAGAGCAGAATTATCAAGAAAATATCGTCTAGTTTTGACTCCACAGTTAGGATCACCAGTGATCTATTCTTTTAGATGGACAGTTTTATACTTTCAATCTTTTGGCAAGTCTTAATTTGTGGGCTCTTTAGTCCTTTGTTTGTTTTCTTTAGCTTGTTATTCTTCTAATTCCTCTTCTTTGTCATGAATGTCAAGTGATGGAGCTTTATGTTGCTCACTGCTTCTTTTTTTTTTTTTTTTTTGTGATTCCTACATCATCATTATCATTTTTAGAAGAATATATATTTGATTCATCAAATACAATATATACGGACTCTTCTACACATAGAGTTCTTTTATTGTACACTCTATATGCCTTTTTGTTGGAAGAATATTTAAGAAATATAGTCTCATCAGATTTGCTATCAAATTTTCCAAGATTGTCTCGAGTATTGAAGACAAAACATTTGCACCCAAAAACCTTGAAGTAGGAAATGGATGGAACATTGTCAAATATGAGCTCAAAAGGAGTTTTTCTTAGAAAGGGTCTTAGCATAACACGGTTGACAATATAGCAGGCTGTATTCACAGCCTCAGCCCAAAAATATTTTGAAAGGGAGTTTTCACAAAGCATTGATCTTGCCATTTTTTGCAAAGTTCTATTTTTCATTTCAACCACACCATTTTGTTGAGGGGTTTTTGCTGCTGAAAAATTGTGTGAAATACCACTTTCATCACAGAATTTTGTAAGGTCATGGTTGCATAATTCTCTACTATTGTCACTTCTAATTGAAATCAATTTGCAACCAAGGAAATTTTGAAAATACATTTGAGTAGTTTTGAAAATTTAGAGAAAGCTTCATCTTTTTGTGCGAGAAATAAAGTCCAAGTAAATCTTGAGAAATCATCTACAATCACATAGGCATACCTCTTACCACCAAGACTAGTGGTCTGCATAGGTCTAAACAAATCCATATGTATGAGTTTAAGAGGTTTTGATGTTGAAATCATTTTCTTAGGTTTGAAAGAGGTTTTGGTTTGTTTTCTATATTGGCAAGCATCACATACCCGATTTTTTTTTTTTTTTTTAATCAAATCTCATTTTGGGCAGTCTTCTAACAAGTTTCTTTAAGGATAATTTGTTTAGCAAATCGATAGATACATGACCTAACCTTCTATGCCTAAGATAACTATTATCATCATTCACGGAGAAGCATCTAATATCATGAGCCATAAGATCATCAAGATAAAGTACATACACATTTCCAACATGGTTAGCAACAAAAATAGTCTTATTGTTGGAACAATCCATGATGATACAAGAATCTCTTCCAAAAATAACTTTGCAGGCATTATCACATAGATGGCTGATACTAAGCAAATTGTACTTTAATTCATCAATTAATAGCACTTGTTTTTTTATGATAGAGGATCCCTTACCAATATTACCTATGCTAAGATTTTTTTCATTCTTTTTGTCTCCAAATGTGACAAATCTATTATTTGTAACTTGAATGTTTTCCAGTAGTATGGCATTTCCAGTCATGTACCTTGAGCATCCACTGTCCAAAAACCATTTTGTGGAGCTCATCTTGTCTAATAAATATTCCTATACATAAGATGGAAGAGTGATTTTTAGTACTTATACCTTTTTAGGTCCACGGGGGTTAGTAATAGTTCCTTTTACCTACCAAATCGTTTTTGTACCAGATTCCACTTTCTTCCTAACATGGCACTTAGATACTTCGTGTCCATATTTTTTACAATATGTGTAACAATTGTGTGTTACATATGAAGTGCTAGCTTTTACAAAATAGGGTCTAGGATTTTCAGCTTTGATTTTATGCTTATACCCAAGACCATTTTGGCTTCCTGCTATGTATTGTGCACCGAGTAATTTTTCCAAGTTGTTTTTGCTATTTGTAAATTTTTAAATGCATGCGGTGAGGTCATCAATTCTATTTTTTATATCATTAAAATTGCTCATCATACTTTCAAGAGAAAGCACTTTGTCACACAAACATTTATTTTTCAGAGACATACAATCAAGATACTTAGGACAACATCCTTTTCAACATTTGAGCACGTAACAGAATCAAGTAAAATATTATTTTCATTTTAATAGCTTTCCATTTTCATCTAACAAGGAATCAATTTTCACTTTTATTTCTTTATTTCTTCTAGATAGCTTTTTAAGCTCATGAAACATATTGAAAAGCAACTCATTCGGGTCATCAGGTTTTTCATAATCAGAATCATGTAATTCATATATCAAATTTGGAGTAGTGGGATTTACCTTATCCTCCATGGCTATAAAGCAAATGTTTACTTTTTTATTTTCAGATTCACAATTTTCTTCAGTTTCGGATTCAGCTTGGTCCCAAGTGCCAATCAACCTTTTTCCTTTCTTTATCTTTGTGTCTTTCTCTTTCTTCTTAAATTGCTTAGCCTCATTTTCTTTTGTTACTAGCCTCATTTTCTTTTGCTACTGGACAGTCAGCGATGAAATGCTCCGTGCTTTTGCATTCAAAACATTGAGGCTTGAAGGAAGAAGTTTGTCTCTTCTTTTTTATAAGCTTTTTACCCTTTTTGAAGTGCTATTTTCTGAATATTTTGTTAAACTTTCTAGCAACCATAGCTAGCTCTTCTATATCCAAATTAGTACTATTTTCACTATCAATTTGATCACTGTTGGCTTCTTTATTAACTGCTTTAAAAGCAGTTCCTCGTTTGCCTTTGTCTTCATCATCATACTCTTGAAACCTTTTGAACTTTATTTCATGGGTCAAGAGAGAGCTAATTAGCTCTTCAGTTAGTAAGCTATTTAAGTTTTTAGATTTTTCTAGAGTCAAGGTTTTTGGCTGCTAATTTTCTGGCAAAGCATCAAGTAGTTTTCTATTTTGCTCACCGAGGGAATAAATTTTCCCATAAGCCTTCAGTCCATTCATGATATTTGTGAATCGAGTGAAAATATCAGTAATGTTCTCGCTTGGCTTCATAGTGAATAGTTCATAGTCTTAGATTAAAAGTCCTAGCTTCGATTCCTTCACTTGATTAGTCCCCTCACAAGTAACTTCAAGTAATCTCCATATGTCATGAGCAAAATCACAACCACTCACATCGTTGTATTCGTTCGCATCAAGTGCACAACATAGAATGTTCATCACCGAATAGTTTAAGGTCATTTTAACATTGTCATTACTGCTGCAATAATCACTTTCTTTAGGTACTATTTCGCCTTCAACAACTTTAGTTGGGACAAATGGTTCTTTTTCAATTAAATTCCATAGCTCAAAATTAATTGAGTCCACATATAATTTCATTCTATTTTTTCAGAAAGTGTAGTTTCTTTCATTGAATAGAGGAGGTCTATTTGTTGAAGACCCTTCAATATAAGGCAGAGAAGATGTGTTTGCCATCTGGATCTTTACTACAAGGTTGTTAAACCAAAGATAGTGTAGACCAATGCTCTGATACCAATTGATAAAGCTTAGAAGGGGTGAATAAGGTTTATGTCAAATAAATATAAATTAAAAAACTTGATGTCTTTTGACAAGGGCCAAAACAAACTGTCAAAATCTGCTTCGCGACTTTAAGAGGCAATCAGGGATATTTTTAAGGCAGTACTGAATGAAAGAAAGATAGTATGAATTAAAGATGGGTAGTTGAGCTATTAAGGATAGGCAAGCTATAGAATACAAAGAGCTTTAAATGGATCAATAATTTTAGAGAAAGAGGTAATGCATTTAAGATTTGATAATCAGCGAAAATGCAGTAGGAAATTTGGACAAAGTGCATACGAGTAGACTCAATGATTTATAGTGGTTTGATCCTTAAATGATCTACATCCACTACCTTAAGCTTGTTGGGAATATGCTCTCTTAGACTAGTTTTCTGGTGTAAATATCGAATATTTTAATAAAAGAATTTATTTATTGAAAATCGTTTGTGAATTTATTTTCTTTATTTGTGCACAATTTCGTTTGGAAAAGACACATTGTGTTTAAATAAGTGATCCATGTAAATGAAGGTCTTTCACAGTAAGGTATGGATCATGGGTTATTTAAACACATAAACAGTTGTTCTTAACCGATTAATGAGAATGAGAATCTCATCATATTTAGGTTATTATGTTATGTATTCCAAATGGGGAATGGCATACCTTTAATCAGTGAGTAATCCATTCACTTCATGACATAAGCGTATTTCGAATATGTAAAACAGGACTTGTAGTAGTGGTTTCTAAAAGTATTATATAGTAAAAATTTAGACTATACCACTACAACGTGGACTAGTACTTTATGACTTGGGTATGAGTTGGTGGTCTGGCGAAGCTGGAAGCATATACTTTGATATGCTATAGTTGAGGTTCTATCGTAGGGCCAATATACTTGCATGTTGGGTATATGTGACTAGTTAGTTAAGACAGACTTGTACAAGATAGTTTCTATACCATATCACCCTTTGTGGTTGTCTGAGTGATCTAAATATCCAGGGCCCTAGGAAACATGACTTGGATGTTTGCTTTAGGGTAGCTCCCTTGGAAAGCGAAAACACTCCAGGAAGTCGTGGATCATTGGACTAGAAGCCTAAAGATGGTAGATGTCATTTAGAGAGGTGTTAGTACACTTCTTCCTCTTTAAATGTACGATGATGTGTAGAGGGGTATTTTAGTCATTTCACCTGTAGGTCGAAGACTTTGCTAATGCAGCATTGTCCTTGAGGTCAATATTTTCTTATGGTGATATTAGGAAATATTTAAAATGCAAAATACATCTATTTATATAGTAGTGGCATTTTGGTCATTTTAGTAGCTAAGGCGATGTGTCTTTTTGGTCCTCAGAATAGCCCGTAAGTCCTAATTAATTTTTGGGTTGAGAAAATGATTTCAGTTGAGAGGGTTTTATTTTATTTAGGAAGTCTAATTTATTATTAGACTGGAATAAAATAAATGAAGAGAAATTTATTATCTAGTTTAATTGGTTAATTAATTATTTAGGATCTAGGTCCAGTTTGAATAATTAAAAAACTAACCGGGACTTAAACTAGAGGAAAATAATTAATACTTAATTATTTATTGGGTTATTTATTTAATCCCAAGAAATAAATAATTAAAGTTTAATTATTTTTTGGTTCATTTGGGTTCATTAATTATTTATTGGGTTATTTGTTTAATCCCAAGGAAAATAATTAATGTTTATTATTTTGGGCTTTTCGGGTCCAAGAAAAATAATAAATATTATTTTGGCCTAATAGCCTGGACCATAAGATTTTTCTGGACAAAGTTCAGAAGAGTTTAGGGTGAAGCCAAAATTTATTTTGTAAATAATATTCGGGTTTTAAATCCCGAGAATATTATTTTTATCAAAATAATTATTTTTGGTTTCATGACTCTTGGCTTTCTGTGTGAACAAATAAAATAAAAGAAAAGGGAAAAAATTAGAAAAATCCCCGAGACTCTTGGGTCTCTCTCTCTCTCGTGCTGTCCCCTCGCTTCACTGGCTTTTGGTTTTCTAATGCGATGAGAAGCCATTAAAAAGCCAACGATAGAAAGATGAGGGTGTGGCTTTTCTCATCCAAATTGTGTTCACCAACTGAAATTAGGTGTGGTCATATTCTGAGAGTTGAAAAGCCTAGCATTATTCATCACATCGGAGGAGAAGAAAGAGCTGGACAGTTTTTCACAGGAAGCTTCATCTCACGGTGGAGAAGGAAGCTGTTTCTTCAGGTTCAAACCATTTTTCTTCAATCTTCAAGTTTTAAGGTTCCAAAAGGTATGTGTTTCATGCCTCCATGCTGCTGCCATGCCATGTTTTATGTTCTTTCTGTCCATTTTTATGTCCATCGTATGCATGCTCTGTAATGTCAATTCCTTCAAAGCTCACACTTAAGGATTTCAACACATCACACTAAAACATTTTCCCAAATGAATGGTGGTAGGCGATACCAATCTTACACAAGAGGATCACTACACTTGGTTTTACACTCAATCTCTTAAACACAATAATCAAGGCTCACCTAGCTAGGTTTTACCTCATTAACCTTGATACAAAGCGAATTTAAGAAAGAGTACAGAGATAGCTCACAGATTGAGCAGAATATAAACAATTAAGCACTAATACCTTTTACTTTTGGAATAATTTTATTCCACTTTGAAGCACAAATAAAAAGAAAAATTTTTGTTTTCTAAAGTGTAAGAATATTTTTAAGAGAGATAGTACAAAAATCTACTTCAAAACCTAGTTTTAGAAGCTTATATAAGAGCCAATGCCGAAGTCCCAACGACTAGTAACAGCTAGTTACTACTGTCAGCATTTTCAAGGTTTTGGATTCATAAAGTGGAAGGATGTTAGTCCAAAAGGTGAGTCCAAAACGACAATTTTTGTAAAGAGATATATTTTGAAAAATGCTACAGATCATTGGATGAAGTTCTGGATTCAGAGGTCCATCCAAAACTACTTCAAATGAAAATTTAGATTTAGAAATATCATTTTCTATTGAAATCATTTTTAAGTGTTTCAAGGCAAAACAAAACTGATCATAAGGTAAAGAGACATAGGAATTTACAATTAACACATTGATAACAATTCCTAGGCTATGATTCTTCTCAAGAACTTCTTGGTATGCAATTTCTTAAGTTGGTGCTTGATCAATCAGTCTTGGATTCTATTGCCTAAGAATTGTTTATCAATCCCATTTGCACGTCTTGGAAGAATTGGAGTTAAACATGTCCTATCACATGTAGATTACACAAGTTAGTCCACATCAATATTTGTCATAAATCAAAACACAGGAGAATGCCCTTTGGGCTAACACTATTATCATATCATGCTTGTAAAATATTTCAAGATGAGAGAGTCGAGATAGTATTTCCTATCTTTAAGCTTATAGCCCCTCCTATAAAAGATGAAGATGAGGATAAAAATCCCTTTTCTATAGCTTATCCTACATTAGAAACTTTCTATAGGGTGTCTTATGCCTCATCTCCAAGGAAGGACTACTTGACACTATAGCTGAGGACTAGTTTACTATTTGTCTTAGCACTCCCATTTAGATTGAAGGTAACTCCCAGAGATAATTGGTCTACTTAGAACCACCTTAATTAATCTAACTAATATTACTACAACCTTCCATTGAGCTTAATGATCAAGAAACCATATCCAAGAATCTAGTTCATCATTCCAAGATCAAATTATTTCAAAGGGAACGATATAGATGCATGCATGCTATCATTGGAAAATAAGTTTGAAGATTACATGATCCCCAAAATCAAGTATTCCCTATAGTTTTGGAAAGCTTGATGCGCTCTTGCAAGTTTGAAATACATTTTTGAGCTTTGAAAACACTTCTTTCAGAAGTTACGTTCATATCAAAGTATTAACAAGTTTAACGTATCTCAAGAAATTGAGTACTTTGAAACATAGTTACAAATATATATATATATATATATATATGTATATTGAAAACTAATGAACCCACCTTAGATGTTCTTTTCCTTCACAAAGTCTTCTTATTCTATTTAAATCCATCTTATTCAATGCCTTCATAAACCAATGTTTTCTATTAAAATCTTCGGAGGTCTTTAACAGATTTTCTAGGTTGCAAGATGAAAATAAGACGTTTCAGCAAGATTTACCATGTACAGAAGCAATTGGGAAGGGTGTTTGGCTCCAGCATGACCAAGAAGTTAAGGGATGATCGAAATATTAGCCTAGTCTAGCATTGCTTAAGGGAGAAGACCAATGCTAGTTGCTCACTGCCTCGAGGCAATTTGCAACTCGATTTTTCTAGTTTTGTAACTCATTTCTAATGATTTCCAAAGCATAATATCATTCTATAAACATATGCAAACCAAGATATATGGAAAATGATTAAACATATCTAAGGTTTTCAAGAAGTTCTTCAAGCAAAACTCTTACAAGTCTCATTTTCCTTGATCTCCAAAACTTTCCTTCTCATCCTAACTTTCTTTATGAAAATTGAAGTAAAGGATGTGTGAACCTTTCCATATTTATAGAAAACTCCAAGTAGAAAAAAACATTTCTCTCAAGCATGACTAAGCTGCAACACGAATTATTAGGCATGATTAAGCTTTAGTAGGAATGGCAATAGAGGTGGGCTGGGGACTAAAAATCTCGGCTTCTCCCCTACATTCCTCTATTCTGGCTCATCCTCGATACGGAAAAAGATGGGGATCCCTACCCCAGCTTGCTAAGGACAAAATAATCCTAAATCCTAACCCAGTGGAGAGCAAGGGCCTAGTCTAGAAGTGGGCCTAAAATTCTTTAATTGGGTCTAAAGTTAAAAATTAAAATAAAAACTTGTAAAAATGAGCAAAACACATTCTCCATTAAAATTTTAATACAATCACAATTTATTCACAAGATAATGATAAAATAATAAAATAAATTCTAAAGAACTAAATTCTATGAATAACAACAAATTGTAGACCATAATAAACTCTACAATTTACTCATAAAATGATAATAAAGCCCAAAATAAACATGTTATGCTAATTATTTAGTGTAATTATATATAAAAAGAATATTAATATTAGAATATACCAAGATGATAAACTTGAACAAAATTATTAAAATAATTTTATTCTACAAAATAGTAATTTAAAGATTAATTTTCTATATACAAATAGTATAAAAATATTTACAAAATATTATTTTGAATCATTCATTTTTCTTATACTTATAATTTTGAATTTTATTTACTATATTTTAAATTATGATTATATATATATATTTACATACTAATTATATATTTATATTTTGTGTGTATATATAAAAAATAATAAGAATATCTTATGCATATAATACATATAGAAGTATAAGTATTATGTTTATATATATATATATATATAATAAATATTTTATAGCTGTTTTACATATAAAAGTATAAATATTTCATATTTTATTCACTTATATATACACACTTATTTACTTACATAATAATTATATTTTATATATAATTAAGCTTTTTAATACATATATATTGTATATATTTATAAATATAATCTCCTATATGTATGTATGTATGTATGTATGTATGTATGTATGTATGTATGTATGTATGTATGTATGTATGTATGTATGTATGTATGTATGTATGTATGTATGTATGTATGTGTGTGTGTGTGTGTGTGTGTGTGTGTGTGTGTGTAAAAATACTTTTTATAATAAATTTTATATAAATATAGATACCCTTATTATATATACATATTTTTTCTTATATACTAATTATATATACTCATTTTGAGTGCGCACACACATATATAGATACGTATACATAACAATATCTTATGCATGTAGTATATATAGAATCATACATTTATCTTTATATAATTTATATGGAAGGGATTATATGTATTAGAATATACTAAGATGATAAACTTGAACAAAATTATTCAATAAATTAGTAATTTAAAGATTAGTTTTTTATATACAAATAGTATATAAATATATTTTATAAAATATTATTTTGTATCATTCATTCTTTCTTATACTTACAATTTTGAATTATAATCATTTACTATATTTTAAATTATGATTATATATATATATATTTACATACTAATTATATATTTTTATTTCATGTTTATATATCAAAAGTAATAAGAATATCTTTTGCATATAATATATATAGAAGCATAGGTATTATTGTTAGTATTTTGCCCTAGAGGCAATCACTTGTACATTGTATATGACACATTTCATTTTAATAAAAGACATTATTTATCTAACAGTTTTTTTTTGTTTACTTTGGGTAAAATAACCATTAGATAAAGTCCTTAGTACAACACCGTGTTAAGAAAATCATGATAGAGATCATGATATGAGATTCCTACTATACTGTATAGTGTTAGTACTTAAACAGTCCCTAGTCGTAGTATTAATGAGACTAGACATCATTAATGCGTTAAGACTAGCTTGTGTTAGACTTCCTGATTTGATCAAGTGGTGGTTCTCATATCCGTGAGTATTGAAATACTCAAAGTTAACACATAGATGCTTGTTAATGGAACAAGTTCATTGTATAACCTAGCTATGAGATAATCACATGGATAACTATCTAATACCAGTGATATAATCTCAATATAGCAAATGTACAAGTATCCTTAGATTTGAGTTTTTCAAGGTACTTTGTTTGCTGAGTATTGTGCTTTGATTCCAATCCCTGGAGCTAGATCGAGGGCCACCTATGGGATGGATATTGGCTACATTGTGAGGTAAACGAAAGTAGCTGAGAGAGTCAATAAAGAATTTACTACTCCTAATAGTAGGAGCGAATATTTCATGGCTACTTGTAGGAATTACTACTCGAGAAGTCATTGACCAAGGCGATTGTGTATTGGAAACAGTTCCAATTGATACACATCTAGAATAGTGGGTTCCTGGTACAAGTACTATTATATTCGGGCCATAATTAATATATTCTAGAAGGAGTTGGCACTAATTCCGTACTCCAAATCGAATGAAATATTGTATAGTGAAAGGAGTTAATTGTACTGTAGTTTGTTATTGAAGGGTTCATGTCAAGCCACTTGACTTCTTGAACTCTTGGGTGGTCATGATATGTTGCTAGATACTGCTCATGATCTGGGAATATCAGTTTATTAATTGATGAATTAATAAACTAATCTTGATTAGAATAATATGATTAATTTTAATTACTTATGGATTATTAATCTCAAAGACGTTTGGATTAATTCATATTCGCTACCAATTGACTAGGAAACCTAATAGGTCACACACAATAGATGATTATATACTCAAAATGTTATTTGATAACATAGTGGGGTTAATTGTGAGAAAGAGAAGTTGTTGTGGCCAAATTATAATTAGTTATAATTTATGGTCCAAATTATAATTGTGAGAACTTGATATGTCTAATTACAATTAGGAAATTCTAACTATTTTAGAATTTTAAGATGGAGTATTTTTCAGTAGGATTTTTGTGATATATTGAGACATACACGATTCCTAATCGCAGCTGAACACACACGAAAACCTCTCATTTTCTTCTCTCTTCTCTCTCTCTCTCTCTCTTATTTTTCTGAAAAACAAGAAGAACTCTAGCCGCCATTGTTGTTTTTTGCTAGCATAGAAAATCTTGGTGCTTGAGTGTGATCCTTCGTGTGGATTTCTGTTAGAGATAATCACACACTGTAATTATAGTGGTTGGACGTTCAACTCTTGTGGTGGTTGATCAAGAGGATTGCTAGATTGCGCTTCGACTTGAAGAAAGAAAAATTTTATTTTTCAGACACTCGAAGAAAGGTAAAGTTATTACCTTTGTTCTCTTTATGTCTTGTTTTCTACACATATGTAGATCTTGGGTTGGTAACTCGTTCTTATTTTTCTGCTACGCCATATATGATATGCGTGACATACCCAACAATTATGTTTATACACACACACACACACACATGAATATTTTATACATATAATATATATAAAAACATAAGTATTTTATATTTTACTCACTATATATATATATATATATATGTACTTATCTACTTACATACTGACTATATTATATATATTTATATATAATTAAGCTTTTTAATACATATATATATATTATATACATGTATAAATATAATATACTATATCTATGCATATGTGTAAGTGTGTGTGTGTGTATATATATATATATATATATATATATATATATATACACATATATACATACTTACACACATATTATTGTAAAAAAATAATTTTTAGAATAAATTTTTATAAATAAAGATACCTTTATTATATGTGCATATTATTTCTTGCATACTACTTATATATACTCATATATTGTGTGTGTGTATGTGTGTGTCTATGTATAACAATATGTTATATATGTAGTATATATAAAACCATACACTTATACATTATGTATACACATATTTATGACTTAACTATTTATATACCGATTATATATTTTTTATATATAATTATAACATTTTTATCATTGGTGTATACATACATACATATATACATATATATATATATATATTTATATATGTATAAAACCATACACTTATACTTTATGTATACACATATTTATGACTTAACTATTTATATACTAACTATATATATTGTATATATAATTATAACATTTTTATCATTGGTGTGTGTGTGTGTGTGTGTATTATGTGGGGGTGTAGGGAAGGCTGGGTCGGGGATAATGTAATTCCCACCCCTAGCCTATCCCCTAGTTGGTGGACCTAGGTATGAAGCTTAGTTTCATCCTTATACCCACTTAAATTGGAGAACTCCCAATTCAACCGAGTCAGCCGGGCTCCAATCTAAGTAGGAAAATTGCCATTCTTAAGCTTTAGTTTGCCTTTCCATACATAACAAAAAGCACGAATTCATAGTAGCACGTGGATTCTTAGGTACAACTAGGATTTGCCACAAAGTCAAAGCAACAATCCTAGGACTCAAAATTTGAAGCACGAAAATACTTCTCCATGAAGCAAGAGGTGTCGAATTCTATGGAAGAACGAATCAATTCTTAACATTTAGAAATTTAAAGGTTGAGAAGGGGAGAAGCCACCATATTCTCCTTCCAGCTTTTTCTCTTGTAGCACTAAGTGGGCCACACTTAATAGCCTAAAATAACTCCACGGTGTCATTTTTATTGCAAATTAGAGGAGCTAAATGTGAAAGCTCTAGTCAGTGCTCTTATTCAAGACCCTACTCTCAACTTTTCCCTACCCAATTTTAGAAAATATGTAAAAGAATTTGAATTGATTTAGGATTTGTGATTCTAAAAACTAGAATAGCCCTCCCTTTCTATCTTGATTAGACATCTCTACTTCCAATTTGTAAAAGCCCTCAGAGGAAATTTTCTTAACAAAATAGACTTCTCAAATTTGCAACACATGAAGCACCAATTTTCTTAAGGAAATTGAAGAAATAACAATGTAGAAGGGTTCCAATTTCTTACTAAACTTTGTTGAAGGAAAAGATAAACTATTAAATTTTAAAGTTTTTGGGATACTTATATCACTGTCATAGAAGTGGGATAGAATTGAGGTATTTCTTAGTTAAGTACAAGGGTGAAGATAGATATACAATGTATTCTCAAATTCTTTAATTGTTACATTAATTCCTTAGTAGAAATTGGATTATTAACTTGGATTACAGGAATTAGGAGGGATCATCTATATGCATTGTATTTTTGGTTGTTGAAAAGTTTTAGTAGTTTAAGAAGGTTGACATATGTGGCATTTTTTAAACATGCATGGGCTGGCAAGAACATATACTTGGCAAAAAAAAAAAAAAAAAAAGATTATGCTTTTCTGTGGTTACTTGTTGCAAAGAATCTTATTTCCACTCATACGACCTAACCAAGCCTTGGTTAGTCAACTTCACATTCATTTGTCAGGGACTTGAAATGAATACAAGAATGTAAATGGACAAAAACAATTACGGGCAAAGCCTAACGTTATCCTTCTTAAACTAATAACATGCACAAGGGACATTTACAACAATGCTGGTGTTAAGAGCTTTATGCTTTTAGTTAACAACCATCCTATGTGCTTATAGGTTATATTTATAAGCTACTGAGGGTAGTTGATAAGGAAGAGAAACCAATTGAAACAACTAGCTCTAAGGGTTGTGACCCTTAGGTGCCTAGCTATTAGGAATTGTTTGAAGAACTGCCAAAACTAAAGAAGCTTATCCGTTTTGTCTATCCTAGCACCAACATAGGTGCCCAGCTACTTAGCTGAGGCTTTTTGTCTCAAAGGATCTTTGATTCACCAATTGTCTACCTATATGGTTGGTATGTTATCATCATTAAAGGGACCTTGGCCTGCTTGCTTGCACCAGGTTCCAGCATGCCTAGTACTGGGTAAACCAAGATGCCTTGGGTTCCCTAAAGCTGAAGAGGACTATTGTCTTTGCTCACATACTCCCCCCTTTTAAACTTTCCCCTATTTGAGATCTTGACAAGCATCTTAAATAGATGACCAGTTATTCTATATCCTCGGTGGAGATATAACACTGAAACAGGCATTCTTGAGTTTAGTTCCCAAATTAATAGTCGATAGAGTAGAAATCCACTAGAGGAATTTACCAGTAGATAGATTAGACAAGCTATGTTTATGGCTTTTGAAGATATTTTCCATAAGAGACAAGTTTTCAAGTAATACTTTAAGGGAGAACCAAATCTTGACTATGCATGCAGAAAGCCTGAGTTTGAAACTAGAAATAGATTTTCTTTGTAAGGAAAAAATTTCTAGGAAGCATTCAACAAAAATCAAGCTTTTCCCAAGAACACTTTATCGGAGAAGAAAATAGAGATATTTCATGTCCAAAATGTCAACCTCAACCACTAAATTATCAAAATACTCTTAGTGTGATATTTGTCTACCGAAGAGTCATTTTGCAAAGAATTGCCCTTAGAATAAAAAGAAGTTCAATTTTTTTGAAGAATTTTAGGACTACACCTCTTTCTTAGGATATTTTGATGATTTAGAATTAGTAATGTCAGTGGATGATATTCCTACAAAAGATACTCTTTTTGCCCTTGAGGTCTATGGTTTTGATGACCCAATACACATTTATCAACTTTACAAAATTATTAATCTACCTAAACCTCAACCCTTAGATAGAACTCTACTACGTGCTATAATATCCTCAGTTCCCCATGCTCTTGTACACATTCTACAGTCCAAGTTTGATAAACCCAAACTTGCCCTTGCATTTTTTTTATACAAATGTTGTAGCACCTTACTGCTACATAATACGAAAGGGTCAGGAATATCACCCGGTCCGTAGGATTTGGGCTCTTTACAACACATTAAATAAAATAAATTCCAAAACTTAAATATAAACTAAATAAATTTCAAAACAAATCCCCAAATACATTACATAAATCTCCAAGGCATGAATAATCTGCAACATTTGGATAACAAAATATTACAAGTCTCAACATTAACAAGTCAACGCATAAGAAAATAAATGAACTAGCTCCGTCAGCTCTACCAAAATTTATTTTACCCTGAAATCATGATAAAGAAATAGTGATAGGGCCTAAATGTATCAATATTTTCCTGGTCATTTGAGGTTGTTTTGTGACACTTTTTATTCAATAACTAGCTAATTCCCTTCGTATTTGGTATTTTTCCTGTGAAATTTATTTTTGATAAATTTGTGCAAAAATTGATGAAATTGGAGTAAAAATGATGGATTTCCAATTATGAACTAGCGCTAGCCCAAAGCAGAACAACTAGCACTGGCCTGGCTCTAGAAAAATAGAGGAAAAAGGTAGGAAATCATGATGTTCTAGAATGGAAAAGGCACCGGCCTAGATAGGGTGAGCAGCGCTGGTTTAAGTCAGGTTCAAAGGCGGTTTAACTCTTTTTGAGGTGAAAAAGGAGTTCTTGAGCAGAATCTGGTAGCTATCTTTTGGGAACTGATTTGGGAATTAATTAGGATTCTTGTATACATTTTTTGGCAATCAAACTCTTATAAATACAAGAAAATAACAATATACAACGGAGTTTTTAGTTTTTCAATGTAATATCTTTAGAAAACTCTTAGAGAAACACCAAGATTAAGGAGGATCAAAGAGAATTCTTGGAGATGAAGAGGAGGTTGATCAAGAAGGTTTCAAGGAAGAAGAAGAAATCTTACTTGTCTATGAGTGGTTTCTTTCTCTCTTCTTTGTAATTTATTGACAATTTGAGTTTATCATATTTTAATTATATTTGAGGGTTGAACCTTAAGTTTATGTTCTTGGATTTGGTTTCTTTTGATATAGTGATTTCAAATTCTAAATATTTTATTACTTGAATTTATTACTTTGTTGAATTGATTGGTTCTTTTCTAATTAACTCGAGAAGGAGGTTAGCAAAGAGGTACCAACTAATTAATTCAATACTCGTTATCTCTTAATTAACTCGAGAGAGAGGTTAAGGGTAAAGATTAGGTAATTAAAGAGAGATTAATTTCACCTAGAGATAAGGTTATTAATTTTTTTCATAAAGACTTCAGTGTTCCTACAGATAGAGACATTGTTTAATTGAGTTAATTTTAATGCTTCTTGGATTTAATTAGAAATGTAGAGATATCCTTTGATTAAGCTAAGAGTAGAATTTCATAACTTGAGAAAGAGTGAATTTTATTTTGAACTCATTGGTATTTGAATTAGGACTTAATAGATTTAAGATATTTTCTTTACTTGACATAGATTTGAAGGATTTTTTCATTACATATCTTTTCTTCTTATTCTTATTCCTTGATTGTCCTTGTAACTTTTCTTGGGTGAACTTGATTTATTCTCTAATATATTATGTTAGTAGGTTATTTATTTTATTTTCTTTATTTTATTGACTAAACAATAAAGATTTGGGTAAAGTAATGTGAGAGTCTAAGTTCTTGTGGATTTGATACTTGCGAATCTTTATACTATATAATAGGTATATTTGCTTGTATGTATGGTTTTAGTAGTTAGAATTTTAATTAAAATTTGATTGATTGTGGCCGCTTGTTGTTAATTTTTTCAACACTAAAAAATACACATCAAGTTTTTGGCGCCGTTGTCGGGGAAAGGCACTATCGGAAACACTCAAGTCTTGTTGATTTAGTCATTGTTGTATTTGTAACTGCCACTAATTTTTCTCTATTTTTGTATGTTTCTTCTTGATTTCTTGTATTTTTGTATCTCTTGGATGTTTCTTGTTACTAGCTTTTCTTTTGTTTTGTGAGTTTTGATTAAAAAAAAAACCCTCATAATTATGGAAGGTTATTCATGGCGACGTAGGTGGCCATGGGTAGAAAATTAAAGGAATTTCACTAACAATAAATTTATACAATTGCAAGCTCATGTTGATGTTTTGAGTGAGACATCACTTGATGCATCCATAAATTCCTTTGTTGACAACACAAATGCTGCCATTAAGTGGTATGAAGAAGTTTCCCAATGATTGAGCTAACAAAGTATGTGACTTGCAAAGCTAGTTGAGGAGATTCCAGAGGGAATTTCTGCAAATGCATTGGATATTGCAGTGGAGACCCCTATAGCACCAGTGCAAAGTCAGTTGGAAAACAAAATTTTCACAGAAAAATAGGGGATGACGTATAGAGGACCAGTGTCGGCTGTATTGGAGGGGGCGACGCTGGCTTCTCAACAAAAAGCAAAACCGATACATGAGAACTTTGCGAAACGTGACAAAGAAGAGAGCGACCATGAAGAACAAATGAACAATATAATAAGAGAAGTATTTGATTCTACTTTATGCTCTAATTCTAATTTCTCTGTCATATGATTTTGTAGATTCCTCTCAATTCTTGGAGAACAATGGTCTAATTGATGATGTGTAGAGTTTAACATTCCTCTAGGAGTTAGATTTTTCAATGATACATCATAAGAAGTCCTTGGAGGATGTTAATAGATTTTACCCAACACCTCATTTAAATGGAGGTAACTTAGTTTTTGTAGACCATACATTGTAAAGTAAGGATTTTTTGATCCCATCTTTATGTGCTACATAGTAGGTTTCAAGGGGAAGATTCATTGTGATAATTCTTTTAAAGTGCTAATTGGCAAATTTCATATTGACACACTTTTTAGATGTATATTGCATGCATGTTTAGATAATTTAATTGATGCATCTAAAGAAACTAGAGGGAAAAGAGTTCATGTAATTACTTTCATTGAGACTAATACTTTTCATGTACCCTACCTCGTACAAAAACCTCTTTCCTTCTTACCATCATGCCTTCCTTTTCCATAGAGTATCAATGTTATCTATAAAGGGATGATGAGTGGAAAGAGTGTGTATTATTGTTTTGTTCTTGGGGTTATTTAGGATTTTAGGTCATTATCATTATCATGTTTGGTTTTGCTTTGCTTTTGGTTTATTTGAGTATTTGTGTCGGGTTTTATTTAGTTTGATTTTTCTAGCTATGTGTTCCCCCCAATAAGGAGAATATATTCCATCTTAAGTGTAGTGGAGTGAGTCTTAGTTTTTAATTATTTTCTTAGGTTTTTTAGTAGTCTTTTACCTTAGTGTGTTTTCTTTTATTTAGGTGTGTTTTATTTTGCTATTGTTTTCTTTGTGCTATTACTTGTGTTTTGTTTTGTAGGTTTGAATAAAGCCTTCTTGGACAAGCTCTTCTTTCTTTTCTTCAAGTTTTAATATCTTTTGGAGCTTATTGAATTTAGGGAGTATTACTTAACTTTATCCCTCTTTTATTATTTTTGGTCCATTTGGAAATGCTTTATTGTCTTAATTTTTGGCCAATGAGGATATTGTCCAGTTTAAGTGCGGAGGAGTCGTTTGGTGATATTATTTATCCAAGTTTTTATCAATTTTCTTGGTGTTTCTTGAAATTTTGAACTGATTTGAGAATTTGAAAATTTTGAGCATTCTTTTGAAATGGACAAAAATTGAGAATTGAAAATTTTGGGAAAATATTGAGCTAAATTTTTTCAAAAATTTGACAATTATGTTGATGTTATTAATTTTATTTTAGCATAAGAATTTGGTTTAAGACTTATTTGATCGAGTTTGATTTTGTGTAAACTTGTATATTTTGTGTGATATAGGCTAAGTCTTGAGAATTTGGATTAACTTTGTTTATGTTTTAGTAGATGCTGTAACATTTTGTTTCTTGAGAATTTATGTTGATTTTGTAAAGAAATATAAGTATGGAATTTTGATCGATTTTGATTCTATGATTTTCTAAACTAGTCCTTATTCTGAGTTTAAGTAAATAGGGCGAGGGTGAGACTGAGAGTTGGCAAAAAAGAGTCAGAAGAGATGTATGTACCCATTCTGGAAAAAATGAAGAGAGAAAATGTTTGAAAATACAAAGCGCATGTCCTTTAGCGAAAAACAACAAGTGAAAAGAAGAAAAAAAGTTGAAAAATGAATGCAAAAGGAAAAAAAGAGAAAAAATTGTTGAACATATGATGGAAAAGTGAGATGTGAGAAAACAAGAGTGTGAGTGAAAAAAAAATACTTTGAAAAATTAAAGGGGGCCAATACGGTGAGTGAAGAGAAATCCACTCACTTGAGGCTATGAATTCCCAAGAAAAAAATGGTGAGAATATTCCCAGTTTGCCACTCAGATTGTAGTACTTTGGATTTGTAGAACTGAAGTTGATTATTATTCCTAACTTATATGAATCATGATGTTTACATTCTTGACTTAAGGAATGGGGTGAAATATATTGAATGGATATGAATTTGTTTAACTAAACTTCAAGGGCCTTGGTGATATCTATCTTAATACATGAGTTTGCATGAAATTAGCTTGATTAAGTAAGTGTTGGGCTGAATCCTTATGTTGAAAGAAAGATAATGCCTTTACTATATTAGCCATGTTCGCAAAAATCATTTTGGTTAATAAGCTATTTGCTTAGTGTTTTGTTCTTATTTGCTTGAGAAAAAAAGCAAAAGCTTAAGTGTGGGGGAATGTGATATGACCTAAATGTATCAATATTTTTCTAGTCATTTGAGGTTATTTTGTGATACTTTTGATTCAATACTTTTGATATTTTACCTGTGGAAGTATTTTTGATAATTTTGTGTAGAAATTAATGAAATTATAGTAAAAACGATGGATTTCTAGTTATGAACCGGTGCTAGCCTAGAGCAAAACAACCGACGCTAGCCCTGCTTTGGTAAAATAGAGGAAAGATAGAGGAAAAAGGCAGAAAATTGTGGTGTTCCAGAATAGAACTGGCGCCGGCGTAGATTGGGTGAGCAGGCGTTGGTTCAGGTTGGGTTCAAAGGTGGTTTAACTTTTTTTACGCGAAAAAAGAGTTTTTGAGCAGAATTTGGTAACTATCTCTTGGGAGCTGATTTGGAAACGAATTAGGATTCTTGTATATACTTTCTGGTAATATAAACTCCTATAAATATAAGAGAATAATATTGTACAAAGGAGTTTTTAGTTTTTCAATGTAATATCTTTAGAAAACTCCTAGAGAAATACTAAGATTAAGGAGGATTAAGGAGAATTCTTAGAGAAGAAAACGAGATTGGTCAAGAAGGTTTCAAGAAAGAAGAAGAAGTCTAACTTGTCTATGAGTGGTTTCTTTCTCTCTTCTTTGTAATTTATTGACAATTTAAGTTTATCATATTTTAATTGTATTTGACGGTTGAATCTGAGGTTTACATTCTTAGATTGGATTTCTTTTGATCTAGTGATTTCAAATTCTAAGTATTTGATTACTTGAATTTATTACTTCATTGAATTGATTAGTTCTTTTCTAATTAACTCGAGAGAGAGAGGTTAGGAAAGAGATACCAACTAATTAATTCAATACTTGTTATCTCTTAATTAATTCGAAAGAGAGGTTAAGGGTAAAGATTAGGTAATTAAAGAGAGATTAGTTTCGCTTAGAGATTGGGTTATTGATTTCTTTCATAAAAACTTCATTGTTACCTAGAGATAGGAACATTAATTGTTTAATTGAGTAAAAATCTTAATGATTCTTGGATTTAATTAGAGAGGTAGATATATTCTTTGATTAAGCCAAGAATAGAATTTCATAACTCGACAGAGAATGGAATTTATCTTGAATTCATTGGTATTTAAATTAGGACTTAATAGATTTAAGATATTTTCTTTACTTGACGTAGATTTGGAGGATTTCTTCATTATATGTTTTTTCTCCTTATTCTTATTCTTTGAGAGTCCTTGTGACTTTTCTTGGATGAACTTGATTTATTTTCTAGTATATTATGTTAGTAGGTTATTTACTTTGTTTTTTTTATTTTATTGGATAAACAGTAAAGATTTAGGTAAAGTAAGGTGGGAGCCTAAGTTCCTATAGATTCGATACTTGTTATTTGCTATACTGTATGGTAGGTATACTTGTTCGTATGTGTGGTTTTAATAGTTAGCATTTTAATTAAAACTTGATTGATTGTGGCCTATTGTTGTTAATTTGTCCAACACTAAAAATACGCATAAAATAGTATGAGATAAAAATCTTAATAAGTCATGTAGTATGATAACGATTCTATTTTGAAAATTCATTTCATTATGCATGAAATAAAAATATTAAACTCAAGATCAATAAATTATGCTTTCAAATGTTTTCTCAGTCAAATCTTTGGGAGAATTTATCAAATACTTTTGAATTGTAAAAAGCATAACACTTTAGGATAAACTTACGTATCAAGATATAATCATCAAGATAAACTTTTGGAAACAAATATAAATTTACATGTGGAGCTTAATACTAATAACATAAGTGTATCATCAAGATACCAATCAAAGTATAGTTCGCACACCATACAATATATGAGCATGGTTTGCTGATCACTAGGTAGGTATACATCTTACCAAGAGAATACTCCACCATCTCTCTCATAAATTCCCAAAAGCCTGAATGTCTCATGTTTGTCTATTGAGTTCTTTTAGAACCCCGTCTTACTAGTTAAGGATAGCTCAACCTCAGCCTACTGGCCCCTAGCCTGGGCTAGTGTCTGTGATTGGTCTCAGCCTATCCCCTGTGCTGCCACCTATGGCCCAGACCAGAAGGAAAAAGTCGATAACCAGGCCATCATCTTCTAATGATTTGGCCCCCAATACCATGCAATCACAAGCTCGGCAATCACTCAATGGTCCCTTTCTGTCCCCAGCCCAGCAACCACCTGCCCAACACTTTGTTTCCTCGACTGACCCTGTGGCCTCGGACCCAGCTAGCACCTCAGAACCCCCAGCTGACCCTATACCCTCAGAAACCTCATCAAAAACGGGTTCGTCCTTCATTCCTGAAACTATTCCCATGCATAATGAGCTCTAAACAAGGGGTCCCGAAGGAGTCTTGGGTTAACATTGTGAAAGGTAATCGGGAACTTGATAATGTCATGAAACTGACACATGTTCCTTTTACTGGGGACTATGTTGATATTGACGAGATCGATTTCAAGGACGTGGAACTAAAGCTGGGATTCTGCCTGGTGGGAATCTTTACTGGACGATTTCCGGGGTTGAAGGCTGTCATTGACTTAACTAAGCAATGGCTCGTCCCATCCAGGATCTACACCTATGCTTTTGGCTGGATTGTCTTCGCTTTAACATTGATGAGGACAGAAAGAAAGTGCTCCGAGGAGGCCCCTACACTGCCTATGGCTGGTCCCTCATGCTCAAAATTATGCCAAGGGAATTTGATTTCTCCCTTGAAAAGGTTAGTGTTATGCCCCTGTGGGTCATCTTCCCGTGCCTTCCTTTTAGATGCTGGAACCGACTTGCACTAAGCAAGATAGCCTCAGGCGTTGGAGTCCCCCTCGTGACGATATGTTGACTGCCTGCCTAGAGAGGCTTTCCTATGCCTGTGTGCTAATTGAGGTAGACGTGACTAAACCGTTGGTTAAATCTGTCCCAGTCCGCCCGGCCTTTGGGAAAATTAAGGAACAATTGGTCCATTTTGAATTTGAGCCAACTTTCTGTTCAAAGTGTTGCAAGTTCGGGCATTTACTGGAGAATTGTATGGGGAACACAGTGCAGAAAGACGAAGTGTTCCTGAACAAACCTGCCCCAAATAGTCGTTCGTCCAGGCCAGCTCAAAGGACAAAACGCAGTGTCTCGACTGCATCACACCCCATCAAGACGCGTGATGAGAAGAGGAAGGACACTATGCATGATTCAATTCCTCCAGAAACACAACCATCTCAACTGGCCCAACCTGAGAATCAGGCAACTACAAGTAAGTAGGCCCCTGCCTGTGTAGAGATAGAATTAGATGCCCTAAAGGAGGTTCGTTTTCAATAGCCGGATGGCCATGGACACTTTTGAGGCAGGCCGATTGTGCAGGGTGGTTCCAGACAGAGCAGAGGCGATCGAGAAGTAGAAATTGGAACAAGTCCTAGCCTCGGTATCGCGAACTAAAATCCACTTCCCCTACTCAATCTTTTCTAAAAAAGATCTCTGTACGAATCCCTAATGCTGCTATCAAAGCAGGCCAGGCAACAATGCAGGCATTGAAGTTTTTGCGCACTACTTGGACAAAGTACACACAGGACAACCCGGCTATGTCTAGTGCCCAAAAGGCACTGGTACTGCCCCAATGATTATTGGTTGTTGGAACATTAGAGGGTTTCATAAGACCCTCAAGCAGCAGGGAGTGAAGGACTTCCTTTCGAGACACAGTGTGGATGTTTTTGGAGTATTAGAAACAAAATTATCTAACAATAGTTTGCTGTCTGCCTTACGGTATCGATTCCCGGGTTGGTCTTATGCTTATAATTTCGAACTAGATAGAAATGGTCGCATTCTTCTTCTGTGAGACAGTGATAGAGTTGACCTAAAAGTAATTACTTCGTCTCCTCAAGCCATTACTTGTCGAATCATCAATAAGACCTACCACTTCTCCCTAATGTTCTCTTTTGTATATGCATACAATACGGTTATTGCACGCCGTTCTTTGTGGTCCGAGCTTGGTAATATAGCTTTGCAGGTATTTGATCCTTGGATACCCATGGGTGACTTTAACACATATCTTTCTCCGGGGGAAAAGCTTAATGGTGCACCCCTCACAAATTATGAAATCAAAGACATTGCTGATATGTGTAGGGAACTGGACTTGGCTGATCTCCTTTCTGTTGGCCTGAAGGCGTGGAAAGCGGGAAAACATGGAGCATGCAGTGGAAGCGAACATGAAAAAACTGAAAAAAACAAGAACAGGGAGTCCAGGGCAGGGCTGGCTCCGGCAGCCCTAGCCGGCGCCGGTTCCGCCTTGTCCCAATCCCGAGGTTTTAAAAATTTTATCTCTTTTCCTCATTCTAAGTGTTAGTTGTACTGGAACGTGTGCAACCGGTGTAGGTGTGCTGATAGAAGCCTCTGGTGCAATTCCTACAAGCCTCCTACTCCGCCTTTGCATGTATATGGACGCCAAACTCTCGGTCTTCCAGTTATGGCTTGTCTAACTACCGTTTGGTAAACAACTAACGAGTTAAGAAATTTTCTGGAGAGAGAGAAAGAGAGAGAGAGAGAGAGAGAGAGAGAGAGAGAGAGAGAGAGAGAGAGAGAGAGAGAGAGAGAGAGAGAGCATCTGGCTTCCATAGAGAAGAAGCCGTCTCTTTTGTGTCAAAAACAACGGTTATCGTTCTCCTCCCCAATCCTCCTGTTTAACCTAAATAAAAACCTAGGTTAAACTAGATGAGCCATTGGACTCTTAGTTAACTTATTGGGCTTAATTAATTATTCTAGTTAGAACCAACTCAATGGCCCAATAAATAATTAATTTTCCAGCCCAAATAAACCAGTCCAATCAAATAAGCCTAAATTAGTTTAGTTCCAGGTTAATTCCTAATTATTCAAACTGGGCCAAAGCCCTGAATAATTAATTAACCCACCAAACCAATTTAATTAATTCTCTCTCCATGGACCTTTATTTTATTCTAGCCCAATAATTAAATTAGGTTACTTAAATAAAATAATTTCATTTAATTTAAGATCAATTTCTTAGCCCGTATTTAATTAGGATTCACGGTCTATACTGGGGACCAAAAGACACATCGCCTTGGCTACTAAAATTACCAAAATACCCTTGCCATACAAATAACTGTATTTTATATTTTAAATATTTTCTAATATCACCATAAGAAAATATTGACCATAAGGATAGTGCTGCGTTAGCAAAGTCTCCGACCTATAGGTGTTATGACTAAAATATCCCTCTATACATCGCCGTACATTTAGAGAGGAAGAAATGTACTAACACCTCTCTAAATGATATCTACTATCCTTAGGCCTCTAGTCCAATGATCCACAACTTTCTGAATTTTTTCCGTTTTCCAAGGGATCTACCCTAAAGCAAACATCCAAATTATGTTTCCCAGGGTCTTGGATATTTAGATCATTTAGACAACCACAAGGGGCGATATAGTATAGAAACTATCTTGTACAAGTCTGTCTTAACTAACTAGTCACACATACTCAACATACAAGTATATTGGCCCTACGATAGAACCTTGACTATAGCATATCAAAGTATATGTTTCCAGTTTCGTTAGACCATCAACTCATACTCAAGTCGTAGAGTACTAGTCCACGCTGTAACGGTAGTAGTCTAGGTTTCTACCATATAGTACTTTTAAGAAACCACTACTACAGGTCCTGTTCTACGTATTCGAAATACACTTATGTCATAAAGTGAATGGACTATTCACTGGCTAAAGGTAAGCCATTCCCCATGTAGAATTCACAATATAATAACCTAGACATGATAAGATTCCCATTCTCATTAATCAATTAAGAACAAAAGTTTATGTGTTAAGTAACCCGTAATTCATACCTTACTGTGAAAGACCTCCATTCACATGGACCACTTACTTAAACACAATGAGTCTTTTCCAAACGTAATTGTGTACACATAAAATTGTAAATTCACAAACAATTTCTAAGAATAAATTCTTTTATTAAAACATTCGATTTTTACATCAGAAACTTAGTCTAAGAGGGCATATTTCCCAACAAAGCCCCCTTTACACTTGGTCCAACTCGTATGTATGGTCGAAGCTTGACCGTATTATGGGCAACCACCTATGGTTCGGGTCTTCGCAACAGGCTACTGCAAAATTCTTCCCTATCTCAGCACTATCTGACCACTGCCCATACTTATGGCGATTCCATCAACACCAGGGGCTTATAAAACGGCCTTTCCGCTACCTTAATGTTTGGGGGGAACATGGCTCATTTCAAGAATTACTGCGACAGAACTATGGCATACACGTGCAGGGACACCAACAATTTGTCTTGTGTAGAAGGTTGAAACTCTTGAAGTGCCATCTTAAGGCCCTCAATGCTAAGGAGTTTTCTAACATATCAGGCAGAGTTAAGATGGCTAAGAAGTTGGTTGAAACGGTGTAGGCTCAACACCAGCTAGACCCAACCAATCAGGCACTTGTGGAGCAGCTCAAGGTAGCACGCCGCGAGTCCTAGAGATTGGTTGAGGCAAAACTTAAATTTTACCAACAACTTGCAAAGGCGAAATACCTTGCAAATGTCGATCGATGTACAAAGTACTTTCATAATATCATTAACCGAAACAAGAAAAAGCATTTCATTACCTCATTCACATGCAAGGATGGTTCTCAGACTGCAAGTCCGAAGGATGTGGCTATGGAGTTTGTGGAATTCTACCAAATGCAGCTAGGAACGGCTTCTCTGTGCACTAAGTTGGACTCTGGTACTGCCCGTGTTGGGCCAATGCTATTGCCCTCTGATGCGATGGACTTGATCGGTGAAGTCACGCCAGTAGAAATTAAGAAAGCATTTTGGGACATTGGAGACAATAAAGCACCGGGATCGGATAGATACACTTTGAGCTTCTTTAAGAAAGCCTGGACAACTGTGGGTCATGATATTATAACCACATGCAAGGAATTTTTCCACTCCGGTAAGCTACTGAGGCAAATTAACCATTCTCTGATCATTCTGGTCCCAAAAGCTAGCTTGGTAAAAAATGTAGGGGACTATAGACCAATATCATGCTGCAATATTGTCTACAAGATTATCTCAAAAGTCTTAGCAGACAGGCTGTGGAGGGTTCTTCCTGCACTGGTAGACTCGGCACAATCAGCATTCATTGAAGATCGGCTCATGGCGGATAACATTTATCTTGTGCAGGAATTGCTTAGGACGTATAGTCGAACAAGGATATCGCCTAAGTGCACCATTAAAATTGATCTGCGCAAGGCATATGACTCGATCCATTATGGCTTCATCCTCGACCTCATTACCGAGCTGGGATTCCCAGGGGAATACATTGGTTAGATATTACAATGCACCACTACACCGTTCTACTTAGTTGTCGTTAACGAACGTGTACATGGCTTCTTTCGTGGACAACAGGGTCTGAGATAGGGAGACCCCATCTCCCCCTTCCTCTTTGTTCTATGCATGGAATATCTATCAAGAACCATCAAGGTAGTAACTATGGGGACTGGCTTCAAGTACCATCCCAAGTGTCAAACGATGGGATCATGCACTTGGCGTTTGCAGACGACCTGATGCTCTTTCCCAAGGCAGAAGATGCATCCATTTCTGTCCTATTAGATTGCCTCGAACATTTTAGGGCATGCTCGGGACTTCATGTCAACAAGCGCAAGTCACAAATCTACCTGGCTGGATTGCCTGAATTGGACAAGGATTGTTTAGCTTGCACAGCGGGCATCTCGATTGGCTCTTTTCTATTCAGATACCTCGGTGTTACCATAATGTTTGCTAGGGTACGGCTAAACAATTACAAGCCATTGCTAGACAAGTTTGGTTCCTATATTGGACGATGGTCTGCTCGTTCTTCTTCATATGCTGGCCATATCCAACTTATTAGGGATGTCCTGCAAGGAGTGGATTGCTTCTGGTTATCTATCTTAACCTTCCCTTCAGGGGTTATTGATCAATTAAACCGTATGGCTAGAGACTTTCTTTGGGACAACAAAAATGCTATGGTGGCCTGGAACAACATATGCAAGCCAATGCAAGAGGGTGGCCTTGGCCTGATGAACCTGCGCATATGGAACTATGCGCTACTGGCCCGGGTGCTATGGGACATCAGCATGGAGAAACAAACCTTATGGGTGAGATGGGTCTCCCACTACTATATGAACGGTCAGTCAATATGGGATGTCCATCCAGCTAAGGGACACTCCCATTTATTTTGATGTATTTTGAGCATTAGGGACTTGATACTCAACTCGGTACGGGACAAGGGCAGAGCGGCACAAATCTTATCTTCCTGGGCTGAAGGGGACCGACTTTGCACTAGAAAAGCTTATAACTACTTTCACACCAAAGGCCAGACATGTCCATGGGCTCGTACTAGATGGCAATAGGATCTCACACCAAAGCATTCACAGTGTGGCTTACTGTACGGGGTAGACTCAAAACGAAGGACACTCTTCCGTTTCATGTTGAAGACACTACTTGTTCGTTCTGTAGGATGGAGCCTGAGACGGCCACTCATTTATTCTTTGCTTGCGCATTCACTAGCATGGTGTGGGCTAACATCCTGGACTGGCTTCAAATTCCTCGGGCTGTGAAATTGTTGTCGGGCTGCTTTCACTAGTAAAAATGCCACAACCATGGACCAGGCTAGGTGTCCAAAGTAAAGACTACTGCTATGTGTGCCACAGTTTATTTCTTATAGATAACTTGGAACCAAATTGTATTTGATTCACACCAATGCCAGCCGACTGACATAGTAACAAGGATCAAAACACATGTGTATAGAGTCATTTTCACCCTGTACACTCATTTGTTGACCCTTTTTTAGTCTTATGTAAACAGAACAAGTTAGGGCCCCCCTCAGGCCTAAAACCACATGAACTCTTTGTATATCTTATTTTGATGTTTAATATACTTTTACATTTTCATAAAAAAAAAAAAGGATGGCTCAACTAACAAGTATTGTCGCTCCATTTGGATAGTAGCAGCTTTCTAGAGATGGCCATTAATAAAAAATCGCTCTCAATCTAACATGAGCTAGTACTAGAGTATTGCCCTTTTGAATACTCAAATTCTTAATCACTTTGCCTAGTGATTTCAATACAATGGTATTCCATTAAGGAATTGTTCAACCTTTTTATCAAAATACAATTCCTAATTCCCAAAATATGTATTTTACATTAAGAAAATATTTTGTAATTCATACAATCTCCCAATACAAAAATATAAAAGGGACAAAATCATTTCCAAAATCAATTAGAAGGCATATCACATTTCATACTTTCCATTTTAGCATAATAGACCTTAACAATTGGAGTCGAAAATTTTGTGATACATGTTATGATTTTTGCAAATATATGCATGGATATAAAATCATAGAGGAATAGTAATAGACATTTCATGATGCTTAATAAACGGCTTCGAAATCATACTTATCCACATTAAAAAAATTTCCAAGGTAAACCATACAATAAGAATAAGGACTTACATCTCAATTTGAAAACATTCCATTATATCATGTGTAATTCATTTCAAAAGATATAGGGAATTGTATATATGTATATGTATGTATGTATGTATGTATGTATGTATGTATGTATGTATATATATATATATATATATATATATATATATATTCCAAAACAATTCATACAAGAGCTTGTATCATGTATAAAACATTTTTGTGAATGCAAATGCAAGAACTTACATCTTGCATAAAATAGTTTGCATAAAATATAAGGACTTATATCATACTAAAAATGTTTTTATAAATGTAAGGATTTACCTTAATTCAAGCAATTAGAGGGGTAGTCCTAACTTAGTTATGATCCACACCTTCAACTTTTACCAAATCTATCATTCAAATCATTTCATATATCAATATCCTATATTACTTCTCAAAGTATTCTCAACCTCAACTATAATTTCTATTCAACATTGTCACCAACTTACATACCTAAATCATAACCCCAAATCAATAAAATAACATATAAAATTTCACATTAGAAACATATATTACATGAAATACCAATCAAATAGTCATAGAAAATTAAGCATTCAAATGATCAAACAACATTCAATAATTTCCTTCATGCAACTTAGTTCCAAAGACAAGCTGTTTGTATAATCTGTTGGGTATTTCACGCATATCATATATGGCGCAGCGGAAAAATAAGAATGAGATACCAACCTAGGATCCGCATATGTGTGGAAAACAAGACATAAAGAGAACAAAGATAACAGCTTTACCTTTCTTGGGTGTTTGAAAAAATAAATTTTTTTCCTTATTCAAGTCGAGGCGCGATCCAACAATCCTCTTGATCAAACACCACGAGAGTTGAACGTCCAACCACTATAATCACAGTGTGTGATTATTTCTAACAGACATCCACATGGAGGATCACACTCAAGCACCAAGATTTTCTGTGCTAGCAGAAACAACAATGGCGGCTAGGGTTCTTGTTTTTTAGAAAAATGAGAGAGAGAAGGAGAGAGAATGTCATGAGTTGCCCTAGGGTTTTGGAGTGTTTTCGTGTGTTTTTCTTTGCACATAATTTTGTGCATATATCCTATATATATCACGAAAAATCCTATTGAAAATACTCCATCTGAGAATTCTAAAACAGTTAGAATTCTCTAATTATAATTCAAAACATCAAGTTCTCACAATTATAATTTGGCCTATAAATTATAACTACTTATAATTTGGCCACAACAACTTCTTTTTCTCGTAATTAACCCTACTATGTTATCAAATAATATTTTGAGTATATAATCCTCTATTGTGTGTGACCTATTAGGTTTCCCAGTCAATTGGTAGTGAACATGAATTAATCCAAACATCTTTAAGATTAATAATCCATAATTAATCCTGTTAATTTCAATCAGAATTGGTTTATTAATTCATCATCAATTAATAAACTCATATTCCCAACTCATGAGTAGTATCTAGCAACATATCATGACCACCTAAAAGTTCAGGAAGTCAAGTGACTTAACATGAACCTTTCAATAACAAAACTACAGTGCAATTAACTCTTTTCACCATACAACATCTCATTCGGTTTAGAGTACGAAATTAATGCCAACTCCATCCAGAATATATATTAATTCTGGCCAGAATATAATAGTACTTGTATCAGGAACCCACAACTCTAGATGTGTATCAATTAGAACTGTTTCTAATACATAGTCGCCTTGGCCAAGGATTTCTTGAGTAGTAATTCCTACAAGTAACCGTGAGATATTCGCCCTTACTATTAGGAGTGGTGAATCCTTTATTGACTCTCTCAACTACTTTCGTTTATCTCATAATGTACCCAATATCCATCCCATAGGCGGCCTTCGATCTGGCTCCAGAGATTAGAATCAAAGCATAATGCTCAGCAAACAAAGTACCTTAGAGATCTCAAGTCTAAGGATACTTGCACGTTTGCTATATTGAGATTATTTCACTGACACTAAATAGTTATCCATGTGATTATCTCATAGCTAAGTCATCCAATGTACTTGTTCCATTAACAAACATCCATGTGTTAGCTTTGAATATCTCAATACTCACGGATATGAGAATCACCACCTGATCAAATCAGGAAATATAACACATGTTAGTCTTAATGCATTAATGATATTCAGTCTCATTAATACTACGAATAGGGACTATTTAAGTACTAATACTATACAATATAGTAGGAATCTTGTATCATGATCTCTATCATAATTTTCTTAACATAGTGTTGTACTAGAGACTTTATCTAACAGTTACATTACACAAAAATAATTAAAAGAAACTGTAAGATAACTAACGCATTTTATTAAAATAAAATGTATCATATACAACGTATAAGTGATTGCCTCTAGGGTATAACACTAACATAATCAATTTCCAATCAACAAGCATATCAAATATAACATCAATGTATCTTCATAAACATTCATAGACATTTCCTAAACATCATAAAGCAAAGCCAAGTCAAATTTATATAAGTTTTATATCAAAGATTCTAAATAATTCTAACTATAATATGATCAATAGATTTTGTTTTAAAGAGTAAAATTAGGCAGTGAAATAATTAATTAATTAACATAGCAAATGAATTTATTTTGTGGTCAAATATTCTAGTTTAATACCCTATCATAAGTAGGTTAAATTGAAGTAAAATCCTCTTTAAAAAAAAGCTTGAAAGTAAGTCATTTTTAAACCTCAAATAATTGAGCCGCTACAATAATTGTTTCTAGCAAATTTGTACAATAATTTTCAAAAAGTTACTGAGAGAAAACCACTTTGCATTCTCATATGATTCTTTTTCTAAAATACTCTTCAAACGTAAGAATTTCATACTACAGAATATGCCATTTAAACTTAACCAACAGGTTACATAATTGGGCCATCAAATTTATCGATTAACAGTGGGCAGTGTAATTTTCTAATTAGCATAAAGACACATTCAAACCACGTTTTCATGTGAACTTAGCTCCAGTAAATGTCCCAAACATCATATAATCTCAAAAAATAATCCTTTTCAAAACCCTAATCTCCATATGCATAATCAAAACAAAATCTCAACATAGATACAATTTCTAGAAATGCTCCTCTGTTTTCCAAGGCAAATCTAATGATCATAACAATATCAAAACTCCATAATTTCCACATATAAGTCCTCATACACCTAGTAATGCATGTTTTAATTAAAATTACAACAAATCTCCAACAAAATCACAAGTAAAGATAGTATCTTTTTAAAGATTACAAAATCTATCCAACAAGGATTTTTGGCCATCAAGAAAAGATTAAAGAAATGAGTTCTTCTTATTTATATCTTTGAAGAAACCTTTGTAAAGCCTTGAAATCAACAAGAAAACTTTGATCTTGAATGTTTTTAAATTAGGGTTCTTGCTTTGGAGTGAGAGAAAATTCAAAAAACGGAGAGACATAGAGCAATTAGTCACTTTAGAGAGAAATAGAACAAAATAAATGTTTTTGGATAAAGCAAATGAGAGGCTGCCAATTTTGGGTTTAGAGAGGCTTTTAGGGTTTCTTAGAGTGTATAAAAATGGATGATCAAGAGTATTTGCTTCGATAAAAAGTAAAAATCAAGGGTTATGATTTAATAGGATTGAAAAGTTGAAATTAATTCTAGTAGAGGTCTAAGATTTAGTAAAGTATGTGTTTGAGATTAAAAAGTCTTAGATAATATTTGAAATTAATGATATGTAGGGTTAAGATTTAGTGGAGTAGAGTGCGGAGATTAAAATACATGGGTGAATAAAATCTAGCAAGATGGAGGGCTAGAATTAAAATAGTTGATCAGCATGTAAGGCTTAATAGCCTTAGGATGTGGTGGCATATTAAGGGTAGTTTAGGTAGTTAACCAATTTTTAAAACACTGAGGGTTTGATTTATGAAAAATTAATTTAATTAAAATAAGTCTTGGGTTGACTAAATAGTCGAAGAGGTCAAAAGTGCAACTCACACCTTATACAATGATTTTATTTAATTTTGAAACTTGCCCTTATTACATAATTAGGACCTAATCTTATGAAATATACTTATATACACACTAATAAAAAATAAGAGTAAGATTTCACCCATACAAGATATATTTTTCCCAAAATAATTGTAATTATATTTTCTAAAAAATTATACATCACTCCCAATATAAAATTAAATATTACTAACATCCCTAAAAATTATACTATTAAATGTATACAAATAATTCAATAAATCATATTTAAAATTAATATAATTAAACATTTAAACAAATAAGTCACTTAGAGATGTTCTCAACAATTAAAGTCAAATATAATGCTCAAGAATGTAAATTCACCTCCTCACTCCATTATAAATTTAGGTAGGTATTACGTCCTTCCTCCTAAAAAGAATTTCGTCTCTGAAATTATCTTTTACTATACCTTGTAGTAAATTTGGATATTTTCTTCTCATCCATTCCTTAGTTTCTCTAGTAGCATATTGCATCCCATGGTGGCCTCATAACACTTTAATCACTGATATTCTCTTATTCCTCAATTCTTTAATATTTTGCTCCAAAACTTTCACCAATATTTCTACGTAGCTCAAATTTAGTTGCAATTGTAACAGCTCATCATTCAATGCATGCTCTGGATCCAAATTATATTTCTTGAGTTGAGAGACATGGAACACATCATGAATGCCAATCAGACCGTCAGATAAATCTATTTTATAAGCCATTGACCCTACTCTCTTAGTGATTGGAAATGGTCTGATACATCTTGGACTTAACTTCTCCCATTTCGGATGTCTTATGATTTCTTTGGTTGGATTCAATTTCAAAAATATAGAATTTTTAACTTGAAATTCCAATTCTTTCATTCTATTATTAGCATAACTTTTCTGCTACCTTTGAGTTGCCTTCATTCTATCTAGTACCATTTTTCACTTTCTTCGTTATTTTCTGAATGCAAACTTCTCCATTCTTTTTAATTGTTCCTTTCTTATTCCAACCCTAATATAATGATGTCTGATATTTGCTCCCATACAAAACTTCAAATGGTGTCATTCCAATGGATACTTGATGATTGTTATTATAAGTTAATTATGTGTACAAATTACTGTCAATCTAGTGATTTTCAAAGTCTAACACACAAGCTCTTAACATATCTTCTAGAATTTATGTCACCCTCTCATACTGTTCGTCCATTTGAGAATGTACCAAATTTCAATGTTATGCCCAGTGATTCTTAAAACTTTTCTAGAAATCTTGCTGTAAATCGAGGATCTCGATTAGAAAATATACTCGTCAACACTCCATGAAGTATCACTACTTCTTGTATATATAAACTAGAGCCAACTTCTCCATTAAGTATCTCACATTAACCGAGATAAAATATGCTGACTTAGTTAATCTATCCACAACTATCTAGCTACATCTTTATGAGTTTTACTCATAGGTAATCTGGTGATAAAGTCTATTGTGATGTACTCCTACTTTCATTGAGGAATAGGTAAAATTTGTAGCAATCCAGCTGACTTCTTATGCTCAACTTTCACTTTTTGACAGGTAAGGTAAACAGACATATTCTGTGTGATTTATCTTTTCATTCTATGCCACCAGAATATCTTTTTTAGATTTTGATACAGCTTTATTTCTCTAAAGTGTATAGTGTATTGACCCTTGTGAGCTTCCCTCAGAATTTTCTTCTTCAATTCGTTTTCATCCAATACACATAATCTTTCCTGAAAATATAATGCTCTTTGATCATTTACTCAAAAATTTGGGTTTTCTTTTTCTAGCTCTTTTTCCTTGAAACTATGAGACTCTTGATTGTTCATTTGGGCACTAATGATTTCTTGTTTCAAATCTAGATCTATAGTCAAATTCCTTAACCAAATCTTCTTTTTTTTCCAACTTTAGCTTCCATCAACAATACCTCCTGTACCACTTGTACTTCTTGTATTCATAGTCTAGAAATTCTTTCTTTTCTACTCAATGCATCAAGTATGACATTAGCTTTTCTCGAATGATAATTGATTGGCCACTGGTATTATTTCAGGAACTCCATCCATTGAATTTGTCTTAGATTTAAATCCTTCTGTGTGAAATTATATTTTAAATTGTCAGTAAATACTTTATAATTAGCTCTATAAAAATAGTGTCTTCACTTATTTAAAGCAAATACTATTCTGGCAAGCTCCAAGTCATGAATAAGATAGTTGACTTTATATGGCTTGATTTTCTATGAAGTTTTAAGCAACAACTATGTTTTATTACATCAATACAGCTCCTAATCTTTCTTTAGATGCATATGTGCATAGGTCATAACACATATGGTTTTCCCTCTTTTGGTGAAATTAACACAGGTGCAGAGGTAAGCCTTCTTTTAAGTTCTTGAAAACTTTTTTCACACTTTTCGCTCGATACAAATAGTATATTTTTTTTTTCTCAAAAACCGAGTTAACAGTGATATAAGTATTGAGAATCCCTTGACAAAAAACCTATAATATCCAACTAATCCCAAAAAACTTCTGATCTTAGTGACTTTCTCGGATTGCTTTTAGTTGGCAATAGTTTCCACTTTCCTTGGGTCCACCTTGATTTTATCCTTAGTCACCACATGTCCTATAAATGAGACCTTATCTAACCAAGATTTACATTTGCTAAACCTAGCATAAAGTTGATGTTCTCTCAAATTCTCTGACACCAATTTCAAATGTTCTGCATGGTCTTTGAGACTTTTGAAATAAATCAAAATGTCGGCAATAAAGATCATCACAAGTCTATCCAAGTACGGTCAAAATATCTAGTATATCAGATCCATGAAAATTGTCGGGGCATTCGTTAATCCAAATGGTATCGCAACAAATTTATAGTGCCTATACCACATATTAAACATAGTTTTCAGGATATCCTCTTCCTAGAATCCTACTTGATAGTACATTTGTTTCAGATTAAACTTGGAAAAATAGCACAATCTACATAGTCGATCAAACAATTCATTGATAAGCAGAAGATGGTACTTGGTCTTGATAGTGAAGTTATTCAACTCTTAGTAATCTATGCATAATCTTAAGGTTCCATTATTTTTCTTTACAAACAATATAGGAGCTCCTCAAGATGATGTATTTGACTAAATATAACCTTATCCCAACAACTCTTCCAATTATTCTTTTAACCCATTGAGTTCTATCGGGAGCAATCCAGTATTTGGTTTTAGAGATGGGCTCTACTCTGGGAATCAAATCAATCATAAACTCTACTTCTTTTGGCGGAGGTAAAGTAATTAACTTTGAAGGAAAAATGTTCAGAAATTCCTTAACTACCTTAATAACTTCCAAAGTACCGTGGTCCTTAAGCTTGTTGAACAAGTAAGCCAAATACCCTGGACAACCTTTCTTAAGTAGCTTATGGGCTTTAGTTCTTGATATAATATATTTCATCTCCTTCACCTGATTTCTCCTGAACTCTAGAATATTCTTCTCAGGTCTAACAAATTGACCACCTTACTCTTATAGTCTACCCGAGCATAATGTTTAATTAACTAATCTATGACTAAAATAATATAATAATCTTCAAAAGATATGATGATTTGATCTCCTAATAACACTTCTTTTCCTACTTTAATTTTACATCCTTCTACAAACTTCTCTGCTTTTACCGGTTTTTGAAAATGAGTACTTACTAATAAAGAAAAAGTAAATCCAAACTATCCCAACCCAAATGGCAAGCAAGTAGATTATTTACGTAAGAATAAGTAAAATTAGGGTTAATCAACATATTCACAAGATAGCCTTCAATTGTAAGTGTACATTCTACTACAGCTACATCATGATCCAAATTGTTGCTTTTCAATGCAAACATTCTGGCCTTTACTTGCGGTCTTGGGTAGTTTCCTCTATTCGGTGTGTTTCCACGATTGGTTGGATATTATGGAGGAGCAAGATTTCCTTAATTGTCTTGGGGTAGTTTCAGGCAGTTGTTCCTCAGTTGAGTACTATCCCCATAATTAAAACATCTCTTTTAATTATTCTGGCTCCAACACTCATTTTCCTTATGCCTCTTCCTTCTATGAAAATGGTAAATTATCCCATCGAAGGCAACTCTCTTCGGTGCAGTCTTAGCTTGTTTCTTACTGTTTCTCCACGATTGCCCGTGTAACACCCTACGGCTATGTACCCTAAAAGGGCGGGGATGTCGCCCCGTCCCATAGGACAAGGGGTCTTTAAAACGAGGTATAAAATACAAAGGCAACTTCCAAGAGATTCAACTTAGATAAATAAAGAAAAACTCTTATTACATCAGGCTCAACTTGGAGCAAAACGAAATAAAAATAATTAATCGTTCAACAGCTTAAACAACAAATGTCTCCCAAGCAAAGATGACAATAATTAGAAAAGCTTCAACTATCAATGCCCCGCTGACTCAGCACAGCCTATCTCCTGAAAACATGATGTAAAACAGTGTGAGAATAAATCTCAGTAAGTCCTGTGTGTGCACATGGTGTTTAAAACTGTACGTGTATGCAAAGTGGAAAACATTTGTAGAAATATTTGGTAAGTCATAAATAATTTCTCTTTCGCAAAGAGTGGGTTTTTCCATAATCATACTTTACACAAAACAATCATCCACTCGAATAAACAGTCATGTCACCACACGTTGGGCTCTATGAGAACAAAATGGCCAAGGCACCACACTTTGTGCACCTTGTCTGGACCAGATTATCACACGTTGGGCGTTCTGATCAAGATGAGTGTACAGCTCACCGGGTGAGATACTCCTCCATCTCTACACCCAACAAAACCATCCGGGTGTCCATGCTGGGAATATAAACAATACCATACCAGGTACAAATGCTAGCTCGGACTGGCCTGACCAACTAATACTGTCGCCTTTTCAAGCAGAGCTTATCTTCTGGAGGTGGCCTCCTGCCAGAAGACTTACTCTAGCCCTCCAAGACTGGTATTGTTAGCCTACCCTTATTGAGTACTCAATGAACATATCCGTCAATTCCTGATTCACAATATTTCCAAACCTTGGCTTTGTAAAATGTGGTTTTCTTTAAAAGAGATTTCTAAAAATTTAGGAAAGAATAGTTTTCTTGATAAAATTATTAGTTTGACAAAACCGTTCAAAGAATAATCATTCACGTTTTCAACCCAAATAATCATAGTTCAACAATAGCTTTACAAAGCTTTACAACATAGACTTGCCATCACAGCATTTAACAAAAGTGTTTATACAAGGACTTACCATCACAACATTTAACAAAAGAGTTTCTGCAAGGACTTACTTGATATGCCTCAGATGAACGAGATAAATTCACAGCTTGCTTTCCTCAATTATCCTCCTGATCTAAACCATATAATATCCTGATCAGGGCTTCAACTAATTTGAACATGTGCCAAACTCATTTATTTCCATAACAATTCACAATCCCCTAAGATCATATACTATGACCATATATTCAACAAGGTAATAGACATCATCTACTACCTTAAACCTTAATTCCGGCATTAAGGGTAAGTATTTTCGTACCTTACAACAACCGGGTAGCAAGATCCTGATGCTCCTATGGTGATTGTCCCGAGTTCGTTGGATTAGAAGAGAAAAGTTGTCTCCTTTTTCCTTCCTTATGACCGAGAATGCATAAAGAGATGAAATCAGCCTTGAGATGGCATGATTCCAAAGAAGAAAAGGAAGAGAATTGATGGAAGAAAGGGATCAAGAAGTTGAGATGGTTTTTGCTTACCTTGGAGGGTGATCGGTTTTTGCTAGGTGTTGTTCTTGAGGTTTTCAAAAATTTGCTGTGGAGTTCTTGCTGGAATTTTTATGTAGAATGGAGAGGATAGACGGCTGCTATGATTTAGAGTTTGAGAAGATTAGTTTAGGGTTAGATGGTGATGTTTAGAAAGACTCCTAACGGTTTTAGGCTTCTTGGACAGCAAGGCAAAAATTGCAGCTTGTGATGTCTCTCCTTGCTGCCGAATTTAGGTGAGTTTAAGAGAAGAAAATAATCTGCAATTTACTCCCTTGTGCTGGCCGAAATATTGGTCAAGAGAAGGGCAGATTGTGTTCAGAATTTTGGGCCAAACAAAGAAGAGTTTGAGAAGGCTTTGGAAACTAAAATTCTGTGCAAGATGGCCTTATGTGCTGTGCAAAATTTCTGAATAGAAGAGGAAGAATTTTTGGACTATTTTTGCTGTAGTTCTGCCGAAATTTCCAGAGAAACAATGAGGGTTTTAGGCATAGAAATTGGCTTGATCAGCTGGGGTTTTTCAATGTGTTGTGTGTGCAGAATTTCGGTTGGAATAGGAGTACAAAAGCTGGCCGAAATTTCCTGTACAAAGTTGTCGAAAATTCTGGTTTTGTGCAGCTAAGGTAATCTAAATTGATGAGGAGTATTTAGGTGTTTTGAGCTAGGGTTTGGGAAGTTGGATTGCACTTAAGGAGTGCTAGAATTTTCGAACAGCTTGTGTTGACACAAAGCTGCCGAAATTCTGCTAGGATAAGGAAGAAAATCCTAGTTGAATTAGGATTGAAATAAAAGTCTGATTTGCTAAGGGATTTAGGATAAGATTTCCTAGCTTTGAAAGAGTTTAAGTTGAGCTAAAATTCCTCTAAGAAGTGGCGGCACTTGCTAAAAATTTTTTCCAGATTTTTAGCTTAGGTTCTAGGGTTAAAATCAACAAGGTTTCCTACTAGAAAAATGATTCATTAATTCCAACTATCCATGGCAAGATCTATCTAGCTCAATTCAAGCTGAAATTTTAATTATTAGCTAGGGGTTTTTCGAAAATCCTAAGGAATAAAAGCTGAAAATTAAAAGTGAACTTTATTCACATCAAGGTCCTTAAATTTAGGAAATAAATATAGAGACTTATTTCCTTGGAGTAATGACATTAAAATTTCTCTAGGTTTGCTAGATCTTTTTCGGCCAAGACATGGAAACTCTAAGGAAAGGAATTTTCAAGAAGAGAAACTAACTTCACAAAAGATAGGATTCGAACTCGGGTCACCAAAGGAAATCACCAACCTCCCCCCCAATACTCATCCTTCCAAATCTTTGACCAAACCTCCCTTATCCAAATCTTTAACAACACAATTATTTCACATCAATTTATTCAAATGCAAGAGCAACGGAAAAATTCACATGCATCCATGCAAATAAAATAATTCTAAGCTACCACATAAAATGAAAAATGCTATGCAATGCATGACTTTTCCCCATAGTCAAAGGTGGTTTTGGGTGGGGTATTACAGCCCAACTGGCCTTTTCATTGGAAAGTACTTATTTAGGGTTAAAGATTTACTTATGAACTTGATCTTATCTTTGTTCTCAGTTCTTATGGCAATATCCATAGTAGCAATATATGTTATTAGAGGAAAGGGTGCAAATGCTATCCTTAGTTCTTGTCTTAGCCCATTAATGAATTGGTGCATCCTGTTCTGCTCTATATCCACTATGTGATGGCAATAATAATTTGTTAAATCATGTTACGTACTATGCTATAAACATGTTTCCTTACTTTAGATTCTAGAATCCATCCTCTCTTTTCTAAAAAATGCACTACAGAATAAACTCTACTCAGAAAACATCTGGAAAATTGTTCTAGTTCCATTATAACTTGACTTTATCCCAAAATTCTTGCACACATATCCACGTGTCTCTAGCTGGTCCTCTATACTTAAAAGCATTAAATTTCACCATTCTTTCTTCAGAGTAATGCAGTATGCAGAATATATCTTCCATACTCTCGATCTACATCTCCACTTTTTGCTCTTGTTCCGCAACTGAAGAAGGTTGGCAATTGAAACTTCAAGAATCTTTCCAACGCTTCATCTTCTCCTCAGGATCTCCTCTTTTTATTTAAGTAATGCAAGATCTCTGTCATCTTGCAAAAGACTTGTGCATTGAGACTTCTTTAGTTCTTCTAATTAACTTCTTTGTCTTCTATATAAACATTGGGTGGATGATTTGGTATGAGGTTGTCTCCCCAAGCTGGTTACTCCACAATTGAAGTGCCATTGATATGAACAGTTGAACGGGTTTTTAAAGGCATCTTTGTTTCATAATATTACAATCTTATCAACAGCTACAAATATGTTGTATTTAACGAATATGTACTTATGTATAATTATGTAACAATGCCATATATTCAATCTATATACTTATAGCAAGTAAAGTAAATATAGTACTCACATATTGATATAATTGCAAATATTGAGAAATATTTTCAAATTTTCCAATAATTGCATATAAATATATATAATCACAAAAGTGGAAACAAAATCATTATGTAGGATGTTCATAACATGAACTCAAAATCCATAAACAGATGAACATAAATACTCCATTTTTTAGAAAAAATCAAAGCATCTCTAATCCTAACACTTCCATACTACCCAACTCTCCCTCAGTCATAACCATCATTAGAAAAGTTCTCAAGATTCAAAATTCCTCTATCGGGGCATATAGCCAGGTTGTTCCACCTAAGAGCATTCTCTATCTCTTCATCTTCCTCAGTATCACTCTTATAATCTTTAGTCCTAATCTTTTTCTCGGGTCTCGCATCCTCCGGGTCTTTCTCAATCTCTAGCTTGGGTTCTTCATAATTCAACTCATTGGGATCATTACTCTCGGGAGTCAAAGGTTTGATCTCTGGCACAACCTCGGGCTCAAATGCCATAGATTCATTACTATTAAAAAGGTCATAAATGTCATCCAAGTCCAACTCTAAAGCTTCAAAAGAAGAGGAAGAATCGAGCAATGCCAGAACCACTTCTAGTGCCAGTGCAATCCTAGGATTCATAAGCTTCATGGTAGTCTGCATCATTCTAACCATCCTACAATAAACATAATTATCTTAGTCTAAGAGACTTAAACCATAAATCCACAAAGTCAACAAGGAATACCTAAACCAAGGCTTAATCTAAACCAGGCTCTGATACTAATTATAACACCGTACTACTACATAACCCGAAAAAAGTTTGGGAATGCTGTCACATCCATAGGACCAGGTGACTTTATAATGTGCTAAATAAAATAAATTCTAAAACTTAAATGTAAATTGAATAAACTTCAATACAAATCCCTAAATACATTATATAAATCTATAAGACATAAATAATCCGCAACATTTGGATAATAAAATATTACAAGTCTCAACATTAACAACTCAATACATAAGAAAATAAACGAACCAACTCCTTTAGCTCTGTCAGAATTTATTTCACCCTGAAATCATAATAAAGGAAAAATATGAGATAAAAATCTTGGTAAGTCTTGTAGTGTGAGAATGATTCTATTTCGAGAATTCTTTTCATGATGCTTGAAATAAAAATATTAAACTCAGGATCAATAAATTATGCCTTCAAATATTTTCTCAATCAAACTTTTGGGAGAATTTATTAAATACTTTTGATGCAAAGTGAAAGCATAACACATCGGGATAAATTCACATACTAAAATATAATCATCAAGATAAACTTTTGGAAACTGTTACAGAAAAGCTCTGTAATTCTGCGTATATTATTGATGAAAAGATAGACTATAAATAGTTGTACAAAGATCTTAAACTAGGAAAGATTGCGCTGGTTATTCTTAAGATTAAGCCTCTAATATTCTGCCTGAGATTAGGATATCTACAGGTAGCTACTTATGGATATCTACAACTAGCCAATTACACATTCCTAGCTAATTACAAATTCCTAATATAATTACAGAATCATAACAAATTCCTAACATATTTACAGAATCATAATACTTCCCCTCAAGCTAGAGCATAGATATTAATTATACCCAACTTGTTACAAAGATAATCAACTCGATTCTCATTTAGAACTTTTGTAAAAATATCTCCTAACCACTCTTCTGTCTTCACATACTCTATGGAGATCAATCTTTGTTATATCTTTTCTCGAACAAAGTGACACTTAACCTCTATGTGTTTAGCCTGTTCATGAAAAATAGGATTAGAAGCAATATAGAGGGCGGCCAGATTGTCGCACTATAACTTTGCAGGCACACAAGGTTTAAGACTAACCTCAGTTAAAATTTAACGTAGCCATATAATTTCACAAGCAGGTTGTACCATAGCTCTATATTCTGATTCTGCACTTGATCTTAAAAACACATATTGCTTCTTAATCCTTTATGAGACCAAATTCCCACTAATAAAGACAAAATATCTTAAAGTTAATCTTCTATCAATCTTAGATCTTGTCCAATTTGCATTTGAAAAACACTCAATACGAGTATGTCCATAGTTCTTGTATACAATTCCATATCCAGGTGCTCTTTTCAAGTAACATAGAATTTGCTCTAAGGCTGCCCAATATTCAACTGTTGGAGAAGCCATAAATTGACTCACAACACTGACAGAGTATGCAATATCTAGATGTGTTACTATGAGATAATTCAATTTCTCAACCAATCTTCTATATCTCTGAGGATCTTCAAACAACTCTTATTCCATAGAAAGCTATAAATTTGGAGCCATTGGAGTTGTGCTTAGTTTGGCTCCCATAGTAAATCAAGCACATACTTTCTTTGAGATAAGAAGATACCTCGCTTACTTCTCACAACTTTCCAAAAAATATTTTAATGCCCCTAAATTTTTTGTTTGAAATTGAGTATGTAGAAATGATTTAAGAGATGAGATTCCTAAAGTGTCACTTCCAACAATGGCAATATCATCTACATATACTACTAACAAAATGATACCACTATCAGACTATTGATGGAAGACAGAATGATCAGACTTACTTTTCCTCAACCCAAAAGCTTCAATTGCTTGACTAAATTTACTAAACCAAGCTTGAGGACTTTGTTTCATACCATAAAGAGATTTCTGAAGATGACAGACTTTCCTATTCTCCCTCAGAGCAACAAATCCTGGAGGTTGCTCCATATATATCTCTTCCTTAAGATCTCTATGCAAAAAAACATTCTTGATATCCAACTAGTAGAGGGGCCAGTTTTCGACAGTAGCTATAGAGATAAATAACCTGATGGATGATAATTTAGCAACAGGAGAGAAGGTGTTAAAATAATCTACTCCATATGTTTGAGCGTAGCCTTTGGCAACAAGACGAGCTTTCAAACGAGCAATTGATCCATCAGGGTTCACCTTCACTGCAAACACCCATTTGCACCCAATAGATGTCTTTCCTAGAGGAAAGTTTACCAAGTTCTAAGTGCCCTTATCATCTAAAGCATTCATTTCCTCTATCATAGTAGTACGCCAACCAAGATGAGATAAGGCTTCATGAACACTCTTAAGAAGGGAAATAGAGTCAAGAGATGCAATGAAGGAACAAAAAGATGGAGACAAATGATCATAACAAACAACAAACATGATAAGTACATTGACATTTACCTTTGCAAAGAGCAATAGGAAGGTTATCACTGGAGACTAGATCTGATAACGAGGGAGCCAGTATAGGACATGTTTAAGGAGGAGCTTCCTGGCTAGAATAGACATGAACAATAGGATGCTTTGCTGGAGTAGGAACAAAAGATGTGATAATGTATATCAACAAATCATTATCCTTCTCTTGGCTTGTAGAAGTAGAGGTTGATTAAAAGAAGAATATTCTAAAAAAGACACATCAACGGAGACAAGATACCTACCAAGACTGGGATAATAACACCGATACCCCTTCTAGTGACGTGAATAGCCAAGGAATATGCATTTTAAAGATTTGGTGTCTCATTTAGTGACATGGGGATGAACATCTCGAACAAAGCAAGTACAATCAAATATCTTAGGTTTAAGAGGAAATAATGGCTTAGTGAGAAAAAGCGTAGTGTAGGGAGTATCCCCACAAAGAATAGATAAAGGCATACAGTTAATCAAGAAGTAGGTTGTAGACGCAGTATCATCTTAAAAGATTTTAGGAACATGCATTTGGAATAGAAGAGCTTTTGCTGTTTCAAAGAGATATCCATTTTTCCTTTCTACAATGCCATTTTAAGATGGTGTATCAACACATGATGTTTTGTGGATAGTACCATTGTTGGTCATGTAAGTTTGGGAAGTTGTAAACAAATATTTCTTGGCATTGTCACTACGTAATGTATAAATAGAAACATTAAAGTGGGTTTTAATTTTAGCAAAAAAGTTAGAGAAATGAGAAAATAATTCAAAATTACTTTTCATTAAGTATAACCATGTCATACAAGTATAGCCATCAACAAAGGTAACAAAATACCGGAACCCAGCCTGAGACACAATAGGACATGGACCCTATACATATGAATGAACTAATTCAAAAGGAGAACTAACTCTTTTATTAATTTTAGGACTTAAATTTGTATGATGGTGTTTAGCCAACTGACAAGACTCACAATCCAAAGAAGACAAATTTTGATACTAAGGACACAACTTCTTAAGTAAGGGAAGGGAAGGATGACCCAGCCAACAATGTACCTCAAAGGGGGTTGAGACTCCAGAATAAGCAATGGATTTTAGGTTTTAAGTGTCAAGGATATAGAGTCCTTTAGATTCATGTCCTTTATGAATAATCCTCTTCGTAAAAAGATCCTAAAATAAGTAATAACTAGGAAAAAATGAGATACTACAATTAAGATCATGAGTATGTTGGCTTACAGAGATCAGATTACATGATAATTAAGGAAAACTTAATACAGATGACAAAGATATAGATGGGGTTGGACTAATGTTTCCAGATCCTAACACAGAAGAGACTGATCCATCCGCAAGAGTAACTTTGGAGATGGAGGTTTGTGGTTGAAAAGTAGAAAAAAATGGTGGAATTACCTGTCATGAGGTCTGCAACACTAGAATTAATGACCCATTTTGATGTGGAAGAAATACGACAGATATTTGAATTACCCGATTCAACAATAGTTGTGATAGGGGTAGAAGACTACCGATTCTTGGTACTTAGAAAACTTAGCAAACTCATCTGTAGAAACCAGAATATACTTTTCAGATGTATTGGTGGCTGCAATGTGGGCTGAATAGACTAAATGATTCCTCTTATTTTGATTTTGCAATTTTCTACAATTACGCTTCATATGTCGTGGTTTGTGATAGTAGTGCACGCAATCCTTCCTAAATCTTGTCCTCTATTATCAAAACTACTAGAACTCCTTCCTTTGCTATTCTGACTAACCAAAGCTCCATTGAACTGAACTGATGGAGTGCTTTCTGTGCAAAGAATTCTGCTAAAAGTATCCTGCAATGAAGTAACTTCTGAACTCGAAAGAATTTGAGATTTTGCTAATTCAAATTTTGGAGAAAGACCAGCTAAGAAGCTCATAACAACCTTCTTTTCTCGTTGAGCCTGTTGAACTTTGATATCTGGACTAAAAGGCAATAACATATTAAATTCTTTATAAGTCCTCTTAAAATCCATGAAATAAGCCGTAAAAGACTTATCTTGCTTTTTTGCATGATAAAAAACTTTACACACCTTATAAATTTGAGAGATGTTGCCTTTTCCAAAATATAAGAAGTCCAGATATTCCATTAATTCTTTAACAAATTTACAGTGATTAATCAAACTCATTATCTCACTTTCAATAGAGTTCCTTATTTGTAAGAATAATCAAGCATCATCTTTTAACCATGACTGCTTAGATTTTTCTTCTCTAGGAGGATCATCGGTCAAGTGGTCCCACTTCACAATACTTTGCAAATACAATTAAACTGTCTTACTCCATTCAAAATAGTTAGTCCCATTTAACTTGTGTTTCATGATTTTAGACATTATTGGAATAATATCTGAAACAACTAAAGACTTGTATGCCATTATAATGCTAAAGAAATAAAATTACAGATTCAGAAAATACCAAAAAACCACCAACCAACATGCCTAGAACTTGTCTGAATTCTGGCTGAACGGACGGAGACGCTTCTAACTGAGCTGGAGGTGAACCAAATAGTCACTAAAACAACGTGGCCCAGAGATAGAACCAATTCTGCCTGTGCAGAACAAACTGACAAAACAGAGTAGCAAAAGAACACCTAATGCTCAGATACCATGTTATTGAAAAGTTCTGTAATTCTGTGTATATTATTGATGCAAAGATGGAGTACAAATAGTTGTACAAAGATCCTTAACTAGGAAAGATTGTACTAGTTATTCTTAAGATTAAGCCTCTAATATTCTGCCTGAGATTAGGATATCTACAATTACCTATTTATGGATTCCAAGCTAATTACAGTTTCCTAACATATTTACCTAATCATAACAGAAACAAATATAAATTTACATGTTGAGCTTTATACTAATAAAATAAATGTATCATCAAGATACCAATAAAAATATGGTTCGCCCACCATACATCAGACCTAACATAAGTATGGTTTGCGCACTATATAGTATATGAGTGTGGTTTGCTGACCAATAGAAGGTTTATCACATTTCATGCTTTCAATTTTAGCATAATAGACCTTAACAATTGGAGTCGAAAATTTTGTAATACATGTTATAATGTTTGCAAACATATGCATGGATATAAAATCATAGAGTAATGGTAATAGACATTTCACGATACTCAATAAACAGCTCCCAATTCATACTTATCCATATTAATAAGATTTCCAAGATAAATCATACAATAAGAATAAGGACTTACATCTCAATTTGAAAACATTCCATAATATCATGTATAATATACATTAAAAAATATAAGAAATTGTGTATATATATATATCCAAAACAATCCATACAATAGCTTGTATCAAGTATAAAAAGTTTTCATGAATGTGAATGCAAGGACTTACATCTTACATAAAAGAGTTTGTGTGAAATGCAACGACTTACAACATATCAAAAAGATTTTTATGAATGCAATGACTTACATCATACCAAAAAAGGTTTTCATTAACAAGGACTTACTTTGATCCAAGCAATTAGAAAGATAGTCGTAACTTAGTTGCAATCCATATCTTCAACTTCAACCAAATATATCATTCAGATCATTTTGTATATTAATCTTCTATATTACTTCTTTAAAGTATACTCAACCTCAACTACAATTCCGATTCAACATTGTTACTAACTTGCATACTTAGATCACAACCCCAAATCAATAAAATACCATATAAATTTCATATAAGAAACATATATTACATGAAATAGAAATCAAATAGTCTCGGCAAATTAACCATTCAAATAATCAAACAACATTCAACAATTTCCTTCACACAACTTAGTTCCAAAGACGAGCTTGTATAATGAACTTGCAATCAACAAGCATATCAAATTTAACATCACTACATCTTCATAAACATTTCTAGACATTTCCTAAACATCATAGCGTAAAACCAAATCAAATTTATATAAGTTTTATAGCAAAAATTCTCAATAATTCTAACTCTAATATGATCAATAGATTCTGTTTTAAAGAGTAAAATAGGGTAGTGAAATAAATAATTAATGAATATAGCAAATGAATTTATTTTCTGGTCAAACATTTTACTTTAATATCTTGTCATAAGCAGTTTAAATCAAAGTAAAATCTCCTTGAAAATCAAGTTGTAAAACTGGTCATTGTTAAATCTCAAATAATTGCGTTGCTTCAATAATTATTTCTAGCAGATTTGTGCAACAATTTCAAAAAAATTACTGAGAGCAAATCACATCAAATTTTCAAGTGATTCTATTTCTGACATACTCTTCTAACATAGAAATTTTATACTGCAAAATATCATGTTTAAATCCAACCAGCAGGTTACATAATTGGGCCATCAAAATCATTATTTAACAATGGGTAGAGTAATTTTGTAATTAGCGTAAAGACATATCCAAACCACATTTTCATGCAAACTCAGCTCCATTAAATGTCCTAAGCATCATATAATCCTAAAAAAATAACCTCTTTCAAAACCCTGTCATTCGCATGCATGATCAAAACAAAATCCCAACATTAATACAATTTCCAAAAACGCTCCTCTGTTTTCCAAGACAAATCTAATGATCATAACAACATCAAAACTCTATAATTTCCACATATGAATCCACATACAACCAGTAATACATGTTGTAATTAAGATTACAACAAATCCCCAACAAAATTACAAGTAAAGATAGTATCTTTTTAAAGATTACAAAATCTATCTAGAAAGGGACTTTCGGCCATCAAGTAAAGATTAAGGAAATGAGTTCTTATTTACCACTTTGAAGAGACCTTTGTAAAGTCTTGAAACCAACAAGAGAACTTTGAAATTGAATGTCTTTGAGCTAGGGTTCTTGCTTTAGAGTGAGAGAAAATTCAAAAAGGGAGAGATAGAGCAATCGGACACTATAGAGAGAGTGAACAAGAAAAATGTTTTTGGCTAAAGAAAATGAAAGGCTGTCGATTTTGGGGTTTGGGAAGGCTTTTAAGGTTTCTTAGAGTGTAAAAAAATGGATAATAAAGATTAATTTACTTTGATAAAAAGTAAAATCAATGGTTATGATTTAATAGGATTGAATGGTTGAAATTAATACCAATAAAGGGGTAGGATTTAATAAAGTGTATGGATGAGATTAAAAGGTCCTGGATAAGATTTGAAATCAATGATCTTGATTGAGTGAAATGTAGGGTTAAATTTAGTAAAGTAGAGGATGGAGATTAAAACATATGGGTGAAGAAGATCTAGCAAGATAGAGGGTTAGAATTAAAACACTTTATGCGCAAGCAAGCCTTAATAGCCGTAGGATGTGGCAACACATTAAAGGTAGTTTTGGTAGTTTACCAATTATTTGAACACAAGGGTTTGATTTATGAAAAGTGAATTTAATTAAATCTTAGGTTGCCTAAATAGTCCAAGAGGTCAAAGGTTCAATTCACACCTTATACAATGATTTTATTTAATTTTGAAATTTACCTTTATTATGTACTACGGTCTAATCTTATGGAAAATACTTATGTACATCCTAATGAAAAATAAGAGTAAGATTTCACTTATAGAAGATATATTTTCCCCAAAATAATTGAAATTATATATTTTTTAAAAATTATACTTCACTCCCAACATAAATTAAATATTACTAGCATCCCTAAAAATTATACAATTAATGTAAATAAATAAATCACTTACTTCACAATTAAACATTAAAATAATTAGGTATTTAAACAAATAAGTCACTTAGAGATGTTCTCAACAATTAAAGTCATATAAAATGCTCATTCACCTCCTCACTCTATTATGAATTTAGGTGGGTATTATAGATGCTACCTTGTCTTTGATGAACTCTAAAATTCTTTCAAGAGACTATTGGATACATTATATATAGTCATTTGAACTGCATTTGGAAAACCTTTTACCATTGAGCTAACCGCTATATAGCCAATAATAATCTAGTTCTTCCCTTAATGATATTCTTATTAATTTTGATATCTACAACAAGCTACGTCAATTCCAGAGTCTTCCAGTAGGCATAAGATTCCAGCAATTCTCCAAACCATAAACTTATACCCCTCATTTGTGCCAACTGGATCACACTAAAGAGGACTCTACAATCCAAAAATTCAAGTATATACTTTTTTAAACATTTTTTATTAATAAATTCCCGCAGTCGCTACCAGAAGGTGCACATGGGGCTCATGTCCCGAGAGAGGTTTGAACTTAGGATGTTAGTGTGGAAATTTCAACGCTAACTATTTTGGCCAATTCAAGGGATGAGTATATACTTATTGCACAATCATATACTGATTCCCACACAAAGTTTCTTAAGAAATGTGACCATCTTTTTTCAAAGAATTAGGACTTTTTCATCATATTGTCTTTTGAAGTGAATAAACTTATCAAACCAAACAAAGACAAGTTATTCTAAGATGAATCCTAAACAAAAATCCATTGCAAAAGCTAAATGTTATGACCTCATCTAGTCCCAACTAACTGAAAAATCATATTTTCAATGGGCATGTGAAGTCTTCATGCCAACAAATGGTTTGAGCAAATCAGAGGTAAAATGATATTATTGGAAATTAATTATCAACATCTCAATACTTTTCTACAAGATAAATGAATTTCCTTGTTTAGTAAATTGCCAAATTACAAATGATTTTCAAAGTTCAATTCAAATTTAGATTTTGGCAATTGGCTGCTCACTTTGATGATAGATTTAAAATGGAATTTGCATCCTTAATTTTCATTTTTAATAGAAGTCTAAAAACTGTCCTATGTTTGTTTGAAAAAGTTATGATCAAAATCTTCCAACCTATTTTAAGGACTACATTGATTTATATTGATAATATTCTTTGTTTTAGTCCAATTTTTGAAGAATATTTAAAATTGCTTTACTTGTTTGCTGATAGTGTTAAGAATATTTAAAATTTCTTTACTAGTTTGCTGATAGTGTTAAAAAATATAGGGCAATAATTTATGAAAAGAAAATAATTTTAGCCAAACAAGAAATTAATTTTCATAGCATGCATCTTTCCAATGGAATTTATATCCTTGAACTACATATCGGTCAAGAGTTACTTACGTTTCCATGTGAAGGTCTTATAATGAAGCAAATACAATAATTTTGTGGTATACTTGATTATGTCCGAGATTTTGTTCCCAATACTACTACTCTCACTACTCCTCTCAATAAGTTACCATAGAAAAATCTACTTTCTTGGGGACCAAAATAGATAATGGCAGTCAAATAGTTGATAAAGAAACTTCAACAAATATCACCTCTCCACATCTCTTCCCAAGGAAAAAAGATATTTCAAACTGATGCTAGTGATCAATATTGGAGTGAAGTTCTACTTGAAGAACTTGATGGAAAGCAAAGACTGTGTGCTTATGCTAGTGGAGAGGTCAAGCCTTTTGAACAACATTATCATTCCACGTTCAAGAAAATTCTTGCAATAAAGAATGGTATTAAAAAAAAAATCAATTTCCATATTATCAGCCATCATTTCTTAGCAAAAATATATATGAGCTCCCTCCCAAAAACGTTATACTTCAAACATAAACAGATCCCAAATATCTAATTACTCCATTAGGTAGCTTAATATTCTTTTAATTCTAAATACATCAAAGGTAAAGAGAATATTCTAATTGATTTCCTAACCACACCAGATAATTTTTATCCTCAGCCTCAACCTACAATTTCTATGTTCTAGCCCTCTTATTTGTCTAATCCACTAGACTATTCTCTAGATTATCTTAATCTCTCTTCTCCTCTAACCCTAGAAATTATTAACCAACAAAAGATTATTTATGAGATTGAAGTATTTAAACAATTTGGAGGGTCCATTTTAAATCCTTTTGGAGTACACCGAGATTACCTTTTTTATCAAATATTCATTGCATGACCTAATAGCTTCCCACAAGAATTATTATAGTTTTTCTAGTATCTTTGCTAGAAATTGCATATTCTTATTGAATTCAACTATGAAAAATTCAAGGAAACCTTCCTCTTCATTTGTGAAAATTCTTATCGTAGTTTCAACCTATAAACCAATGGATAGAATTCTTTACATAAACCTCTGGTTTTTTGGTTTTACAGGCCTATCCATATTTTAAATAATAATATAGAAACCATTATATTTTTCTCATTTTATCAAATCTTTCTAGCCTCCTTTCTTGACTTCGAAATTCATTAACACCAGACAGCTCAGAGGTTTATATTCTAGGAAAATAAAACCATTCCTTTAGAAATTTGACCAGATGAAATTGGGAATTACACCAAGCTCCTCTGCATGCAAAAAAAGTCCAACAACCTAAATTTCTTTATGAAAACACATAGCAAGATCATAGGATTCTTTGGATTTAGGTGATTTCTCTTTTAACCAGTTAGTGTAAATACCCAACTTAAATTGATTTGGGCTTGGTATCTTTAAATGGCTTAAATTATGACCTAAGTCTTGGGATAATAGGAGAATAAATTGAATTAGTAAGGTATATATTTTTTATTTAGTTTTCTTAAAAAGCTAACACAATGTCTTATTATCTAAACGGCGATGTTTTCTTATTCTTATTGTCAGTTACACATGATAGTCATACAAAAGTTTCAGGCACTGAGGAAAACAGTTCTAAGTTTTTTAATTTTGAAGGTAAGTTCTATGAATTCTAGTTATTAATTCATTTAGGGGAGAATGGTAAGATGTCAGGAAGTTCCCTTCTTCTCAGATTCTAAGGTTTCAAAACTTAGGTTTAATTGATTTATTAGGGTTATAATTCTTTTGATGGATTTTAGTATTTTTTAGGTTTGATATTAGGGAACGATTGTGGTAAATATTTAGCTTAAGCTGGGGTATTAGTTTTGATTATTGTAAGAGGTAAGTAGTTCTTACATCTTCTATTTTTTCAAAATATTCTGAAATTGTATTTTTTATATAAATTTAAGAATTGAGTTTGGTTATTTTATTCTGGTTTAGAATAGTATTTTCATCTATGCTATATATGATGTTAGTTTAATAGCTCAAGAGTGTAGGAGAAGGGAAGGAAGAAATGTTCTAAAATTTATATGTGTGACTGAAATCCCCTTCAGTCAATAAGAAATCTCAATTTGGCTTTCCTAATGGGCTAAACAGTTAGATCTGAAATTAGTGATCCTCCTCCTAATATGAAATTCATGAGCATATATTTGTTATGTGTTAAGAATATGATAAGTCTTCCAATTTCAGTTCTGAATGTTTGGAGAAGGACAAATATATACATGAATGAGTTTTGAAAATTTTTTTATATTTGTACTGTATGTTATATATATATTAAGAAAAACAAGGGTGTCTTATTAGTAGATAGAAATGAATTGTTTGAAATTTTAATTTGTCATGTTTCTATAATGAGTTATATAATTAGTTTGACAACATGTTTTGAAAGAAAAAAAATGTAGGTTTGCACTTGTGAGTTCCTTAATCTGTTGTTTTGTTAAGGTTTCAAATTCAAAGGAAAAAATAATAATTTTCATTTTTGTTTTGGCTTCTGCTGACTTCTATTTCTCTAAACTATTGGTTTATGCTCTATCAATTGTGTTGGATGTGAGGATAGTTGATGTTCTATCAAATAAAAAAAATAAAATTTTTTTCTGCTCATCAAATTTTGTTTAATGAGGGGATTGTTGATGTCCTCTAAATTTAAAAAATAAATTAATTTTTAAAAAAAGCCTATGTGGGTCGGCCTAGCATTGTGGGCCATTCTAGTAGGCCATACTATAAAAGGCCCGTGTGAGTGCTAAACACTCAGCAAGTCCCGTGTGTACTAGTGTTTTCCTTAAAAAAAAATAGTTGATAAAACTGAGTGCTATTTCTAAGATTAAATAGTAAATCAAATAGAAACAAGATAAGTTAGTAGACTTGCATTCAATGTAAACAGGAATAATTAAGTATCGGAAGTTCATGTTTATCCAGAAATGCCGGTAGTAAAATCCATGAACCCTTACTGGAAAAATTATGTTTAGGATTTCAAGAATTCAGGTAAATCAAGTGTTGTTTTGAGAAAATTCATATGCAAGAAATCAGGAATTCACGTAATGCAGGTATTAAATCTGAAAAAAAATTCATGTTCAGGAATTTCATGAAATCATGGAAATCTTATCAGGAAACCCATATGCAAGAATTCAAGTGTAAAACATTTTATTTAAGGAATTCTAGTATAAATCATGTAAATTCAGGCATACAGGAATTCATGTGTGTGGCCCCCTTGGGCCAGTTATTTAGGAATTGTGGCCCATTTGAGCCGGTTATTCGAGCATTAAGTACTCCCAATGTCCTGTCGCCCCATTTTGAGTAAGACTAACCAGAACTGGCTAAGTTGATTGGGGTCGTCTATCTCTAACGTAAGCTAGTACAAGGAGTACAGCTCCTGTTAAGTACTCAATGCTTTCACAACACAAATTCAAGTCCAAGAAATAGAAAAGGGTTCTCACTGCTTTTCCATAACTTGTAAATGTAATGCATGCGTGATATATCATGAATATGGCACATGGCGAGAATTTCACAAGTAACTTGAAAAACATGTCAAGAGTTCATAACTTTATTATGTAACATGAAAAACTTGTCATGAAACAAGTTATAACAAGTATTTTCAGCCATATGCACGAAACTGATGATTAGTGAGTAATAAAAGAGCTCGAAATTCTTAATAATCTCGGTTTTCCATTTGATCGAGTGAAATACTTGTATTTGATTTTATGAATATTCCGTAATTAAAACTGATGCATAAATTTTGGATGTATAAAAATTATTAAATTTAAATCCATCTTTCAGTTAAGTTTTAATTAAAATATTAATCCTGAAATACATACGAGCAAGTATATTCATCGTAAGTATAGTATAGGAAATTAACGATTATCAATCCTCAAAGGATTAAGTACACACTAATAATTTTTCATTCATTATTTAATCGACCTAGTAAAGTGATAAAATAATAAAGAGAAAAATAAAGAAAAATATATACAACTCAAGAATGTAAAAATATGCAATTTAGACAAATGTTTTTGAAAACATGACAATGAATCACTTAGCACATATCATAATCAATTATCATCTTAGCATCATGAAGAATTTAATATAGACCCACTTCGTTTGCAATCCATGGTATCACTATCTTCTAGCTAAATTAGTTAACATATTCTGTCTCAACCAATTTATCCAAAAGATGCATTAAAGTCAATCCTCATATAAATCCCTATATTCTATGTGATTTAAAATATGAAATTAGTCAATGAATTCATATTTTAGTAATCATCAACTAACATTTGATTACCTAAGTTCTTGACAATTAACCCATTTTTCAAGTAAGTTAAGAGATAACAAATATGAAATTAATTAATTGAAGTCATCATCAACCCCTTTTTCAAGCAAGTTAACAACAAAAATCAATTAACCAACTCCATAAGAAAAACAAGCAATCAAATCACAAGATAAATAATGAATTGATCAAAAGACTAAATTAATTTAAGAAATCATGAATCCAAAAACAATGTCAAATTACAATAAAAATATTAATAACATCATTATTCTATAAAAAGAAAACAAAGGTAAAAGAAAGAACCCATAGACAAGCATCTTTGGAAACCTTCTTGAATAATGCTCCTTGAATGATGAATCTCTCATTCTTTGGGTGATTGGAAATTTAGATCCTTGGATTCATTACTTTCTCTTATATTTTTCTTGTCTTTATAAGCTACTTTAATGCTAAAATTCGTTGCTTGAGGAGTCTCGACCGATTAGGATTTAAAAAATACCAAGATCTTTTGGAAGATACCAAATTCGTGCATAAAATCACGTACATCCAGACCAGACCTGGTGCTGGGTACCTTCAACCCACCTGGCACTAGGTGTATTTTGTTATGCTCTTGATCTTGTGCTCCGTTTTCTCTATTTTCCATATTGGACCTGGCACCTGGTGTAATTGCCAGAAATGGGCACCAGGTGCAAGCTAGAATTTTTCTCTTTTTGCTCGAAATCCACTCAATTCTGAACAAATTCATCAAAAATATTTTTCACATGCAAAATGTCAAATAAGAAAGAATATGCCTAGTTATTACAACAAAATTATCTCAAATAACAAGAAAAATAGTGATAAATTTAGCCCCTAATAATTTTCCTATACTTGAACTTTTGCTTGTCCTCAAGTAAAACACTTGAGTCAAGAAAATAATCAAGAAAACACAAGCTTTTTACCATTCCAAAATTTTTGAAACTTAACAAGGATTATAACTTCCTTTCAAACTTTAGATAGAACTTTTGCCATTCATCCAACCATTTGAAAACAATTGAAACTTGAAGCATTTGATAAGATAATACAAAATTCTTGAAGTTAAACTAAAAAAGTCTATACCTTAGTATAAGAAAATTATTCCGCCATTCAAACAAAAATATAGATAACATGAATCTTATAAGTCAAGCTATCTACCAACTCAAGTATTATAAATCTAAAAATTGCACAACTCAGGTCATGATGTAAGGAAAACAATCCAATTTTTTCTTCTCAATTTTTCTAATGACTTAGGAAATTGATAACATCAAGTAATGAATTTTTCTTCACACACCGTATTGACCCTCTTTTAGTCATCACACATCATTTTTCAAAATTTTTTCTCTCTTTTGCTTTCGAGAATTAATAGCTTCTAGAAAGTGGATTTCTCTTCACTATCCGTATTGGTCCCCATAAACAAGCAAAGGGTATTTTTCTCATCAACAACAATCAACTCATTTTTCTCAATCTTCAACTCACAATCAAAATTTTTTCACAAATCTTTTTCACAATCTTTCCACTTAAAGATTCCCCCCCCCCAACATTGCTTATCACAACTCAAAGCTAAGCAAAATTTAAACTCATAATATAAGAGTTAGCTAACAACTTTCCCCACATTTACCATGTTTTCCATATTCAAACTAGATAAATCAAATAATATTCAAACACTAATGCATAAACAAGAATAATCAAAATTCTCAAGTCTTAAAAATATCATATCCAATAAATCATTTTATTTGATAAAAATCCACCAAATGAATAACAAAACTCATATCCAAGTAAGAAAGATAAGTACAACCTTGCTAAACAATGAAAAATCACAAAAAATTTTGAAAAATTCAAAAAATTGAAAAATGTAACAATGTATATGGAAAATATCCTCAATTTGAAACTCTCCCCACATACTTAAACTAGACATTGTCCTCAATGGTAAAAAATAGAACAATAAAAGCAAAGCCAAGAAGACCAAAATAAATAAAGAGGAAGAATAGAGACAAGAAAATACTTTCATTGCGAATTGGTTCCAACATGTGTGAATCCATCACAATGAGTAGTCATTAAAGAAGTCACAAGGCTACCTAACTCAAAAGAAACAAAAACATAAAACATAAATCTAGAAAATGAAAAAGAAAATCAAAATAAAAGAAAAAGATAACTAAAAACTAAGAAAGGTCATTAAAATTCAAAAGAAAAAGAAATAAACGAAAAATAATAGAAAGTACAAGAAAATGGAGTAAGGAGTAAATCAAGAGTCCTCAAACTTATCATTATCATCATCTCTGGCAGCTCGACTGGTGGATGTACCAGTGGACTGCTGGATCAAGGTCGCCAACTTTTGCTCTTGGATATCCTGGCGACGATGGAGGTCAGTAATGGAATCTCATAGCTGAAGAAGGGTGGTCATTTGGCTCTCCAATTGGGCCTCCACTCGTGTCTCAAAATTAGCACTAAAATGAGAATAAGTGGCATGGGTGCGAGGTCGAGTAGCCGGCTCATTCGGCTCCTCCTCATTAGGGGGAAGTTCTACCATTCCGGGATGTTGTACCTCATAAGGCTTCTTCCATCACCTTACTCTCTCATCATATCGATAGTCATACTGAACCAATGTATGCTCAGTCACTAGGTCCCGGTTAATGGTCGCCTCAATAAGCTCTCCATCTAATCTCACTCCAAAGTCTTGCGGGATACGCATAATGACTAAAGAAAATTTGAGGGCTTTGGCTGAGATGCGAGAGTAAACAACCTCTCTCATGGACTGAATAATAATAGGGGCAAAGAGAATAGGCTCATTTCATATAATCTTATCAAGAATGTAAATATCAAGGACCCTAGACTCATTGAAGCCACTAGCATTAGGGTAAACATTGAAAGAGAAAATGTAGACTAGGGCATGCAATTAAGCCTCAAGATCATTATTGGAGCAATAGTGATATTGGCTTATCTGCCCCTTTCTCCACGTATGCAAACTAGTCCTCACAGCACTCACATCCCAAGTAGGCTTAGAAATAATCTTTTTATTATTATGGTCTACAGCTATCCATGACCCCTCATTAGGTACTCCTACAATCTTAACTCAATGGGTATCCCTTTTACCATAGTAGAAATGACCTGGAGATTGTTTTTCTTTTTATCCTGCATATTAACATTGTATTCTCTAACCGCACAGGATAATAAGCTTCTCCAAGTCTAATGATAGGCCCCCACCCCAATCACCTAATCATAGTTGAAAGCTCCAAGGAATTATCAAAAGAAGGCTTATACATCTCTTCTACTATGATTTTGTTATATTAATGACTTTGATACCAGATTTAACAAGTAAGATCAAAGAATTAGGTAGGCTGGACAGGCAGAGACTTAAAAGATGGTGTAGTTGAAGATGAAGCTTTAGCTCTCTTAGCCCTAGGTGCGAATCCATTAGGTCTCATAGATATGATGAAGATGTGATAATGGACAAAGGTAAGATTAAAGGGAAAATGATAGGACACCCTCAAGATCACTCCTTACAACACAATCAAATACAACCCTCAACCGTCTCACAATCATAACACCACTCAATACACCATCTTAATATACCACAAAACACCACAAGATAACCAATACAACACAACACAACCTCCTCCAATAATACTTGCAAAAAGATAGCCATTGTGTAACCCCAAACACAATATCAATATCCATGATCAAATTATCAATGTCATTCATGTCATAATGTAAAAATCATAATCACAAAGCTCAAAATTGCACACATGATAGGTATGCTCAATAGCTTCCAAAGATATGAAACATAAATTGCATCAATCAAATATCATTGTTAAACATATGCCCATTCTAAATAATCCTCACAAAAAAAAAAAAAATCCATTCAATCCATCTAACCAAGAAAAATAAACAAGAATTTTTGGACCATAATTCATAGGAAAATACCCAATAATCAATATGAAAAATTGAACTGTAGAAAGTGCAGAAAAAACATACCACAATAATCTCCGATGTATAGGCAATGATCCTATGCAAAAATATTGAAGAAATTGTGCACCCTGTATAAGGATTGAAAAATGGGGTTTGTGAAGAAAGATTGGATTTTTCTTGGTTTTAATCCCAAACTTTAAGAACAAAGTGATGCTTTTGTTTTGGAAGATGTCTTGGAGGGTTAGAAAATGACCCGGTGATGGATTGAGAGAAAAAATGAGAGAGATGAAGGATGTTTGAAAAAAAATGGCCAAAAGTAGCCGTTAGTGACTTATGGCCGAAGGGACTTGGTGCCAGGTCCAAGTGCAAGGCCTGACGTCGGGCCCATGCTATCTCGGCACTTTATTTTTAGTCATGCTAGCTCGGCGCCAGGGCCAAAGTTTGGGCTCGGTGCCAAGTAAGCCAAAAACACATATATTTTTAATTAATGAGAACAACAACAATTAAAACCATGAAATCATGAAGAAAATTCATTCTAAAAATTAAAAAAAAATGAATGAAAGCATGCAAAAATTGAATAGATGTCCAAAAAAAAAAAACAAATCAATAAAGATCATTTTTTTTCCACAATGAAGATCACGTGGATTGGTCTCAGTATTTCCTGGAAGGGATCCCGCTTGACGATCTACAAGGATTTTGGCTAGTTGTCCAATTTGATTCTCGAGATTGGGCATAGATGCCTCCAAATTTCTCATTGTTGCACCTACTCCTTGAAACTGTGTTTCTGTACTACTTACCAATTGGTTAACCAACTCTTTCAGTAATGGCATAGGCGGTGGGGCATTATAAGACAAGGGGGGTTGAGTCCTTTGATTCCAAAATTTAGAAGAAGTCTGCTTAGATTAGTTTTGGTTGTTCCATGAGAAGTTAGAATGATTCTTCCAACCAGGGTTGTAAATGGTGCTATAAGGATTGTTACCTTGTCGTCCATTGCCCACAAACGTAGCTTATTCTAATGACTTTCATCATGACCCTATATTTCGGCACTCATAATTTGGATGTTTTTCCCCTACAAAAATCACAATTAACATTCCTTACCTATCCTTGGGAAGGAGACATCACCATTTGCTATCTTTTGTGTCAGTGCCTTCACCTTAGCCTCCAAAGCTGCCATTGCATCCACTTTGTTCACTCCATGAACACAAGCTTTTGACCGTGAACTACCCCAAGCATAGTTGTTTGTTGCTAAATTTTCAATCAAATCAAGCACCTCCTCTGAGGTTTTAGAATTAATGGAACCTCCTGCAAATCCATCAACCAATTGCCTTGTAGCAAAACTTAAATCACTATGAAAGATTTGCATTTGCATACCTAACTCGAACCCATTATAAGGACACTTTTAAACCATCTCCTTGAACCTCTCCTAACACTCATAAAGATTTTCAGATTCTAACTATTGGAAAGCAAAAATATCTGTCCTAAGCTTAGATGTTCTAGCTAAGGGAAAATATTTTGCTAAAACTTTTTCAGCCAAAACATTTCACAGATTCGACTGGCAAAGATTTTAACTAAGATTTTGCTCTATCTCTCAAAGAAAGGGGAAAAAACCTTAATTTGATAACATCTTCAGAAACACCAATCATTTTAAAAGTGTTACAGATTTCTAAAAAGCTCACAACATGGGCATTAGGATCTTTCTCAGGTAGCCCATCAAATGGTACCATATTTTGAATCATTTGGATGATAATGTGTTTTATTTCGAAGTTATTAGCTTGTATCCTAGGTCTCGTAATGCTTGAACCTGTATCCGAGATTGTAGGTTTCACAAAATCGTACATAGTCCTCCTGTTATTACCACCATTACTACTATTATTGGGTTGATTAACTTCCATGTCGTCTCTTACCCTTTGTTTAACCACCATTCGAATCCTTGTTAATATCCTCTTGATCTATGGATCAAGCTCTACTATGTCGTCTTTAGATCGTTGGGTCATAAACTAAGGGCAAGATCTACAAAAAATAGAAGATAGTAAGATTATAGAATTTACAAGCTAAGCAACTATATACACTCATGAATTGGGTTAGTCAAATTACAATATAAAGTGAATTTAGGGAATTACAATTATACAAACAAAAAAATATGGCACATATTCATCCAAGGAATATATATACATATTCACATATTTATATATAGACATATAACCATATAAACATGGTTAAAGCAATAAAATTCAAGCTTTCATGATATTGTTCATCAACAATGGCACCAAAAATTTGATGCGTAAATTTTAGATGTATAAAAATTATTAAATTTAAATCCATCCATCAGTCAAGTTTTAATTAAAATATTAATCCCAAAATACACATACGAGCAAGTATACTCATCGTAAACATAGTATAGGGAATTAACGATTATCGATCCTCAAATAATTAAGTACACACTAATCACTTTTCATTCATTATTTAATCGACCTAATAAAGTAATAAAATAACAAAGAGAAAAATAAAGAAAAATATATACAACTCAAGGATATAAAAATATGCAATTTAGACAACTGCTTTTGAAAACATGACAATGAATCACTTAGCACATATCATAATCAATTATCATCTTGGCATCATAAAGGATTTAATATAGACCCACTTCTTTTGCAATCCATGGAATCACTATCTTCTAACTAAGTTAGTTAACATATTCTGTCTCAACCAATTTAACCAAAAGATGCATTAAAATCAATCCTCATATAAATCCCTATATTCTATGTGATTTAAAATATAAAATTAGTCAATGAATCCATATTCTAGCAATCATCAACTAACATTTGATTACCTAAGTTCTTGATAATTAACCACTTTTTCAAATAAGTTAAGAGATAACAAATATGAAATTAATTAATTGAAGTCATTATCAACCCATTTTTCAAGCAAGTTAACAACAAAAATCAATCAACCAACTCCGTAAGAAAAATAAGTTATCAAATCCCAAGATAAATAATGAATTGATCAAAACACTAAATTAATTCAAGGAATTATGAATCCCAAAACAATGTCAAATTACAATGAAAATATTAATTATATCATTATTCTAGAAACAGAAAACAAAGGTAAAAGAAAGAACTCATAAACAAGCCCTCCTATTTCTCTTTGAAAACCTTCTTGAATAATGCTCCTTGAATGGTGAATCTCTCATTTTTTGGGTGATTGAAAATTTAGATCCTTAGATTCACTACTTTCTCTTGTGTTTTTCTTGTCTTTATAAACTTCTTTGATGCTAAAATTCGTTACTTGAGAAGTCTTGGCCGAGTAGTATTTGAAAAATACCAAAATTTTTTGGAAGATACCAAATTCGTGCACAGAATCACGTGCGTTCAGATTGAATATGGCGTCGGGTATTAGTGTTATGCCCTAGGGCAATCACATGTATTCTATATTTTGTGTATTATTAAATAAAACAATGCATTCTTTATCTTTCAGTTTATTTTATTTATGCTTTCATGTAAAATAATTGTTAGATAATGTTCCAAGTGCAACACTGTGTTAAGAAAATCATGATAGAGATCATGATATGAGGTTCTATTACAGTGGATAGTGTTCGTACTTAAATTATCCCTAATTGTACTATTAATGAAATAGGACATCATTAATACGTTAAGATTAGCACGTGTTATACTTCCTGATCTAATCAGGCGGTGATTCTCACATCCGTAAGTATTGTGATCCTCAAAGTTAACACGTAGATGCCTGTTACCTGAACAAGTACATTGGATGACCTGACTTTGAGATAATCACATAGATAACTATTTAGTGCTAATGATAGAATCTCATCATAGCAAATGTGCAAGTATACTAAACTTGTACTCTCCAAGGTACTTTATTTGCTAAGCATTGGACTTTAATTCCAATCTATGGCGTCCTGATAAGACTGCCTATAGGATGGATATTAGGTACAATATGAAGCAAATGAAAGTAGTTGAGAGGATCAATAAAGGATTCACCACTTCTAATAGTAGGAGTGAATATCTCACGGCCACTTGTAGGAATTACTACTCAAAAAGTCCTTGGACAAGGCGATTGTATATTGGAAATGACTCTAATTAATACATATGATGAGTAGTGAATTTCGGGAACAAGTACTAAGATATTTGGGTCAGAATTAATTTATTATTCTAGAAAGAGTTGGCACTAATTCCATACTCCAAACCAAATGAGATATTATATGGTAAACGGAGTTTATTGCACTGTTGTTTACTACTAAAAGATTCATGTCAAGCCACTTGACTTTCTGAATTTTTTTGTGGTCATGATGTGTTGCTAGATACCGCTCATAATTTGCTGAATATACATTTATTAATTAGAGAATTAATAAATCAATCCTTATTAGAATTAATAAGTTAATTCTAAAATTATTGAGGATTATTAATCTTAAAGATATTTAGATTAATTCATATTTTGCTATCAATAGAGCAAGAAACTTAATAGATCACACACAATAGAAAATTGAATGCTCAAGATGTTATTTGATAACATTACAGAGTTAATTGTGAAAAAAAGAAGTTATTGTGATCAAATTATAATTAATTATAATTTATGGGTTACATTGTAATTAACTATAATCATAATATTTACTAGTAATTAAGAATCCATATACGTAATGGATTCGGATTACCAAATACATGGACAAGATATATGATTATATATATTTTTTGTGGGATTATGATTAGAATTAATTACACACACAGAAAGTTTATTTTTTTATTTTTTGGAAAATAAACCGAGAACTCCTTTGGTGTTCTTCTTCTTTTGAAAACACTAGAAACCCTCGCCACCAATTGTTTTTTCTAGCATGAAAATTCTAGTGTTTCTTGAGCACCATTCTCGTGTCGATTTTATTAGAGACATTCCTCAGATTGTGGTGTTTTGACGGAACAAAGGAGAAGGCATTCTCTACGCTTGCTGGATTGCACCTCAAAGAACACAAATTGGAGATTTTTTTTTTTTTGTTTCACAAAGGCACAACGTAAGGTATAATTCTCTACCGTTTAATACCTATTAATGCATAAACGTGATCCTTGGTGTGGAATTCTCGTTTTTCTGCTACGCAACTATGATTTTGCATGGAGAATTCCTAAAAGTGGTATCAGAGCCTTCGTTTATGCGTTAATGGGCTATGTTTTGGCCATAAAATTTGTTTCATTGTTATCTCTGTGCTCTCTGTGAAAAAAATCATTTTTTACGTGAGCGGTCCTTGAAAAAAAAATTGATTCTGTGGGCTTTGGTTGCAATGAACATGTTTCTATAAAAGTTACAGGAATGTTTTTTGACAAGAATTAATGTGTTAGTTCTTACAGAGAAAAATGTTTTCCAGGCATGTTGTTCTGTGACTTGTTTTAATTGTCTGTAATTTATTTTGGCTTCTTGAAAAATTTTTGATTTTTTCTAGTTTTGTTCTACTGAAAAGTTTTGAGTGAGTTCAAAGAAAAAAAAAGGATTAGAATGCATTAGAGAATTGTCCTCTAAAGTTGTCACAGAAAACTTGAACCAAAAATAGTTTCTGGTGAAGACGAAAGAAGAAAAAATATATATATATATATATATTTTTTTGCCCTAAGCTACGACTCACTAGGAGCCAAGCCACGGCTTGAGGCACAATAAATCCCAAGTTGCGACTCGCATGGGTTTGGCTCCCAGGATGCACGGCTCACGCAAGATGCTTTGCAATCCTAGGGAGGATTATGCACATCCTCCCCAAGATGCAATTCCTATTACAAAATATAAAAAAAAAACACTTTTTTTCTCTTTTTCTTTTCCACGATTTGTTTTCTTGCGAATGGCCCATGGTTTTCAAGTTTTGTTCTTTTCAATGAGTGCCCATTTTTCCCCGAAGTTTATACTTTGGGACTAACATATTTATTTTCCAAAAATCTTGTTTTTGGAAAATAATATATTTTCTAAAATAATGATTTTAGATTATATATTATTTTAATTCCTAAAATATGATTTTAGCAATTAATATATTTTCTAAAATATTAACTTTAGATTATACGTTATTTTAATTCCTAAAATATGATTTTAGCAATTAATAAATTTTCTAAAATATTAATTTAGAATTTATTCTATTTTTTCAAAATAGTGATTTTGGAATTAATATATTTTCTAAGATATTAGTTTTAGAAGTGATTTGGAAGGGATAATCTCATTGAATGAGGGATGAAAAAAATTAATTTTCTATCCGCGAGTGTTGTCCCCTGAGACTTGGTAATGGGCGCTGTCCCCTTGACCCCGCTCGCTAACCAGCTTTTTTTTTTTTTTTTTCCAGATAAGGGGACCTAAAAGTTATTTTTCTCAAAATTTGATTATGAGACTAACTATTTTATTTTTCCAAAATAATGATTTTGAAAGTTTATATTTTATATAAATCCCTTGAAATTTCCAAAATTTGATTTTGGAAACTTTTGTTAATTTCTAAAATTTGATTTTAGAAATTAATATATATATATATATATATATATATTCTAAAATTCTGATTATAGATTTTATTTCCAAAATAATGATTTTAGAATTGTATGCTATGTTTTATTTTGCTTAATGTGTTTTGAGCATAATGTTAGCATGGTGGATGGTTATGGACTAAAACTAAACATATCTATTCATGCATTATTTACAGTTTTGATTTTAATGAAATAGGACCTGCGTGTCATGCCTTCTCTATTATTCTTGTATAATTTTTCTTCTCACCTAAACTCTCATCGAATATAACTCAAGGTTTCTTTACTTATCTACATGTTAGAGACTCCTATTCTGCCGCCACCAGCGCAACATGCTCATACTGATGAGCATGTTGTCCATAACAAGCATAAAGAGGACAGTGACATAGCATCATGTGTGATGTTGGCATCGATGATCCCTAAACTGCAAAAATAGCACGAGCATATATATGCTTATTCGATTATCTTACATCTTCAAGAGTTATTTGATGCCCAAGCCAGAATGGAAAGATATGATATATCAAAACAATTGTTTCGTTCTAAGATGGCTGAGAGTATTTCTGTGGCCAATCATAGGCTGAAGATGTTGGGCTTAATTGAAAAACTCAGATCTCTTGGTTTTGTGATGGACAATAAATTAAGTATTGATTTAATTGTACAATCTTTACCAAATAATTTTTCATATTTTATGATTAACTACCAGATGAACAAGATTAAGTCTACCATACCCAAGTTGAACAATCTACTCAAAACTGCAGAGTCCCCAATGAAGAAGGAATGTAATGCAATTATGTTGGTAAAATCTTCTTCTTCTAGGAAGAAAATTCCTAATAAGAAGAAGGAGGCTTCTACTAAGCCCAAAGGTGGTATGGAAAAGAAAGAAGCAGCCACCAAAGACCCATGTCATCATTGTAGAAAGATAGGCCATTGGAGGTGCAACTGCAAAACCTATTTGGAGGCTATTAAGGAAAAGAAGCAGAAGGAAAAGCTTGTGGGAACTTCTACTTCTACTCTTACTATGTTTATGATTGAAGTTAATATTGCCTTTAGAAATGAAATATGGGTATTAGATACCAAATTGTATCTCATTTGTGCAATAACTTGCAGGGACTAAAGGACTGTAAAAGGCTTGAGAACGGCGACGTGGACCTACGTACTGCAAATGGAGCAAAGGTTGCTGCACTTGCTGAAGGGACTTACGAGCTACACTTGCATTCAAGATTAGTTTTAGAACTACAAAACTGTTATTTTGTACCAATTTAATTAAAAAATATTATCTCAATTATATGTTTAGACTTATATGGATTTTATTTAATTTTTAAGAATAAATGTTATTCTTTTTCATTGAATGATATTCATTATGGTTCCACAACTTTGGTTAATGGCTTATATGTTCTAGACATGGATAATCTAATCCTCAATATAAATAATAAGAAACCAAGGTTAAATAATTCAACCTCATCTTATTTATGGCATTGTCGCTTAGACCATATAAATAAGAATCGCGTTTCTAAGTTATACAAACTGAGTGACTTAGGGTCATTTGATTATGAATCATATAGCACATGCGAATCTTATTTACTTGGTAAAATGGCTAAAGCTCCTTTTGTTGGAAAGGAGAAAGGGTCAAAGAGTCATTAGCACTTATACATTCTAATGTATGTGGCCCAATGTCTATACAATCAAGAAGAGCTTATCACTATTTCATAACCTTTATCGATAATTATTCACGATATGGGTATTTATATTTAATAAAATATAAATCTGAAGCTTTTGAAAAATTCAAAGACTTCAAGAATGAAGTAAAGAAATAATTTGGGAAAAGTATTAAAACTCTAAAATCTGATCGAGGAGATGAATACTTAAGCCAAGAATTTTAGGATTATCTTAGAGATAATGGGGTATTATCTCAATGGACTCCACCACATACACCTCAATATAATGGTGTATTTGAGAGAAGGAATCGAACCCTTCTAGACATGGTACAGACCATGATGGTTTTTGCAAACTTACCAAAATCATTTTGGGGGTACGCACTAGAGACTTCTATTTATGTTCTAAACAGATTTCCGTAAAAAATGGTTAATACTACCCCATTTGAAATGTTTTTTGGCATGAAACCAAAATTATCTCACTCAAGAGTATGGGGTTACCCTGCCTTTGTCAAAAGGCCACATTCAGACAAACTTGACAGTGAGTTTGATAAGTGTTTATTTGTGGGTTATCTAAAAGAATCTTTTAGATATTACTTCTATCTTCCTTTCAAAAACAAAGTGTTTGTTTCAAAACATGTTGTCTTCTTAAAGAATGAGCACATGCTTAAAGGGGGCAATAGGAGTAAGATTGAATTTAGTGAAGTTTAAGAAGAACAAACAAATAAGAATCAACTGTCTGATCCCATATCTATTAAGAGAATAGATGAACATTCAACTACATAAGAACCTTGTAGGTTGAGTAGGATACGTATGGCACCTGAGAGATATAGATTTCTCATTAGTGACCAGAAATGATGTATTGCTCATAGATGATGATAAGTCTACTACTTACAAAGAAGTTCTGAATAGTTCGGAATTTAACAAATGGCTTGAAACTATGAAATCAGAGATGGATTCCATGTATGACAACCAAGTATAGACTCTGGTTGATCCACCTAAAGGAATTAAACCTATTAAGTGCAAATAAGTTTCCAAGAAGAAAACCAACATGGATAGTAACCAAGTTACTTATCAAGCACGGCTAGTGGCTAAGGATTATCGTCAACAACATGGTATTGACTATGACAAAACCTTCTCACCAGTTGCTATGCTAAAATCCATCAGAATACTCCTTGCCATTGCAGCTCATTATGATTATGAGATCTGATAATGGATGTGAAAATAACTTTTCTAAATGAAAACCTAACTGAGGAAGTGTATATAACACAACTTAAGGATTTTATGTCCAATGTTAGCACAAAAGTGTATAAGCAGCAAATGTTCATTTATGAACTTAAGCAAGTTTTTAGGAGTTGAAACATCTATTTTGATGAAACAATCAAAGTGTTTTGGTTTTATTCAAAACATGGATGAATCTTATGCATGCAAGAAGGTTAGTGGGAGTGCAGTTGTTTTCCTATCACTTTATGTAAATGACATAGCTAATAAAAGATATTGTTTCTATTCTTCAATAAGTAAAAGGTATATTGATACCGATTTCCAATCTAATAATAATGACTACAAGTCACAATCAGACTACGTGTTCAATTTAAATGCTATCACTTGATTTATGAAAACATTGATAGAAAAGCTGTAAAAGATAGAGAAAGTTCCTACAGATGAGAACATAGCTGACCCATTTACAAAAGCACTATTCCAAAAGAAACATGAGAGACATGTTGAGTCATTCGGTATTAGATACATGAATAATTGGATCTAATATAAGTGGAAGTTTATTAGTGTTATGCCTTAGAGACAATCACATGTATCCTGTATATTATACATTATTAAATAAAACAAGACATTCTTTATCTTTAGTTTGTTTTATTTATGCTTTTGTTTAAAATAACTGTTAGATAAAGTCTCAAGTGCAACACTGTGTTAAGAAAATCATAATAGAGATCATAATGTGAGGTTCCTACTATAGTGGATAGTGTTTGTACTTAAATTATCCCTAGTCGTAGAATTAATGAAATAGGACATCATTAATACGTTAAGACTAGCACATGTTATACTTTCTGATCTAATCGGGTGGTGGTTCTCACATCTGTGAGTATTGTGATACTCAAGTTAACAAGTGGATGCTTGTTACTTGAACAAGTACATTGGATAACCTGACTTTGAGATAATCACATGGATAACTATTTAGTACTAGTGATAGAATCTCATCATAGCAAATGTGCAAGTATCATTAAACTTGAGATCTTCAAGGTACTTTATTTGCTAAGCGTTGAATTTTGATTTCAATCTCTGGAGTCTTGATAAGACCGCCTATGGGATGGATATTGGGTACAACATGAAGTAAATGAAAGTAGTTGAGATGATCAATAAGGGATTCACCATTCCTAATAGTAGGAGTGAATATCTCACGACCACTTGTAAGAATCACTACTCGAAAAGTCATTAGCCAAGGCAATTGTATATTAGAAATAGTTACAATTGATACATATGATGAGTAGCAGATTTCAAGAACAAGTACTAAAATATTCGGGTCAGAATTAATTTATTATTCTGGAAGGAGTTGGTACTAATTCTATATTCCAAACCAAATGAGATATTGTATGGTAAAAGGAATTTATTGCACTATTATTTGCTATTGCAAGGTTCATGTCAAGCCACTTGACTTTCTGGACTTTTAGGTAGTCATGATATGTTGCTAGATACCGCTCATAATCTGCTGAATATAGATTTATTAATTAGAGAATTAATAAATCAATCATTATTAGAATTAATAAGTTAATTTTAAAATTATTAAGAATTATTAATCTTAAAGATGTTTAGATTAATTCATATTTTGCTGCCAATAGACTGAAAAATCTAATAATCACACACAATAGAGAGTTGAGTGCTCAAGATGTTATTTGATAACATTACAGAGTTAATTGTGAAAAGAAGAAGTTATTGTAGTCAAATTATAATTAGTTATAATTTGTGGGTTATATTATAATTAACTATAATCATAATATTTATTAGTAATTAAGAATCCATATACGTAATGGAGTCTGATTACCAAATACATGGACAAGATATAAGACTATATATATTTTTCCTTGGGATTATGATTAGAATTAATTACACACACGCGGAGGTTTTTTTTTTGGAAAATAAACCGAGAACTCCTTCGGTGTTCTTCTTCTTTTGAAAACACTGGAAACCCTCGCCTATAATTATTTTTTCTAGCACAAAAATTCTGGTGTTTTTTTAGCACCATTCTTGTGTGGATTTTATTAGACACAATCCTACACTTGAATTGTGGTGTTTTGACGGAACGAAGGAGAATGCATTCTCTACACTTGCTAGATCGCGCCTTAAAGAACACAAAGTGGAGAAGTTTTTTTTTTCTTTTTTGGTTTCACAGAGGCACAATGTAAGGTATAATTCTCTACCATTTAATACCTATTAATGCATAAATATGATCCTCGATGTGGAATTCTCATTTTTCCACTACACAACTGTGATTTTGCATGGAGAATTCTTAACACCGGGTACCTTCAACCCACCTGGCGCCAAATGTATTATGTTCTACTCCTAAACTTGTTCTCTGTTTTCTCTATTTTCCATATTGGACCTAGTGCCTGGTACAATTGCCAGGCCTGGTGCTAGATGCAAGCTGGAATTTTTCCCTTTTTGCCTGTAATCCACTCAATTTTGTACAAATTCATCAAAAATATTTTGCACAAGCAAAATTCCAAATATGAAGGAATATGCCTAATTATTACATCAAAAGTATCTCAAATTAACCTAAAATAACTAGAAAAATAGTAATGAATTTAGTCCATAAAAAATCGTAGAGGGGGTGAATAAGGTTTTTGGCAAACAAATGTAAATTAAAATTTTTGATGCCTTTTAAAAAAAAAACGAATCAAATGGCAGAGATGCATCACAACTTCAAGAGTGTAGACATGGGTCTTTTAAATCAGCACAAAAAGATAAGAGAATAGTATGAAATAAAGATGAATAGTTGAGGGATTAAGGACAAATTTACTTCACAATGCAAAGGTCATAAATAAGCCATTGCCTTTTAGAAGAAGATTTAAGATATGAAAATCGCGAAAAAAATGTAGTAAGGAAATTTTGGCAAAATGGCACAAGAAAAGACCCAAGGATTTATAGTGGTTCAATCCTCAAATGATCTACATCCACTACCTTAAGTTCTCACTTAAGGATTTCAACACCACTCACTAAAAACTTTTTTCCAAGTCAATGGTAGTCGGTGACACCAATCTTACATAAAAGGATTACCACTCACTAAAAACTCATTCCTTTTTCATTCTAACACATGAATAACCCTTTATTCATTTCATTTCTTCTTGTGTCATCCTTTAATCCACTGATTTTCAGCTTTAACCAAACCAGTAAATTTATCTTAGCACAACAAGTAAACCAGCAGTCCTATGGACAGCATATATCCTTACATTTTCCACTACCATCATATCATTTCCAACTTTGTATCTTTTCCCAACTTAAGAACAATATGCTGCCATACTTAAATCTTTAAAACACTTCAAAACCTCCATTAAATATCATACAAACACGACTAACAAACTGCTATCCCATCCATCACACACACACATATATATATATATATATATATATATATATATATATATATATATATACACAAACAGCTTTGCTCTATAATTACTTTCAAGCATATTTCGCAAACATGCATGGTTTCATGTATAATTCATACCAAAATAATCCTCCTAACTTACCTAACAACTTTATTTCTTTAAAATAACTCCTTACGTTGTATTTCACTGATTTTTGGAGCAAGAAAATCCAAGCTTTCTTTCCTCTCCCTTTTCCCTCTCTTTTTGGCCGATTATTTTCTCTCTCCTCTCTCTATTTTCTTTTTCTTTTCTCTTCCTTATTTCTCCTTGTTTGTGGATGATTTTTGGCTGCCTAAAGCCCTTCCAACTGGTTCTCCCTTGCTATTTATAGCAAACTTTGGTCTTCAAGTCAAATTAGCATCAAATGATCCAAATTCACTTGGAAGCTTATGATTGGTCCAAGTAGCTAGCTTAGGTGTCACTTGGGAATTTGGTAGAATTCTCTAGAGTTCTTTCATGATTGCTCATGTAACCAACCAAGTATTGCCATGCATTACCCTTGCAACCAATCATGAAGTTCCACCAAGCTTTATATATAACCAATAAAATATTTTTGTAAATAAAATGAATATAGCTATAATTCTTCCTACTTTTCCTTTTATTTTCCTTTTTCTTTTTCTTCTATCCTTGGCCGACTGCCTTGCTGCCATTCTACCACCGCCACCCTTTTCTTGTGGTATAAAAATTATCCATGTGATAAAATCTTGAAATGGTAACTAAACTTGTGAATTAATGATCAACGATAACTAAGCATGCCTAAAAAATGCTTGTGATGACTAAGCTTATGAATTAATGCCTCCAATCATCTAATAACATATAATTTTACTTTCCACCACATCTTAGATGATTCACCATATCACAACCAATCGCAATTTATCATTTATTTTCTTTTTCCCAAAATCCACCATTTTTCCTCAAGAAATAATCATAATTCAGTCCACCGGGAAAACTTTTTCTTTTACCAATGAAATCTACTCATTAAACTGAACACAATGATGTCTCTCGGAATTCTCAAATTCTTTCCCAGTTTTTCCTAATTTGCAATTGAAAATTCCTTCATCACCCCTTAAAATTTTTATCATCCCAAAATATTCGTCTGATTAAATTGAGCAATTATTGTTCTGCACATTCATACATAGACTGCTTCAGTACAAAGTAGTACCCATTTAAATACAAAATAGGAGGGATGTTACACTCTTCCCTTATTTCAAAAAAAATTCGTCTTCAAAATTTATACATAGCTGCCAATTCTTCTTTTGACTCCAACTTAACGGTCGCCTGCTTTTTGTTGGGTCATGTCTCTATTTTCACCATCCTGACTTGAGTTTCTCTGGCCTAGATGGCTTAACTCCTTATTTCTGAACATGTGGATAGTTAGCTAAAGTGTGACCCATATTTCCACAACGATAACATGTATTGAGTCTTCTTCTGCAATCCTTATAGCTATGTCCCATCCTTTGGCAATAATTACACTGTTTAAGTTCTTTCTTTTCTAGAACTGGTTCTTCCTTCCTCAAAAATTTCTCTTTAGGTTGTTTATTAGAGTTAGGCTTCCTCTTGCGATCCTATCTAAGTTGCTCTAAATCATTCTCTTCCAATTGGGAGGCTATTTTCACAACAGTATTATATCCATTTGGAGCAACTGAAATCAATGTTCTTCTCAACTTAGGTCGCAATCCTTTTATAAATCATTGAGTTCTATCCGACTCTGATTGCATTAACAATGGACTATATTTTGTAAGTCAGGTAAACTCAGTTGCGTACTATCCAACAGTCCTTTCTTCTTGTCTAAAATTTTAAAATTCTTCCTCCTTTCAACCACCCAGAAAGGAATAAACTCGCTCTTGAATTCCTCCAAAAAAAATTTCCAAGTCCATTCTTTATGTTCTTGCTCTCTAACCTTTTTCTTTCTTGACCACCAATCTCTTGCAAGCTGTTGAAATGTAAATGTAGAAAATTGCACTTTTCTTTGCTTTGAATAATTCAAAGCTTAAAAAATATCCTCCATTTATTCCAACCATGATTTGGCCTATTGTTCTTGGTCTACCTTTCCATGAAATCGAGGAGGATAGAATTTCAAAAATCGTTCTAATGCTCGATCCATTCCGTCCTCAGAGTGCTATTCTTTCCACATTGAGGTTTTAACTATTTACTGAAGTAACGTAGTTATGTTCTGTAAGATTTGGGTCACTTCATTTCTTATAGGTGGTGCATTCATTCCTGGTGTAGTAGGGTCAGGAGCATCAACTAGACTTTCTCCAACTTGATCTCCTACACATCCTCGTCTAGTACATTTTGGCGGCATTTCAATTCCTCATTCAATGCCAAGAAACAACCCATTTAATAATATCCATTTATCATAGGAACATAATACTGAGAAAACAATTATATAGTTGAGGTTATATAACCTAAAAAGGAATTCACGGAGATACATTTTCTAGCAACCATTTTTCACCTTTTGTGGTCCTTTGGTTTCTTTCCCTAATCAAGACTACTTCCAAGAGGTCACCCATCCTAATATTGCTCCCATCTGAGCACGCTTAACCTTGATGTTTTAGTAAATTCCAAATATGACTGTACCTATTTATATATATCACAACTAAGTATTCAAGGTGTAACATACAGTTTAAGTATGATGTATGAATACTCGCATTCCTAATTCATAGTTGTGACTACATCCCTGATGCATATCATACTAAATACACTATGCCTTTGGATTTTGATTGGTCTCAGGAGTTGGAGTCCAAGAGTATAGGAACTATATTGACTACTACCTCTTTGGACTCATCAAAAGGGAATGCTTCAAATTTAGGTATCATCTCGATCCCAATAGCGAGTTCTACAAAAGTTTTCATCTTGATACTTGTCTTTCCACTTATAGACTATAGGCCCAATCAGATGTCTTTATGGTCTCTACTAAACCTCCACATAGGCTCTTATACTATTTTTAATGCCCCATATATTCATATCGTAGTGGACCTTACATTGTAGAATGTCGCACCATCTGATCTTTCCAGACAAAGGGTCTTTATAATAAAAAAAAACTTATAATACGGCAGAATTTTTTTCAAAAATATTATTTGAAGCACAAGGATAAGCTGATACACAGAGCCATAAGAAGATCAAGTTATCTGGCCAAGTATGAGTAGTATCCAAGTTCCCACAATCATTCTTGATAATGTCTCTTGACTCCTTAGCAAATCTGGGAATCTTTCAATGTCAACTGGTCTTAAAAGTTGTCAAGAATAAAACTCGTGTGAGTGTTAAACACTCACTGAATCCCGTGTGTGCTAGTGTTTTCCTTAAAGAACAACTAGTAAAACTGAGTGCTATTTCCAGGATTAAATAGTAAATCAAGTAGAAACAAGATAAGTTAGTAAACTTGCATTAAATGTAATAGGAATAATCATGTATCGGGAGTTCATGTTTATTCAGAAATGTAGGTATTAAAATCCATGTGCCCTTACTAGAAAAATCATGTTCAAGACTTCAATAATTTAGGTAAATCAGGCATTGTTTTAGGAAAATTCATATGCAGGAAATCAAGATCTCACGTAATGCATATATTAAATCTAGAAAATTTCATGTTCAGGAATTTCAGAAAATCATGGAAATCTTATTTGGAAACCTATGTGCAGGAATTCATGTGTAAAACATTTTATTTCAGGAATTCAAGTATAAATCAAGTATGTAGGATTTCATGTGTATGGCTCGCTTGGGCAGGTTATTTAGGAATTGTGGCCCACTTGGGTCAATTATTCAAGCATTGTGGCCCACCCACTTGGACTGGTTATTCAGGCATTGTAGCCTTCTTGGGCCGGTTATTCAGGCATCAATTAATCCCAATGTCCTATCGCCCTGTTTTGAGTAAGACGAACCCCAAAATTGGCTAAACTTACGGTTGTTTATCTCTACTATAAGCTAGTACAAGGAGAATAGCTTCTGTTGAGTACTCAATGCTTTCACAACACGTATTCAAGTCCAAGAAATAGAAAAGGGCTCTCATTCCTTTTTCATAACTTGTAAATGCAAGGCATGCATGAAACATCATTAAATATGGCACATGGCGGGATTTTTGCAAGTAACTTGAAAAACGTGTCAAGAGTTCATAACTTTATCATGTAACATGAAAAACTTGTTAAGAAATAGGTTATAACCGGTATTTTCAATCATATGCATGAACCGATGATTAACGAGCAATAAAAGAACTTGAAATTCTTAATAATCTCGGTTTTCCATTTGATCGAGTGAAATACTTGTATTTGATTTCATGAATATTCCGTAATTAAAATGGAGTCTAGAAAACCGAAGTTCAGTTGACTTGTAAAACATTTCCACATTCCGAAGTCCAAATTCATTTTGCAGAAAATACCCTTATGCGAGTCCACCCGTAAAGTCTTAATTAATATAGTTTTCCAAATTTAGGAAGCTCACGTTGTGCGTAAAACATGGTTTTCAATGTACAAAAGCATCGTAATACATGAATCTTCAAGAAGAGAATTTATGTTAAAATCTGGCAATCGATGCTCACAAATCTCAAGTAAAAACATTCTCTTGAATATATTAGAAAAACACGAATTTATATCAGCAAAACGTTTATTAGTATTAGAAAAACTTTGTAACTCCAAGAGATTTGAGAGCCGAGGAATGTTAGTTATTAAAACTTTACTTTAAACATGTTAAGATAACACATTTCTATATTTGGAAAGCATTTCATTATACCAGAAATATTTCATCACCTAATGGAATTAACAAGTCAAGTATTGCACAAACTTAGGAATTTCACAAGCATAGTATTTCAGAAAACACCTAATCGAAATGGGATTTAAAAATCAAGGGACTCACTATGAGTACCGTTAACTCGTAATGCTACCTACTCAACGCTGTAGGAAATCATGCCTACACCAAGGATCAAATCACATATTTCTTAGTAAGTATAGAAGCACAAATGCTATCTTACAAAACAAATATATATAACGGCATAAATCCTACATTTTCGCTTCATAACACCTTTCGGTATTCTTGACATATGGTTCAATACACAAGTCCAAATGATATCAAACAAGTTTTAAAATAACCTCAAGAAATTCCTTTACAATTTCCAACTCATGGAATACCAATTCACTTGTTCACTTTATTTAGTTTTGAACACAAAGTTCCAATATTTAAATCCCGTCACTGATTTGGTACCTTTTACCATTTTCACCATAACTTTTGATCCGTAAATCTAATTAACCCCAAACTTGCGCCAAAATGCTCCTATGATCATTAGCTACAAGGATACAAGCTTTTTTTGCCAAGTACAGAGACTTTACAAAACTATTGGAGCAAAAGAGTCTGGTATTTTTAATGGTTCATCCATTTTCTTGATAAATTCCATGATTCCTTCATTCCTTTTTCATTCTAACACATGAATAACCCTTTATTCATTTCATTTCTTCTTGTGTCATCCTTTAATCCACTGATTTTCAGCTTTAACCAAACCAGTAAATTTATCTTAGCACAACAAGTAAACCAGCAGTCCTATGGACAGCATATATCCTTACATTTTCCGCTACCATCATATCATTTCCAACTTTGTATCTTTTCCCAACTTAAGAACAATATGCTGCCATACTTAAATCTTTAAAACACTTCAAAACCTCCATTAAATATCATACAAACACGACTAACAAACTGCTATCCCATCCATCACACACACACTCACATATATATATATATATATATATATATATATATATATACACAAACAGCTTTGCTCCATAATTACTTTCAAGCATATTTCGCAAACATGCATGGTTTCATGTATAATTCATACCAAAATAATCCTCCTAACTTACCTAACAACTTTATTTCTTTAAAATAACTCCTTACCTTGTATTTCAGCTTTCTTTCCTCTCCCTTTTCCCTCTTTTTTTGGCCGATTATTTTCTCTCTCCTCTCTCTATTTTCTTTTTCTTTTCTCTTCCTTATTTCTCCTTGTTTGTGGATGATTTTTGGCTGCCTAAAGTCCTTCCAACTGGTTCTCCCTTGCTATTTATAACAAACTTTGGTCTTCAAGTCAAATCGGCTTCAAATGATCCAAATTCACTTGGAAGCTTGTGATTGGTCCAAGTAGCTACCTTACGTGTCACTTGGGAATTTGGTAGAATTCTCTAGAGTTCTTTCATGACTACTCATGTAACCAATCAAGTATTGCCATGCATTACCCTTGCAACCAATCATGATGTTCCACCTAGCTGTACATATAAACAATCAAATATTTTTGTAAATAAAATGAATATAGTTATAATTCTTCCTAATTTTCCCTTTCTTTCCCTTTTTCTTCTTCTTTTTCTTCTTCTTCTCTCCTTGGCCGGTTGCCTTGCTGCCATTCTACCACTACCACCCTTTTTCTTGTGGTATAAAAATTATCCATGTGATAAAATCTTGAAATGGTGACTAAACTTGTAAATTAATGATCAACGATGACTAAGCATGCCTAATAAATTCTTGTGATGACTAAGAATGATGACTAGGCTTTCCAATTAATGCCTCCAATCATCTAATAACATATAATTTCACTTTCCACCCCATGCGAGATGATTCACCATATCACAACTAATCACATTTTACCATTTGTTTTCTTTTTCCCAAAATCCACCATTTTTCCTCAGGAAATAAACATAATTCAGTCCATTATTTATTCTAGTCGGGAAAACTTTTTCTTTACCAATGAAATATACTCATTAAACTGAACACAATGATGTCTCTCAAAATTCCCAATTTATTTCCCATTTTTTCTTAATTTGCGATAAAAAAAATTCCTTTGTCACTACTTAAAATTTTTATCATCCCAAAATATTCATCTGATTAAACTGAGCATTTATTGTTCTGCACATCCATACATATATTGTTTCGGTACAAAGTAATACCTATTTACATACAAATGAGAGGGATGTTACACATATCTTACTTTCTTTTGTGTACTTTGGGCCAGAGTCTTATTTTAAAATCAAACTATATTTATATTTTGTTTTAAAAAGTTGGGATTTACTTATATTTTATTTTAAAGTTTGATCTTACTTATGTTATATTTTAATATTGGTCTATACTTGTGTTTTATTTTAAAGATTGAACCAAACTCATGTTGCATTTTAATATTAGAACAGACTATTATTTCATTTTAAGATTGAACCAAACTCTTGTTTTAATTATGGTTTAGCCATACGATTATTTTAACGTGCATGTAAATTTAAAAAAATTGTTCCAACTAGACATTTGGTACTACTCAATGTCTTTTATTTGAAAGTGTATTATTATATGTAACTTACTTATTTTTAAAGAAATGTCTGAATTACTTATTAGATTAGTGTAACTAACTCTATTTAACATTTTGTAGATGTCAGCTGAGAATATGATGAGAAATATGAATAGAAATGGAATTAGATGCACTTATATGCTGGTTGGCTTAACAAAAGCTTATTTTATTTGTTTGAGTTAAAATAGTATTTGACTCCTTATTCCTTAGCAGTGATTAGACAAGATATTTATTATAGTGATGTTTTTTTTTTATTCATAGAATTTTAATATATGACAAATTATGTTAAGATATAAAATTTTCTTTGGAGATAAGTAGTTTTAGTTAAAGTCATTAAACATTGTTCTTAGATTAGAAGCTTGGCATTTCTTTGGAGATGTCACTGTGTGGCTTCTTGGGTACAGACTTGGGTTTCATTTCAGATTCCAAATTTGGGGCATTACAGTTAGATTTCTCATCATCTTCAACAAGTGTCCCTACTTCGTTTGCAGTTAAAAAGAAAAAGGAGAAAATTTCTCTTAAAGCAACCTTGAGGTATAATGAATATAAGGATCTCAAAAGAAAACTCAGACATGAGAATAAGTTTGAATGTCTAAATTTGACAGATTCAGGATCCACACCTTCTATATCAAGAAATTTTACATGTAGCTTTGAAGTTGATAGTAACTTTTAAAATATGGACCGCAAGGTCATGATCACTTTCATAAGGCCACTTTAATTATTATTATCCTTTTTATATTTTTATGTAATTATTGTCCTAATAGTCACATGTAGTTTGCTCATGTTTAATTATTATACTAGTTTTCACATGCAAGTGTCTATATTAGAGTCCATGTATATGCTTATTTTCTTGTCATTTGTACCTCACTCCTTCTATATAGGAAGCTTTTATTAGTTGTAAACAAGAAGCTTGGAAAGATAATAAAAAGTCTCTCTCATTTTTTAGCAAAACTTTTAGTCTTTCGAAACATTTCCCTTTTCCTTCTGATTCTTTCAATACTACTTCATTAGCAAAGATCCTAGATGAGAAAAAAAGCGCAAATGTAAGCATTCATATTGAATGTCCTAAGAGTTTCAAAGTTGGAGATAATATCTTGGAGCATATGTTGGCTTTGAGATGGCCTTTGTTTGGTTCTAATTACCTTCAAAAGCTTTAAGCTCTTGTGAAGTCAATTTTGAATGTAAAGGGTTAGCTTACTTGTTTTGCAAGACCTTTATTGATCGGGTGTGTTCCTGAGATATTACTTGCGTAACATCCATATCAGTTCATGTTTTGTGTATGGTAACATCTCAAGGAAACATTTGAGAAATATAAGTTTGAATTTATTTTTTTTTTTTCCTTTTAACTCTAGATCTTTCAACTTATGTTACCAAATATTGCTTATAGAGCCAATTGATCCCTTGATTAAAATCCTGGGTTGTGATAAACATAAGTTGATCTATTGACAAAAGAGTTATTGCTTTATACCTTTCTTAGTGTAAATTTTTTTTATTTCATTTTCCTTGTTTACATAAATGATTTTGTAATATAATTTGTCTAAATTTTATTTAATTATTAATTAATTTTTATTTAAAATTAAGATTGAAGAATGTCTCAATTTTAAAGAGTATTATATTAGATTATATATACTTGTTTGTGTGGTTTGTTCAAGCACTATGGTTTAGAAAATAAATCCAATATTCAACCAAGTTTTAAAATAAGACACCATTTTAACTCACATACTCACATAAATTTGGGTAAATATATCCATTATGTAATATAGAGTATCATTGGTAAGTATCGAAGACCCTCGAGAACGGGTTCAATTACTCTTACTTCCACTTGAATTTCATTGTTCAATCAATCAAAATAAGAAGTAAAATGACTAATTACTACTATTAAGGATAAGAGGGTACCACACAAATACATCAACCCAATTCTCAACATAAAGACTAAAAGATCACAAGGAAATATTCAAGTAAGGAAAGGAGATTGGCCATGTAATTAAACAAGAATTCCCCAAAGAATCCTTAAATAGTAAACATCACTCAATCAATTGATTTCAAATCCAAGCATTGGCAAGATTTTTAAAATAAATTAAAATATACTCTCTCTTAAGTAATAAATCTTCTACCTTATGATCCAACCCATAGATATTTCTATCATACAAATCAAACCCAATGATACATAAAATCAAGAAAATATAATGACAAGCCAAAAAGTCCTAAAATCCCTATCTTTATTTGACCCTAAAACCTCATCTATCACTAAGTTCTAAATCCCCCAAATCCTTTCTTAAGTTCATCAAGGAAAAACAAATCTATTAAATTAATAAAAAAGAGAACCTATCTTATGAATCCTTTCTCAAGCCCAACATAAAAAAATTATCCAATTAACTAATTCAATCAATCAAACTTAAGTGGTAAATTTGCTCAAAATAGACATCAATTAATCAAATAAACATCCAATACAAGAGTAAATTAGGTTTCAACCCTTTAATTACAACTTGAATCAAATAAATTCAACAACCATAAAATCAAATCACAAAGAGAAAAAGGAAAAACTCCTGGACAAGGCTTCTCTTATACTTTACAATCTTCTTTTGGAATTGCTCCTTCCTCCTCAAATCTCTTCTTGATCTTCTCTTCTCTTTCTTGTATTCCAAAGGGTTTCTCTGGTGTTTTTGGTGGGTGACTCCTCAAGAATGACTCAGAAAAACAATATTTATAGGTTCCTTACGAATCCCTAAAATTTTGCAGAATATGGGGTAATTTGTGATGTTGCACAGCACCCTGCATGCTTCCATATGCTATATTTACTTCAAAATACTGTCATTCGACTTGATCACTTGATGTGTTTAAATCATGCACGGCGAGCTAGTTATTGATTTGCATAGCACCGTCGGCTTGCTGAACCTCTGATATTTCTAAAACCTTGAAGATGTACAGCGGCGTGCAAGGTGATAGGCATGGCGCCGTCGACTCCTAGAATGTTGATTTCTGAAGTTTAGCATTTGCACAACGACACTAACCCCGGCACTCATGTTGTCGTATACACTTAGAATTTCTCTTTTTCTGTCTTTTTCTCCTTGAATCCTTAACTAATCTTAGTATTTTCATCCTACACAAAAGAAGGAGAAAATAGGGGATTAAATAGCAATTTAGAATTCATTTCTCCACAATTTAAGCACAAATGATGTATAAAATATGTCTATATAGACACTCATCACTCTTTCACACTTAAACTTTTGTTTGTCCTCAAGCAAAATATCAAAATTAAAAGCACTACAAGCAAAAAGTATAAAAATTAAGAGTAGATTTTTGAAATAATGACTGCTGTTGGAAAAGTTATTCATTTTCTATTGAGATGAGAATTTAGTTCAAGATCATTCAATCAGGTTAAACTTGTGTAAATATATGTATTTGAATAGATAAAACTAGAGCCATCAAAATTGTATAAAACAAATCTATATCTATTCAATAAGTGTCATCCTATTTCCTAAGTCAAGAATACTACTCTAATGATTCATATAAGTAGGGAATAATGAGTTACTTAAGTTCTCTAACTTTCAAAAGCTACTGCAGTCCAAGTAGAAAACAGAGGATTAGTCTATAGGCTCACTTTTGTAGGGTAATGTAATCACTTAATCGAGATAAAATGAAAGATTTTCAACTTTTACATTACCCACTAATCTCATTTTCTTTCTATTGCAAGGTAATAAAATTGCCAAATGAAGATTAGGTAATTTACTTGCCACCGTAAGTTAAAGTTCCCAATCTTGACGTCAATTAATATTGAGGTGACAAGGGGTGAACACACCGATGTCCCTACTGGTAACAGTGAAAAACCCAATATACACCCTTGAGTATATCTGCTAAAGTAGGCAATTGCTAGGCAAATAAATGACTAGCTAGGAATGACTAATTTCAATGTCCTATCACCCCATTTGGAGTAAGACAATCCCCAAAATTAGTTAGGTTACTTGGAGTCGTTTATTTCAAATGTAGGCTAGTCAAATAGCATAGCCCTTACTGAGTATTCAACGTCTTCACTGAATCTCAACCCAGTCTACTATATAATAATTTCCAAGAAATCTAAAAATTCCTAGGGAATAGAGTGAAAATAGTATTTAGGGGCAAACTTGTCATTTCCAAACTCTATTTCTCTATCAAGAAATCATTTTCCAAGAATTAAGTGAAAAATAATAAAATGTCATTTACCGATTAAATATATTCCGTAATAGCAATTACATAATTTATGAGTAATTTGGTCCAAAAGGAATAAAATCATTATAACCGAATAATTTGAATCCAAAAGTTATGAATAATTCAAGGATTTAGGATTTCATCACATTTCTAAGTAAAAGGGTTTAAGAATTTGAACCATAAACATGGTATAAGGTTCATCTGAGTAAAGCCAAAAGCCAATTTGATTCATAAAATATGAATAGAATGCTTTGAAACATATAATTGTTCATGGAAAAATATTCACAATTGAATAAACTCCACTTCTCATTAAAATGCATTATTTCTCAAAATAATGACCATTTCCTATTTAGGAAAATCTAAAGCCACACATTGTCTTTTCAAGCTTCAGAATATCATTCATCAAAAATGAATATTTTCAAGAATAAATCTCATGAATTTCATGTCGTTTGAATATGAAATGACATCATAGATTTTATCAGAAAATATTTTCTTTAGAGAAACCAAATTGTTCAAATGTTCATTTTTTACATAATAATTGCACACTAGCATTCTTGTCATACAAGACATCAAAGGACTCACATTTTCCTAGGGAATCTTAACAAGATCAAGAGTATATTAAATACAGGAAACCTAAAGCTTTATCAGGAAAACCAAAGGTATTTGTTATGCATAACTTCAGTTTGCATAAACCACTAACCTAAGCTAGGTTTTCAAGTATTTAAAGGACTCACCTCGAATAAGCTATCGCTCCAACGTTAAAACATTCAACAATTGTCACAAGTTCATAACCAAATGCCTACAATAAAGATTAATCCCTATGCATTTGTGTATACGTTTCATGAACCAACATTATTCATGTTATACATTAACAAGGAATTTAATCATTCCTTTAATATTTCATTTCTTTTTGAAATGAAATAAACTACTTGGAATACTATTATTCCAAATTATCCATTTCTAATTCATTTCCCAAACATAATTCCCAACATTTCAATCCATTCAATTCATACTCTTTAATTCCATCAATCAAATGAAATTTCATCCAAGAACATATACTATCTCAAAATTTCTGGCTTCTTCTCATTAAAACATATCTCACTAATTAATTCATAACTTTCAATATACAACTCCGATTAATTCCAAATTTGCTCCAAAATGTTCCAATTGCAGCTAGCTATCCTTTCATGGCCTGATTTCACAACAACAACAGAATCCCAGTATGCTTTTTTGTAGCATTTTCAAGGATGAAATTCAACTTTTTCAATCCCTTTTTACCAAAATCTTATTCCATCATGTTAATCCTTTATCCAACACCTAACTCCAATTAATTCTTCCATTTTCTTCAGTTTTTCTTCATTAAAACTCATTGTTTTCTCGGTTTTTTCCAGCAGAAAAATAACACACAGAGCAGCAAAATCTAGCAGCCTTTAATCCATTTGCCATGCTTATATGATTTTAACTAACACTAAATTCATTCTTTTATTTAATATTTTCTTCATTAACTTCTTCAATTTTCATCCATCAAAATCTCTTCCAAACATCATCAAAACATCATAAATCCAAGGTAAATGCTATTCCATGCAACCGGTTACACAAGAGAGCAAAAATAGCAATATAGTGTTCATATGTTCTTCAAGTAAAAATCACATAACATGCTTTTCTCCTTACAAAACATACATCAATCTACTCCTTACAATGAAAAGAAAAAGTTAGTTCTTGGTATCAAGTGATTTACCTTGATTCTCTTTTGATTTTTGCTCAAAAACCTCCAAGAACCCTTTTTTTTCTTCCTTATTCTCCCAAAACAACCAATTTCTCTCTCTTCTTCTTGCTAATTTCTTTCCTTCTCTATCTTCTTCTATTTTTCTCTTCCTTTTCTTTATTTTCAGCCCTTAAAACCAGCCACAAGCTTGTCCAAAGCTATTCTCTTTTTTTTCCCCACAAAATTTATTTAATCTATAAGATAATTATACATTAAATGCAAAAGCTTAGTTGCTATCATTCTATTGGTCCATGTGTGCTAAAATGGCATGCTAGGTGGCATGTAGAAACCTTTAGAACTTTGCATGAAATTTCATGTAAGCAATAATACCATGACAAATGACTTACTCCACCAAATCACAAAACAATACCTAGCCTTCCCAACCAATCACAATTTTCTTAATTTCTTGAATAAAATTACCTACTTCTCTGAATAATTCATAAAGCCTTATATTATTTGTTTTGATCGCGAAAATTTTTTATTTTACCAATAGAATCCTGACAACAAATGATTCATTTTCTTGTCTCTTGAAATTCTCAAATACTTTCTCGATTTTTCGAAATCATGATCAAAAATTCCGTCAACGCCCCTTAAAATTTTTATCCTACGAAAATATTCATGTCGTTGCAATATATTCTTGCTTTACCTACAAATTCTCACCATGTACAAAGTAGTCGCAATCAGAAAGTACAAAAGCAAGAGATGTCACATCAGTATCTAAGAAATATAATATCTACAATCACCCAAAAGAAATAAATACTAATAAGTCTAAAATGAAATAAAATTGAATCAAAACAAAATATTAAATGAAAAATATCAATTACAAAAATTAAGCAAATCCTATCTCTAATATGGTCTACGACCTCCGTGGTTGCTTTGTCATGCTCATCGGGTGCTAGACGACCATATCTCTTCAGTCATTTTCTTCGTGGCTATAACCATAGTTGACTACTGTCCTATCTGCAACAATCTCAGTGGCAACAGTAGTAGATGCCACCTCAACCTCCACTGGCACTTAAAAGTTCTATAGTATCTTGGTAATCACTAGTAGAAAGGAAAATGCCTTAAAAAGATGGGTGAAAAATACTATATATCGTATGTATGAGATGATAAGGGAAGCCAAAGGGATGGTATGGGCCTGAATCAGCTTGCTAAGCACATAAATATCTACTAATCTTCCCTTATTGAAACCACTTGTTCTAAGGGCAACATTAAAAACCAGTAGATAAACAACCATTTTGTATTGTAGGGGTAGACCAGTAATATGAAAAACCTCAGATATACCAGCAATTTGATATACCAAATGTAGCTCTACTTTAGCCTCAACAAACTTCCAATCCTTATCAAACACCACATTTTTGTTGTAGGTGCCCATGTCTACCCAAACTCCCTCATCTCTAATACCAAGAATATTGGCTAGTAACACTCAAGAGAGATGAATAAGGACTCCCCTCACTGTAGTGTCAATATTTCTCAAATTGTTTTTTTTTTTTTTTTTTTTTTTTTGCCTTCATGTTAGTATAGAATTCCTTGACCAAAGTTGGATAACACACTCCCTTCAACCCCAATATAGGCCCCTATCCAACCTACCTGGACAATTGGCCAATTTTCAACTTATGGTCCATAATTGGGTCAATGGTCCTATCTACAATGATTTACCTTCCTTCCCTCTTCTCAAATCATTCTTTGTTTTCTTTAGTGATAAATCTAGCAGAATAGTCAGAAGGATGTTGGTGTGATAAAGAGGCCTCACCTCTTTCTCTCTTTGGGGACAGTTTTGTAGCTATGTGTTTTGAAGCCATAGGTAGGATAGGAAATGGAATGGAACAAAGTACAAATCTCAGCAATAAAATTCAACAATCCTCATACCAGTCACAACACAACTCTTTTCAACCCAATCCACCAAATCAAAGAACCACACTCCTTTTCACAAATACACTACACTAATTCCCAATCTTCAATCAAATACACCAATCAACTTCTTTTCTGATCAAAACACAAATTCTCAATAATTCAATCAACTCAACAAATCCAAATACACAAATCAAATAAACCACAATACCACTTTTCAATAAACCGACCAATCAAACCCAAAGCATCCACCCAAACCACCATACACAATATCCAAAACTACTCAAAGCAATTCAAAAGACATACAATCATCAACACAAATTATCAATCATTACTCATAATTTAATTGTCAAACAACTCAATAATATGCAATGCAACTCAGATTTTAGCAAAATAACAGAGTAATAACAATTTAGCCTTCACTGTTAACCCTAACTGCAATCTCAACATAATTTACTTTCAAACTCCAACCAAATAGAATAAATAATACAAATAAGATCAACAAAGATAAACAACTCAAACTCTCTTCTTCGCAACTAATTCAATCAAATCAACCATAATTCAACCTAATACAACAAGATAACTCAATTAAAAGCAAAATCAAAGCTCCCTAAGTTTTAGATGTCACCTAGAGAAGCACAAGAAGTCGTTGCTAGACAATCTAAAGCAGTCATTGGGGTGAAATCGAAGTTTGAAGTCTTTAATCAATCAACTTAAAGGCTTACACACAGTTGTACTCCCAGGTTGATAGCAATAAGAATTGTAATTAAGAAGCATAAATCAAGGGTTTTATATAGTTGAAAGCAGCCGACTAAAAGGTTTGAAATAGATTTGACAACTTTGATCTGTTAAGAAAAAAAAAAAAAGGAATTTTGCAGGAAAGATAGTTGTACGGAGAGACTTGAACAATGAACTAAACAAATGGTCGCACGGCGATGGGGTATAGAGAAGGAAGAGTGCTTGCCATCAAAGGTATGTGACGGAATGAGGAAAAGAAGAAAGGGAAGTCCATTTTATTTTTACAAAATTTGGCCTTGCACGTCGCCGTTGAGGCGCAGAAGTTTGAAACTTGAAATCAAAACGATGTCATTAATATTATGAACATATGCATGGCCTTGTGCAGCTTGACCTCCATGGTGCTATGCACAACTTTAAGCATTATGAAATTTTTAGTGAAATGACAATGTTTTTATTTAAGTGGAAAACATTGTGACGTCATGCATGACTTGTTTGGTATCGTGTATTCTTAGAACTTTTAATTTTTTTTTTGTAGTATTTAAGGGGACAATGTCGTGGAATATGAGCTTCATCTCACTATGTACTTCCAAAAAATGCAAAAACACACATAATTTTTTTAATATATTAATATAAAAGTAACAAAACAACTGAAGCAATGATAATCAAATAAAGTTGATATGTGTGTGTGTGTGTGTGTGTGTGCAAGACTCCATAAAAATGGCATAACAAAGAAATAACTCAAAACCTAACAAACTAAACAAGGTAAAAATGTTTAATCAAGACTTATTAGCCATTAAACTTACTGAAAGCAGAACAAAACTTAAAACATCTAAAATTAAACATTTATTCAAGTGTAAAGCATAGAAGAGAAATAGATCAAGGCTTTTCACGTTCATCACATGGATTACCTTCAGTGTTTCCAGGCATGGTTCCCATAGGTCTCTGCAAGCATCTTTGCAAATCACCTAATTTGACTTTTAAGGTTTTGAATTGATGCTTATTAGTTTTTCATTGATGCCTCATCACATTGGAAGTGAGTATCAGTGGAAGTTATCGACTTAACAATCAAGTCTTCTAATAATGGCCTTGATTGTGCTTGTGGAAGTGGTGGAGGCTATAGTGCATGAAATGGTAGAGGGACTTAAGGTCTTGGAGCATAATTAGCTTAAACTCCTTAAGATTTTCCTTGATTTTGATTGTTCCAAGAAAATTTTGGATGGTTTTTCCAATTAGGATTATAAGTATTATCAAAGGAAGTGTTATCTTATCTTTCATTCGCCATGTAATCTACACACTCAATTTGATGCTCACTTCTAACTCCTATTACTTGACATTCATAATTAGAGTGTCCTTCCTATAAAAATCACACATCATGGCCTATTTAGTTGAATTAATATTCATCTTATCCACTTTCTTTGTATGTGCTTCTAACTTAGCTTCCAAATATGCCATTGTATCCACATTGTACATTTCTTGACTTTTAGCTTTTCATCTTTCCATTCTCCAAGAATAGTTGTTCAATGAGATATATTCTATTAAATCAAGGAACTCTTCTAGGATTTTCGAAGAGGCAGTTCCTCCTGATGAAGCATTAACCATTTGTTTAGCAAAAAGACTCAACCCATTATAGAAAGTCAATATTTGCAACCCAAGATCAAAACCATGTTGAGGACATCTTCTTATCAACTCTTTAAACCTTTCCCAAGAATTATTATTTGTTCTACCATCTAACTAGGAAAATAAGAATATATCATTCCTTAGCTTGGCCACTCTAGTTGGGAAAAAATATTTAGCAAGAAAATTTTCAACCAATTGATCTCCAGTAGTAATAGAACTAGATAGTAAGGATTTCAACTAAGACTAACTCAATCTGTCAAAGAAAAAGGAAACAACCTCAACAATATGGCATCCTCAGATACACCATTAAGCTTAAGTTTGTCAAAAGTCTCCAAGAAAGCTGTTAAATGAGCTTTAGGGTCCCCATCAAGTAATCTATCAAATCGAATCATTTGTTGAAGCATTTGGATGAAATTAGATTTAATCTCAAAGTTATTTGTATCTACTTGAGATCTTATAATACTCAAATTTGTACTCAAAAAAGTAAGTATAGCATAATCACCAATTGTTCTTCTTCCATTACCATTACTACATTGATTGACTTCCATTTTCCTATCAAATTCAATCAAAATATCTAATGTTTTCAAAGCTTTCAAAAATCTTTATTTTTGTTCCCTATGCAACCTTCGAAAAGTCCTTTCAATCTCACTATTAAACTAAGCTAATTTTTTACCACAATCTCTTCTATGCATACACAAGAAAATTTTCCTACAAAATAAAAGAACACTAAATTCAACTACGCACAATCTAATAATAAAACAAATCAAGTCTAAAAAACAATTGTAATAAGAATTGAAATAAAAAAATCATAAGAAAAAACATGCACAAAAGATCAATAAAACATTTCAAAAATCAACTATCCTAAAATAGAAATTTAATCAACTATCTAATAAAAATTAAAATCAAAAATACACAAAATAAAAATAATTGAATCAATAAAACTCAAGTGTTTTTGAAATATTGACAATCGATCCCCGGCAACAGTACAAAAACTTGTTTGTTCTAGTGTTATAGTTTAGAAAATAGATCGATGTCCAATAAAGTTTTAAAATAAAATACCAATTTAACTCACATACTCACACAAAATTAGACAACTACACACATCATGTAGTATAGAGTGTAGTTGGTAAGTATCGAAGATTCTCGAGAACGGGATTAATTACTCCTATTTCCATTTGAATTCTATTATTTAATCAATCAAAATAAGAAGTAAAATAACTAATTACTACTGTTAAGGACAAGAAAGTACCACACAAATACATCAACCTAATTCTCAAGGTAAAAACTAAATATCATTAGGAAAGATTCAAGTAAAAAAAGGAGATTGGCCATGTAATAAAACAAGAATTTTTTCAAGAATACTCAAATAATAAACATCACTTAATCAATTGATATATCCAAATACTGATAAGATTTTCAAAATAAAGTAAAATCCATTCTCTCTCAAGTAATAAATCTTCTACCCAATTATCCAAGCCATAGATATCTCTATCATATAAATCAAACTCATGGATGCATAAAATCAAGAAAATCTAATGACAAACCAAAAAACCCTAGAATCTCTATCTAAGTGACCCCAAAACCTCATCTATCACAAAGTTCTGAATCCCCCAAATCCTTTCTTAAGTTCATCAAGGCAAAATAAATCCATTGAGTTAACAAAAAAGGGAAACCATCTCATGAATTATTTCTCAAGCTCAAGATAAGAGAATTACCCAATTAAGTAATTCAATCAATTAAACCTAAGTGATAAATTGCTTAAAATAAATATCAATTAATCAAATAAATATCCAATACAAAAGTAAATTAGAGTACAATCCTTTAATTATAATTTAAATCAAATAAATCCAACAACCCCAAAATCAAATCATGAAGAAAAAAAAGGAAAAATTCAAGGACAATGTTTCTCTTCTATGTTGCAATCTTCTTTTGGAGTTGCTCATTCCTCGTCAAATCTCTCTTTGATCTTCTATTCTTTTCTCTTCCTTGTGTTCCAAGGGATTTCTCTGGTGTTTCTCATGGGTGGCTCCTCAAGAATGACTCAGAAAAGTAGTATTTATAGGTTCTTTCATGAATCTCTAAAATTTTGCAAAACATGGGTAATCTGTGATATTGTATAGTACCATGGAAAGTAGCCTACATGATACTGTGCATGCTTCCATATGCTATATTTGCTTCAAAACACTATCGTTCAACTTGATCACTTGATATATTAGAATCATGCATGGCGGGCTAGTCAATGATCTGCACGGCACCATCGACTTGCTAAATCTATGATATTTCTGAAATCCTAAAGATGCACGATGACATGTAAAGTGATGGGCACAGCACCATCGACTCCTAAAATGTTGATTTCTAAATTTAGCAGCTACACGGCGGTATCGACCCCTATACCCATGACGTCGTGTACACTCAGAATTTCTCTTTTTCTATCTTTTTCACCTTGAATCCTTAATTAATCTCAACATTTTCATCCTGCAAAAAAAAAAAAAAATAGAGGAGAAAATAGAGGATTAAATAGCAATTTAGAATTCATTTCTTCACAATTTAAGCAAGAATAATGTATAAAATATGTGTATAATGGATAATCATCAATACTTTTGGCTTACCTATTGAATTTTGAATCCATTTAATATTAAATATTTAAAAAATCATTAGAATTATGTTTATATTTTTTTTATGTCTTTATTTTTTAATATTGTATGAAGAAATACATATTTTTAATGAAGATCCTCATGTTTAGTGACCCATTCCTAGTTTAAAGCCCAAGAATGCGTTATCTATTTGTTAGAAATTAGATAATGTAATATATATTATGAACTTTTATTTATATAAGAATAATTCTTTTATCTTTCTTGTGATTGGGAGTTGAAATTATTTTTATCGTTACAAATTTACTTAATTTTAGATTATTCATACAATTACCTTATTATCATAGTGAATAAAACTATAGACTCCTTAGTGATAAGATTGATTCGACTTGTGCTTACTCTTCCTGTATCTGTTATATCTATAAGAGAATGATCTTTTTAAGATCCTATATGTGGCCCCACATTATTAACCTAAATTAACTAGGTATCTTAGTATCTCCTAAATCTTTGTACTTAGGTAACCAATCTTCAAGATCTTTTCAGATTAGCATAATTAATTTGGTTAATCAATTAGAAGATATGATCTTTTTAAATTAGGTAATTTATTGGTTATGCTGCCTTAATAAGAGGGTTTTTTTTATATGAAAAGAAATCCATACTCATACGGTACTCTTTGGTCCCTAACCTGACTATATATACGTCTGTAACTTCCATTAGTCGTACATTATTATTCTTATAGGCATAGGTTAGAAGATCCAAAGAGAAAATTTTGTATAAGTTTAACAAGGTTCAACTCGGGTTGCTTGAGGTACTGACCGAAAAACTCCATGGAAGTAAAGGCATTTTGTTGTTACTTAAATAATTATAGCTAAATGTATGCTTTTATTATTTTCTCTAGAAGACATATATTAAGTTATGTCTATTAAGATTATTTCTTTCATGTGATATCAGAGCTAACTTTAGCTATATCATTCAATATTTCATTATATGTTTTGGATTGTATCATTTAAGTCATACTATCTTATCTATTTAGATTTTCATTATCAATATGATTTTATTTTTTGTGCTATTGATAATAGTGTGACTAACTCTTTATTGACATGACTAATTAAATTTGTATGAGATTTTCTTAGTAATAATATATTTTGAAATTTCTAGATTAATATATGTACCAAAATTTTTATTTACATTCTTTATTTATGCAATATAAAGTTAATTTTCTGGATTGAGTATAAACCAGAATTTTTATTACATATTTGAGCAAATAAATTATATATTCTAACATTATGACATTAAATATCGAAGGCATTGAGATTTTTACTTCACTATGATGGTCTTAAGTCATGTACGTTACTTTTGTAATATTAAAGGTAAATTTCTAAATTTATGTTTTAACCTGAATTTTATTACATAAATAAATTGGAGAAGAATTTTTATTTTCTCTCTCATATTAAAGTCCTTAAATATTTAAACAATAATTTATTTTTAGTCAACATTTAAATTAGTTGATTGTATTAACATACTATGCTATGCCTTTATGAAATTTACTCATACTTGGAACATTGATTATTTTTGCATAATTCATTGACTTATACGTATATTTCTGGATTATGTTTATACAAGAAGTTTTGGTCATAAAATTGAATTTAATGTCCCTAGACAAATTGAAATTAATCAACATTTAGATAAGTTGATTAATTTGTGATGTCATTAAAATGATTTTTTTAATTCAGTATGTCATGTATTTAGGATTAGCCACATAGAATTTTTTGGTGATTAAATAATGAAATTTATAAAGAAACGAATAAATCTAGAGGCATATTTATTGGTTTTGGTTGATTATATATTTTTGTCAACATAATAGTTTGTTGATATTTATGAGATAGTACTAAGTAATATGTCATATGCTTAAGAGTAGACACAACATCTTAAGTATTTCATATATTGTAATCAAATTCAACCACATTAAAGTGATTGGTTAAATAATAATTTGTATTAAAAAATTTTAATCACATAAAGTTTAGTTATTGATTGTCAAAACAAATATTGTGTACTTCTTTTTTTGTATATTTATACAAATATTAATTTATCAACATTAAGTCAAGTTGACTATTTAGGTAAGCATTTTTTAATGTCATTATAATAAATTGTTTATATCATGTATTTACGAGTAGCCAAAGCTTAAGCATTTGACATGTAATAGAACAATAGAGTTTTCGATCACACAAAGTAAAGTGATTGAATAATGGCACGTAGAATATTGCAATTAATTCATTAATAATAACCTGGCCCACAGGAAAGTTATTATTGTAATGAGATTAATTGAAATAAGATGATAAACTAGAATTTAGAGAATTATCCTATGCCCATATTGTCGATGGTTTGTCTAGGTTATCTTAGTTTTATCAATCTTATTATAAAATATTATGGTAAAGTCTATTTTTCGTTTGACGAGTCTATTTGCATAAAGGAAAAATTTGTTTTTAAATTAACATCAGTTGATTCAATAGTTGATGGATTAAGATTCATAGTAGTAATGTGTTTCATCCTTGGCTATTATGTTGTTTCCTTTATTAGAAATTGGAAAAATCTTTGCTTTATATTTCAATGTTATTTTTGTTATTTTTCTCATGTATTAGAAAATCTTGGGAATGATATAATAAATTTAGAGTATTTGTGAAATAACAAACATGTTATGTGTTTTTTTGTTCCCTTACTTTATAAAAATTGAGTCATTGATTAATATTTCATTTCAAGCTCTCTTCTTATGTGCAATAAGAATATCATGCACTTTTATACTAACACACAAAGATAAATAGTAAATTGTATAATACATATTATCATGTGAGTTTTAAGGGAGAGAGATTAAAATATAAGACACATAATATATAATTTGTGTCTCATGATAAAGGAAGTATTTGAAAAGGGTAAAAGTATTCCAATTAAGAAAAATATCCATATGGTATAGTGATATTTTATATGCCAATATTGGAATGTTATAAGAAAATTTACCCATGATATTTGACTTATTACCAAATGGTCTCATGACAAAATTGAGGATTTGATAACACAAGTCTAACTCATTTTAGAATGTAATATTTTGCCAATTTATGTAGGATTTTTTGAAAGGTAAGAACATTTTTCTTTACTAAAGTATCCATCAAGAATTTAGGTACATATGAAAAAATGGGAGTTGTAGACTCAATTTTGGAAAAGATTATTTTTAAATTAATTTTTAAAATATATTTTTTGTAACATTGTTTTTCAAAATTCCATTTCAAAATAAAATTTTAATTTTATTCTCTATTTTGAATTTTGAAAACAATGCTCAAATAATTGAGTTATAATGTGTGTGTGTGTGTGTGTGTGTGTGTGTATGTGTGTGTGTGTGTGTGTGTGTGTGTGTGTGTGTTCAATCTTATATAGTAAAGTAATTGGTATAGAGAATTATATTATCATTAAAACTTATTCATTTTTGGCACTTATATAGAGAGAATTATCTCCATAAAGATTACTAAAAATAATGGAAGAAATCCTTAAAATTTTGGATTTTTTTTTTAATTTTATCAATTATTTGAATTGGAAAAAGTAAAGTAAATTCATCAAGAGTTCTTGAGAATGCCAAAAGAGTTCTAACTCAATTGAGACCAAAAGTATTTTAAACCATTTCATTTGTTATGTGAATAGTAAGAGATATATATCTCATTATTCATTGAAGACTATTCATAATAAAATCTTCTCTTATCTTTGTTTGATAAAATTAAAGTACTTAGTACTTCAATTTTTCTTTAAGTAAGGGGGAGAAAAGAGAAGGAATTAAGATTTGGAGGAATATTTAAGGACTCAATCTGTTCTTTACCATGTCAAGTTCTCATAAAATGAGGTATCCAAAATACTAAGTCTACCATTAAAAAAAAAGTTATACTGAAAAGGGAATAGTATTTGAAAACAATATTAGTGGTAATCTAAATTACCCTCACTTGTGAAAAGTCTTAAGACAACTATTTGTATATTAAATTAGATTTTTATTTGAGGTTGTCTTTTGACAACATTAATGTGTTGAAATTACATTTGAGAAATATATATGGCAAGTTTTTAATTGAGGTGAGAATTTCAAACCTTATTTAGTGAAATTAGAAAACAATAATAAATAGTTATCTATAGAGACTATATTGTTACTTCTAAAGAATTTTTGATTCAATGCCCTCATGCTCCATGATTCTAAAAACTAGAAATATGAATTGGTGAGGAACATAAAGAAAGTGGTAGTGATTTGTCTCAAGTTTTGAAAACTTATGATTATGTGAACTTTTGGTGCTTTTACATATTAAAAATTTGATTGTTACTAAGAATAGACCTTATATTGAGCTATGAGCAATCCAAATTTGAAACTATTATTACTTAAGAAATCACATCAACAATACCTATTTTGTTTATCCGATTAATTGATAGGTTTCTAAAATAGTGAGCATTAGATATTCTTTACAATATTAAAATTTAAATATTTATAGTGATTGTATACCTTTCACATTCTAACATTGATATTAGAATATATATGATCCAATTATATGTTATAGGTCATGAACAAATAATACTCCATATTTTGTTTGGTATGATGCTATAAAGTAAGGTCTAAAACTTATTCAATCACTAGAATAAACTGCATTACTATGTGCTAATAGGTTATCTAGATCAATGTGGTTTATATATAATATTGAGTAATAAAGTTAGACTTATTACTGAGATTTCATTTTAAAAAGGGTATCTATTGTGTTTAAAACCTCCTTTCAATTCAAACGAAGATTTATTTGGGGTATTGATGACATTAGTAACTCATTTTGTTTAAGAGTCACATTTGGTATATGTTGAAAATATAATTTTCAATATGAATCTTAAGAAAGAGGTATACATGTTTTATGCCCAAAGATTGTCACATATGTGATTAGTTTTTCTTTGCAAGATATTAAAAATATATGTATGACTGAAGTTGCCTTACTTCCATTAATTATATAATACTTAAAATTTTACAATGTTGTTTCTTCGTTTCATCTTGAAGTGCTGTAGACAAGGAATTTTGAGATAAAATATATTTTCAAGATTAAAAGAAAATTATATATTTTAGTCTTGATTAATTCATGAATAAATATAATTATTCTTGAATTAATTAATATAATTGAGCTATTATTAAAAGCTCATTAAATCCAATGGATTATGAAATTGGACTATCGAAGTTGGGCTATCGTTAATGGTCCATTTTACATTAAATCTAATATATTATGGATTAAATGAAATTGGATTGGGCCCTAAAATTGGACTTTTAAAAATCTCATAACCCAAATATAATGTGGGTTAAATGAAATTGGGCTAAAACATACATTAAGCCCAAGTCATCGTAAACCCAGGTCCATTAGGGTTTGTTGGGAGTCTCCTTCAAAATCCCACATCGACTATTTATGCTAAAATCAAGGGATTTTTAGCCTATAAATAAGGTCTTCCTTCAATGGTTCATGGGACACCCCAAGATCCTCAAGCTCAAGCTTCAACAAACAAGAGGCATCGCAAATTCAAGCATTCAAGCTTCATCAAATTCAAGGTTCAGAATCGTCAGCAATTCAAGATTCAGAATCTTCATCAAATTTCAAGGCGTTCATCTTGCTCTGCATCAAACAAGTCTCGAAGGCTTGACAATCAGGTGTTCGTTATCAAATCCCGTTCGATCCAAGATCAAGCTCTTCAGCCCTCGAATCAACGTTTTTCAAAAAGAGAAGAATCGGAGGACTCATCCTGCAATTTAGAACTTCTTCAGAGATTTGTAACCACTTCTCATATTTACTAAATACTTTGTAAATTTCGATATTTTTCTTGTCTTATTTGCAGATTTGAAATTTGTCGTCTACAAGTGCGTCATTAATCATGTATATACCTTAATGTTAGTGGAGAGAATAAAGTTTTCTTACTTCTATATAAATTATTCTACTTACAAAGTTTATGGAATAATGCATGAGATAATTGTGCAATTTCATATATCTTTATAATTTCAAAGGAATGGACTTACTTGTAATCTTCTGTATTACTTGTCATATGAAACATTATCTTCTCTTTTTTTTCGTATTATCCATTTTTTATCATATACAAGCTTATTATGCATTTGCTAAAAGCTTATTATGTATTTACTAATGTATTGAAAATAAAGGCTAATTCAAGGATGCTATGAAAGTTTCAAAATGCATTGAAAATAAAGGCATTTTGATTATATTTAGCTTAAATTTTGTTAATTTACTTTTAGCCAAATTAATGTTATATAATTCAACTACATGGTTCTTCCATAAGAATTATTGATTTTGAAGTTAAATAAGTAAATCGATATAAGGTTTCTTTTTCAGTTAAAACCTTTGTGACAACTAAGTATATGGATACTAAGTTGGAATTTTGGATTACTGGCTAATTTGTGTTTCTACTATTCAACTCATATGAAACTTATTAGTACATAAAGAATGCTATTCTAATAGTAATTTAAGTTTGGACATTTTAGCAATTTTTATTACATGACTGTACACTTATGGTTCATGTATAAAGTTGTATCCATAGTAGATCCATAAACTTAGATCCAGAATGACCTCTATTAAGTTTATTCATGAAGCTTTACATGCTTGATTGGAAAGTATTACACATTATAATACATGGAAGGAACTATTTTGTTTAAAAGCATAACTGTCATGATTCTTGTATTTATATATTCTAATTAAGTGGTTTTTGCACAATCAAATTATTATTTGAATAACTCACATAAAGTTTATGGCCATATTATTGAAGTTGTCACTCATAAGTGTTACTTAAAATAATGTGTAGCCAAGTGGGAGAATATTAAAAAATGATCTTTTTGAGATCCTAGATTTGGCCCAACATTATTAACTTAAATTAATTAGGTATCTTGGTATTTTATAGTTAGGTAACAAATCTCTAAGATCTTTTCAGATTAGTATAATTGATTTAGCTAAACAATTAGAAAATATGATCTTTTCAGTTAAGTAAGTTATTGGTTATACTACCTTAATAGGAGTTTTTTGGATGGAAAGAAATTCGAACGCATATAATACTCTTGGATCGCTAACCTAATTACATATATGTCGATGACTTCCATTAGTCGTGTGTTGTTACTCTGGTAGGCATAGGTTAAAAGATTTAACGCGAAAATTCTATATAGCTTTAATAAGGTTGAACTTGGGTTGTTCATGGTACTGACTAAAAGACTCTATGGAAGTGAAAGTGTTTTATTGTTAGTTGAACCATTATAGATAAAGGTGTGTATTTATTATTTTTGTTTTAGGATATATATTAATTTATGTCTATTAAGATTATTTCTTTCAATATCCATTAAGTGTTCTTTTTCTACTAAGAAAAATCTCAAGAGTGGATTGAGGAAAAAAATGGGAGTTGATTTTCTTTTAAGTTCTTTAGTCACTTATATTGAGAAAGATACTCTTAGAAGTTTTGATATTAATTCAATAATAGATAATTTTGATTGTAAAAAAGAGCTAAAAGTACAATTTAGAATGCCTACTTTTAATGGAGTGTAAGTTTTTTTTTCCTTAGATTTACTCTATTTTGTTTTTATAAATATCATTTTAAAGGATCAAGTCATAAACCAAATATTATTTATATGTAAAGAATCATTTTATTTACATATCTATTAAATTAGTATTAAAGTCATAAATTCTCACCCCGAAGATAGAAGTTCTTATTCCATCTCTGATTAAATGTACTACACAAATTTCAACTTTTAGGCAGGTAGAGCAATATGTATATTTTTGTTGTATTGTTTCATAATGCCAAAGAAAATGCATTGCTTCTAAGTTTTCTAGACTTCAATTTTTGCATGGACTGTTTGTTTAATAGTTATTTTCATCAATCATAAAACATCAAAATCAACCAAAAAATTAGAATGTCATTCATTTTAACTGAAACATGAACCAAGTTCTACGCATAGTTCACCTGAAGCAATTGTAGAGTATTTGCTACAGTAGTTTCAACATTTCACAGAAAGTGGTCTAAAATTTATAAGTATTGAATTTTAAAATTTAAAATTTAAAGTTTAAATTTTAAAATTAAATTAATTATAATTTATTTTTACACTATATGTTATTATAATTTAGATTAAATAAAAATAATTATTATATTAGTATTTAATATATTAAGACTTCAAACTTAATTAACTTTTATTTTTACTTAAAATTTATAATAAGATCTTAATATCTTAATTAATTAAGTGATAACAAAAATTTAGTATCAAATACACTGATGTAATTAAATACTTAATACTAATTTTTACTAAATATAGTTAACTAAATAAAAATTTAAATATTTAATTGAGTTATCAAAAAAGCACTAAGTCACATAATTAATTAAATAAAAGATAAAAAATTATTAAATTGAGATGGCTTCACCTAATTGATTAGGTTGGGTCAAATACTTGTAGTAAGCAAGACGGGCTTTCTTGTTATAGGACTTCAAGAACCTAAGTCCACACTTGCTCTCTATAGGCCTCTTCATCTTAGCTACACTTCTTGTGTCATGTCTGCATTTGGGCCTTGACTATAGATCCAAATCCAGCCTATGTGATATGATTTCTTGGAAATCTTCTCCAAGTGAATTTTGTGACTTAAAATATCAAATAACTCAAGATCAAATTGGAACAACAAAACAGGGATTTAAAGATGAAACTTATTGCACCAATAATTAACCAACCCAAAGCTTAGAACCCTAGGACAGCTAAGGCCACTAGAACCCTAAGAATGATTAGATTTAGCCTTCTAATTCAATAACCTACAACCCTTAATTCAGTAAGGAATTAGATACTAAAAGGATAGAGAGAATTACACAATCAATTTAGCCTAACATGAACCTTGGAACAACAAGAAATCAAGACCTAAGTAAGAGCTCAATTGATCTACCCCAGATGTTTTAGAGACTTGTTCTAAGGGTAAGACTAATTCCCTATGAAAGGTATTGATTTTTCTAGGAATAACCCTAAAGGAATCACCTCATAAGAGAAAATTTAATTTTATAAAAATAGCCAAAGTTGTTTACAAAATGTTATAATGGGGTATATATAGAGAACTTGACCTAGGCTATTAAGGGTGCAACCCTATTATTAAAAGGCCCATTTAACATTTATTTAGGGCTTAACGAAAATTATAATTCATGAAAATTAAAAATAAAGCCAAAACATAGTAAAATTTAAGCAAAGAAAACAAGGCATGCTCGCCTACAAAATGCACGGCCATGCAAGGCAACAGTTTGCCTTGATCATCATGACTGCAGCACGACTATTTAGAGTTACAAAAAACGGCTCTAGTCTGGCACGACTTGATGCATGGTCGCACATCAAGCTGTGCAATACCCTATTTGTACACTCCATTCTCACCTAAGCTCATCTCCTTAGGTTTCTTTTGTATCTCTTTGATCCTTGACTTGTATAACCAACAAAATATAATCTTTGAAGCCTTAAATGATGTCCAAGGGTCTCCTAACTTCAAATGAGCATTCATGTAGCCTTGGAATCTTTCTTGAAACCTTTTGCTCCTTACATTTGTCATTAGACCTTGAATGGTTGGTTGTAAGATTGATTCCACTTTTTGTGAGTGATCCTATTAGTGACTTGAATTCCTATTATTTATCCCTTTTTGAAAAGAATTCAGCCTCGAATCATCTCTATCTCCTATAGCAAAGGAAGAAATATCACTAATATTAAAATAATCGCTAACATTGTATTCACTGGACATGTCAACCTTGGAAGGATTATCCCCAATCTTTTCTAGCACTTGAAAAGGTCCATCTCCTCAAGGATTAAGCTTTGATTTACTTTGCAATGGAAACCTCTCCTTGTGAGAGTGAATCCACACCAAATCTTCGGGCTCAAAGATCAGCTTCCTATGTCCTTAGTTGCACTTCAAAGCTATTTCTTTATTCTTCTTCTCAATGTCAGCTTTGACTTTATCATGATGTGCAGTTTTCATCTCAACCTTCATCTTCCCATCAAGACTTAAATGATCTTCTATAGGCAAGGAAACCAAATGAATGGATTAAAGTTATAAACAATTTCAAATGGGGAACGAAAAATTGTAGAATAAATAGTTCAATTGTAAGTAAATATATGGTAAATAATTTTCCCAAATCTTAAAATTTCATTTGATGATAGCTCTCAAAAGTTGGGTTAGTGTTTCATTGACTACCTCTATTTGGCCATTGATATATAGGTGGCAAGCTGGTGACAGCAAGAGGTTAGTTCCAAATTTGCACCACAAAACTATCAAAAAATAACTAACAAATTTAGAATCCCTATAGGAGACAATGGTCTTTGGAATTCTATGGATCCTCACCATTTCTTTGAAGAACAAATCTATAATATAAGTGACATTATTAGTTTTAGAACATGCTATGAAATAAGCCATTTTTTAAAATCGATCAACAAAACAATAATGATAGAATCCTTACGCCCCTTAGCTTTAGGTAAGCCTAAAATAAAATCTATAGAAATGTCAACCTAAGATTCATTTGAAGTTAAGGAAAAAGGTGTATAAACTATGAGGTAGGGATCTAGACTCGGCATGTCTACAAGTGATACATTACTTAAAATACTTCTCAACGTTCCCCCATATTCTAGGCCAAAAGAAATATTCTTAAAGAATATCCAAAGTGTTAGAAATACTAAGGTGCCCCATTAGGCCTCCCCCATGTGCCTTCTTAACTAATAATAATCTAATAGAACCTATTGGCATACAAAGTTTTCCTTCCCCAAATATGAATCTGTCATGTCTATAGAATTTATCAAATACACTTTTTTTACAAGTATGAAATACCTCACTAAATTCTTTGTCATTAGCATATAAATCTTTCATAAATTCAAAACTAAGAAGTCTAGTATATAAAAAGTTAAGTTGAGCATGCCTTCTTGAAAGAACATCCGCCACAACATTTTCTTTACTTTTCTTATACTTGATGACAGATGGAAAGACTTTAATATATTCCAATGACCTAGCATGTCTCTTGTTCAAGTTTTGATGTCCTTTGAGATGCTTCAAAAACTTATAATAAATGTGTATCATAAATTTCTTTGGTAAGTGATAATGTTGCCAATGATCAACAGTTCTCATCAAGACATAGAGTTCTTTATTATACGTAAAATAGTTAAGGTTTGCTCCATATAGTTTTTCACTAAAATAAGTAATTGTATTTTGGTCTTGGGTTAGCACCACACCTATTCCAACTCTACTAGTAGCACACTCTACTTCGAAGGCTTTTTTAAAGTTTGGCAAGGAAAGAAGTGGAGCTTAGCTCAATTTCTCTTTGAAGGTATTGAAAGCTTTCTCTTAGTTTTTCTGTCACCTAAACCTAACAGATTTCTTTACAATTTCAGTCAATGGGGCTGCTAAAGTGCTAAAGCTTTTTATGAATCTTCTATTAAAAAAAACACACTAGCTAGCCTATAAAAACTACGTACTTTGATTACGATAGCAAGCGTTAGCCATTCTTGGATAGCTTTAGCCTCCCCCTTATCAACTTCAATCCATTAAGAACTCACAACATAATCAAGGAATGTGATTGTCTCTAAATAAAAGGAGCATTTGTTAAAATTTGCACAAAGCTTTTCCTATGAAAGGTAACAAGAATACTTTTGAAATGTCCAACATGATCTTTAATTGTTTTGCTATAAATCAAGATGTCATCAAAATATACAACTACAAATTTATCAATGAAGTCTAAATACATGATGCATTGATTTCATAAAAGTATTAGAAGTTTTTAAAAGACCCAAAGGCATAACAAGTCATTCATACAACCGTTGCTTATTTTTAAAAATTATTTTCTACTCATCTCCTTCCGTAATCCTAATTTGATAATAATTCGATTTCAAATCAATTTTTGAACATACTTTAGCTCCTTGCAATTTATCAAATAAATCATCTAGTTTAGGAATAGGATAAAGGTATTTTACTATTATGTTCTTAATGGCCTAACAATCAATACACATCCTCAAAGTACCGTCTTTCTTTAGATCAAAAGAATAGGAACTGTACAAGGACTCAAACTCTCTCTTACATGCCCTTTGTTAAGCAACTCCTCTACTTAACATTGTAATTCCTTAGTTTCCTCTGAGTTATTCCTATAAGCAGGCCTATTAGGAATGATGGTTTCGGACACAAAGTCAATTTGGTGTTCAATTCTTCTCAAATGTGGCAAGCCTCCAGGAGTCTCTTTTGGAAACACGTCATCAAACTCTTAAATGATAACTACAATAGTATGAGATAAAGAAGAAAGAGATTCATTAAAAAACACATATGAGCCTTTATAGATAAGAAGAAAAACTGATTATTTTGCCTCTATAACCTCAATAATCTCACTTTCTTTTGCAAAGAAATTGATCCGTTTCTTTCCTTCACTCTTTCTTTTGTTCACTCTTGTCTTTTATGATCAAAGGCTTTTGTAACTCGAGTCTTTCTTTTAACTCCCTTTCTTTTCTCTCAAGCTCTTTAGTCTCTTTTTTTTTTTTTTTTTTTACTTTGGCATTTTTCATACTCTTTTTCTTCTTATTTTCTCTAATGAATTTTTTGTTATTGTTTATCTCATTTGGGGACAAGGGAAGAAAGGTATATTTCACTCCCTCTTTGTAAATTAAGTAGGTGTTTCATTTCCCATTATATTTTATATTTCTATCATATTGTCATGGCCTTTTTAAAAATAAATGTTTAGCTTACATAGGCACTAAATCACACAAAACTTTATCCTTAACTACATCACACAAAACTTCGTTCTTGTATTGTCCCATGTTAAAAGATATTAGTATTTGCTTGTTTACTCTCAACTTCCCACTATTATTTACCATTGAATTCTATAGGGTTTTGAGTACTTAATCATATCCATTCCCAACTCTTCAATTAAACAAACACTAATAACATTTGTATAACTTCCATATTAATTATAACACTACAAGGCACATTGTTAATTAGGCATCCAGTGTAGAAAATACTTTTTCGTTGTTAATGGTTCTTATCCTTAATTACTTAATAGTTTAAAAATCTCCTAGCAACAGTAAGGAGCATATATATTTGACCAACAACAACTCCATCATTGCTCTTTTCATCTTTAACGTTCTCTTCTTGCACCACCTCTCGTCTATCTCTCTCATCCTCTTCCCCGAAAGAAATTTCTCCGTAAATATTTGTACACAAAATTTTCTTAATTGAACATTCATGAGTGGTATGTCCATAGCCAAGATATTTAAAGTATACAATATCCCTACTGTACACCCCGCTATATATGACCCAAAAACGGGGTCAAAGATGTCGCCCTATCCTTAGTATTAGGGGCCTTTATAAGTAAATGAAAGAGTTAAAATGAATCAAAACTTAAAAATTTACTACAACACAACAATATTGGCACAAAGTGTGAGCATTAAAACCAACAAAAGAAATTACAAGGTCACAATGGAAGTTCATAAAATATAGACATATAATCCAAGCCTTGGATCCTAATAAGTTCCCACTTTGTTGAGACTAGTACTTTCTGAAACATGACAAAGAAATATGTGAGAAGAAATTCCCAATAAGTCCTGTGTGTGTACTTAATGTGAGTTTAAAATACATTCATGATGCATGCTAAAAACTTTACAAAAAATGTTGCAAGTCATTGCATAATAATTTAGAAGATCATGGAATAGTTATTTGTCTGCTCAACCCAATAAGGTAAAAATAAGTAGAGAAATTTAAATAATCATATTTCATATACAAGAGAAACCACTCTTTAAATTTCATAAAACCTGGGTTATAAAACCTTATATCATAGTTTTAAGTCGTTGTCATGAAACTCTGCATCTTGACAGGACACTGTAAAACCCTGCATCACAGTGCTGGTGAATGATCGACCCACTGAGTGGAATACTCCTTCATCTTCCACCCTACTTACTAGTTGTCCATTCCGAAAATAGTCCCCACTTGGAAGTGGTTGCTAACACAGACCGGCCTAACCTACTAATATTGTCACCCTATTCAAAAAGAACTCATCTCCCGAAAGTGGCCTCCTACCTGAAGACGTGTTCCTTCCTTCGGGGTTAGTACTAGCGATTTACCCCTATTAAGCACTCCATGTAGTCATCTCTTCTTAGGGACAGTTTCAAATGAAGTCTCCTATTCAACTCAAGTGTGCAGTTTAGAATATGCTCAACAATATTAATAGGGACAAAATTCATCTATATTTTTCTAGTTATCTGAGAGTATTTTGGGATACATTTATTGTAATAACTAAGCATATTCCTTCATATTTGATATTTTATCTTTGAAAAAGTATTTTAAAATTTTATTACAAAAAACGAAGAAAAAACGATAAAATTGTAGTCGTCTGAGCACGGCCGGTGCCAGCTGTAACCCATGGACCCAGCATCAGCCCCATTCTAGCCAACAGGGAAAACTTTGCAGAAAAAATAGAGCACAACCGAGCCAACCCGAGCACGATCACGGCCAGCCGTGACCCTCTAAGCCGGCACCGGCTCCATTCTGTGTAACGTCGGCGAGCTTTCCAATTTTTGAGCGGATTTGGTAATTTCCAAGAGTTTTGATATTTTTCAATCTCTACTTGGCTCAAAACTCTTAGGGGACAAATTTTAACATCTTGGAAGCATATATAAATAAAAAAAACACAAGAATTCAAGGATCAAATTAGTAAATCACTCATAAAAGAAGGAATTCATGACATCAATGAGCATTGTTCAATAGAGTCTTCAAGGAAGAAGAATGAGACTTGTCTATGAATTCTTTCTTTTACCTTTATTTTCTTTTTCTAGAATAATAATGTATTCAATGTTTTCATTATAATTTGACAATATTTTGGGATTCATGATTTGTGTATTAATTTAGCTATTTGATCAATTTTCTATCATTCTTGATGTTTGATTGCTTGTGAATATGGAAGAATTGAAAAGGCTAGATTTACTTCTAATTAACTTAGGAAATGATGTTAGGAGTTAATTTAATTTTATTAATTTCATATTTATTATTTCTTAACGGACTTGAGAAACAAAGTTAAGATAAAGAACTTAAGTAATTAAAGGCTAGTTAATTTCTCTTAGAGTATAAGATTGTTGACTAATTTCATATTTATGAGGAATTATGTTTATGCACCTTTTGGCTATGTTGGTTTGATTAGAAAATTTGCTAATTTAATCAAGAGATAGTGATTTCATGGATTGGGAAAGAAGTGAAATCTACCTAGGTGAATTCATGACTTGAGAAACGATTGAATTTTACTTTATATTCCTTCATAATGCCAAGATGATGATTAATTAAGATAGTTGTTAAATGATTCATTGTCATGTTTTCTAATATTGTTGTCTAAATTGCATATTCCTACATCCTTGAGTTGTACATATTTTTTTATTTTTATCTTCATTATCTTATCACTTTATTTGATTGGTTAAATAATAAATGAAAAGTTATTAGTGTATACTTATTCCTTTGAGGATCGATACTCGTTAATTCCCTATACTATGCTTGCAATGAGTATACTTATTTGTATGTGTATTTTAATATTAATATTTTAATTAAAAATTGACTAAGGGATAGGTTTAAATTTAATTATTTTTATACACCCAAAATTTACGCATCAAGTTTTTGGCACCGTTACCGATGAGCAATATCATGAAATCTTAGATTTTGTTAATTTAACTATATTTATATGTATATGTCTATATGTCTATACATAAATATGTGTATATGTTTTTTATGTAAATAGGTGCCATATCTTGTTGTTTGTAACAATGTGTAACTTAATTGACTAGCTAATTTCATATTGTATTTGTAAATACCACTAACTTTTATATTTAGATAGTTTGTAAATATACCTAATGTGTGTTTTTCTTTTCTTTATTTGTTTTTCCCTTTTTTTTTCTTTTCTTTGATTTTTATTATTTTTGTTTGTTTTTATTTTTACTTTCAATTTGATTTTTATTTTTCTTTAAGTGCAAGGTTCAAGACATTATCATGGACAATTATTTATAGGCATTACAATGATGATATATTGGTAAGGTTACAAGTGCGCATTAATACTTTAGACGTCACTAGAAACATCAATAAATTCTTTTCTTCTTTTTTTTTTTTTTTTTTGCCAATACAAATTCATCCATTAAGTATCACGATGAAGTTTCCTAACAAATGAGTCATCAAAGAACACAACTAGCCAAATTGGTTGAAGATGCCATAAAGGCCCGTATAGTTGAACAAGAGTATCCCTAAGGAAATGAGAGAGAATATGAGGAACAATTACCCAATGTAGAAAGGGAAGTATTCGATTCTCCTCTATGTGCTAATAATTATAATCTCCCTTTGTCACATGCTTTCTTAGATTTCCTTCCATTCTTGGAGGACAATGGTCCAAATAATGATGTATGGAGTTTAACATATCTTAAGGAGTTAGATTTATCCATGATTCATCATAAGAAGTCCTTGAATGATGTTAACAAATTCTATCCTTTACCTTATCCAAAGAGAGGTAATTTAGTTTTTGTAGACCATGCATTGAAAACTAAGGATTTCTTGATCCCCATCTTTGAGAACTCGGTTGCTAAGTTTCAAGGAGAATTTTTATTGTGGCAAATCTTTTGAAGGGTTAAATAGTGATTTCAAATTTGATGTATTCTTTAGAGACCATGTGCACTTATATTTTGACATGAATATTTGTGTATCTAAAGGAATGTTAGAGAATGAAGTTTATGTATTTTGCTTTGTTGAGAAAATTTGTTTTAACGAATCTTTTATTTTTCAAAAACCTCTCTTATTTTTACTTTCATCGTCCTTATCTTTTTCAATGAGCATTAATGTCTTTTACAAAAGGATGATGAGAAAGCATAATGAGTAGAAAGAGTTTATCTCTTTGTCTTAGGTTGGGTTTTCTTTAGTTGGTTAAGTGTCTTTTTCCTCCCTAAATAAGAAAAATATTTTCCATTTTAAGTGTGGAGGAGTGAGTTATGTATTTATTTACTTTGTTAGGATTTTTATTAGTATTTTTTTAATCTATTTTCTTTTATTTAGGTGTGTCTTTATTTTGTTATTTTTTTCTTGTGCTTTTATTTGTACTTTCTTTTGTAGGTCGAAATAAAGTCCTTTTGAACAAACCATTCTCTCTATCTCAAGTTTTGATATCTATTGGCGCATTATTGCACTTAGAGAGTATTGCCTAACTTTCTACCTCCTTTATAATTTTTGGTTCCTTTAGTGATACTTTCTTATGTTAATTTTTTGCCAATGAGGATATTGTTCACTTTAAGTGTGGGGAAGAGTTTGGTATTGCAAATATTTTCCATATCTATCCACATTCATATCTCTATTTGCTGGGAAATTTTCAAATTTTCAAATTTTTTGTGGTTTCAAGGCCTTAGCATGGTTGTGATTATCTTTCTTCTTTAGATATGAGATATGTCATTCATTTAGTGAATTTTTATTGACACTAAAATGGTTTATTGGATAGGATATGTTAAGACTTGAAATTTTGATATGGTTTATGTATTGGTGTTTGAGTATTATTTGACTCATTTAGTTTAAATATAAATAATGTGAGGAATATGGGAAAGGTTGTTGGCTAACTCTTGTATTATAGAATTAAACTTTGCTTAACTTTGAATTATGATGAGAAATGTGAGGAGATAAAAGATTTTTGAGAGGAAAGATTATGAAAATTTTGTGAAAATTTTTGTAAAAATGAGTTGATTGTTGTTGATGAGAAAATTATTTTTGCTTGATTATGGGGGCCAATATGGATAGTGAAAAAAAAAAAATCCATTTTCTTGAGGCTATGAAGTCCCAAAAGCAAAAGAAAAAAATAGATTGTTGAAAAAATGATGAGTGATGACTAAAAGAGGGCCAATACGGTGTGTGAAGAGAAATTCATGCACTTGAAGCTATCAATTCCTTAAGTTATTAAACAAAAAAAATATATATATAGAGAAAAAGTTTTGAGTGTTTTCTCAAAACATGACTTAAGTTATGCAATTTTTAGACTTATAATGCTTGGGTTGGTAGATAGCTTGCTTGTATGATTCATGTTATCCATACTTTTACTTAAAAGGTGAAATAATGTTCCTATACTAGGGTATAAACTTGTTTAATTCAACTTTAAGGGCCTTGATATGTCTTATTTGGTATTGTATTTTGTGAATGATTTCAAATTGTTGAAATAATGACAATGACATATCTAAAGTTTGAAAGGTAATTATGATTTTGTCTAGGTGAATTTTTTGAAAGAATGTCTTGTTTTTCTTTGTTTAAGGGTCTTGCTTGAAGACAAACAAATGTTTAAGTGTGGGGGAATGTGATAGAGGCAAAATTCATTTATATTTTTCTAGTTATTTGAGGATATTTTGTGATACATTTGTTATAATAACTAGGTATATTCTTTCATATTTGATATTTTACTCTTGAAAATGTGTCACGGAATTTTATTGTAGAAAACAATGAAAAAATAATAAAATCGTCACTATCCGAGCACGGCCGGTGCTGACCATAACCCACAGAGCTGGAGCTAGCCCTATTCTAGCCAACAGGGAAAATTTTGTAGAAAAAACAGAGCACGACCGGCGCTGGCCGTGACCCTCTGAGCCGGTGCCGGCTCCGCTCTGTGCAACATCGGCGAGCTTTTCAATTTTTGCGCGGATTTGGTAATTTTCAAGAGTTTAGATATTTCCAATCTCTACTCGGCCCAAAACTCTTGGGGGATGAATTTTAGCATCTTGAAAGCCTATATAAACAAGAAAAACACAAGATAAGAGTATAAATTCAAGAATCAAATCAGTAAATCACTCATAAAAGGAGGAATTCATCACATCAAGAAGCATTGTTCAAGAGAGTCTTCAAGGATGAAGATGAAGGCTTGTCTATGAGTTCTTTATTTGACATTTATTTTCTTTTTCTAGAATAATGATGTATTCAATATTTTCATTGTAATTTGACAATATTTTGAGATGCATGATTTGTGTATTAATTTAGCAATTTGATCAAATTTCGATCATTCTTGGTGTTTGATTGCTTGTGATTATGAAAGAATTGATGAAGTTAGATTTACTTCTAATTAACTTGGGAAATGACGTTAGGAGTTAATTTAATTTTATTAATTTTATATTTGTTATTTCTTAACGGACTTGGAAAACGAAGTTAAGACCAAAGAATTTAAGTCATCAAAGGCTAGTTAATTCACCTAGAGTATAGGATTGTTGACTAATTTTATATTTATGAGGAATTGTGTTTATGCATCTTTTGGTTATGTTGGTTTGATTGGGAAATCTGCTAATTTAATCAAGAGATAGTGATTCCATGGATTGGGAAAGAAGTGAAATCTACCTAAGTGAATTCATGACTTGGGAAACGATTGAACTTTACTTTATATTCTTTCATGATGCCTAGTTTATGATTAATTGAGATAGGTGTTAAATGATTCATTGTCATGTTTTCTATGATTGTTGCCTAAATTGCATATTCTTACATCCTTGAATTGTACATATTTCTTTATTTTTATCTTCATTATCTTATTATTTCATTTGGTTGGTTAAATAATGAATGAATTGATTAGCGTGTACTTGTTCCTTTGAAGATTGATACTCGTTAATTCTCTATACTATACTTGCGATAAGTATACTTTCCCGTATATGTATTTTGAAATTAATATTTTAATTAAAACTTGATTAAGAGATGAATTTAAAGTTGGTGATTTTTATACACCCAAAATTTACGCATCAACCTTATCCTGCCAATGATATGCTCAAATAACAGGTCTAGAATTGCAGAGTCAACAAACATGGAATAGTGTAGTGTTTGTTTACCATGTTATTAAAATTTATGTTTTACTTTTTGAAAACAAAGGTTTGGTCAAAATAGCAATTGGTGTACAAAAGCATGTTTTATCCATATTTGCTCATCAAAAGGCGTAATTCCAAATTTTGATATTTAAAAGATCAATAACTTGTAATCCAGTATATTATTATCAAAATAAGTTATGCAAGGACTTACCTACCAGAATCACTTGATAAAATAAACTACTGGATTGTAGGGGTTTGAAGTGCAACGTTGACCTAATAAACAATTAAAGTCCAAATTATGACCTACTCTACTCATAAAATTTGAAGAATAATAAGTCTCAACAAACATCATCCACAACCCCTACGTATTAACTTTAATCTAGTCTCATACTTATAATACATCAATTATCCAAATACGTGATGTAGATCGCACTAATAACCATATGATTAAACAAATAAATAAATATTGCATAATGAATAATTCATAAATAGTATTAAATGGTAGATAAATAGGTACATAAGTAAGTGTATGCATAATAGTGAAATAGTAGTTATAATAATAATTAACTAAATCAATTAATCAGTAATAATTAATGATTAATATATATAGTACGTAATAAATTAATAACTGAGTAGATATATAATAGATAATAGTAAGTTCAAATAATAATTAAATGGGTCTATCAATCAATAACAATTAATTTTAATAATTAATAATTCATAAATAAATAGTAAATAATAATTTTTATACCATATTTAAATAGGTGAATAAATATTTCAATGAATTAGTTAATAAATAATTAATTCAATAAGTATATGATTTCCTAATTCAACAAAATATTATTGATAATAAATATTTTTAAAAATATTAATTAACACATACTAAATAATAAACAATGATAGTTTTGATAATAATAATAATAATAATAATAATAATAATAATAATAATAATAATAATAATAATAATAATGTATATTTATATCTATAAATAACAATTAATAAATAATGATGTTAATAATTCTAGTAATAATAGGTTAAAATAGTAAGATACCTCTCACTAATAATGAACTTAGTTAATACATGGATACACATCCTAATAATATTTTTAACTACAAATATAATAAAGTTGTAATAGATCAATATGTTCCCATCACATGCTATACCTTATTATTTTGATGCACCTAATCCCCCTTTTACCAAAGTCACGTATTAACAACCATTACGAGGAATTAGTCCACATGCTGACTGAAAATCTCTACTGAATTGCACCCATGGTTTCACATAAACAAGGAACACAAGTCATTATAAGACACGCAACTCATCACCCATCCATACATATAATATTTCTCAATAAAACAATCACACCAGCACGTCCACAAATCAAACAGAAATATAACTGAAGAGCCCAAGCTTTTGACCTTAGAGAAATGAAGAAAATGAGGAGAAAAAACAACAAAATCATTTTTGGTACCTTCAATGAAGAGAATGCACCAACAAATCTTGAAAGTAAATGGAATATTTTCCCCCGTTGATATGGTCCAGAATCCTTCAAAGGATTGAAAAGCGACTGTGAAGAGCAAGGCTCCACAAGAAAGGGAATTAAGGCTTTAGTTTTCCTTGCAAAGGTAAAGAGAAGGCTTTCGTCTTTTGTTGAAGGAAAAGAAATAGAATTGACTATAATCCCTTAATGGTGCTGTCTTGATTTTGTGTGTGCAATTGAGAAGGAATGAGTAAGGGTATGTGTGCTGTTTTGTGTTCAGAAAATGGCCAAAGAATGGTCTAGGGAGAGAGGGTTCTTGCTGGAGTTTAGGGAGGTTGAATGGGTGTGTTTTTCGATTGAGGGAGAATAGAGTTTTCAATGGTAAATTGTTGTATTCGTTGCTTGAAGGGGTGACTGAAAGTTCTTGATGTTTATTGCTATCTTTTGGTTTTAGAGAGCGAGAGGAGGTCTTAGTGGAAATTTCATGCTAGATGGGTGGAGTTGTTTAGGCCAAAAAGGAGGAAAAAGGCAGGAATATTCTAGTTTGGAAAGGGATAATCCTCATCAATCCTAATTGCCAGAATTAGTGCTCAATTAAGGAGATTAGAGGATATAGTCAGTTGCCATATTGAGGTAAGGTAAAATATGATAAGCTCAAGAAAAAGGCAACTATATTTAAAAAAAGAGAAAGAAAAAGGGAATTGAGATCATATTTAGTTGATGGAATACTCTCCTTCTCTAAATAAGGAAGTGGCAGTTGATAAAGTTAATAATGGGAGAAAATCTTTGATCAATCCATGAGTGTTGTTTTGCTAAGGAAAGAGATGAATATAATAGTTAGTTGTTCAAATCAAGATGTATAATATATGGAAACTTGAGTAACTAAGGGAATAGAATATAAGGGAAGAAAATTCTAAAGGGTTCAATATTTAAATTCCACGGAGAATAAGGTAGGACATCCAGCTTTGGTAACTGAATAATTCCCCATCAAGCTAGTTGCAAAACTTGATGTGTAATTGAGAGAATTAGGGCTTGATTAGATAGCTGCCATAATAGAGATAAGAAATATGGAAGTCATAGTATTAAGGGAAATAAGAACATGTTAAGGAAGGAAGGGAATTAGAATTAAACCCTTTTGATAGAATATTTCCCTTACTCGAAAAAAGGATGTGGCATCTAGAGGAAAGGAAAGGGCCGGCCAAAGGGAAAGAAAAGAGGAAATAAAATAGAAAACCACGTAAAGGTAGTATTCGACCCTCAATTGATCAACTAGACTCAATATTTCTTCCATTACACCACCTCACTCTTGTGTTCTATTTTGCACTAAAATCCTTATGTTCTATAACCTTATATTTAAATCATCTATAAATAAATAGGGTAATCTAACACTCACCCAAATAATGAAAGCTAGTTAAATGGAGCAAATTAATAGAAAAAGCTAATTAATTAAATTACACATAAGACACTTACATATATTTGTGTGTATATATATATCTATATATATATATATATATATTCAAGCATATAACATATTCTACTCATAAAAAAATAATGCAATGCATGGTCTCCTTCCCTTACAAAGGGTAATTTAGGGTAGGGATCCACACCTACTCTTTTGAGTATTCTCCATAGGTCTCCCTTTCTCCCTATTCCAATCATCCCTTAGTTTGTTTCACTCCCTAAGAGATGGCTTAGAAACTCCTTCTCTCTTGGTAGGTGTTTTGTTTGAAGTGGTGGTAGAATGTAAGGTAGGTTTCACAAAAGTCTTCCTCTTCACTTACCTTTCAAATTTCATAGCCATATGAACTATCTCTTCCAAGCTTTCATATGAATACAGTTTCATAACATTCGCAATCTCCCTATTTAAACCACTCAAATATTTAACCAGTGTAGTTCATGAAGGAATTTGAAAATTTACAGAGCATGTGCAGTAGACGAAAATGGAGAACAAAAACATAATATCAGAGTATGGAAGCATCATGGTAGGCTTGAAAGCATACCTCTTGGAGCTTTAAAAACATGAAGAACATGGTTGAATGGCTTGAAGCCAGAAACAGCTTCTTCCTCTCCAACGTCCAGTGCATTTCTAGTGAAGCTTCCACTGTCCAGTTTTTCTTCCTTCGATGAAATGCCAAGCTTTCCAATTCATGGAATATGACCACTACCTAAATCCAGTTGGTGAGCACTCAATTTGGATAAAGAAAAATGATCACTCAGATGTCTTCAGTTCACTGACTATCCATCATCCTAGCTATCTGTTGGTTTTCCTCTGATATAGCCAAAACCAGTGAAAAACCAAAAGCCAGGAAAACAAACAGGCACGAGAGAGAGAGAAAGCCAAGAGACATTTTTCACGGTTAACTCATTTGGCTTGGCTTCATATGTAAAACCAAAAGCCAAAAGACTTGGGAAATATTTTTAATTATTTTTTCCTTTTCTTTTATTTTATTTTTTCATACAGAAAGCTAAGAGTCATGAAATCAAAAATAATTATTTTGATAAAAATAATATTCTCGGGATTTTATACCCGAATATTATTTACAAAATAAATTTTGGCTTCACCCTAAACTATACTAAATTGTGTCCAAAAAAATCCTATGGTCCAGGCTATTGGACTAAAATAATGTTTATTATTTTTCTTGGATCCGAAAAATCTAAAATAATAAACATTAATTATTTTTATTGGGATTAAATAAATAACCCAATAAATAATTAATGAATCCACATGAACCAAAAAAATAATTAAACATTAATTATTTATTTCTTGAGATTTAATTAAATAAATAACCCAATAAATAATTAAGTAATAATTATTTTCCTCTAGTTTAAATCCCGATTAATTTTTGAATTATTCAAACTGGACTCAGGTCCTGAATAATTAATTAACCCATTAAACCAGATAACAAATTTCTCTCCATTTATTTTATTCCAGTCCAATAATAAATTAAACTTCCCGAATAAAATAAAACTCTCTCAACTAAGATAATTTTCTAAACCCAAAAATTAATTAGGACTTACGGGCTATTTCGAGGATAAAAAAGACACATCGTCTTGGCTACTAAAATGACCAAAATACCCCTACTATATAAATAGATGTATTTTGCATTTTAAATATTTCCTAATATCACCATAAGGAAATATTGACCACAAGGATAATGCTGCATTAGTAAAGTCTTCGACCTACAAGTGAAATGACTAAAATACCCCTCTACACATCGCCGTACATTTAGAGAGGAAGAAGTGTACTAACACCTCTCTAAAAGACATCTACCATCCTTAGGCTTCTAGTCCAATGATCCACGACTTCCTAGAGTATTTCTGCTTTCCAATGGAGCGACTCTAAAGCAAACATCCAAGTCACGTTTCCTAGGGCCCTGGATATTTAGATCATCCGGACAACCACAAGGGGCGATATAGTGCAGAAACTATCTTGTACAAGTCTGTCTTAACTAACTAGTCACACATACCCAACATACAAGTATATCGGCCCTTCGATAGAACCTCAACTATAGTATATCAAAGCATATGCTTCCAGCTTCGCCAGACTACCTACTCATACTCAAGTCATAGAGTACTAGTCCACGCTGTAGCGGTAGTAGTCTAGGTTTCTACCATATAGTACTTTTTATAAACCACTACTACAGGTCCTATTCTACGTATTCGAAATACGCTTATGTCATGAAGTAAGTGGACTACTCACTGGCTAAAGGTAAGCCATTCCCCACTTGGAATTCATAACATAATAACCTAAACATGATGAGATTCTCATTCTCATCAATCGGTTAAGCACAACTGTCTATATATTTAAATAACCCACGATCCATACCTTACTGTGAAAGACCTCCATTCACATGGATCACTTATTTACACACAATGGGTCTGTTCCAAACGAAAATGTACACAAATAAAGAAAAATTATTTCACAAACGATTTCCGACAAATAAATTCTTTTATTAACATATTCGATATTGTCATCGGAAAACTAGTCTTAGGAGGCATATTCCCAACAATCTCCCACTTGTACTCTGAGACTAGGTAAGTTCATAGGTGCCCACCCCAATGGCGTCTAAGTGTCTCTTGAAGACCCTCAGCCAAAGGCTTGGTAAATAGATCTACTAGATTATTCTCTTAGGTAATCTGTTCCACCACGACTTCCTGTCTCTGGAAATCCCGGTACAGGTGGTACTACCTTACAATATGCTTCCCCTCCTTGTGGTTCCAAGGTTCTTTTGAGGTACTGAAGAATATGCTTTATAGCATGCCAATGAACATCCCCAAGGTTTGACTGATATCTGCTAACAAAGCCTATAGCAAAGCAGATATTTGGCCTAGTACACAGTATGGCACACATGAGACTTTCCACAGCCGAAGCGTAGGAAATCCTAATCATTCTGTCATTTTCTTCTTGAGGCTTAGGACAGTCCCTTGAAGAAAGAGACAACCCATATCTGCAAGAGACTAGAGTTCCCTTATGTGAGTTCATGTTGTACTTGGCCAATATTTTGTTTATGTATGCGACTTGGGATAATCCTAACATTCTCTACTTCTTATTTCTAAGAAGTCTAACCCTGAGAATATAGCTGGCTTCTCCCAAGTCCTTCATACTGAATTGACTAGATAGCCAAATCTATGCAGATAACAATGACCCTACATTATATCCAATGAGTAGAATGTCGTCCACATACAAGACAAGAAAACTACATTAAACCCCTCAAGATTCTTGTACATGCATAGTTCATCTTCGTTTTGAATAAAATCGTAAGACTTCATAGTCTCATCAAAACGAATGTTCTACGCTTTCGATGCTTACTTAAGTCCATAGACGGACTTTTTAAGCTTGCAAACCATATACCTGGCTTTCAGCAATAAAACCTTTCGGTTGAGACATATAGATGTCTTCGCTAAGATGGCCATTTAAAATTGCCGTCTTGACATCCATTTGCCATATCTCGTAGTCATAGTAACATACGATGGCAAGGAGGATACGAATGGATTTAAGCATGGCCACAGGGAAAAGGTTTCCTCATAATCGATCCCTTCTTTCTGAGTATACCTTTTTACCACAAGCCTAACTTTGAAGGTTTCCACCTTCCCATCTACTCCCCTCTTCTTCTTGCACACCTACTTACACCCAATAGGTTTTATCCATTCAGAAGAAGTTACAAGATCCCAACCCTGATTGAAGTACATAGACTCAATCTCGGCTTTCATTGCTTCATGCCATAGATTTGCATCGGCATTAGCAATTGCCTCCTCGTATCTAGTGGGGTCTTATTCTTGATGGTCAGAGACCAACTCAAAAAGCTTCTCCATACCATCTATCTGGAACTCTAGACACTCTCCCACTACGACGAGGCACCTTTTGTACAAGCTCTTAAGGTTGTGCCTCTTCTTGTTCCACAATCGGGTCAGAAGAAATTGTTTCCGAAGATAACTTCTCCTCGAGTTCCAACCTAGTTGAACCTTTCATGGAAGTACTTTGATCATCCTTTAAGTATCTAGCATTAGTACTACCCAGTACTTTCTGCTCCTTAGAATGATAGAAGTAACCACCCTTTGTTCCTTTTGGACACCCAACAAAATAGCATAATTCTGATCTTGGTACCAATTTGTCTCCCTTGATCAGTACATAAGCTGGACAACCCCATATCCTGAGATGATTCAGACTTTGGCTTACGCCTAGTCCATATCTCATAGGGAGTCCTAGGTACTGATATGGAAAGTACTAAGTTCAGAATGCATGCCACTGTTTCTAGGGCATATCTCCAAAAAGATATTGGAAGAGTAGCATGAGACATCATGCTTCTGACCATTTTTATCAATATCCTGCTCCTTATCTCAGCTACTCTGTTTTGCTGGGGTGTCCCCGGCACAAAGAGATGGGATACTTTCCCATGATGTACTATGTAGTCCTTGAATTCACCTAGGAGGTACTCTCCACCACGATCCAATCGTAAGGTCTTGATTAATTTACCTGTCCGACGCTCCACTTCAGTCTTAAACTCTTTGAACTTGTCAAAAGAGTCAGACTTGCGTCTCATCAGGTAAACGTAACCAAACCTTGTACAATCATCCATGAAAGTGATGACGAACTCAAAACCTCCTCTAGCTGATGTAGACAAGGGACCACACACATCAGTGTGAACAAGACTCAGTACCTCCTTGGCACAATCTGCCTTTGGAATAAGACCATTTGGTCATCTTTTCCATCAGGCAAGATTCACACTAAGGCCAATTCTCCAATCTCAATGAGCCCAAAGGCCCATCATGGAATAGCCTCTGAATCCTGGTTGAGTAGATGTGACCCAACCCTAGATGCCAAAGATTTGAGTTATTGATATTGGTCTTTCTCTTCTTAGTTAAAGGTTCAGATTAAACGTTATTTGATTGATGATTAATAGGGTTTAAATAGAATAGATTTCCATACATGTGCCCAGTACATAATTTTTCCCCATCTTTACTGATAGAAATACCAGAATGAAAATATTCAGAATATCCTTGATTTATAAGTTTTGAAACTAAAATCAAATTCTAACGAAAATCAGGTACATATAAAATATCTATTAAAACCACTTTATTATTACAATAAAAAACAAGATCCAGCTTTGCCACTGCAAGGGCCCAGACTTGTACTCTAATTCTCACGCATAATCCATGTTCACCCTTCTTGAGTCATCTTATCTTTCTAAACTCCTGTAAGGAGTTACAAATATGATCAATGGCTCCTGAATCAACAATCCAAGTAGAAGTTGATCCAACCATTGACTCTAGATAGAGAACATTACATGTAGGGTTTTTCTTGGATTGAAGATCTGGACACTCCTTTCTCCAATGTCCCTTCTTCCCACATTTGAAGCACTTGCCCTTTGGTTTGTCTTTGTGTTAGGCTACTGCATTTTCCTTCTTCCTTTTGAACTTTCTGGGCTTGAACCTAATTCTTGAGGAAGAAGCCTTAGAAATCATGGCCATTGAAAGTGGCTTCATGACCTTCTCTACCATCTGGAATTCCTTTATCAACTCACTCAAACTCATATTTAACTTAGTTTAAATTGTAATTTAGTTTGAATTGAGTAAAGGAACCCGGTAGAGATTCGAGAACCATATCCACTTAGCTCTTAGGGTCAATGATAGCCCCTAAGATTTTCGCCTTCTCAAAAGTAGCAATCATCTTGAGCATATGCTCCCTGACTGATGCTCCCTCAGCCATCTTAGTGTCTATTATAGTTCGAAAAACCTCCTGCCTTGCGGGCCGGCTCTTATCCGCGAACATAGTAGTCAATGAATGACTAATGTCATATGCAGAAGCCATGTGCTCATCTTTAGACTGGAGCAGATTAGACATAGAGACTAGTATAGCAATATGTCATTTCATTAGCCTTCTTCTATGTCTTCACAGCTTCTCGCTCTATTTTCGGTGGAACCGTCCCCGATTACAAGGTAGGTCTCGTAAAGGACATACTTATACTCCACGGCTGTGAGTATTATGTCCAGGTTCCTCTTCTAGTCCACATAGTTTGGTCCCATTAACTTATTCTCATAGAGAATAACGGCCAAAGGACTAAAAGAACCTCCCACCATTTTCGAAAAATCGAAAAATAAAAGAAAGGATTTAGTTTGTGAAAATAAATTTGTGTACAGAAATTAATTTAGCTCATAGAAAAACTGACACAGCTTCTTTGGAAGATTAACAGTTCCCTAAGCAAAGTGTAATAACCACCACAAATTAATTTCCCTTTTAAGTAATGATCTAGAGAATAACTCCATCATGGGATGGCTGTTTCCTCTCTATTTCCTATGGATAGTCCTCGTAATATAACCTCCAACGTGGGCTGGCCGATTATAGTACATGTCCCGGATTATTAATTACATCCTTCCATTAGATTTAGATCCTTGTAGTATCCACATCCTATACGGGTTCACTCCCAGGGTGACGCGAGGGGACTCACGATCTCTAATAAGGACCGTGATGAAAGCCGTGGGGCCATTGGAACCCCTCTCCCACTTAGTCTTTTAAAATAAAATTTTCTGGAAAAATGTCCTTTTAAAATTTCCATTAAGTTCTCCTTTAACTTAAAAATAAAATATCCAAGTCCATTAAAATCTCAATGCCAGGGATTATATCCTTTGAGAGAATTTATCCATGAACTAATTTTATTTAAGTTAAAACTTAATGATTTCAAAATTTTCCAATTAAAACTTTACTCGAGACATTGGTTTCAATTTTACTTAACAAAACAATTTTCTTTTGTAAAATCAAATAAAATGGCTTTCTATTTTAACTTACAAAAATATCTAAATCCAACATATTTTCTATGCCAAGGATTAAATCCTTTAAGAAAATATCCAAGGATTAATTTTTGTTCAAGTTAAAATAACCATTTAATCGTTTTTAAAGAAAAATGTTTTCCTTGCATAAATATTTCCAAAGACTTTGGTCTTTGAGAAACCGCTCACACAGGTACACAAAATAAATAGTATGCCAGAAAACAGTAAACGTTTTCATGCTTTTCTATTTTTAAACCTATGTGCCCAAATAATAAAATTAAACACATTAATTAATTAATTAATTATCTTGTTTAATCCTAAAATCCTTTACTAATATTTTTCATGCAAAATATATTCCAAGAATATAAACTATTTCAAAAATATTAATTTTGCCTGGTATAGGACCCAAATTAAAATTTAAAAAAATTAAAATTTAAAAAAAAATTTGACTGGAGGTTCACTGCACCGGATGCACTGGATCTGTGCCCGCATGCAATGCGGTTCACTGAGGCTCCGGTGCACCGCACGCACCAAATCACTAGCGCTGCAGCCCATGGATCATGCCAGCGACCCGTTGACCCGCACCCGCTGCTACTGCCCGCGTGTTTTACCGTTTCCGCCATTTAACCCGGTCTGCATGAATTGCAATTCAATTGCAATTCTTCAATTTGAAACGGCTCAAATCAAATTGAAATCGACTCGGCTCGCAACAAATAGCCAGATGGCTCCAAGCACATAATGGCAGTGGCTCGGCTCGACTGCACGGCTTATGAACAGTTCCTTCTTCTCCGAAGCATTTTCTGGGTTCTGTCTTTTGCGTTTTCTTCTGCGGATGATTTCTATTAGCTTCTATGGACCATTTTTATTACAAAAACTCATCCAAACCAAAACAACAACCGCCTATACCCATTTAAATTGGGTTTATACGATCCAAACTCATCAAACTAAATTTTTACAGAGAGTTTGTGAAATTCATAGAAGACATATCCCATACCATAAATAGCGAAGGATCACATATTTAAACTCCAAACAATGTTCTCCTCCATTTTTATTAACTAACATGCTCTCTAAGTCAATCAAATTCATGCTCTAATACCACTTAAAGGAATTTGAAAATTTACAGAGCATGTGCAGTAGACGAAAATGGAGAATAAGAACATAATATCATGGTAGGCTTGAAAACATACCTCTTGGAGCTTTAAAAACATGAAGAACATGGTTGAATGGCTTGAAGCCAGAAACAGCTTCTTCCTCTCCAACGTCCAGTGCATTTCCAGTGAAGCTTCCACTATCCAGTTTTTCTTCCTCCAGTGAAAACGAACACTCCGGTGAAATGCCAAGTTTTTCAATTCACGAAATATGACCACTGCCTAAATCCAGTTGGTGAGCACTCAATTTGGATGAAGAAAAATGATCACTCAGATTTCTTCAGTTCACTGACTATCCATCATCCTAGCTATCTGTTGGTTTTCCTCTGATATAGCCAAAACCAGTGAAAACCCAAAAGCCAGGAAAACAAACAGGCGAGAGAGAGAGAAAGCTAAGAGACATTTTTCACGATTAACTCATCTAACTTGGTGTCATATGTAAAAACAAAAGCCAGAGAAGGAAACCAAAAGCCAAAAGACTTGGGAAATATTTTTAATTATTTTTTCCTTTTCTTTGATTTTATTTTTCCACACAGAAAGCTAAGAGTCATGAAATAAAAAATAATTATTTTGATAAAAATAATATTCCCAGGATTTTATACCCGAATATTATTTACAAAATAAATTTTGGCTTAACCCTAAACTATACTAAACTGTGTCCGAAAAAATCCTATGGTCCAGGCTATTGGGCCAAAATAATATTTATTATTTTTCTTGAACCCGAAAAATCCAAAATAATAAACATTAATTATTTTCCTTGGGATTAAATAAATAACCTAATAAATAATTAATGAACCCAAATGAATCAACAAATAATTAAACATTAATTATTAATTTCTTGTGATTTAATTAAATAAATAACCCAATAAATAATTAAGTAATAATTATTTTCCTCTAGTTTAAGTCCCGGTTAATTTTCTAATTATTCAAACTGGACCCAGACCCTGAATAATTAATTAACCCATTAAACCATAAAACAAATTTCTCTCCATTTATTTTATTCCAGTCCAATAATAAATTAGACTTCCCGAATAAAATAAAACTCTCTCAACTAAGATCACTTTCTAAACCTAAAAATTAATTAGGACTTACGGGCTATTCCGATTGTTGGATTGTATGCCCTCTCAGACTAGGTTTCTGATGTAAAATCGAATTATTTAATAAAAGAATTTGTTTTCGGAAATTGTTTGTGAATTTACTTTTTGTTTGTGCACGATTTTCGTTTGGAACAGACCCATTGTGTTTAAATAAGTGATCCATGTGAATGGTGGTCTTTCACAGTAAGGTATGGATCACGGATTATTTAACACATAAACATTTGTTCTTAACCTATTGATGAGACTGGGAACCTCATCATGTTTAGGTTATTATGTTATGAATTCCAAATGGGGAATGGCTTACCTTTAGCCAGTGGGTAGTCCACTCACTTCATGACATAAGCGTATTTCGAATACGTAGAACAGACCTCGTAGTAGTGGTTTCTCAAAGTACTATATGGTAGAAACCTAGACTACTACCGCTACAAGCGTGGACCAAGTACTCTACGACTTGAGTATGAGTTGGTGGTCTAGCGAAGTCGGAAGCATATACTTTGATTTGTCTGTAGTTGAGGTTCTATCATAGGGCCAATATACTTGCATGTTGGGTATGTGTGACTAGTTAGTTAAGACAGACTTATACAAGATAGTTTCTGCACTATATCGCCCCTTGTGGTTGTCCGAATGGTCTAAATTATCCAGGGCCCTGGGAAACATGACTTGGATGTTTGCTTTAGGGTAGCTCCCTTGGAAAGCGGAAACACTCCAGGAAGTCGTGGATCATTGGACTAGAAGCCTAAGGATGGTAGATGTCATTTAGAGGGGTGTTAGTACACTTCTTCCTCTCTAAATGTACGGCGATGTGTAGAGGGGTATTTTAGTCATTTCACCCGTAGGTCGGAGACTTTGCGAATGCAAGCATTGTCCTTGGGGTCAATATTTCCTTATGGTGATATTAGGAAATATTTAAAATGCAAAATACAGCTATTTATATAGCAGGGGTATTTTGGTCATTTTAGCGACCAAGGCGATGTGTCTTTTTGGTCCTCTGGATAGCCCGTAAGTCCTAACTATTTTTTGGGATGAGGAATTGGTCTCGCTTGAAGAGGATTTTATTTTATTTTGTTTTATTTTATTTTATTCAGGAAGTCTAATTTATTATTGGATCGGAATAAAATAAATAAATAAATAAATAAAATAGGAGTTGAGAGAAATTAATTATCTAGTTTATTTGGTTAATTAATTATTCAGGGCCTAGGTCCAAGTATGAATAATTAAGAAATTAACCTGGGCTTAAACTAGGGGAAATAATTAATGTTTAATTATTTATTGGGTTATTTATGTAGGCTCAAGAAATAAATAATTAAAGATTAATTATTATGGTTCATTTGGGCTCATTAATTATTTATTAGGTTACTTATGTAAGCCCGTAAAATAAATAATTAATATTTATTATTTTGGGCCTTTTGGGTCCAAGAAAAATAATAAATATTTATCCTGCCCAATGGCTTGGACCTTAGGGTTTTTTCCAGAGATGGTTAAGAGGAGTTTAAGGTTAGGCCAAACTCGTTTCTCAGATAACATCCGGATATTTTGAAATCCCGGGGATATGTTTTATCAGAGATTGAGAGACCTAATTTTGGCTAAATATAAACAACTCTTTGAAAAGAAAAAACCCTAATTTTCCTTGGCCAAGGGGACTCTCACGTGGGTCTCTCTCTCTCTCTCACAAAAGCTCTCTCCTTCTTCTTCTTGTTTTTCTCTTGTTCTTTGCTAGTCAATAGCGAACGAACTAAGGAGAATTGAGACCCTTCCTCTTCACCATAGTGTTCACCGACTAGAGGTTAGGCTGAGGAATACCCCGAGAGCTGGAGAGCTAAGCGTTAATGCAAACAAGACGAAGTCGAAGGCTAGTGGGTGTTCAACCGGAAGCTCCTTCAACTGTGCAAAGTGAAGCGATTCCAATCGTTCAATCCGCTCTTACTCAACCTAGAAGGGTTAAGGAGCGCAAAGGTATGATCTTCACGCTTCCGCAGGGCCTTTATGGCCCGCGTTTAATTTTTTTTTGGGTCTCTGGTTTTTATCGTCCATGGCTCCCTGTCTTACTGCATTCACCATCAGAGTGGTATCAGGGCCATTGGTTTTGATCAATATAGGGAGCATGGTAGTTAATAAAATGGAGAAGATGATTATACCTGTGATCCTTCGCTGTTTTGGTATGGGATAGGCTTGATGTAAGCTTCACCGTTTGAAGCATAGGAGCATGCTGTAAATTTTTTGCTTTGGTGTTTTAATCGTGTAAACCCAATTTTAATGGGTATAGGCGGTTGTGGTTATGTTTTGGATGAGTTTTTATAAGTAAAAATGTCCAAAGAAGCCAAAGAAGACAGAAAAAATTGAAAAAAATGCTCGCAAATTCGCGCGGTGAAAAACGAAGAAGACGACACTCGTTCATAAGCCGCCGAGCCGCCTCCGAGCCGCCGAGCCGAGCCGCAATATCTCGTGAGTGGAGCCGTGCTGCCGGAGCCGCGAAGCCGAGCCAATTGCCGCTAATTCGAGCCGGTTGCTGCGAATTTGCAATTGCAAATTTCTTCAATTGGCGCGCGGGTCAGCGGGGCTCCGGACGCGCGGATGTGGGCGCACAGGCGGGCGGGAAGGCGGAGCGGGTTCTCGGGCGGGCGGGCGCTCCACGGGCTGAGGCAGCGTCTGATCTGGTGCGGCTGGTGCACCGGGGGGCGCGGTGGACCACAGGCATGCTGGCGCAGATCCTGTGCATCCGGTGTAGTGGACCTCCAGCGATTTTTGCAATTTATTTTATATTTTTTTTTCCTTTTTCGTTTTGGGTCCCATACCAGGCGAAATTAATATTTTTGCAATATTTATATTCTTGGAATATATTTGCATGAAAAATATTAGTAAGGGATTTTAGGATTAAACAAGATCATTAATTAATTAATTAATGTGTTTAATTCTATTATTTGGGCACTTAGGTTTAAAAAATAGAAAAGCATGAAAACGTTTATTGTTTTCTAGCATGCTATTTTTTTATGTACCTATGTGTGTTTTTCCTCAAAGACCAAAGTCTTTGGGAACCTTTTGTTTTGGCAAGGAAAAATATTTTTCTTTAAAAACTAAATGGTTATTTTAATTGGTACAAAAATTAATCCTTAAATATTTTCTCAAAGGATTTAATCCTTGACATAGAAAATATATTGGATTTAGATATTTTTGTAAATTAAAATGGAGAGCCATTTTGTTTTGTTTTGGACTAGAAAAATGATTTTGTCAAATAAACTTGAGACCAAAGTCTCTAGAAAGTTTTAATTGGAAATTTTTGAAATCATTAAGTTTTAACTTATATAAAATTAGTCCATGGAGGAAATCTCTCAAAGGATATAAGCCTTGACATAGAGATTTTATTGGACTTAGATATTTTATTTTTGAGTTAAGAAAAACTTAATGGAAATTTCAAAAGGATATTTTCCAAAAACCTTAATTTTAAAAGACTAAGTGGGAGAGGGGTTCCAACGGCCCCACGGCTTCCATCACGGTCCTCATTAGAGATCGTGGATCCCCTCGCGTCACCCCGGGAGTGAACCCGTATAGGATGGGGATACCACAAGGATCTAGATCTCATGGAAGGATGTAATTAATAACCCGGGGCACGTACTATGATCGGCCAGCCCACGTTGGAGGTTATAGTGCGAGGTATGTCCATAGGAAATGAGAGGAAACGACCATCCCACGATGGAGTTATTCTCTAGACCATTACCTAGAAGGGAAATTAATTTGTGGTGGTTAATACACTTAGCTTAGGAAACCGTTAATCTTCCCAAGAAGCTATGTCAGCTTTTCCTAAGAGCCAAATTATTTTCGTGCACAAATTTCATTTTGTTTTCACAAACTAATTTCTTTCTTTTATTTTCGATTTTCGTAAATGGTGGGAGGTTCTTTTAGTCCATTGGCCGTTATTCTCAGTGGAGAATAAGTTAACGGGTCCAAACTATGTGGATCGGAAAAGGAACCCGGACATAATACTCACAAATCGAGGAGTATAAGTATGTCCTTTACGAAACCTCGCCCCGTTATCGGGGAAGGTTCCACCGCCGAAGAGCGAGAGGCTGAAAAGGCATGGAAGAAAGCCGACGAAATGGCACGTTGCTATATGTTAGCTTCCATGTCTAATGTGCTCCAATCAAAACACGAGCACATGGCTTCGCATATGACATTAGTCAATCGTTGGCAACTATGTTCGCGGACAAGAGCCGGCCCGCAAGGCAGGAGGCTCTTCGAACAATTGTAAACACTAAGATGGCCGAGGGAGCATCGATCCGAGAGCATATGCTCAAGATGATTGCTGCTTTCGAGGAGGCAGAAATCTTAGGGGTCGTCATTGACCCCGAGAGCCAAGTGGACATGGTTCTCGAATCTCTACCGGGCTCTTTCACTCGCCTCAAGTTAAACTATAACATGAACAAGTTGAACATGAGTTTGATCGAACCGATGAAGGAGCTCCGTATGGCGGAGAAGGTCATGAAGCCGCAGCCTAAGGCCATGATTGCTAAGGCCTCTTCTTTCAAGAACCGGGCCTAAGCCCGTAAAGTTCAAGAGGAAGAAGGGGAATGCAAAGCAGCTCAGCCCAAGAACCAGCCCAAGGACAAACCAAAGGGCAAGTGCTTCAAGTGTGGAAAGAAGGGACACCGGAAAAGGAGTGTCCAGTATCTTCGAGCCAAGAAAAACCCCACAGGTAATGTTTACTATCTAGAGTCCATATCAATGGTAGGATCAACTTCCACTTGGATTGTTGATTCAGAGCCACCGATCATATCTCGTAACTCCTTGCGTGGGTTTAGGAAGATAAGAAGACTCAAGAAGGGCGAACATGGGCTTCGAGTGGGTAATGGAGCACAAGTCTGGGCCCTTGCAGTGGGAGAGCTGGATCTTAATTTTGATTGTAATAAGATAGTGGTTTTAAAAGACATTTTATATGTACCTGGTTTTCGTCAGAATTTGATTTCAGTTGCAAAACTTATTAATCAAGGATATTCTGTATCTTTCCATTCTCGGTATTTCTATCGAGAGAGATGGAGAAATTTTATGTACTCGGGCACATGTATGGAAATTTGTTCTTTTTAAACCCTATTAATAACCAATCAAATAACGCTCCGTCTCGAACCTTTAACTAAGAAGAGAAAGACCAATATCAATGATTCATACCTTTGGCATCCGAGGTTGGGTCATATTAACTCAACCAGGATTCGTAGGCTAATCCATGATGGGCCTTTGGGCTCATTGAGATTGGAAAGTTGGCCTCAGTGTGAATCTTGCCTGATGGGAAAAATGACCAAAAGGTCTTTTACACCAAAGGCGGATAGAGCCAAGGAGGTGTTGAGTCTTGTTCACACTGATGTGTGCGGTCCATTGTCTACACCAACCAGGGGAGGTTTTGAGTACTTCATCACGTTCACGGATGATTGTACGAGGTATGGTTACATTTACCCGATGAGACGCAAGTCCGACTCTTTTGACAAGTTCAAAGAGTTTAAGGTCAAGTGGAGCGTCGGACAGGTAAATTAATCAAAACCTTACGATCGGATCGTGGTGGAGAGTACCTCCTAGGTGAATTCAAGGACTACATGGTACATCATGGGATAGTATCCCAGCCTCTCGCGCCGGAACCCCCAGACAGAATCGGAGTAGCCGAGAGAAGGAACAGGACGTTGATGGAAATGGTCCGAAGCATGATGTCTCATGCTACTCTTCCAGATGTCCTTTGGGGATATGCCCCGGAAACAGCAAGCATATATTCCGAACTTGGTGCCTTCCAAGTCGGCACCTAGGACTCCCTATGAGATGTGGACCGGGCGTAAGCCAAGTCCGAATCATCTCAGATTTGGGGGTGTCCACCTTATGTACCGATCAAGGGAGACAAGTTGGAACCAAGATCGAATTATGCTATTTTGTTGGGTATCCAAAAGGGACAAAAGGAGGCTATTTTTATCATCCTAAGGAGCAGAAGGTACTAGTCAGCACCAATGCTAGATACTTGGAAGATGATCAAAGTACTTCCACTAAAGGTTCAACGAGGTTGGAACTGCAGGAGAAGTTATCTATGGAATCAACTTCTATCGACCCGATTTTGGAACAAGAAGAGGCACAGCCTCAAGAGCTCGTACAAATGGAGCCTCGTCGTAGTGGGAGAGTGTCTAGGGTTCCGGATAGATGGACCGGAGAAGCCTTTGAGCTGGTTTCCGACCATCGTGAACAAGACCCCGCTAGATACGAGGAGGCTATTGCCGATGCCGATGCAAATCCGTGGCATGAAGCAATGAAAGCCGAGATTGAGTCTATGTACCTCAATCAGGTTTGGGATCTTGTAGCTTCACCCGAAGGGATAAAACCCATTGGGTGCAAGTGGGTATACAAGAGGAAGAGAGGAGCGGATGGGAAGGTGGAAACCTTCAAAGCTAGGCTTGTGGCGAAAGGGTATACTCGTAAAGAGGGTATCGACTATGAGGAGACCTTTTCCCCGGTAGCCATGCTTAAATCCATTCGCATCCTCCTTGCCATCGCCTCGTCACTATGACTACGAGATATGGCAAATGGATGTCAAGACGGCATTCTTAAATGGCCATCTTAGCGAAGACATCTATATGTCCCAACCGAAGGCTTCATTGTCGAAGGCCAGGAACACATGGTTTGCAAGCTTAAGAAGTCCATTTATGGACTTAAGCAGGCATCAAGAGCATGGAACATTCGTTTTGATGAGACTCATAAAGTCTTATGGTTTTATTCAAAACGAAGATGAACCATGCGTGTACAGTGAAACTTGAAGGCATCAATGTGGTTTTTCTTGTCCCGTATGTGGATGACATTCTACTCATTGGAAATGATGTAGGGACATTGTCATCTACAAAGGTTTGGCTGTCTAGTCATTTCAAGATGAAGGACTTGGGAGAAGCCACTACATTCTCGGGATTAGGCTTCTTAGAAATAGGAAGCAGAGAATGTTAGGATTATCCCAAGCGACATACATTGACAAGATGTCGGCCAAGTACAAGCATGGACTCATGCAAGGGAGCTCTAATCCCTTGCGTACATGGGTTGTCATTTTCTTCGAAGGACTCGTCCTAAGTCTCAAGAAGAAAAGGACAGAATGAGTAGGATTCCCTACGCTTCGGCGGTGGGAAGTCTCATGTACGCCATGTCGTGTACTAGGCCGTATATCCGCTTTGCCGTGGGCTTAGTTAGCAGATATCGCTCAAACCTGTGGGAGGTTCATTGGCAAGTCGTAAAGCATATTCTCAAGTACCTCAAGGGAACGAGAGATTATATGCCGGTTTACAGTGGTCGATGATTTGGTTCCCGCAGGATACACGGACTCGGACTTCCGAGCGGATAAGGATGAGAGAAAATCCACTAGTGGATATGTCTTCACCTTGTCCTGGAGGAGCAATTTCATGGAGGAGTATCAAGCAATCTTGTATTGCCGACTCAACCATGGAAGCCGAGTATGTGGCAGCCTTCGAAGCGTCCAAGGAAGCAGCCTGCTCCGGAAGTTTCTTTCGTAACTTGGAGTCGTACTCACATATGGATAGGCCGGTTGTGATGTATTGCGACAACACCGGAGCAAAGTGTCGCAATCTAAGGAGCCTCGGAACCACAAGAAGGGGAAACACATCGAGAGGAAGTACCACCCGATCCGGGATTTCATCCAGAGACGGAAGTCGTGGTGGAGCATATTACCTCGTAAAACAATCTAGCAGACCCATTCACCAAGCCTTTGGCCGAGAGAGTCTTCAAGAGACACTTAGACGCCATAGGGGTGGGCACCTATGGACTTACCTAGTCTTAGAGTGCAAGTGGGAGATTGTTGGATTGTATGCCCTCTTAGACTAGGTTTCGATGTAAAATCGAATTATTTAATAAAAGAATTTGTTTTCGGAAATTGTTTGTGAATTTACTTTTTGTTTGTGCACGATTTTCGTTTGGAATGCACTCCATTGTGTTTAAATAAGTGATCCATGTGAATGGTGGTCTTTCACAAGAAGGTATGGATCACGGGTTATTTAACACATAAACATTTGTTCTTAACCTATTGATGAGACCGGGAACCTCATCATGTTTAGGTTATTATGTTATGAATTCCAAATGGGGAATGGCTTACCTTTAGCCGCTGGGTAGTCCACTCACTTCATGACATAAGCGTATTTCGAATACGTAGAACAGACCTCGTAGTAGTGGTTTCTCAAAGTACTATATGGTAGAAACCTAGACTACTACCGCTACAGCCGTGGACCAAGTACTCTACGACTTGAGTATGAGTTGGTGGTCTAGCGAAGCCGGAAGCATATACTTTGATTTGCTCGTAGTTGAGGTTCTATCATAGGGCCAATATACTTGCATGTTGGGTATGTGTGACTAGTTAGTTAAGACAGACTTATACAAGATAGTTTCTGCACTATATCGCCCTTGTGGTTGTCCGAATGGTCTAAATTATCCAGGGCCCCGGGAAACATGACTTGGATGTTTGCTTTAGGGTAGCTCCCTTGGAAAGCTGAAACACTCCAGAAGTCGTGGATCATTGGACTAGAAGCCTAAGGATGGTAGATGTCATTTAGAGGGGTGTTAGTACACTTCTTCCTCTCTAAATGTACGGCGATGTGTAGAGGGGTATTTTAGTCATTTCACCCGTAGGTCTGAGACTTTGCGAATGCAAGATTGTCCTTGGGGTCAATATTTCCTTATGGTGATATTAGGAAATATTTAAAATGCAAAATACAGCTATTTATATAGCAGGGGTATTTTGGTCATTTTAGCAGCCAAGGCGATGTGTCTTTTTGGTCCTCGGGATAGCCCGTAAGTCCTAACTATTTTTTGGGATGAGGAATTGGTCTCAGTTGAAGAGGATTTTATTTTATTTTGTTTTATTTTATTTTATTCAGGAAGTCTAATTTATTATTGGACTGGAATAAAATAAATAAATAAATAAATAAATAAAATAGGAGTTGAGAGAAATTAATTATCTAGTTTATTTGGTTAATTAATTATTCAGGGCCTAGGTCCAGTATGAATAATTAAGAAATTAACCTGGGCTTAAACTAGGGGAAATAATTAATATTTAATTATTTATTAGGTTATTTATGTAGGCCCAAGAAATAAATAATTAAAAATTAATTATTATGGTTCATTTGGGCTCATTAATTATTTATTGGATTACTTATGTAAGCCCAGAAAATAATTAATTAATATTTATTATTTTGGGCCTTTTGGGTCCAAGAAAAATAATAAATATTTATCTGGCCCAATGGCTTGGACCTTAGGGTTTTTTCCAGAGATGGTTAAGAGGAGTTTAAGGTTAGGCCAAACTGTTTCTCAGGATAACATCCGGATATTTTGAAATCCCGGGGATATGTTTATCAGAGATTGAGAGACCTAATTTTGGCTAAATATAAACAACTCTTTGAAAAGAAAAAAACCCTAATTTTCCTTGGCCAAGGGGACTCTCACGTGAGTCTCTCTCTCTCTCTCACAAAAGCTCTCTCCTTCTTCTTCTTGTTTTTCTCTTGTTCTTTGCTAGTCAATAGCGAACGAACTAAGGAGAATTGAGACCCTTCCTCTTCACCATAGTGTTCACCGACTAGAGGTTAGGCTGAGGAATACCCCGAGAGCAGGAGAGCTAAGCGTTAATGCAAACAAGACGAAGTCGAAGGCTAGCGGATGTTCAACCGGAAGCTCCTTCAACTGTGCAAAGCGAGGCGATTCCAGTCGTTCAATCCGCTCTTACTCAACCTAGAAGGGTTAAGGAGCGCAAAGGTATGATCTTCACGCTTCCGCAGGGCCTTTATGGCCGGTGTTTAATTTTTTTTTGGGTCTCTGGTTTTTATCGTCCATGGCTCCCTGTCTTACTGCATTCACCATCACCGATGACCAAAAAGACATATCGCCTTGACTACTAAAATAACCAAAATACCCCTACTATATAAATAGATGTATTTTGCATTTTAAATATTTTCTAATATCACCATAAGAAAATATTGACCCCAAGGATAATGCTGCATTAGCAAAGTCTTCGACCTACAAGTGAAATGACTAAAATACCCATCTACACATCGTCGTACATTTAGAGAGGAAGAAGTGTACTAACACCTCTCTAAAAGACATCTACCATCCTTAGGCTTCTAGTCCAATGATCCACGACTTTCTGGAGTGTTTATGCTTTCCAAGGGAGCGACCCTAAAGTAAACATCCAAGTAACGTTTCCCAGGGCCCTAAATATTCGGATCATCCGGACAACTACAAGGGACGATATAGTGTAGAAACTATCTTGTACAAGTTGTCTTAACTAACTAGTCACACATACCCAACATACAAGTATATTGGCCATCCGATAGAACCTCAACTATAGTATATCAAAGTATATGCTTCCAGCTTCTCCAGACCACCAACTCATACTCAAGTAATAGAGTATTAGTCCACGCTGTAGCGGTAGTAGTCTAGGTTTGTACCATATAGTACTTTTTAGAAACCACTACTACAGGTCCTGTTCTACGTATTCGAAATACGCTTATGTCATGAAGTGAGTGGACTACTCACTGGCTAAAGGTAAGCCATTCCCCACTTGGAATTCACAACATAATAACCTAAACATAATGAGATTCACATTCTCATCAATCGGTTAAGAACAACTATCTATGTGTTTAAATAACCCATGATCCATACATTACTGTGAAAGACCTCCATTCACATGGATCACTTATTTACACACAATGAGTCTGTTCCAAACGAAAATGTACACAAATAAAGAAAAATTATTTCATAAACGATTTTCAACAAATAAATTCTTTTATTAACATATTCGATATTGTCATCAGAAAACTAGTCTTAGAGGGCATATTCCCAACAGTTCAATCATCCTCTTTAACATTGGCTCGCATCAGAGTAATTTCCACGTACTTGTGAAAATCCTTCACACTCTTGCTTCCTTGTCTGAGCATTTACAACTTTTGGTACCATTCATTGTAATAATGATTGGTACAAACCATTTCCTAATCAAAATTTTCATCAAATCCTGAGATGTCACTCATTGATCCTTCATATACCATCTTTGTGATATCACGTGATCCTAAACCAAAGCATATTTGAAAATCCCTGATAATGCCTACTTCACTTTGGTTCTATCACTATATTTATAGCACTCAAAAAAAATTTTCATTTTTCTTTTCTATTCAAAATATATCACCAAGTCACTCTTTCCTTAGAAAGAAGGCACATTCATCTTTATGTGCTTCATCTTTTTTCCATTTTCCTCTATTCTTCCTTCTCTATTCCCAAATCCCCTGTTTTGTACTCCATATTCCTCTTCATCAACTCCCTCTTCCAATTCAAAAGGCCTCTCAAAATCCCTTTCAACCTCCCTCAAATTGGTTCCATCATTTCTTTCATATATCTTATCTCTACTTCCCCTCAAACCTTACCTTCCTCATTCCCTCACTGGAGCTTGTTGATAGCCCCCCCCCTCCCCCAAAGAGTGTTTATCCCAACTTTCTTCTTACTATTCATACAATAGAGGTGTGGCATCATGTCTACTCCTCATCATAGGAATAGGGATGTCTTGTTGTTGATATCTTTGAGCAACTGTTGAAGCTTGGCCCTGGTTAGATTGCATCTTCATTGTTTCTCTCCTTATTGCTTGGAGATATCTCACTTATTCATTTAACTTTGCTAGAATGGTTTGAAAAATTGTCCGATCGTTGTTTTGTTCTCCTTAGTCTATTGTTTGGATATTCAAAGAGTTCTTACGTGTAAAATTGGATTAGAAAAAGACAAAGAAGTTCCTCACAATCACTCCCTTATGTGTATCACTTAAGTTGATATTCACTCAATCACTCATGTACCACTCTTTTCTTGGCTTTTATAAGTATGAGCTCATTTCCCAATCACCCAATTCCTCAATAACTTCTTTCCCCCTAAAAACCTCTCTAGTTTCTTAGAAAGATAGTCTAATCTAGACAAATCAACTATCCCCTCCTAAGACAATCAATTGGTGGTTTTGGTGAGAGGTTAACAAATAAGTGATAGGTAACAAAGGCAAACAATCAAATAAGAGCTCAAGGAAATAGAGTTCATCAAGTTCAATTTCATAAGTAAAGAGAGTTTCAAGAAACAAATAAGTGAGGATTAAATAAAGAAACAAAAGAAGTCAAAGAAATATGAGTTCAAGAACTAAAAGATCATAGACATCAATAAACTATAGCAATAGAGTTCAACTATGATGATTTAATTTGAACATATAACCCATCCATGAAGTGTGTTTGCATGCTAAATCATCAGTAGAATATGTTCTCAAGAGTATCGATGCTCACAATACCCAAAATTCACCTCATAACATTCAACAAGACATTCATCAAATACATGGTGTCCTAATTTTCAGAATTCAACATATCCCAAAAATTTCAACCAAATTGAGTCATAATTAAGCACAAATCACACGAAATTTTCATTCTCCAAGATCATATATACATATACATCATAGAGTAGTTTCTTCAACAAAATTTCCAGAGAATTGAAGTTTTTAAAGACCTTTTATAGGTACTTTTCTTAGTTCCGAGATTGTTCTATTTTTGTGTCACTTTTGCATGGAACTTTCTTGGAATGTAAGCCTTAATTAGAATCAAGCTTCTCCTTGCTCTGATACTAAATTCAATATGACTTCTTGGGGGTCATTCCCAAGTGAATCTCATAAATCAAAATATCATAACTTAATATCAAATTAGAATAACAAAATAGGGATTAAAAGATGAAACTTGTTGCACAAACAATCACCTAACCCAAAGCTTAGAACCCTAGGATAACAAAGGCCACTAGAATCCTAAGAACTATTAGATTTAGTCTTCTAATTCAACACCCTACAACCCCTAATTCAGCAAAGAATTAGAAACTAAAGGGATAGAGAGAATTAGGTAATCAATTTAGCCTAACATATACCTTGGAATAATAAGAAACCAAGACCTAAGCAAGAACTCTATTGATCTATCCTAGAAGTTTTAGAGACTTGTGCTAAGGGTAGAACTAATTCCCTAAGAAAGGTCTTAATTTTTCTAGAAAGAATCCTAGAGCAATCACCTTACAGGAGAAAGTTTGATCTTATAATAATAGCCAAAATTGTTTACACGATGGTATAATGAGGTATATATAGAGAACTTGGCCTAGGCTATTAAGGATGCAACCCTAGCATTAAAAGACCAATTTAACATATATTTAGGGCTTAATAAACATTACAATTCATGGGAATTAAAAATAAAGTCGAAACATAACAAAAACTAAGCAAAGAAAATAAGGCATCTCGCCTGCAAAATGCACAATTGCGTAATGCAAAAATTTGCCTTGATCATGACTCTGCCACGGCTTGATGTGCAGCCGTGCACAACTATTGAGAATTGAGAAAATGGCTCTGTTCTAACATAACTTGATGCATGGCCGTTCTAATCCCAATATGTGCACTCCAATTCTTACTCAGGCTCATCTCTTTGTGTTTCTTTAATATCCCTTTGATTCTTAACTTGTATAACCATCAAAATGTAATCTTTGAAGCCTTCGAATGATGTCCAAGGGTTTCCTAACTTCAAATGAGCATTCATGTAGCCTTGGAATCCTTCTTGAAACATCTTGATCCTTGCCCTTGTCATTGAGCCTTAAATGATTGGTTGTGAGATTGATCCCCTTTCTTGTTAGTGATCCTCTTGATGACTGGGATTCCTATCACTATGTCACACCTTCAATAACATATATTGAGATGAATAAAATTTATAAAATTCTAGTTTAATTGGTTATATTTTGTTGTATATTTTTTATCTATTTTTACCACTTTATGGTTTATGAGTTTTATTGCATTTAAGTATGAATGGATGTGTTCCATCTCTTTACTTTTATTACTTGGTTTTCAAAATCATATGTATTAAAAAGGTATATCTTTTAAGAAGTACAATAATATATATAATACCATATACTTATACAGATTCATAGGAAATGCATAATGGAAAGATTTTCAATTAAATGGTTACAAATAGCTTTGAAGGAAAACATATTCTCTTAGTTTTCTTTTCTTTTTTTTTTTTTATTGTCATAAATAGTTCCGATTACAGTGCACTTGATAGATTACAACCACCTAGTTGCCCTTTTTCGTCCATACTATTAGAAGAATTAAACTCCAAAGTCTAAACATGATAAAAAGAGAGATTACAAGGATTGAACCCTAAAACCCTCAGTACTCTACAAGACAGGCACATTCAATAGGCGTTATGTTGGCGCCACAATGGACCCTTCTTGATTTCAATCTTCATAGTAAGGAAAGCACCGCCTCACAAAAGGCTCCCAACCAAAAACCGAAGCAAGGAGAAACCCCCAAAGAGTTGGTTGTCAAGAAGACAAAAAAACAAAAGGGAGCACAAAAAGGAACCCAGAAAAGAACTCCGTCTGCAATTTGACTATGGCTTCTGACCTGAACTATATATCACCAACAAATACAAGAAAGATTCAACAATATAGCTTGGCTTTTATTTACACTATATTCATCAACAAAAGATTTTTTGAAATTACAAGATTACTAAATGCATCCTTCAACCTGCATTGGTCTAGTAACCCAAATTTAATGTGTGTATTTCTTCTTCTGCAGTTCTCAATAGAGGAACAAGAAACACCCAAGATAACACTTTTTCTCATTTCACCAAACCGATTCAAGCCCTACCTTTCTGGGTGCATGTCTTTACTGCACCTAGCATCTTTGGATGCAATACCAGAAGATTTGTCAGCTGTGCAGTTCTATAAAATGGGTCTTGTTCTTGGAGATCTGTTAGGCGGGGTCTGTGCTCTAAACTGAGGAACTTCATTCCGCAGCTCAAGCTGATTTCTTGTATTCAGCCCTAACGGAAATGTTGAATACTCAATTGAGGTGAATCCCCTTTGTGCTACAAAGCCATAAGATGGGTGTGGTGGTGAAAGAAAACAACTCCTGTGTGCCGGTCCATGTTGACGTAGTGGACTTGAACAGGGAGAAACAGGTAATGATGTTATTGTTCTCGCATTTTCCCTGTGCACAAATCAAGTGTGAAACAGTCACAACACAGATAGCCAAATCAAATTGGAATTAATAGCACATGGACATTTTGCATGTTCCAGGCATACCTTGGGCTAGGCAATGCTCGTGAGACAGGGACAAATGGTCTCGACACATAGTCTGCTTCAGAGGAAATAACATTGTTTCTGCTTCCACGCATCTCTAGGGCTGTCTGGAGTGGAAAGAAAAAATAACATACTTAAGCATAAAATGTTGAAAATTATCTTAGGATATTGATAAGCTAACAATGGCATATGAGCTAATGTTTGCACACACATCAAGCTAACAAGTATTTCCAGTTTTCAGAGGAGATTTCTAACTAAACATTTACTCCTGAGGGTCCTATTTCATGATTTGAGAAACCTTAAAAACAAATATCAGAGACCACAAGAAGGAAAGGGAGGGGGGGCGGAACAGCCATGATCTGATATTCTCAGCATGAGATTCAAAAGACATCATTGATAACAGAGAGGCTCACAAGAAAAAACCATTAGACCATACAAGCTTTAACCTTAGTGCTTGACCTAAATATTCATAAAAGTCATATTTTTAATTTGTCATCTACTGAGGGAGCAAGCACTGCCTGAACTATATCAACTCGATAATGGTTAAATGCTAATGTTTATTAAAAATATGCTCAGAATGTTGTCCAATCATGTCCCAACTTCCCACCCCAGAAAGGGAGAAGTCAATAAAAATCTCTTGAATACTAAAGTACTTGATGAAAAAAATGAAAAATGGAACACAGATTATAAAAGCAAAATAAAAAAGAAGCAACAGAGAGCAAACCATTTTTTTCTTTTTTCCATCTTTTGGTTCACCTTTAACACAGTCAAAGTATACATGTAGAGAAAGATCATTCCTTGTTGTTACTCTGGTACCATTTTAAGAACATTTCTTTTTGAGATTCCAGATGAAACACATTTAGAGAGACAAATCATCAAAGTTGTACTGAAAAGAGTTCGACGCCATAACAATAATTTTACAAGGACCAATTGTAATATTATTATTATTATTTTTATAAAATCTTGACCCATTGCAAATCAATTCGCCAAGACTTAACTAGGACACATTTGGTTCCCAAAAATTACCCTATTTGAGGACAATGGATGGCTGATCTCAGACAGTTTTAGTCACCACTGATTCAGAAATTCAATGTCATTTGTCCTTAAAGTGGTGCAGTTCAGAAGTTCAGTAACTATATATGTCCAGAGCAATATGTAGGAGACTAAATATCAAAGATGTAAAGCGATGGCACCAAAAACAATAATTCTGCCGAATGTTGTGAAGGAAAATTTATGAGGCAATTACCGGAGTACGGCTTCCATCAAAAGCCTGAGGAAAGCTTTGCCTGGTTATATTTACATTGGCAACTCTTGCTGTAGTTTGATCTCTAACAAAAGGGTGATCTAGTAGTAGCCTCAAAGCTGTGGGTCTTGCATTTGGTTCTCGCTGCAAGCATTGCCTTATAAAGCTTTTTGCCTCACTTGACAAGTGTTCAGGAATGTCAGGAATATCTTTACTGTTTCCAATTTTAAAAATTGCTGCAACCTGTTGAGTACAAGATAATGATATATTATATTTTTTTAAGAACATTTTAATACAAGAGGATTTGGTAAAAGTTTATTTAACAACTTCTAGTTTAATACCCCTTCAAATTGGCTCCAGGGTGGTTTTGATGTAGCCATTTCAAGAACTGTACATCCTAAGCTCCATATATCTACCGCAAGACTATAACCACTTGTATTCATAACAACCTGGAATTATACAAAAAGTTACTAACGATGAAGATGATAAAACCAAGCTACTGAAGCATGTAGATCCATTAAAGAAATAAAGAAAATGAAGTGTTAAATAAAGCGGCATCCACAATGGTGAATAATAGGTAGTGCTTATATATAAATGGTGATGGGTATGCAGAGAGGATGCTACCTCAGGTGCCATCCAATAAGGGCTTCCCTTGAAGGACAGCATTGATGAAGCTGATGTTATCTGCATCAGAATCACAAGATATTAGGAACCCAAACCATCAAGCAAGTACACAAATATAAATACTTGAAATACTCAAATTAGCATTGTCATAAGTAACAACATTTTTTTTTTTTTGGTAAAATACATTAACGACCCTTTAACCTTTCGGAAGGTCTAACTTTTACCCTTGAACTATTTAACTCAAGAAATCTGCCCCTGTACTAACAACATTGAACAACGGAGGCCATTCCATTAGGATTTCTGTGTTAACACTTCAGCACTGAGGTTTTTTTTCTTTTTTTTTTTTTTTAAGGATTTCTTATATTTCTTTTTTCAACCATCTTTCTTTTCCTTTACTAGAGATACAGCTTATCATTGTAAAACGGTACAATTCAAAGAAGCTATTCAAAATAAGCACTCATAATGAACCATCCATTTTTCTTTTCCATTTCTTTTTTCTTTTTCCTACTTCCTCATTACAACTCTACACATTGTAAGCATAAAGGCAGCCTGTGCCTACCATCTTTAGCAGTTGATCATCAACATTCAGAGTTTTGAAATCATTGTTGGACCCCATTTTCTATGTAGAATTCAGATTCAGATCTAACATAAAAACTAATTTAATCGTTAAATCCTCCAAAATCACAAACCCATTTCTTGGTTTTTCTTCTAGCACCACACCTAAGCCAGCATTAACCAACCCAAATGATAAAAATATAACCTCAATTTCAATTGAGGTATGCTAGATAATCGTGAATTTCTGGTGATTGAAATCAATTCATCTCCACCACCAGAAGGTCATTTGAATCACCAATCAGAGCCAGTACTCCAGGGCCAGCCCCTTAAAATTAAACTAGCCATAGAAGCACGAAATCGGCATTTACCATAGCTTCTCAAAATTAGAAGCCAGAAATCACCTTTTGGCGGTGGAAACAAAGAAGATGAAGATGAAGATGAAGTGGTTGGTGGCTAAGGTTTCTGGCAAGGGGGAGAAGAAAAATAAAAGGAGAAAGGAGGGGTAGTGGCTATGGTTTCTTGTGGTGTAGATGACAAGGAAGAAGAAGTTGATGTGGGGTGGCAGCTATGGCATTTGTGGGGGAGGGAAGAAGAGGAATGGGAGAAAGGGGGGGAAATGAAAAGAAAAAATAGATCAATTTTTTAAAAACTAAGAATAAAAAAGAAAGATGCCTAGAAAAATACAAGAAAGCCCTAAAAATAAAAAGACAAAAAATACTCTTAATTTTGTTAGTAGTAATAGAGAAATCTCACAGAAGTGCCAACACTGTTCATTTTTGTTAATTCGAGGGCATATTTGCTAATTTATAAATAGTTTGAGGGAAAAAATGAGAGACTTTAGTAAATAATTAGGGAGCACCGATGTGTTTTACCCTTTATTTTTCCATTGATCGTTGTGCATGCTTATATGCTTCCATAGGCTTTTGTGGTTCCCAAGAGGATTGATGCAAATAAATCGTAGCAAAAGGTTTCAAAACGAATCTTTTACCCATATATTGTGGCCAGGCAGAACAAAGTTATTATTTTTTCCCCCTGCACTAGATAGAAGCAAAGGAAAAGTTCTGGAATACAGGACCGAACACATTTTAATTCGACTATATCAAAAAGACATCAGCCAAAGACAAGCTGAGATGCGTGCAATTGTTTAGCACAGTTTTAGTTAATTGCAACTTGAAACACAGGTCATAAGCATGATCTTCAATCAGCTATTTATTCCATTCAATCCCCTTCTTTTTTTTTTTTTTTGGGGGGGTGGGTGGGGGGGCGCAAATTATTAATTTGCTTCTATTCACAATGAGGAAATAAAACTTGGCCCGAGAATTAATCAAACACCTACATGCTTTGCCATGCCAAAATCTGCAAGCTTAACTTCGCCATTCGGATCTACTAATATGTTTGCTCCTTTGATATCCCTGCAGAAAGGCAAGAACCACTTGAGAAAGGTGGGTTCAAAATGATGGCTTAGCAATTAAGACTCGAAGCCAGTTGATACATCACCTGTGCACAGTATTTCTTCCATGTAAATAGGCAAGTCCAGAAAGTATCTGCCTCGTATAATTCTGAATAACAGGCTCCTTGAAGGGCCCATATTCCTGCAGCAACTTGTGAATGGAACCCCCAGAGACATACTCCAAATAAACAGACAAGGCCTCATCGCCCTAAACAATAGTTAAATTAAAGATATTACACACAGTATTTAGGAGACAATTGAGGCAATAATTTATGGACACAGAATATAAAAAAAAAAACTATTTATACAGCAACCAAAGGGCTTAATCGTACCAATTCACTTCCATAATATTGAACAATGTTTGGATGCGAAAGCTGGCTAAGCAACACAATCTCCTGTTGACAGCATTCCATTTATCAACAATCCAAAAAATATAAGGCATCGCAAATTCTAAATGCAAAATCAAAGTTTATTATGATAAATACAGTTTAGTTGCTAATAGTTGATAGAGAAAATAATTAGTGAAAAGATAGCAATGAAAACCTGGTTCAACTGCTTGAGGCACTCCTTTGACGTCTGATCATCAGCCACAACCCGCACTTCTTTTATTGCACACATTTGCCCATTCTCACTGTACATTTTAAAAATATACACTAGTTTACAGCATTGAAAATATGCATGCCATAGTCAACCTGCTCTGATCATAATTCAACCTTTCAAATGGTACCTATAGACATTTCAATAATGGTTACTTGAAGTATGTGGCAACACCAAGTAGCTAGACACAGTTGACCTTACCAACCACAGAAGAATAATGAAGCTTCTGGCTATAGATGTACAGGCAAATAAGCGAGCAAAGGCATCTATAGACATATATTTCTACATAAATATGTGTATGCATATCCCAATACACAAAATCACAGATACCTATATCAAAATGTGCATAAATATTTTTCTTCTCTCTTCCCAGGAAAATTTCCACATGCAATTAAGCTAACAAAGCAGGGCACGGTAAACTTCAATTGATATTGCATTTATTTTCTGTTTGATATTAATAATCAAACCATCAGTGAGAGACTCAATACCTGTTGAATCCAACGTAAACATGCCCAAAAGTGCCTCTTCCCAGAAGTTTTCCTTTCTTCCATTTAGACAAATTGTTATTTGAGCTCTCAATTGTCAAACTAGTTCTTGGAGTCGGCAATGCAGAAGGGCTAGTGGGAGAACCTGGAGGCAGGGGCAGCCGGTGGCATTCATTCTTCCCGTCTTCCAATTTACCAGGAGGTTCCAAATTTAAACTAGAAAGCCGTGGATGAAGGGGTGAAGTGTTGGTGGTAGTCCGTCCTGATCCCGGACCAGGACTGGGTAATGGACTTAACCTGGCATCACCTTGTCCTCTACCATTAGAGATGAATTTGCAGCAATTAGGCCAACAGCAGTGGCAGCAGAAAAATAGGGCTCCAACTAGTCAGTTAATTTGGTGTTTACATGCATCTTATGACAGGGAGGGGACTAACCCATACTTTCAGTTTAGAAAGAGTTTAAGATAAAGAGTTATCCAACTGGGCAATACAAATACATAGAGTACCGAGCAGAGGAAAGCTAAATCAAATAACGGGAAAATATATAAAAGTGCACATCAGTAGCAATCAGCGGGCCAAGGAAGAGTATATAGACCACAGAAAATTACAACTAATAATGTAGCAAACCTCAGAATAATAAAGAATAACAAACTAACGCGAGACCCGGTGAAGCCCTAACTTAAACCTCCCCACCCACCATACCTCTCCCGAAACCAAAACCAAAAAAATTAAAATAAAATAAAAAAATAAAAGCCATATTGCAAAGTTTCAACTTTGATCAATCAAATTCAATCAACCAAATAATCAAGTGGAAAAAGGTTTTTCAAGTATTAAGAAAAAAAAAAAAATCGAATCTCCAATTTTTCTACCATTTCAAGAATATACGTCTTCGGCTTACTGATTAAACCAAAACTGCCCCTATAATGAACAAATTTCCGTCGCAATTTCTGAGAAAATACTTTACCAATTAGTTGTAACAAAAGCCCTAAACATCCCGCCTTATAGCTCAAAGATTCAATTTTGAGCACCAAGTCGTAACTTTGACATATAATCAATCAAAAAATCAATTGAAAATACGTATCAAAACAAAATCAACTCATAATCTCTAAACTTCCACACTTTACGATTCAAAAAGGAAGGAAATTAAATCACCATCTGAAATGAAACATTTAAGCCTATACCTGGAAGCAACCAATTGACCTTGATCAAGAACATGCGAGTTTTCATCGGAATAGCCAGATGAGCTAACACTAGATGAAACAGAACCAGAAGCAGATCCCAATCCAACCGCCCCACCATGAAACTGATCATTCGGCGCATTTGATGGCCTCGGCAAGGGATAAACTCGATCCAAAGAAGAAGGTGAATCAACCCCAGAAAAACCAGATGACCCTCTTCCTCCACCACTAAAATCTTGGCTTCTTCTTGGAGAATTTCTCGAAAACACACCCCCGGAAATCTCATCAAAGCTCTTTGGCCTGTTACTGTTGCAATACACATCGTCCCTGGTCCTTCCTCCTCTCTTCTTTTCATTCTTGATTGAAGAAGCTTTGATACTGTTACTGCTTGAAGATTTTGGCGAATTGCTTTCTGGGTCTTTATTTTTTGTGGATTTTTTCCCCCACCAAGCAGGCATTTTTTTTCCCCCTTCTTGGATAACTTAGCAGCAGCAGCAGCAGAAGAAGAGAGTAAGTCAATCTACTTAGATAATTATTTTACACTACATAAAAATTTATATATATATTCGTGTCTATACATTTAGAGAGAGAGAGATAGACACAGAGAAAAAAGGGAAGAGAGAGAAAAGGGAGCTTGGGTTTGAGATTTGTATGTAAATTTATACAGGAGGAGATGCATCGGGGATGTCGGATTCGAAAAGCAGGGGTGAGGTTAAGAAGAAAAGTTGGAGAAGAAAAGCAGCCAATAAAAAGATTGACAGTGAAATTGAGAGAGTGTGCGAGCCTAGGAAGAGGGTCTGCGTTTTGCGAGTGGGCGAGGTAAGGTAAGGTAAGGTTGAGATAGTGTTTGTGGGGTCCACAAAATTACGGAGGCAAAGCTACAGTCAGGCACAGCTCAGCTAGTTTGGGACGGCAGGCGGTGGTTGGGTGAAGCCAGGCGACGATGGCGTGGCTATTCTTTTCTTTTGGGAGTAGTGACATTAACATTTTTTATTTTTTTTCGTATTTTTTATTTTAATTTTTTCATATTTTTTATTTTTAATTAAAGATACATATTATTACCATAATAATAGTGTAATAGATTATGCCACTAGTACTTACCTTAAATGCCGAATTTGAGTGTCGTTAAAAATAGAAAATTTTATTACTGTTTAAGGGTATTATGGCATAAATTTACTAAAATTAGCCCTTGATTCGTTAATATATTAATAAAATCACATAATTAAACTGAATTGATAACTCATTTTAGGGATGACAGAAATATTGCACTTTGTCCTAAAGAATTCATTATCTTTTAGAGATGAAACGAAAGGAACCTTACGTAACAATTAGGTTCCCTTAATAGGATAATTATGTCCAAATTTTTCCTATTTAATCTTTTTTACCGAGGAAAAAAAACTGCATACTCACAATAAACTGCATTCCCCTTTTTTTCCCTAAAAAAAAAAACTAAAGCTGCACATTGTACTTCAAAAAACAAAGTTACACGGTTAAAAAATAAAAGATAAAATATTATATCATGCACCTATTGAGTATAGAATTTAAAGGAAAAGTAGAGATAGAAAAGTAAAGAGATCAAATACGAATATTATTGAATATAAAATTAAATTGAAGATTTTAAAAATTATGATAAATAAAAGTTAATGAGTGTGGGATTAAATTGACCGTTAAATATGAAAAATGAGAATGAATAAAAATAAAAGAAATATGTTAGATTTATGTTCAACAAATAACAAATTAAACTATAAATTTATTGAATTAAAAATAAAATACTTACTAATTAAATTATAACTTTATGTATTAAAAAAATGCTCTAAAAGTTATAAAAATTATATATATATATATATATATATATATATATATTGAAGTTATATGACAGGATATGATTTCAAGAAATGCTCCCATTTGCTTGTGTAAAGACAATCAAAGAATTTTTTTCATATTTTTAATTCTTCATTTCTTTTATAGTTGTCAAAAATTACTTTACAATTTAATCTTACTAGTTGATTTACAAAATTAATGTCTAGAACAAATTTTGAGAGAAGTTTTGGAAGGAGAAATTATTTTTATTTTTTATATTTATATAAATAAATTTTTATATAATATTTCCCTCCATTGAGATAAATTAAAATTAAACCAACAAAAAAAAAAATAGAAAGTGGATTCTTACTGTCCACGCGTATTAGGCCTTTAAGGCAAATGGAAACGGAGAAGAGGGGCCTGCTGGGTTGTTAACGATGTTGTTCCCGTGTGGAAGCTGTCCGTACACTGTAGTCTGTGCATGGCATCGGCTTCATTTATTTTTTATTTTTTTTAAAGAGAGAGAGAGGAGTAATTTCTTGGGTTTATGCTTTCTTGTGGTAACACGCACGGCAATATTATACTAATATTAAGTTAATGTCACGTGCATTACGCGAATTATTATGTTATTAGAATTTAATATATTAATATTAAATATATTATTAATTAATAATTTAATTAATTAAGATTTTAAAATAATATTTAAATAATATTTAAAGAATCATATATTTTAACATATTAATATTAAATATATATATATAAAGTATTCAAAGAATTATATATTTTAATATATTAATTTAGATAATATTCAAAGAATTATATATTTTAATATATTAATATTAAATACATATATATTTTATTAATTAATTTAATTAATTATGAATTTATACAATATAATTTTTTAATATATATAATTTACGAATTTACGATTTATATAAAAAAAATTTCTTTCTTGACAAGAGGCGCTAGGAATATTTTCGAAAAAGTGCTTTTAGTTACCAATGCAAGCATAAAAACACCTTTTCCAGCTGCTTAAATCATTTACTTATCTACTTTTTAGAAAAGGCAAAAATGTTCAATGAATTTTGTTTCTGAAAAATATTTAGCTGTTTAAGAAAATCATTTATGTCAACGATAAATTATTGCATTGTATCCAAAACAGTAGAACTTTGGACTTGGGAGAGTAAAGCTATAAGGGAAAAAAAGATAAAAGGATAATATTAAAAATTTTAAAAAATTAAAAGAAGGAAGGCGAAAGATAAAATTTATAAATTTTTCAAATAAATCTTAAAATTTCATAACGAAATAAATACTTTTTGAAAATTTTAAAAATTTGTACTATTTCTTTATTTTAATAGAATAGTTCTTCTACGGGTTAATAATTAACCTATTTAGAAAATAGATATATAAAATTTTTTACATATACAGTCTATATATATATATAAGGGCAATGTTGTGTTTTCCTTTTAGCTTTTTCTGAGAAGTTGGGGGTGGGGGAGAGGAAGTGGAGGTTATGGAGTTATGATTCACGTGTGGAAGCTGTGCCAAAAAATTGCAAGGGATCTGCATAGCTGTGGCTGCCTATGAGAAAACCGAGTTAGAAGAAAAAGGCACTTTCTACTTTAGAATGTTTTTTAATATCATCTGTGTGTGTCTCTGAGGCGAGAAAGAATAAAGAGAATCAACATTGGTGACTGTGCTATTATACGCTTACTGCTACTACTCTTTTTATGGACAGGAAATGCACACTGCAATGACACGGGATTCTTTATTTGTACAGAGTGAATGAGACCAGCAGGAACCACTCTGTTCAGTGCCAATTTTTCCAAATTGTCTTCCTTTTATCCCCAATCCCATAGCCTTTTGGCATTAGATCCACCCCCGATTGATTCCCACTAAAATCGTTCACACTTCAGTACCTATATAGATATATTCTTTTCATACTTTTTAAATTTAACAGTGATTGGAAGAATATTATACTCTCACGGTCCCCTTTTATCTATTCATTTTAATTCATTTACAAATTAAAAAAAATAATATTTTTAGTTAATTAATTATTATTTTTTATTTTATCTTTAAATTATCTCTCTCTTTATTAAAGAGTAATCAAATTTTAAAATTTTACGTGTGATAAGTATATTTAATTTATTTTTATTTTTCACTACAAATACATAATACTTATTGTATTAAAAAAGGGTATTTGTGAAAAAAAATATATCAATTAATATCGTCTTGATTTGTTACTTAGTACAGATAAATTGAGACAAACATCTTAATTAAAATAGATAGACAAAAAGGGACAGAATGAGTAATAAATAAGTAATTTGTGACATAAATTGTTCATTTGATTAAATTAATTAGTTATTAAATTGTATTTCACTTTATTCTATTTCCCATTGTTGTTGTTTATAGAGGTTTTTGGACAAAAGTGATGAACTAATTTAAAGGGAACATAACTTGACTCAAAATAATAATCAAAATGTGTGATACCCCAATCTCACATGGAATTGGGATGAGAAATATGAATGGTATATAAAGATGGACCTAAGCCATTATCAACTTGGAATATCCATTTTGGCCCAACGACAACGGCGGTCAAATAGTTGACCGTGAATACTACCAGACTCATAGTCGCGCTCCTGGGTTCGCGAACACGGGACGTGACATTTGATATTAGAGAAGGTAACCAACTCCCGATATGGGAACTAAGTGCTATACCGTGCGCGATGGGAACCACTTCTTGAATCTCATGCCTGATATCTCAATCCCACATGAGATTGGAGTAAGTCGCACTACCGAATCCGCGGACATATAACGTGACAAAAAGTATATAAAAAAATGACTTTTCCCGTCATAAAGGAATAGATAAATGATATCTATTGATTTGTGTAGGAATAACAATTCCCTAATATTAAATCTTCTATTTTTTTTTTAAATTTAAAAATCATAATATCTAACCAAACATTAACAATAAATTTAATTTCATATTATTCTCGTTCCTTATTTCAAAAATATCAAATCAAACAGCTCGGAAGTTTTTTGAAAGTAAGTATATGCACCGTCTTTCTAGTGGAAGCGTGTGAATTGGTTAGGGTGGGACCAAGGAAAGGAGGAGGCCAATTGGTTTTTGCAGAAACTAATGGTCTGATTTGTCATTTACTTAGTGGTGTCATTTGGTTTGGGGTCCAAATTGGATGAAAGCGAGTGGACCCCATTTGATCAATTTTATTTTAGTTTTATTCCTTCTTTTGATAAATTGACGAATCCAAATCAAATCCTACAACTTAATTGTTACTTCATTCGAATATATTTATGTGTCATAATTAAAAGGTTTTATTATTTTATTTATTTATTATATTAAAAAATTAAATATTATTAATATTAATTTTATTACTATATCATTTATTAAATAGTTTTAAAAATAAAAATATAATAAGTTTAGAAAGAAAGTTGAGCAAATAAAGTAAAAAAATAGTTGTAGAGAATATTAAATTTAAAAGTACTTTTGAAATATATAAATAAAGTTTTAGAAATTTAAAAAATTAATTAATTTTTCTTAAATTATATGAAATAATTAATTGTGACAGATAAATAAGGACGAAAAGGATATCACTTTATCTAGAAATGGAATTACATATTTGGAGTTAGGAATGGAGAGCAAGTTGAATAAATTTATAGATGTTTTTATCACTTAAAAAATACTATATTTGTAACTAAAAGTTTATTTGAGTTGTAAAATCTTTTAAACGGGAATTTAATAAATTACTCATAATTATGAAGTAAATCATATAAATAAAATTTTTTTAAACCTTCAATTTTTTAGTAAGATAAATTGATACAAAACAAATCCAACGCGTTAAACATGCATTTCTTACACTTGTTTTCCGGGAAAAAGACAAAAGTTAAAGATGGAAACACGAAATTATCCTTACCTCTTTGGCTTGCACTTTGGAGCCGATGTCACCCATTTCGTCACGACCCTGACGTGTCTGACGCAGTTTAAAAGGTTTGCCGGTTTTTGTTTCTATCTGACTTGTGCTTATCTCTTTCTCTTTATCTTGTTTGTCCCAACATTGCAAATAAAAATATATTTTTTAAAAAATTAGTCTATTTATTTCATAAAATTTAAAATTTATAATATTTTAATACTTAATAATTCTTTCTATCATTATTGTTCTCAATAAATTTATAATTTATCAAGTAATTTTCAACTATCTTTTTCAATATAAATTTCGATCAGAAAAGTCATCATTTTTATATGTGATTATTGTGAATTTGATTCAAAATAAAATCAATAAATATAAAATTATAAAGTATTAGAAGAGGAGAAAAGAGAGAATTACTTAGATACGATTTCATTGATGGTTCGTTTGTTTACATATGATCCCTATTTATAGAAGTTTCGATACAAAATCTGAAAAGTTAAGAAATGAATTTCATAATGCTATCTTATCTCATCCATTAATAACCTTAGAAGAAGAGTCACATTATCTTCAAGATAACGAACAGTCATGAACAGCCACTTAATATTTTCATAACATTCCCCCTTGAATGTTCATTAACCACTTCGAAAAATGCCTCGTTAAAAATCTTCATAGGAAAAACCCTGTGGGACAAAAATCTAGTGAAGGAAAAGAGTACACTTTCCATTCTAGAGGGAATACTGCCTCATTAAAAATTTGACTAAGAAAAACCCAATAGAGAAAAACCTTAGTTAGGGAAAAAGAGTACAATATACATACTCCCCCTCTTAATAACATATTCAAGATGACTTTATATCCTTCAACCGATGCATTCCAATTTTATGTACTAATTTTTCAAATGAAGCAGTCGGCAATGCCTTAGTGAATAAATCTGCCAGATTATCACATGATCGAATATGTTGCACATCTATTTCACCTATCTTTTGGAGTTCGTGAGTAAAAAAAAAAATTGATGAAATATATTTTATCCTATCTCCTTTAATATATCCACCTCTTAATTGAGTTATACAAGTTGCATTATCTTTATAAAGAAGTATGGAAATTTCCTTTTCAGAAAGTGATCCATAATTTTCTTGGATATAATGGATCATTGATCTCAACCACACACATTCTCGACTTGTCTCGTGAATAGCTATAATTTCAGCATGATTAGAAGAAGTAGCTGCTATATATTGTTTTGTAAAGCACCATGATATAGCAGTACCACCACATGTAAATAAATAACTAATTTGAGAATGTGCTTTATGTGGATCTGATAGATAACTAGCATCAGCATATCCAATCAACATTTGACTAGTTCTATTTGAATAAAATAGTTCAAAATCCATTGTCCCTTGGAGATATCTTAGGACATGTTTAATCTCATTCCAATGTCGTCATAGTGGGGAAGAACTGAATCTTGCTAATAAATTCACAGAAAATGCTATATCGGGTCTAGTATTATTAGCAAGGTACATCAATGCACCAATTGCACTGAGATATAGTACTTCAGGACCAAGTAATTCTTCATTATCTTCTCGAGATAAAAAATGATCTTTATTTATATCTAACGACCTCACGACCATTGGAGAACTTAATGGATGTACTTTGTCCATATAAAACCTTTTAAGAACTTTTGTTGTATATGTTGATTGATGAATAAAAATACCATCTTCCAAATACTCAAATTGTAAACCAAGGCAAAACTTAGTTCTGCCAAAATCCTTGATTTCAAATTCTTGCTTCAGGCTATTTCTGGCTTTTTGAAGTTCTTCTAGAGTTCCAATAAGGTTAATATCATCAACATATATCACAAGTATCACAAAACCAATTCCAAATTTCTTAATAAAAATACATGGACATAGTGGATCATTTTTATATCCTGATTTCAATAAATATTCACTAAGACGATTATACCACATGCGTCCAGACTACTTTAAGCCATATAATGACTTTCGTAATTAAATGAAATAATTTTCACGAGGGTTAGAATTATATGCGTCAGGCATACTAAATCATTCTGGGATTTTCATATAAATATCATTATCAATATTCACATATAAATAAACAGTCATAACATCCATTAGACACATGTCAATCTTTTCATGTACTACTAAACTCATAAGGTATCGGAGTATAATTATATATATCAGAGGTGAATATGTTTCATCGTAATCAAGACCCGATTTTTGCGAAAAACCTTGTGCCACAAGTCGTGCTTTATATCTTACGACTTCATTATTTTTATTTCGCTTTCACACAAATATCCATTTATAACTAATTGGTTTTACACCTTCTGGAGAACTTAATGGATGTACTTTGTCCATATAAAACCTTTTAAGAACTTTTGTTGTATATGTTGATTGATGAATAAAAATACCATCTTCCAAATACTCAAATTGTAAACCAAGGCAAAACTTAGTTCTGCCAAAATCCTTGATTTCAAATTCTTGCTTCAGGCTATTTCTGGCTTTTTGAAGTTCTTCTAGAGTTCCAATAAGGTTAATATCATCAACATATATCACAAGTATCACAAAACCAATTCCAAATTTCTTAATAAAAATACATGGACATAGTGGATCATTTTTATATCCTGATTTCAATAAATATTCACTAAGACGATTATACCACATGCGTCCAGACTACTTTAAGCCATATAATGACTTTCGTAATTAAATGGAATAATTTTCACGAGGGTTAGAATTATATGCGTCAGGCATACTAAATCATTCTGGGATTTTCATATAAATATCATTATCAATATTCACATATAAATAAACAGTCATAACATCCATTAGACACATGTCAATCTTTTCATGTACTACTAAACTCATAAGGTATCGGAGTATAATTATATATATCACAGGTGAATATGTTTCATCGTAATCAAGACCCGATTTTTGCGAAAAACCTTGTGCCACAAGTCGTGCTTTATATCTTACGACTTCATTATTTTTATTTCGCTTTCACACAAATATCCATTTATAACTAATTGGTTTTACACCTTCTGGTATTCAAACTACAGGTAAAAAAACCTCACGCTTTGCAAGTGAGTTTAACTCCGATTGAATCGCATCTTTTCATTTTGGCCAATCATTTCTATGACGACATTCTTCAACTGATGTTGGTTCAAGGTCCTCATTATCTTTTAACACTTTAAGTGCTATATTGTATATAAAAACATCATCAACAGTTATTTCCGTCCGATTCCAACTTCTGCCAGAAGTTATATAATTAATGGACATCTCACTATTCTGTTCACTATTTTCAGATATTTGAATCTTTTCATCAATTTCCATTTGATCCTTTTTTCCTAATTCTTCAATTGGATCATTCTGATCAGTTAATCCTCTTTTTTTTCGAGAATTTTTATCTTTTGAACCAATGGGTCGTCCATGTTTCTGACGTGTTTTTGATTCAATAGCTATAAGAAATGTATTTTGTCCTAGTAGGACTTCTATCCGAATAGGAGTATCTATTACTGGAATATGTGATTTAGTTACCCTTGTAGAGTCAGCAAAAGAATCTGGCAGTTGACTTGCAAGTCTTTACAAATGAAAGATCTTTTGAACTTCTAGTTCACTTGCGCTTGTGCACGGATCTAAATAATTCAATAATGTTGTCCAGGCAAACTTCTTTTTATGTGGTTTATGTTCTCCCCCTAATTTAGAAAACAAAGTTTCATCAAAATGACAATCAGCAAATCTTACTGTGAATACATCACCAGTCAATGGTTCAACGTATCTAATTATAGAGGGAGAATCATATCCAACATATATTTCCAACCTTCTTTGAGGACCCATTTTAGTATGTTGATTTGGCGCTATTGGTACATACACAGCACACCAAAAAATTCTCAAATGAACAATATTTGACTTGAAACCAAAAGCCAATTGTAAGGGAGAAAATTTATGATAATTTGTTGGCCTTATGCGCACAAGTGCTGCAGCATGCAAAATAGCATGTCTCCAAGCAGTTGTAGAGAGATTTATTCTCATCAATAACAGTCTAATAATTAATTGTAACCGTTTAATGAATGATCCAGTTAGACCATTATGAGTATGAATATGAGCTACTGGATGTTCAATAGTAATGCCAATTGACATGTAATAAGTATCAAAGGTTTGGGAGGAATATTCTCCAATATTATCTAGACGGATCCTTCTGATAGGATAATCTAAAAATTTCTAAAAATTGCGCTCTTAAGCGAATTATTTGGGCAAGAAATCTCGCAAACACCAAGTTGCGAGTTGATAATAAACTGACATGAAACCATCGGGTCGATGTATCAATTAAAATCATAAAGTATTTGAATTGCCCACATGGTGGATTAATTGGTCCACATATATCACCATGAATTCTTTCTAGAAATATTGGGGACTCAAACTCCACTTTTGTTAGAGACGGTTTAATAACCAATTTCCCTTGAGAACATACAGTACATGAAAGTTTATCAGATGTCAAAATCCTTTAACTTTTCAAAGGATGACCATGCGTATTTTCAATTATCCTTTGCATCATAATAGCTCCTGGATGACCCAAACGGTCATGCCAAATGATAAATGTAGCAGAATTAATAAACTTTTGATTTACTGAATGATGTTGTAACACCCCACGACTACGTACCCTAAAAGGGCGGGGATGTCACCCCGTCCCGTAGGACAAGGGGTCTTTAGAACGAGGTATAAAATATAAAGGCAATCTCCAAAAGGATCAATTTAGATAAATAAAGAAATATTCTTATTACATCAGGCTCAACTTGGAGCAAAACGGAATAAAACAAAATATTGTTTAGAAGCATAAGCAATAAATGTCTCCTAGAACGGATAGAGAAAATAGCAAAAGCTTCAACTATTACATGTCCCGCTGACTCAGCACAGTCTATCTCCTGAAAACATGATATAAAACGGTGTGAGAATAAATCTCAGTAAGTCCTGTGTGTGCACATGGTGTTTTTAAATAATTCGTATATGCAAAGTGTAAAACATTCGTAGACATAATTTGGCAAGTCATAAACAATCTCTTTTCGCAATGAGTGGGTTTTTCTCAATGTCACACTTTGTACAAAATAAATCCTCCACTCGGATAAAAGTCATGTCACCACACATTGGGCTCCATGAGAACAAATTGGCCAAGGCACCACACTTTGTGCACCTTGTCCGGACCAGATTACCACACGTTGGACGTTCTGATCAAGATGAGTCTACAGCCCACCGGGTGAGATACTCCTCCATCTCTACACCCAACAAAACCATCCGGGTGTCCATGCCGGGAATATAATTACCATACCAGGTACACATGCTAGCTCGGATTGGCCTGACCAACCAACACTGTCTCCTCTTCAAGCAGAGTTCATCTTCTGGAGGTGGCCTCCTGCCAGAAGACTTACTCGAGCTCTCCAAGACTAATATTGTTAGCCTACCCTTATTGAGTACTCAACGAACATATCCGTCAATTCCTGATTCAAAATATTTCCAAACCTTGGCTTTGTAAAACGTGGTTTTCTTTAAAAGAGATTTCTAGAAATTTAAGGAAAAGAATAGTTTTCTTGATATAATTATTAGTTTGACAAAACCGTTTAAAGAATAAATATCCACGTTTACAACCCAAGTAAACATAGTTTAACAATAGCTTTACCAAGCTTCACAACATAGACTTGCCATCACAGCATTTAACAAAACAGTTTATAAAAGGACTTACCATCACAATATTTAATAAAAGAGTTTATGCAAGGACTTACTTGATATGCCTCAGATAAATGCGATAAATTCACAACTGGTTTTCCTCAATTATTCTCCTGATCTAAACCATATAATATCATGATCAGGGTCTTAATTAATTCAAACATGCTCTAATCCCATTTATTTCCATAACAATTCGCAATCTCCTATTTAATTCAAAGTAAACTATTCAATCCCCAAAGGTCAAATACTACGACCACATGTTTATCTCGCTAATAAACACCATTACACTTTACTTTCGACATCAAGGGAGGGTATTCTCTTACCTTGCAACTACCGGGTAATGAGGTTTCGATGCTCCTATGGTGATCGTCTCGAGTTCGCTTGAGAAGAAGAGATAAGCTACCTCCTTTGCTTCAGTTGACCGAAAATTTAGGAAGAAGAGGAAATCAGCCTCTATAGGGCGTGATTTAAGGGTAGAAGAAAGATAAAAGAATCATTAGAGAAAACGGCATAAAGAGGTTGAAAGGATTTGTGCTTACCTTAGGGTGTGCTTGGAATAACTCTTGTGGTTTCGAAAATTTGCAGAGAGATGTTGCTGAAATTTTCATGCAGAATGGAGAGAGTAAACGGTTGTTATGGTTTAAAATTGGAAAAGATTGGTTTAGGGTTAGATGGTGATGTTTAGATAGACTCCTAATGATTTTAGGTTTCTTGGACAGCAAAGGCGAAATTTCTAGCTTGCGCGCGTCTCCTTGCTGCCGGTTTTTAGATGAGTTTTATGGAGGAAAAGATTCTATGCTGGCCGAAATACTGCTCAAAGGAAGGGCTGAATGTGTTCAGAATTTTGGGCCAAACGAAGAAGAGTTTGAGTGAGTTTTGATGACTGAAAAATCTTGTGCAAGTGCTGTGAAAATTCTGTGCAAGTGTAGCAAGTTTTGGACTGGTTTGGCTGCTATAATTCTACCGAAATTTTCAGAGGAAAATTGAGGGTTTTGGGCGCTGAAAATAGCTTGTTCAGCTGGGGTTTTTCAGTGAATGATGTGTGCAGAATTTCGGTTGAAGTAGGAACACAAAGCTGGCCGAAAATCCTGCACAAAGCTGTCCAAATTTTTCTGTGTATATGCTAGACGAATTTCAGTGTTTTTGTGTGAATAAAATTCTGGTTTTGTGCAGCTAAGGTAGTTGAATTGTTAAGGAGTGTTCTAGGTGTTTTAAGTTAGGATTTTCAGAGTTGGATTGTAGCTAAAGATGGCTGAAATTTCAGACAGCTTATGTAGATACAAGCTGCCGAAATTCAGCTAGGAAAAGGAAGAAATCCTAGTTGAATTTGGATTGACATAAAATCTGGTTTTATCAAGGATTTGGATAAGATTTCCTCTAGTCCTAGAAGAGTTTGGATTGAGCTAAAGGTGCTCCAAGGTGGTGGTCAAAATCTGGAAAAATCGCCAGAAGATTTCCAGCTTATTGTTTCCGAAAATTCAAGGGAACAAAAGCTGAAAATAAAACAAATTTCATCCTTAGCTAAAATCCTTGAACTTAGGAGTTAAATATAGAGTCTTACTCCTATGGAAGTGGCGTTTAAACCCAAAGAAGATATCTAAGACTTTAGTTAAAATATTTTTCTAAAACAATTAAATAAATAAAATGATTATGGCTAGAATTCTTGAAGAGGTAAAATAAGATTTTTCCCTAATATATTCCCTAACTCTAATATTCATCAAGAAGAGTTTTATACCACTTGAAATTCTTCAAGGTGGCTCCTAGCTAGGGGGTTTTTCGAAAATCCTAAGGAACACAAGCTGAAAATTAAAGGTGAACTTTATTCACATCAAAGTCCTTGAATTTAGGAAATAAATATAGAGACTTATTTCCTTGGAGTAAAAATACTAAAAGTTCTCTAGGATAGCTAGATTCTTTTTCGGCCAAGATAAGAAACGGTCTAAAGAAAAGAATTTCAAGAAGAGAAACTTACTTCACAAAAGGTAGGATTCGAACTCGGGTCACCAAAGGAAATCACCAACCTCCCCGCTATTCCAAAACAACTCCAATGCTAATTTTTCTACAATAAGTTCTTACCACCCTAATACTCATCCTTCCAAGTCTTCGACCAAACCTCCCTTAAACAAGTCTTTAACAACACAACTATTTCACATCAATTAATTCAAATGCAAGAGCAACTGAAAAATTCACATGCATCATGCAAATAAAATTATTCTAGCTACCACATAAAATGCAAGATGCTATGCAATGCATGACTTTTTTTCCTATAGTCAAAGGTGGTTTTGGGCGGGGTATTACAGATGCAATTCAATTACATGGATTTTTGTGCTATATAGGCCAGATGAAAGAGATGGTAACTTTTCTAATAAAAATTTCTTATCCGACATTATTTGAGTAATATAGAGATACTCAAAACCATTTTATTCCATTATTTCAATGTGATATCTATTTCGACGAATATCATTAAAACTTGATAAATTTATTCAAAATTATGAAGAAAATAACGCTTTAGGAATAATAACATTTATTCCTCCGGGTAATACAATATTAGCTCTTCCAAAGCCTTCAATCAACTTTATACTACCATCTATAGTATTAACATTTGTTTTTCCCATCTGCAGGTAAAAGAAATATTTTCTATTTTTCAATATGGTGTGTGTTGTACCACTATCAATTAGGCATATATCTTCAACGCCACTTGTATATCTAGTAAGCGGAATAATAGCCATCTGGGCATAACAAAACATATATAAATTTAAATACTCAAATAATAAAAACTTTAAACGCTAATTACTATTACAATGCAAAAAATATAAAACATAAAAGAAACATATTAAAAGTAAACTTCTAATTTTTCTGTAACCAGATCAAAGAAAACAAGATATCAATTCTACATACTTTTTGAATCCCTTTTCTCGATATTGTTGTTGTAGGAGCACATTCGAGGCATGAAAAGTATAGAAAGTTTTTTCTAACATATCATCATCAGTAATATTTTCTCCACACAGTTTTAGCTACGAGCTAATTTTAAAAATAGCAGAATTACACTCACTAACGGATTTAAAATCTTGTAATTGTAAGTGCATCTAGTCATACCGTGCATTTGGAAGGACGACCATCTTTTGGTGATCAAACCTTTATTTCAAATTAGTCCACAAAATAAGTGAATTTTTCACGGTAAGGTATTCAACCTTTAAGTCATCATGAAGATGATGGCAGAGAAAAATCATAACTTTAGTATCCTTTTGTGATGATGATGGATTTCCTTCTATAATGGTATCTACCAGACCCATTTCAGTTAAATGCATTTCAGCATCTAGTGTCCAAGATAAATAGTTTTTCCCAATAATATCAAGAGTTGCAAACTCAAATTTGGTGAGATTTACCATGTAAATACAAAATCAAATAGAAAAAGTACCTACCTTCCTCTTTTGTTCTAGAAAACTTCAAAAAACCAGACTTCTTGATTGCATGGATCGAGAGAATTTCGATGGTATTGATTTGATTATCACCTTCAATAGAACGGTTTTAATAGCGTCACCGTGATTATAACTTTCAGTAAAACAATTTCGGTAGAGTCTTGTACTGATAACGTATTGTGAATTTGATTCAAAATAGAATCAGTAAATATAAAATTATAAAGTACTAGAAGAGGAGAAAAGAGAGAATCACTTAGATACGATTTCATTGATTGTTCGTTTGTTTATATATGACCCATATTTATAGAGGTTTCGATACAAAATCTGAAAGGTTAAGAAATGAATTTCACAAATGTTATCTTATCATATCCATTAATAACTTTAGGAAAACGAACAATCACATTATCTTCAAGATAACGAACAGTTGCATTAATAAAAAATGAACAGCCACTTAAGATTTTCATAACAGTGATCAATTTATATGTCTATTTTTTAAAACAAAAAGCACATGCAATGTGGGTGGTTTTTTTTTTTTTTGGTCAGAATTTATATCGAAAAAAAAAGTTAGAGACCACTTGATAGGTTATAATTTTATTAAGGATTATAATAATTAAAAAAATCACTAAATACTAAAACGTTACGAATTTAAAATTTTAAGATCAAATAAGTTAATTCCTTTATTATTTTTTTTAATAATGAAAATTAAAGAGCCGAAGGCACTTTCCCTTTCCTTGTATGGGCGGATGGAGGATTGTCCACTTGCTTCCTCAAAACTGCGAGTAAATTATATTAAAAGTAATTTATAAAATTAATTTCCCAACTACTTATTTTTTAAAAATAATTTGAAATGTTTTCTTTTAAATTTTATTCCTAAACTATTTTATTATTTTATTTAAAGTAATTCTAAAAAAGATTACTACTGGACTAAAAATAACAAAATAAAAAATATATTAGGAGGCCTTGAAATTATATGGGATCTTCTAAAGCACGACAACCAGTATTCTGCCTAAAGTTTTTCTTCTTCTTTCTATCAAAGGGAGATTTATCTTCAAAAATGTTGAAAGGCCAAAAAAAAAAAAAAAAAAAGGATAAACTTCCGCTTTTTCTTAAGAATGAATATTTTTTATTTTGCCCTTGCCCTTTTTATTTCTTAGCGACGAAGGCATCCACTGTCTTTACTAACTCATGTCCCTTATTGCTAATTTTTACAAGAATGTCATTTGTGGAATTTTAAAAGTAATCTTGGAACAATTTAATCAAATATGCAACTATCTTGAATTTTAAAAGTAATCCCTTTTGCTAATGAAAGGTTGTTTCTTTTTTTTTTTAAATGTAAATACATTATTACTTTGAGAAAAAATTATTCATGATTATGAAATTTTATCCATATGTTTATGTATATGTGTATCTAGATTTTTTATTTGATAAGAGATATTTTTATGTAATTGTGTTATTATTTTAAAATAATTATATATAAAAATATATAATGATACTGATGTAATGTATAAATTACTTTTAGTTCAAAAAATAAATAAATAAATAAATTGTTCAAGAACTTTTAATGGATTTCAGCGGAGTAAAAGCCTCCAAAAAGTCTCTTGCCAAGTTGAAACTTCCATTGCTTCTAGACCCAAAACGAAAAAAGAAAAATTCGAAAAAGGAAAAAGAAAAATGAAAAGGAATGCAAATAATGTCAGCTATGGATCTTGAAGTTACGCAATAAATGAGATACGATCACCCAAGCTGGGGTAGTTGTGAAACTACTCAACTACCCACCTAATCGGTAACCATTTTTAATACCTAAAAGTATTTAAATAAATAAAAGAAGCATCAACCATTTATGGGATCCGAGCAGTGTGATTTGTTGTTAAAGGCCCCAAACTATTTATTAGTCATTAAAATTTAGGAACAAATTGATTTTAGGTTGAAAATGGTGGGGGCATAAGAGTAATTATCCTAATTTGTGTTTATCTCTATTCAAGAATAAAAATATTAATAAATAAATCTGCTTAAGATTTGTGAATCGAATCTAGAATTTATATTTTATATAGTTATTTTTGTCAAAAAATTATTAATTTTTTATTAATGCTATTTTTTAAAGCGTAGTAAAAAGTAAAAAGAAAAATGAAAAATGAAATTTTACGTATTAAAGTTAAAAAATGAATATGTTATGAGCTTGAAGCAAACTTTGTAAATTGAGAAAGAGGCGTAAACTTCTTTGCCAAGAAAGATCTTTCCTTCCGCACTTACTATATAATTAATTTACATTTTTTTTCCTACTAAATAAGTTATTATAGTAGTGGTGGATTTCATTCTATTACAATAATTTTTTAGGAATTCTTTTGATTATATTAAAATTTCAAAATCAATAATATGATGGCCTTCGAAGGATTATTAAATTACACTTAATTCAACATGTCATTTAGATAATAACTAAATGATTGAGTGCCAGTAGAATATCAAATCTTTATAGAATAAAAAATTATATTTAAATCCAATATTAGTTATATGTAACAAGGCATTTTTTTTTTTTTTACAATTGTTTTTGCATTTTTATCATATGGATTTTTTTTTTATGTAATTGGCCTATGACCCAAAAAGAAGGATTTTCTTTTTTTTTTTAAGAATAAGAAGAAAAAGTTTTCCTATTTTACATTGATTTTCAAATTAGTTAATTCTTTGTATTGACCTTTTTGTCTCTGAACTTTCTGTACTACAATCTTTTTATTCTTCGTTTTCCCCCCTCAATTTTCTAGACAAGAGTAAGAATTGACATGACTTGGACTCATCTTAATGGTTTTTAAAAATATTGCATATTCAAGAGCCGGCACGACAGCTAATGAAGTGGACCAATTATTATTATTTTTTAATTATCAGCATATGATAATGTTTTTTTTTTTTTGTTATAAGCATATGATAATGTTTATATACATAGAGTACACCCACTCTTAAGTTATTAATTGAATGTTTATTAAGTAAGTATGATTAATTTGCCATTGAGGTAAAATGTTAATGGGCCTAATGGCCAACTAGTTAATTTGTCGTCTAAAAAAATGTATTTGAACCCTTAAGTACAAAAAAAGAAAAGTGCAGCTAACCTATAATTTTTTTTTTTTTAAAATTCATGGAAAACTTCAAATATTGCATCCATAGTACTTATTATGTATTCATTGACAATTTAAAATATATTAATACTAACAAGTAAAAATAAGCTAATTATAAGTGCTAATAATTTACGAGTCGATCAACATGTTGTTGTTGTTGTTTTTTAATTATTTTTAAAAATATTTTTAAAAAATTCTACATTATTGTAATAGTTATAAAATTGAAGACCTCTTGATTTGACAAAAAATATTTCATCAGTTCATCAACTACCTTGACTTTTTTGGGCCAAAAATCTATTAAAAAATGAAAAAAATAATGTGACATATCTTGCACGCGAAACATTTTGTTTTTCCCTTTTTGTTCAAATGGTACAAAAGAAAGAATATCTAAAAGCCAGACAAAAAATTTGGTGTCAACAAAATTGTCATATTCTCTAAAATTACAGTGGTTTAATTCTAATTAATGGGATTAAAATTTGTAGTTAGTCATTTTTTGTATTTAAAAAACCAAAAGAAATCATAAAATATACCTTAAAAAGATCGCCGCTTTGAAAGGTACAACAAGAGAAGTCATCTAAGCCGCCATTAGGCAGACGCATTTTATGTTTCTTGAAGATATTTTCTAGTCAAGATCAGTCTCCATTCTTGTAGCTATCGCAGCCGCTTGGAGAAAAAGACATCCCACAAAAACATATCGAAATATTTATTACAATTTTTTTTATACATATTCCATCAATAATTAGCTATATATATATATATATATATATATATTTGCTGAAAATTTTGATTTTTTCTTTATTTTTATTTTTTTGTTGAAAAAAGAAGATAAAGTAGTATTCCACACCACTGCAGTAGTGTTATAAAAGTTGGGTAGGGTTAGAATAAAATCTATATACTACACACTAAGAAAACTCTAACTATTTTTTGCACAAAAATTTCTTCAAACATATCTCTTTCTTTTTCTCACAATTTTCTCTCATAATTCTTTTTACAAAATGATAGTGTATTTCAAACTTAGAGAATATCTCTATTTATAGAGATCTTAATTAGTGGAATTCATCATCTTCCAATAATCTTAATTAGTGATGTCTCCACTAAATGGTGGACATCCATAAAAATCTATAATTAGTGGAGTTTCCACTAATTCCCTAATAGTTCACATAAATCCATAATTAGTGGAGTTTCCACTAATATATTCATAACACTCCCCCTCGGATGTCCATCCATTACATTAAGAATATGTCTCGTTAAAACTTTATTAGATAAAAACCTAGTGGGAAAAAAATCTAGTAAAGGAAAAAGAGTACACTATTCTATATGTCTGTTTATTACTCCCCATGATGAGATGATTCCTTTAAATCTTTGAATCGATGCATACCAATTTTATATCTCAACTTCTCAAATATTGCAGTAGGTAAAGTCTTTGTGAAAATATCTGCGAGATTGTCATATGACCGAATTTGTAGCACATCAATTTTACCTTTCTTCTGGAGTTCATGAGTAAAGAAGAATTTTGATGAAATATATTTTGTCCGATCTCCTTTAATATATCCTCCTCGTAATTGAGCTATACAAGCTGTATTGTCTTCATAAAGAGGAGTTGGAATATCTCTGATAGATGATAATTCACAACTTTCTCGAATATCATGAATTATTGATCGAAACCATACACATTCTCTACTTACTTCATGAATAGCTATACTTTCAGCATGATTTGAAGAAGTAGCTGCTTGGAGATATCGAATAACATGTTTAATTCCATTCCAATGTCGTCGTGTTAGTGAAGAACTAAATCTTGCTAATAAATTGATAGCAAAGGTAATATCAGGTCGTGTATTGTTAGCAAGATACATCAATACACAAATTATACTGAGATATGGTACTTCAGGACCAAAGAGTTCTTCATCATCTTCTTGAGGTCGGAAATGATCTTTATTCACATGTAATGACCGAACGATCATTGGAATACTCAATGGATGTGCTTTGTCCATGTAAAATCTTTTTAGAACTTTTGCTGTATATATTGATTGATGAAACTTGCCAAATGTTCAATTTGTAAATCAAGGCAAAATGTAATTTTACCAACATCTTTGATGTCGAATAATCAATTGTTTATTGGAGCTCTTTAAGAGTTCCAATAAGATTAATATTATCAACATATATCACAAATTTAGAACCAAATTTCTTAATAAAAACATATGGACATACCTGATCATTTTCCGCTTTCAATTGAACCACATACGCCCAAATTGCTTCAGGCCATATAATGATTTCTGCAACTTGATGGAGTAATTTTCACGAGGATAATGTTTATATGCTTTAGGCATGTAAAATCCTTCAGGGATTTTCATGTAAACATTCCATATAAGTAAGCAGTGACAACATTTAATAGGCACATATCTATCTTTTCATGTACTACCAAATTGATAAGATATCAGAGTGTAATAGCATCAACAATAGGAGAATAAGTTTCATCATAATCCATACTTGGTTTTTGTGACAAACCTTGGATTACTAACCGTGCTTTATATCGTACGATTTCATTATTTTTATTGCGCTTTTGCACAAATATTCATTTGTAACCAATAGGTTTTACACATTTCGGTGTTCAGACTACAGGTCCGAAGACTTCACGTTGTGTCAGTGCATTTAACTCCGATTGAATCGCATCTTTCCATTGTAGCCAATCTTTTCTATGCCGACATTCATCAACTGATATTGGTTCAGGATCATCATTATCTTGTATAACATCAAGAGATATATCATATGCAAACATATTATCAATAATTGTTTCTATCCAATTCTAACTTCTATCGGAAGTTGTATAATTGATAGAAATTTCAGTGTTATTTTCATCAATTTCTGGTTCTTTGTCATCAGTTTTTTCTTGGTTTTTATCATTTTTTTTCTTCAATATGATCATCTTTATCATTTAATCCTTTCTTCTTTCGATGATTTTTATCTTTAAAACCAAGAGGTCGGCCATGCTTTTGGCATGCTTTTGCCTCAACAGTTATAAGTATAATCTTTTGTTCTGCTAGAACTTCAATTCAAATAGGAGCATTTATAGCTGGAATATGCGATTTTGTTACTTTTCTGGAGTCAACAAAAACGTCTGACATTTGATTTGTAATGCTTTACAAATGAATTATCTTTTGCACTTCAAGTTCACATGCGCTTGTACGTAGACCAAGATAATTTAATGATGTTATCAAATCAAGATCATTCTTTTTTTGTTATCTTCCTAATTTAGGGAATAATGATTTCACAAGAGAATAATGGAAATGTAAGAATATTATGAGGAATACTACATACATAACAATTAGGAAATGTAAAGAAATATATTTAAAAAAAAAACTCTATATATATCTCACTCTTTCCGGTACCATCTTTTCCCCTTCCTCCTTATCTTTTCTTCTCCTCCGTCCCTCCACCTGTCATCTACCTCTTCTTCTTCCTCGTACAGATATATATATATATATATATATGTATATATATGTATCGATATATATCTCAGTCATCAGTCATTAGTAAATATAAAAAAAAATAAAAAACCTCAAAGCAGATATGAAGACTCGTAATTCATTTGAGACATGGTCAAATTTTGACTTGGTTTCTAACGCAGAAGATTTTGATGTGTTTTCTTTTCCAAGCCAACCGTTTCCGCCTAATTTCAGATCTAACGTAGAAGATTTTGATGTATTTTCCTTTTCAAGCCAACCGCTTCCGCCTAATTTTCCAAACCAACCGCTTCCGCCTAATGTCAGGTCTGATACCTTTGAGGGCTTCCTTTTTTTTTTTAGTGTGCTTACTAATGAAATAATGAAATTAAACTCTCTTTTGGTTTGTTGTGATGTAAATTAGTGGTAGTTCTGGATATGCTACTTTGGATTTTCAATTTGATCTACCCATTCAAGAGACTGCTTTTGATGTTGTTCCTCTGAATGAAGATATACTTGTGCATGATCCTTTATATTCCCTAATGGATTTTGAATAAAGCCAGAATATGGTTCTAGGTTATCATACATTCAAACATGGATTTTGCATGATATTACCTTTACTGATATTGTTTTTCCTTTTCTAGGAGAAACAATGAGTGGTTTTGGCAACGAATTCGGAGTGAGGACCCATAAAATGCATTATATCGAAATTCAAGATATTATTGCAGACGAAATTCCTATGGAGAAGAATAGGAGTAGGAGGCAGAGAGAGGAGAAGGGCAATAGCTCCAAGATACTATCAAAAGAAACCATTTCGCAGTATTTTTACTTGCCAATCAAGAGCGCGGCTAAATAATTGAATATGGGCTTAACCCCTCTCAAGAACAGATGTAGAGAGTTGGGAATTCGTCGATGGTCTCACAGGAAGTTGATGAGTTTGGAGACTCTAATCAAGAATGTTCAGGTTTTCTCTCTCTCTCTCACACACACACACACACACACTTGTAATTTGCAAGTATGAAACTATAAAAGATTTATAAGTAAATAATGATTGAAATGAATGTATCTCCACCGATGATATTACTTCGATTTACAGGAGTGAGCTAAAGACGAAGGAGGACATATAGCTGAGAAGAAGTTAAGAGAAGCCATTGAGATATTGGAACGTGAGAAGAAGTTAGTGGAAGAAAGTCCTGATACGCGGTTGAAGGACTAAACACAGAAATTGAGACAAGCATGTTTCAAGGCCAAATATAATAAGAAATTTAAGGGGATGAGAAAATCCCAAGACTCATTGCGCAGTAACTTCACGGCTAATTCTGTTACTAGTCTAGATGCTGGCCCAAGGAAGAAGGAAGAGGAGGAGGATGCCGAAGAAGAGGAACTGAAATCCATAATTGCTACCTGTTTGTCTTCCTCTAATGCAAACATGGAAAAAGAACAACTATAAATATTCATCCTCAATTTGTCAACTCAATTGAAAAAAAGCAACCATAAGCATGCATCATCAAGTTCACGTGAACACCAGTGAAATGAATGAAGAAAATACAAGTGAACATAAAACTTATTATCAAGAGGAGATAGATTTTTTTTCTGAACTGTTAGCAGTAATATAGTATATATTGACATTCGAATGTAACATCTCAAAGATGTGATACTTATTATTAATGGAAATATCCTTTTCCCTTATTATCTTTTCTATTCCACTTCAGGTGGCCAGTATTGCTCTGTGTTAAGGGAAATATCAAGTGTGTCTATGACCATAACCATGGCCATTGCCATAACTATGATTATAACGATGGCTTCTGCTGGAGCCAACATCAGTCACTTCTGGGAGTGTTGTTGAGCCAGTTGGTCTGGCTTCATGATTTCTCAATAATAACTCATTATTTTTCTTTGCAATGAGGAGGGCAATAAATAAATCTGTATATACCATTTTTCTCGATATTATTATTGCATGACAATATTCGAGGCATGAAAGGTGGAGAATGTCTTCTCTAATATATTTTTTCTCCGCATAATCTTAATTGAGATGTAATTTTATACATCACGGAGTTATATTTATTCACGATTTTAAAATCTTACAACTTCAGGTGTAATCATTTATACCGTGCACTTGGTAGTACGACCATCTTCAGGTGGTCAAATCCTTTTTTTCAACATTTAGATGCATTTTTATATCGAGAACTCATGACATATAATTTTTTCTAGAAATATTAAGAGTTACAAATTCGAGTTTAGTAAGGTTAGCCATATGGATCAATAAATGTATACCTGTTTTCTAACTTTGATAACGACAGAGACTCGTGCTGATAACGTGTTATAAAATTTGGGTAGTGTTAGAATAAAATCCACACACTACACATTAAGAAAACTCTAACTATTTTTTGCACAAGAATTTCTTCAAACATCTCTCTTTCTTTTTCTCACAATTCTTTTTACAAAATGATGGTGTATTTCAAGTTTAGAGAATAACTCTATTTATAGAGCTCTTAATTAGTGGAATACATTATCTTTTACTAATCTTAATTAGTAGTGTCTCTACTAAATGATGGACATCCATAAAAATTCATAATTAGTGGAGCTTCCACTAATTCCCTAATAGTTCACATAAATCCAATATTAGTAGAACTTCCACTAATATATTCATAACAAGTAGAGATTAATTATTTGACACTTTTATGAGCTCTTGCAATGACTTTGAGCAGGGTGGATGGAAATGCCATAAGAAGAAATAAAAGTAAGAAGAGTAAACAATCTTAGAATATCTTAAAAAATTGATGAGTAACTTTAATTATTTTTTCATTTTTTAATATTTTGTGTATGGGAAATCAAAGTAAGAAGAGGAAAGAGTCTTTACAATATTTGCAATTGACAAGTAATTTAAAAATAATTGTTTCAAAAATTTCTACTTACACCACCAAAACTCTAACTTGGCTAACACTTAATTATTCCCCTAATGGTCATTGGATCCCCTGACTATTGGTCAGTGGTTTCAAATACTGAAGTATATAAATTTAAAAAATCGATCCCTTGACTAATGAGATACTATAATATTAATATTGATATGCCTCGAGGAGAAACTTCGATGAACTTTATAGTATAAAAATAGACTGACAAATAATAATAAATATACATTTTTTGAATATCAGACCGTGACTTAACGGGAGCAATCAAAAAGTATTTACAAAGTATTGTCTTCTCAAATAATTCAAAGCAAACCAATTATATGGAGTTAACTTCGGATTTGTTTGATAAAATTGAAATTTGAAAATTGAAATTTGAAAATTGAAATTTGAATATATTTTAATAATGAATTTTGAAATATGAAATATGAATTTAAAGTTTAAATTAATTATAAATTATTTTTTATATAATATTTAATTACAATTTAAATTAAAAAATAAATAAATATTAATAATTAAATAAGTATTTAACGTATTTAAACTTTAAACTTAGGACTAATTTGATAATTCAATTCAACATTTAAAATTGAATGAATTAAATACTTATTTAATACTTAAATATTCAGATTTCAATCTTTAATTTCAGTTTTATTAAACAAGATATTAAGTAACTTTCAGGATTCATTATTTAAATATTTAGATTTCAATCTTCAAATTTTAATTTTATCAAATAAGCCCTTAAGTAACTTTAAATTTACTTAAAATTTATTACAATATTTCAGTACGTCTTAATCTATTAGGTAATAAAAAAAATATTATTAAATATATTTATTAATTAAATATTTAATATTAATCGTTATAAAAAATAATTAATAAAAGACATACTTAATTTATTCAAAGTATTCAATTAGATTCTAGAAGAACGCAGCGAAGTCCAATCCCGTCGCTTGGGGTAAACCTGAATAGAATTGATGTGCCATCTACCACATGATCTTGGATTGCGACAAGAACCCTTTTTCTATATAAATTTTCCCGAATTACTTGTAAAACAATTTTTTACATTTGAAACTTTCAATTAGTAGACGGTTCATGAACTAAAGTATTTGAGGAATATTTGAATTTTGAATGCCTTTTCAACATTTATCCACTTTTTCAATTAATTTTGATACATATAAAGTGATACATTTTTGCGATTTGACTCACAAAAATGGCATTGGCTAGCATTTAACAAGCTAGAATTTCTGATAAGGTGATAGGATAGTAGTTGGTCGGAAGCAATTCGAATTAGGAATTTAGAGTTAGAACTTACAAGAGAAATAAATTATATAAAGAATATATTAAAAGATTTTTAAAAAAAAATTAGAGAGACAAAGGGTAAAATTTAAAGGAATTTTTTATGAAAAATAAAAGTTTTTAAAAAATTTGAAAAGACACCGGGTCTCTTTTCCCCTTCTCTTTCCGTCTCTAATTCTCACCAAAACAAGTGATAAGTCTTGGTTCTATTCTTATCCTCGTCTTCTTCATAAATATTATTAAAAAATGCTAAAATTAATTGACATCAACTTCTCATTCTTATGCATCAGTAGAGGTGATCAATTTCTAAGTCCTCACGTATCAGTTTCGTCTAGTGTAGGTCTTTTCCGACTGCACAAGCGGATAGATTTCAGTTTCTTGTAGTGAGCTACATAGATACAATGAAACCTTCCTTAGCCTCCCAGTGATAATTTATACAACTTATTGGTGATTGGATAGGACTTAATCATTACTAACTAAATACAATGCATGTACTTTGCTTTCTTGCGATAATTTTGGAATTTTAATTGAATGAATGGTATATTTTATTCAAATAATGATCACTATTGAGTTTATTAAATATGGGTTTACATTTAAATTTAGACTAAACTTTTATATTATTATGATTTCAATCTTCTCCTCTCTATTTTTTTTCTCACGGCTTCATTTGGCCAAGAAAATTGTTTGACTGTTGCTTCATTAATTTAGCACGTCCAACCCGATCAACATCCTTCTAGTCACAGCTCTCTCTCACGGACCCACATTCATTTTCCATTTATTATTATTCTCATTGAAAATTATATCTTCAATAACGTATTGCCTTCTGCTAAAAATGCAAGTCACTCTCTTTGTTTGCTTTCTTCTTTTTCTTCTTCTTTGTTTGATCTCATTGTGGTTAATTTTAGATGCTATCGGATATGAATTATCGTTTAAGGCAAGAAAATAAAAAGAAACCAAATATCGGCCTCATATATGCCACTTTTAACATCATACTTTCTTTTATTTTTGTTATAATACTACAAAAATACTTTTTTTAATGGATAGGAGAAAAAGATAGAATCAAGTACTGCTTCTTTAATTATCTCATTAATTAGGCTTGGTTCAATTATTGACTACTGCATGAATTTAAAAAGTGCCCAATATTCCAGTTAGGTCATATCTCGTTGACTTGCTTCATGTTTAAAGCTTGTTGTTCACGGTCACAAATAGATTAGATGTTCTTAAAAGTTTGGCTTTTCTTGCATGGCTGTCGGAATCACTTCTGTGAAGACTTCTTCAGAAGATGATACAAAGAGTCAGTCATGTAATTAGTTAAAGAAATATACATTGTCACTGTAAGGACTTCACTCTCTTGACTGCCAAATTTGGACCTAGTCTTATGCACAAACCTTACAACTATTATATATATATTGTAGTAAGAATCGAAATTTAGTAGAGAAGGCATGAAGAAACACAAGGATGAGGGGACATGAAAGTCCAAACCTAAAAAAAATTAGAAATAAATTCCTAATTTCCTATAATAAGATAGAATAGAAAAGATTTCAATTTTTTTTTACGAATGACCTTATAATTTAGTCAAAACTTGACTTGAGCATGAGTCTTGGCGTAGATAAATGAGTAGAGTCAAGCTAAGTGTAGCCAAAATCAACTTGAAGTTTGTGAAGAGCTGAACTTGATTAATGCTGGACTTGTGAATTTGGCTCAAAACTCCATTAAAAGCTGTATAAATATTATGTATACATATATTTATTTATATATTTTGATGCATTATTGTAGGTGTGTGTCTTCTACTTGCATATTCTTTTTGAAGATATACTTAACTAGCTAAAAGACTACATGATGCACTAACATCAAATTTTTTTACCTTTACTGAAAGCTAGTAGATTTTCCTATAATTAGTGAAGCCAAGTCATGCCAAAAATACAACGATATCTACCCAAAAAAAAAAAAAAAAAAATTGTATAATGAGTGACATTTGAAAAAAGAGAATGAATTTTGTTTTTTAGCTTTATGAATTATATTTTGTTACTTTAAGTTCTCTACTTAATTTTCGCATTGTAAAAGAATATTTTTAGCATCTTCTTTTGTTAATGGATGATTTTTTCTGAGGAAAAATTCAATGAATTTCATTAAAAAACTAGCATCAAACTTGGCCATTACATCCTGGAGTACATCATCCCAAAAAACTTCATCACTGCCTAATGCCGTCGTCCACAGCAAATGGGTTGGGACAGTGCCTCATAACCAACGTAAAATTAATCACGTTTGGATTTGGGGTTGCCCAAAGTAGAAAAAAAAAAAAATGAATCGTTCAATATAAATTGTATATACTTATTATTATTATTATTATTATTATTATTATTATTATTATTATTATTATTATTATTATTATTATTATTATTATTTAATAAAATGAGATCATTTTGAAATTGTACAATTTAATTATAATGAGCGTGTATAAATTATAGCGCAATTTCTGTATGGAATTACACAATTCCGAATCCATCCCATCCTATCCTTAAAGCTAAATTACATATAAGTTGATAGAATTCACCACAAGTGAACAATCAAAACTCTGCTTTATCAAGCTCGAAATGAGCTCCATGCAATCACCTTCCAAACAATAAGGAACAAGTTTCATTTGTTCCACAATCTTCAAAGCTTGTAGCACCCCAAAATTTCTTAGTATAGTGTCACACCCTTGTATCCTTAGACAAGGACGGACATATAGATATGTTCTTAAGGGCCTCCACATTGCTAGGAAAAAATAAATACTAAGCACCTCCTCCTTCGACCATTTAGTCTCAGCATCAATAATATCTGAAACTAGTACATCATCCGCCAAAAAAAAATATTTGGCATAGTTAACTGAAATCGATGAGCACACATTCACCCATGACTTCCCCAAACTTTGATAGTCTTTCCATCTCCCATTTTCGATCGAAAACCACGTTTTAATTGCTCCCTCCCGTTTACAATGTTTGACCTATCCAAAAAATTTTTATTTTAAGAAATGAAATTTTTTTAAAAAAGTCCCTTTAAATTTTATTTTCTGTCCACTCAAAATTTTTTCAATAATTATAATATTATCTTCTAATATATCTATTCCTAATTCCACATGCTTGATTTTGTTCCTATTAGAAATTACAAATATTTTGTAACAAGTGAGGGTTAATATAGTTATTATTTGGTGGTTATAACCTTTTTATTAACTAACCTTATTAAGGACTATATACATACCTATATAAATGAGAATGTTTCTCTTATAGAGTGTCTCATTCCTTAAATAGTATGTTTGGCTCAAGAAAGCATGTGTGATTGTTATTGCAGTTTTGGAGGTTAGACTATTGTATCGTAGAAGTGACATATTTAAAAACCACTACACCAACTCAATCGCTCTACAGTGACATAATACCTTAAAAAGAATGATATATTCATATTCCATATAAATAATAATTATGTATATTTTGTAGTTATTTAATATTATCTCATTATATTTTTAGTTCCTAAATTGTTGGTAAGAACAACAAAAGATGCATGGGATCCACCTCCTGCATTTAAGAAATTAGAATTTAGAAAGTATAAGGTTTAAACATTGATCCTTCCAACAAGGGACTCAAGATTTTGAAGAATCCTCTAAGCTTGCTTTAACAATAAAGCATAATTTCCAATTTCCAATTCCCAAATCCCAAAACCCCACACCCCTTTTTTCTTTGGCCTACAGATATCCCTCCATGAACTCCATGCCATAAGCTTCTCACTACCCCTTTGTCCCTATAAGAAAGATCAAATCTACACAGTCGGATTATCGTAAAGTTCTTTATGTAGAACGAAAAATGACATTGTAGGACTGATTTAATTAAAACCTCTTTCCTTGTCTGTGAGAATAATTTCTCCTTTTATCTCCTTGTCTTTTCTTGAATTTTCTCCCTAGGAAAAAAAAAAAAAAAAAGGCGAACACCTCTCTATCACGTATGGTAGACCGAAGCACTTCACATCTCTCTCCACTGCTCTCATATTAAGTCTTCTCACAACTCCCCTCCCCCTCTCCTTCAACCACCCTTTTGCTAGAAAAATAGAAAATTGTTCAAAGTTAATATGCTACTTGGAAATTCTCTCATAAGCCCCAATCGGTCCCCATAATCAATACCCTTATCATCTACAATAGAGAATAATAAATTATCATATGCAAAAATAGATGAGATACAGAAGGCCTGCTCCAACCCATCTTTTTACCCTTCCACAATTCCTTTTCCTTGGTACCCCTAATAAGAGCCTTAAAACCCCCAGCACATAGAATATTAAAAAAAAAAGACTAATCGGTCACCCTGCCTAATTCTTCTACTTGGTTGGAACTTCTAAGAAGTTTTTCCATTCACTAGAATTTGAAATAATGGGGTACAAGATTGGGAGAATACGTGGATGATAGTATGGACTGGCCTAGAAAACTCTAGTGCTCTAAGAGATGTTGACCTTCATATTTTTTACTGGTAAAAATGAAAATTCATTTTTAAAAATTTAAAAATTTACTAATATCGTTTCCAAACTATTTTAGTTTAGCCATTTTGGTCTCTAATATTTATTTCTCAAATTTTTCATCCCTAAACTATTTTTATTTTACTAACTTGATCCTTCCGAATAGTTTTTTGACTGATCTTCACATTTTTTTAGGGATAAAACTGGAAATCCATTTCTTTCCCACCAAAACTTTAGTCAAGTGAGGGACTTCATATTTTATCCAAATCTATCTTTTTATACCTAAGCAGCAGATGTGCTTCATGTAATTATACTTCCATACCCAAGCCAAGTCCACATTAACCTTCTTTTCCAATTCGCAAAACAACTAGCCTCCAAGGGCGTTAAAGCTGCCATAGCCACCACTCGTTATACTATCAAGTCTATTCATGCGGAGAACATTGGGGTTGAGCCTATCTCATATGGGTTTGATGATGGAGGCTTTGTTCCTACCTAGAAAGAGAATGTGTTCCTTGAGTTCTTTAGGCAAAATGGTTCAAGAAATGTATTGTTTGGGTAGAGAAAGATAAGGCATCTTTGCATCTCAGATGGGTATGGAAGTACAACTACATGAGGTATATCTATTGTTTGGGTATGGAAAGATGGATTTGGATAAAATATAAAGCCTCTCATGTGACCAAATGTGTTTTGGAGGGAAAGAAGTGGATTTCCACTTTACTCCTAAAAAAATGTGAAGGTCAACCGGAAAATGATTTGGAATGATCAAATTGGCAAAACAAAATAGTTTGGGGATGAAAAATTGAGAAACAAACGTTAGGGACCAAAATGGCCAAACTAAAATAGTTTGGGAACGAAATTAGAAAATTTTCTAATTTTAAAAAGTGAATTTCCACTTTTACCCTTAAAAATATGAAAGTTAGCTGGAAAACTGATCGAAAGGACCAAATTAGTATAAGGAAAATAGTTTGGGAATGAACAAATCGAGAAACAAACATTAGGGACCAAAATAGCCAAACTAAAATAGTTTGAGAATGAAATCAGCGAATTTTCCCAAACCTAAGGTTCGGGGATAAAATAGTTTGTTAGAAGATAAGGGGTTAAAAAAGAGGAAAGTGAAAACCTAAGGTGTAGAATGCACTAGGTGAAATCACCAATGACCAACATGAGGCAAAAGTACTATCACGTGGTAGGCTAGGGCAAAGAGAAAGGTAGTGCTACTAGATAATGGCATTATTGTTTGTATGGAGATTCTTACCATGGTTTTGGGCAAGAAACTTTGTTCCTTTCAGTGAAAAAACAGTTGCAAGGAATAATGAGTCTATTACTGTAGAATTGTCCAGGTTTGGATAGCCCTTAACAATTTAAGTACTTTGAGAACTTATTTGATCTTATAATCCTTTTGCAGTTTTTCAATTAGAATAAAAGTTAGTTGACAGTAAAATGTTATGTTTGAAATTTAGATTGGGCTTTCCTTTTGGTATTACTTTTAGTAGAAGGGGGCAAAAAGGAGGTTTTGCTATCCTCTAGAAGCCTTATATTGATGTTATTTTGCAAAGTTTTTCTTTTGGGCATATTGAAGTAAAAATAAAAAATAAAAATGATGGTTGGGATGGGTTTTTATGGGTTTCTGTTGGAATTTGGTTATTTTTTTCTTTTGCCTTGGAAATTGCTCCATAGAATTGGACAACATAGGAGTGAGGCGTGGTTTTATAGAGGGTGTATTAATGAAATCATGTTCAAGTTCTATAAATAGTAGGAAGAGAAGAGAGGTCTAAAGGGCAAATGCGATTTAGGATATGGTGAAGGGACCAAGGTTGGTAGATTTGAATTTATAGGATAAAAATTTAGGTAGTAAAATAATAGGAAGGGAAATGCATGCCCTATTTGAGACTAGAAAGAGGGTTTGCTAATTTAGCCTAGAGGTAGTATTTATTCAATTTGAAGAATGGGTGGTTGAAGCTTAATATCCAGACAGCTTTGTATTAACTGAGGTAGTTGGTGATCTTAGATATTATTAGTATATTGATAAAGTTATTATTCTTCATATAAAAAACTAATTGAATTTACATTATTCTACAATAAATTTTTCTCAAAGCATTGAAAAAAAAAATGAGAAAAAGAAAAAAAATGAACATAAAATAGTTTATATTCCGCTATTTTAAACCTTTATAAATATTAAAAACTCCATAAATTTTGGGTTGGAAATATAAATAGTGATAGTAACTATTTGTGTTTGTGATCTCAATTGAGTAAATAGGTGTACATAGTGACACTTATTTATTCTCACATCAAAAGGATATTATAACTACTCAAATAAGATAAAAAAGTTCTAAAAGAAAAAGAAGAAAAAAATGAAAAAGGAAGGGTAAAATCCCCAAGAAAAAGTAAGTAAGAAATAATAAGAGGATAGTTTATTATTTTATAATATCTAGTCTGATTTAAATTGAGTTTTTATATCCTGCATGATTTATACTGGTTTTGGAAAGGATTATTATATTGATTAATGATAAATCTAGAATATGATGATTGTACTTGAATTTTAGTATTGTTACTAAATGTTTAGTTGATTGATGAATAATGTTTTTGATGTGTTTGATGAATTGTTGAAAGATTATAGAGTTGAAGGCTTGTAAGAATTCTTTGTCTTGGTTTGTTTATTTGAGGACAAGCAAAGTCTTAAGTATGAGAGAGTTTGATATATGCCTATTTATGCATACTTTTAGGGAGAGTTTGAAGATGTTTCACTTGGATTTTTACTTTTCTTTAAGGATTTTGGTATTTAATTGCTTTATATTTGTTTTTAGGACTTAAATGGATAATAAGGAAGTTTAGGAACACTTTTTAAGGAGTTTCACCACTAAAAATGGCTTAAAATCACAAGTTTTGAAGTTCTGGGAGTCATACATTTGTGTGCTAGGTTGTTTACAAGATCATGTTCGAATAGGGGACAAATAGATCGTGAAAAAAGTAAGAAAATAAACTTTCAAAGGCCAACACGGGTTGGGTTTAGGATATGTCAAGCACTGATATCGGGTTTCCTTAAAATTTCATCTAGTCTTGAACATACTTTACAATATAGCCGTATTTCAGGCCATGTCCAATCCAAACAACACTTCAAAGCCCTAATTTTCAGTTGTAAAAAGAGGTTTTGTGAAACTGTTAAGCACTAATCACTTACACAATTTTTAGGAGGCCTTAATATACCTTTTGGAGGAGAGAATAAGGCTCTATCAACGAAATTCATCAATCGAAGAAAGAACTCCAAGATTGCAAATTTCAGGAGAATGAATCTTTCTATTTTGTGTTTCTTTTCCTAAGTTGTTGTTTCTTATATCATTATTGTTAAGGAAATTGACAATAATATTTAATAAGGCGATTAACAAGAATCATTGATCAACATTTTTGACATTGCTATAGAAGTGCTTCCTTGACGATGAATCATTTTTGGAAACTACTTAAAACTTATGATTGGTAATGTTTAACACTAAAGATATTTTTGTTATATTAGGAGAAGGGAATCTAGAAAATGTAGAAGAAGATCTTTAAAGAGGATTGCACTAGAAGGTTATGGAATCCTAATGAAATTAGAACTGTAATGTTTTGGAAGCTACACGTAGATCTTTTAGTAGTCTCCTAATTCAATTAGGAAACAAATAAGCACTCTATTGTAATATCTATTTAACCTATCGGTTCAGATGTTAAGTGATTTACAGAGGGAAAAAAAAATATAATAAAAAAGTAGGTAAAGCAATAGAGATGGAATTGATAAAATCATTCTGAGTGTTCTTGAAACATATGCTTTTGATAAACTTGCTGGTTCTTTTTGCTAAAATATGCTTCATGGTTTAGGTTAATTGTTGCAATAACATAGTGTCTTCAGGAAGAACTTAAATCATCCTTCTTCAAATTAAACACCTTTCTAGTGGAAAGGTTTCTTATGTTAACGAAGTACCATTATACTATAGCAACAAAGATTGAAGAGAGTTCAATAAGTGGAATTGGGTCCAACAAAGCTCTTCAGGGAGTTTGACACAAAGAACACTGGAAGAATGTTTTGTTAGAGTCCACTAAGAATCACTAGTTAGTTAAAATAAGTGTATTTTTGTAACTTTTGTTAAAGTTTTAGTGGATCTTTTTCACTAGGTCAGGTTTCACAGACGATAGCGGAACAACATTAACAATTTACTATGTGTTAAACTTTTTATTACTTTCTATGAAACTGACACAACCTTAACAAAAGAGTTTAACAATAACTCAGGGATTGACAAAACCAAATCGTAAAACTAGTATTAGAGTGGTTCACCATGTTGGAGTTGCCATTGATTTAGCAAGTAAGATCTTGGAAGTTGGTTTAGAACACCATGTCTGATACAGTGGAAGAAGGAGCATCTGTTACTCAACTTTTATTGCTGAAGGATGCAAATTATGCATACTGAAAAACCAGAATGAAAAGCTTCATAAAAAATCTTAACACTACTGCTTGGCAAGTTGTTGAACAAGGATAAAGACCCTCAACAATGGCAAATACTAGTAATAGAGTAGAAGAATTAAAGCCAATGGATATATGGATGGATGCTGAACATCATCTTGACAATGCAAATGCTAAAATATTAAATACAATTTTTTCTGCCATTGATCTTGATCAATTCAAATTGATTTCAACATATGATTTTGCAAAAGATGTATGAGAAGTACTACAAATAGTGCATGAAGGTACAAGCAATGTCAGAATGTCAAAATTGCAAATACTGACAGCATAGTTTGGGGAACTAAAGATAGGTGATCATAAAACTATTATTATATTTAGTAACAAGGTAAGGAATATTGCTAATTAGGCTTTTCAACTAGAAGAAATATATTCTAAAGAAAAGTTGGTACATAAGACATTGAGATCTTTGCCATCTCGATTGATGTCAAAGAAGCTACTATAGAGGAATACAAGGATGTGTCAAGAATGCAGTTAGATGACCTTATGTGATCTTTGCAAACCTAAAAAATGATTTTTTTGGTCAAAATCTAAAGAGAAAGGAGTAGCATTAAAAGTTGAAGATGATTTTGATGACAACAAGAGCTCCAATGACGAAATCATTGTTTTGAAAAGCGATTTAAAAAGCTGCTAAAGAGACAAAAACAGAAGAACAAATCATTTGGTAGATGTTTCAACAAGAAACTTGGATTTCAGTAAAAGAATAACATTGAGTAGAAATTTTCAAAAAACAAAAGTGGATTGAGAGGACTTAAGTGTATTGAATGTAATAGCTATGTGTTAGTCCTAAGGGCTTTCTCCTGTGTTTTGACTTATGACAAATATTGATGTGAACTAACTTGTGTAATCTATATGTGATAGGACATGTTTGACCTCTATTCTTCTAAGGCATTCAAATATGATTGATAAGCAACTCTTGAGCAATGAAATTTAAGTATGGAAGATCAAAAGGAAGTTCAAAGTATATGGGTTGCGTACCAAAAAGTCCTTATAGAGGAACTTTAGACTAGGAAGTGTTATTAAGGTATTTTTATTAATTCCTATGTCTCTTTACTTTTTGATTCAATTGATTTTTATCTTGAAGCATACAAAGAAGAAGATTTCAAAGTTTTGAAAATATCAGAATTTTGGATTGAGTAGTTTGGATGTTTTCGCATCCAAAAGATTCGTCCAAAATCCTGTAAATTGTGTTAAAATATTTCTGCCTGAAAAAATGCCTTTTTGGACTTACCTTTTGGATGCATCGTCGTCCGAAACCTGAGTCCAAAATACGAATAATTTTAATAGAAAAATTATAGCCGTTTTTATAGCCTTTAGCATTTCACTTTTTGGCTTTATAAATAGCCTTGAAGCAAGATTAGACATAAGATTTTTGAAACATTCTTCTAAGAAACACTATTGCTCAAAGTTTTCAAAAATGTCCTTTTATCAAAAAGCTTCAAAGTGAATTCAAATTGTGTTAAAGGTAAAAGTATTTGTGCTTTGTATCTTAGTGAACATCTGCTCAAATAAGTGAGCTCTTTACTGTTCTATTGACATTCAATCTCTATTGTAGTACAATGTTATGGTGTAAAACCCAATTGGGGTGAACCTTATTAGTATTGTTTGTTTGAGAGGTTTTTGGAAAACTTAGTGTGGTGATCCTCTCTTGTATGTGGTATTGTTTGTTTGAGAGGTTTTTGGAAAACCTAGTGTGGTAATCCTCTCTTATATGTGGTATTGTTTGATTTCATTAAATAAAGTAAATGAAATCTAATTGAAAATCTTTAAGTGTGAGCTTAAGGTAGTGGACATAGATATTGAAAGATCGAACCACTATACATACCGTGTCTCATCTCTTTTCTTACTGAATTGCATTTCCATTTCTAGTCTGAATCTGAATATATATATATATATATATATATATATATATATATATATATATCAAAGAGTTCTTGGATAGCTTTTTTTGTAACCATAAAGTCGATCCAAGAATCTTGATGATCATTGGTATTCTGCATATCGGATGATTTGGGAAAAATTTTATTCATCCCTCTTCTAAGGTTTTTTATTTGGTATCAGAGTTTGGTCTACATACTCTTAGTTTAACAACCCTGTAGAAAAGATCTTCATGGCAAGCTCATCCTCTCTTCCTTATGTTGAAGGGTCTTCAACGAATCGTCCTCTTTTATTCAATGGAAACAACTATACCTTCTGGAAAAATAGAATGAAAATCTATGTGTGTTCTATCAACTTTAAGTTATGGAGCTTGATAGAAAATGGTCTTTTTATTTCGTCAAAAATTGTTGATGGCATAAAATTACCTAAACAGAATGATGAATTTAGTGTGGAAGATAATGCTAAGATGACTTTAAATTTTCAGGCTATGAACATTTTATGTTGTGCACTAGATGCGACTGAATACAACTGTGTTAGTGGTTGTGATTCAACCCATGAAATGTGGAGATTACTTGAAGTCAAACATGAGGGGACAAACCAAGTCAAATAATCAAAATTGGGGCTTCTGATTCATGACTATGAATTATTTGCAATGAAGCCAAATGAAAGTATCACTGATATGTTCACGAAATTCACTAATATGTCAAATAGTCTCAAAGCCTACGAGAAGGTTTATTCCATTGGGGAATAAAATTGAAAAATTTTAGATGCTTTATCAAAAAGTTGGTAGCCTAAAACTTTTGCTGTAAAAGAATCTAAGGATTTAAAATCCTTACCAACTGAAGAGCTGATCGGATCTCTTCTAACACATGAGATGAAACTTAAAAAATTTCATGAATCTGATGATCATGATAGAGGCAAAAATGGGATAGCATTGAAAGTTGAAAATGAAGATGAAGAAACAAGTCTATCGGAAAGCAGTGAGTGCATGGAAATGGACAATGAAGATTTGGCTATAATAGCAAAAAAATTCAGGAGAATGTTCAACAAAGGAAAGTACAAAAGAGGAAAGAAGTTTGTGAAAAAGAGAGGACAAATCCCAGGATTCAAACCTCAATGTTATGAATAAAAAAGCACTAATCACTTTATTGCCGACTGTCCTGTTGCAAAAGGTATGGAAGGAAGAATGTTTAAAAAGAAGAAAGATCTGAAGGCAAAGAAAAGTAAAGGATTGATGGGAACTTGAGACTTAAATGAAACTGAGTTCGAAGATGGAGATTCTGAAGAAGAAAATTCTAACATATGCTTCATGGCTTTGGAAAATGAGATAAACTCTTCTACATCTAATTCGCTTATATCTATGACTGAAAAGCATGTTGATCCAAATGAGTTATTAAGTGATATGTTTCATGAATTAAAAGAATTGTTCAGAAAAAATAAAAAAATAAAGTTGAAGATTAAATGTCTGATGGAAGAAAACGAAGTACTGTTAAATAATAACAAAATGTCTCTTGAGTCACATATATGTGCTATCATTGAGAAAGATGTGATCATGACTGCTTTGTAATATGCATCTTTGGAAAATAAATTTGTGTGATAGAATTCAAACTCTTGAAGGTATGGTTAGCACTTTTAATGATATGAAAAATAGAGTCAATGATCTTACCAATTGTATTGAAAAATTCACAAATAATAAATACAATCTGGAAAAATTACTTGGAACTTCACATCAAATTGGAAACCGAAATGGCTTAGGATATAGACATGAGGATAAGGACAAAATTTACAAGCCTAAATTTGCTAATGATGGAAATCGAAATGGTTTAGGATATGAATATGAGAATAAGAACAAAAACAACATGTCTCAATATGTTAAAACTGCTTTATCTTACAGAATACATAAAGCTTGTACATATTGTGAAAAACTAGGACATATAGTTTTAAGATGTTTTATTAAAAAAAAAGTGAAATCCAGTGGAATAATATTATGGAAAATCAAAGGAAATATTACTAACCTTCATGGATCTAAGAAAGTGTGGGTACAAAAAATCATTCATCCTTCTCATGTATAGGCACAGTCTTTGAGTTTCACCAAGTGGTTCTTGGACAGCGGTTGTTCAAGACACATGATTGGAAACGCAGCTTTGTTAAAGGATATTCAGACCACAAATGAAGGATTTATTACATTTGGAGACAAGAAGAAAGGAAAGATTCTCGGCATTGGTAATATTGGTAAAGGTTCTTTAACAATTATAAAACAAGTTTTATTTATTGATGATTTAAAATATAACTTGCTTAGCATTAGCCAACTTTGTGACAATGGTTGCAAAGTCATCTTTGAAAAGGATTCTTGTTCTATAATTGACTGTGCAAATCTTGAAACAATCTTTACTGCCAAACGTATGGGAAATGTATATGTGTTTTACCTATATGACCTTATGGCTAGTGGTATTAGATGTCTATCCATACATGACAATGATGGTTATCTTTGGCATAGAAGATGAGGTCATGTATTTTTTAATTTGCTAAATAAATTATCTTCAAAAGAACTTGTCAGGGGACGGCCAAAAATGAAGTTTGATAAACACAAAATTTGTGATGCATGTCAGTTTGAAAAACAAATCAAAACCTCTTTTAAACCAAAGAAAATGATTTCTACCTCAAAACCACTCGAATTAATTCATATGGATTTGTTTGGACCAATGAGGACTGCTAGTCTTGGAGGTAAAAAATATGCATATGTACTTGTTGATGACTTTTCTAGATTTACTTGGACTTTATTTCTTGGATAAAAGGATGAAGCCTTTTTCTGAATTTTGGAAACTGATTAAACGCGTCCAAAACTCGATTGGATGCAAACTAATTTTTATTAGAAGTAATAATGTGAAAGAATTCTGCAATAGTGAATTTACTCACTTCTGTGATGAAAATGGAGTCTTTCACAATTTTTCCGTAGCAAAAACCCCTCAACAAAATAGTGTTGTTGAAAGGAAAAATCGCACTTTGCAAGAAATAGCTAGATCAATGCTTTGTGAAAATGTCCTTCCAAAATATTTTTGGGAGGAAGCTGTTAATACAGCTTGCTATATAATAAATCGAGTTATGCTAAGATCGTTTTTGAGAAAAACTCCATTTGAACTTATGTTTGACAAAACTACATCTATCTCTTATTTTAAGGTGTTTGGATGTAAATATTTTATCCTAAATACCCGAGATAATCTTGAAAAAATTGATAGTAAGTCCGATGAGGCTATATTTCTTGGTTACTCTTCTAACAAAAAGGCATATAGAGTATACAATAAAAGAACTCTTTGTGTGGAAGAATTCGTGCATGTTATGTTTGATGAATCTAACATTTATACTTTAAAAAGAAATGACGATGATGTAGGGAGTTCAAAAGAAGTCAAGTTAGATCAAGTCAAAGCTCCACCGTTAGATACTCATGCAAAAGAAGAAGAGATTGAAGAGCTGCAGGCTGAACAAGGAAAAGAACAAACTGAAAATTCTGCGAATCAACAATTGCCAAAAGACTGGAAATACAAAATAGGTCATCCCAAAGAACAAATTATTGGGGATCCAAACTATGGAGTTAAAACTAGACGATAGTTCATTGACAACTTTGCTTTTCTTTCAAATATTGAACCTAGTTGTATTGATATTGCATTGCATGATGAATTTTGCATTATTGCTATGCATGAAGAATTAAATCAATTTAAAAGAAATTAAGTTTGGAAACTTGTTCCTAAACTTCTTGATTGTCCTGTTATTGGTACAAAATGGGTATTTAGAAATAAACTTGATAAAAATGGGGCTGTAATTAGAAATAAAGCTAGACTAGTTGTCCAAGGATTCAATCAAGAAGAAGGTATTGATTATGATGAGACATTCGCTCCTATTGCTAGACTAGAATCCATACGAATGCTGCTTGCATTTACATCCTTAAAAAATTTCATGCTTTACCAAGTGGGTGTCAAGAGTGCATTCCTAAATGGTTTTATTGATGAGGAAGTATATGTTGAACAACCTCCTGATTTTATTCATGAGCACTTTCCAAATCACGTTTTCAAACTTTCTAAAACTCTTTTTGGACTAAAGCAAGCTCCAAGAACTTGGTATGAAAGACTTAGTGGCTTCTTGATTTCAAAAAGTTTTTCCAGAGGCTTGATTGATACCACCTTGTTCATCAAATCTGATAATTCTGGTGATTTACTAATTGTTCAAATCTATATTGATGATATCATTTTTGGTGCTACTAACGACTCTTTATGCAAGATGTTTGCTAAGACCATGCAGTAATAATTCGAAATGAGTATGATGGGAGAACTAAGCTTCTTCCTTAAATTGCAAATTAAGCAAACTAAGGATGGGATTTTCATAAATCAAGCTAAGTATGCCAATGAGTTGCTCAAAAGGTTTGGAATGAATGAAGTAAAAGAAATCAACACACCTACGAGTACTTCTATAAAACTTGATCAAGATGAAAAGGGTAAGAAAGTAGATGAACAAAAATATAGAGGTATAATTGGAAGTCTACTTTATTTTACTTGCTAGCCGACCAGACATTATGTTCTCGGTATGCCTTTGTGCTCACTTTCAATCTTGTCCAAAGGAATCACATCTATGTGTAGTAAAACGTATACTCTGATATCTAATTAGCACATATAATTATGGCTTATGGTATCCTCATACTAACATATTTGATCTTATAGGATACACTGATGCAGATTATGTAGGTTGTAAAGTTGAAAGGAAAAGTACTAGTGGCCATTGTTAATTTCTTGGACACTCTCTTATGTCATGGCATAGTAAAGAGTAGGTGTGTGTATCCTTATCTACCACTGAGGCTGAATACATTGCAACTAGTAGTTGTTGTGTTCAAATTTTGTGGATGAAGAATACATTGCTAGATTTTAGTCTAAATTTTAATTGCGTACCTATATTGTGTGATAATACAAGTGCTATTAATCTGACAAAAAATCATGTTCAACATTCTAGGACAAATCATATAGAAGTTAAATATCATTTCATCCGAGATCATGTGCTCAAAGGCGATGTGTCTAGTGGGCCTACTTGGCACCGGGTTTATTCTGGAGTTCGCCGATTTCTGAAAAAATCCTACTTTTCAGCCATTTTTTCACCCCTCAACCATTCCAGCAACCATGTTCTTCAATCCCCAATATTTACAGGTTAAAAGAAACATAAAACCAGGCATAAAAATATGCATTTACAAGTACCTATACCTCTAAACACGAGACATACATCGTATCTACTTAAAACCAGAAAAATAATGGGAAACCATTAGGATACAAGATCCTATGTCTCTAACTGTGAGGCATACACGAAATCTAGAAATTAATGTATGAGGGATCACATAAAATCACAAAAGATTCATTTTTCGTAGTAAAGGAACCACATTTTTCAATTTTTAACCCTAGTACATGCTCCTAGATGAAACTGTGGCTCTGATACCAATTGAAGGATAAAAAAAAAAAAAACATCAAAGAAAATGCAGTGGAAAATTTTTAGTTTTCTAATCCACATCTAGGAAAGAGTGCTTACTTTTCTTATTTGGTTGTGGATTAACCAATAAGGTGCCGGGTTGCACTGGATCTTGCATTGGAAAGGGAGAAGAAGACATCGGCAGTTCGACCGGTATTCCTGCCAATCTTCTGTTAATGCTATACCCCAGAGGCAATTACTTGTACATTGGATACGACACATTTTATTTTAATAAAAGGCATTATTTATCTTACAGTTTCTTTTATTTACTTTTATGTAATATAACTATTAGATAAAGTTTATAGTACAACACTGTGTCAAGGAAATCATGATAGAGATCATGATATGAGATTTCTACTACACTGTATAGTGTTAATACTTAAATAGTCCCTAGTCGTATTATTAATGAGACAGAACATCATTAATGCATTAAGACTAGCATGTGTTAGACTTCCTGATTTGAGCAGGTGGTGGTTCTTATATCCATGAGTATTGAGATACTCAAAGTTAACACGTGGATGCTTGTTAATGGAACAAGTTCATTGGATGACCTAGCTATGAGATAATCACATGGATAACTATTTAGTGCCAATGATATAATCTCAATATAGCAAACGTGCAAGTATTCTTAGACTTGAGATCTCCAATGTACTTTATTTGCTGAGCATTGTGCTTTGATTCCAATCTCTGGAGCCAGATCGAGGGCCGCCTATGGGATGGATATTGGGTACATTGTGAGATAAACGAAAGTAGTTGAGAAGGTCAATAAAGGATTCACCACTCCTAATAGTAGGGGCGAATATCTCACGGCCACTTATAGGAACTACTGTTCAAGAAGTCCTTGGCTAAGGTGACTGTGTATTGAAAACAGTTCCAATTGATACACATCTAGAGTAATGGGTTCCTGGTATATGTACTATTATATTCGGGCCAGAATTAATATATATTTTGAAGGGAGTTGTCACTAATTTCGTACTCCAAACTGAATGAGATATTGTATGATGAAAGGAGTTAATTGCACTGTAGTTTGTTATTGAAGGGTTCATGTTAAGCCACTTGACTTCCTGAACTCTTGGGTGGTCATGATGTGTTGCTAGATACCACTCATGATCTAAGAATATGGGTTTATTAATTGATGAATTAATAAACCAATCCTGATTATAATCAATATGATTAATTTTAATTAATTATGGATTATTAATTTCAAAGACGTTTGGATTAATTCATATATGTTACCCATTGACTGGGAAATCTAATAGGTCACACATAATAGAGAATTATATACTCAAGATGTTATTTGATAACATAGCGGAGTTTATTGCAAGAAAGAGAAGTTGTTGTGGTCAAATTATAATTAGTTATAATTTATGGTCCAAATTGTAATTGTGAGAACTTGATATTTCCAATTACAATTAGGAAATTTTAATTGTTTTAGAATTCTCAGTTTTCAGTGATTTTTCGTGACATATAAGTGATATGCACGAAACCTAGCGTTAAGGGGATTAACGGAAAGAACTCCAAAAACCCCAAAGGACTGATGATTCTCTCTTCTCTCTATCTCGTTTTTCCTGAAAAACGAGAAGAACCCTAGCCGCCACTTTGGTTTATGCTAGCACATAAACATCTTGGTGCTTGAGAGCGATTCTCCGTGTGAATTTCTGTTAGAGATAATCATACATTGTGATTATAGTGGTTGGACATTCAACTCTCGTAGTGTTTGATCAAGAGGATTGCTGGATCGCGCCTCGATTTGAAGAAGGAAAAATTTTGTTTTTCAGACGCTCAAAGAAAAGTAAAGCTGTTACATTTATTCTCTTTATGTCTTGTTTTCCACACATATGCGGATCTTGGGTTGGTATCTCATTCTTATTTTTCCGCTGCGCCATTTATGATATGCGTGAGATACCCAACATCTTCTACTCCTACGTATCAAACTTCTCCAAGCTTCTTCTCTTAGTCTTCCAGAGCATGACTCTATCTTAATCTTGGGTTAGCTTGGTGAAAGCTACTTTGGATAACTAAGATCCACTCCTAGGGAAAAAGGAGAGAAAGAAGAGAAAATACAAGAGGAAGGGTAGTTGCACACACAAAAAGGAGAGAGCTTGGTTGGTGAACACCTACATTTTCTTCCCTTATATTTTTGGCCACCCTAGGGCTTAATGAAGCCCTAGTGCGCTGAAACACTCTAAGCCCTAATGGGCTTGGTGTTGGGCTCATAAACCAATCCAAGACTGGCCCAAATCTCTTTATTAATTAATTATCTTTTATGGGTTTTATTAAATACTCAAGATAAATTAATTAATTCTAATGGACTCTTAATATATGTCAACATATATTAGCCCAATGAATTAATTTATTCCAGCCTAATTTTCTTAATTAATTAATTAATTATCTTTTCTGGACCTTATGAAAATTCAAGACTAATTAATTAATTATAATTGGACTCTTAGAATAAATTTTATTTTTCTTCCAGATAATTATCCATTAAATCTAAATTGTGTCTAGACAATACTAAGATAACTTGAGCTACTCCGGGGACTAAGAGACATATTATTCATGACTACTATAATGACCAAAATGCCTTTACTATCAAATAGTTGTATTTTTATCATTTTAAATATTCACATTTATCACCATATGAAAATATTGACCATAAGAATAATATTACTAAAATAATGTCTCTGACTTCAGGTGAAATGACAAAAATAGCCCTCTATGTAACACCCATCAATGAGACAAGATAAATATATTAACACCCATCTCAAAGATATTTACCGTCCTTAGATCTCTAGTCCGATAATCCATGACTTACTCGAATGTACTTGCTTATCATTGGAAGCTACCCAAAAGCACACATTCTAGAGTTATGTTCCTAAGGTCCTAGATTATTAGATTATCTTGGATAATCACAAGGGGGTGATTAATCTTCACGAAGTGAAGCATAGAAACTCTGTTGTATGAGTCCGTCTTAAATAACTAGAGTAATACACCAAACATACAAGGTTATTGATCTCACAAAAGAAATCTTACCCGACATACATCAAAATACAAGACCTTAACTTCACTAGACCACCAACTCATACTCAAGTATGAAGGTATCTGTCCACGCTGTAGCAATAATAGTCTGGTCTCTATAATTATACTACTTTAATAGAGACTACTACTACATGTTCAATTCTATGTATTAGTAATATGCTTATGCCAATGATGTGAGTGAACTACTCATTGATTCAAAATAAATCATTCCTCATTGGAACTCATGGCATAATAATCTTATCTTGATGAAATGCCCAATTTCATCAAATGACTAAGAACTCAATTTTACTTGTATGACAAGTACCCATAGTCTATACCTTACTGTGAAGAACGACCTAACACATAGACCATTACTTGTCACACTTGGATCTTAAATGTGCAATAAAATAAGAAACAAATCAAATTGAATGAATTTAGTGGACCTAGCGCTGGGTCTGCTCTGTTTTTCAAGAACTCTGGTTGGGCAGAGTGGATTTGCGCCGACTCTAGTGGACCCACCTGATGCTGGGTCTATACAGAATATATTTACACATAATACATAGTTTTTGAAGGCATACTTTCCAACAGATATTACCTTCCTTGGCCATGTTATCAACCAATGAAGAATCCAGATTGACCAAAATAAAGTGGCTACAATCATTCAATAGACTATCCCAACTAAAGTGTCGGTGTTGAGATCGTTTTTGGGCGTAGCTAATTACTATCGGCATTTTATCAAAGGATATTCGACGTTGGTAGCCCCTTTATTGGGTAATGAAAAAATTATTGAGTCGCATAAAAGGTTTGAAGTTAAATCTTAAAATTGTCGTTAATAAATGAAGAAATTCGAAGAGAAAAGAACGATATTAAAGTTGGAGAATAATATTTTAAAAATTAAAAATAGGGGAATGAGAGCTAAAATCTGGTGATTTTGTATTGTACTTGAGCTTTTATTATTAAAAGGGCTATTTTTTAGGTGTTTTAAAAATTTGAGGGCTAAAATCATACATTTTAAAGTTTAAAGGTGAAAAAAATCAAAATTTATAAAAGTGTATGGGTGGCTGATATATTTTGCCTTTTACTTAATAATGACCAAAAGTGGGATTGGAATAAAGATCGGGGAAGTAACATTCCAGACATTAAAAGAAGCTGTTGCTTCTGGGGCGATCATTGTTTTGTTAGACTTTAGCCAAACTTTTGAGATACATACTAATATTTTGGGTCATACTATTAGGGAGGGAAGGGGTTGGTGTAAAACAAGTATCACATTACATTTAGGAGTTAGAAACTGAAAAACTATAACCAGAGATATAGTACCCATGAAAAAGAGATGACGATTGTTGTTCACTGCTAACTTGGAGGCATTACTTGCAAGGGACAAAGTTCATTGTGGTGACAAATAACGTTCAACTACATACTTCAAGACCCAAAAAAGCAACTCCAAATTAAGCTAGATGATAAGAGTTCCTAACTGAGTTTGATTTCGTGTAGGTGCCCAAAGTTAAGAAGAAAAAATCTGATACTGATGCACTTGGCTAGAAGGGTATGGACGACTATGTCACTACCATTTCTCTCCTTAAGATAGTCTTCTTGGCTAAGATCAAGGAAGAGTCCCTCAATGATTCTCTTTATTGGATACTTTTGAGACAAGTTGGAAATGGTTCAGTTAGTCAGTACTGGTTGGAAGATAGCTTACTTTGAGCTAAAGGCAATTAAGTGTATGTGCTTGGGGGAAATAAGAGAATGCAACTGTTAAAAGAGACGCATGATACTCCATGGGCTGGTTATCCAAGAGTAGGATGCATGAATGTCTTATCGTCCCGTCGATTTTATTGGCCTCAGATGGTTAATGATGTGGAAACTTATGTTAAGACATTGAGGGGATGAAAAACAGAGAGCATGCACTGGCGGAAAAAAACAGAGAAGGAAAAAAAAAACCGCAAGCCTTAAAGGCCACACGGAAGCATGAAGATCATACATTTGCGCTCTTTAAGCCTTCTAGGTTGAGTAGAAGTGGATTGAATGACGGGTATTGCTTCGCCTTGCCCACTTGAAGAAGCCTCCGATTGAAAACTCGCTAGCCTCCTACTTCGCCTTGTTTGCATTAACGCCAAGCTTTCCAACTCTTGGAATATTCCTCTGCTTAACCTCTAGTCCGTGAACACAATGGTGAAGAGAAACGGACTCAATTCTCCTTGATTCTCTTGCTATTGATTAGCAAAGAAACAAGAAGAAGACACAGAGGAGGGAGGCGTCTGAGAGAGAGAGAGCTGCGTGAGGCTTGTGGGTTAGGGAGATTAGGGTTTTTCTCTACCAGAGACTTATTTATTGGTTAGTCAAAAATAGGTCTCTCATTATCTGATAAACATATCCCCGGGATTTCATATTGAAAACACCCGAATGTTATCCTGAGAATAAGTTTAGCTTAACCCTAAACTCTTCTTAACCGTATCTGAAAAAAACCCTAAGGTCCAAGCTATTGGGCTGGAAAAATATTTATTATTTTTTTTGGACTCAAAAGGCCCAAAATAATAAACATTAATTATTTATTTCCTGGGCTTATATAAACAACCCAATAAATAATTAATGAGCCCAAATGAACCATAACAATTAACTTTTAATTATTTATTTCTTGGGCCTATATAAATAACCCAATAAATAATTAAACATTAATTATTTCTCCTAGTTTAAGCCCAAGTTAATTTTCTAATTATTCATACTGGACCGAGGCCCTGAATAATTAATTAACCAATTAAACCAGATAATTAATTTCTCTCAACTCCTATTTTATTTATTTATTTATTTTATTCCAGTCTAATAATAAATTAGACATCCTGAATAAAATCAAATAAAATAAAATCCTCTTGAACTGAGACCAATTCCTCAACCCAAAATTAGTTAGGACTAACGGGCTATTCCGAGGACCAAAAAGACACATCGCCTTGACTGCTAAAATGACCAAAATACCCCTGCTATATAAATAGCTGTATTTTACATTTTAAATATTTTCTAATATCACCATAATGAAATATTGACCCCAAGGACAATGCTGCATTAGCAAAGTCTCCGACTTACATGTGAAATGACTAAAATACCCCTCTACACATCGCCATACATTTAGAGAGGAAGAAGTGTACTAACACCCTTCTAAATGACATCTATCATCCTTAGGCTTCTAGTCCAATGATCCACGACTTCCTGGAGTGTTTTCGCTTTCCAAGGGAGCTACCCTAAAGCAAACATCCAAGTCATGTTTCCCAGGATCCTGGATATTTTAGACTATTCGGACAACCACAAGGGGCAATATAGTGCAGAAACTATCTTGTACAAGTCTATCTTAACTAACTAGTCATACATACCCAACATGCAAGTTTATTGGCCCTACGATAGAACCTCAACTATAGCAAATCAAAGTATATGCTTCCAGCTTCGCCAGACCACCAACTCATACTCAAGTCGTAGAGTACTAGTCCATGCTGTAGCGGTAGTAGTCTAGGTTTCTATCATATAATACTTTTAGAAACCACTACTACGGTCCTATCCTACGTATTCGAAATACGCTTATGTCATGAAGTGAGTGGACTACTCACTGGCTAAATGTAAGCCATTCCCCATTTGGAATTTATAACATAATAGCCTAAACATGATGAGATTCCTAGTCTCATCAATAGGTTAAGAACAAATGTTTATGTGTTAAATAACCCATGATCCATACCTTACTGTGAAAGACCACCATTTACATGGACTACTTATTTACACACAATGGGTCTATTCCAAACGAAAATTATGCGCAAACAAAAAGTAAATTGACAAACAATTTCTGAAAATAAATTCTTTTATTAAAATATTCGATTTTACATCAGAAATCTAGTCTAAGAGGGTATACAATCCAATAGACATATCTTATATAACAACAAAAAAAGTTGGAACGAAAAAAAGAAGGCAGTTTGTTGCAGCCTTTGCCCATTTCAGATCGAACCAAAGGTAATTAAATTTATGTTCTTGTGCAAAACTAGAGAATGAAATTGTTGAAAAAGACGCATGACACTCCATAGGCTGGTTATCCAAGAGTAGAATGCATGACTGTCTTATTGTCTCATCAGTTTTACTAGCATCGGATGGTTAATAGTGTGGAAGCTTCTGTTAGAACATATTTTGTATGATAAAGAGACAAGTTGGAACGAAAGAAGGAAGGTGGTCTGTTATAGCCCTTGCCAAAGCTAAACCAACCTTAGCAGTCTGTCTCCATGGATTTTATTTTTAGATTGTTGAAGGTGAACGGGATAGCTTTCACCATCATTGTCGTTAATCAAATTTCAAAATATACTATTTTTATGGCTGCTTTCAAACCTTGCATTGCAAATATTGCTATAGAGTTATTTTTTGGAAACTTGTGGAATATTTCAAGTTGCCAACGGACATTATTAGTGATCGAGACATAAGTTTCTCTGGTTGTTTCTAGACCATACTATTTAGCTTTTTTGAGATCAAACTGAAGTTCTCTACTACTGCACATCCGTAGACAGATAGTCAGACTGAAAGGATTAATGCTCTGTTAAAAGAATACTTTACGTGATGTAACCCAATTTAGCTATAATATAACTTGCATAGGTCTTCTTCCACAAGGATGAGTCCTTCTAAGCTGGAAAATAGACAACAGTTGATGATGCCCTACAATATTGCTGTTGGTCAAACTTACACCAAGTGTCTTGCTACCTATTGGTTTACTTGTGCTAAGCAAGAATTGATAGACGATGCTAATGACGGCATGACCCTTGCACAACATAGGATAAAGCGCTATGTTGACATAAAATGAAAAGATGTAGAGTTTAATATTGGTGACCTCATGACATAAAAACTAGGTAGATTTTCTTAATGAAACCCAATTTAGCTATAATATAACTAGTATAGGTCTTCTTTCACAAGGATAGGTTCTTTTGACCTGGCAAATAGATAATAGTCGATGATGCCATACAATATTACTGTTGGTCAAACTTATTCCAAGTGTCTTGCTGCCTATTGGTTTGCTTGTGCTAAGCAAGAATTGATAGACAAGGCCAATGACAGATTAACCCTTGCACAACATACGATAAAGCACTATGTTGACATAAAAGGAAGAGATGTGGAGTTTAATGTTTGTGCTGCTCAATCTCAGCCTTCATATTTGGAAGAAAATTAGTAGCATAATAGTATATTGTGGGCTCAATCTGAATATGATAGACCATTCGAGGTGGTGACAAAGGTAAGATGGGTGGCCTATTGTAATACCCTGTTTAAAATCACCTTTATTATATGGGGAAAGTCATACATGTCATAACATTTTATATGATATTTGATGAATTGAACCATTTTCAATGGTATATGTGATCTATGAGTTGGTTAATTCATGAATTTATTTACTTTGATATAATTGTTGGAGGACTATTTAAACAAGAGTGGTTATAGTCTAGTGGTTAAGGCTTGGTGCTTGTTTCTTGGGGGACTTGAGCTTTTATTTTATGAGTATTATTAGAAGGAAAATTGAGTAAGTGAGAGTTAGGGGAATTTATTAGTCTCTTGGTGGACTTAAACTTTTGTTTTATGAATATTATTAGATGAGTATTATTAGAAAGGAAATGGAGTAAGTGAGTAGAAGTTAAGGGAATTTGTTAGTTTTTTAGTGGACTTGAGCTTTTATTTGATGAGTAGAATTTATTAGAAGAGAAATGGAGTAAGTGAGTTGGAGTTAAGGGAATTTGATAGAAGAATATTTAAACAAGAGTTGTTGTGGTGTAGTGGTTGAAGCTAGAGTTGTTGTGGTTTAGTGATTAAAACAAGAGTTGTTGTGGTTTAGTGGTTGAAACAAGAGTTGTTGTAGTGTAGTGGTTGAAGTTAGAGTTGTTATTGTTTAGTGGTTGAAGCTTGGTGTTTAATACTTGGTGACTTGAGATCAAATCCCAACTTTTGCAAACCTTTCCATTCTTATTTCTCAAAGTTTTCCTAAACTAAACAAAAACTAGTAACAGACACACACACACACACTTACGAAAATTTCAACTTCTCTTACTCTTAAATTCCCCTCTGGTTTTAAACAAAAATCACAGCACAAAACCCCAATTTTTCTTACCCTATTTCTGCCCAAAGCTGAACCAGAAATTAGCCTATACTTTTCTCATTTTTCTCTCATTATCTGGGTCACTTTAGCACTCTAGAGCATAGTCATAAACTCCTTCTATTCACTATAGTTTTGCCCAAACCAAGAAGAGCAAAAGCTGTCATTTTTCCTTGGTTTGTTTAAGTGTCCAAAATAAGGTGCAGTCATTCCAAACATCAAAACACCTAAACCTAACCTATACTCTTCATCAAAACAGCCACCAATCAAATCCTAAATCTCTCTTCTACAAAAAAAAAAAAAAAAAAAGCCACCTTTTCTCTCTAAGATTTCGGCCATCACAATTCCAATCACTACCAAAATCTAAATCTAAGAGAAAGGTAAGCAATTCTTCAACTCTTCATCAACTCAACTTCAATTCTTCTCATCTTCTTCTCTAAAATCCCAATCAAAAGGGACTGATTTACAGCCCCTTATTTTTTGTGATTTTCAAATAAAAGGAATTAAAGGACCCAATCATCTCTTCCTCTTAAGTGAACTCAACCGATCACCAAGGAGCCATATTTGCTTTGTTGTCTTGTCTATCCAAGAGGTATTTTGAGACTCAATCTCTATTGATTTGAATGAGACTGATTTTATAGTGATGTTATTATGTATAAAGTATAGCATGAAAAGCATGAATGGATGGGTTGGTTGAGTTTGATGGAGCAATAGTTGATCTAGGTGAATATAGGGTGAAATATTATGATATCATGGTATGTTGGACTTAGATCTATCCTATGGTTGGTTAAAAATGAGATCTTTTGATTTATAATATGGATTTAATGATAGTTGAGTATGAGACTTATCATGTTGATTATTTAAATTGAGTATGTGCATGCTTCATGATGAGTAACATAACGAGAGAAGGTTATGGGCATAGTTTATTAAATTGATTCGTTTAGATTCCATGGTTGATTTATGGGATCATGAAGATTCATGTTGCATGAAATAATAGTGGCTAGGCCATATGCACTATTTCAGTTCTAACCATAGAAATATTGATTCTAGATAAGGAAGAGAAGTAAAAAAGAGATCAAGCGTTGTCTTGGTTGATTATTGAGAATATCCAAGTAAGTCTCTGCATAACTGTTTTGCTAACTATTACATGTTTGCAAATATTTTGTACAATGACATTTGGAATGGTGTCAATATTATGATTGGAACGTTGGTTGAATATGATGAATTGTACTGTGGTATTTTGATACTTGGTTTAAGAACGTGATCATTTTATTTTCAAAATGAGTTTGTCAAATCTCAACTTTTAAACTAAAAACGACTTTTTTTCTTTATTACTAAATGTTTTGGAAAACTTATTGTGAAAAATCACGTTTTACAAAGACAAGTAATCAACGATTGTGAAAACAAGGGAAATGATTCTGTCCCTAAATAGGGAGCATTGAGTACTCAGCGAGGGTAGGCTCGTGGTGCTAGTCTTGAAGTGTTAGAGTGAGTCTTCTGGCAGGAGGTCACCTCTAGAAAATGAACTCAATTTGGAGAGGCGACAGTACTACTTAGTCAGGCCAGTCGGAGCTTGCATATGAGTTCCTAGGGACTTTATTTATCCGGATTGGACAACTGATGTGTTGGGTGTAGAGATAGAGGAGTATCTCACCCTAGTGGGAGGATCCCCCACTACCCATTGTTGAAAGGTTACATTGGGACGCTATTATGGCCATGATATAGATTGTGATATTATTATTTGAATAATTGCTAATCCCTACATAATGAACTTATGATTGTGATGAGATGATGATTTATTGAGAATTGCTTTGGATATGATGAGCAATGCTCCTATATGATTATAAGGAGATGATGATTTATTGAGAATTGCTTTGGATATGATGAGTAATACTCCTTTGAATAATTATTTATTGATAAAAAGTCTTGCAAACATGATTTTGATAAACCTGCATGCACAAAATTTTTATATATAGCATTCTCACACATGGGACTTACTGAGATGCCAATCTCACACTATTTTACATCATATTTTCAAGGGAGTGCTTTTATTGGGAAGGTGGAATAGATAAAAGATGACCTTCAATTTATTTTTTCTACTTTGTATTTCTTTTGAGAGATGATTGCTAGTTTTACATTCTCAAACTTGGTTGTAATAAGATCATCGTATAATTTTATTTAATTATTTTTGTTCCTTTTGTACCTCGTTATAAAGACTATTGGTCCTTTAGATGAGGCGACATCCCGCCTATTTGGGTACATAGGTAGTGGGGTGTTACACCTATTATCTAAAACTACGTTGTCGGCTTAACGTTTGTCCAACTTTTTATGTTAACTTCTTAAAGTCTTTTAACCAAGACAAGCTTGATGAAGGCAGAAGCAAGAGTTAGCATGCTCCTTCTACGGTTTCTAAAATAGGTTGACAAAAATGTCCATTAGATGTTGGATCACAAAATCGAAGGACAAAACAAGAAAAATCGAAGGACTTCTTACTTGTTACATTGGAAGGGGAAGCCCGAGGTTGGTGGCACTTAGGAAAAGGATGTTACTTTGTGGTAGTTTGAAGATCAGATTAAGACATTTGACATTTCCTAAGAATTGACTTAGTGAAATCCCCTATTTCCTATATTGAAAAAAGGAATGATTCTTCAGGTTCAAGATTACTCTCTAATAATGGTTCCATTTCCCTTGACCCTATGTATGGTAAAATAGTTAGTAATAAGCCATATAGAATTAATAGTTTCATTGTAAAGTAAAATCCCCTTGGTACTGGGTAGAATAGCAGACCTCCAAGTTGACGAAGGTGTCAACATCTCCTGGTAGGGGCAATTTATCAGTAGATGCTTAGTCGGCTCGGCTATGACCTCACTATAGGTGTTGGAATGTTCAACCTACAGTTTGGTCTTATGGGAATAGTACATGCCAAAGTAGGATGATTGACCCATGGATGGTCTTCGGTTAGCCCCTTCATGGACTTTGACTTGTAGGCAGTCAAGTCATACTTGTGGCTCCATTGGCTTGTCAGACGAATTGCCAAGTTAGACGCAGTTACCATCAGTTGGTAGACCAACAAAGTGCTAGGATTGCCAACATGACACCTATGAAGTGCTACACTTCCAGTCATGGGTTAGTGGAATAGTGGGCAGATATCCTTATATTAGTTGGAATGTAACCAACTCGTTCCTTTATCTATAAATACTTATATTATTGAGTCTACTTAGACTTAGTGAGTGTGGAACTAGTTTGCCAGCTTTGTGTACTTATGATTCTTTCATTGTACGTTCTATGGTAAATGCAAGGTTGAGCTACTGCAAATAAATATTGTATGCCTTATTTTTGTTAGTGTTGTGCCCTAAAGGCAATCACTTGTACATTGTATATGACACATTTTATTTTAATAAAAGGTATTATTTATCTTACAGTTTCTTTTGTTTACTTTTAAGTAATATAACTGTTCGATAAAGGTCCTAGTACAACACTGTGTTAAGAAAATTATGATAGAGATCATGATATGAGATTCCTACTACACTGTATAGTGTTAGTACTTAAATAATCCCTAGTCACAGTATTAATGAGACAGGACATCATTAATGCGTTAAGACTAGCATATGTTAGACTTCCTGATTTGATCAGGCGGTGGTTCTTATATCCGTGACTATTGAGAAACTGAAAGTTAACACATGGATGCTTGTTAATGGAATAAGTTCATTGGATGACCTAGCTTTGAGATAATTACATAGATAACTATTTAGTGCCAATGATATAATCTTAATATAGCAAACGTGTAAGTATCCTTAGACTTGAGATCTCCAAGGTACTTTGTTTGCTGAGCATTGTACTTTGATTCCAATCTCTAGAGCTCGACCGAGGGCCACTTATGGGATGTATATTGAGTACATTGTGAGGTAAATGAAAGTAGTTGAGAGGGTTAATAAATGATTCACCACTCCTAATAGTAGGGGCGAATATCTTACGACCACTTGTAGGAATGACTACTCAAGAAGTCCTTGGCCAAGGTGATTGTATATTGGAAATAGTTCCAATTGATACACATCTAGACTAGTGGGTTCCTGGTACAAGTACTATTGTATTCGGCCAGAATTAATTTTGGAGGGAGTTGGTACTAATTCCGTACTCCAAACCGAATGAGATATTGTATGGTAAAAGGAGTTAATTGCACTGTAGTTTGTTATTGAAGGGTTCATGTCAAGCCACTTGACTTTCTGGACTCTTCGGTGGTCATGATGTGTTGCTAGATACCGCTCATGATCTGGAAATATGGGTTTATTAATTGATGAATTAATAAACCAAACCTGATTAGAATTAATATGATTAATTCTAATTAATTATGAATTATTAATCTTAAAGACGTTTGGATTAATTCATATTCATTACCAATTGGCTGGAAAACCTAATAGGTCACACACAATAGAGGATTATATACTCAAGATGTTATTTTGATAATATAGTGGGGTTAATTGCGAAAAAGAGAAGTTGTTGTGGCCAAATTATAATTAATTATAATTAATGGTCCAAATTATAATTGTAAGAACTTGATGTTTCCAATTACAATTAGGGAATTCTAACTGTTTTAGAATTCTGAGATTGGAGTATATTTTGAGCAGGATTTTTCGTGTGATATTGTGATACACTCGAAACGCTAGCTAATTTTGTGTAAGACACGAAAATAACTCCAAACCCTAAGGCACACGATTTCTCTCTTCTCTCTCTCTCACGATTGTTCTTGAGAAACCCTAGCCTCCATCTTTTTCTTCTAGCACAAGAAATTTTGGTGTTTGAGTATTCCTCTATGTGAATTACTGTTAAAGATAATCACACACTGTGATTATAGTGGTTGAACGTTCAACTCTTGTGGAGTTTGATCAAGAAGATTGTTGGATCGCACCTTGACTTGAAGAAGAAAATTTTGTTCTTCGGACGATCAAAGAAAGATAAAAGGTTATTACATTTGTTATCTTTATGTCTTGTTTTCCACACATATGCGGATCCTAGGATGGTATCTCGTTTTATTCTTTCGCTGCGCCGTATAGGATACGAGCTTGAGATACCTAACAATTTTAACTTCCATTGCTAGTTTTGTTTTATCCTTGTTCCTTTATGAGTTCATCCAAACAAACTTTGGTAAAGGCTAACTAGTCTCATTAACTAATGCCGATACATATAGTTGTTACATCCAAGCAATGCTCCTTTATGATTATGAGGAGATGATGATTTATTGAGAACTGCTTTGGATATAATGAGTAATGCTCATTTGAATAATTGTTTATTGATGAAAAGTTTTGCAAACATGATTTTGTGGTTTTGATAAACCTGCATGCACGAAATATTTATATATGACATTCGCATACATGGGACTTACTGAGATGCCAATCTTACACTATTTTGCATCATGTGTTTCAGGGGAGTGTTTTTATTGAGAAGGTGGAAGAGATGACCTTCAATTTATTTATTTCTGTTTTGTATATCTTTCGAGAGATGATTGTTAGTTTTAGATTCATAGACTTGTATAATTTTTAACTTTGGTTGTAATAAGATTATCGTATAATTTTATTTAGTCATTTTCATTCCTTTTGTACCTCATTATAAAAAACCCAGGCCTTTTAGATGGGGCGACATCTGTTTGTTTGGGTATGTAGGTTGTGGGGTGTTACAAGTGGTATTAGAGATTAGGTTTAGGCAATTGACTTTATTAAATAGTACCTAAACCCTAGGATGATTAGAAGATCCGCAGCTGAGACTGGCCTTTTATGTGTGGTCCCGCGAGTGGTAGAGCATAGCCCAATCCCTATAGCGGATTCATCATCCTCTGATTCGGAGACAGAACCCGAGGGTGGATGGTTTTTGAGTGAGGATGAAGTAGATCATGAATCACTTTTGATGGAAGATTTTGGTGTAGAGGAAGAACTTAAGAACCTGGTACTTGGGGGATTTGAGATTGAGGGGGAAATAGGAGAGCTTGAGAGCGAAGGTAAAGCAGAAGTGATTGAGGAGGAGGATAGCATTGATGGACCTGCGACCTCATCAATAGAGGAAGGAATCCCGATGCTTTCGGGAAGTGAGCCATACAAGTCAGAATCTGGGGGCCTGAGAGTACATTGATGTTAGCCATAGAAAAGCTTAGGGATGCAGAGTTGAGGGCTAAGCTGATAGGTAGGGGTAATAAGGAGTACATTTTAGGTCCATTTAAGAAGAAGTCTCGATCTTTTAGTTTTGCCAAGAATCGTGTGGAAGATCATCCCAACACTAGTGCAAGATAGATAGTGGATCCTTCTTCTAAGACTTTTGAGGATTCCAGTGACTTTAGAGAAGCATAGAGTTTATAGGACCCTTAGTGATTATTCTTTTATTTTCATGAAGAGATGTTCGTTTATTTATTTGATTCAGCAGTTACTCTTTATTTTGGATTTTATTTTGCAAGCCTAGCATGATATTCCCTTATTTTGTACCAAGTTGGATTGGGTAATGAAACTATGATTTTATTGATTTTTCTATACTATTTGGAGTATTATTCTCAAAATTCATTTCTCATTGTATTACAAATTGTTTCTAATCCATAAGCTAATTTATTGCATGCCATGAACTTTTTCCTGAATAAACCTTGTATTGGGTGCAAATAGATGACACCAATACATAGGGCTACTTAGGTAAGTGAAGCAGGCGCAGCGATCCATACCAGAGGTGGAGAAGGATTCCGAGCAAAAACAGGAGTTGACATCGAGAGGTTTCCAAAGAAGTGATCATGGGACAAGCCTTTGACAAAATGGTTGTCATTCTTCAACATTTGACTGAGAAGGTGGACCAGATGGATAAGAAGGCACCTAAGGGTGAAGACGAGACACTGGAATGATTTTTGGAGTTCCAACCTCCAATGTTCCAGGGAGAGGCGGAACAAGACGAGAAGGCGGAGCAGTAGATTGAGCAGATGGAAGACATTTTCGTGACACTACAATATACCGAGAAGAGGAGGGTGAAGTTTGCTGCATTCAGGTTAAGAGGACCTGCCCGAGTTTGGTGGCAACAAGTCCAGGAGGACTAGGAAAGGGAAGATTATGTTGAGGCTTTTAGACTGGACATAGGAGAACTTTGTTGAGGCTTTTAGAGCAGAGTACATTCTACAATGGATAGCAGGGAAGAGGTAGGATGAGTTCCAAACCCTCAAGCAAGGAGGGATGACCGTGGCCCAGTATGTTGCACGGTTTACACAACTATCTAAGTACTGCATGTGTTTGATGGACACCGAGCATAAACAGATGTGGCAATTTGTGAAAGGTCTCAGGTAGGATATGAGAAAAGCACTGGCTCCATCTCCACCGATGACATATTCAGTTGTAATTGACGCAGCAACCCGGACGGAGAATGAGGATAGGAACTGGCCATTCCAACCAAGTCGCCCACCAATGAGACCTCCGATTAACAAGAGACCCACTAGTTTGATGCAGTAGGGAAACAAGGGGAAACAACCAAGGACAGTCCCACCCAGTCCTATGACAAATGCACTGATGTGTCGGAACTATGGGAGGCGAGGTCATGTTGAAAGGGATTGTTAGTCCAAGGGAGTGTCAAGAAGATGTTTCAACTGTGGAGATCCGAACCATTTGAGGAACAACTGTCCTAAACCACTCAGGATGGGGTAAGGAGCTTCAACTCAACGAGTTGGGGCAAACAGAGGAGTACCCGCTGGGACGACTGAAGGAGGAGGCCAAAAAATTCAAGTGAAAACTAAGGTCTTCGCTCTGAATCGGGAAGAGGTTAGAGCTGATTTGGTGGTGGTTAAAGGTACATTTTCTATTCAAGGTCAAGCTGTTTCTGTTTTAATAGACTCCTGATTGATCCATTCATATGTGAACGATAAGTATGCATACTATTTGGGTTAGGACGGAGTAGAAATGCCTTATACCATGTTAGTGAGCACCCCCTTGGAGAGGCAGAGAGATATGAGTAAGGTAGTGCAAGGGTGTGATATTGTGGTCGAGAAGGAGAATTTGAAGGCAAACTTCATAATCTTACCTATCGACAACTACGATTTGATTTTGGGTATGGATTGGTTAGCAAAACATGGAGCAATAGTGGATTGCAAGGTCAAGACGGTGTAGTTTGTTAGACTCGAATGTGATGTATTGGAATTTAGTAGGAAAAAGGAAAAAGAGTTGAAATTCTTGATAGCGGGAACAAAGGTCCAGAAGATGCTGAAGAAGGGTTGTGTAGGGTATCTGGCTTACTTAATCAATAAGCTAAAGGATCAGTGTACCTTGGAAAGTACCGAGGTGGTGAAGGACTTCACAGATGTATTTCCGACCTAGCTCACTTCTCTCCCACCATTACGGGAAGTTGAGCTAGTTCCTAGAGTTGAGCTGGTATCGAAGACTTCCTATCGGATGTCGCCCGCGAAATTAAAGGAATTGAAGGAATAACTGGAGGAGTTGGTTAAGCCAGGGTATATAAGACCCAGTACATCATTTTGGGGAGCCTCGGTGTTATTCATAAAGAAGAAAGATAGGACGCTGATGTTGTGAATAGACTATAGAGGGTTGAACAACCTCACGATCAAGAACAAGTACCCCTTACCTCTAATTGATGAGTTGTTCGATCAGTTGCAAGATTCTTGTTACTTTTCCAAGCTGGATCTTCGACAAGGTTATTACCAAGTACGAATCAAGGAGGAGGATATTCCCAAAATAGCCTTCAACACTAGATATGGGCACTATGAATTCATGGTGATACCGTTTAGAGTAATTAATGCACTCGCTGTTTTCATGGATCTTATGCACAGAGTTTTCCAACCTTACTTGGATAAGTTCATGGTAGTGTTTCTAGACAATATTCTGATCTACTATAAAAGTCCTGAGGTGTAATATCCCATGTTAGACCATCTTTGGTAAGTGGGGGAAAAGTCATGCATATCACAATGAGTTTAGCCGCATTTGATGATTTGAATTATTTTCATGAAAATATTAATTTGTTGTTGCATGAATTAATTTGCCTTTGAAATGGTTGAGGTAGTTGAGTTTTATTTTATTGAAGGGGATTTATTAGAAAAAGGGATGGAGTAAGTGAGTAGGAATTAAAAGAATTTATTAGGAGAATATTTGCCAAGAATTAATGTGCTTTAGTGGATAGAGCTTGGTGTGTGTTCTTTGATGGGTTTGAGTTCGAATCCTAGCTATCTCAAAATTCTCTCATTTCTTTTATTTTCCATCTACCCTAATTTCCCTAGCCTTGGCCGAAATCCTTAAGGGTTTAGAGATCAATTTCCTAAAAATTGGGGGTGTACTTTAACATAGAAATTATTTTATAAAATTAGTAAATTAAATTTTTGTTTCTAATATCCTATCATAATCTTATAGAGAATTTTAAAGATTACTATATTAGATTTTTAAAAACTGGATTTAAATGAGATGCTTGGGCTTTGGATTGAGTAAGCGTTTTGAAATATTGAAGGGGGAAAAAGGAAGGGGAAAATTCAGTAGCTACAAGAATTAGGAAACCAGAAATTTCCTTACCAAATAGCTATTTAATAACTGTTTAAAAAGTACTCAAATTAATGTAGGGGATTAATTAATCTATTTCCTAAATAGATAACCTAATTCCTCTTTAGGATTTCTGAAAAATTCTCTTATAATCAGCCGCCACATAGGGAAGAATAACTTACCTAAAACACTCCAAAACCTAGCTAGGGCTAACTAAGAAAACCCTAACCAATTAGGACTTGAATTTAGCCAAAAGAATACCAGCTCCATTGCCTCCAGAATTTCGTCACTGTTCACACACACACACACACACACACACACACACACACACACACTCTCTCTCTCTCTCTCTCTCTCTCTCTCTCTCTCTCTCTCATGAAATTTCCAGCCCAAAGCCTGCACCAAAAACCTCTCTAGCAGTCCAGCAAAAATAGCTACACAAAACCCTAATCTTTCCCCTCCTAATCTCGTCCAAGAGTGGCTAGAAAATCAGCATATTTCCTACTCTTTTTCCTCCAGATTTTCAGCCACCTTCAACCCTAATTCACCCATAAATTCCAGCACAAAATCTGCACAAAAGTTCCCTAGCTATCAAGCAGAAAAATAGCTGCAAAGGTCTATTATTCCTCTCCTATTTTCGCTACTATAGGGACCCAAAACTAATTAGATTTTTCCTCCCTTTATGTCCAAAATCTCGGCACCCTCAGCTTCACAAACACAGCAGCAATCAATCCTAAATTCCCTCCAAAATCTCGGCAGCCATAGGGAACACCAAAGCTAAACAATTTTCTCTTATGATCAAAGGAACCCTACCAAGACCAAAACTTCTTCAAACACCTAAACCTTAAAGCACCTCAGTCTAACCTATCTCCTTCATTAATTAGCCTCAAACAAACCCTAAACACCTTTTTCTGCTCAGAAATTCTAGCCACCAACCCTCTTCCGCATCTAGGCCAAAACAGTACCAAAACTCCATCAAAGCTGAAAACCAACTCTAAGGTAAGCAACTCCTCAACTCTTCATCAACTCCTCTTCAATTCTTCTCATATTCTTCTCCTAAATCTTGATCAAAAGGGACTGATTTACCCTATCCCTAGTGACCTTCGAACCAAGGAAGCCAAAAGGGGAACAATCGACTTTCTTCCTCAAGCGAACCCAAGCAAGCACTAAATGTGCCACCTTTACTCTTGTTGTGCCATCTAAGAGGTAATTAAGGCTTAAATCCTCTGAATTAGATTAGCGTGGAATGTATGGAGGGGATAATATGCACGAAGCCTAGCATGGAAGCATGATTTGATTAGATTGCTGAGTTTAATAGTACAATATGATGAACTAGGCATATATGGCATTGAATATGGATAAATATTGCTCTGACGATCTAGATCTCTTGTATGTTGAGCAAAGATGAGATCTTTTGATGCAAGTAGGGTTCATAAAGGAAGTTAATAGTAATTGAGTATGGAAGTCGTTATGTAGATGGTTTGATTTGTCTATAAGCATGCATGATGATGAGATGCGTGGTCATGGGTAGCTATGGTGATGATTTAATGAAATAGTCTATCTAGTTGCCATAAATGATTTAGAGGGTTAACATGATCATTCGGATTCATGATGTATGATGATAGTGGAATAACCTTTGAGTCCTAATTATAGAATCATTGATTCTAAATAAGGAAGAAAGTGAAAGAGAGGACAAACATTGCTGTGGTTGATTGCTGAGTATATTCAAGTAAGTCCCTGCATAACTGTTTTGATAAATGATACTTATTTGCAAGCAATTTTTATAATATTATTTGGAATTGAAGTCAATGTGATGTTTTGACACAAGGATTGAGCCTTGACTAAAAATGATGCGTTATGCTGGATTGTTGTGAGACTTGGATTGTAAACGTGGATGTTTTATTTTCCAAACGAATTTACTAAATTTTATTTATTCAAATTCAAAAACTATTTCTTACACTATTGTCAAACAATTTGAAAATGCTCTTACGAAAATCACGGTTTGCAATCAAGCTAATCAAAGACTTTTGAAAAAGGAAAAATGATTTTGCCCCTAAACGGGGAGCGTTGAGTACTCAGCGGGGGTAGGCTAGTAGTACTAGTTTCGAAGAATAAGAGTGAGTCTTCTGGCGGGAGGCCACCCCCAGAAGATAAACTCAACTTGGAGAGGCGACAGTATTACTTAGTCAGGCCGGTCCGAGCTAGCATATTGGTCCATGTGGACATTGTTGATCCGGATGGGACAATCGGAATGTTGGGTGTAGAGATGGAGGAGTATCTCACCTAGTGGGTGAATTCTCCACTGCCCATTTGTTGAAAGAATACATTGGGGAGCTATCATGGTGGTAACCATGATATGGATTGTGTTACTATATTGTTGAATCATTTGCTAATCCCTATTTAATGAATTGTGAATGTGATGAAACAGTGATTTATTGTAATATGTTTGGATTGATTGAGCAAGGCTCATTTGTATGACTGTTATTGATGAGATTGACTTACAAACACGATTTTGTGGTTTTGATAAACTTGCATATATGAAATGGTTATAACTGACATTTGCACACACGAGACTTACTGATATGTCAATCTCACACCTTTTATATCATGATTTCAAGGGATTGCTTTCAGTGAGTGGGGCAAAGCTAAGGTTGAGCTCCAATTTATTTATTTATTTGTGTTTTGAATTTATTTCAAGAGTCGCTTGTTAGTTTTGATTTTTCAGAGTTGTATAAGTTTTACTTTCGGATGTAATAAAATTATTCTTTTAATTTTATTTAGCAGTTTTTGTTTTTATTTTGTACATCGTTATAAAGACCCTTGGTCCTTTGGATGGGGTGACATCCTACCCTATCTAGGTACCTAGGGTGTGGGGTGTTACATGAGGAGCATGCGGAACATATAAAATTGGTACTGGAAAAATTGAGGGAGCATAAACTTTATGCCAAATTTAGCAAATGTGAGTTTTGGTTAAGATTTAGTGGCCTTTCTTGGTAACATGATATCTAGAGAGGGAATTAAGGTGGACCCAACAAAAGTCGGGGCTGTCTCTAATTGAAAACAACCAGAGAGTGTAACTGAGATTAGGAGTTTCCTTGGATTGGCGGGATATTACCGGAGGCTCAACAAGAACTTCTCTATGCTGGCTACACTGATGACCTGACTGCTAAGGAAGAACGTGCCGTATGTCTAAAGTGATAAGTGTGAGAAGAGTTTTCAAGAGCTCAAGAGAAGATTGATGACGACACCGGTATTGAGTTTACCTGAAGAAGGTAAACCCTACTCCTTGTACACAGATGCCTTTAAGGAAGGTCTAGGGGTGGTGTTGATGCAAGATAGGAAAGTTATCGCCTATGCATCGAAGAAGTTGAAGCTGCATGAGGTTAACTATCCGATGCATGACTTGGAGTTAGTTGCGATAGTGTTTGCCCTGAAGAAGTGGCGACACTACTTATATGGAGCGGAGTATGAAGTTTTCACGGATCATAAGAGTCTAAAATATATCTTCACTCAAAAGGACTTGAATCTAAGGTAGAGAAGATGGATGGAGTTTTTGGAAGAATATTAGCGTCCAATTAGCTATCACCCGGGAAAAGTTAACGTGGTAGCTGATGCGCTGAGCCAAAAGGTGAGGATGCCTAGTATGAGGGTGTAAGAAGTCCAAATAGTACAAGAACTCTTGGAGCGAAAGGCGGAAGTAGGAGAAGGAAATATCAGTTTGTGTAATCTAAAGATGGAACCTGAGCTGAGGTAAGAGATTGCAGAGGTGCAACAAGGTAACTAAGACTTTCAAACTTTTAAAGCAAAGGAAATCAAAAGAGGAAATAAGGAGTTTCAGATTGATGAAGTTGGAGTGTGGTATTTTCGAGAACGCATATGTGTACCGGATAACCTAGTATTGAAGAGAAAGATAATGGGTGAGGCTCACAAGAGCAAGTATACTATTCATCCTGGAGAAGTGAAGATGTACCAAGATTTGAAGAAGGCCTACTGGTGGCCAGAGATGAAAAGGGATGTGGCACAATATGTCTCTACTTGTTTGACTTATCAGAAAGTAAAGGTGTAGCATAAGAAAGCAGCTGGATTTCTGCAACCGTTACCTATTCCTAAGTGGAAGTGGCAGGAGGTGGCGATGGATTTTGTTACCGGACTACCGATGTCGAACACTTTGAAGGATGCCATTTAGGTTGTGGTTGACAGGTTGACCAAGACTGCTCATTTATTTCGGTAAATGTTAAGGATTCTATGGAGAAGTTGGCTAAGACATACATTCGAGAAGTGGTCAGATTGCATGGTGTACCATCAATTATCGTATCCGACTAGGGTCCTAGGTTGACTTTAAGATTTTAGACCAAGTTTTAAGATTCAATAGGGACGACTTTGAAGCTCAACACTTTTGCTCATCCGTAGACTGATGGACAGTCTGAGAGAGTCATCTAGATATTGGAGGACATGCTTAGGGCTTATGTGTTGGATTTTGGAGATAAGTGGATAGATTGTATACCCTATGCTAAGTTAGCATAAAATAACAGTCACCAAGCGTCGATCGGGATGGCACCCTATGAAGCGTTATATGGACGAAAATGTCAAGTACCATTATACTGGGGTTGGTTGGACTGAGGATGGGCAAATCGGAAAAACTTGGGAGGTAAACCTTGAGGAGATGGCAAGTAAAGTAAAGATAATAAGGGAGAGACTGAAAGCGGCGCAAAACTGACAGAAGAGTTATGAGGACAACAGAAGAAAAGAATTGGAGTTTCAAGTGGGGGACTAGACTTTTCTGAAGATAACACCTAGCATAGGGATTCTAAAACATTCCAAAGGCGGGAAATTGAGTCCTAGATATTGATCGAGAAGATTGGACCTGTAGCATATTGATTGGAGTTGGCAGGAATTCACGATGTGTTCCATGTATCTTAGTTGAAGAAATACAACCTTGACCCGGAGTATGTATTGAACGAGGAGTCATTGTTTCTACAGCCTGACTTGAGCTACGTGAAAAAACCAATTAAGGTTCTAGATCAGAGTGTCAAGGTGTTGAGGAGTAAGCAGATACCTATGGTGAAAATTTTGTGGGATCATTATGGTACTCAAGATACCATATGGGAAACTGAAGAGTGGGTGAAGAAGAAATTCCCGAACTTGCTCTAAAGGTATAGCTCTCTGAATTTCGGGACGAAATTCTCTTAAGGAGGAGAGGATGTAATATCCCGTTTAAAACCACCTTTATTATATGGAAAAAGTCATGCATGGTATAACATTTTATAAGACCTTTCATAACTTGAACCATTTTTATAGGTATATGTGATCTAGGAGTTGGTAAGTTTATGAATTTATTTACTTTGATATAATTGTTAGAAGACTATTTAAACAAGAGTGGTTGTAGTCTAGTGGTTAAGGCTCGGTGTTCGTTTCTTGGTGGACTTGAGCTTTTATTTTATAAGTATTATTAGAAGGGAAATGAAGTAAGTGAGTGGGAGTTAAGGGAATTTGTTAATTGCCTAGTGGACTTGAGCTTTTGTATTTATGAGTATTATTAGATGAGCATTATTAGAAGGGAAATGGAGTAAGTAAGTGGGAGTTAAGGAAATTTAATAGAGGAATATTTAAATAAGAGTTATTGTGGTATAGTGGTTGAAGCTAGAGTTGTTGTGGTTTAGTGATTAAAACAAGAGTTATTGTGGTTTAGTGGTTGAAACAAGAGTTGTTGTGGTTGAGTGGAGTGATTGAAGCTAGAGTTATTGTGGTTTAGTGATTAAAATAAGAGTTGTTGTAGTTTAGTAGTCGAAACAAGAGTTGTTGTGGTGTAGTGGTTGAAGTTAGAGTTGTTATGGTTTAGTGGTTGAAGCTTGGTGTTTAATACTTGGTGACTTGAGTTCAAATCCCAACTCTTGCAAATCTTTCCATTCTTATATCTCAAAGTTTTCCTAAGCTAAACAAAAACCAATCACAGACACACACACTCACGAAAATTCCAACTTCTCTTACTTTTAAATTCTCCACTGGTTTTAAGCAAAAATTACAGCACAAGATCCCAATTTCCCCCCCTATTTCTGCCTAAAGCTGAACAAAAAATCAGCCTATACTTTCATCCTTTTCCTCTCATTATTTGGGCTACTTTAGCACCCTAGAGCACAGCCATAAACTCCTTCTATTCACTGCAATTTCGGCCAAACCAAGAAGAGCAAAAGCTGCTATTTTTTCCCTTGTTTGTTCAAGAGTCCAAAACAAGGTTTAGTCCTTCCAAATATCAAAACACCTAAACTTAACCTATACTCTTAACAGCCACCAATCAAACCCTAAATCTCTCTTCTACAAAAAAAAAAAAAAAAAAAACAGCCACCTTTTCTCTCCAAGATTTCGGCCATCACAACTCCAGTCACCACCAAAATCAAAACCTAAGAGCAAGGAAAGCAATTCTTCAACTCTTCATCAACTCAACCTCAATTCTTCTCATCTTCTTCTCCTAAATCCCGATCAAAAGGGATTGATTTACACCCCCCCAATTTTTTTGTGATTTTTGAACAAGAGGAATTAAGAGACCCAATCATCTCTTCCTCTCAAGTGAACTCAACCGATCACTAAGGAGCCACATTTGCTTCATTGTCTTGTTTATCTAAGAGGTATTTTGTGACTCAATCCCTATTTATTTGAATGAGGTTGATTTTATAGTGATGTTATTATGTATAAAAGTATAGCATGAAAAGTATAAATGGATGAGATGGTTGAGTTTGATGGAGCAATAGTTGATCTAGGTGAATATAAGGTGAAATATTATGATATCATGGTATGTTGGACTTAGATCTATCTTATGGTTGGTTAAAGATGAGATCTTTTGATTTATAATATGGATTTAATGACAATTGAGTATGAGAGTTATCATGTTGATTATTTAAATGGAGTATATGCATGCTTCATGATGAGTAGCATAACGAGAGAAGGTTCTGGGCATAGTTTATTAAATTGATTCGTTTAGATGCCATGGTTGATTTATGGGATCATAAGGATTCATGTTGCATGAAATAATAGTGGTTAGGCCATGTGCACTATTTCAGTTCTAACCATAGAAATATTGATTCTAGATAAGGAAGAAAAGTAAAAGAGAGATCAAGCATTACCTTGGTTGATTATTGAGAATATCCAAATAAGTCTCTGCATAACTGTTTTGCTAACTATTACATGTTTGCAAATATTTTGTACAATGACATTTGAAATGGTGTCAATATGATGATTGGAACGTTGGTTGAATATGATGAATTGTATTGTGGTATTTTGATACTTGGTTTGAGAACGTGATCATTTTATTCTCAAAATGAGTTTGTCAAATCTCAACTTTTAAACTGAAAACGACTTTTTTTCTTTATTACTAAACGTTTTGAAAAACTTATTGTGAAAAATCATGTTTTACAAAGACAAGTAATCAACGGTTTTGAAAACAAGGGACATGATTCTGTCCCTAAATAGGAAGAATTGAGTACTTAGCGGGGGTAGGCTTGTGGTGCTAGTCTTGAAGAGTTAGAGTGAGTGTCTTGAAGAGTTAGAGTGAGTCTTCTGGTAGGAGGCCATCTCCAGAAGATGAACTCAACTTGGAGAGGCACCAGTACTACTTAGTCAGGTCAGTTCGAGCTTGCATATGAGTTCATGTGGACTTTATTTATCCGGATTGGACAATCGATATGTTGGGTGTAGAGATAGAGGAGTATCTCACCCTAATGGGAGGATCCCCCATTGTTCATTGTTGAAAGGTTACATTGGGACGCTCTTATAATGGTAACCATAATATAGATTGTGATACTATTGTTTGAATCATTGTTAATCCCTACATAATGAACTTATGGTTATTATGAGATGATGATTTATTGAGAACTGCTTTGGATATAATGAGCAATGCTGCTTTATGATTATGAGGAGATGATAATTTATTGAGAACTGCTTTGGATATGATGAGCAATGCTCCTTTGAATAATTGTTTATTGATGAAAAGTCTTGCAAACATGATTTTGTGATTTTGATAAACTTGCATGCACGAAATGTTTATATATGTCATTCACACACGGGACTTACTGAGATGTCAATCTTACACTATTTTACATCATGTTTTCAGGGAAGTGCTTTTATTGAGAAGATGGAATAGATAAGAGACGATCTTCAGTTTATTTATTTCTAGTTTGTATTTCTTTTAAGAAATGATTGTTAGTTTTAGATTTTCAAACTTGTATAAGTTTTAACTTTGGTCATAATAAGATTATTGTATAATTTTATTTAATCATTTTCGTTCCTTTTGTACCTCGTTATAAAGATCCCTGATCCTTTGGACGGGATGACATCCCGTCTATTTGAGTACGTAGGTAGTAGGGTGTTACACCTATTATCTAAAACTACATTGTTGGCTTAACGTTTGTCCAACTTTTTATGTTAACTTCTTAAAGTCTTTTAACCAAGACAAGCTTGATGAAGGCAGAAGCAAGAGTTAGCATGCTCCTTCTACGGTTTCTAAAATAGTTTGACAAAAATGTCCATTAGATGTTGGATCACAAAATTGAAGGACAAAACAAGAAAAATCGAAGGACTTCTTACTTGTTACATTGGAAGGGGAAGCCCGAGGTTGGTGGCACTTAGGAAAAGGATGTTACTTTGTGGTAGTTTGAAGATCAGATTAAGACATTCGACATTTCCTATCAATTGACCTGGTGAAATCTCCTATTTCCTATATTGAAAAAAGGAATGATTCTTCAGGTTCAAGATTACTCTCTGATAATAGTTCCATTTCCCTCGACCTCATGTATGGTAAAAAAGTTAGTAATAAGCCATATAGAATCAATGGATTCATTGTAAAGTAAAATGCCCTTGATACTGGGTAGAATAGCAGACCTCCAAGTCAACGAAGGCGACATCTCCTAGTAGGGGCAATTTGTCAACAGATGCTTAGTCAGCTCGGCTATGACCTCACTATAGGTGCTGGAAGGTTCAGCCTACAGTTTGGTCTTGTGGGAACAGTACATGCCAAAGTAGGATGATTAACCCATGGATGGTCTTCGGTTAGCCCCTTCATGCACCTTGACTTGTGGGCAGTCAAGTCATACTTGTGGCTCAATTGGCTTGTCAAACGCATTGCCAAGTTAGATGCAGTTACTATCAGTTGGTAGACCAACAAAGTGCCAGGATTACCAACATGACACCTATGAAGTGCTACACTTCAGTCATGGATTAGTGGAATAGTGGGTAGATATCCTTATATTAGTTGGAATATAACCAACTCGTTCCTTTATCTATAAATACTTGTATTATTGAGCCTACTCAAACTTAGTGAGTGTGGAACTAGTTTGCCAGCTTTGTATACTTATGATTCTTTCATTGTACGTTCTATGGTAAATGCAAGGTTGAGCTACTGCCTATAAATATCGTATGCCTCATTTTAACTCCCGTTGTTGGTTTTGTTTTATCCTTGTTCCTTCGTGAGTTCATCCAAACAAACTTTGGTTAAGGCTAACTAGTCTCATTAACTAATGCCGATACATATTGTTGTTACAGGTTTGAACTAACTCTGCGACTGTAGGGAATATGACTCCAATGTACTCTATTTGCAACTTCAGCAGATTCTTAGAGAAAATTTTGCATTTTCCTTTAGGGGAACAAAAATTATTGGGACCACTAAAAGAATAAAAATTGTTAGGACAATAATCTTCTAATTATTCTGTTCTTTTTAATTAGAAAAAGAAAAAGGCATCAAGATCATCAGTGACATTAAAGAAACAAAAAGGGTTTTGTTTGGTTGAGTTGCCTGCAAAGGGGTTTGTTTTCTTCTAGACATTTTTTTTTTCCTTTATTGGTGAAAAGAACTTTTTGATACATTTCTTCTATATAATTTGAAGCTTAATCTACTAGGTAGGTTTAACTACCAAATAATATCTCGTAATTTCAGCAAATCAAAAGAAAGTTAATTGGCAAAACCATTATGTTTCGTCACATTCAAGACACCTTCCACGTAATTTTTCTTCTTTTTAAATTCTAATGGAGATTTGTTTATGATTGATTAACTAAAAAGATTCTTTTATGCATGTATTAAGATCGTGCCTTTTTTTATATATATACCAACTCATCAATTGATTATATATACATTCTTTGATGAAAATTAACTTAGTGTAGTTAAAGCACGCTGTCTGCTAGATATTTGTGTGGCCAAGGACTTCCAAACATATCACCAGCTAAGCCAATGTTGATGAATAACGAACCCTCATTGAATAGGAAAGGTATGGTAATAGTACAATATTAAATTATTAATAATATATTAGTAAAAGACTGTGTTTACTTTCATTGGGTAAAAAAGAAATAAACGAAATATTTTCCATTCTATTAAGTTTATTATTATATCAATTACATTTTTTACTTTTGTTATTGAAAAATGAGACAGGAAGGACATTTAATTTTTAAATTTTTTTGTACATTGTGACCCTTCCAAAATTAGAAAGAAAGATCTGTTGAAATAGAGAGTTCTCTTTCTCAATTTATTTCCATCCCTTATTCATCTCCAACTAAACAATGAATTTTTCTCTATTTACTTCCAAATTTTACTTTTCCTCCCAAAATACTTTATCTTGTCATTTTAACCAAACACAGTTCAAAAAAAAAAAAAAAAAAAGCTTAATTTGTGAGATAGAGGTCATGGGTAGAACAATTATGTGGAGCAATCTTACTCTATTCGAATATTTAATTACCGAATAGAGTGACAAATAAAAATCTAAATAAATAAATAGTATATAAACAGAGTGCTAAAAGAACTTTAAAAAAATCCTAATAATTTTAGAATTACAAGTTAAGGAGAACAAAAAGAAAAAAGAGATAATAGAAAGGTTGTTCGAGTCATTATATCATTATTGAGTTTAGGTTTTTGGCCCTACCCCCCATCCCATCCCCTCAGCCCCATTGTGCATTAGTGATTCTGAGCAGAACAACCGTTACATTACCTTGACAATATGATAATCCATCTCAACATATTTTTCATTAGACGAAAAATTTTAAATTTAATTTATATTCTCATCCCTTTATCCGTATAATTAATATAACCAAAAAGAAAAAGAAAGACGGTTCCGAAGCCATATATAGCTAAGATGAATATGTTTTGTATTTCCATTTTCCCTTCTCACTCCCAAAAAGACATTAAAGATCTTCTACGTCTACAGCCGGGGCGGGGGGGGCGGGGGATTGCACCTTGAATCACCAAAAACCATCAAATAATTAAATATTCGATCACTGATTTATTAGCACGAGAAAATGACTATAATACGGTGAAAACTAAAGCTACTTTGAGCAATAAAAGAACGACAAAATGATTAATGTTCAATGATACAAAAAATTGACAAATGATGTATGCTTAAATAAATAAAATGGTATTTGATTCACGGAAATGACTATAATACAAGAACTTCAAAATATTGTAGCTTAAATATAAACATTTAACAACAAAATTTATAGGTGAGGCAGTCTCCAATCTCCTCACCTTTTCTTTCCTCTTTTATCATTTTTATTGAATTTCTTACCCTTTTTAGATTCGCTCTTCATATGAGCAATTCGGTTTGCTTTCTTCTGCCTTTCCTTTCGAACTTGCTCGACATCTTTGGTTTCTGAATGTACATGAGCATTCGGTATATGACGCTTCCTCCCTCCTCTAAATCGTCTATTATCTCTGCTGCCACCACCAGATCCTGTCAAAAGAATAGCTTGATGAGCATACCTTACCAGATTTAGGTTAGACCTTTGTTGTAGGTATCTGAAAAAGAATCAAAATGCAGGAAGATGAAGTGGAAAGAAATTATGTGGCACTACAGATTCATAAAAGTCAGCTGGAAAAAAAGCAGCAGCAACCGGAAAAGACCAAACTTAAAAACATATCATTCTAAATTTTCATATGATCAAGATGAAGAAACTAGGGTATGATCGATGAAAAACACATGTAAAATACCAGATAAGAGTCAAGAACCTATTAGTGAATTACCAAACTGGATAACAAGGACAACTCCTAAGAAGCAACCATTACAAGTCTACAAATACCTTTAGAATCATCCCTCCAATGTGAATGGAAACTCCTATTTTTGAGTCAACAAAAGAAAGTAAAAGGGTTGAAATATGAATATATCAAAAGACAATACCATTTTTGCCTTGTGGTAAGGACATCATTTTGAAGGTTAGCAGACTATATATTATGTGACTAGCCCCAACTAACTTATTAAACTAAGCTTATTTTTTGATAAACTCATAGTTTTCCCAATTGCCCAAAGCCGCCACTTCCCTCTCCTTATGTGTGTGTGTGTGTGTGCGCGCGTGTCACCACTGACTTTCTGGCCTCACCCACCACCCTTCCAACTCACAGATCACCCAGGAGAAACAAACTATATATATATAACCACCGACTTTCTGGCCTCACCCAACACCCTTCCAACTCGCAGACCACGCAGGAGAAACAAACTATTGTTCTCCACTATTGCAGGTAATTCCCTTCTCTTTGCACCTCACAATCAGGCTGTCCTTTTCCTGCTGTAAAACTTTAGCTCTGTTCTTCCTGTCTACCCCTTTCTCATGTAATCTGGTAACTTCTAATTTGATTATGTTTTCCTCAATAAAAATACCAAAAATAGCAGAACAATTAACATCACGATGGTTATAAAAATCTCAGTGACCGACAAAGGAAAGCTTTAAAAAATCACGGAATAGGCAAGATTTATGACGCCGGCGAAAACCAATAGCAAATGGAAACGCGAATGTCAGGAGCTTCTGTTCCTGTGAATCCGAATTGACTATTTTTTTCCTAAAAAACTAATGAAATAGCAAGGACGCTTAAAAAAGTTCATGCATCATGTTGCTAATCCACAAGAATGGTGTTGTAGATTGACTGCATGTATACTCTGCAGTTCCTATTGCCTTAAAGAGAGGATGTTTTGCAACAAAACATGGTTACCTGCTAAACTTATAGATTCTTCAGCAGTGCCGCTGTTCCTTGCTCCTGTAAGGAAGACTCTCTTATGTGTTTGCTGTGTCCACTTCTTGTACATCCCCGTTTTCTTAGCTTTCACTTTTGCACCTCCTTCCGCCTTTACCTGCAAAAATGAAAGCAACTAGTTGGCCTGAACGAGCCTCCAAACCAGTAAAATGATACTCCCTATATTTCAAAAATGAACGTCTTCGTTTAACTTGGCAAAAAGATTAAAGAAAGTATTTCACAGTTGGTTATTTTAAAATATAGCCTTAATGAAGTATTATGGAAACCATGGTTGAAAATGCTCCCACCTTCTTTCCAATTTAACAAATGCAGGTAACAGAAAAGATTTGGATTTGAAAGCATGTTTATTTTAAGTTTCCAGAAAATGGATACTATTTTGGAATAACAAAGATAGAAATAAAACATTTGGAATGATATTTGAATTAATTCCTTTGTACCAAAATAAATGGCTTCATCTGGCATGGCACAAAGTTTTGGAAGGCAGTTTAACTAAATAAAGTTTTCTCAAGTTTATCCTCATTAGTGGTGGTGCAAGTGGCAAAATCATTTATCAAAATAAGCACAAGCGGCATTTGTGCAGGATAACGAGTGCAAAATTGTAAATAAATATAAACACAAGTGGCAGTATGAGAACAGAAATAGCAACATTTTTAATTTATGTGAACATATGTAACACTTTGGTGGACTTCGTGGGGACATGCATGATGCACCAACTCCAAAAGAGGTTTCCATTTAAGGGCACCAATGAGAATTTCCATTGCCAAGAATGTTCAAATAAGAAATTGGACATCATTTTGGAACAACTTCAGATAGAAGTGAAACGGTCCATTTTGGAATGGAGGGAACACACAAGGCACAGAGAAAATACTCGATATGCAACTCTGACCAAAGATACAACCAAGCAAGTCACTTGCACAAAAATGATGAAGGATCAATCTTCTGAAGACCAAATTCTAAGGCAGTGCCAGCCCAAAAGGTAAGTTAATGCTAATACGCCAAAATCACAGGGAAAAAATAGATCAAATTCTATGGCAGTACTAACTCAAAAAATAAGATAATGCTAATAATAGGCCAAAATAACCAAGGAAAAACAGTGACAGGGTGCATATGCTTGTTAGTACAAAAAAAGGAAGCAAATTTGGCTAAGTACTGAGGGTATGTGTTCAAGCCTAGTAACATAGCAAAAGTAGAATTCACCAAACCCAAAAGCATGGAAGGTCAAAATAGAGTAAAACAATAGTCAAGAGGAAAGTGGAAAAGTCTCATATGAAATAACAATAACAATTTAAATGATCTCTCCTAAACATGTAAGCCTCTTTAAATATGCTGTGGACTAAGATAAAGTGGGAAGTAAACATTTTATGCAACCTCGATTAAATAATCAAAAACATAAAACAGATTCTCATGAGTAGTCTTCACACAGTGGAGTACCTATAAGCAAGCTTCTTCAAGCAATTAATTAACAGGTATAGAAATGCAAATTTCACATGAACAAACATTATGGGAATATAAAAAAATAATGCAGCAGTTCAAGAAAAGTAACAGTTAATCAAAAAGGGCAAGCACCATTTATTGATAACCTACTATTTAAATACTGCTCTGAGCACTCGAAATCTACAATTTCAACAAACTTAATCCATGGACAAAGTAAAATGTGCTATAGCTCTATATAAGCATTATAACATGCCAAATATGACAGCTTCTTCATGCAATGATTTAAAACAGGTACAGAAATGCAAATCTCACATGAACAAACATTCTAGGAATGTAAAAAATAATGCAGCAGTTCAAGAAAGTTCACAGTAAATCAAAAAGGAGAAGCACCATTTGTTGATAACCTACTATTTAAATACTCCTGTGGGTATTTGAAGTCTACAATTTCAACAAACTTAATCCAGGTATAAAGTAAAATGTGCCATAGCTCTATACAAGCATTATTACACACCAAATACGAAAGCTTCTTAAGGAAGAGTACCTTTCCGCTAGCTGTAACATGTTCCCCATTGCTCAACTTGATATATTTCTTACTCCTCTGTAGGGAAATAAAATGGAAACAAGATTATCCAAGAAAGGATGAACAAGAAAGCTAAAATGAACCATTTCAATATTTGAAATCACCTTGTCCCAATGATGGGAAGATTTCTTCTTATGCAAGCCCTCACTGTCATCTGCAACAAGGTCTAAGACAGCAGCTTCCAACCTAATTGAGGTAAGCATTAAAATCACAAGAATAATGGAAGAGGCAAGGTTCAAAGAGAATGAATTTCACAAGACTGAATTCAATAGCTGGCTTCTTCAGCCAACCCCCCCCCCTCCCCCCAACAAAATACTTATATAAACATATACATATATGTATACACCTGCACGGCCCCCAAGATGAGATTGTGCCCCACTAGAAGAGAGACAAGGAAAGAGAAGAATCTCAAAATTTTGCATTCTTCCTCCTTTATCTTACACTACCTCTGTTTTATAATATAGGTCCGTTTAGAGCCAACTCCTCTTTCTCAAAATACAAGTCTTTTTCTAGATTTTATTGAATATTAATGATACTCTTCCCATACTACCGCTTTCATTTAATTTAACTTGTCCTTCTCTCATCCTAAAGACTACTCACAAGTTTCCCAAGTAGTTTGACTAAGGGCATTTTAGGTAGTTTGACTCATAAAATGTCTTGTTTTTATAGTCTTTAATTCTTGTGCATAAGTTGGAAAAGAACAATATTATGAAACGGGAGGTAGAATTTACTTTTACACTATTTCGTATCTGAAATGTACTAGACATGAAATTGTTAATTTTATGGGGAAAATCAGCATTTGCAGTTATGTGGTACAGCTAAAGTTCATTGTCCCCTCCACTAAAATCGACATCTCCTATTTCAAAGACAAAGTTCAATAAAAGTTTTCCAAGTTTTTGAAGGATGGTATTTCAATAAATTGTTGAACACATTTGATCTCTTGGGTAATCTAGTAAATTGAAGGAAATTCATGCAATTAGGAAAATTATAATGCCAAACTCTTCAATCAGATTACACACACTAAAAACAGCTATCAGAAGTACAGCATACGTATGCTACTGAGGGAACACATTATATGGAACACGAGAACATTATTTTCCAACAAACAAAAGATTTACTTGTTTGATTCAAACCCTTGGTTATTTCTCACAGAAAGCCCTGACTCAAAATGCTGAAAGTGAAGCAGACATAATTAAAAGTGAACACAAGTTCCATGACAAGAAAACAAGCCACGGTGTAAGGCAAAGGAAATCCAAGTAAATTAAAATTTAACTTTGTGATGAAAAAGTTCATCTTTGAGGCAGCAAGAAAATCTACTGTATATACAATTAAAATTGTTGAATAACCTGATTTGTGGGCACTGAACTTATGAAGTACTCCTCATCTTTGAAATTCTTTGCCTTCCTTTTTGAACCAGAAACTGCTGAAATTGGTATACCATAATATAAATTAGGAGTTACCAAAAATTCCGGTCAAGTATTAGGAGATTTCAAAATCAGAAAATGCTCCACAAGTTGTGTATAACCATCATCAAACACTCACACACTTTTTTTTTTTTTTTTTTTTTTCATTTTATCATTTTGGCTATGTGCTATTCAACAGCCAAAACAAATAGGTCTGACAAAACAAAATATCTCTATTTATTTTGTAAGGCATACATTGTGCACAAAAGCTATCAGCACAGCAACCAAAATGTTCAAAACCTGTGTTAAGAGATACTTTAAGAAATATTTCAAAATTGGTCATCCCATCCAATTTGATAAACTAAGATACCTAAATACTCAAAGCATAACTATTGTTTGCTTCATTTAATGCAATTCATAAATTGAGGGGGCAAAAGATGTCGAATAAAAATGCACACAATTTTGCTATTGACCAAACATTTGAACAGTATGTACAAATAAAGTTTTTAGAGATCAAAATGCTGAACATTGGTACCAAAATTTACTTAGACGACAGTGTAAAAATTAATTAAATATGCACACAAGCTTCCAAATGAATGAAACATTGAGTACAGAGGAGAGGCAGTGGTATACTTGATTTCAGTTGAAAATGACGCTTGCAATTAGGTCCCCTTACTTGGCCTATGAATGCTATTCATTCTGTTTTGTTTTTTTTTTTTCATTAGACATTGTGTTGCCCAATTGTTAAAGTGATAACACAACAAACAGGGTAGATTCAGTTTCTAATAATCCAGTCCAAACATATCCTATGAACTTTCAACAATTCCAGACCAACGAAAACTGTCGCGCTGCTTTAACCAGCGAAAAGCACTGAACTTACTTCAGGTCTCAAATTCTTTTTATCCACAAAGAGTTATGTCCCAGCCAACAAGCTTTCACACGGTCAATACAAAGTACTGCTACAAACATTATTAAATTGCTATTTGCCATACTATTTCGTACTAATAGACAATTTGCAATTCTACATCATGTTATCTCTCAAGCCTATCATAGTAGCATGATTTTTCCTTTTCAAGAGTAGGTGACATGAATGTCATAAGAAACTTTTAGTACTACAGCCAAAAGAAACAGAAACAACTATTAACAAGAAGTATGAAAAATATGAACTAACATCTGTTGTATCACTATGGATGCAATCTGTGTAATTATTTAGAACATGAAGGCTAATACAAGGGGAAAAAAGTATCAAGAACTTGGAGCAATCTTGTTGTGTATCAGTAACTGGAATTGTCACTCCAGTTATGTTAGTACTAACCATTGACCCGTCTGTGATTTCCTCAAATCATGCACCCCAGATTTAATGAAAGATGAAATATCATTGATGAAAAGAAGTCCAAGAAAGCATATGAGGAATCCATAAGAAAGCAAATTACAAAACACCAAAGCAGCCTTCCAGCCCCTCTATAAATCAATCAGTACAATGTCTCCAAAGACACCAGATGCTATCACCAAAGAGATTTTTATATTAGTCTTTCCACACAAAAAAAAAAAACAAACTATCTCAAAATAATTCACTAGGCATAAAATGACCTTTACGAATCTTATGCACATTGCCAAAAGATTCTCCCTTGCTTACTCTTACTAAAACCACAAAACTTATTTGCATGAACTCTAAGACTGCATTAATACACACTTATCAACAAGAGTGAACAAATTCTCCCAATGACTCACTGTCTAACAATGAAGGAACAGATGATTATTAATTTTATGGACGACCAGCACATGAAGCACATATTTGATCTAAGAGCAATAAAGACCTCATTTGCAACTAATAATTGGTATTGATTCTATTAAGAACCATTGTCCAAGTCAACGCTTTAACTTTAAAGGGAATCTAGCCTTCATGATTACTTTCTCATCAGGAAATGGATCTAACTAATCACTCGATAAATGAGAAGAAATGATTTGGAGAAATAACTCAGAGACAAGGACCAAACAAAATCTAGAATCTATTCTTCAGTGTAGTAGAAAAGAAGTTAAAAAGTTCATCAAAAGACTTGATTCATCATATGCCCCTATTAGTTAGATTTCGAAATAAATGTAGATCTAAGGAAGTACCTCCTGCATGAAGGGAACAGATAGAAAATATCAGTTCATTATGAAGGTAAGATAGGGGAAACAAGTTTGGAAATCAATAGAAAAGATCCATTCCTAGGCCGATATCTTCACCACATGTAATGAATACGTTACACATTTTTATTGATTTCAGTCGCACTAGCTAGATATTCCATTACAGAGATAGTCCAATGTCTAATTCTTTTTTTTTTTTTTTCCTTTTAGCTAATTGATACTAATATCTACATATAAAGGGCTAGCCCCGGTGTGCCAAGCGCTCCCCGCCTTGCGGGGGTAGGGGGAGGGAACCGATATGTACGCAGCCTTCCCCTGACATTTTTGCCAAGAGGCTATTTCCACGGTGGTTCGAACCCATGACCTTTGGTCACCAAAGGAGCAACTTAACCGTTGCGCCAAGGCCTGCCCTCATACTAATATCTACATATGTTAATCCAAAATAGATAAAGAAGAGAAGAAAGAGTAACCAAGAGCAAACCTTGCCTCTCCTTGACCTTTGAAGAATTTTGTTTAGCCACCACGTGCTGCCATACGTAGAAAGTGAAAATTGCAGCTCAGAAGAGGGTACGAATCTAGAAATCCAGTTAACGATATTAAAAGCAAGTGATGCCAAGTAAACAAAAGATGGAAACCCAGAAACCTAAAGGAAGTAACCAAAAAGACATTTCTAATTTCTATTATATGATCTCAAATATAAAAAAAAATTCAAACCACAAAGATACAGCTGCATAGAAGTATCTTGAAAGCAAAAATGAATCGAGCAAAGTTTAGTGCTTTGCAAGCAGCCAACCCAGACCTAAAGCCCTATTTGTATTATTTGTATTCACTTTACATGCCTGTACTCTGAAAGGTCAACCACTGAGAAGTTGGCACAATACTCACAATCAAAATGCATGGAGACAATACATCCACCCTTCTAAAGCCTAATAACTTTCACCCCCCAAAATTTTGGTTCTCTGTTTCAGCTACCATGTGCCAACTTAAAAAAATTAAGTCATTATTGGTTGTCATTTATGGAAATCACTTCTTCATGTACCTTGCTCAAATAAAAAAAGAAAGTCAAAGTTTGTTGATGTTTACAGTCCTCATTCTTAGATTCATCCATAAATAATTATATGATCAATGCATAGTATTTAGAACTCTCAAAAGAAGAAAAACTAATTCTCTAACATCTCCTTTCAGGCTTTCCTTGCTACAATTTTATAATTCACCCACATCTGCCAATTTCGACTGAGTTCATGTATTTAGTATCTTTTTTGGCATAAAAACAAATGGTGAGGAGAGGGTCCAAAATCATATTTAAGCATTATGAAATATGGCCCAGCATTTTATTTTGGATAACTATTTGTTCCAGCACAAACATGATGCTACTCCACATACAGAGATGGAAGCTTAATTAAGTCGAGCACCAAATTACAAGATTACAGACACTCATCTGATGTCATGAACTTAAAACATTTCTTACCCTTCCCACACTCAAATTCATATTCAAGTGCACATTTAGGGAACTACTGTGTATGCCACATCTTTTCTTAACTTGTCCTATTGCAGCATATATTGCAGTAATAAAAAGAAGAAACACAAGGATGAGGAATCCTCAAGAAATTAAATAAAACTACAATTGCGCACTCATCATATACCTTTATCAAGTGGTCAATTGAACGCTGTTGATGAACTTTATCTATGACCTCCTCATGTATAGCCCGTTTCCTCTTCATCACATTGTAAGTTTCAGAACAAGAGAATGAAACTTCTTATCTTTTATTAATCAATTATAAAGGTATATATACAAGTATAGAGATCCTATAATAGGAAGTAAAATATCCTATATTAATTACAATAAATCAGCCCTCTAATTCTTATTATTTAGCCTACAAATCAGCCTATATTTGTTAACAATCTAATCCCTACAAATCAGCCCATATACAATCTGTAACACACATCAACCCATTGGCTAGTGGTTCCCTGCAAAAAATATGCTATTAATTTCCATACTTCTACCATAGTTAGCGAGATATTAACTGCATCAGAATTTCAGCTTTCTAGCATCCATATCTTCACATGAAGAAACAAGATCATCAAGCTCTGGCTATTTATGCATTTAAGTTCAGGTCAACAGCATAACTTTCGGGGATCAAAATGAAGACAAAAAGTGTTTGATTGTTATATATACAATTTGAGGGATCATTCCAAGAACCAACTTTAACTGAGAAATTAATCTAATATAAGATAATGCTATAAAAACGTGAATGCATGGTATAGAATGCCTGGACCCTAGACAAGTACAGAGTTATGATATGCGCCGATATAATGGAAAAAAATGGATTTGCCAATACAAGAGATGAATAAGTTTTACTCCATGATCATAGCCCTTTTTTCCTATGTTAATGGGTTAATTACTTCAAAAAGTGCACACAAGGTCCTATATAACAATTGTTAGAAATTGCCTAACAAGTCCAACCAAGAATCAATACAAGTGGGAATGGACTGTCTACTCCAAAGAATATATGATACGAAACAGTACTCTTGATCTCAGCTCTTCCATTTCTTTACTTCTACAAAGTCTACATCAGTACTAAAGGAGAAACTTTCTAAATCTTATGACTACCTAAATTTACCCCTCTAAATCTCCAGCTCTTCGGCATACTAGAATATCTTTTGCCATCATACACTGCATCCGAAAAAAAGAAAAACAATATTCAACTTGCCACATCATAGTGTAATAATAGGTGATCATTGTCCTCCCCATCGCTTTTACACAGGCAGCACGCAAGTTCCTACTAATACATTCCTTCTCCTCAAATAATCAGCAATTATAATTGCTTCAGTCACAGATACCAGGTGAAAAATACAACTTTTTGGGTTCCTTAGTATTCAAAATCACCTTCCAAGGGAAGTCCTCCTGACCTATCAGCAGTTAGTATTGCTTCGGTTGTGCACACCAGGTGAAAAATGCAACTCCTTTTTTTTTTGGGTGCGTTAGTACTCCAAGTCGCCTTCCAAGGGAAGTCCTCCTGACCTACGACTAACCTAAAACAATAAAAGTTTTACAGTAACACCTTTCAACTTATTTGTTCTAACCCCATCACTCCGAAACTTGAAGTTGAAATCTGTAGAATATTGACAGCACCCTTGACGAATTGGTTCCCAAATATTTTAGTTGCATCTTGAGGTATTCCAACTAATTTCACCTCCTTGTGAACCACAATTCTGAACACATCTGGAAAGTGTTCCTCAAGCTTTTTTTGTCCACACCAAATGTCATACCAAAACATAATTCTTGCCCCTTTACTGACGCCAAAATCAATATTTTATTACACTAATCAAACCCCTTGTGAACCCCGCCCACCCCCCCACCCCCCCTCAAAGACGAATGCCCTAGGAGATATTAATATCGTTTGCCATCCAATTTCCTTACTTAATCCCAAATATCCCATACTTTTGAGCCATCATAAACTTGAAACCGAAACCTGATATCTACATACTTTTCCGCCAACATATCTTCTAAGTTATTATTTCAGGCAACAGTTTCACATCCACCAGCGAACCAAATTCAAACCATGCTGAAGATCAAGTATAGCTCTCAAGTTCATGACCTTAGAGTAAAATTTATTCCTCTATCACACAGGCAATTATGTTCATTCTATCAGAGCATATCTTCTAAATTATATTTCAAGCAACAGTTTCGAATCTACTCGCAAACCCAATTGCAGAGCATGCCAAAATCAAGCAATCAGACATCCAGTCAAAAAAGAGGAGGTTGTGGGAAAATGAAATCCCTCTATCCCAAATTGAACACCTTAATCTAGACACAAAGATTCAAGAAAGAAATGGAAAATATTTGGGATCCATTGTAACATTCAAATAATTAAAATATACAAATGGGAAGTGTGTAATGTCATTATGCATGTCAAAGTAAAAATGTAAAATACTCATTTATGATTTTTGATATAAAAATTTTTATCGTCTATGTAAAAAGTAGATGGTATTCTATGATGGGCAAAATAGGATAAGAAATCCAATGTCGTGTCCCAACTCAGGCACCATTTTTTTTTTTTTTTTGGGTGCATTGTAGGTGTGCACACACATGGGGTTGAAGGGGGGGAGGGGGGGGGTATGCTGTGGACAATAGATAAATATAGAAGGGCAGAAAGAAATTACTAGATGTTTTGATTTGGCAGCTTCCCCTTCAGCCTCCAAAATTGTTTGCTTCGGTCTAGTACAAATCAGCCATTCAAAAATCAATTGAAACTACGTAACTCACTATTTACTGATATTACTCAAATACTGATTATACCTCACCTAAATGTTTTAAGCCGTTCAGAAAATGCCAGTGCTGATAATTCTCTGCCACCCAAAACACTTCTGAAAATTGGATGAATTCCTTCACGAGGCAGAGCTTTCGCTCTTTTGATGGACTCTTTAGAAGGTTTTTGTTTTGTGTTTGCATATAAGCAAAAAGCCTTATAACAAGTTTTCACCAAAGCAGCCAGCTCAGCAGAAGAGTCGATGATTTCCCGAAATCGGTCTGACAAAAGATCTATAACTGGTTGGGGGAAGCGTCCATAGACAGTTCCTCCATTAGCGATTGCCTGATCTGTTTCCAGCACAACATCATTCATATCTTGTTCCTCTTTTTGCACGGAAGCAGCTCTAATTGGCTTGGATAGAAACAAATGAAGATCTAATACATAAGGCATATCCTCAGATGTTACAAAAGAAAATGCTGTACCAGTACGCCCAGCCCGAGCAGCTCGCCCCACTCTATGGACAAAGAGTTTGGGTTTTTGCAGGGAAGTCAAAGTTTATGACATTTTCAAGCAATGGGATATCAAGTCCTCAAGACGGAAGATCTGTCGCAATTAACAGCGTAGTTTTTCTCTTTTTAAATCTCGATAAGTGAATCCTGCGAGCATCCAAATCCATATCACCACAACAGACAGAGGGCTCAATCCCCTCCTCTCTGCATAGGATGTTTAGGTACTCAACATGATATTGTGTAGAGACAAAAATCAGTGTTTGCTGATCAGAGCTGATATGTTCCCTTATCAAATACAACATTGCAGCATACTTTTCTTCCCGATTTAAGCTAAGAAAGGCGAGCTTTAGGTCAGGGCTAATCTTTGTCTCCAAATCAAGACGCACAAGCTGAGGATCCCGTAAACCAGCCTTGGCAAATTCTGCAACACTACTTGGTAAGGTTGCACTAAACAATAAGGTTTGACGGTTCTCATTCAACTGGGAGAAAATTGTAGGTAACTGCTGTGCAAAATCACCCTTCTCAAAGAGATGATCAGCTTCATCAAAAACAACATACTCCACTGTGCGCAATGACATGTCCTCAATCTCATTCAAATGATGCATCAACCTACCAGGAGTTGCTATTATTATATCAGGATTCTGGGATAATTCCTCAAACTGGCTTTCCATGCTATCACCGCCAACCAGTAAGTTAACACGGAGGTCTGCTTAGAACAAAGCCAATTTATTCAAGAAATCAGAAGAATTTATTCACTACATATTTCTTCCTATCCAACCCTTGACAGGAACAAAGCCAATTCCATTTTCTCATATGCAAATTCAATGCAGAAGACTTGGAAGGAATACAACAAAAAATATACAAAAATATACGGGTCACCATGTAATTATTATCCAAAAACACGAAATAAACAAAAGTAATTGACCTGTGAATTTGCCAAGTTCTTTGGTGAATTTGAGGGTTTAGAGAGCCAAGTCACGAGTCGGGGAAAGAATGAGGGCACGGACGCCGGCCTGATGGACATGGTACTGGAGTTTCTCGAGCATAGGGACCAAAAAGGCCGCCGTTTTGCCGGACCCAGTTCTAGCCATGGCGACTACATCATTTCCGTCGAGTATGAGGGGAATAGTCTTGCGCTGGATTGGCGTCGGAACTTTGTAGCCTTTTTGCTTGATTGCATTGTAGATATTCGGGCTCAGCCCTAACGACTCAAAACCTCTTGATTTGGACTTCTTCTTTTGCTTTTGCTTCCGTTTTAGCTCCCCTTTGGAGCTCACCATTATCGTTCCTGCTTTCGCCATTGCGGGGAATTCAAAGGTTTTGTTTTTAGGGTTTTAGCTGCAGTTGGCGGTTGGGTTTTGCAGACGGATGGAAGGCGAAGAGAATATGGTTAAGAAGTTTGTGCGGAATTGTCATACTTTCAAGTTTGGTCCTCGAAATATTAAGAAACTTTCATTTTGATCCTATTCGGTAGCTCAACTAAAGATTTAAAATTAATTAATTAAAAATAATCTATAACAAATCTTTGTCATTATATTAATTGATTAAAACATTATAAAATCTTGTAATACATGGTGAGTGAAATAAAATTGATGTAATTTTTAACTTTAAATAGGTTAGATATATACATCTAATTATAATTATTTTTATTTAATTTAAATTATAACCAAATATAATATAAAAATAAATTATACTAATTCAAATTTTAAATTTAATACTTAAATATTCAAAATTCTATATTTATAATTCAACTTTATCAAATAAACACTTAATTTAAATTTAATATAGAATTTCAATACATATTAATTAATTAAGAAATAATAATACTTTGTTATCAAAGAGACCAAGTAATTATACATATTATTGTTAAAGCTATGCCCTAAAACCAATCCATTTGTATAATGTATTTTGCACTTTTATTTAATAAATGCATTATTTATCTTTCAATTTCTTTGTTTCATATGTCTATGTATATAAAACTGATAGATAAAATCTCTAACATAAAATATAGTATTAAGGAAATTATGATAAAGATCATGATGTGAATTTTTCACTACACTATGTAGTGCTTGTACTTAAACTACATAGAATCATAGTATTAATGAGACGGAACATCATTAATGCACTAAGACTAGCTCAAGTTAGACTTCTTGATTGAAACAAATGGTGATTCTTACATTCGTGTATATTGTGATACTCAAACACGTGAATGCTTGTTACATTAATAAGTACATTAGATGACATAGTTATGAGATAATCATATGGATAATTATTTAGTGTTAGTGATAGAATTTCATTATAGCAAATGTGTAAGTATCCTTAGATTTGATATCTCCAAAATATTTTGTTTGATGAGCGTTGTATTTTAATTATAATCTTTGGAGTCTTATCGAAACTGCCTATAGAATGGATATTAGGTTCAATGTAAAGTAAATGAAAGTAATTAAGAGGGTCAATAAAGAATTTATCATTCCTAATAGTAGATGCGTATATTTCACAGCCATTTGTAGGGAATTATTACTCAAGAAATCCTCGACTAAGGCAACTATGTGTTGAAAATAGTTTCAAATAATACACATGTTGAGTAATAGATTTTGGAATAAGTACTAATAAATTAGAGTTAGAATAAATTATGTTCTAGAGGGAGTTGACACTAATTTCATACTCTAAACCAAATAAGATATAGTCTGAAAAAAAAAGTTTATTGCACTGATATTTTGTTATTGAAAAGTTCATATCAAGTCACTTGACTTTTTGGACTTTTGGGTAGTCATGATGCATTATTAGATACTACTCATGATCTGTTAAATATGAATTTATTAATTAAAGAATTAATTATCATTAGAATTAACAAGTTAGTTCTAATTATTGAATATTATTAATTCTATAGTGATTAGAATTAGTTTATATTTTATTACTATTTAACCAAGAAACTTAATAGGTCATACACAATAGAGGAATGAGTATTTAAGATATTATATGATAATATTATAAAATTAATTTATAAGAAGAAATAATTATAGAAGCTAATTATAAAGTAGTTATAATTATTGATGTCAAATTGTAATTGTCGAAACTTTATAGGTTTAATTACTATAAAAGAAACCTAAGCCCATAATGACACAGTGTGTTCATTATTGTTTCCTAAAAGGTTTAGAAAACATACAGAATACATAAAAGTTCTCAGAAAGAAATAGACGTGCGTGGTTTTTTTTTTTTCTTTTTACTTTCGAAAAACAGAGTAAGGCATAGTAACTTTTTTCTTGATAATTTTCTTCTCCGTAAATTAATCCTTAAAATAACTGCCAAAATCAAAAGCTTGTTTGTATTGGATTCTTGGCATTTGACTACAATTCTTATGTAGATATTATTAGAAAAAATCCTACGCTTAAAATTTAGTGGTCGACGGCTTGAACAATTTCTAGAAGATATTCGGATGGAGAAAAATTTTAAAAGTTGCAATTTTTAGAAAATGAAAAGTTTCTCCTCCCTTAACTTGTTTAGTTACATATAAGTAATCTTGTTACGTAAATTTCGTTTTAATTTTTGCTATGTCATTTGGATTGAGTTACGAGGGGTTCAATAAAAAATGCTATTTTTGAAAGATCAAATTATAATTAACTCTAAAATTAAATTCAAAACCTCTTAGATATATATTGATTTATCATTTTTTTCCATATGATCTTGTTACCCTTGGCCAAATGATGCATAAAACGAAGTTTACTTGTAATCCGAGCCATTAAAGGCTCACGCAATTTGGGATGCAAGTTGCGCAGCCCTAGATCCGCTTTGATAAATACATATAAAAGTGCAAGCCTGCTGTTGTCAAAACCCAAAATGGCCGCCTAAAACCTTGAAGATTTTCAACTCTGAAGCACAGCCTTGCTCTGCTCCACCCCGCCCCGTCGCCCATGGCAAATTGCTATTCTTTTCATTTGCAGTTGCAGTTTCAACCCCATTTCTCCACTGCAAACCTTTCCTCCTCTTCCATTCAATCCCAAACACGTTTTTTCGCCACCGCAACCCAAATCAATTGTGGTCCCCTAAGATGCTCTGCACTTCCTTCTCATGCTACCGCCTTCACTATCGTCGAACCTGGCCCAGTTTTCACTTTAGTCAAGTCTTTTGCTTCGGCCACCATCGCCAACCTCGGCTCGGGTGACTTTTGTTATGATTAAGAGAAAACAAAAGTTGAAATTCAGCTTTTTTAGTTAAAGAAGAGACTGTCAGATCGGGTTGTGAAATTACAGATGGGTTAAATAGGACGGTGTCGTTTTGTTCACAAGTATGTTAAAAAGCTGGGGAGAAGCAACAATAATTTCCCAATGGATAAATTAATTACTGTTCATCATCTTCTCCTTTAAGTGAGGTAAATCAGAGGTGAAATTGCTAAAGTAATTAAAGGTTCAGATTCTTGAACCGAAAGGTTTTCTTGAAGGGATGGGTATGATGAATTCTTAGGAAGTATAAATGTCTTGTGAAAGAAGGAGGTAGGCATCAATAGATATTTTTGCAGAAACTTCATAGTATCTCTGAGATGATTTTGTTAATTCCTTCATCTGTAATCACCTTATGATCTTGTTCCATCTGAACTCTGTAAATTCTGAATATATCCATAGTGGTTATTTAATACAATTCATCTATTTGAGCTTGGGGTCTCTTTGAAATTTTGGTTATATAGACTATTCTGATAAGGATCATCACAATTTGGTATCAAAGAAGTAATGAACCTGAGGAAGCATGCTTGCAACTCGTGCCCAGGAAATGAGTGACAATGTCTAGAAAATGGAAGCAGACTTACAAGACTTGGAGATTCAAATGGAAAACAATGTGAGAAACTGCAATTCCTTAGACTAAATGGTCAAGGAACAAGGTAAGATGCTTGACTCTATAGACAAAACTATTTCTGGAATATAGTATCAGTTAGAACGGCGTATTAAATAGATGGTATCTCTCTTTGCAAGTGTGAACTCCTTAATGGCCTTTGTAGAAGATATTGCTAATAAGCTAGATGTATATCATGGAAAAAGGGCTGAGGGTAGTGGGTCTGGTATGGAGAATCTTATGTAGTAGACTCCTTTGAATTTTGAATCAACTAGTTTGAGGTCTGGATTTGGTGGGAGAGAGAATGGTAAGCAATTGGTTAAATAGCCAAAACTTGACTTCCCGACTTTTGATGGGATTGGACCAAGGAAATGGGTGCCAAAAGCTAGGAGATATTTTGAAATTCATCAAATTCTAGAAGGAAGGAAATTAGGCATTACTGAATTGTACTTGAAGGGAAGTGCATTTAGATGGTTTAGTGGATCCATGAAGACACATATGGGATATACTTGGGATCAAATGGCTTTGGAGTTGTGTAAAAGATTTGGGGAAGGTACTGATATCCAACTAATGAAGGAATTCAATAAAATAAGACAGTTGGGAGCTGTAGAAGAATACTTACACAAATTTGAGGAGTTAAGGGCCATTATGACGATGAATATGCCTACTGCAACTGAGGCATACTACATATCTGTGTTTACCAGTGGGTTGAAGGAAGAATTGAGATTAATGGTTAAAATTTTTAAACTCCAAACATTAGATGAAGCCTTTGAACAAGCCATTAACCTGCAAACCTCTCTTTCAGCCTTGAACAAGAACTCCAAACCATTTTCTAAAACATACCAAAACAGCTACACCACAACCAAAACCTCTTTTGCTACCACTAAAACCTTACCCCAAACAAAACTAAAATTCAAAACACTGAAACAACACCTTTCAGGAAGATTACTTCTATAGAAATTCAGAGTAGAAGAAAAAAGGGCTTATGCTTTAGGTGTGGTGACAAGTACACACTTGAGTATATCTGTCCAAAAAAGCAGCTAAACTATACCTTGGTAGGTAAGCTCAGTGAAGATGAAGAGGAATTCATACTTCAAGAAGGGAAAGAAGTGAAAATGAAGGCTGAGGCTGCTACTAATGTAATAGAAGTGGGTGATGAAGTGCAACTTTCTATAAATGCCTTGACAGGCAACTTGAATTGAAGCACCTTGAGAATTTGTGGTAAGATTAAGGGAAGAGAGATGTTTGTGTTGATTGACATTGGTAGTAGCAGCAGTTTTATAGATAAAAATCTAGTCGAGGAGTTGAAGCTTAAAAGGGTTCCGACTAAACTTGTAATTGTAACTGTAGCTGATGGGAATAAAATGTACAGTAGGAGCTTATACAACAAGCTACAATGGGAGATGGGTAAAGAAGTGTTTGAACATGATATAAGAGTATTGAAGTTAGGGGAAAGTGATATGATCTTGGGAGTTGATTGGTTGAAGAGTTACAACCCTATTATGTTCTACTTTGAGAAACTAAGCTTAATTTTTAACAACGATGGGAAGGGAGTTAAGATGAGGGACAGCAATGATGTGCTTACTCTCAAGATGGTTAAGGGGGAAACCTCATAGAAATGGATTGGGAATGGAGAGGAGGTTTTTATAGGACAACTGTGTTTAATACTTATTGAAGAAGAAGCTGAAATAATTCCAAAGAAAGTGACTGAATTTTTGTTACAAAATGCTGAGGTTTTTGAGAAGGCACAAGGTATGTAGCCTATGAGAGAACATGAGCATCATATTCAGTTAATGAAGGGGGCTCAACCATTCAAGATAAGGCCATACAGATACCCCCGTTTTCAAAAGGTAGAAATTGAGAATATGGTTACTGAAATGTTACAAGAAGGAATCATCTAACCCAGCAACATCCTTTATGCTTCACCAGTGCTACTGGTTAAGAACAAAGATGGTACATGGCATTTTTGTGTTGATTATAGACAGTTGAACTCACTCACTGTTAAGGATAAGTTCCCTATTCCCATAATTGATGAATTATTGGATGAACTATATGGTGCAAAGTATTTTTCTAAAATTGATCCTAGATCTAGGTATTTTCAAATTAGGGTGCATGAAGATGATGTACCTAAAACAACTTTTAGGACCCATAATGGCCATTATGAGTTTAATGTTATACCCTTTGGCCTTACAAATGGTCCTACCACATTTCAAGCCTTGATGAACAAAATATTTGCTGGATGTTTGAGGAGATTTGTATTGGTATTTTTCGATGATATACTCATATATAGTCCTGATTTGCAGTCTCATCTTGATCATTTGGAAGTAGTATTTTCTTTACTTAAGAAACATAAACTCTATGCAAAAAGGAGTAAATGTTCTTTTGCTCAAAGTAAAGTGAAATATTTGGGGCACATTATTAGCTTTGAAAGAGTGGCTTCTAACCCTAGTAAGGTTAAAGACATGATGGAATGGCCTTTACCCAAATCAGTGAAACAACTCAGAGGATTTCTGGAATTAACTAGCTATTATAGAAAATTCATCAGGGGATATAGGGTGATCGGTAAACCCCTTTGTAAAATGCTGCAAAAGGATTACTTTCAGTGGAGTAAGAAATCTATTGCTGTCTTTGAAACCTTGAAATCCATAATGAGTAATGCTCATGTACTTGCTATGCCTAATTTCTCTAAACTTTTCACCTTAGAGACGGATGCTTGTGAGGTGGGAATAGGGGCTGTTTTGATGTAAGAAAATAGACCTATTGCCTACCTAAGCAAAGCTCTTGGAACCAAGAACATGGGCTTATCCGTATATGAGAAGGAGTTACTAACCTTAGCTACTGTAGTTTCTAAGTAGAGGCACTATTTAGAAGGCAATCGTTTTATCATTAAAATGGACCATTAAAGCTTAAAATTCTTAATAGAGCAAAGGATCACAATAGCAGCACAACAGAAATGGATGTCTAAACTCATGGGACTAGATTATGAAATTTAGTATAAAAAGGGCAAGGAGAATAAAGTGGCTACTGGACTGTCCAGACAAAAAGATCTTGCAGAAATCTCCATAGTCACTCCTTTGTGGATCAAGGAAGTGATAGAAAGTTAAGAAGGGCATGGATTTGCAAAAGGGAACATCACAAAATGCTTGCTAGACCCTGGCAATAATGCTAAAATGTAGTACAAAAATGGTCTACTCTTGATCAAAAGGAAGCTGTACATTGCAGAAGGAATTGAAGCTAAGCTTAAATTGGTAGAGGAACTCCATTTCACCCAACAAGGAGGGCACTCAAGAATTGAAGCAGTTTTGCAAAGGGTTAAATCATTGTTCTATTGGCCTAAAATGAAACAGATGATTGGAGAATTCATAGCTAAATGTGATGTTTGTCAAAGGAGCAATGCAGAAAAAGTTCCATTTCCCGGACTCTTGCAACCACTGCTCATTCCTACTCAGTCATAGAGCCATATTACTATGGACTTCATTGTAGGGTTACCTAAATCAAAATGGAAGGATGTTATATTGGTGGTAGTGGACAAATTTGAAGCTTAAAATGGAAAAAACGATGAAACTGAAAGCATGCTCACTAAACAAAAAAAAAAAAAAAATATACAGAGCATCATGAAAACTGTTTACCTCTGTGTTTGAATTACCTTATTGGAATTGAAGAAGATGTCTGAACCAGGATGTTTGAAGCCACTGGATCACGTCCTTGTAAATACCAGCTTCATCTCATTTGCGCGAAGCTTTTGAGCTTCTGGAATGACACCCTTTTGCTGCCAGTGAAGGCTACTGAGAAATGAATCAAAGAACAATGGCCTTGTTTCCTTTTCTTTTATTTTCATGCAATCACAGAGAGAGACCATGAGAATGAAACAAAAGCATCATGCTTTTTTTTATTCTCTCACGCCAAACAATACGAGACCCATCCCGTGTTATTATTTTATTTTATTTTATTTTACCCTTGGTCTTATTCATTGTGACAGATAAAATTATTTACTCTTGGGCTTGAACATCCATAAATAATAAGCCTCAATTATTTATTTTTTGGACTTCATAAAATAGTTCAATAATAATTAACAAGTCCAAATAGACCAATATAAAATATTAGGTCTTTTATCTAGATTATACCTAGATTAATTTTCTAATTATTCAATTTGGGCCTTGGGCCCTGAATAATTACTTGACCAATTAGATAAAATATATACTCTCTTTTGGGCCTTTTGTTTTATTCTAGTCCAATAATTACTAAGACCAATTCCTTAAATAAAATAAAATAAAACCCATAATTACTAAGACCAATTTTTTAACCCAAATCTATCAAGACTTAAGGGCTACTCTTGGGACCAAATGACATATCGTCTTGGCTACTAAAATAACCAAAATACCCCTGCTATATAAATAATTATATTTTACATTTTAAATATTTTCTAATCACCATAAGGAAATATTGACCCCAAGGATAATACTGCGTTAGCAAAGTCTTCGACTTACAGGTGTAATGACTAAAATATCCCTCTACGCACCGCCGTACATTTAGAGAGGAGTGTACTAACACCTCTCTAAAAGACATTTACCATCTTAGACCTCTAGTCCAATGAACCACGACTCCTGAAATGTGTCCACTTTCCAAGGGAGCTACCTTAAAGAAAATATCTAAGTCATGTTCCCAGGGCCCTGGATATTTAGATCATTTGAATAGTCACAAAGGGCGATATAGCGCATAAGCTATCTTGTAAAAGTTTGCCTTAACTAACTAGTCACATGTACCTAACATACAAGTATATCGGCACTACAAAAGAATCTCAATTACAGTATATCAAAGTACATGCTTCCAACTTTGTCAAACCATCAACTTATACTCAAGTGATAGAGTATTAGTCCACGCTATAGTAGTAATAATCTGAGTTTCTTCTAAATAATACTTTTCGAAACTACTATTACATGTCATGTTCTACGTATTTGAAATACGTTATGCTATGAAGTGAGTGGACTACTTACTGGCTAAAGGTAAGCTATTCACCATTTAAAATTTATAACATAATAAACTAAATATAATGAGATTTCCATTATCATCAATCGGTTAAGAACAAACATTTATGTGTTAAGTAACCCATGATCCATACCTTACTGTGAAAGACTACCATTTATATGGATCACTTACTTAAACATAATAGGCCCTATCTAAATGTAAATCGTGACAAATAAAATGTAAATTTACAAATAAATTTTGAGAATAAATTCTTTTATTAATAAATTCAATAATTACATTAGAAAACTAGTCTAGAGGGCATACATTCCAACAATTTTCCATTTACACTTTAAGATTAAGAAAGTCCGTAGGTACCTACCCCTATGGTGTCTAAGTGTCTCTTGAAGATTCTTTCAGCTAAAGGCCTGGTGAAGGGATCTGCCAGGTTATTCTCCGAGGCTATCTGTTCCACCACGATTTCCCGTCTCTAGATGAAATTCCAGATCAGATGGTACTTCCTCTCGATGTGCTTCCCTTTCTTGCGGTTCCTGAGTTCTTTGGATTGTGAGACTGCTCTAGAATTGTCGCAATACACCACAATCGCTTTGTTCATGTGTGGCATGACTCCAAGTTCTGAAAGAAACTTCTGGAGCCAGACTGCTTCCTTGGATGCCTCTGAAGCTGCAACATACTCAGCTTTTAGGATTGAGTCGGCAATGTAAGATTGCTTGATACTCCTCCATGAAACAACACCTCCAGCCAAAGTGAAGACATATCTACTAGTGAATTTTCTCTCATTTTTATCTACCTGGAAGTCTGAGTTTATGTATCTAGTAGGAACTAAGTCGTCTGTTCTATAAACCAGCATATAATCTTTCGTACCACTGAGGTACTTGAAAATATGCTTTACAGTTTGCCAATGAACCTCCCCAGGGTTTGACTGATATCTGCTAACTAAATTTACGGTAAACCAGATATCTGGCCTAGTGCATAGCATGGCGTACATAAGACTTCCTACAGCTGAAACGTAGAGAATCCTACTCATCCCGTCTTTTTCCTCTTGAGACTTAGGATAGTCCTTAGAATAAAAAGACAACTCATGTCTACAAGGGATTAGAGCTCCCTTGTATGAGTCCATGCTAAACTTGGCTAGCATCTTGTCAATGTATATCGTTTGGGATAATCTTAATATCCTCTACTTCCTATTTCTAAGAAACTTAATCTTGAGAATGTAACTGATTTCTTCTAAATCCTTCATACTAAATTGACTAGTAGCCAAACCTTAGTGGATAACAATGTTCCAACATCATTCCCAATTAATAGAATGTTATCTATATATAGGATAAGAAAAATCACATTTATGCATTTCAATTTCTTGTATATGCATGGTTCATCCTCGTTTTGAATGAAATCGTAAGACTTTACATTCTTATCAAAACGAATGTTCCATGTTCTAAATGCTTGCTTAAGTCCATAAATGGACTTCTTAAGCTTGCAAATCATATGTTCCTGGCCTTTAGCAATAAAATCTTCCGGTTGGGACATATAGATGTCTTTGTTAAGATGGCCATTTAGAAATGCCGTTTTGATATCCATTTGCCATATCTCATAGTTGAAATGACATGCAATAGTAAGGAGAATACGGATGGACTTAAGCATGGCTACCGGGGAAAGGTTTCTTCATAATCGATTCCCTCTTTCTGAGCATACCCTTTTGCCACAAGCCTAGTTTTGAAGGTTTCCATCTTTCTATCTGCTCCCTTCTTCCTCTTGTATAACCACTTACACCCAATGGGTTTTATCTCTTCAAGTGAAGCTACAAGATCCCAAACTTGATTGAAGTACATAGACTCAATCTTGGCTTTCATTGCTTCATGCCATAGATTTGCATCGTCATCAGCAATAGCCTCTTTATATCTAATGGAATCTTGTCCTTGATGGTCAGAGACCAGTTTGAAAGCCTCTCCTATCCATCTTTCTGGAACTCTAGATACCTTCCCATTACGATGAAGCTCCGTTTGTATAGGTTCTTGAGACTGTGCCTCTTCTTGTTCCATAATCGGGTCTGAAGAAGTTGATTCTGAAGATAACTTCTCCTCAAGTTCTAACCTTGTTGAATCTTTAGTGAAAGTACTTTGATCATCCTCCAAGTATCTAGCATTAGTACTTACCAGTACTTTCTGCTCATTGGGATGATAAAAATAACCTCATTTTATCCCTTTTGGAAACCCAACAAAGTAGCATAATTCTGATCTTAGTTTTCGTTTGTCTCTCTTGATCAGTATATAAGTTGGACAACCCCAATCCTGAGATGATTTAGACTTGGCTTACGCCTAGTTCATATCTCATAGGGCGTCCTAGGTACTGACTTAGAAGGAACCAAGTTCAGAATGTATGCCGTTGTTTCTAAGGCATATCTCTAAAAAGAGACCGGAAGAGTAGCATGACCATTTCCATCAATATCTTGTTCCTTCTCTCAGCTACTCCATTTTGTTGGGGTATACCTGGTGCAAAGAGTTATAATACTATCCCATGATGTACTATATAATCCTTAAACTCACAAAGGAGGTACTATCTATCACGATCCGATGTAAGGTTTTGATCAGTTTAACTGTTCGACGCTCCACTTCAGTCTTAAACTCTTTGAACTTGTCAAAAGAGTCAGACTTGCGTCTTATCAGGTAGACATAACCAAACCTTATACAATCATTCGTGAAAGTGATGAAGTACTCAAAACCCCCTCTAACTTGTGTAGACAAATGACCACACATATTAGTATGAATAAGGCTCAATATCTTATTGGCTCTATTAGCCTTTTGGGTGAACAACCTTTTAGTTATTTTTCCAATAAGGCAAGATTCACATTAAGGCGAACTTTTTAATCTTAATGCGCCCAAGGGCCCATTATAGATTAACCTCTAAATCCTAGTTGAGTTAATATGACCCAACCTTAGATGCCAAATATATGAGTCATTGACATTGATTTTTCTCTTCTTACTTAAATGTTCAAATTGAGCGTTATTTATTTGATTCTTTGTAGGGTTTAAAAAGAATAAGTTTCCATACATGTTCCTTGTACATAAAACTTCTCAATTTCTACTGATAGTAATACCAGATTGGAAAAAAATAAAATATCCATGATTTATTAGCTTTGCAACTGAAATTAAATTCTATCTAAAATCAGGTACATATAAAATATCCTTCAAAATAACTACTTTATTACAATAAAAAATAAGATCTAGTTATCCCACTGTAGGGGTCCATACTTGTGCTCCATTTCCTACTTATAGTCTATGCTCACCTTTCTAAAATCTTCTTATCTTCTTAAACCCCTGCAAGGAGTTACATATATAATCAGTGGCTCCAGAATCAACAATCCAAATGAAAGTTGATCCAATCATTGAAACTGACTCTAGATAGAGAACAATACTTGTAGGGTTTTTCTTGGCCTGAAGCTCTGGACACTCATTTTTTCAATGTCCCTTCTGCCCCCACTTGAAGTATTTGCCTTTAGGTTTGTTGGGCTGGTTCTTGGGTTGAGCTGATGCGTTTCCCTTCTTCTTCTTGAACTTTCTGGGCTTGGGCCCAGTTTGATGAGACTCTGCTTCATCATGAAGGTCAAGATAAAGAAGGGGGAGGTGTGACCATGCAAGGATAAGGGCCGGCGACAAAGAAGGACAAAACTCGACCCAAAAAGAGGCCACCAGAGGACGGTCGGCGCCGGCTCCATTATGCCCCAACAACAGTTTTGTTCTGCCTTCGACCGCCCGAAGACAGAACACAGCCGGCGCCGGTTGTGATGGCTAAACTGGCGCCGGCTGCACCCTGGACAATCGACATCTGTTCCGCGTTTTTAATATTTTCTCTAGTTTTCTTCAATTTTAATTACTTGTAAAGACTTATTATGACCCTAAACTGTAATAGAACCTTAGGGAATTACTTAGTTAGGGTTAGGGTAGTATAAATAGCATCTTTAGTCATTTGAAAACGGAATTCACTTCACTTTAATTCAAATTTGAGAAAGAATCTTAAGAGGCCCTAGCCTCTTTGTTCATCTTGTTCAAGACCATGCTTAAGGGTTAGTCATTCTTTTGTAAGAGTCTATAAATCTTTTGGATAATCCAATGTTGTTTTCTTTGAATGGGTCTTAGTTACTTTGTTCTTCTAAGGTTTGTTTGAAATTCAATACTTGGGTGCCTATTTTCTCTATTCTATTTGTTGTTGCTTGCCTTTGTTGCTTCAAGGATATTAGGTTGAGAATATAGTAGAACTTTCTACCCATCTTTAGGGTCTTTGAGGCTTGTTCTTCAAGGATTTGAAAGAGTGTAGGTAGTTAGGTTACTTTCTCTTTTTGTCACAAGAAAAGTCCCTGTTTTGGTTCCCTTTGTTTGAACTGAACACATAACCACAAAAAATACCACAACACCAAGAAAAGCCACTAAGAATTCGTATCAAAGAGTTTGGTTTCAGAGTAAGAAAAAAGCTTGATTCCCATCAAAGCGTGAAAACAAGAAAAAGAAGCCCTACAAAGTGAAGAAAAAAGAAAAACAGAAAATCCCGTAACTCAGAAAATTACCCCAAAAAGGGATTGAAATTTTTGTTAAACCTTGATTCTTCTGTTGGAAAATTACTCCTTGATGTTGTTATTATCCCTGGGAACAAATTTTTCTTGTGTTTGTGGTGAAATTTGGCTTGAATATGGGTGAAAATTCTAGTTGCTCTTAAGTGACGAAGTTGCAGCCAAAGTGTTTGATAAATGTTTCATGAGAGTGTTTTTTGCTATAGTTGGGAATTTTGATTCTTGATTTTCATTCCTTGGGTGTTTGTGACTTAGTATATCACTCTAATGTTGAATTCCATGATCATTGAACTCAATTTCTCTATTGCACACTTGTGACCATCTTGTTATTCATCATCCTAGTTCTAGTCATTCTTATTTCTTTGTTCTTGATAAGTCTTGGCTGTTTTCTTGCTTAGAAGTGTTTCTTGTGCATTTAGTGTTTGTTCTTGTGTTGATTGAATCCACTTTTCTTGAAATTCTTGGTTAAAAACTTATTTGCTTAAGGTGTCCAATAAGTATTTGTTGAAATTCCCCTAAAATCTCCTATTTGGAAAATTCTTTTGATTTGTGTGATTCACTTAACTGGACTAAATCTTCAGCTATTGGGGAGCATTGGGATTGAATAAGAAGGCTTAAGTGTTGAGAAAAAGGCAAGAGGGTGAGCCTATCATCAAAAGAGCCTAAGAGAATAAACACGATGGTGGAGTGAACAACCTTGAGAGCCAACACGCAAGGAAGTGCAGTGAGGATCAATTTTTCTTTCTAATATCTTGTTTTGCAGGTATAAATAAGTAAATATTCTACCACCATGGCCTATGAATAAGAGATCTTGAGGCCTAACCCAAGTAGACCTAGTAGATCTCAAGAAGAACAATCGGATGCTAAGGGATTGTGTGATGATTTGCAAGCTATGATGAGAACAATGCAAAGCGAATTTCAGAACATGACAAGGGAGTTGATAAATCATCTTGAACAATCTTCTACCGTTGCATAAAGGAGAGGCCAAGAGCGCTTTGAAGTGCCAAGTCCAAGGATGAGGGATGGAGATGCCTAAACTCCTCCGTTACATATCCAACAAGGGGAAGAATGGGATGAACACTCTATTGGGGATTTCCAACAAGCTCCTATGAGAGGAGGAAGACATGGCTTGAGAGGAGGACGAGGAAGGGACCAAGGAAGGAATGGAGGGATCAATAAAGGGGGCTAGAAAGAGAATTTGAGGAAGTTGAGGAGTGGTATGAGGGGGAACAAGTTGAGGCCTTTGGGGAACAACATAGAGGATGGAGTAGTAGAGGATTAACTTGTAAGATTTGTTGTAGTACAATGCACACAAAGGTTGATTGTCCAAAATAAATTAGCATATGAAAGATTTTATAGGGTGTACAATTGTGAAGGGGAGAGACAAATTGAGAAGCAAAAAGCTAGACTTGAGACCAAAGTGGCCAAGAAAAATGTTGTAGATGTTGAGGACCCAAGAAGGACAAGAAGTGAAGAAAAAATTGAGAGGGTTGAACAAGATGAATCACGTGGCTTTGAGCAGGAGGAGAAGCTAGAAAGGGAAGCCAAAGGCCAAGAAATGCTCAATCAAAACGATGAAGTAGTGCATGAAGAAGTTAAGGAAAATGTTGATGAGCTTGATGAGGAGCTTAGTAATGATGAAAAAGAAGACGTAGATCCATTGAGTTCAACAAATAGGGTGACTAAGGAATATTATAACATTTTATTCTTTCTAGAGGATGAGTCAAACCCATTAGAAGTGTTAGAGGAGAATGTGCAAGAAGAAGTTGAGCAAAAGAGTATAGAATTTGTTGAAGAGCCAAAGAATTCAAAAATTGAGATAAAGAATGAACAAATACGTGTGATAGATGAAGGTTCCCAAAGTGCTTCAAGTACTTATGAAGTGGAAGAAAGCTCACATCCACAAGAGGAGAAAAAGAGGAGTTGGCTAGAGGTGGTGCAAAAGAAAATGAAAATGAGTGAAACTAGTAAGAATGAATAATCTAGTTCAACTTCACAAAATGACATCAAATCTAGTGGAGGAGATAGAGTGGATGGACGAGATAAGGATACACTTGAGAAATGCTCTTTTTGTTTGGAGAGGATTACATTCCTTGGGTATGTTGTGAGTGCCAAAGGAATTGAGGTTGATGAGAGGAAGGAAAAAGAGTTGAGAGAGAGAGAGAGAGAACAAATAAGTTTTGGTATCTTTTGAGATGTGGAAGTATAAGGATGATATACTATATGATGTGGTACCCTTGCAAGAGGGTCACTTGCTCTTAGGAAGGCCTTGGCAATGCAATAGGCATGTTAAGCAAGATGTGAGGAAGAATACTTATTCCTTACTTAAGGAGGGAACTAAGTTTACTCTCACCCCCATGGCCCGTTGTGAGGAGAGCAAAGATCAAAGAATCATGAAGGAGCAAGAAAAGAAGAAGGGAGCGTAGGATGTTAAACCAAAACAAGAAATTGAGAGGAGAGAAAAAAAGAGGCAAGAAAAGGAGTTTGGTATGAGTGAGCAAGGTCAAGAGAAGGGAGGTAAAAGAAGAGTGCATTTCTTTGTAAAAGATAATGAGATCATAGAGACTATAGAAGCTAAAGAACCGGTTATTCTTCTTTTATGCAAAGGTTCTTATATTTCTACTAATGATTTTTCATTGTCTTTGCCTAATGAAATTGCAGCTGTTCCTTAAGAATTTAAAGTTGTTTTTCCAAATGAGGTGGTCAACCGAACACTTACCCAATTATTGCGGACCATAATCAAGAAGAACTTGAACAATTAGGAGGAATGCTTGCCACACCTTAAGTTTGTTTACAAAAGGGCTTTTCATTCTACCACTTCTCATTCTCCTTTTGAACTTGTGTATGGTTTTAGTCCCCTAACTCCTTTTGAATTGATTCCCTTGCTAATAGGTGAACGAATGAACCTTGACGGAGCTAAGAAGGCGGCAAAGGTGAAAGCACTCCTTGTAGAAGATGGCAATGATTCGGAGATGAATCCTTTTCAAGAAGGGGGATATGATGAGACTCCACTTCATCATGAAGGACAAGATAAAGGAGGGGGGTGTGACCATACAAGGACAAGGGCCGGCGACAAAGAAGGACAAAACTCGACCCAAAAGGAGGCCACCAGAGGACGACCGACACCGGCTCCAAGCAACCAAACTAGCGCCGGTTCCATTCTGCCCTAACAACAGTTTTGTTCTGCCTTCAACCGCTCGAAGACAAAACACAGTCGGTGTCGACTGTGATGCCCAAACCGGCTCCGGCTACATCTTAGATAGCCGACATCTGTTCTGCGTTTTTAATATTTTCTCCGATTTTTTTCAATTTTAATTACTTGTAAAGGCTTATTATGACCCTAAACTGTAATAGAACCTTAGGGAATTACTTAGTTAGGGTTAGGGTAGTATAAATAGCACATTTAGTTATTTGAAAATGGAATTCACTTCACTTTAATTCAAATTTGAGAGAGATTCTTGAGAGATCCTAACCTCATTGATCATCTTGTTCAAGACCAAGCTTAAGGGTTAGTCCTCCTTTTGTAAGAGTCTATAAATCTTTTGGATAATCCAATGTTGTTTTCTTTGAATGGGTCTTAGTTGCTTTGTTCTTCAAAGGTTTGTTTGAAATTCAATACTTGGGTGCCTATTTTCTCTATTCTATTTGTTCTTGCTTACCTTTGCTGCTTCAAGGATATTAGGGTGAGAATATAGTAGAACTTTCTACTCATCTTGAGGGTCTTTGAGGCTTTGTTCTTGAAGGGTTTGAAAGAGTGTAGGTAGTTAGGTTACTTTCTCTTTTTGTCACATGAAAAGTCCCTGTTTTAGTTCCCTCTATTTGAACTGAACATATAGCCACCAAAAACACCACAACACCAAGAAAAGCCACCAAGAATTCGTATCAAAGAGTTTTGGAAGAAAAAGTTCTAGTAATCATAGCATTGGACTGTAGCTTCATGACATTCTCTACCACTTGGAGCTCTTTTATTAACTCGGTTAAACTCATGTTTAACTTGTTTATATTATAATTTAACTTAAATTGAGTAAAAGAGCTCGGAAGAGATTTAAGAACCATGCCCACTTGGCTCTCAAGGTCAATTATAGCCCCTAAGACTTCTGCTTTCTCGAAAGCAGCAATCATCTTGAGCATATACTCTCTGACTGATGCTTCCTCAGCCATCTTAGTGTTGATGATCGTCCTAAGAGCTTCCTGCCTTGTAGGCCGGCTCTTATCTGCGAATATCGTAGCTAGTGATTGGCTAATGTCGTACACAGTGGCCATGTGCTCGTGTTTAGACTAGACCACATTAGACATGGAGGCCAATATGTAGTATCGAGCCATCTCGTTGGCCTTCTTCCATGCTTTCTCAGCCTCTCGCTCTTCAGTGGTGGAACCTTCCCCGATAATAGGGTAGATGTCAAATAAGGCATACTTATACTTCTTAGCAGTGAGTATTATGTCCAAGTTTCTTTTTCAGTCCACATAATTTGGACTTGTTAGCTTATTCTTATTGAGAATAACGACCAAAAGATTAAAAGAACCTCCATCAACCATTTCTGAAAAATCGAAAATAAAAGAAAACTCAGTTTGTGAAAAACAAAATAATTTGTGACTTTATCCTCATATTAAATTCGATAATAGTTAACCCTATCACTATTATCTTTAATATGATTAATTTAGCTCTTAGAAAAATTGACATAGCTTCTTGGAGAGATTAACAGTTTCTTAAGTTAAGTGTATTAACCATCACAAATTAGTTTCCTTTCTAGGTAATAATCTAGAAGATAACTCCATCACGGGATGACCATTTCTTCTCATTTCTTATGGACATTCCTCATACTATAACCTCCAACATGGGCTGGCCGATATAGCATGTGTCCCGGGTTATTAATTATATCCATCTATTAGTTCTAGATCCTTGCGGTATCCCTATCCTATATGGGTTCACACCAGGGTAACACGAGGAGACCTATGATCTCTAATGAGGATCGTGGAGCTGTTGGAACCCCTCTCCCGCTTAGTATTTTAAAATAAGGGTTTTCTTGAAAAATATCATTTGAAAATTTCAATTAAGTTTTCTTTTAACTTAAAAATAAAATATCTAAACCCAATTAATTAATGGTCTTGTTTAATCCTAAATTTCATTTAATAATATTTTTTTACAAAATTTCAAAGAATATTAACTATTATAATAAAAATAACTTCGCTTGATATGGGACAAAAAATTAAAAAAAATTATTTTTTATTTTTGGTCCAATGCACCTGCCACACTGGATCATGGCCTATGGAAAAAACCCGTGGGTCACGATCCTAGTGGGTGCCCGTGACTTGGTCCACCAATAGCCCTACTTTGCGATCAAAATTGATGACCTCAATTTGCAATTTGCAATTCGCAAATTGCAAATTGAATCTTCGTGTAAGGATGACTTCCTCGCGACACGCGAGGAAGCTGTCCTCTCGAGTTGGTGCTGAAGCGGCTCCAGCTACGGCCCTCTTGGCTCCACTCACAATCACGGTTCGGCTCGGCTCAGTTCATCTTCTCCAGCATTTTTTGCGATTTTTCTTCTACGATTTTGCATTTTTTCTTCTGGTTCGTTCATCCAAATAGCATATAAAACCACTTAACAAGCTCCTATGTCCTTAAAAACAGTAGGCTTACATGTTTCATCTAAGAAAACAGTAAATTATAGAAGCCTATATCTTAATGGTGAGACTTACAGAGGTATCTATCCCATACCATAAACAGCGAAGGTTCACAGAAAACATCTAAAACAAATATTTTTTTGTTTTAGTTAAGCCTAACATGCTTCCTATATTTGCCAAACCTTGGCTCTGATACCACTTGAAGCTTAAAATGGCAAAAACGATGAAACTGAAAGCATGGTCACTGAACAAAAAAATATACAGAGCATCATGAAACCTGTTTACCTCTGTGTTTGAATGACCTTATTGGAACTGAAGAAGATGTTTGAACCAAGATGCTTGAAGCTACTGGATAACGTCCTTGTAAACGCCAGCTTCGTCTCCTTCGCACGAAGCTTTTGAGCTTCTAGAATGACGCTCTTTTGCTGCTAGTGAAGGCTATTGAGAAATGAATCAAAGAACAATGGCCTTATTTCATTTTCTTTTATTTTCATGCAATCACAAAGAGAGACCAAAAGAGTGAAACAAAAGCATCATGCTTTTTGTTATCCTCTCACGCCAAACAATACGGGATTCATTTCGTATTTTTTTAAATTTTATTTTACCCTTGATCTTATTCATTAGGCCAGATAAAATTATTTACTCTTGAGCTTGATCACCCATAAATAATAAAACTCAATTGTTTATTTTATGGACTTTATAAAATAGCCCAATAAATAATTAACAAACCCAAATAGACCAATATAAAATATCAGGCCTTTATCTCAATTATACATAGATTAATTTTCTAATTATTCAATCTAGGCCTTGGGCCCTAAATAATTAATTAACCAATTGGATAAAATATATACTCTCTCATGGGCCTTTTATTTTATTCCAATCCAATAATAAATTAGACTACTTAAATAAAATAAAATAAAACCCATAATTATCAAGACTAATTCCTTAACCCAAATCTGTCAGGATTTAAGGGCTATTCCGGGGACCAAAAGATATATTGCCTTGGCTACTTAAATGATAAAAAATATCCCTGCTATATAAATAGTTGTATTTTACATTTTAAATATTTTCTAATATCACCATAAGAAAATATTAACCCCAAGGACAATATTGCGTTAGCAAAGTCTTTAACCTACAGGTGTAATGACTAAAATACCCTTCTACGTACCGCCGTACATTTAGAGAAGAGGAGTGTACTAACACCTCTCTAAAAGACATCTACCATCCTTAGACCTCTAGTCCAATGATCTACGACTTCTGAAATGTGTCCACTTTCCAAGGGAGCTATTTTAAAGCAAACATCCAAGTTATGTTCCCCAAGGCCCTAGATATTTAGATCATTTGAACAGTCACAAGGGGAAATATAGCGCAAAAGTTATCTTGTAAAAGTCTGCCTTAATTAACTAGTTACGTGTACAAAACATACAAGTATATCGGCTATACAAAAGAACCTCAACTACAGCATATTAAAGTACATGCTTTCAGCTTTGTCAAACCACCAACTTATATTCAAGTGGTAGTGTATTAGTCCATGCTGTAGCAGTAATAGTCTGGGTTTCTTCTAAATAGTACTTTTAGAAACCACTATTACAGGTCATGTTCTACATATTCGAAATACGCTTATGTTATGAAGTGAGTGGACTACTCACTAGCTAAAGGTAAGCTATTCACCATTTGAAATTCATATCACAATAACCTAAACATAATGAGATTTCCATTCTCATCAATAGATTAAGAACAAACATTTTTGTGTCAAGTAACCCGTGATCCATACCTTACTGTGAAAGACCACCATTCACATGGATCACTTATTTAAACACAATGGGTCCTATCAAAACATATATCGTGCAGAAATAAAATGTAAATTCATCAATAAATTTTGAGAATAAAATAAATTCGATAATTACATCAGAAAACTAGTTTAGAGGGCATACATTCCAACAAGATTTTCCAAATATGCCCATTTTGTAGCCTTGCCACACCCCTTTAATGCTCAGAAGATTGCAAAAGTATAGTACAAATTGCATGGGCTACCAAGCAGTATAGTTTCAGATAGAGATAAGGTGTTTACAGTACTTTTTGGAAGGAGATGTTTAAAGCATTGGGTACAAAATTAGACAGGTCAACAGCCTACCATTCACAAACTGATGGCCAAATTGATTGCATAATTCAGTGTCTAGCACTTTTTTTGGGAAGTTTTGTGTTTCATATACCCCAAAAATGGTGTGAGTGGTTATTATTTGCTAAATGGTGGTATAACACCACTTACCATACCAGCATTAAAATGACCCCTTATGAAGCCCTTCATGGATATAAACCCCATTTGTTATTCTTAGGGCTATATTAGCCAGTAAGAAATGCTACTGTGGAAGAATATTTAAAGGAAAGGAAAGTGATTGAAGCTACTCTTAAGGAAAATTTACATAGAGCTACCTCAAGAATGCAGTATTTTGCTAATCAGAAGAGACCTGATAGAGTATTTGAAGTAGGAGATTGGTTGTACCTCAAACTACAGCCCTTCAAGCAGAGTTCAGTAGCTGTGAGACAAAAATCTCAAGCTGGCTTTGAAATTCTATAGACCATATCTCATCATTGAAAAGGTAGGAAAGGTAGCCTACAAGTTGTAGTTGCCTCAACATTCTTAGATTCACCCTGTGTTTCATGTGACCTTGCTTAAAAAGAAGGTGGGAGATGGAAGGGTCATTTGTCATGATTTACCAAACTTGGGTGAAGATGGGCAACCAAGATTGGAACCTGTTGCTATTCTAGATCGCAGATTGGTTAAGAGAAGGAATAAAGCTGCTATTTAGTGGAATATTCAATGGTTCAACCTTCCATTGGAAGAAGCTTCATGGGAGGATGCTGACTTCATTTTGTAGTAGTTTCTAGATTTTCAGCCTTGAGGACAAGGCTTCTCTGAAAAAGGGAAGGGTCTTATGATTCAGAGAAAATAGAAGTTGAAATTCAGTTTTGTTAGTTAAAGAAGAGATTGTTGGATCGGGTTATAAATCAATTATGGATGAGTTAAATGGGACGGTGCTGTTTTGTTCACAAGTCTGTTAAAAAGTTGAGGAGAAGCAACAGTAATTTCCCAACGGATAAATTAATTACTGTTCATTATCTTATTCTTCAAAGGTTAATCAGAGGTGAAATTGCTGAAATAATTAATGGTTCAGATTCCTGAACCGTAGTGTTTTCTTGAAGGGATGGCTATGATGAATTCTTAGGAAGTATAAATGTCTTGTAAAAGAAGGAGGTAGGCATCAATAGATATTTTTGTAGAAACTTCAGAGTATCTCTGAGATGATTTTCTTTTTCTTGTTAATTCCTTCATCTGTAATCACCTTTTGATCTTGTTCTATCTAAATTGTGTAAATTCTGAATATATCTATAGTAGTTATTTAATATAAACCATCTATTTGAACTTGGGGGTCTCTTTGAAATTTTGGTTAAATAGACTATTCTGATAAGGATTATCACAATTTTCTAGGTTGTGCAGTTGATGGCATTAGTGACCATGTAACACTCAGGATCCACCCGAATGTGCACCCTGGTGAGATTTCCATAACAGATATCTCAGGTGTGTACAAGAAGCTTAGCAAGAATCCCCTTTACAATTGTGCTGGCATCGTTGCCTTCTCTATCATGAGGATGCTAAGTGTTCGATTAGTTGGTTTGTCTCTCTCTCTCTAGAAGGGATTACCTCTGGGAAGCGGTCTTGGATCAAGCGCTATAAGTGCCGCTGCATCTGCCATAACAGTCAATGAATTATTTGGTGGTCGACTATTAATGTCAGATATTGTTTTTGCCGATCGTGAGTCGGAGGCCAAGGTATCCGGTTATCATGCTAATAATGTGGGTTCGGCAATCATGGGAGGCTTCATCTTGATTCGGAGCTATAATCCTCTCAAATTAATCCCTCTTAATTTTCCCTAGGAAATGTGTGAAACCCCAGTTGAAACCAACCTTAGAGAAGGGGGTTGGGATGCATAATTATATTTTTATATGGTTTTATGTGCTCTAAATATGTGATTTATAATTTAGAAGGTTTAATTGTGTTTATTGAATAAGAATGGTAAAATGGTAATTTTTTCTTGAGGTGAAAATAGGGAGATAGCTTGAGGATCAAATAGGAAAAATATTTGGGAAAAGAAATAAGAATAAGAGTTGTTGTAGTTTAGTAGTTAGAGTTTTGGAATTAATTCTTGAGGTCTTGGGTTCAAATTCCATCATTGGAGTTTAGCATGATTAAGTTTTTATTTTTGTTTGGGAAGGCTATATTTCAGCCTTGTATGCTTTAGGGAAGAGTAGGGGTGTTGCCCTAGGGGAGACATGATAGGAATGTCCTAATCCTACTCTTGTGCCCTACAAAAATTTCTAAGGGATTCATACCCTTCTTGATCTCTAACTTTCCTTAATTCTTAATCAATTAGGTTGAGTAATTTATCTAAGCCATTTTGTTTCCAGAAAATTCCAGCAAGGTTCTGTGAGGTTTAGGTTCAAAAATGGCTATGAATGAGTTATCTTGTGGCCGAAAATGGGAAGGAGTTTTGGGGAGGTTCCCAAGAGAATTAATCTCCATAGTTGAATCTTCAAAACTTCAACTTAGCTGTGTTCATTTCTTTCATGTTGTAAACTGAAAATTTTTCCAGCTTCTTGTTCAGTTCAAGTGTAAAAAATTTCAGCCATCTTTTCCTCCCAAATGCTGCAAGCAAAATGGCCATTTCACTCAGCTTGAAGACTGAAAATCTCAGCCAAAATCGAGCTGCACAAAATCTATGCAAACCAGAAAATTTTTTGGGCAACTTTCGCAGCTTTGGTGAACCTAAACCAAGCTGTTTCTTCCATTTTTTCACCCAGCATCTTAGCCACATTTTTTCTCCATAAAGAAGGCTGGAAACCAGCCTTAAAAAACCTCTGAATACCCCTTCAAATCTTCTGCAAGCTGACTAGAAAATGGCAGCAAAATCTGCCCAGAAAAATTCTAGCAAACTTGCAAAAATCCTGAACAGAAATTCCAGCTTGTTTATTCTTCAGCCTTGTTCGAAAGCTTCACCATTTTTCTGTACAAACTTCCCTTGAACAGCCATGAACTGAGCTTTATCATCTTCCCCAGCATTCTGCTCGAAAAACCAGTCCATGGCTGCTTCTAAAATAGCTCCATCAATCACTCCAATTAAGCCCTTGATTGAAGACCAAAATTCCAGCAAACATATTCAGCAAGCTACCATAGAATCACCCCCCAAACAACCAGAAAATCTCTTCACCATTGCACATCACTTTTCGGCCACCATTAAGCTCCTTCAAACAGCTTTCATCCCAGCAAAAACCCTGATCAACCAGCTGGCCATTAGAGCTTCCAAAAGCTCTCCATTGACTAAGATCTTCTTACCATATTTTGTTTCCAAAATTGATTCTCTAAAATATTCTTTTAGGATTTCAAACAACCAGCTTTCCTTTTCCTCTCAAATCAGAAAATTCAACTTCCTAAACCCTCCAAATCAGTTGGCCACTCCTTCCTATACAGAATTTCGGCCAGCCCTCTCCCTAATCTCTTAATTCTCTCCAAACCAAGAACACCTACTGACCCTCTCACTCCTAAGACCACTTCAAACCACTCCAATCTTCTCCAAAAACTCTAGATTACACCTACTCAACCCCTTGAATCCACTTCTACAATTTTTAACATCAAATACCGAAATCAAAGTCCCTCTTTTGGATAAAAAAATTAGTATTTTTGTAAAGGCTTAAGAACATCTTCAAGGTGAGCATGATCAATCATCTCCATCTTCACTCATATTCAACTCCTAATGAATATATACATATATATATACTAATGGACTCTCTTTCTCTTCTCTCTCTCTCTCTCTCTCTCTCTCTCTCTCTCTCTCTCTCTCTCTCGGCCGAATGCTCTCTCTCTCTCTCTCTTGGCCGAATGATTACTTCAACCATGGCCATATTTTCTTCTTCTCTCTTGTTGGATCAAGTCTCCTAGCGAGAGGATTCTCTAGAAACGTCCCAAAGGTAGTCATCATTCAAGTAAGTTTCTTCCATCTTCTCTTTAAATTCTAGATTCATGTCTCTAGGATGTTATTGGAAGGAGATCGATTGTGATTAGGGTTCGAACATGTATTGTTGTGATGGAGTTGAGATTGAAGCATGAATAAATGTGTATATATGATGGAGATGGGATTGATGCATGAGTTGATTTCCTTGGTTGAATTTTATGATTTTTAGGGTTTTGTTGCATGCTTTCCATGCCATGGGTGGTATATGTGATCAAGCATGATAGAGATTATGTCACCTTGGGTGAATAGGGTTTATGTTTATGTATGATTGTTAAAACCATTAATATGTTTATGTTAGTAGAGTTTGGATCATGCCTTGGAAAATTTAGATTTATGCCTTTATTCATGATTTGGATTATTTGATGAATTGGTGTGGAGTGTATGTTCATGATTATAGTTAGCAATAGAAATATGATCATGACCTTGTTGTCCCTAAGCTAATTTTATTTCATCAATGAAATGATTAATACTATAACTTCTCCTAGTAAATTTTGAAAACCCTAGGAAAGGTGGATTTGGACTATTATATTAAAATAAGGATATTTTAGTCAAACAAATGATAGCTTTTATTAAAGAAATAAAATATATAGATTTTATATAAAATAAAATATATAGATTTTATATAAAATAAAATATATAGAAAATAAAAATAAAGCCCTTTTCCCTAAATAATCATACTAGGTGAAATATTAATTTGGTAAATCTTATATTCATAAATACTATTAAAATTTATTTATTGTCTTTTAATCAAAACCTATTAAAATTTACTTATTATCTTTCAATCGAAACCACTAAAATTTACTTACAACTAGTTTTAGTTACCAATTATTTTCTAACAACTAATTAATAATCGATTATTATTTTACATAATACCACCTAGGACCCTTCATCAAATAAACTCTAATTTATTTATAGCAAGATTTAAACCTTCAACTTATTAGTACCTATTTCCCAAAACCCTAATTATTTTAATATCAAACTAGACTTATCTTATGAACCATTTATTTATTATCTAGCCTTAAGGCTTGGGACACTAGGATCATGGTTGTAGCAAGTTGAGCTAGAATTATTTGTGGAAGTGAATTTTGGCTTGAGTTTGATTATGGCTCATGTTTAATACAGGCGGGGTTAGGTCAGCTATTGGAGACCTTTATTTTGAGCAAGGATCAGGTAAGCTCCTGCAAAAAACTTGTTTAATATAAAATGGTTATTATGGCAAGCCAAATGTGGAGTGCGTGGGCACTCACTTCTGTAAAGGCAATTGAGGATTGTCTCTATACTCATTTCAGTCAAACAAATTATTTGAAAATCAATAAATAGTTTTACACAAACCCTAAACTCCTTCTAAAACCAACTTTGTCCCAAACTTTGGAAATCCTCAATTGCCATTTTCAAGTGGAGTTATGTTTTATTCAGTTTTCTCCCAAGTGGGATAAATTACGTTGAGTACTCAATAAGGGTGGATTGTTAGGACTAGTCTTTGAAGGGTTAGGGTAAGTCTCTCAGTAGGTGGCCACCTCTGAGGGGTGAGTTCTTCCCGGATAAGATGTCAGTTCAGTAGGTCGTGCCGGTCCGAGCTAGCAGTTTTCAGTCAAGTGGACTGTGTGTTATCGAAATGGACAACTGATTTTGTTTGGGTATAGAGAAGGAGGAGTCTTTTACTTGGTAGGCCGATCACCTACTGTTTGTCAATCTGCACAAAGTGTGGCATTCTGACTGTTGTATGGTTATGGGGCCCAACGTGTGGTAACCCATGACCACCTTTTTGAGTGGTTGATTTTATTGAACATGTATGGTTGGAAAAGCTAAAACACCACTTTTGATTTTGACTATTGTTTATTGTTTGCCAGTATTTCTCTTATGAAGATTTTATACTTTGCATTCACGAATTGTTTTCACTGGACACTCAAAGCACACACGGACTTACTGAGATTTTTATCTCATCACCCTTTTTACCATGATTTCAAGTCGATCCTACTGTGGGGATGAGTAGCTAGTTGTTGCCTGCCTTGGAAGATTTTTTGATATTTATTTTGTGTAATGCTTTGGGAGTTGAGAGTGAACAAATTTATTTTGGATTTGTGTTTTGGATTCTTGTATTGTAATAAGTTTTAAGTTTTAAGTATTATTTTTATTCTATTATTTTAATTGTGTGACCTAGTTATAAAGACCCCTTGTCCTTTAGATGGGGCGACATCCCCAACCCTGTTGGGCCTAGGTAGTGGGGTGTTACAAAAGGGACTTGTTATTCTTGTTGGTGAATCCAGAATTTCAAGCTCCCACAGAAAAGATGAATGCTACATTTCCTGAAGAGATAACAATGTCTTACCATATCTGGAACATCAGTCAAGCTGGAGCCCTAGTGGCATCGGTGTTGCAGGGGGATTTGAAGGGCTTAGGGAAGGTGTTGTCATCGGACAAGATAGTGGAGCCTAGAAGGGTGCAATTAATTCTTGGAATGGAGGCCGTGAAGGCTGTTACTATTAAGGCTGGGGCATTTAGGTGCACAATCAATGGAGCAGGGCCAACTGCAATTACAATAACTGATGATGAAGAGAGAGGAAGGGAGATTGGGAAGAGAATGGTGGAGGCGTTTATGAAGGAAGGGGATTTGAAAGCCATTTTATGGTGAAGAAGTTGGATAATGTTGGTGCCAGGCTTGTTCACAGCACTACTAGATAACATTCTGTGTTTTTTTCTTGTGCATTAGTATCATCTCCAATATGAATGCTAAAAGTTGTATTCAGCTGAATCATAATAAGAAATTGTTAGTATTATGCCCTAGAGACAATCACTTGTACATTGTATATGACATATTTCATTTTAATAAAAGGCATTATTTACCTTACAGTTTCTTTTGATTTCTTTTGTGTAATATAACTATTAGATAAAGTCCCTAGTATAACACTGTGTTAAGAAAATCATAATAAAGATCATGATATGAGATTCCTACTACACTATATAGTGTTAGTACTTAAATAATCCCTAGTCGTAGTATTAATGAGACTGGACATCATTAATGCGTTAAGACTAGCATGTGTTAAACTTCCTGATTTTATCAGGCGGTGGTTCTCATATCCGTGAGTATTGAGATACTCAAAGTTAATACATGGATGCTTGTTAATGGAACAAGTTCATTGGGTGACTTAGCTATGAGATAATCACATGGATAACTATTTAGTGCCAGTGATATAATCTCAATATAGCAAACGTGCAAGTATCCTTAGACTTGAGATCTCCAAAGTACTTTATTTGTTGAGCATTGTGCTTTGATTCCAATCTTTGGAGCTCGATCGAGGGCTGCCTATGGGATGGATATTGGGTATATTATGAGGTAAACGAAAGTAGTTGAGAGGGTCAATAAAGGATTCACCACTCCTAATAGTAGGAGTGAATATCTCACGGCCACTTGTAAGAATTACTATTCGAGAAGTCCTTGGCTAAGGCGATTGTGTATTGGAAACAGTTCCAATTGATACACATCTAAAATAGTTGGTTCCTGGTATAAGTACTATATTCGGGCTAGAATTAATTCTGGAGGGAGTTGGCACTAATTTCGTACTCCAAACCGAATGAGATATTGTATGGTGAAAGGAGTTAATTGCACTATAGTTTGTTATTGAAGGGTTCGTATTAAGCCACTTGACTTCTTGGACTCTTGGATGGTCATGATATGTTGCTAGGTACCGCTCATGATTTGGGAATATGGGTTTCTTAATTGATGAATTAATAAACCAATCTTGATTAGAATTAATTTGGTTAATTCTAATTAATTATGGATTATTAATCTTAAAGACATTTGGATTAATTCATGTTCGCTACCAATTGACCGGGAAACCTAATAGGTCACACACAATAGAGGATTATATACTCAAGATGTTATTTGATAACATAGTGGGGTTAATTGTGAGAAAGAGAAGTTGTTGTGGACAAATTATAATTAGTTATAATTTATGATCTAAATTATAATTGAGAGAACTTGATGTTTCTAATTACAATTAGGGAATTCTAACTATTTTAGAATTCCCAGTTGGAGTATTTTTCCAGCAGATTTCGCGTAATATATTGAGGATATACACGAAATTCCTAGAGGGTAAGACACGAAAATAACTCCAAACCCTAGGGCAACTCATGACATTCTTTCTTCTCTCCCTCTCGTTGATATTGATCAAACCCTAGCCGCCACTTAGTTTTTCTACTAGCACAGAAAACTTCGTGCTTGAGTGTATCCTCTGTGTGGATTTCTGTTAGAGATAATCATACACTATGATTATAGTGGTTGGACGTTCAACTCTCGTGGTGTTTGATCAAGAGGATTGCTAGATTGTACCTCGACTTGAAGAAGGAAAAGTTTGTTTTCCATACGATCAAAGAAAGGTAAAATGCTGTTTCATTTGTTCTCTTTATGTCTTGTTTTCCACACATATGCAGATCCTGGGTTGGTATCTTGTTTTTATTCTTCTGTTGCGCCATATATAATATGCGTGAGATACTTTATAGTGGTATTAGAGCCATGCTATGCGTGGATTGCAGACATTGTTTTTTGCATGAAAAGCTGTTTTCATGAATTCGTGTTTGTTTTTGTTCGCTGTGAAAACTATTTTCACTTGAGTCGAAATTGTTTCGAGCATTCTGGTTGGATCCATAGCACAATATGATTGTGTAAAAGTTACAGCATATTTCGAAAGATGCTTTCTTTATGTGCTGCAAGTTTTTTTGCAGAAAAACGTTTTCTTGAACATGATTGATTGCTTTCTATTTCATACTAATTTTCTATTTTGGTTTTGTTTAAACTAACAAATTGGTTGTTGTTTCAAGTTTCAAAATAGAAAATACTACTGAGAATTGTTCTCACTAAAATTTTGCAGAAGAAGAAGGCACCAGAAACTGTTTCTAGAAAATTTTCAAAAATCGCCGCCTTGTTCCCGACTACAACCGGTGCTGGTTCCGTGCTGTTTCGCAAACGTCCAAAAATCATTTCTGGAAAATATTTTCCTTAAAACTAGACCGCAGTCGGCGCCGGTTCTGGTTTCCAAATCGGCACTAGTTCTGCTCTGTTTCGACGTTCCAGTAAAAAAAAATAAAAAAGGATTTTGAACGGGAAAAATCTCATATGATGAGAGGCGGTAAAATAAAATTTTCTTTCAAGGCGTTGCCCCCAGGACCTAAAAGCATTTTTTCAAAATTAGTTTTGAGACAAACAATTTTCTTTTTTAAAATAGTGATTTTGAAAATTTAAAATTAATATATTTTTCTAAAATATTGATTTTAGAATTTGTTTTATTTTTCTAAAATAGTGATTTTGGTGTTGGGGATATGCCCTAGAGTCAATTTGTACTTATACTATTGTCATTATGTTTTATATAATAATATGAGACTTTTCTTTTTATGAATAGTGAGTTTTGTTTTGTTGGTCATTAAGTACGTGACTTGATAGTAAAACCCTACAATGAATACAATGACTATTCTAAAACTGTCCCTGATCGATTATTATTATTGGAATAATAATAAATTAAGATTAGTATGTTTGTGACTTGATGGCTATGTTTTACTGGCCATGGATATTTGTGCTATCGAGTCAAGACATAAATAAATGTTAGAGAACATTGTATTGGACATGACCCACTGTGAGAGTACTTCATGGAATATGCCATAAGTACTTTTTAGCCATAATAATATTGAAAGTCCTTCGACCTAAATTCATCATAGTTTCCTACTTGATAAATTCTATATTTTGACATTGTTTAAAGTTGTCTTTAATTAGATAATAAATTAGACTACTGTTGGATATAGAATAAATCAAGGAGAGGAATATGATTGATTGTGAAGGAATTTGTCCCTCTTAATTATGGGAGAGATATCCATGGGCCCCTTAATAAGTTAGACTGTTAAAAATGCATGGCCGTGCTCAAATATATCAATCTAAGATATTGATATTATTTGTTTGAACAGTCTACTATGAAATCAAGAAATAATTGATTAAGCTTAATAAGGATGACATGCTCCGTGCCTTATACTTAATTTGGATATCGTGTGACAAAATGACTAAATATAAAATTATGGTTTGGTTCAAAGAGATCACCGATCTTCATTTAACCTGGATAGTTATAATGTTTTGCTAGAAACCGCTTATAACTTGTGGGCCATTTAAATATGATTTAGGCACACTGCCAGTGTTAAATGAACATATAGGGTCACACAATAAGCGAACTTGTTAGGTTATTTTTCTAGTGACCAGATTCGATGAATCTGGAAATATGTCTAAGTTAATCGTACTTAGAAAATTTACCAGATACAATGAATCTGGAAATATGTCCACATTCGATGTATCTAGATGATGTCCAGATTATAAGAATCTGACTCGATAAATTAATTAGTTAAATTACCGAGATAATGGCAGAATCTTATCATATCAGTTTTAATTTAATTTGAATTTAAATTAGAATATGATAAGATATTATTAGGGTTGGACTCTAAGAGGTTCGGGGGTTTTTAAGAAAACCCTAGCCGTCTTTTCAATAGTCCAATTTTTTAGTTGAGAACATTCGTGCCATTCTCTACCAGAAAAAAAAGAAAACCTCTCAAACCCTAGGCGCTAGCACTCCCCGGGTATCGAGTGAGTTCGCGGTGTGTATCCGATAGAGGACGTTCGCATACTGCAGCGTCTGGTGATTGTCCGGGTTGAACGTACAACAGCGCAATCAGAATCGAAGGATTTCGATTACAGCAACCAGAGGTAATTCTTAAACCTTAGATCTTCTTAATCGTTTACTTGGGTCCTCGGGAGGGATTCGTGGATGTTTTTCGCGTTTAGGAGTCCACGAATCCTAACATTTGGAACATATAAAAATTATATGTTTATTTTGTTTAAGCATAATTAATGACATGGTGGATGGTTATGGACTAAAACTAATTATATATGTTCATACATTTTACAGTTTTGATTTTTTATGAAATAGGGCCTGCGTGTCCTGCCTTCTTTAGAATTCTTGTGTAATTCTCTTCTCATCTAACTCCCCTCAAATGTAACTCGAGGTTTTCTCGCGTTAGGAAATTATGTAATTAGTTTATATAAGTTAGATAGGAGTAGAATTATTCTATTTTGGAGATAGCAACCAAAACAAGGCGAGAAGGTAAGACCTTCTACTTAAATCATGCATGAACACATAGGGTTAACTATATTAATTTCTTTAATGACTCAAAGAAATTAATTTAGGGTAAAGTTCTTAACCATGCCACATAATCGCTTTATTACCATGATTATCAATTATATGATTTATTGATTTTTATGCATGTCATTTATTGAAATCTCTAAAATGAACAAATCCCTGAATTAATATTAAACCTAATTCTTTCCGTTAATATAGTAAGAACGAGAGTCCTTTTTCGAGACCAGGTTGTTGGGCAAACCCAAGCTTACTTAACATCGAGCATGTTTAAGCTATGGAATTAAATTCCTGATTAATGGGTTGGGTTTAACTAAATTCTTTATCCCGGTTGGACAAACTCAAGCATAAAGAAATTTAGAGGAAAAGTTGGGGTAGCCCAAAAGGCTTTAAGATTAAAAGCTGTTAATCATCCAATGATCTAGTAGTTACATACGATGTACTTGGTATCGGATACCTACCAATGAACTCAAGTGTGACTTGTTAGGCAAACCCAAGGTTATTCTTGAGGAATTTGGATACCGGTCCACTAGGAAAGCTTCCAACGGGCTTTCCCGAATCAGTAGTGGGGGCTATTGGTTTGAGTAAAATAGTGGAGTAAAAATGCGTTTATCCTAATAATTTGCATTTCATGTGCATATACAGTAGCTAATCCTCTCTATCTTTACATCTAGGATACTTGCATCATGTTAACAAATCTAAACCTACGTAACATCTTGGAAACCAACAAGTTAAACGAATCAAACTACCTCGATCGGTATAGAAATTTGAGAATCGTTCTCAAATCAGAAAAGTTGCTCTACGTGATAGATACTCCTATTCCACCACCACCAGCTCAAGATGCTCATGTTAATGAGCATGCTGTCCACAAAAGACACAAGGAGGATAGTGATACGACATCATGTATTATGCTGACATCCATGACTCTCGAGTTGCAAAAACAGCACGAGCATATAAATGCTCAATCGATCATATTATATCTTCGAGAGCTGTTTGACGCCCTAGCCAGAACTGAGAGATATGAGATCTCAAAGCAACTATTTCATTACAAAATGGCAGAGGGTTCTTCTGTAGCCACTCATAAGCTGAAGATGCTGGGCTTGATAGAGAAACTTGGATCTCTCAGGTTTGCAATAGATCATGACTTAAGTGTTGACTTAATTCTATAGTCTTTGCCTAATAGTTTCTCACAATTTGTGATTAACTATCAGATGAACAAGATTGAGTCCACCATTCTTGAGTTGATCAATCTTCTCAAAACTGCGGAGTTCTCCATGAAGAAGGATTTCAATGCAGTTTTAATGGTAGAATCTTCTTCTAAGAAGAAAGTTCAAAAGAAGAAGAAGGCTCCCATGAAGCCCAAAAGTGGTGTGAAGAAGAAGGACGCAGCTACCAAGGGCCCATGCCATTATTGTGTAAGATGGGCCACTGGAGGTGCAACTGCAAAGCCTATTTGGAGACCATTAAGGACAAGAAGCAGAAGGAGAAGGTTACAAGCACTTTTACTTCTACTCCGGGTATGTTTATGATTGAGATAAATACTACATTTAGAAATGAGATATGAGTATTAGATACCAGATGTGGATTTCATTTGTGCAATAACTTATAGGGACTAAAGAGCAGTAGAAGGCTAGAGAAATGCGACGTGGACCTACGTACTGCAAATGGGGCAAATGTTACTGCACTTGCTGTGGGGACATACGAGCTGAAGCTACTTTCGGGATTAATTCTAGAATTACAAAACTGTTATTATGTACAAGTTTTAATGAAAAACATTATCTCAATTGTGTGTTTAGACTTAAATAGATTTTATTTGATATTTAAGAATAAATGTTGTTCTTTTTCATTGAATGATATTCATTATGGTTCAGTAACTCTGGTTAATGGTTTATATGTTCTAGACTTGGATAATCCAGTTCTTAATATAAACAATAAGAAACCTAAAATGGATAACTCTAACACCTCTTATTTATGGCATTGTCGTTTAGGCCATGTAAACGAAAATTGTGTTTCTAAGTTACACAAGTTTGGTGATTTAGAGTCATTTGATTATGAATCATCTGGGACATGCGAATCTTGTTTACTAGGTAAAATGACTAAAACTCCTTTTTCAAGAAAAGGATAACGGGCCAAAGAATTATTAGAACTCATACATTCTGATGTATATGGCCCAATATCAATATAAGCAAGAGGAGGTTATAACTATTTCATAACCTTTATCGATAATTTCTCACGATACGGGCATTTGTATTTAATGAAATACAAATCTGAGGCCTTTGAAAAGTTCAAAGACTTCAAGAATGAAATAGAGAAACAACTTGGCAAAAGTATTAAGACTCTAGGATCTAATCGAGGAGGAGAATACTTGAGTTAAGAGTTTCTGAGTTATCTTAGAGATAATGGGATATGGTCTCAATGGACTCCACCACATACACCTCAACATAACGGTGTATCTGAGAGAAGGAATCGAACCCTTCTAGACATGGTACAGACTATGATGGCTTCTGCAAACCTGCCAAAATCATTTTAGGGGCATGTACTAGAACCTTCTGTTTATATACTAAATAGAGTTCCGGCAAAAATGGTTGATTCTACCCCATTTGAGATGTTCTTTGGTAAGAAACCAAAGTTATCTTACTTGCGAGTATGGGATTGTCCTACCTTTGTCAAAAGGCCACAGTCAGACAAACTTGATAGTAAGTCTGACAAGTGTTTGTTTGTGGGATATCCAAAAGAATCTTTCGGATATTACTTCTACCTACCCTCTAAAAATAAAATATTTGCTTCGAAGCATGCCGTCTTCTTAGAAAAGGAGCACGTGCTTAAAGAGGACAGTGTGAGTAAAATTGAACTTAGTGAAGTTCATGAAGATCAAACAAACAAGGATCAACAGTCTGATCCCACATCTATTGAGAGAATAGATGAACCTTCTACTACACAAGATCCTCGTAGATCTAGTAGGATACGTGTGACACTTGAGAGATATGGATTTCTCATTAGTAACCACAATGACATATTGTTCATAGAAGAAGATGAGCCTACTACCTACAAAGATGTGTTGAATAGTTCAGAATCTAGCAAATGGCTTGAGGCCTTGAAGTCAGAGATGAATTCTATGTACGACAACCAAGTATGGACTTTTGTTGATCCATCCAAAGGAATTAAACTTATTGGGTGCAAATGGGTTTTCAAGAAAAAACGGACATGGATGGTAATATAGTTACCTATAAAGCACAACTAGTGATGAAGGTTATCGTTAACAACATGGTATTGACTATGATGAAACCTTTTCGCCAGTAGCCATGTTAAAATCCATCAGGATATTCCTAGCCATTATTACTTATTATGATTATGAGATTTGGCAAATGGAAATCTGACTGAGGAAGTGTATATGACACAACCTGAGGGTTTTACATCTAATGATAGCACAAAGGTGTGCAAGTTGCAAAGGTCCATTTATGTTAAGTAGGCTTCTAGAAGTTGGAACATCCATTTTGATAAAACAATCAAAGAGTTTAGTTTCATTCAAAACATGGATGAGCCTTGTATATACAAGAAGGTCAGTGGGAGCGCAATCGTTTTCTTATTGCTTTATGTAGATGACATATTGCTAATAGGAAATGAAATACCTGTCTTGCAAATGGTTAAAATTTGGTTGTCCAAACAATTCTCCATGAAAGACCTTGGAGAAGCAACCTATATTCTTGCAATAAGGATCTATAGAGATAGATCCAAGAGGTTACTAGGTCTTTCGCAGTCTACATACATAGATAAAATGCTAAATAGGTTTAGCATGGATCAATCCAAAAAGGAATTCTTACCTATGTCACATGGTGTAAGCCTTTCAAAGTCGATGTCTTCTAAGACACAAGTTGAAAGGGATCACATGTGTAAGATTTCATATGCTTCGGCAGTTGGATCTATCATGTATGCTATGATATGTACAAGGCCCGATGTATCTTGTGCTCTCAGTTTGATGAGCAGACACCAATCTGACCATGGTGAGGGTCATTGGGCGGTTGTAAAGAACATCCTTAAGTACTTATGAAGGACTAAGGATGTGTTCTTAGTATATGGAGAGGGTGATTTGAAAATAAACGAGTATACTGATGCTAGTTTTCAATTTGACAAAGATGATTTCAAATCACAATCAGGCTACGTGTTTACGTTATGCGGAGGGGCAATAAGTTGGAAGAGTTCCAAACAAGAGACTATTGCTGACTCTACGACAGAAGTAGAGTACATAGCCGCTTCTGAAGTAGCTAAGGAAATAAAGATAGAGAGAGTTCTCACGGATGAGAACATAGTTGACCCGCTTACAAAAGCACTATCCGAAAAGAAACATGATAGTCATGTTGAGTCATTCGGTATTAGATGCATGAATGATTGGCTCTAATACAAGTAGGAGTTTGTTAGTGTTATGCCCTAAAGGCAATCACTTGTACATTGTATATGACACATTTTATTTTAATAAAATGCATTATTTATCTTATAGTTTCATTTGGTTACTTTTGTGTAATATAACTGATAGATAAAGTCCCTAGTACAACACTGTATTAAGAAAATCATGATAGAGATCATGATATGAGATTTCTACTACATTATATATTGTTAGTACTTAAATAATCCCTAGTCGTAGTATTAGTGAGATTGGACATCATTAATGCGTTAAGACTAGCATGTGTTAGACTTCCTGATTTGATCAGGTGGTGGTTCTCATATCCGTGAGTATTGAGATACTCAAAGTTAATATATGGATGCTTGTTAATGGAACAAGTTCATTGGGTGACCTAGCTATGAGATAATCACATGGATAACTATTTAGTGCCAGTGATATAATCTCAATATAGCAAACGTGCAAGTATCCTTAGACTTGAGATCTCTAAGGTACTTTGTTTGCTGAGGATTGTGCTTTGATTCCAATATCTGGAACTCGATTGAGGGCCGCCTATGGGATGGATATTGGGTACATTGTGAGGTAAACGAAAGTAGTTGAGAGGGTCAATAAAGGATTCACCACTCCTAATAGTAGGAGCGAATATCTCACGGCCACTTGTAGGAATTACTATTCGAGAAGTCCTTGGTCAAGGCGATTGTGTATTGGAAACAGTTTCAATTGATACACATCTAGAGTAGTGGGTTCCTGGTACAAGTACTATTATATTCGAGCTAGAATTAATTCTGGAGGGAGTTGGCACTAATTCTGTACTCTAAACCGAATGAGATATTGTATGGTGAAAGGAGTTAATTGCACTGTAGTTTGTTATTGAAGGGTTCATGTTAAGCCACTTGACTTTTTGGACTCTTAGGTGGTCATGATGTGTTGCTAGATACCGCTCATAATCTGGGAATATGGGTTTATTAATTGATGAATTAATAAACCAATCCTGATTAGAATCAATTTGATTAATTCTAATTAATTATGGATTATTAATCTCAAAGACGTTTGGATTAATTTATGTTCGCTACTAATTGACTGGGAAATCTAATAGGTCACACACAATAGAGGATTATATACTCAAGATGTTATTTGATAACATAGTGGGGTTAATTGTGAGAAAGAGAAGTTGTTGTGGACAAATTATAATTAGTTATAATTTATGATCTAAATTGTAATTGAGAGAACTTGATGTTTCTAATTACAATTAGAGAATTCTAACTGTTTTAGAATTTTGAGTTGGAGTATTTTTCCAGTAGATTTCGTGTAATATATTGAGGATATGCACGAAATTTCTGGAGGGTAAGACACGAAAACAACTCCAAACCCTAGGGCAACTCATGACATTCTTTCTTCTCTCTCTCTCTCTCTCTCTCTCTCTCTCGTTGATATTAATGAAACCCTAGCCGCCACTTAGTTTTTCTGCTAGCACAGAAAACTTTGTGCTTGAGTGTATCCTATGTGTGAATTTTTGATAGAGATAATCACACATTGTGATTATAGTAGTTGGACGTTCAACTCTCTTGGTGTTTAATCAAGAGGATTGCTGGATTGCGCTTCTACTTGAAGAAGGAAAATTTTGTTTTCCACACGATCAAAGAAAGGTAAAAAGCTGTTACCTTTGTTCTCTTCATGTCCTGTTTTCCACACATATGCGGATCCTGGGTTGGTATCTCGTTTTTATTCTTCCGCTACGCCATATATGATATGCATGAGATACCCTACAAAAATCATTCTAGAATTCTTATTACAGTACCATAATTGATTAGGATGTGCCTCTACATTCACATCCAGAACGTAAAAATAGAAACTCTAATAATATCCTCTTGTTTCTTCAATGTTGCCAAATCAAGAGGTTGTCATCCTCTTGCTTTTAATGCCATGATCAGTATCTAATGTTCAAGAATTGTGCCATTCCTGCAAAAGAGTGAATTGGACTTCTATGGTTTGTCTTCTTTTGTCTGTTAAACATGGCTTAGAACCAAATTCTTTCCTTCTCCTGTCTGACAATCTTAAACAATACCAATGCTGAATTTTAGGAGTGAATGTCCTTTTCCTACTTTTCAGGAGCATACTCTGTTGTCAATATCTTTCAAGAGTATGAATATTATGTTAGGTGGACAGGGTTCATGTAATATGCCGAGCAATTATGTTATGATGTTGACAGCCCATGGTCTTATCACTAACTGAAGATACAAAGGAGGTACAAGATACAAGCGGCGAAGATAGATTTTCTTTGAAAAGGATGGACATTCATATTTGCTTAATGCTGACTCACCTGATATTAACTAGGGTTGGTCTAATTATAGAGCAGAGAATTCTGTACAAGCAGTTGAGGAGGCATCTGAATTGAGGTCAAATTGAGGTATCATTGCCTTGTTAATAACCATATCATCCGTATGAATTTCTGTTTACTAAACTTTCTTTGCCTCTTCCAAGAGATTTTGGGAATTATGAGAGTTTACACTTTATTTTTTTCCCTTTGATGAAAATTATGATTCTTTTTAGGTTAGGTAATGAGTAAAGAAAAATGAATTGGTTGGAATTTTTCTAACAACAAGATTAGTTTGAGTTATTTCAATTCTCTAGTTGATGTTAATTTCCTTTTTGGGAGGCATAACGGGTTGGAAAAGGAGGAAGCTTAAATATAATAAATATTCTGGCTAAAATTTCATAAAAATTTGATGAAAGATAATTTTGCTATGGAAGACTTGTACATTTTAAAAAGATCTCTTAAAGAATGGAAAGAAAGGCCAAATGCTTTAACATTATGTTTGATCAATTGACTGCATTTTCTTAGAATTATATGATAAAGCTGAATAAGGATATCATTTTATCATGCAAACATTTGCTATATCTGTTCTCTTTTTCCTCCTAAAGCACTATACATTCTTTAACTTTTGTTTACTGAAAGGAGGCCTTGGGACTTTAGAAAAGACCTTCTGATATCATGAGTGGTCTCCTTGTTGTTCTTATCTAACATATCTAACAAAAAGTCAGGGTTTTTTTCTAATTATATGAGCAGGGAATTCTTTACTGAGAAGTTGTAGGAGGCCTTGAAAGTGAGATTAAGATTGGGGTATTCCTGCATTTTCAAGGACTATTTACATCAATTTACAAACTCTTGCTTCCTGACCTTGCATTCTCTCTTTCAAAATTTGTGAATTGCATGAATTTGCTTGTTTTTTATTCATATCTTATTTATATCAGTCTTTGCACCAGATGAATGCTGAGGTTGTCTTGTAAGGAAAATCGACATGATGTTTTTCATTTTAGAAGCTTAAAATAGGATCTATTTTGCTTCAACAAGCCTTTTGTTTTTAGTAAGCATAATCTAGGACCTATTTATGGAAGCACCTTATACTATCAAATGGAAAGACTACACAATTTAGAAGCTAAAGCCTAACGTTTGCAAAGCTTTTTTGGGTATTGCACCTAACTATACTGTAGCAAAATTTCCTTTTTGCTTTTTCAAAAGGTTTGAATCTTGAAATTACTTGGCATTTTACAGAAGCTGTATCATAAGAAGGTTTTCATTAACCATTAATTAGTTGTCTGTCACTAGAAATCATAGTCTTGCACATAAGAATATCTAAAAAAAAAAAAAAAACAAGATAAAGAAAGTGATCTGCCATTCTGTTTGCTCAATTTGGCAGCATCTTCACAAAAATACGAGTCTTTGATAATTGCATCACAGTCCTCCGAATATAATTAACAGTGTATTGCATTAAGAAGGAAAAAAAAAAAAACTTCATTTTTGGTGTTTCAACATGATTGCAGATTTATGATCATGTTTCTTAACTCTCAAGCTCAATAGTGGAGAGATGGATGATCATAGCTTTACTTAAATAGAAATATGACCTTGATGTTTTAAACTTACTGATACATTTGTTTCTTTCTTTGATTCATTAATGGCTAGGCTTAGATGCACTTTATTTCCAAGGCTTTGCACTTGTATATGTTGGAGTTGAATGGATTGTTGATTGGTGGAAAAGATGTCTCTCTGTTTCATAGGACCTGCAGTTAAATTAGATTGGAAGCTCCCTCCTGGTAAAGAGAGCCTCCTTTCAACTGTGGCTTTTATTGGCATGATAGTTGGTTCTTATTTTTGTGGCCTCATATCAGATTCCTATAGGGGAAGGTTAGTCTTTCTTAGATGAGGAATATCTCAAATGTTGTCCAACTTTTCCGGACCAATTTCTTTTGCATAGATTAAAGCATTATGTGATTGGCTCAAGAACATGCATTTCTTGATTAACTTCATCTATAGTTTGGAAAATTGCTTCAAAAAATCTTCACTAGCAATTTTTTTAACCAACTCTGGACTTATATAATTTTCTTTGGTTTAATATGGTGTTAACTTAGATTTGTCATATCCTTCAAGAAGTTGACATATAGCATTCAAGTTAAGCCAACTTCGCCTACTATTTCTTTTTTTAAAAAAATAAAAAAATAAAACTTGAATGCCCGTGCATTGCACGGGAGTATAACTTTTGTTAAGTTGTTGTTTTGGATTGGAATGCATTGAAATATAACTTGTGTGAATATTAAAATAAGCAATAAAATTAGATAATCTAAAACATATGTTAAGACCAATATTTAGTTCCAAATCTATCACCTTTAGCATATTTATACTTATTTAAAAGCTAAATTCCATCATTTATTGCATTTTATAAGATGCTTGAGACAGATTTTAACTTTTACAACCTTCAAGACCTTCGAGCATTGCAAGCTAATCCTTACTATGGTCCCAAAAGAAAAAATTGTTATATATAAAACATCAGCTTCAGAAATGAAGACAATAATGGACTACAACCAAAGTAAGACCGAAAAAAAAGAAAATGGAAATCAGTTGTTTCAAAAAAACTTTTGAACATATCATATAATTCCTTACAAAGTTCTTTGATACATTTCCATAATTCCTTTGAAAAGCAAATGGCTAAATGGATCTACACTAAACCTCAAGGAAAACAAAAGATCCTAACAATACCCTATACCTTCATTATTAGAAAACACATTTTGGCATCCTATTTGGAATATGGTGAAGGCAATTGATTTTGTAATTATAGTTGCATTACACATACCTACGACAACGTTAGAACTTATTCTAGATGCTACTATATATAATTATGGAGTTTCCTTTCAGGAAAAAGAAAAAGGTTATCCATATACACTAGTCTATTCTAGCTTACTCCTCAAAGAATGTCAGGATTTGATGTCTCCTCGAGAGGGAGGTTCAGATCAAGAAGCACAAATTTATCATCTGTGACTTCCTCCACCACTTTGGAAAAACCATTTGGGGGAAAGCATTAAGGCGACCCACAGCAATTAGTGGCAAGATTGTTGGGATAGGGTTAATAGATGCTAGCTTCTGCTGCAATTGATCTAAAATAGCTAACTCAGATGAGACCGTGGTAGCACTTTCAGCTGCCAGAGATGCTTGCAACTCGAGATGTAATAAAATAATAATCTCATTTTAGAAACCAATGATTGATGAAACAATGTTCGGCTTTATATAGAAGCAGAGTATCCCAAGATCACATATAGATATACTACAATAGAAAAAAGCTAAGCAACAATGGCAACATTAAACAATAGAAAAGTTGATAATATGCACCCAGAAATCCTGAAGTAATAACGGGTGCTTGTTCCCAGGTGATTTCAAAAGTAGTTGAACTTAATACAAGCAGCATGTTGAAAGAAACTTATTTTGGCATTTCCCATTAAATCTATTAGTATTTGATTTTCATGTCAGTAAGAGAATTCTTGCCTAGATTGATTGCAGGTAAGAACAGTTAAATAATGGCATGAGATTTAGGCCCCAGAGGAAAGAGAATGAATCAAATCTGATTTCCTCTTATGTTTAAACACCCCTTTGCACACAATGCCTAAAGTGCCTTTGAGTCCTCTTATATATCATGAATGCCAATAAGGCATGTGAAAGGATATAAATAGACTGAAGAGAGTATTTTATTACTGGATTAACATGATTTGCATGAGATTTTGATATCCAACTTAGTCTGTTCTTGAGGCTGACAACAGCCTATGATAAGCACAGACAAAAGGGAGAATGTCAAAGCCAAAATAAATTAGCATTTTGAGATGCATCTAAATTAAATGATTAAAACACATTGCACAATTCTTTTATAGCCAATTAATCAAGATTTGACAGTTGAAGTGGTAAATATTTGAAGAAAGTGTACAACAAACACACGAATAGATAAAAGTACTCCCTTTTCAAAGTCCACTCCCTACTTGATAAGTCCAGTTATCACCGATACTAACTTTTTGTTGGATTTGAATGGACCTTTTGCAGGGTATGATTTTCAAAATGAAGTAATAAGGATTTTTGAAAATTTTTTAGTTTCTACTTATTCAATTACACTCTTGGATTTTCTTCTTTGCTCACTACCAACAATTGCCTAAGTAAGCATATGCTAAGGCAGCTAAATTCACTTTTGCTCTTAGAAATGTAAAAATATGCCTAAAACCAATGAGTCAAAAAGCCGAACAAACATTAATAACAATGCAAACCATAGAATTAAAAAATTCATTACTTCGAGAAACACCTGCCCATATAGCTCCAATTTCTAGTGCTACTACTTACTTTAAGCAAGGAGGTCAAGCTACTCAACTGAAATTTCTCTCGCTGAGGGATTTGAAACTTTTAACCTTACTTTAGGAAAATATAGAAGGAGATTACTACCAGGTACAAGACTATTGTTCCTTCAAGAACCTTGATTGTCTTTGAAATCTCACCCTCAAACACTACACAATAATCTAATCTTTCTACTTAAAAATCATCAGATCAAAGACAACACAATTAAAACAATAAATAATCAAATCAATCTAATCTAAGAGCAATGAAAATTAAATACCAAAGACATCACATTTTAAAAACAAAATTATTCTGTACCTGTAGCTTTATCTGAGGCAAGAAATGTAAGGACATCTGAAGGGGTTGTGGGATTTTGACTTCTTACCCACACTTTCGAAATCCCCGATAAAAATTTGATTTAAGATTTGTATTTTTATCAAAAGACCATGTAAGCCTCAGAGAAACTTCAGCAGCAGTATTGGCTACTGCAATAACATTAGTTGTTGTGCCAGTAACTAGCCCTTCTAGAAGCATGTGTGTATGTGCAACTACAATAATGAATCTATCTATGCGGCACCTTATGTCACTGTATCCAAAGAGAAAACTGACAAGCATTCTTGTATCCATTCTTAAAAGTAGCAAGATAAAAGAGATCCTAAGTAAGTGTAAACTTACATTTTCACAACATGCCTAAAACCAATGAGTTAAAAAGCCGAACAAACATTAATAACAATGCAAACCATAGAATTAAAAAATTCATTACTTCGAGAAACACCTGCCCATATAGCTCCAATTTCTAATGCTACTACTTACTTTAAGCAAGGAGGTCAAGCTACTTACTGAATTTTCTCTCGCTGAGGGATTTGAAACTCTTAACCGTACTTTAGGAAAATATAGACGAAGATTGCTACCAAATATAGGACTACTGTTCCTTCAAGAACCTTGATTGTCTTTGAAGTCTCACCATCAAACACTACACAAAAATCTAATCTTTCTACTAAAAAATCATCAGATCAAAGACAACACAATTAAAAACAATAGCTAGTCTAATAATCAAATCAATCTAATCTAAGAGCAATGCAAATTAAATACCAAAGACATCACATTTTAAAAATTATTCTGTACCTGTAGCTTTATCTGAGGCAAGAAATGTAAGGACATCTGAAGGGGTTGTGGGATTTTGACTTCTTACCCACACTTTCGAAATCCCCGATAAAAATTTGATTTAAGATTTGTATTTTTATCAAAAGACCATGTAAGCCTCAGAGAAACTTTAGTAGCAGTATTGGCTACTGCAATAACATTAGTTGTTGTGCCAGTAACTAGCCCTTCTAGAAGCACGTGTGTATGTGCAACTACAATAATGAATCCATCTATGCGGTACCTTATGTCACTGCATCCAAAGAGAAAAATGATAAGCATTCTTGCAACTATTACCAGTATCCATTCTTAAAAATAGCAAGATAAAAGAGATCCTAAGTAAGCATAAACTTACATTTTCACAACATCACCTTCTACGAAAACAACCTTATCACTTGCAAGTGGTGAAAAATGGTAGATGGTGTTGTTTACAGAGATGCATATTGGGAAAAGCTTGGGTTATCGAATTGTAGCCAAACTCACACTTAAGAAGACTGCAAACAAATTGAGCTTGAACCTTTATACACTCAGCTTGAGAGCAAGCAAGCCTAATTCAGCCTCACTATTTTATCTAAGATTCATAAATAACCTTGTCAACTACCTTATGTGAGAACTGATAGCCCTCACCCACCTTACCTTGCTATAGTCAAACAAATATACTGGGTACTAATTACACCCTACCAACACCACCACAGCTAGCAAAACCTTTGGCTATTGGCACTTAAATCCCTATTAATTAGTAGGCCAATAGCTACCTCCATCTTGATCACATTCCAATTCAGGCCAAACTTCCATCATCAACACCATGATCGATGTACCAGGCAAACTTGGTCCTCCCCTCTTCTACTCCACCACTAAACTAACACCTCAACTCCAGATCCTCGCCCCTTTCTCTCCCATAGCTGCCACCACCACTCTTACTATCCTCGATGTGGTTCTATTTAGGGAGCAGTAGAAACAAAATAGTACAAATGGAATGGAATATTTTCCTATTCTATTTGATATCGGTCTCTTAATGAAAAATAAAATCTCCATTTTTGAGTAATTCAATGCCAAAAATTTGCATCCCAAGATAGTACAAAGAACACAAACACAATATTTTCACTATCCTTTTTACTTAAATAAAAGTGAGATAAGCATTAGTTGCTCAAAACTTACTGAAGTGCTCAATTTGCTGTTCAAAAGACATTACATTTGGGGGAAGAAGCCCATGAAGATCAAGACGGAGGTGCAGATTGAAAAAAACAGAGAAGACATGCACGCCAGAGAAAAAAAAAAACACAGAGGCAAAAACAATGAAACACAACACCACGAAAGCATTTATTCAATACCTCTGTGCGCCTTAAGCCTATTTGGTTGTGAAGAAATTGACTAAACCACAGGGATAACTCCTTCTTCCCTGCTTAATGAAGCCTCCGGTTGAAATCCCGCTATCCTTCTACTTCGCCTTATTTGCATGAACGCCAAAGTTTTCAGAATCTCAGAATATTCTACTGCCTCAATCCTTGTTGGTGAAACAAAAGGTGAGGAGCAACGGTCTTAACCCTATGGTCTAAGCTATTGGACCAGAATAATATTTAATATTTTTTTTAGACCCAAAGAGCCCAAAATAATAAACATTAATTATTTATTTTCTGGGCTTATAGAAATAACCCAATAAATAATTAATGAGCCCCAATGAATAAAAAATAATTAAACATTAATTATTTATTTTCTGGCTTATAGAAATAACCCAATAAATAATTAAACAAGCCTTTTTCCATCTAGTTTAAGCCAAGGTTAATTTTCTAATTATTCAAACTTGACCTAAGCCTTGAATAATTAATTAACCAATTAAACCAAATAATAAATTTCTTTCAACTTTATTTATTTATTTTTATTCCAATCCAATAATAAATTAGACTTTCTGAATAAAATAAAAATTCTCTTTAACTGAGACCAATTCCTCAACCCAAAATTAATTAGGACTTACGAGCTATTCTGATGACCAAAAAGACACATCGTCTTGGCTACTAAAATGACCAAAATACCCCTACTTTATAAATAGCTGTATTTTGCATTTTAAATATTTTCTAATATCACCATAAGAAAATATTGACCCCAAGGACAATGTTGCGTTAGCAAAGTCTTCGATCTACAGGTGAAATGACTAAAATACTCCTCTACACATCGCCGTGCATTTAGAAAGGAAGAAGTGTACTAACACTTTTCTAAATGACATCTACCATCCTTAGGCTTCTAGTCCAATGATCTACGACTTCTTGGAGTGTTTCCGCTTTCCAAGGGAGTTACCCTAAAGCAAACATCCAAGTCATGTTTCCTAGAGCTTTAGACATTTAGATCATTCAGACAACCATAAGGGGCGATATTGTATAGAAACTATCTTGTTCAAGTCTGACTTAACTAACTAGTTACATATACCCAATATACAAGTATATTGATTCTACGATAGAACCTCAACTAAAGCATATTAAAGTACATGCTTTCGTCAGACTACCAACTCATACTCAAGGCGTAGAGTATTAGTCCACGTTGTAGCAATGGTAGTCTAGGTTTCTATCAAATAGTACTTTAAGAAACCACTACTACAGGTTCTGTCTTACGTATTCGAAATACGCTTATGTCATGAAGTGAGTAGACTACTCACTAGCTAAAGGTAAGCCATCCCCCAATTGGAATTCATAACATAATAACCTAAATATGATGAAATTCCCATCCTCATCAATCAGTTACGAACAAATGTTTATGTATTAAATAATTCGTGACCCATATCTTACTGTGAAAGACCACCATTCACATGGATCACTTATTTAAACATAATGGGTCTTTTCCAAATTAAATTGTGCACAAATAAAATATAAATTCACAAATAATTTCTAAAAATTAATTCTTTTATTAAAACATTTGATATTTACATCAGAAACCTAGTCTAAGAGGGCATATTTCCCAATAGGAGGCAAGGGCGTATCTTCAATGACATAACACACCTACTATTAAGTAATATGCACATGAAATGCAAAATGCAACAGCAACCAGTGTCCTAATATGCAAATGGATACCACCATAAAGCACAGAAGGAAGGAATGCAAGTGCTTCTGTCTATAGCAACATTAAGCAACAGATAGAACATATCTCAAATAAAATATTCAGACAATCAATCAAGTGCAAATGCTAGAATTCACATAGCCAACCAAATAAAGATTAACATATAATCAAGAGGAAGCAAGAACAATTTCCTCTATTGATGGTTACTCATTGCGAGAGATATTATGCAAGGCCCAAATTCTATCTCGATCCTGCCTCTTCAAAATTGCACAATAGAAAACCTTTCATGCAAAAAAATATTGTAATAAGCATAAATTAAATGCAAATGCCTCCTTTATGGTAACATGGAAAGAATGCATATTTATCTTGGAAAATGAATTTATTTGATGTCTCAAAAATGTTTTTACAATAGTCTAATGCAGATTTAATATGTCTAGCTATCATATTTAATAATTATTTAAAATTCTATAGACAAAAGATCTTCCTAAACAGATCTCTACCAAAAACCAAAATTACAGGAAAAGTACCATATGCAAGTCCCTTCATAAGAAGATTCGACACATTTACATATTCAATTCTCTTAATATTTTCATAAAATTGTGCATCATACGTGGGTTTCTGATGGTAAACCATTGTTGCAAAACACCTAATAGTTTTCCAAACATATTTATATTGACACCTAATATACTTAGCACATAATGAAATTCACAAACCTTATAGCACAACTAAGCTGATTTAAAGTAGCGCAAATGCCAGAATGGAATTAATTATCATACTTCATATATACCATGCATTTGATCACTCTAATTTTAAGTGTATAGAAGCTCTATAAAGAAAAAAAAAAATCATGCATATCACCAAATTCTTTGGACCGTCAGCCAACCATTGCTGACAGACAGCTTCTATCTTAGATATGAACCTACGTCAAAATACAGGAACATCAAAATATTCAGTACCTAGGATGTATATCTACAATCTTAACAAAGAAAACACAGTTGTAGTTTGCAGATCCATGCAATAAAAGTTGTCAGAATCTAAATAAAGTAAAATGTAAACCTCTCTAATGTATAGACATGGCCAAACATATTTACAAACTATAGGTCATCAGCATTTCAATTTTTTAGACACTTCCTCAATCCTAAATTAAATATCCATATTTGACTTGGTACAAAAAATTAGAAGAGAATTCATCCTTATTCAAATTACACCATTACCCTTACTAATTAAGAAGCTTCATGGTGCAACCAATGTGCTAGTCAAACTCATATTTATTGGATGAAGAAGGTTAGCAATGGAAGTTTAGATGAGAAGTTAACATTCACTTATAGACAATAATAATGGAGATGATTGACCTCTATTTTTCTAGCATGCTGGTTACTGAAAATAATTCAAATAAAAGACAAAATTCCCATAATTTTCTTCCAGTAACACAGAACCCTAAAACCATAACAAAGGAAGGGAAACTATTCCACCACCAAAGGTAAGGGAACTACACTGCAAGAATAAGTTTATAACATTACTAATATTCATATGTGCCCTAATATTTTCTACATTTCAATAACTGTCTTAAAAATGTTCAATTTACAAATTATAATAGGATTGTCACCATATTACTTCTGTTTTACCCTGGATGACGGTTGTGCTCTCTTTCTAGTTGAGGACAACAGAGTAATAAAAGGCAAAACAGCCTAAAGTTTCTCCTATTTTCTTTTTTTTAGGGAGAGGGGGGGGGCGGGGGAGGGGATGGTGGTGAAGAACTTGGAATTATATGAGTCGCTATCAGAAGGGCATCATTCACACAAAGAGGGATTCCACTTCTAGAGTATGGAGGAGAAGTACTTCAAATAATATTTGGCATCACTCATACTTCAGTGGACAAAAAATTCATGGAAAAACTCAGAAAAGGTAATGCATCCAAAGATTACAGAGTATATAAATGTTTGAGAAAATATACACTACCTAAAACACCAATCGAATCACCGAATCGCTCCATTCCTTCCTATCCTTCCTATATTCATCTCTGCCGCTACCGCTTCCGCCGCTAACAAAAGAACTAACTCTCGATGACTTATAAGGATACGATATTCCACTATTACTGAGCTCTTCGCGATCCATACACTTATCGTGTTGTGTATGAATGTTATTGTTAAGGTGAGATTTGTTTAGGTTGGGATTGTTGTTGAACAGGTTCGGGTCGGTATCGTAAGGGTTGACGTTGACAACATGGATCGGTTGGGAAGAATAGAAGGCGTCGTCACTGTATTCATCGGCGTCTGGGGATGGAGAAGCGATGCAACTACCTTTTCCGTCGTAGCATCAGTAGCTATACCCGCTGGCGGGGATGGAGAACATCTGATGATGGGGGAAGGGGAGGATGTGCGGCAGGGATGACTACAAAATTATATCGGGAAGAATAGAGGAGTAGCACGAAAAAGAGGGCGATGAAAAGCTAACCCTTGAATTACCTAGAACCAATGAATTACAAATGACTTTTCATTTGCATGACCATTGAGATTTAATTAGGAAAATAATAGATAAATGCCGGTAGGTTCAAGGTGCCACGTGGCAGCAAAGAACAATGCTAGGTGTTACATTCACAACCTTCTGCAACTACTTACACACACACACACACACACACACACACACACACACACACACACACACACACACATATATATATATATATATATATTCATATATAAAGATTTTCTATGTGCGCTAGCTTTCCTCCAAAAGGATATTCTGAGATGGTATAGAGAAGTAAATTGATTCCTAGTTGGATTATGCCAATCGAATTGAGAAAATGGCAAAATAGTTGTCCATCTCTTGGAGATGCATTACTCTTTTATTTGTTTACAATAAAAGATCCAGAGAAATGTAGGGGAAAAATATGCCTGTGGCCATAAATACACAAGGCATGTTTTCCTCAATAGCCCAATGAGACCGTTGGAAAGATGAAGTGCTTTCTTGATGAAGGCCCTTAAATTAGAAGACTAACTGCATTCTTTCTTGATGGAATTTCTAGTATTTTACCTCTTTTGGGAAGGTGTATCTCTGAACTCCTTAGGCTTTCACTTCCCAAGAAGTACTCAATCTGCAAGACAATAGAAAGTTACTGGAAGTGACATAAACTCTGAAAGAAATGTGAAATTGAAATACCATAAAAGAGATAAAATCATAAAACTAAAGAATCCTGGATTTGAGTAGATATTCTGCAATATGAAGGTAACAATCTAATATTCGTAACATCCCACCTTAGCTTGCTAGACCTTACAAAAGTAGAATCTGGAAAACCATAGTAATATGAATTCTACACGCAGAACCAAATGTCTGATACGCTACCAAACAAAGTTAGATGCCATCCAATTATCTCCAAAATGCATGGGCCAAACCCTCTGAGGTGAGGCACCAAATTTCCTCTGTGCTGCCACTTTTATTTATTTATTTATTTATTTATCCTTTTTCTTTTGGCACAAGAGAGATGTCATGTGTTCTATCATTTGGTGGATGTTAAAACTACTTGAAAGCAGCATAAAAGATAGGGCTGGTGGATGTTAAAACTACTTGAAAGCAACACAAAAGATTAGGGTTGTTCACAAGATTGGAGAATAATCGAACTGAAAAGTATTAGAATCGAAAAAACCATTAACTTTTGACTTTTTCTGAACCGAATCTTTCCAAAATTTTTTATGTAATATCTGTACCAAGAACCGTTCTGAATCGTATGAAAATCATCTCGAACTATTCTAAACTGTACCGAACTGAAGAGTCAAAGCTAGAACCGAATATATATATATATATATATATATATATAATCACACACACACACACACACACACACACATATATATACATACTTGTATGTATATATACTATGTACATAGTCCTCTTTCTTTTAGGCTCTTTCTGACTTCTGACGAAAGGGTTTTGTCTTCTTAATATTACTAATTTCGTCAGCTCAAATGGTTACCATGAGTATTTCTTAATTCTTTTTTGAAAGAAAAAAATAATGCCTACATATATATATATATATATATATATATATATATATATATTATGTAAAAAGAAAGATAAGATATTCTATTTTTTTTTTTGAATGAGCAAAATATTAGAAATAATGGAATCAATTCAAAATTTTCCTTAATGACAAAATATTTAAGATTTATGACTAATATTATTAAAATTAATTATCTTATATTTAATTTTTTCAAAAGTATCTTGAATTTATTTTAATAATATTTCTTTTTTATCTAACTATGTTTAAAGTTTTAATATATATATATATATATAGATTATATATATTCTATATATTTTTTTAATTTAACATATAATAAATGCTTATAATTTAAAATTATAAGTATAACTATAAAAGAAAGAAAGAATGATGCAAAATAATATTTACAAAATATTTTTATACTATGTGCATAGAAAAAATTAATTTTTAAATTATTATTTTATTGAACAAAATCAAATTCGTCATCTTAGTATATTTTTTATGTATAAAGAATGATACAAAATAATATTTACAAAATATTTTTATACTATGTGCATATAAAAAATTAATTTTTAAATTATTATTTTATTGAACAAAATCAAATTCGTCATATATATATATATATGTATATATATATATGTATATATATATAATGTATATATATATATATAATGTATATATATATATATATATATATATATATATAAACATATATACGTGTATACACACACACACACACACATGTACGTACGTACGTACGTACGTATGTATGTATGTGTACGTACGTACGTACGTACGTATGTATGTATGTATGTATGTATGTATGTATGTATGTATCAGTTAAGTAACTTTATTATATTTTTACAATAATAAATTCTTATATGGGTAATAATAAACATGTATTAATAAATTTATCATTTTAACACACTAACAAATAATATACTAGATGACAATAATATGATGATTGAGATAGTAAGTCACTTTGAATTTTGTATGTTTTCTTGATATTCTAAACATTACAATATTTTTTTTACCCACCCTGCCCTATTTTCCGCCACATCGTTATTTCCTCCATTGATATAAAATTTCTCTTCCTTATTTATTCTTCTTTTTCCTAATATTCTATACATTACATTTTCTAATTTTCTAAATAATTTGACTAAGGGTATTTTAGATAATTTTGTTCATAAAATACCTTGTTCTTAGAATTTTTAATTATTGTATATATATTTAGAAAGACATTTATATTGAAATAATTTTATTAAAGAAAAGTGATTTAACATTTAGCTTATTGTATTTGTGCTTTTACCCGAATCTCTACCTCAATTTGTCCTAAAAATCCGATTTGGTATTGGTTTTGTCCTGTTAGAACCGAGGCTCGAATCGATATCCGAATATCTATCCCGATCAAGATCCGAATATCCATCCCGACTTGTCCTGAAATTTCGAGACAAGTCAGGACAGATATTCTGGAGTTATGGTTCAGGATCAGTACCAAAGATTTGAAAGAATCGAATATTTGGAATGATACTGGAGATACCAAAATCCCCAAACCATGAGCAGCCCTACAAAAGATGCATACTAGTCAATCCCATATACTTTTAGCATAACTTAATCCTCCTGATATTATCATATATTACCAAAAACAACATTTTAACTTCCACGAATCTCTTCTAGAATATGAATGTCAGACAAAGAAATCTCTCTTTCATGTGCAGAATACATAGTAATGGCCCTGAGATATCTACCATTTCAACTAGATGCATAATGAAATAATCTAGAGGACGTTTTGCAAGATAAGGACATGGACCCCAATTCTTCCCATGTAAACTAGACTTTTCATGCACGTAGAAAAGAACTATAGAACCCATATAAGAGACTCCCTCATTGTGATTATCAGATTGTATTTCAAGTAAAATAGTACAAATTCCAGCCATTTCAGATAACTATATCCAAGATTAAAAGAAACATTTTAAAACCAATGATCCCTTAAACAACAAAAATTTCATACAAATATTCATCGTTGGGAAGGTTTTGTGTGAAGTGGCAATCAACAAATTTTTAATCTTAGAGAAGTTAAACAAACAAACCTTTTTATCTCCAAGCATAGGAGTCAAGCCACCAGGGAGGTCCTTTTCAATGGTTGCAAAACCACTTTTTAGTTCACTTGTTTGCCTGGAACAAATAATAAGCTACTTGGCAGATTCAATTTAAGCTTTAATTTAAAAAAGGAAATAGGCATACAAGGAAATAGTGTTTATTCTATTAACCTACACAAGGAAATTAGCAAGACTATTTTGTGTCCAAACAAAAGAAGGGGAATAAGGGAAAACAGATAAAAACTAACAAGTTAGAGAAAGTAATAACATACCCAAGTTTGTTGAGTCATTTAGGAACAAGATAGAGGTGTTTTTAATTGAGACTGAGCCTTTTCCATTCTCTCAACAGAGAGTGATGGAGTATCGACATTTTTTCATTTGCTTTACCTTCAGCTTCTCCTGGTACTATCACATGCGTTTTTCTTGCTTCATTTTGCTAGGCCCATTGCAATGAAATTATGTGAAACCAACCAGAAATATTCCTTTGGAATCAACTGGCAATTTGACAAAACCCAGTTATTTTCCAAAGGACAATTTATATTCAATTCACTAGAATAGGGTATAAGATGCAATTGCTTAGCATGGCACCTTTGAAATATGTTTAACTGAATCTAAGAAATTTAGAACCCTAGTCTCTTTACTTTCAATCATGAACCAACAACTCAAACAAAGGGAAAGATGGAGAGACACTCACAACAACTTTAAATAAATGTTACATATTTGTTTTCCTTTCTAGACTAAAGCATTTTTTTGCTCCCTTTATATGATTTTTTTAAAATATAATTAAAACACACTCCGAATTCTTATATTATCTAATTGTATGGTTCTCAAAAAGCTTATTTCTTTCTTCATTGTCTATGCCTCAAAGGACCAAAATTCAGCCTTAAACATTTTTCAAATGAACATAACAACATGATGACCTAATGTATAGGGATAGTCACGGCAGATACAAACAACATACAAATCTTAGGTTTGTCAATTTTAGGCAATAAAAATCACAGAATGTTGATAAGAAATTGCATGGCAATTAAAGCCATTTTCATAAGTCTTTATTGACAAATACCCAAGTTGCGGGCAACTATTTTGTTTTTACAATCAAAGGACATAGTAGACATACAATAACACAAGTGACAAACTAATTGAAATTAGGTAACACAAAGCAGGAAAGTTAATCTAGTCACATGGCCACAAAATGCCGAGAAAAGAAAGTAATTGGTTAAGCAAGCAATTATACTTACAATAAGTCCATATTCATCTATCCTCTCAATGCGTATTTCCTTTCATCCCCCATCATCTCCTTTCCCCCCTTCTTTTCTTGGGGTTGGGATCTTCTCTCCAAAATCCCTCCCCGATCTTTTCCCCCACTCATCATGACTTGCCAAGTGTTCCTTCTATATTTTTCAAATAAAAATAAACTTTTATAATCTAAATAATAATTTTTTATTGAGAAAAATAAATAAATAATAAACCTAAAATAATAAAACTCAATAATATAAACAATAAACTTTTATTTAAAAATAAATAAATAATAAACCTAAATATTAAACTTAACTAAATAAATAAATAAAACCAAAATAATAAACCTAAATAAATAAATAATAAACCCAAATAAATAACCCTAAATAAATAATAAACTTAAATAAGAAACCTAAATAAATAAATAATAAAACCAAATAAATAAATCTAAAAATAAACCTAAATAAATAAATAAATAATAACTCCAAATAATAAATCTAAATAAATAAACTTAAGTAAATAAACCTAAATAAAAAACTTTTACTTAAAAAATAAATATAGATAATGGGGACACTTGGCTAGTCTTGGTGAGTGGGGGAGAGAATGGGGGAGAGATTTGAGAAAGAGGATCCTGAGCTCTTTTCTTGTCCACATGTGTTGGCCACCCCTCTAAATTTTCTCTTTAAGTGATCCTTGGTCATTCAAAATCTTCAATGCTCCATATAATCAAATCCATGGTTAGTCTTGAAGGTTTAAAATGGTAAAAATAATCAAACTGAAAGCATGCTTACAAAACGAAAAATTTACCTCTGTGATTGAATGACCCTTTTTGCACTGAAGAAGATGTTTATACAGGGATGCTTGAAGCTATTGGATCACGTCATTGTAAACGTCGACTTTGTCTCATTCACGTGAAGCCTTTGATCTTCTGAAATAGTGCCATGTCCACTGCTGGTGAAAGCTTGAATAGTTAGGCTTAGCTTAGCCTCTGAAGGCTTCTATGAGTGATTAGGTTTTGCTGTGAATGATGAACTATGAAGTGCCTTCACATTACTTTGCATTTTACTTCATTTTCATCAATTCCCATCCACACCGAGAGAGAGAAGCCAACTACGTGAAAACAGAAAGCAACCATGCTTTTTGTTATCCATCACGCAAAACAACACGAATCCCGTGTTGTTTTTTATTTTTAATTTTTTAATTAATTAATTAAAATTTTATTTTACCCTTGGTTTTATTCATTAGGCTAGATAAAATTATTTATTCTTGGTCTTGAATACCCATAAATAATAAATCTCAATTATTTACTTTCTGGACTTCATTAAACAGTGCAATAAATAATTAACAAGTCCAAATAGACCAATATAAAATATCAGATCTTTTATCTAGATTATATCTAGATTAATTTTCTAATTATTCAATCTGAGCCTTAGGCCCTGAATAATTAATTAACCAATTAAGCTAGATAAAATATATACTCTCTCTTGGGCCTTTTGCTTTATTCTAGTCCAATAATAAATTAGACTACTTAAATAAAATAAAACAAAATCCAAAATTATCAAAATCAATTCCTTAACCCCAATCTGTCAGGATTTAAGTGCCATTCTGGGGACCAAAAGATACATCGCCTTGGCTACTAAAATAGCCAAAATACCTCTACTATATAAATAGCTATATTTTTCATTTTAAATATTTTCTAATATCACCATAAGGAAATATTAACTCTAAGGATAATGTTGTGCTAGCAAAGTCTTCGTCCTAAAGGTGTAATGACTAAAATACCCCTCTATGCATCGCCGTACATTTAGAGAGAAAGAGTGTACTAACACCTCTCTAATAGACATCTACCATCCTTAAACCTCTAGTTCAATGATCCACGACTCTTGAAATATTTTCACTTTCCAAGGGAGCTACCCTAAAGTAAACATCCAAGTCATGTTCCCTAAGGCCTTGGATAATTAGATCATTTGAACAGTCACAGGAGGCGATATAGCGCATAATTTATCTTGTACAAGTCTGTCTTAACTAACTAGTCATAATACAAGTATATGGGCTCTACGAAAGAACCTCAACTACAGTATATCAAAGTATATGCTTCTAGCTTCGTCAGACCACCAACTCATACTCAAGTGGTAGAGAATTATCCACGCTATAGCAGTAATAGTCTGGGTTTCTTCTAAATAGTACGTTTAGAAACCACTATTACAGGTCTTGTTCTACGTATTTAAAATATGCTCATGCTATGAAGTGAGTGGACTACTCACTGGCTAGAGGTAAACCATTCCCCATTTGGAGTTCATAACACAATAACCTAAACATGATGAGATTCTCATTCTCATCAATCGGTTAAGAACAAACAATTATGTGTTAAGTAACCTGTGATTCATACTTTATTATGAAAAATCACCATTTACATAGATCACTTACGTAAACAGAATGGGTCCTTTCCAAACGAAAATTGTGTACAAATAAAATATAAAGTTACAAATAAATTTTGAGAATAAATTCTTTTATTAATAAATTACATTAGAAAATTAGTCTAAAAGGCATATATTTCAATAATCTCCCACTTGCATTCGAAGACTAAGAAAGCTTGTAGGTACCCACCCCTATGGCGTCTAAGTATTTCTTGAAGTCTTTTTCAACCAAAGGCTTGGTGAAGGGATCTGCTAGGTTGTTCTCTGAGGCTATCTGTTCCATCACAATTTTTGGTCTCTGAATGAAATTTCGGATTAGGTGGTACTTCCTCTGGATGTGCTTCCCCTTTTTGTGGTTCCTGGGTTCTTTGGATTGCAAGACTGCTCCAGAATTATCGCAATACACCACAATCGGTTTGTCCATATGTGGCACAACTCCAAGTTCTGAAAGGAAATTTCGGAGCCAGACTATTTCTTTAAATGCTTCCGAAGCTGCCACATACTCAGCTTCCATGGTTGAGTCAACAATATAAAATTGCTTGATACTCCTCCATGAAACAACTCATCTAGACAAGGTGAAGACATATCCACTAGTGGATTTTCTCTCATCCTTATCTATTTTAAAATTTAAGTCTGTATATCCTGTAGGAACCAAGTCGTCAGTCCTGTAAACTATCATATAATCTTTCGTACCATTAAGATACTTAAGAATATAATTTACAGCTTGCTAATGAATTTCCCCAGGGTTTGACTGATATCTGCTAACTAAGCCTATGATAAAGCAGATATCTGGCCTATATGAGACTTCCCACAGTCGAAGCATAAGGAATCCTACTCTCATTCTATCTTTTTCTTCTCGAGACCTAGGACAGTCCTTAGAACAAAAAGAAAACCCATGTCTGCAAGGGATAAGAGCTCCCTTGTATGAGTCCATGCTAAACTTGGCCAGAATTTTGTCAATATATGTCATTTGGGATAATCCTAACATCCTCTGCTTTCTATTTCTAAGAAGTTTAATCGCGAGAATGTAACTGGCATCTCCCAAGTCCTTCATACTAAATTGGCTAGACAGCCAAACCTTAGTAGATGATAATGTCCCTACAGCATTCCCAATAAGTAGAATGTCATCCACATATAAGACAAGGAAAACCACATTTATGCCTTCCAATTTCTTGTACACGTATAGTTCATTTTCATTTTGAATAAAACCATAAGACTTTACAGTCTCATCAAAATGAATGTTCCATGTTCTAGATGCCTGCTTAAGTCCATAAATGGACTTCTTAAGCTTGCAAACCATATATTCCTGGCCTTTAGTAATAAAACTTTCCAATTGGGACATATAAATGTCTTCGTTAAGATGGCCATTAAGAAATTTCATCTTGACATCCATTTGCCATATCTTATAGTCGAAATGACATGTAATGGTAAGGAGAATACGGATGGACTTAAGCATGGCTACTGGGAAAAATGTTTCATCATAATCGATTCCCTCTTTCTGTCACAAGTCTAGCTTTGAAAGTTTCCACCTTCCCATCTACTCCCCTCTTCCTCTTGTATAACTACTTACACCCAATGGGTTTTATTCCTTTAGGTGAAGCTACAAGATCCTAAACCTGATTGAAGTACATAAATTCAATCTCAGCTTTTATTGCTTTATGCCATAGATATGCATCAGTATTAGTAATAGCTTCCTCGTATCTAGTGGAATCTTGTTCCTGATGGTCAGAGACCAGCTCGAAAGCCTCTCCTATCCATCTTTTTGGAACTCTAGATACTCTCCCACTACGACGAAGCTCCATTTGTACAGGTTCTTGAGGCTGTGCCTCTTCTTGTTCCATAATCGAGTTTGAAAAAGTTGATTCTGAAAAGAACTTCTTCTCAAGTTTCAACCTTGTTGAACACTTAGTGGAAGTGCTTTAATCATCTTCCAAGTATCTAGCATTAGTACTTACCAGTATTTTCTGCTCCTTAGGATGATAAAAGTAACCTCATTTTATCCCTTTTGGATACCCAACAAAGTAGCATAATTCTAATCTTGGTTCTAGCTTATCTCCCTTGTCTCCCAGTCTACATCTTATAAGGTGTCCTAGGTATTAACTTGGAAGGTATCAAGTTTAGAATGTATGCCGTTGTTTCTAAGGCATATTTCCAAAAAGAGACCGGAAGAGTAACATAAGACATCATACTTTAGACCATTTTCATTAATATCCTATTCTTTCTCTTAGCTACTCTATTCTGCTGAGGTGTACCCAGCGTAGAGAGTTAGGGTACTATCCCATGATGTACCATATAATCCTTGAACTCATCGATGAGGTACTCTCCACCACGATCTGATCGTAAGGTTTTGATCAGTTTACCTGTCCGACGCTCCACTTCAGCCTTAAACTCTTTGAACTTGTCAAAAGAGTCAGACTTGCGCCTCATCAAGTAGACATAACCAAACCTTGTACAATTATTCGTGAAAGTGATGAAGTACTCAAAACCCCCTCTAGCTTGAGTAGATAAAGGACCACATACATCAGTATGAACAAGGTCCATTATCTCTTTGGTTCTATCAGCCTTTTGGGTGAATGACCTTTTGGTTATTTTTCCCATAAGGCAGGATTCACATTGAGGCCAACTTTCCAATCTTAATGAGCCCAAGAGCCAATCATGGATTAACCTCTAAATCCTGATTGAGTTAATATGACCTAAGCTTAGATGCTAAAGATATGAGTCATTGATATTGGTCTTTCTCTTCTTACTTAAAGGTTCAGATTGAGCGTTATTTATTTGATTGTTTGTAGGATTTAAAAAGAATAAGTTTCCATATATTTTCACTGTACATAAAACTTCTCCATTTCTACTGATAGTAATACCAGAATGGAAAGAAATAGAATATCCATGATTTATTAGCATTGTAACTGAAATCAAATTCTGTCTAAAACCGGTACATATAAAATATCCTTTAATGTAATTACTTTATTACAATAAAAAAATAAGATCTAGTTCTCCCACTGCAAGGGTCCATACTCGTGCTCCATTTCCTACTCGTAGTCTAACTCGCCTTTTTGGAGTTTTCTTATCTTCCTAAACACCTACAAGGAGTTACAGATATGATCAGTGACATCAGAATCAACAATCCAAGTGGAAGTTGATCAACCATTGAAGTTGACTCTAGATAGAGAACAATACCTGTATAATTTTTCTTGGCTTGAAGTTCTGAACACTCATTTTTTCAGTGTCTTTTCTGTCCGCATTTGAAATATTTTCCTTTCGGCTTGTTGGGCTGGTTCTTGGGCTGGGCCATTGTATTTCCCTTATTCTTCTTAAACTTCCTGGGCTTGGGCCCAATTCTAAAAGAAAAAGTCCTAACAATCATAGCCTTGGACTGTGACTTTATGACTTTCTCTGCCACCTGGAGCTCTTTCATTAACTCGGTTGAACTTGTTCATGTTATAATTTAACTTAAACTGAGTAAAAGAGCCCGGAAGAGATTCGAAAACCATGTCCACTTGACTCTCGGGGTCAATTACTGCCCTTAAGACTTCTGCTTCCTTGAAAGCAGTAATCATCTTGAGCATATGCTCTTTGACTGATGCTCCCTCAGCCATCTTAGTGTTGATGATCATCCTAAGAGCCTCCTGCCTTGTGGACCGGCTCTTATCTGCGAATATCGTAGCTAGTGATTGGCTAATATCGTACGCAGTGGCTATGTGCTCGTGATTAGACTGGAGTACATTAGACATGGAGGCCAACATGTAGTATCGAGCCATTTTGTTGGCCTTCTTCTATGCTTTCTCAGCCTCACGCTCCTCAACAGTGGAACCCTCCCCGATAACAGGGCAGGTGTTAAAGAGGATATAATTATACTCCTTAGCAGTAAGTATTATGTCCAAGTTCTTTTTCCAGTCGACATAATTTGGACCTGTTGGCTTATTTATTCTCATGGAGAATAACAGCCAAATGACTAAAAGAACCTCCACCAACCATTTTTGAAAAATCGAAAATAAAAGAAAATTTAGTTTGTCAAAAACAAAAATAATTTGTGACTTTATTCTCATATTAAATATGATAATAGTTAACCCTATCACTGTTATCTTTAATATGATTAATTTGGCTCTTAGAAAAACTGACATAACTTCTTGGTAAGATTAACAATTTCCTAAGCTAAGTGTATTAACCACTACAAATTAATTTTCCTTCTAGGTAATGATCTAGAAGATAACTCCATTGTGGGATGACCATTTCTTCTCATTTCCTATGGACATTACTCGCACTATAACCTCCAATGTGGGCTGACCGATCATAGCACGTGCCTCGGGTTATTAATTACATCCATCCATTAGTTCTATATCCTTGTGGTATCCCTATCCTATACAGGTTCACTCTCAGGGTGATGTGAGGGGACCCATGATCTCTAATGAGGATCATGATAGAAGTTGTGGGACCGCTGGAACCCTTCTCACACTTAGTATTTTAAAATAAGAGTTTTCTTGGAAAATATCTTTTAAAAGTTTCAATTAAGTTTTCTTTTAACTAAAAAATAAAATATCTAAACTCATAGAAATTTCTATGTTAAGGTTTATACCATTTGAGAAATTTTTTCATGGATTAATTTTATTTAAGTTAATAAACTTATTAATTTCAAAAGTTTCTAATAAAACTTTCGAGAGATTTTGATCTCAAATTTAATTTGACAAGAATAATTTTTCTTGTTAAAATTTAATCAAAATGGTTTTCTACTTTAATTCACAAAAATATATAAATCCAATATATTTTCTATGTCAAGGATAAAATCATTTGAAAAAATAACCAAGAATTAATTTTTGTTTGAATTAAAATTAACCATTTTATTTTAAAAAAATATTTTTCTTTGTCAAAAATTCCCAAAGACTTTGGTCTTTGGAAAAACGTGCACATAAGGTACAAAAAGAAATAAGCATACTAGAAAACTGTAAACGTTTTCATACTTTTCTATTCTTTTATCCTAAGTGTCCAAATAATAGAATTTAATACTTTAATTAATTAATGGTCTTGTTTAATCCTAAATTTCCTTTACTATTATTTTTCATGCAAAATATTCAAAGAATATTAACTATTGTAATAAAAATAACTTCGCCTGGTATATGAGCAAAAAAAAAAAAAAAAATTATAGCGGATCCAGTGTACCCGCCACACTGGATCATGGCCCATGGGAAAACCCATAGGCTGAGATCCGGGTGGGTGCCAGTGACCCGCCTATTGCCGCAGTCAAAATTGATGACCGCAGCAATCACCAAATTGCAAATTGGTGAATTACTTCCTCGTGCAAATTATATCTAGATTAATTTTCTAATTATTCAATTTGGGTTTTGGACCCTGAATAATTAATTAACCAATTAAGTTAGATAAAATATATTCTCTCTCTCTCTCTCTCTCTCTCTCTCTCTTGGGCCTTTTATTTTATTCTTGTCCAATAATAAATTAGACTACTTAAATAAAATAAAACAAAACCCATAATTATTAAGACCAATTCCTTAACCCAAATCTGTCAGGACTTAAGGGCCATTCTGGGGATCAAAAGACATATCGCCTTGGCTACTAAAATAACCAAAATACCCCTATTATAGAAATAGTTATATTTTGTATTTTAAATATTTTCTAATTCACCATAAGGAAATATTGACCCCAAGGATAATGCTGCATTAGCAGAGTCTTCGACTTACAAGTGTAATGATTAAAATATCCCTTTATACATCGTCGTACATTTAAAGAGGAAGAGTGTACTAACACCTCTCTAATAGACATCTACTATCCTTAGACCTCTACTCTAATGATCCACAACTTCTGGAAGTTTCCACTTTCCAAGGGAGTTACCCTTAAGTAAACATCCAAGTCATGTTCCGCAGGTCCTTGGAAAATTAGATCGTTTGAACAGTCACAAAGAGCGATATAGCGCAGAAGCTATCTTGTATAAGTTTGTCTTAACTGATTAGTCATATATATCCAACATACAAGTATATCGGCTCTACGAAAGAACCTCAACTACAATATATCAAAGTATATGCTTCTAACTTCGTCAGACCACCAACTCATACTCAAGCGGTAGAGTATTAGTCCACGCTGTAACAGTAATAGTCTGGGTTTCTTCTAAATAGTACTTTTAGAAACTACTATTACATGTCTTGTTCTAAGTATTTGAAATACGCTCATGATATGAAGTAAGTGGACTACTCATTGGCTAGAGGTAAGCCATTCCCCATTTGGAATTCATAATATAATAACCTAAACATGATGAGATTCCCATTCATCAATTGGTTAAGAATAAATATTTATGTGTTAAGTAACCCGTGATTCATACTTTACTGTGAAAGACCACTATTCATATGGATAACTTATTTAAACACAATGAGTCCTTTCCAAATGAAAATTGTGCACAAATAAAATGTAAATTCACAAACAAATTCTTTTATTAATAAATTATATCAGAAAATTAGTCTAGAGGGTATATATTCCAACAAGTCTCACTACAAGAAAACAGGCTGTTTGCAACGACGATTTGCGAGGGCTGAAAAGTTCTCGTTGATTTGTGAAAATTTTGCAAAGGCAAGTATGGGAAGGGACAATTTACCAAAAAGTTGATCAATTGTAACTCAACTCTCGCAAATAGCAACGGTTTTGTGAGAGAATAAGTTTCTCTTACAAACTTGCAAGGGCAAATCATGGAGTTAAAACTTTTATAGGACCAAAATGAAAAAAAAAAAAAGATACCACTGTAAATGCATAGCTAAGTCCTCATTGATGGCTAAGATTTAGCTATGACCTTTTAAATTTTTGCCAACAAATTTTGGTGTAAATTAAAAATGAAGAGGATGTAGCTAAACCCTCACTGATTGCTAAGGTTTAGCTATGGACATAAATTTTTTTTTGAAAAAAATTTATTGGAATTTAAGATGAAAAGACCGTAACTAAATCCTCGTTGATTGTTAGGGTTTAGCTATGGCTATTTAAAATTTTCTCATTAAATATTTGTGAGAATACAATATGAAAAGGCCGTAGCTAAGATTTATCTAATTATTAGGATTTAGCTACAGTCATTTAAAATTTTCTCATTAAAATTTTGTGGGAATATATTGTGAAACGGCCATAGCTAAGCCCTCACTAATTGCTAGGGCTTAGCTAAATTTTTCTCATTAAATTTTTTTGGGAATATAATGTAAAAATGTAGTAAGTAATCCCTTGCTGATTGTTAGGGTATAGTTATGACCATTTAAATTTTTATAGAAATATAATATGAAAAGACTTTAGCTAAGGCATTTTAAAATTTTTCAAGAAATTTTAGGGAGAATATAATATGAAATAGCCGTAGCTAAGTCCTCACTGATTACTAGGGCATAAATACGGCCTTTGAAATTTGTCTCATTAAATTTTTGTTGGAATATAATGTGAAAAGACCATAACTAGGGCCTCACTAATTGCTAAGGTATAGCTACAACCTTTTAAAATTTTCTCATCAAAATTTTTAAAAATTTTCAATTTTTTTTTGGGGAGGGAGGGGGCAATTAATATGAAAATAGTGTAGCTAAGCAATCGCTAATTGTTAGGGTTTAGCTATGACTTTTGCTATTTTTTTAAATCCTAAATTTCAGTGAGCGTCAGATTTGTGTCTAGTGACATATTTAAAAATATTCATCAATTTCATCATTATGTGTCTATCTGAGTGTTTGATTGAGATATGTTTTAACATGTACATGTTGTTATACAATAATGATATGTATGTCAATGTGCTTGACATGTTCGCTGATTAATATATATACATATTTAATGTAGTTATATAGTATACGCATATATTGATACATTAATTGTTATGATTGTACATGCATATATTTTTTAGCTATATATGTTATACATTAATAAACCCTAATTATAATTAATAAATATTTAACCCTAACCTTAATTAATAATTAATTAACCCTAAACCATAATTAACAATTCACGAGTTTGTCGTTGATTGCCTTGTTTATGTTGTTGAGTTTAGATGGACGATCGAAGTTGGATGTATAAAAGACATGTCCTTGGTATCAAGGGTATTACTATTAGATTTGAATGGGGGGTTAAAGAATTTTTTATATTTGCTATTTCGATTGCAGTATCATTTAAGATTAGATGTCCATATTCAAAGTGTCAAAATAAGAAGTTTTAGTCCATGGGCTCGAAGTCAAAATTCATTTATACAAGTATGGATTTATTAGTAAAAATCATCAGTGGCTATATCATGGTGGACTATATAATACAGTATCAAGACAACCCACCTCAATATCAAGAGATATAGCTGGTGAAATGGGTTCAAGCAACCCATGTCAAGAAATGGTTCAAAATGCTACAGGGCCTTAGTTTGGTAATTATAGGGCATCTTCAGATTTTATTGATGAACCCCTAAATGTAAAAGTACAAAAGTTCTATGATATATTGCAGGCTGCTAATATGCTGTTATAGGAAAGGTTTGGGAGCCATTCGTAGCTTTCATTTATATCTCTGCTATAAAATATCAAGTCCAAAAATAACATGTCCAATAAATATTTCAACTAAATGGTGTAGCTCATGAAGAAGGTCCTGCTGAATGAGAATAAAATTCCTAATGACTTTTATGAGATGAAGAAATTTGTATTTGGCCTCCGTTTACTTGTTCAAAAATAAATATATGCACGAATGGATACATACTTTATTGGAAAGATAATATCACCTATAGAGATTGTAAGTTTTATAGTCATCCTGGGTACATGCAAAAGAAAGGTCGGAAGAGTAACAAGTGGAAGGAGATACCTTCTGAAAAGACATACTATTTTTCAATAAAACCTTATTATAGTGGTTGTATGTATTTAAAATGACTGCAACACACATGAGATGGCATACGGAGAGCACAATAGAGGATGGCTACATGAGTCATCCTCATGATAGCGATTCTTGGCAACATTTTGATAAGATCAATCATGAATTTGCAAAGGAGGTGTGGAATGTGAAGCTTGGAATGTGCACAAATGGTTTTTCTCTATTTGGGATGTTTGGAAAATAATATTCATGTTGGCCAGTTATTTTCACTCTATATAATATCCCTTATAGATGACCATGAATGATCTAGTAATGTTCTTGACTATCATTATTCTGGACCCAAAGAACCCTAAATATAAAGTTGATGTTTATTTATAACCATTGATAGATAAATTAAGTAAGTTGTGGTCTAATGGTATCCCCACATATGATATATTCAAGAAATAAAATTTTCAATTGCTGGCAGTACTTTATGGATAACTAATGACTTTCCAACTTATAGAATAATCAATGGGTGGAGCATTGCAGGCTAATTAGCATGTTCATATTGCATGGAGCGTACAAAGTCTTTCATTTGCAATTTGGGGGGCAAAACTTCTTGGTTTGACTATTATCGCTAGTTCTTACATTCAGATTATCCATTTAAGAGGAACATACGATCATTTAAAAGGGATGGAGGATAGGAAACTTCACAGCCTATGGCCCATCCAACAGGAGACCAAATATGGGTTAGGGTATGCTATTTTTCAAAAATTATAGATTTAGGACGTGAACTTGGGAGCACTACAAAAAAAAAAAAAAAGAAGTGATTTTCCTGATATATTTTTAATAATGCTTTTTATATAGTGTAATAATATAGTACATATAATGACACTAGATTTTTTGGTGTCATTATAAAAAAACCCAAAAGACATAGTTTTGTTAAATTGGTTTAAACTAAGATACTATTATGACACTTTTTTATGTTGCGCAAAAGAACATATCTTTCCTTACACTTTAGTACTGTAAGGGGGAAAAATAAGATGCACCTATAGAAATTTTCATAAAAAAATCACGAGTTGGGGGCATTTTTTTTCAATAAACTGAGGAAAATTGGTCGATGTCTCTCCTAAATGCTCCGTTTGCATTTTTTTTCACCTCAAAACTATGTGCATCTTCTTCCCCTCAAAATCCTCTGCACCATTTGTGAGTTTGAGGGCAAACCCCTCCCTTTTTATTTTTATTTTTATTTTGTCCGTCTTTGTGTTAATTCTTTGCTGTTGTGTGAAGAGGTGTTCGTCATTGCAAACATAGTAATTACATGGTAAGTGTACTTCCTATCCAGCCTTTAACTTTAGTATTTTGTCACCTCGTTAATTCCTGTAAATGATGTTTTTATTTTTTGTCTATTTCTTCTCTTGCTTTCCCTTTACCATTTGGTTTGGTCGGTGATGGTCATTTTTCATATTTTTTATTTTGCTTTAGGTATTTATTTGTTTTTCCTATGAAATCAGAGCTCTATTGTCATGCCAAGTATAGTGTTTCAATTTTTGACCTGGGTTTTTAAATGGGTTTTGGTTTGTGTGGATTTATACTATGGATTTACGTTGTGGGTTTTTATTGTACTTTTGATTTGTGTGGATTTACGCTGTATCACTAGACTTTATAAGGGAGGTGGGGCTTTCGTAATAATTGGATGGATTAATAGGCAACAACAATGATAATGCAGACTAAGATAAGATGTCTTTGTTAATAGGTAATGAATGGCAAGGTTTTATGGATAGTACTATTTTCTCTGCCAATGAATAGGGGTATTAGTTAATAGGGTATCAAATGCTAAGATTTTAAAACTTGAGAGATTTTTTCCTCTACCCAATTATAAGAAACACGAGGGGATAAGGAACTATCAAAATGTATAGGAATATTGTAGCACTTGTGTTACTTTGGAATCTCAGAACAAAGATTTGTTGTTCATTCATCTCTGACAATTGTAGTTGTAGCTAGGGAAAACCTAGTTTAGTTTTCATTGATTGAGCAATACTATGGCCTTAATAGACAAAGTAAGCAATAAATAGCACATCCTTGTGTTCTTGTTCACAAGAAAATTACTTATTAGGGGACTCTAGTATGGGCTTCGTTTCTCTTGAGAAAATGTCTATTAGGACTTTCCTTCACTTGCTGTTGTACTATTTATTTATGAGCAGTTAAGAAGAATGATATGCATGAAGTTTTTTCTGTTATTAGGATTTTGTAACTAGACTAAAGCAAAACTTAGAAAATAGATGAACTCATTAGATATGTGTTTAGGTGTTTCTTTTATTTTGTTAGAAATCTCTAGGTAATTTTCTATGTTTGCTTTTTTATGGAAGTGGGGGGTTGTTGTTGGTGGCTAATTGTTATTTTAACTAGTAGCAAATTAAGGGGATCAGCCTTTTAGTTGTGTTAGCAATATTCAGACTATAGTAGTTAGACAAAATCACATTAATTGTAAGATGAGCATATATTTAACAATGCGTGTGTCATGATGTCAAGTTTGGGAAGTATTCTGAATAACGGGTATTCCCTACTGAATGACTTTAAAAACTTCGTTACCCTATTAATTCCTCTAAATGATTTTTTTTTAAATTCTGAATAGTGGGAAGTCTTCTGATTTTTTTTTTCAATATGAATTAGTTTTTTTATTTCTCTTTAATTGTCCACAGAGAGTAATAGTTAACCTACAAAAGGAAATCCAACTCCTTCTTGAAAAAACTATGGAAGGTATAGTTTAACTCTTCTTATTCATTTTCTTATTTTTATTATTATTTGTTTTTTCTTGGGGTTGGGGCCTTTAGTGTTAGTGGGCAGTTGAAATTTACTTTTTTCTATATTTTTTGCATTTGCATATTTACCAAAATCTTTCTTTCTCATTCACCAATTTTGATTGCTACATTTCATAATGCTAAACAAAATATATCTTAAGATGGGTTGGTGTCAGGGCATTTATTCAATAAGTACTATACTTCTTAGCAAGTCAAAAGATATCAGTGGATGCATGTATTTTTCCTTTCCATTTCTTTTTGTAATAGTGTAAGGATCCCTTAAAATATGAAAATAAAGAATAGATAGGATGAGCTGAATTAATAAGGATTTTCTAGAAACTGGACTAGAAAAAGGCAAAACTCAAATAATAGATGAATTCATTAGATAAGTGTGTGGGTGTTTCTTTTATTTTGTCAGAAGTCTCTAGGGAATTTTCTGTATTTGCTCTTTTATAGAAGTGTGGGGGTTGTTACTGGTGGCTTGTTGTTATTTTATCTAGTAGCAAATCAAGGCAATGAGCCTTTTGGTTATGTTAGAAATATCAAGACTGCAATAGCTAGATAAAGTCACATTAATTGTAGCATATATTTAACAGTGCATATGTTAGTGATGTCAAGTTTGGGAAGTATTCTGAATAATGGGCATTCCCGACTAACTGACTTTCAAAACTTTGTTACCCCATTAATTCCTCTAAATGATTTTGTTTTTTAATTTTGTATAATGGGAAGTCTTCAGAATATTTTTTCTTAGTATGAAATGGTTTTTTGATTTCTCTTTAATTGTCCACAGGGGGTAATAGTTGACCAACTAAAGGAAATCTAACTCCTCTTTGATAAAACCGTGCAAGGTATAGTTTAACTATTCTTCTTCATTTTCTTTTTGTATTATTATTATTTTTTCTTGGGGTTTGGGCCTTTTGCGTTAGTGAGCAGCTAAAATTTACCTTTTTTTTATATTTCTAGAATTTGCATAATTGCCCGCATCCCTTTTTCTCATTCACTATTTTTGGTTGCTGCATTGCATAATGCTAAACAAAATATATATCAAAATGGGCTGGAGTCAAGACATTTATTCAATAAGTAGTGTACTTCTTAGCAAGCCAAAATATCTCAGTGGATGCATGTATTTTTCCTTTTTATTTCTCTTTTTAATAGTGTAAGGATACCTTAAAATATCAAAACAAAAATAGTTGGGATGGGCTAAATTGGATTGGGTTTTTCTATTATTAGGATTTTGTAGAAACTAGACTAGAAGAAGGTAAAACTTAGATAATAGATGGACTTATTAGATAAGTGTGTGGGTGTTTCTTTTATTTTGTCAAAAATGTCTAGGGAGTTTTTTGCATTTGCTCTTTTATGGAAGTGGGGGGTTTTGTTGTTGGTGTCTGGTTGTTATTTTAACTAGTAGCAAATCAAGGGGATAGGCCTTTTGGTTGTGTTAGAAATATTAAGAATCAGTAGTTAGACAAAGTCACATTAATAGTAGGATAACGATATATTTAACAACAAATATGTTAGTGATGTCAAGTTTGGGAAGTATTTTGAATAATGAGCATTTCCTACTGATTGACTTTCAAAACCTTGTTATCCCAATAATTCCTCTAAATGATTTTTTTTTTATTTCTGAAATATGATTGATGACCACTCTATGCTATTATAGCGCATTTGTTCACTATTTATATGTAGACTTAAGGGTTCCTATTCAACTATGAGCTCCTATGCTTTGAAAAAAGGGGGGAAAAAAAAGGGCAAATCTAGGTTTTCAATGATTGTAAACCCAATTCAGTCCCTATTTGGATTTTTTTTTAAAATTTTTATGTTCACTGTCTAAATGGAGATAAGGATATTGAACTTAGCTCTGTTATTAGTTTTAGTGAAGCCATCATATATATGATAGATTGTTACTTTATGTATGACTGAATGCCAATGAAAATCACATGAAATTTCCCCTCCAAAAAAAAGCTCCTTGTAGATTGTATTTTATGAAATATTGTATGATTATCCATGCTTGGATATGTGGATTTTATGATAGATTCTGTGTCGAATTGGTTGCCAAATATTGTTTCTTAACTTTACACTGATTCGGTAGTTATATGCACTAATCTCATATAAATCTGTCAATGTAAAAATAAAAAATAAAAAAAACTTCAAGCACTGTAGAAAAAGAACAAAAGGAATAGAAACATGAAGAACATGAATCATTAGATAGGAAAGAATCCACATTGTTAAATTCATGCAGATATAGTAACTTTATGCTTTGCTCCAATTTCAAGTGTTAATTTGAATGAATGCTATTAACTAATAGGTAATTGTTAATGTTATACCCTAGGGGCAATAACATGTATTTTGTATATTGCACATTTATTTAATAATATAAGGCATTCTTTATCTTTCAGTTTATTTTATTTATACTTTCATGTGAATAAAACTGTTAAATAAAGTCCCAAGTGCAACATTGTGTTAAGAAAATCATGATAGAGATCATGATGTGAGATTTCTACTATAGTGGACAATGCTCGTACTTAAATTATCCCTAGTTATGATATTAATGAGATAAAACATCATTAATTCATCAAGATTAGCATATGTTATACTTTCTAATTTGATCAGGCAGTGATCCTCACATTCGTGAGTATTATAACACTCAAAGTTAACACGTGAATACTTGTTACCATAACAAGTATATTAGATGACCTAACTATAAGATAATCATATGGATAACTATTTAGTGCCAGTGATAGAATCTCATCATAGCAAATGTGCAAATATCCTTAGACTTAAGATTTCCAAAGGCACTTTGTTTGCTAAGCGTTATACTTTGCTTCCAATCTCTGGAGTCCTGATAAGACCACCTATGCGATGGATATTGGGTATAATGTGAAGTAAATGAAAGTAGTTGAGAGGATCAATAAAGGATTCACCACTCATAATAGTAAAGGTGAATATCTCACGGCCACTTGCAGGAATCACTACTTGAGAAGTCCTTGGGCAAGACGATTGTGTATTGAAAATAGTTTTAATTGATACACATGATGAGTAATAGATTTCAGGAACAAGTACTAAAATATTTAGACCAGAATTAATTAATATTTTAGAGTGAGTTGGCATTAATTCCACACTCTAAACTGAATGAGTTATTTTATAATTAAAGGAGTTTATTGTATTGATGTTTTGCTATTGAAAGGTTCATGTCAAACTACTTGATTTTCTGGACTTTTGAGTGTTCATGATGTATTGCTAGATGCTGCTCATGATCTATTAAATGTGGATTTATTAATTAGAGAATTAATAATTTAATCTAAAAGTGTAGAGGATTATTAATTCTATAGTGATAGCATTAATTTATGTTTAGCTACCAATTGACTAGAAAACCTAATAGGTCACACACAATAGAGGATGTGTGCTCAAGATATTATATAATAATATTATGAGATTAATTCATGAGTAGGAAAATAATAGGAATTATGGGTAGATTATATTGTTATAATCAATAAGGATTGATTAAAAAGTGTTATAACCAACAAGATAAAATATCAGAATTTTGGGACGAATCGGCGCTGGCTCAATGAAGGTGAACCATCGCCGGCTAAACTCTGTTCTGTGACTGATTTATCTTATTTTACTATGTTTAGAACAGAGTAGACCCAGTGCTGGCTCAATTTGGCTAAACTGGCGTCAACTCAATTCAGGGTGAGCCAGCACCGGCTCAGCTTTGCCCTGATGCAGTCAGAGTTAGTTTTGGAAACAACTCAGCCCTCTCAATTCCTATATATATATACCTAGTTTGGGAAAAGATTTCTGAATAGTCTGATAGTCTTTTGGAAAGACAGAAAACTAGGGTTTTCTTTATTCTTCCTTTTCTCCACGAATTAATATACATAGACATCATTACAATTTTGCTAGCCTCGGATTGTTGGTGGTTTTCTTGAGTACCCATTCTCGTGTGGATCAGTATTAGAGAAATTCCTATCCTTGGAATTTGGTAGTTCATATTTGAACAAGCTTACGAAAGAGTTCCGGAGGCCATTCATGAGGAAGATCTATTTTCAAATCTACGAATTCGAGGTATCGAATTTTTCTTCTCCTTTTCTTGACCCGTCTAACATATACGAGTGATCCTTCGAGTAGTTTTCATTTTAATTTCTGCTACGCATATGTTTGATACAGTATGGTCAGAATCGAATAGTGGTATTAGAGCCTTCTCATATGTGTTAATGGGTTTTTATTGTGATTGAAATTGTTTCACCGTATTTTAAAATCACAAAACGAGAAAAACCAAAATTTTCCTCGACATGAACCGGCCTTATGAATTATAGACCCAATTAAAATTTTCATGTATATTTACTAGATTGGTTTTGAATTAAATAGGGCCTGTGTGTCTTGACTTCTCTATATTTCTTGTGTAATTTCTCTTCTTATCTAACTCCCCTCGAAAGTAAATCGATATTTCTTCATTATGAATTTATGTAATTAGATTACATAGGTTAGGCAGGATTAGGAATTACTCACAAGTCCATGAAGATAGTGGTCAAAATCAAAAGGAGAATAGTAAGACTTTTTTCCAAATCATACATGAACACTTATGATTGACCATATTAATTTCCTTTATGGCTCAAGTAAATTAATCTAGAAAAGTCCATAACTAAGCCATATAATTTAGTCCATTCCAATTATGTCAAAGTGTTGAAATTATGCATGCTATGTATGAGTCCACTAATATAACAAATCCCTTAATTAATATTAAATATAATGTCTTCCATTAATATAGTAAGAACCAGATCTATTTTTCGAGACCAAGTTGTTGGGCTAACCCAGTTGGGAATATGCCCTCTTAGACTAGTTTTCTAATAAAAATATCGAATATGTTAATAAAAGAATTTATTTGCGAAAATCGTTTGTGAAATAATTTTCTTTATTTGTGTACATTTTCGTTTGGAATAGGCCCATTGTGTGTAAATAAGTGATCCATATGAATGGAGGTCTTTCACAGTAAGGTATGGATCATGGGTTATTTAAACACATAAAGAGTTGTTCTTAACCGATTGATGAGAATGTGAATCTCATCATGTTTAGGTTATTATGTTATGAATTCCAAATGGGGAATGACTTACCTTTAGCCAGCAAGTAGTTCACTCACTTCATGATATAAGCGTATTTCGAATACGTAGAACAGGACCAGTAGTAGTGGTTTCTAAAAAGTATTATATGGTAGAAACCTACACTACTACCGCTACAGCGTGGACTAGTATTTTATGACTTGAGTATGAGTTGGTGGTATGGCGAAGCTGGAAGCATATACTTTCATATACTATAGTTGAAGTTCTATCGGAGGGCCAATATACTTGTATGTTGGGTATGTGTGACTAGTTAGTTAAGACAGACTTGTACAAAATAGTTTCTACACTATATTGCCCTTTGTGATTGTCCAAATGATCTAAATATACAGGGCCCTGGGAAACGTGACTTGGATGTTTGCTTTAGGATAGCTCCCTTGGAGAGCAGAAATACTCCAGGAAGTCATGGATCATTGGACTAGAAGCCTAAGGATGGTAGATGTCTTTTAGAGATGTGTTACTACACTTCTTCCTCTCTAAATGTACGGTGATGTGTAGAAGGGTATTTTAGTCATTTCACTTGTAGGTCGAAGACTCTGCTAATGCAGCATTGTCCTTGGGGTTAATATTTCCTTATGGCGATATTAGGAAATATTTAAAATGCAAGATACATCTATTTATATAGTAGGGGTATTTTGGTCATTTTAGTAGTCAAGGCAATATGTCTTTTTGGTCCTCGGAATAGCCCGTAAGTCCTAATTAATTTTTGGGTTGAGAAAATGATCTCAGTTGAGAGAGTTTTATTTTATTCAGGAAGTCTAATGTATTATTAGACTGGAATAAAATAAATGGAGAGAAATTTATTATCTGGTTTAATGGTTTAATTAATTATTCAGGACCTGGGTCCAGTTTGAATAATTAGAAAATTAATCGGGAATTAAACTAGAGGAAAATAATTATTACTTAATTATTTATTGAGTTATTTATTTAATTAAATCCCAAGAAATAAATAATTAAAATTTAATTATTTTTTGATTCATTTGGGTCCATTAATTATTTATTGAGTTATTTATTTAATCCCAAGGGAAATAATTAATGTTTATTATTTTGGGCTTTTCAGGTCCAAGAAAAATAATAAATATTATTTTGGCACAATAGCCTGGACCATATGATTTTTCCGGACACAGTTTAGAAGAGTTTAGGGTGAAGCCAAAATTTATTTTGTAAATAATATTCGAGTATAAAATCCCGGGAATATTTTTTTTTATCAAAATAATTATTTTTGATTTCATGACTCTTGGCTTTCTGTGTGGAAAAATAAAATAAAAGAAAAAGGGGGAAAAATAATAATGTTTTTCCGGTGTCTCTTGGCTTTCTCTCTCTTTCTCGTGGTTTTTTATTCTCCTGGCTTTTAGTTTTCTAGCATGTGGCTTTTGGTTTCTATAAACAGAAGAAGCCATGCTGTAGAAATGTATGGCCAGTGTGAGTTTGTGAAAAAATTAGAGAGATCATCTTCTCCATTAGATTCTGTGCTCACCAACTGGATTTAGGCAGTGGTCATATTCTGTAAATTAAAAAGCTTGGCATTTCACCGGAATCGGAAGAAGATGCAGTGCATTGGACAGTGGAAGCTTCACTGGTGTTCATGGATGGATGAAGAAGAAAGTTATTTCTGGCTTCAATCCATTCAACCATGTTCTTCATGTTTTTAAGGCTCCAAGAGGTATGTTTTCATCCCACCATACTGTGCCAATACCCTGATATATGTGTTGTTCTTCCATTTTTACAGTACACCCGTTTGCGTGCTCTGTGAATGTCAATCCTTCAAGTGGTATCAGAGCATGATTTTGATTAACTTAGGGAGCATATTAGTTAATAAAAATGGAGAAGAACATTGTTTGGAGCTTAAATATATGATCCTTTGCTATTTATGGTATGGGACATAGTTTCTTCAAGCTCCACAGAGCTCTCTGTAATTTTTGATTTTGTGAGTTTGGATCGTGTAAACCTAATTTAAATGGGTATAGGCGGTTGTTGTTTTGATTTGGATGAGTTTTTGTAATGAAAATGGTCCATAGAAGCCAAGAGAAATGATCCGCAGAAGAAAACGCAGAAGACATAATGCAAAAAATGATTCTGGAGAAGATGATACTATTCATAAGCCGCCAAGCGGAGCCGCCACTGTTTCTGGGTCTGCAGCCGTGTCTGATGAGCCGCTAAAGCCGAGCTGTACTGTTGAAATTGAAGCCGAATTCATTTGAATTGTTGCAATTGAATTTGCAATTGAAATCGGGTTCTCGAGCGGGTCAGCGGTGCACTGGGACGACCGAAACGGGCAGAAGCGTGGGTCAAGTGCTGAGAGGAAACGGGCGCGGGCTGCTCCACGGGTTGTGGCTGGAAGGCGATCCGGTGCGGCACGGTGGATTGCAAGCCAAATGGGCTTGGATCCTGTGCGGCCGATGCAGTGGACCGCCAGTAAAAAAATATATTTTTTAAATTTTTTTTAATTTGGGTCCCATACCAAGCGAGATTAATATTTTTGCAATAGTTTATATTCTTAGAATATATTTGCATGAAAAATATTAATAAAGGATTTTAGGATTAAACAAGATAATTAATTAATTAATTAATTAATGTGTTTAATTCTATTATTTGGACACGTAGGTTTAAAAAGAGAAGAGCATGAAAACGTTTACTATTTTCTGGCATGTTATTTATTTTGTGTACCTATGTGCGCGGTTTCTCAAAGACCAACGTCTTTGGGAATATTTATGCAAAGAAAACATTTTTCTTTAAAAAAAATTAAACGGTTATTTTAACTTGAACAAAAATTAATCCTTGAATATTTTCTCAAATGATTTAATCCTTGGTATAGAAAATATGTTGGATTTAGATATTTTTGTAAGTTAAAATAGAAGGCCATTTTATTTTATTTTGCACAAGAAAAATTGTTTTGTTAAATAAAATTGAGACCAAAGTCTCGAGAAAAGTTTTATTTGGAAAATTTTTGAAATCATTAAGTTTTAACTTAAATAAAATTAGTCCATGGAAAAATCTCTCAAAGGATATAATTCTTGGCATAGAGATTTTAGTGGACTTGGATATTTTATTTTTAAGTTAAGGAAAAATTTAATGGAAATTTCAAAAGTATATTTTTCCTAGAAAACTTTATTTTAAAAGACTAAGTGAGAGAAGGGTTCCAACGACCCCACGACTTCCATCACGATCCTCATTAGAGATCGTGGGTCCCCTCGCGTTACCCTGGGAGTGAACCCGTATAGAATGGGGATACCACAAGGATCTATATCTAATGGAAGGATGCAATTAATAACCCGGGACACGTCCTATAATCGGTCAGCCCTCGTTGGAGGTTATAGTGCGAGGAATGTCTATAGGAAATGAGAGGAAACGGTCATCCCACGATAGAGTTATTCTCTAGATCATTACCTAGAAGGGAAATTAATTTGTGGTGGTTAATACACTTAGCTTAGGGAATTGTTAATCTTCCAAAGAAGCTATGTCAATTTTCTTAAGAGCCAAATTAATTTCTGTACACAAATTTATTTTCACAAACTAAATCTTTTCTTTTATTTTTCGATTTTTTAGAAATGGTGGGAGGTTCTTTTAGTCCTTTGGCCGTTATTCTCCGTAAGAATAAGTTAACGGGACCAAATTATGTGGATTGGAAAAGGAACTTGGACATAATACTCACAGCCGAGGAGTATAAGTATGTCCTTTACGAAACCTGCCCTGTAATCGGGGAAGGTTCTACCGACAAAGAGCGAGAGGCTAAGAAGGCATGGAAGAAGGCTAATGAAATGGCACGTTGCTATATGCTAGCCTCCATGTCTAATGTGCTCTAGTCTAAACACGAGCACATGGCTTCTGCGTATGACATTAGTCATTCATTGGCCACTATATTCATGGATAAGAACCGGCCCGCAAGGTAGGAGGCTTTTCAAACTATAATAAACTCTAAGATGGCCGAGGGAGCATCAGTCAAGGAGCATATGCTCTAGATGATTGCTGCTTTTGAGGAGGCAGAAATCTTAGGGGCTATTATTGACCCTGAGAGCCAATTAGACATGGTTCTCGAATCTCTACCGGGTTCCTTTACTCAGTTTAAATTAAATTACAATATGAACAAGTTAAACATGTGTTTGATTGAGTTGATGAAGGAACTCCAGATGGCAGAGAAGGTCATGAAGCCATTTTCAATGGCCATGATTGCTAAGGCTTCTTCCTCAAGAATTGGGTCTAAGCCCAGAAAGTTCAAGAGGGAGAAGGGAAATGCAGTAGCCCAGCCCAAGACCCAGCCCAAAGACAAACCAAAGGGCAAGTGCTTCAAATGTGGGAAGAAGGGACACTGGGAAAAGGAGTGTCCAGATCTTCAATCCAAGAAAAACCCCACATGTTATGTTTCCTATCTAGAGTCTATATCAATGGTTGGATCAGCTTCCACTTGGATTGTTGATTCAGGAGCCACTAATCATATTTGTAACTCCTTTCGGGGGTTTAGAAAGATAAGTAGATCCAAGAAGGGCGAACATGGATTACGCGTGGGAAATGGAGCATAAGTCTGGGCCCTTACAGTGGGAGAGCTGGATCTTATTTTTGATTGTAATAATGAAATAGTTTTAATAGATATTTTATATGTACCTGGTTTTCGTTAGAATTTGATTTTAGTTGCAAAACTTATAAATCAAGGATATTCTAAATATTTCTATTCTGGTATTTCTATCAGTAGAAATGGAGAAATATTATGTACTAGACACATGTATGGAAATCTATTCTATTTAAACCCTATTAACAATCAATCAAATAACGCTCAATCTAAATCTTTAATTTAGAAGAGAAAGACCAATATCAATGACTCAAATCTTTGGCATCTGAGGTTGGGTCACATCTACTTAACCAGGATTCAGAGGCTAATCCATGATGGGCCTTTGGGCTCATTAAGATTGGAGAATTGGCCTTAGTATGAATCTAGCCTAATGGGAAAGATGACCAAATGGTCTTTTATCCCGAAGGCGGATAGGGCTAAGGAGGTACTGAGTCTTGTTCACATTGATGTGTGTGGTCCATTGTCTACACCAGCTAGAGGAGGTTTTGAGTTCTTCATCACTTTCACGGAAGATTGTACAAGGATTGTTTACGTTTACCTGATGAGACACAAGTCTGACTCTTTTGACAAGTTTAAAGAATTTAAGGCTGAGGTGGAGCATCGGACAGGTAAATTAATCAAGACCTTATGATCGGATCGTGGTGGAGAGTACCTTCTTGGTGGATTCAAGGACTACATGGTACATCATGGTATAGTATCCCAACTCTTTGTGCCGGGAACACCCCAGCAGAACGGAGTAGTTGAGAGAAGGAACAGGACATTGATGGAAATGGTCAAAAGCATGATGTCCCATGCTACTCTTCCAGTATCTTTTAGGGGATATGCCCTGAAAACAGCGGCATATATTCTGAACTTGGTGCCTTCTAAGTCAGTACCTAGGACTCCCTATGAGATGTGGATTGGGCGTAAGCCAAGTCTGAATCATCTCAGGATATAGGGTTGTCCAGCTAATATACTGATCAAGGGAGACAAGTTGGAACCAAGATCAAAATTATGCTATTTTATTAGGTATCCAAAAGGAACAAAGGGTGGTTACTTTTATCATCCTAAGGAGCAAAAAGTACTGGTTAGTACCAATGCTAGATACTTAAAGGATGATCAAAGTATTTCCACAAAAAAGGTTCAACTAAGTTGGAACTCGAGGAGAAGTTATCTTCGGAAGCAACTTCTTCTGACCCGATTATGGAATAAAAAGAGGCACAACCTTAAGAGCCTGTACAAATGGTGCCTTGTCGCAGTGGGAGAGTGTCTAGGGTTCCAGAAAAATGGAATGGAGAAGCTTTTGAGCTGGTCTCTGACCATCAGGAACAAGACCCCACTAGATATGAGGAGGCAATTGCTGATGCTGATGCAAATCTATGGCATGAAGCAATGAAAGCCAAGATTGAGTCTATGTACTTCAATCAAGTTTGGGATCTTGTAGCTTCACCTGAAGGGATAAAACCCATTGAGTGTAACTGGGTGTACAAGAGGAAGAGGGGAGCAGATGGGAAGACGAAAACCTTCAAAGCTAAGCTTATGGCAAAAGGGTATACTCAGAAAGAAGTGATCGATTATGAGAAAACTTTTTCCCCTGTAGCCATGCTTAAATCCATCTGTATCATTCTTGCCATCACATATCACTATGACTACGAGATATGGCAAATAGATATCAAGATGCCATTTTTGAATGGCCATCTTAGAGATGACATTGATATGTCCCAACCGAAAGGTTTTACTGTTGAAGGCCAAGAACATATAGTTTGCAGGCTTAAGAAGTCTATTTATGGATTTAAGCAAGCATCGAGAGCATGAAACATTCGTTTTGATGAGATGGTAAAGTCTTATGGTTTTATTCAAAACGAGGATGAACCATGCGTGTACAAGAATCTTGAGGGGTTTAATGTGGTTTTTCTTGTCTTGTATGTGGATGACATTCTACTCATTGGAAATAATGTAAGGTCATTATCAACTACAAAGGTTTGGCTATCTAGTCAATTCAATATGAAGGACTTGGGAGAAGCCAGCTACATTCTCGGGTTTTGACTTCCTAGAAATAGGAAGCAGAGAATGTTAGGATTAACCTAAGTCGCATACATTGACAAGATGCTAGCTAAGTACAGCATGGACTAATGCAAGGAAGATCTAATCTCTTGCAAATATGGGTTGTCACTTTCTTCGAGGGACTGTCCGAAGTCTCAAGAAGAAAATGACAAAATAAGTAGGATCCCCTACGCTTCGGCTGTGGGAAGTCTCATGTACGCCATGCTGTGTACTAAGTCAGATATCTACTTTACCGTAGGCTTAGTTAGCAGATATTAGTCAAACCCTGGGGAGGTTCATTGATCAACTGTAAAGTATGTTCTCATGTACCTCAAAGAGACTTTGGAACCACAAGGAGGGGAAGCATATTGAAAGGTAGTACTACCTGATCCAAGATTTCCAGAGATGGGAAGTAGTGGTGGTACAGATTGCCTTCGAGAGCAATCTAGCAGATTCATTCACCAAGCCTTTGGCTGAGAGGGTCTTCAAGAGATATTTATGGACTTACCTAGTCTTAGAGTGCAAGTGGGAGACTGTTAGGAATACGCCCTCTTAGACTAGTTTTCTGATAAAAATATCGAATATGTTAATAAAAGAATTTATTTGTGAAAATTGTTTGTGAAATAATTTTCTTTATTTGTATATATTTTCGTTTGGAACAGACCCATTGTGTGTAAATAAGTGATCTATGTGAATGGAGGTCTTTCACAGTAAGGTATGGATCATGGGTTATTTAAACACATAAACAGTTGTTCTTAACCAATTGATGAGAATGAGAAACTCATCATGTTTAGGTTATTATGTTATAAATTCCAAATGGGGAAAGGCTTACCTTTAGCTAGTGAGTAGTCCACTCACTTCATGACATAAGCGTATTTCAAATACGTAGAATAAGACCTATAGTAGTGGTTTCTAAAAAGTATTATATGGTAGAAACCTACACTACTATCGCTACAGCGTGGACTAGTACTCTATGACTTGAGTATGAGTTGGTGGTATGGCGAAGCTGGAAGCATATATTTTGATATACTATAGTTGAGGTTCTATCGGAGGGCCAATATACTTGTATGTTGGGTATGCGTGACTAGTTAGTTAAGACAGACTTGTACAAGATAGTTTCTATACTATATCGCCCCTTATGGTTGTCCAGATGATCTAAATATTCTGGGCCCTGGGAAACGTGACTTGGATGTTTACTTTAGGGTAGCTCTCTTGGAAAGCAGAAACACTCCAAGAAATCGTGGATCATTGAACTAGAAGCCTAAGGATGGTAGATGTTTTTTAGAGAGGTGTTAGTACACTTCTCCTCTCTAAACGTACGGCGATATGTAGAGGGGTATTTTAGTCATTTTACTTGTAGGTCGAAGACTCTGCTAATGCAGCATTGTCCTTGGGGTTAATATTTCCTTATGGTGATATTAGGAAATATTTAAAATGCAAAATACATATATTTATATAGTAGAGGTATTTTGGTCATTTTAGTAGCCAATGCAATGTGTCTTTTTGGTCCTCGAAATAGCCCGAAGTCCTAATTAATTTTTGGGTTGAGAAAATGATCTCAGTTGAGAGAGTTTTATTTTATTCAGGAAGTCTAATTTATTATTAGACTGGAATAAAATAAATGGAGAGAAATTTTTTATCTGGTTTAATGGATTAATTAATTATTCAGGACCTGGGTCCAGTTTGAATAATTAGAAAATTAACCGGGAATTAAACGAGAGGAAAATAATTATTACTTAATTATTTATTGAGTTATTTATTTAATTAAATCCCAAGAAATAAATAATTAAAGTTTAATTATTTTTTGGTTCATTTGGGTCCATTAATTATTTATTGTGTTATTTATTTAATCCCAAGGAAAATAATTAATGTTTATTATTTTGGACTTTTCAAGTCCAAGAAAAATAATAAATATTATTTTGGCCCAATAGCCTAGACCATAGGATTTTTCCGGACACAGTTTAGAAGAGTTTAGAGTGAAGTCAAAATTTATTTTGTAAATAATATTCGGGTATAAAATCCCAAGAATATTATTTTTTATCAAAATAATTATTTTTGGTTTCATGGCTCTTGGCTTTCTGTGTGGAAAAATAAAATAAAAGAAAAAGGGGAAAAAAATAATAATGTTTTTCCGATGTCTCTTGGCTTTCTCTCTCTCTTGTGGTTTTTTATTCTCCTGGCTTTTAGTTTTCTGGCATGTGGCTTTTGGTTTCTATAAACAGAAGAAGCCATGCTGTGGAAATGTATGGCCAGTGTGAGTCTGTGAAAAAATTAGAAAGATCATCTTCTCCATTCCATTCTGTGATCACCAACTGGATTTAGACAGTGGTCATATTCCGTAAATTAAAAAGCTTGGCATTTCACCGGAACCGGAAGAAGATGCAGTGCACTGGACAGTGGAAGCTTCACTGGTGTTCATGGATGGATGAAGAAGAAAGTTATTTCTAGCTTCAAGCCATTCAACCATGTTCTTCATGTTTTTAAGGCTCCAAGAGATATGTTTTCATCCCACCATGCTGTGCCAATACTCTGATATATGTGTTGTTCTTCTATTTTTACAGTACACCCGTTTGCAAGCTCTGTGAATGTCAATCCTTCAAACCCAAGACTAATTAACATCGAGTATGTTCAATCTAAAAATTCTATAGTCCTAATTAATGGGTAGGGTTTAACTAATTTCTTTATCTCGGTTGGGCTAACTCAAGTATAAAGAAAATTAGAGGAAAGATTGAGTTCGCTTAAAAGGCTTTAAGATTAAAAGATGTTAATCACCCAATGGTCAACTAATTACATTCGATGTAATTGGTATTAGATACCTACCATTGAATTTAGGGGTGGCTTGTTGGGCAAACTTAAGGTCATTCGTGAGGAATTTAGAAATCGGTCTATTAGAAAAGCTTCAAATAGACTTTCTCGGATCAATAGTGAGGGCTATTGGTTTGAGTAAAATAGTGGAATAATAATACGCTTAATTAAAGACCTAATTATTTGCATTACATGTGCATATATAGTTAGCTAATTTCTCTATTTTTACATCTAGGTCATTTGCATCATGTTAACCAATCTAAATTTATGTAGCATCTTGGAAACCAACAAGTTTACCGATTCAAATTTTTTGGATTGGTATAAAAACTTGAGAACTGTTCTTAAGTAAAAAACGTTGTTCTATGTACTAAATGCTCCTATTCCGCTACTACCGGCTCAAGATACTCATGCTGATAGCATGCTATCTATAAGAATCACCAAGAAGATAGCGACACAATATCTTGTATCATGTAGGCGTCAATGACCCTTGAGCTACAAAAGGAGCATGAGCATATAGATGCTTACTTGATTATCTTCCATCTTAGAGAGCTATTTGATCGTCAAGAAAAAAAATAGAGATATACGAGATCACCAAACAACTGTTCTAATCTAAGATGGTTAAGGATTCTTCTGTGGCCACTCATGGGCTGAAGATGTTGGGCTTAATTGAGAAGCTTAGGTCTTTTGGGTTCGTAATGGACACTAAATTAAATATTGACCTAATTCTGTAATTTTTGCTAAGTAGTTTTTCACAATTTGTGATTAACTACCAGATGAATAAGATTGAGTCCACAATACCCGAACTTATTAATCGTCTCAAGACTACAGAATCCTTCTTGAAGAAGGAATCTAATGTAGTTATGCTAGTAGATTCTTCCTCTTTTAAGAAGAAAGTTCCCAAGAAGAAGAAGAAGGCTCCCACTAGGCCCAAATGTGGCATGAAGAAGAATAAGGCAATCAATAAAAGCCCATGCCATCATTGTGGTAAGATAGGTTATTGTAGGTACAACTGCAAGGCCTACTTGGAGACCGTCAAGGATAGGAAGGAGAAGGAGAAGCTCGTAGATACTTCTACTTCCACTCCTATTATGTTTATAATTGAGATTATTACTACTTTTAGAAATGAGATATGAGTATTGGATACCGAATATAGGTCTCATTTAAGCAATAGTTTGTAGGGACTAAAGAACAGTAGAAGGTTTGAAAAGGGCAATGTGGACCTATATACTGCAAATAGAGCAAAAGTTGCTGCACTTGCTGTTGGAACTTATGACCTACACTTGCCTTCTGGATTAGTTTTAGAACTTCAAAACTGTTATTATGTACTAGTTTTATTGAAAAAAAATTATCTCAATTGCTTGTTTAGACTTAAATGATTTCATTTAATTTTTAAGAATAAATATTATTATTTTTCATTGAAAGATATCCATTATGGTTCTACAACTTTGGTTAATGGTTTATATGTTCTAAACATGGATAATCCAATTTTCAATATAAATAATAAAAAACTAAGTATAGATAACTTAATCTCATCTTACTTATGGCATTATCGTTTAGGCCATATAAATGAGAATCGCGTTTCTAAGTTACACAAGTTTGGTGACTTAGGATCATTTGATTATGAATCATATTACACATATGAATCTTGTTTACTCGGTAAAATAACTAAAACCCCTTTCTCTTGAAAAGGAAAAAAGGCCAAAGAGTTATTAGAACTTATACATATTGATGTATGTGGCCCAATATCTATACAAGGAGAAAGGGCTAAAGAGGAGTTTACCACTATTTCATAACCTTTATTGATGATTATTTACGATATGGGTATTTATATTTAATGAAATACAAATCTGAGGCCTTTGACAAGTTCAAAGACTTCAAAAATAAAGTAGAAAAACAACTTAGCAAAAGTATCAAGACTTTAGGATCCAATCGATGAGATGAATACTTAAACCAAGAGTTTCAAGGTTATCTTAGAGATAATGGGATATTATCTCAATGGACTCTACCATATACACCTCAACATAACGGTGTATTTAAAAGAAGGAATCAAACCCTTCTAGATATGTCACGGACCATGATGGCTTTTGTAGACTTACAGAAATCATTTTGGGGGTACGTACTAGAGACTTCTGTTTATATTCTAAACAGAGTTCCATAAAAAATGGTTGACACTACTCCCTTTGAGCTATTCTTTAGTAATAGACAAAAGTTATCTCACTTGAGAATATAGGGTTGCTCTACCTTTGTTAAAAGGCCACAGTCAGATAAACTTGAGAGTAAGTCTGATAAGTATTTATTTGTTGGATATCCGAAAGAGTCATTTGGATATTACTTCTACCTCCCTTACGAAAACAAAGTGTTTGTTTCAAAGCATGCCTTCTTCTTAAAGAAGGAGCAATGCTCAAAGGAGACAGTGGGAGTAAAATTGAACTTAATGAAGTTTAAGAAGAACAAACAAACATAGATCAACTGTCTGATCCCACATCTATTGAGAGAATAGATGAACCTTCATCTACATAAGAACCTCACAGGTCGAGTAGGCTATGTGTGGCACCTGAGAGATATAAATTTCTTATAAGTGACCACAATGACGTATTACTCATAGATAAAAATGAGTCTACTACTTACAAGGATGTTTTGAATAGTTCAAAATCTGACAAATGGCTTAAAGCCAAGAAGTCAAAAATGGATTCCATGTATGATAACTAAGTATGGACTTTAGTTGATCTACTAAAAAGAATCAAAACTTTTGAGTGCAAATGGATTTTTAAAAGGAAAATCGAAATGGATGGTAATGTAGTTACCTATAAAGTATAACTAGTGGCTAAGGGTTATCGTTAACAGCATAGTATTGACTATGAAGAAACTTTCTCACCAGTTGCTATCATGAATCCATAAGAATACTCCTAATACTTACCATCCATTAGCATTTGCTGCCCATTATAAATGAAGGTAGTTGAGAGGATCAATGAAGGATTCACTACTCCTAATAATAGGGGTGAATATATTAAAGCCACTTATAGAAATTACTACTCGAGAAGTCCTTAGCTAAGGTGACTGTGTATTGGAAATAGTTCCAATTGATACAAATGATTAGTAATTGATTTCAGGAACAAGCACTAAAATATTTGAGGCAGAATTAATTAATAGTCTAGATGGAGTTGACACTAATTCTATACTCTAAACCGAATGAGATATTGTATGGTGAAAGGAGTTTATTACATTAATGTTTTGCTATTGAAATGTTCATGTCAAACTACTTGACTTTTTGGACTTTTGGGTGGTTATGATGCATTGCTAGAGGCCGCTTATGATTTGTTAAATGTGGATTTATTAATTAGAGAACTAATAATTCAATCCAAAAATGTAAACAATTATTAATTCTATAGTGATAGAATTAATTTATGTTTAGCAACCAATTGACTAGAAAACCAAATAGATCATACATAATAGAGGATATGTGCTCAAGATATTTTATGATAATATTATGAGATTAATTCTAAGAAGAAAAAGAACAGGAATTATGGGTAGATTATAAAGTGTTATAATCATTAAGGATTGATTACAAAATTTTTTAATCAACGAGGTCAAAATATCATAATTTTGGGACGAATGAGCACTAGCTCAACGAAGGTGAGCCATTGTCAGCTAAGCCCTGTTCTGTGAAAGAGTTTGTCCTATTTTACTCTGTTCAAAATAGAGTTGACTTGGCACTGGCTCAATTTGGTTGAACTAGCATTGGCTCGACTCTGAGTCGGTGCAATCGGTTTAAAAACCTTAAACAGGCGTTGGCTCAGTGCAAGAAGAGCTAGCGCTAGCTCAGCTCTGCCCTGAGGCGGTCAGAGTTAATTTTGGAAACAACTCAGCCCTCTCAACTCCTATATATATACCTAGTTTGGGAAAAGGTTTCTGAATGGTCTAATAGTCTTTTGGAAAGATAGAAAACTAGGGTTTTCTCCATTCTTCCTTTTCTCCACGAATTAATATACACAGCCATCATTAGAATTCTGCTAGCATCGGATTGTTGGTGGTTTTCTTGAGTACCCATTCTCGTATGTATCAATATTAGAGAAATTTCTATCTTGGGAATTTGGTGGTTCTTATTTGAACTGTTAGAATGTATACCCACTGAGACTATATTTTTGTTGCAATTTTGATTAAATTAATAAAAGTTTTATTCTCATTAGTTATTTATATTTTTTTCATTTTAATTTATGCACAATATTATTGGAAAAGACCTATTATGTTTAAGTAAGTAATCCATGTGAATGGAGGTCTTTCACAGTATGGTATAGATTCTGGGTTACTTAACACATAAAATATTGTTCTTAACTGAATGGTGAGAATGGGAATCTCATCATGATAAGGTTATTATTTTATAAATTTCAGATGGGGAATATCTTATCTTTAGCCAGTAAGTAATCTTCTCACTTCATAACATAAGCGTATTTTGAATACATAGAACTGGACTTGTAACAGTGGTTTCTAAAAGTATTATATAGTAGAAACCTAGACTACTACTGCTACAGCATAAACTTATACCCTACGACTTGAGTACATATTTGTGGTCTGACGAGACTAGAAGCATATACTTTGATATACTTTAGTTGAGGTTCTATCACAAGACCAATATACTTATATGTTGGGAATATGTGACTAGTTAGTTAAGACATATTTGTACAAGATAACTTCTACGTTATATCGTCCCTTGTGACTATTTGAATAATCTAATAATCCAAGGCCCCTGGGGAACATGATTTGAATATTTACTTTAGGGTAGCTCTCTTTGAAAGTGGAAACATTCTAAGAACTCATGGATCATTAGACTAGAGGTTTAAGGATGGTAGATGTCATTTAGAGATGTGTTAATACATTCTTCTTCTCTGAATGTACGACGTTACGTAGAAGGATATATTTGTCATAACAACTGTAGATCGGAGACATTGCTTCGCAGCATTGTCCTTAGAGTCAATATTTTCTTATGGTAATATTAGAAAATATTTAAAATGTAAAATACGACTATTTCTATAGTAGGGGTATTTTGGTTATTTTAGTAGCCAAGACGATATGTCTTTTGGTCTCTGGAATAGCCCGTAAGCCCTGATGGAATAAGGTTGAGGAATTAGTCTTAAATAAAATTAATTTTATTTTATTTAGGTAGCCTAGTTTATTTATTGGGTTATAATAAAATAAAAGGTCCAGAGAGAGAATTATTAAATAGCATATTTTAGTTAGTTAATTAATTATTCAGGGTTAAATCCCAGATTGAAGAATTAAAAGATTAGCCTGGTCTGAATTAGGAAAAAGGCTTGAGAAAATATTTTGGTCCATTGTGGGTTAATTAATTAATTAATTACTTGTTGGGCTTTGATTAATCTTGATCCAGTTAATTAATTTTTAGTTAGCTTAATGAGTTGGACCGAAGGTCCATTTTTTAATCCTAGTCTGGTGGGATTAAACGGGTATGGGTCTTCAAGCGGTTAGTTTTTAGATTTTGAACTTTCAAAAAAGATAGCATCAGATATCTTTTAAGTATCACAAGATTTTAGTGCGATCAGGGATTCATATACGTAAAACAAACTCCTAACCGGAGAGAACAACTTTCTCAAAAAATGCTCTAGCCGCCCCAACTCTCTGTGTCTCTCTCAGTTCTATTCTCTAATAGAAGAAGAAAGAGATGGTCTTTGTTTGATGATTGCTCTGTAGAAATTGATCGAAGAAGCAAAATATTATATTCCTTATCCTTTTGGCTTTCACCGACTAGTCAGGCAGTGGCCATATTCTGAATGATCAAAGGCTTGGCATGAATGAGACGTAGTAGGAGAATTGCAAGACTTGAACCAGAGACTTCAGTACAACTAATAGTTCAACAAGAGAATGCTCCTGTTCAGCCTAAGTAAGTGATACTGAAACAATAGAGGTATAGCTTTTGTTGTCATTTTTTTTTTTTTTTGTCTGTCTTATTTTTTTTGCTTCTATGGCCGCAATCCACCTTCACGAACAAGCTTTCGGAAGAATTCTGGAGGCCATTCACGAGGAAGATCTATTTTAAAAGATACAAATTTGAGGTAACAAAATTTTCTTCTCCATTCTTGACCCATCTAACATATACGAGTGATCCTTCGGGTGGATTTCATTTTAATTTCCTCTGCGCATATATTTGATATAGCATGATCAAAATCCAACAGTAATAACCCAAATTGAATAATTTAGACAAAGGAAAAAGGCCATTCCTCAACTCATGTACAAATGTTCAATAAATATTATATAGATGCTAATGGAAGATCTTCCGACTCTCAAATTGCCAATACAGTGGTAATTATAGATTTTTGAAGCATAAGTATTTGTTTCATGGGAATATGCCTTTCTCTCTAGTTAAAGGGACTAGTATGTTTATTATCATTTATGTGTTAGGTATAGGAAGCCTGCGATACATCCATATTAGGTATAGAAGAAAATAAAAATAAAGAGGTTTGGAGGGAACTTTTGGGGTCTTTGTAGAAAACCCATAAACTTCAAACCCTTGATCTATAATTCTTGCATTATTAAAAAGAAAAAGAAAAAAAATTCCAAGTCTTAATGCCAAGACATGGGATATATTTTTCTTGAATGAACAGTGAAATCCTTGATCCCTCTTTTGCTTCATCAACCTAATTTTACTTGCATTACAACATTGTTTCCTCTAAATTTTCCCTCTTTCTTACTACCAAGCAACCATCTAGAAGCTTATCAAAAATTTCCTTGAAATAGCCGACAAGTAACACCTTTCATCAACAACTAAAATATAGGACGACTCCGATTCTACCTTGAAAAATACCTTTCGAATAAACACACTTGTACACTTATACCCCTCACTTTTAAAATTCAAGAATAGTATCCTTCTTAAATTTAAATCCTTTCATATATACTCCTCATATTTAAAATTCAGAAATAGTACACTTCTTAAATTTAAATCCTTTCAAATATACCCATCACATTTAAAATTCAGCAATAATACTATTCTTAAATCTAAATCCTTTCAAACATACCATTCTGTCAAGAATTTAATGAAATGCTCCACATTTAACCGTTTAAAAGGACGTGATTGCAATATGTTCATTATTATTATTAAGGGTAGATTGATAATCTCAACTTTTGTTTTCTCCAAATAATGAATATATACTTTTTTTTTGTGAGAATGAAAAAAATTGTTCCATTTCTGTAAATCTTTTATGAGCAATTTTGATTATAATAAATCCATTCTACCAATAGTTTTGATTATAATCTTCAATATTTGTAAGATTTATAGAAATAGCATTTTTTTTTTCATTCTCACCAAGAAACATTTATTGTTTAGAGAAGACAAAAAGGTGAGACTACCAATTTGCCCTTAATAATAATGAGCATACTCCCTCCATCCCATTAAAATTGATAGTGGTTGACTTGGCACGATATTTTATGCAAAAGTAAAAATTAGAATATAATAATATAATATAATAAAAATAAAAAATATGTGAGTCCCATAATATTTTATGTCAAATCTAAAAATATAAATATAATATATGTGGGGTATATTGATAATTTTATAATAAATTGTATAGTAAAAACTTTCCTTTTAAGGAAAGTATCAAATTTAGTGGGACAGCCCAAAATAGTAAGTAGGTCAATTTTAGTGGGACGGAGGGAGTATTATAATCACATCCTTTTAAATAATTAAATATGGAGCATTCCGTTAAATTCTTGATAGAAGGATATATTTAAAAGGATTTAAATTTAAGAAGGGTATTATTGCTGAATTTTAAATGTGAATGGTATATTTGAAAAGATTTAAATTTAAGAAGGATATTATTATTAATTTTTAAATATGAGGGGTATATTTGAAAGAATATAAATTTAAGAAGGGTATTATTATTGAATTTTAAATATGAGGGGTATAATTGCAAATATATATATTTTTCAAGGGCATTTTTACATTTAACCCAGAATATAAACTCGAAAGATTGTACCTTTTCCTCTATATCCATGATTCTGCTTGGACAACAACACTGTAGAAGTAGCCAAACCCGTGATTATTTATCTTGCTATATTTTGTAGAAAAGTTCCAATAGAATGTTGCATATCGACCTCTAAATTAAAATAATAATATACATACACAAAAAGCATAGTATGGTTAGAAGATAAAAAATTAATAATGTGGTTGAATCATATAAATTAGTATAATTAGATGAATAATTCAAGTGTCAAATACTTTAGTTTATTACACTATTCATTATTACATCTAATATTCTACTTTAAAACTATTCTTAGGTTATCCATACACAATTTATCATTGCATCTAATGTTGTACTTTAAAAATTTTGTCATCTATATTTTTTAGTATAATATTCTTTATATTTAATTTAAATATTTCATTTTAACTTAACAAACAAAAGAATATCTTACTAAAAATATTTCTTGAATTCTTAGCATAAAAACCTAATTGTACAATTTGTTTCTTAAATTCTTAGTAGAACATAAATGATCCTCTGTGATGAATATTCTAATTCTTTCAGTTCTAGAATCATGCTTGATAGAGCTTGTAACTATTCTGTGAGATCAATGTATTAGACGTATCGAATATTAAATGTTGATCCTCATGAACCATAATTTGGTCTTGGATGTGAAGCCCTTGAAAAAAAAAAAAATCAAAAGCATGAATTGAAAGAATGATTGCAAATGTATATTCATTACAAAGTATGCTTGACAAATTTTGTGATTTCAAATAAACATTTGTTGGGAGTTTGATTGTTATTTGTAAGGCTAATGGGAGGGTGGGGGGAAGAAATTTACCAAGGTAATTGATTTTTGAGATAGTGGTAGTATTTACTATACCTACTGTTGGCAAGAATTTTTGTTTCTTTTCATCTTATTTTTGTGTGGAATATGGAGATTTTAATTTGTAAATTATTTATTGTTGAGGAATATATGACTATTCCTTTTTTGGGATAAGCTGCTATCTTATTGCCCTTGCCTTTTACGTTATATCTAGTTCATTTGTTCCCTTTTCAATAGAAAATGACTCTATTGAATTGTTTCTTTCTTATACTAAATGTTACTTTAAATTATGACAAGAAAGTTTAATATGTGTAATTGCATATCCACCATAAAGAATGAAATGGATGAACGAGCTACAGAACTCCCTTCTAGCTCAGAAGATAGACTTGGTTCAAATAATATCTTCTCTCAAGTCGTTGGACCAAATAGATATGTCAGAGTCTGCATGTTTGGTAGTGGTGTTCACCCTTTGGATGCATGGGGTGAAATCCTAAGTCGTAGCACATCTTTTCATATAATTCAAGATCAAAACGATAAAATTACAAATATAAAACATCAGTTGAGTGAATAAACAAAAGAGCTTGCTGCCATACGTGCTCTATTACTGTCCTAGAGGAATAGTTCATCCCACCTGATTCAAGAGTTCCATCAATGGATTCTAACAGTAGCACCAGTATATTAAGGGTATAGAACATATTTAAACATAATGTCTAGCTTACTTGTTCATTACTGTATAAATACATATCATATTCATTCTTTTTGCATATGATTTTGCATTACAAAATAAGGTAAATAACATAAATGATATAGAGAATACCACTTTTATTTTTTAACACGAATTTACACTAGTTACATAGTCATTGAGGGTATATATTCCAACAGTTTATATATCACTGGCGACCAGTTGGTCTGGACAATATTATTATCTTCTTACCACACATTCATGTATTTGTGCAGCATGCTTGTTTATTTATGTAGTAGTGTTCATTTGTTTGTGATGGCCATATTGTTCTGGTCCATATTAATATATCCTATTGTGTATTCATATGTTAGTGTAGCATGTTTGTCTATTTATGTGGTTTGTTCATTTGTTTGTGATGGTTATGTTAGTCTATCCAATATTAATTTATCTTGTTGTGTGTTCATGTATTTCTACATTGTGTTCATATAGTTGTGTAAGAGTTCATGTGTCTATGTGGTGCATGTATTTGTCTATGGTCACCATCTTAGTATGGACAATGTTAACATCTTCTCGTAATATGTTTGTGTGGTGTGTTCATGATCAACCAATTTATTACCTATTATTGTTATTTTTAGATTTATTTTAAGGGGTTATTTAAGGTTAAAGTTAATGTTAGGTGCATGTAGAGAAAGAGCTTGTATTTGAGGAAGCTACAAATATAGCTAGTCTTTTGTTATCGTAAGTTTCATCTCTAGCTAATTTTCTATTCTGTTATCTTCCCATAATATTATTTATGCTGTCAATGATTATATATTATAGTTATGGCAAGTGTTGAACTATTTTTATGGAACTAATTGTTGTTATTTTTATGTTTTAGAAATAATTTGAGAGACCATATCTCCCAAATGCCAAACTTGGTTAGAAAATATCTTACAAACTATAAGGAGTTTAGACTACACTGACTACTAGCCATGAATTGAGGATGAAGTTGAGCCCTCTAATAAGGTTAGGACCGAGGCTAATGATGAAGTCAGTCCCTTGCACAGGATAGTTCCAGCCAACCCATCCTATCGAGAATAACCATAGGTTGAAGTCCCCTACCCCTACAAAGCAGTACTCCTATAGAAAGAAGGCAAGTGGCGTATGGTATCCACAATCTAACTCCAACTTAGACAAGCATGAGAATTCACGGCGGCATGCCGAAGTAGTGGAAGAAGAAGTAACAGTAGCAGCAAAAGAGCAATAAGCCGTAGAAAAGTAAGTGATGGTAGAAGAGCTCATGAGAGAATTTGAAATTCGTAAAGAAATACTTTGTCACTGTTGGTAAAGGAAGAACAAGGTACCTAAGATAAAAAAAAAAAAAAAAAAAGGTGACCCCAACTACTTCCATAAAGAGGATCAATTGACTTTAAGGTGAGTCGGTAGCTAATAGATCATAGAGCCCAATTCATCTTTAAACATTAACCAGTTAGGATGGTATTGATGCCAAGACCACTCTTAAGAAGAACAAGTATACTAAGATGCTCGATTTGAATGGGTTGTCAAGGTAGTTAATAGGGAATTGCTTAATGTTCAAAAGAGATTAGTCGAGTATGTTTGGGATTTGAGCTGTGAACTAAGATTCATGTCTAAGTCAGTTTTTGTAGGTCTTGCAAAAAAATTGTATACTTTATGTGTTTGCTTTATGTGAATTAAAATAATTATTTATTCCAAAAATATGCCAACATAGTTTCATATTTATTAGTAAAGAGAGGTTCTCATTCACACGTATGATCATGAGTTAAGTCAAGCTAATGTTTCCTACTTGTTTAAAGAGAAGCATATTTTGAAAAAGGTCATGTATTAATTTTGTATATTAGGGTGCAGAGTGTCCTTTTATGAATTATTTAGTTATGTGAATTTAACTCATTTTGGATTTGTTGATGCATGACCAGGTTATGGGGTGCTTTATGGGGTATGAGAATGGAACTGCTTGTAGTGCGCTATAGTCACAATGCATTTTTGGTATTGGCATTATGTTAAACTTGTTACTTTTTGTATTGGCATTTGACTTTATGTGATACACCAATATTAATTCCATGCATTTATTACCATTGAAAATGATAAATTACTATTGAAAACGACTTAGAAGATGAAATATAAATAGCTAGTCAAAGAATTCGGTATCAACTTTGATTCCACAAAGCTAGGGATAGACCTAAGGGAGCGTAACTTGGTGGGTAGTTATCTCCTACCCTTACTTCTCTTGTAATTTTCCCTAATTTATTTGGTTAATATGCTTTGCTTGAAGCTTATGAGTTGAAATTGGCCATGATTATTGTTGTGTTCTTGTGTTTGTAGTTCTTGTTCTAGTTGAAGTTAGTCTAAATTGGTTTATAATCTCAGTAGATACTACACAAAATTGGATTGACATTCTTGACCTTACCCCCTTAGCCATGTCATATTTCATTTCAAGGCTTGTAGAATTTGTGGTTGGTTCCATCCTATATTATTCAATTAATCAAACTCCCTTTTTTTTTACGAATGTTGATGTGTTTGTTGGAAAATGTTATCCATACTTTGCCTACTGTGTCTTTTGTTGCATTTTCAAGGACAGGTCTTCAACAAAGTCTTGAGAAAGCTCTAGCTAACCTCATAGCATTGACTTTCCATATATGTGATGTGTCCTAGTATGATTAGAAACTTAAGTAAGTCTTAACATGTAACTACATCAGTATTTATCTATGTTTTGTGGGTGTTTATAGCAATTTGTTAGATTATTATCATATTAATGCTTGTGAATCTAATTATTGTTACTTTGCTTCTATTCTATTTATTAATAGATGTGACACTGTGGTTTTGGAAATACAATTCCTTTAGGGATGGTTGGGCCTAATAGACCCATTCATTACTAAAGTAAGTTGTATTTGTAATTGTCTATATGGTTCATGCAAGAATGATCTAATTATATGACTGACTTTATATTTGTTGGCAATTATTTGAATAGGTTAATATGCATTACTACCGACTGTAGATATATGGAAGTATAATTCTACTCTATCAAATGGAGGTTCCACCCTTGCTACAACATATTGCCCGAACTCCATTTTTAATGACTTGTCCTTTCCCTTATGACATCTAGATAATGCATCGCATAAATCTTCAACCTTGCAACCTATCTTTGCAGCTATCAAAATGATGTCATTAGTTGCACTTTGACACTCTCTACCTTAGGCAGTGATGCATATAAAAAAAGAGCCCACTATCGTGCACCATATGCCTTGGGGGAGGTAAATGGCTATATATGGCAACAAAAGGCAAATCTATAGATGGTAGTGCCCCCGTGAGGTTACGGGTTTGATTCCTGGCTTGACGTTACACATCTCGTAATTTACATCTTCCACAAGGCCTCAGAGTAGGAGTTGTAAGGGTGTTCGTGATGGAGCGTTATCTAAAGAGCCATCATCTTGTACCTCTCTACAACACCAAGGCTTGTATCGATAACAATAACTTCTTTACAACCAAGCCATTCATAGCCTTACATGTCTATCACCTAGTGACATATTGATCTCGGATTGTTTTCACGTTAATTAAAATAATTTAATACTTTCAAATAGAGCGAACATAATATCTGAACACTCTAAAACAACACACAATTGTATGTTATGGATTTGATTGATACATCAAAAATAACATTCTACTTCTTCAATGACATATCAAGCTATTCAATATTACAATCAATTGGGAACTCGATTTCAACACTCTTTCTTGTATGACTAGCCCTAACGATTCATTAAAATAGGTATAAAACTCATTGCATATCGAGGGAGGTACACATTCACTACATAGTTTAGCACAATGCATGGCCTACTTTTGTACTCAGAAGTTATCATCTCTTTGTATTGCTTTAAGACAACAACATGAGCAAAGTGAGTGAAAAATTACACAATATCATGATCTAGCTTCAAATATTCCCTCAAGACCGCATTAAAGCTCTCACATTATGTGTCGTGTATCCTTTTTGTTTAGGTGCCTTTCGATTACTATCATGCCTACTTCACTAGACCAAAAAAATGCTTTAAATCCATTCATTTGTTTCCAACTCATAGACTTGCACATGTTGTCACCAAGCCTTAAGATACTTCACCTTATTCTCAATATAGTACATACAACTTCAAAACATATATGAGAGCGACAAACCCTTTCTGCATAGGTGGACAAAATGTTTTATGAAATTTTTCCAAATGTAGCAAGTACATAGGCTAAGAAAAATTTAGGGGAGGATCGTGGAAATTGTTGCATCCATTGCAATGTCTTTATTAATAAAGATAGCTCTCAAGTGCTTGTCACCCATTGCTTCGATGAACATCGAGAAAAGACAACTAAAAAAATAAATCAATGATTTCATCGTATAGTAGAGTGGCCCTAAAAACCACTAATTTCCTATACTGGTTGAATCTAGCAAAAATTTTGAGAGGTTGATATTGTTTGTTCGTCATGTATGTAATGTCAAATGTAACTACATAACAAAAAAAAAAAAAAACAATAGTCTTAAATCATGTATGCATCCACCTAAAAAATATTTATGATTAACTCATTACAATTAAGTTGCACTACATGGAAGAAAGAAGGATTCATATAATCTTACTCTTTGAAATATCCTAATATTATCCCCATTTTACCATACGGTAGATTTCTTTGTCTTCTATTGCAAGAAGTATCACTTCATGTCTTCTTTTGCAAATACCAAACTTGCTTCTCCACCTATTTATGTTGACATCAACTCATGGGATTATTTCAGAGATAACCTTGCATCTTTAACTAATGACGTTGCAATGCCTTTGGCGTAGCTTATTTTCCTTTGTAAAACATGAGGTGAACACAAGTAGGAATATGAAGTCATGGTTGTGGCTTGATTAAAACTCCATTAGTTTGTACTTTTCTTTCTCCCTATCTAGTACTATGATTATCTGGGCAGAATAGCTCGTCTTTGTTTTTGTAATTGGACACTTTATTTCTCTTTTATATTTGTTGATCCTTCTAAACCCTTTTTTGCAGCATGTAAATCTCGTAGTTGCCAATGCTCTGGCACTGTTCTTGTTCCTATACTCGTTCTGTATACCAAAACCCATCGTTATACTTTAATAATTGTAGAAGTTGTACGCATCTTCCTTAGAGTCAAACAACTGTCTGATAATAGATAACAAGTAAACGTTTATGCTTGTACTCTTCTGCATTAAAGCGAGACCTACACACTTTAACTAAAAACAAAAAACAAAAAACAAAAAAAATTAAACAACTTATCACCTCCATAAAAAATTTCCTAGCTAAAATTCAATAATTCCAACCAAAGACTATTACATATAGGCCCAAAAAAAAAAAACATTCAGATAATTCCAATGACCATTATTATTTGTCTTAATCCAACTTCAAAAATAACATAGACTAAAAAAATAAAAGGATTGAATATCATGTGGAATATCACATGCAAATGTCTTCACAAAAGAAAGCCTCAATTATATGTACAATCTATCAAGTTAATATTAACATGATCCACATATACATGTACAATCACTAGAGGTTAAAGAAAAAAATTTCACAAAATAGAGAGGTGTATCACTTATTGTGTCATATTAGTGGGCATGAAAGCATTTTTGTGACATATCTTTATTCAGTTAGTAATATATGAAGAACTTACACAAGTCAAGCAAAGAACCCACAAATCTTTGCATTTCAAATAAGTAAATTGACGTCAAAACCAATTGTCTGTCATAATGTAACATCAAAGATAACAAAGGAGTACAGAAGAAAATAAAAGTAGATGAGAGTAAGTGTAGAATATTATATACAAGAATGTGTCAACAAAGACTCCAATTATATGTATAATCGATGGGATATGTAATAACGTGGATCACAAAGATATGCACATAAATGTCTTGATCAAAATACAATTTATACGAGCACTTGAACCCAAAACAAATCACCCATCTTAATCTAACCTTAAAAATATCAAAGGCAAACGAATAACTAAGTAAAATTAGATAAATAACATGTCAAGTATTATGTGTTCATGGGTTAAAAGGACTTATATATATATATATATATATATATATATATACACACACACACACACACACACACACACACACACATGTATTAGCGTGATTACATAGACGTGAATTTGGTTGTATATTCTGTAGCTCGTTCTCACAAAGATATGATTATGAATATTACCCTAAACCAAGATTCCATTAGAACCATTTTTTTTGAGATAAGGTATTTAACTTCTCTTAAAGGCAATAAGAATAAGGGAAAAACAAAAGATTCTAAGCTGCATTTTTTCATGAGAAAAAAAATACCTCAATATTTTTTTTTGGGGTCTATTTTGCAACAATGACAATACAAATGGATAATTTTTGAATGTTGTTAGCCTTGCATGTGTACATCAAGTAAGTTTCCATTTTCTATTGCAAATGATAGTTCGTCCTCCTCCCTCTCAACGAATTTTTTATCCATTTTGTAGCAATGATAATATTCTTTGTCAAATTTTTGAATGCTCTTAGACTTGCATTTGTGCTGCAATAAGGAAAGGTTTCATTTTTCAAGACATGAGAAAGAATGAGGTTGAATAAATTTCTATTATAGAAGAGGAAAACTTTTGTTTCATGTCACTATAAGGAAAACTGATCTTTTAGACTTGCTCTAGTTTCTTGTCTTATGTAGAGGAAGCTTTAGTCATAGGGCAGGATTTACAAATTTTAGGAATGGAAAAAGTGGAGCTAAAGTTAGAGTAATTAGAGATTGTGTTGAAGCTGGTTAGGCCTAAGACATTTTTGTTAGTGTTGTGCCCTAGAGGCAATCACTTGTACATTGTATATGACACATTTTATTTTAATAAAAGGTATTATTTATCTTACAGTTTCTTTTGTTTACTTTTAAGTAATATAACTGTTCGATAAAGTCCCTAGTACAACACCGTGTTAAGAAAATCATGATAGAAATCATGATATGAGATTCCTACTGCACTGTATAGTGTTAGTACTTAAATAGTCCCTAGTTGTAGTATTAATGAGACAGGATATCATTAATGTGTTAAGACTAACATGTGTTAGACTTCCTGATTTGATTAGGCGGTGATTCTCATATCCGTGAGTAATGAGATATTCAAAGTTAACACATGGATACTTGTTAATGGAACAAGTTCATTGGATGACCTAGCTTTGAGATAATCACATGGATAACTATTTAGTACCAGTGATATAATCTCAATATAGCAAACGTGCAAGTATCCTTAGACTTGAGATCTCCAAGGTACTTTGTTTGCTGAGCATTGTGCTTTGATTCCAATCTCTGGAGCTCAATCGAGGGCCGCCTATGAGATGGATATTGGGTACATTGTGAGGTAAACAAAAATAGTTGAGAGGGTCAACAAAGGATTCACCACTCCTAATAGTAGGGACGAATATCTCACGGCCACTTGTAGAAATTACTACTCAAGAAGTCCTTGGCCAAGGCGATTGGGTATTGGAAACAGTTCTAATTGATACACATCTAGAGTAGTGGGTTCCTGGTACAAGTACTATTGTATTTGGGCCAGAATTAATTCTAGAGGGAGTTGACACTAATTTTGTACTCCAAACCGAATGCGATATTGTATGGTGAAAGGAGTTAATTGCACTGAAGTTTGTTATTGAAGGGTTCATGTTAAGCCACTTGACTTCCTGGACTCTTGGGTGGTCATGATGTGTTGCTAGATACCATTCATGATCTACAAATATGGGTTTATTAATTGATGAATTAATAAACCAATCTTAATTAGAATTAATAGGATTAATTTTAATTAATTATGAATTATTAATCTCAAAGACATTTGGATTAATTCATACACAATAGGTCACACACAATAGAGGATTATATACTCAAGATGTTATTTGATAACATAATGGGGTTGATTTAGAGAAAGAGAAGTTGTTGTGCACAAATTATAATTAGTTATAATTTATGGTTCAAATTGTAATTGTGAGAACTTAATGTTTCCAATTACAATTAGGGAACTCTAATTGTTTTAGAATCCCAAATTTTTAGTGAATTTTTCGATTTTACGATGATATAACCGAAAAACCCTAGTGTGGAATTCACATGAAAATTGCAGCCACCTAAACCTTCTCTTCTTCTTCTCTCTCTTTTGATTGTTCTTGTGAAGAACCCTAGCCGCCATCTTTTTCTGCTAGCACAGAAAATTTTGGTGCTTGAATATTCCTCTGTGTGGATTACTGTTAGAGATAATTACACACTATGATTATAGTGGTTAGACGTTCAACTCTCGTGAAGTTGGATCAAGAGGATTGTTGAATCGCACCTCGACTTGAAGAAGAAATTTTTGTTCTTCGGACGATCAAACAAAGGTAAAAGCTATTACCTTTATTATCTTTATGTCTTGTTTTTCACACGTAGGTGAGTCCTGGGATGGCTTCTCATTTTATTCGTCCGCTACACCATATAGGATACAAGCTTGAGATACCCAACAGTGATATTAGAGCCATGCTATGTGTGGTCTACGAACATTGTTTTGGCATGAAAAATTGTTTTTATGTATTCGTGTTTATCTTTGTTTGCTGTGAAAATCGTTTTCATTCGAGTCGAAATTGTTTCGAGCATCATGGGTTGGGTCCATAGCACAATATGATTGTGTAAAATTTATAGCATATTTCGAAAGATGCTTTCTTTATATGTTGAAAATTTTCTACAGAAAAATGTTTTCTTGCAACATGGTTGTTGCCTTCCGTTTCAACTTAATTTTCTGTTTTGGTTTTGTTTAAACTAACAAATTGGTTGTTGTTTTGAACTTCAAAACAGAAAATTTTGTTGAGAATTGTTCTTACTGATCTGTTGTAGAAGATTAGGGCACCAGAAATTATTTCTAGAAAATTTTCAAAATTGCCGTCACTATTCCCGAATATAGCCGGCACCGGCTCTGGCCTCCAAGCTGGCACCGGTTCCATGCTATTTCGTGAACATCCAAAAATCGTTTCTAGAAAGTTTTTCCTGAAAAATCAGAACACAGTTGGCGCCAGCTCTGGCTTCCGAACTAGTGCCAGTTCTGCTTTGTTTTGCACAATTCGGGACTGCCATTTTCGTTGCCGAGGACGGGACCCAAAAGCATTTTTTTCAAATTTAGTTTTGAGACAAACAATTTTATTTTTCAAAATAGTGATTTTGAAAATTTAAAATTAATGTATTTTTCTAAAATATTGATTTTAGAATTTGTTTTATTTTTCAAAATAGTGATTTTGGAATAATAATAAAAGTATATATTTATTTTGTTTAAGCATAGTCAATGGCATGGTTGATGGTTATAGATTGAAACCAATTATATCTGATCATACATTTTACAGTTTTGGTTTTTATGAAATAGGGAAATAGGGCCTGCATGTCCTGCCTTCTCTAGAATTCTTGTGTAATTCTCTTGTCATCTAACTCCCCTCAAATGTAACTCGAGGTTTTCTCTCTTTAGGAAATTATGTAATTAGTTTACATAGGTTAGATAGGAGTAGAATTATTTTTAATTTTGGAGATGGCAACCAAAACAAGGCGAGAATGTAAGACCTTCTACTTAAATCATGCTTGAACACATAGGGTTAACTGTATTGATTTCTTTTATGGCTCAAAGAAATTAATTTAGGGTAATGTCCATAACCATACCACGTAATCACTTTATTACCATGATTATCAATTATGTGATTTATTGGTTTTTATGCATGTCATTCAACGAAATCACTAAAAGGAACAAATCCCTCAATTAATATTAAATCTAATTCCTTCCGTTAATATAGTAAGAACGAGAGTCCTTTTTCGAGACCAGGTTGTTAGGCAAACCCAAGCCTACTTGACATTGGGCATGTTCAAGCTGTGAAGTTAAATTCTTTTGGAATTAAATTCCTAATTAATAGGTTGGGTTTAACTGAATTCTTTATCCCGGTTAGGCAAACTCAAGCATTAAAAAATTTAGAAGAAAAGTTAGGGTAGCCCAAAAGGCTTTAAGATTAAAAGTTGTTAATCACCCAATGATCCGGTTGTTATATATGATGTAATTGGTATTGGATACCTACCAATGAACTTAAGGGTGGCTTGTTGGGCAAACCCAAGGCTATTCTTGAGGAATTTGGATACTAGTCCACTAGGAAAGTTTCCAACGGGCTTTCCTGAATCAGTAGTAGGGGCTATTAGTTTGAGTAAAATAGTGGAATTAAAATGCGTTTAATTAAAGTCCTAATTATTTGCATATTATGTGCATATACAAGTTGCTAATGCTCTCTATCTTTACATCTAGGTCACTTACATCATGTCTACAAACTTAAACCTATGTAGCATCTTGAAAACCAATAAGTTAACCGAATCCAACTATCTCGACTAGTATAGAAATTTGAGAATCGTTCTCAAATCGGAAAAGTTGCTCTACGTGCTAGATGCTCCTATTCCGCCACCACCAGCTCAAGATGCTTATGCTGATGAGCATGCTGTCCACAGAAAGCACAAGGAGGATAGTGATACAGCATCATATATTATGCTGGCATCCATGACTCCTGAGTTGCAAAAACAGCACGAGTATATGGATGCTCAATTGATCATTTAACATCTACGAGAGCTATTTGATGCCCAAGCCAGAACTGAGAGATACGAGATCTCGAAGCAACTATTCCGTTGCAAAATGGCAGAGGATTCTTCTGTGGCCAATCATGGGTTGAAGATGCTGGGCTTAATTGAGAAGCTTGGATCTCTCGAGTTTGCAATGGATCATGACCTAAGTATTGATTTAATTCTACAATTTTTGCCTAATAGTTTCTTACAATTTATGATTAACTATCAGATAAACAAGATTAAGTCCACCATTCCTGAATTAATCAATCTTCTCAAAACTGTGGAGTCCTCCATGAAGAAGGATTTCAATGCAGTTTTAATGGTAGAATTTTCATCTTCCAAGAATAAAGTTTAAAAGAAGAAGAAGAAGGCTTCTATGAAGCCTAAATGTAACACCCCACTACCTAGTGTCGACAGGGCCGGGGATGTCGCCCCATCCAAAGGATAAGGGGTCTTTATAACTAGGTCACACAATCAAAATAATAGAATAAAAATAATACTTTAAACTTAAAATTTATTACAAACTAAGAATTCAAAATAAATCCATAAATAAAATTATCCATTCTCAACTCCCAAAGCATTACACAAAATAAATATCAGAAAAATCTTCCAAGGCAGGCTACAACTAGTTACTCATCCCCACAGCAGGATCGACCTAAAATCATGGTAAAAAGGGTGATGAGAGAAAAATTTCAGTAAATCCGTGTGTGCTTTGAGTGTTCAGTGAAAACAGTTCATGAATGTAAAGTGTAAAACCTTCGTAAGAGAAATACTGGCAAGCAATAAATAATAGTCAAAATCAAGAGCGTTGTTTTGGCTTTTCCAACCATACATGTTCAATAAAATCAACCACTCAAAAAGGTGATCATGGGTTACCACACGTTGGGCTCCATAACCAGTCAGAATGCCACACTTTGTGCAGACTGACAAAAAGTAGGTGATCAGCCTACTGGGCAAGATACTCCTCCTCTATACCCAAGCAAAATCGATTGTCCATTCCGGCAACACATAGTCCACTTGACTGAAACTGCTAGCTCGAACCGGCACAACCTACTGGACTGACATCTTATCCGGGAAGGACTCACCCCTCAGGGGTGGCCACCTACTGAGAGACTTAGCCTAACCCTTCAAAGACTAGTCCTAGCAGTCCACTCTTATTGAGTACTCAACGTAACTTATGGCACTTGGGGAAAAATGAAATAAACATAGCTCCACTTTAGAATGGCAATTAAGGATTTTCGAAGTTTGAGATAAAGTTGGTTTTAGAAAGAATTTTGAGTTTGGGTAAAACTGTTTATTGATTTTCAAATAATTTGTTTGCTTGAAATAAGAAAGGAAATAATCCTCAATTGCCTTTACAAAAATGAGTGACCACGCACTCCACAATTGGCTTGCCATAGAACCATTTTGCATTCATTAGGTTTTATGTAGGAGCTTACCTAATCCTTAGCTTGAGATACAATAAAGGTCTTCAACAGCTGACCTAACCCCGCTTGGGGTAAATATATACCATAATTAAACTTAAGCCAAAATCCACTTTCACAAATAAAACTAACTCAAATTACTACACCCATGATCCTAGTGTCCCAAGCTTTAAGGCCCAATAATAAATAAAAAGGGTTTATAAGTTAAGTCTAATTTGATAGTTAAAATAATTAGTGTTTTGGGAAATAGGTACTAATAAGTTGAATGTTTAAATCTTGCTAAAAATAAATTAGAGTTTATTTGATGAAGGGTCCTAGGACCTAGATGTAATTATTTAAAATAATAATCTATTGATAATTAATTGTTAGAAATTAATTTGTAACTAAAATTAATTGCAAGTAAATTTTAATAGGTTTTGATCAAAAGATAATAACTGAAAGATAATAAATTTTAATGGTATTTATGAATATAAGACTCACAAAATTAATATTTTACTTATTATGATTATTTATATAAAATGTTTTATTTGATATTATTATTATTATTATTATTATTATTATTATTATTATTATTATTATTATTATTATTATTATTATTATTATCATCTATATATTTTATTTCTGTAATAAAAGCTATCATTTATTTGACTAAAATATCACTATTTTATGTAAAAGACCAAATCCACATTTTCTAGGGTTTTCGAGATCTACTAGCAAAAATTATAATATTAATAATTTTATTGATGAAATAAAATTAGCTTAGGGACAATTAGATCATGATCATATTTCCATTTGCTAATCACAATCATGAACATACACTCCACTTCAATTCATTAAATCATCCCAATCATGAATAAATGCATAGATCTAAATTTACCAAGACATAATCCAACCTCTACTAGCATAAACATATTCATGGCTTTAACAATCATACTTGAATATAAATCTTATTCCCCAAAGGTGACATAATCCCTAATATGCTTGAACACAAATACCACTCATGACATGGAGACATGCACTAAACCCTAAAAACATCATACAATCAACCAAGACAATCAACTCATGCATCAATCCCATCTCCATCATATACACACATTTATTCATGCTTCAATCTCAACTCATCACAATAATACATGCTCAAACCTCAAACATAATCCATGTCATTTCAATATCACCCTAGATACATGAATCTAGAATTTAAAAAGATAGTTGAAGGAACTTACTTGATTGATGAGTACCTTGGAGGAGTTTCGAATGGATCTCAACTCTTAGGAGACTAGATCCGTCCAAGAGAGATGAAGAAAGCATGGCCATGGTTGAAGTCACCATTCAGCCAAGAGAGAGAGAGAGAGAGAAAAGAAGAAGAGAGTCCATTAGTATGATTATATACATATATGTTCATTAGAAGTTGAAGATTAGTGAAGATGATGTTGATTGAACAAGCTTACCTTAGAGGTGTTCTTGAGCCTTCACAAAAAATACTGGTTTCGATTTAAAGGAGAGAGTTGGATTTTGGAGTTTGATGTTAAAAGTAGTATGAATGGATTCACAGAAGTGAGTAGGTGAAATTTGGATTTTTTTTGAAGAAGATTGAAGTGGTTTGGAGGGGTATTAGGCGTATGGATGCTAGTAGGTGTTCTTGAAGGTTGAAAAGAATGGAGAGGATTTGATTGAAGCTGCCGAAATTCTGTGGGAAGGAAGTGGCCGAATTGTTTGAGGGGTTTTGCCAGTTGAATTTTTTGGTTTGATAGGAAAAGGAAAGGCTGGTTGTTTGAAATCCTAAAAGAATAATTTAGTGAATCAAATTTGGAAACAAAATATGGCAAGAAGATATTTGATCAATGGAGAGCTTTTTGGAAACTGCAATGGCCGACTGTTGGCTAGGGATTCTGTTGGAATGAAAGCTGTTTGAATCAGCTTAATGGTGGCTGAAAAGAGGGAGTACAATGGTGAAGGAAGATCTGGTTGTTTAAGGGATGTTTTATGGAAGTTTACTAAATTAGGATTGCTGCAATTTTGGTCTTCAATCAAGGCTTGATTGGAGTAATTGTTGGAGATATTTTAGGGGCAACCATGACTGGTTTTTTGAGTAGAAGGTTGGGGAAGACAATGGAGTTCAGTTCACGGCTGTTCAAGAGATGTTTGAATAGAAAGATGAGGGAGTTTCGGTCAGGGCTGAAAAAGGAAACAATGCTGGAAAAATTTCTGTACAGGATTTCGCAAGTTGCTGGAATTTTCTGGGCAGCTTTTGCTGCCATTTTTTAGTTAGTTTCTAGAGGGTTTGAAGGGGATTTTAGAGGTCCTTCAAGGCTGGTTTCCAGCCTTCTTTGTGGAGGAAAAACGTGGCTAAGGTGCTGGGAGAAAATTGGAAAAAAAATAGCTTGGTTTAAGCTCACCTAAGCTACGAATTTATCCAGAAAATTTTCTGGTTTTGGACAGCATTTGTACAGTCCGAATTTGGCCCTAAAATTTCATATTCCAAGCTAGTCAAGAGGGCTATTTTCTGGCAGCATTTGAGAGGGAATGATGGCTGAATTTTCGACACCTTGAACGCACAACAAGCTGGAAAAAATTTCAGATTACTTCATGAAGAAAATGAACATGGCTAGAGTGGGGTTTTGAAGGTTCAACCATGGAATTTAATCTCTTGGGAACCTTCCCCGAATCGTACCCATTTTTGGTCCATAAGATCTTACACTTAGAAATTTTTTAACCTTCAGAGCCACAGCACTTTACTGAAATTTTCTGGAATGAAATTGGCTAGAACAAATTAACCAACCTAATGAATTGAGAAGTAGGAAAAACTAAGGATCAAGAAGGGTATGAATTCCCTTAGGAATTTTTGTAGGGCACAAAAGTAGGATTAGGATACTCCTATCATGTCTTCCCTAGGACAACACCTCTACCTTTCTCTAAAGCACACAAGGCCAAAAATACAACCTTCCCAAACAAAAATAAAATTTTATCATGGTAAAGCTCCAATGATGGAATTTGAATCCAAGACCTCAAGAATTAATTCTAAAGCTCTAACCACTAAACCACAACAACTCTTGTTCTTATTTTCTCTCCAAAATATTTTTCCTATTTAATCCTCAAACTATCTCCCTATTTTCACCTCAAGCAAAAATTATCATTTTGTCATTCTTACTCATAAAAGTAATTAAGCCCTCGAGACTATAAAACACAAATCTAAAGCACATAAAATCATACAAAAATATATTTAAACATGCAAATAAATATGATATACATTTTAACCCCCTTACTCTAAGGTTGGTTTCGACTGGGGTTTCACACCAAAGGTGGTGTGAACAAGAAGGACGCAACTACTAAGAGTCCATGCCATCATTGTGGGAAGATGGGCCACTGGAGGTGCAACTGCAAAACCTACTTGGAGACCATTAAGGACAAGAAGCAGAAAGACAAGCTTACATGCACTTCTACTTCTTCTCCAGGTATGTTTATTATTGAGATAAATACTACCTTTAGAAATGAGATATGGATATTGGATACTAGATGTGGATCTTATTTGTGCAATAACTTGTAGGGACTAAAGAGCAATAGAAGGCTAGTGAAAGACGATGTGGACCTACGTACTGCAAAAGGGGCCAAAGTTGCTGCACTTGCTGTGGGGACATACGAGCTGAACTTGCCTTCAGGATTAATTCTAGAACTGCAAAACTGTTATTTTGTACCAATTTTAATGAAAAATATTATCTCAATTACGTGTTTAGACTTATATGAATTTTATTTGATATTTAAGAATAAATGTTGTTCTTTTTCATTGAATGATATTCATTATGATTCAGCAACTCTGGTTAATGATTTATATGTTCTAGACTTGGATAATCCAGTTCTCAATATAAATAATAAGAAACCTAAAATGGATAACTTTAACATCTCTTAGTTATGGCATTATCGTTTGGGCCATGTAAACGAAAATCGTGTTTCTAAGTTACACAAACTTGGTGACTTAGAGTAATTTGATTATGAATCATATGGCATGTGTGAATCTTGTTTACTAGGCAAAATGACTAAAACTTCTTTTCCAGGAAAAGAAGAACGGGCCAAGGAGTTATTAGAACTCATACATTTTGATGTATGTGGCTCAATGTCAATACAAGCAAGATGAGGTTATAACTATTTCATAACTTTTATCAATGATTTCTCACGACACAGGAATTTGTATTTAATGAAATACAAATCTGAGGCCTTTGAAAGGTTCAAAGACTTCAAGAATGAAATAAAGAAACAACTTGGCAAAAGATTAAGACTCTAAGATCTGATCGAGGTGGAGAATACTTGAGCCAAAAGTTCCTGAGTTAACTTAGAGATAATGGGATATTGTCTCAATGGACTCCACCACATACACCTCAACATAATGGTGTATTTGAGAGAAGGAATCGAACCCTTCTAGACATGGTACGGACTATGATGGCTTTTACAGATTTACCAAAATTGTTTTAGGGATATGCACTAGAGACTTCTGTTTATGTACTAAATAGAGCTCCGAAAAAAAGGTTGATTATAGCCCATTTGAGATGTTCTTTGGTAAGAAACCAAAGTTATCTCACTTGCAAGTATGAGGTTGTTCTATTTTTGTCAAACGGCCACAGTCAGACAAACTTGATATTAAGTCTGACAAATGTTTTTTTGTTGGATATCCGAAAGAATCTTTCGAATATTACTTCTACCTACCCTTCAAAAACAAATTGTTTGTTTCGAAGCATGCCGTCTTCTTAGAGAAGGAGCATATGCTCAAAGGGGACAATGAGAGTAAGATTGAACTTAGTAAAGCTTATGAAGTTCAAACAAACAAGGATCAACCGTCTTACCCCACATCTATTGAGAGAATAGATGAACCTTCTAATACATAAGAACCTCATAGATCTAGTAGGATACGTGTGGCACTTGAGAGATATGGATTTCTTATAAGTGACCACGATGACGTATTGCTCATAGATGAAGATAAGCCTACTACCTACAAGGATGTTCTGAATAGTTCAGAATTTGGAAAATGGCTTGAGGTCATGAAGTCAGAGATGGATTCCATGTACGAAAACCAAGTATGGACTTTGGTTGATTCACCCAAATGAATTAAATCTATTGGGTGCAAGTGGGTTTTCAAGAAAAAAACGAACATGGATGGTAACTTAGTTACCTATAAAGCACGTCTAGTGGTGAAGGGTTATAGTCAACAACATGGTATTTACTATGATGAAACCTTCTCGCCAGTAGCCATGTTAAAAGCTATCAGGATACTCCTAGCCATTGCTACTCATCATGATTATGAGATTTGGAAAATGGATGTGAAAACAGCTTTCCTAAACGAAAATTTGACTGAGGAAGTATATATGACACAACCTGAGGATTTCACATCCAATGATAGCACAAAGATGTGCAAGTTGTAAAAGTCCATTTATGGACTTAAGCAAGCTTCTAGGAGTTGGAACATCCGTTTTGATAAAACAATCAAAGAGTTTGGTTTCATTCAAAACATGAATGAGCCTTGTGTATACAAGAAGGTTAGTGGGAGTGCAATCATTTTCTTATTGCTTTTTGTAGATGACATATTGCTAATAGGAAATGATATACCTGTCTTGCAAACGGTTAAAGTTTGGTTGTCTAAACAATTCTCCATGAAAGACCTTGGAGAAGTAACCTATATTCTTGGAATAAGGATCTATAGAGATAGATCCAAAAGGTTGTTAGGTCTTTCGCAGTCTATATACATAGATAAAATGCTAAAGAGGTTTAGCATGGATCAATCCAAAAATGGATTCTTACCCATGTCACATGGTGTAAGCTTTTCAAAGTCGATGTCTCCCAAAACACAAGTTGAAAGGGATCACATGAGTAAGATTCCATATGCCTCGACGTTGGATCTATCACGTACGCTATGATATGTACTAGGCCCGATGTATCTTATACTCTCAGTTTGACGAGAAGATATCAATTTGACCCTGGTGAGGGTCATTGGGTAGCTGTAAAGAACATTCTTAAGTACTTACGAAGGACTAAGGATATGTTCATCGTATATAGAGAAGGTGATTTGAAAATAAACAGGTATACTGATGCCAGTTTTCAATTTGACAAAGATGATTTCAAATCACAATCTGGCTACATGTTTACATTGTACGGAGGGGCAATAAGTTGGAAATGTTTCAAACAAGAGACTATTGCCAACTCTACGACAAAAGCTAAGTACATAGCTACTTCTGATGCAGCTAAGGAGGCTGTTTGGATCAAGAAGTTCGTGACGAAATTGGGTGTGGTTCCTAGTGTTGTTGGTCCAATAACTTTGTATTGTGACAACAACGGAGCCATTGCACAAGCAAAGGAGCCACGGTCTTACCTATGATCCAAATATGTACTGCAACGCTATCATCTAATCCGGGAGAACATAGATAGGAATGATGTAAAGATAGAGAGAGTTTCCACGGATGAGAATATAGCTGAACCGCTTACAAAAGCACTATCCCAAAAGAAACATGATTATCATGTTGACTCATTCGGTATTAGATATATGAATGATTGGCTTTAGTGCAAGTAGGAGTTTGTTAGTGTTGTGCCTTAGAGGCAATCACTTGTACATTGTATATGACACATTTTATTTTAATAAAATGCATTATTTATTTTACAGTTTCTTTTGTTTACTTTTAAGTAATATAACTGTTCGATAAAGTTCCTAGTACAACACTGTGTTAAGGAAATCATGATAGAGATAATGATATGAGATTTCTACTACACTGTATAGTGTTAGTACTTAAATAGTTCCTAATCGTAGTATTAATGAGACAAGACATCATTAATGCGCTAAGACTAGCATGTGTTAGACTTTTTGATTTGATCAGATGGTTGTTCTCATATCCGTGAGTATTGAGATACTCAAAGTTAACACATGGATACTTGTTAATGGAATAAGTTCATTGGATGACCTAGCTTTGAGATAATCACATGGATAACTATTTAGTGTCAGTGATATAATCTCAATATAGCAAACGTACAAGTATCCTTAGACTTGAGATCTCCAAGGTACTTTATTTGCTGAGCATTGTACTTTGATTCCAATCTCCGGAGCTCGATCCAGGGCCGCCTATGAGATGGATATTGGGTACATTGTGAGGTAAACAAAAATAGTTGAGAATGTCAATAAAGGATTCACCATTCCTAATAGTAGGGATGAATATCTCACAACCACTTGTATGAATAACTACTTGAGAAGTCCTTGGCCAAGGTGATTGTGTATTGGAAACAGTTCCAATTGATACACATCTAGAGTAGTGGGTTCCTGGTACAAGTACTATGTATTCAGGCCAAAATTAATTTTGGTGGGAGTTGGCACTAATTTCGTACTCCAAACCAAATGAGATATTGTATGGTGAAAGGAGTTAATTGCACTGTAGTTTGTTATTGAAGGGTTCATGCCAAGCCACTTGACTTTTTGGACTCTTGGGTGGTCATGATGTATTGCTAGATACCACTCATGATCTGGGAATATGGGTTTATTAATTGATAAATTAATAAACCAATCCTAATTAGAATTAATAGGATTAATTCTAATTAATTATGGATTATTAATCTCAAAGACGTTTGGATTAATTCATGTTCACTACCAATTGATTGAGAAACCTAATAGGTCACACACAATAGAGGATTATACACTCAAGATGTTATTTGATAACATAATGGGGTTGATTGAGAGAAAGAGAAATTGTTGTGGACAAATTATAATTAGTTATAATTTATGTTTCAAATTGTAATTGTGTGAACTTGATGTTTCTAATTACAATTAGGGAACTCTAATTGTTTTAGAATTCCAAATTTTTAGTGAATTTTTCGATTTTACGATGATATAACCGAAAAACCCTAGTGTGGAATTCACATGAAAATTGCAGCCACCTAAACCTTCTCTTCTTCTTCTCTCTCTTTTGATTGTTCTTGTGAAGAACCCTAGCCGCCATCTTTTTCTACTAGCACAGGAAATTTTGGTGCTTGAGTATTCCTCTGTGTGGATTACTGTTAGAGATAATCACACACTGTGATTATAGTGGTTAGACGTTCAACTCTTGTGAAGTTGGATCAAGAGGATTGCTAGATTGCACCTTGACTTGAAGAATAAATTTTTGTTCTTCGGACGATCAAACAAAAGTAAAAGATGTTTCCTTTATTATCTTTATGTCTTGTTTTTCACACATAAGCGGGTCTTGGGATGGTATCTCGTTTTATTCTTCCGCTGCGCCGTATAGGATACAAGCCTGAGATACCCAACAATTTTTACAGCTCGACTTCATGCAAAATGACATTATGTTGGACCTTGTTAAGGTTAGGCCACATGGCCTCACAAGAGCGCCTAGATTTGCTGGCAATAGATCTAAGCCTAGAAATGGCTGTGTAATTTTATGGCCATGCAATTTTCGTATTGGAATTGCCCAGCCCTCAATTTGGGTGGGACTATTAAAGAGAATAGAAAAGAATACAAACAGACATACATATACATATGTATACATACATACATATATATATATATATTGAAAGTTTGGAGGGGAAAGAAAAGCACGACAATAACAGGATAATTTTACAAAAATAGCCTTTGCCTTTGTTATTGGTACATCCCATGGCTTTATCACTCTGATCATTCCATCGCTATGATGATAACTACCCTACCACAACATATGGCTTCATCACTCCTACAACCCACCACCATGACGATGATCCCCACTCCCTACCACCACAAAGCTCTTCTCTTCTCTCTTTTTTTAATCCCAATCACATATCTAAGCCTAAAAAAAAATAAAGGGGAGTTGAGAATAATTTTCTCTCCCAATCAACTATAAATTTGCTAAATTTCCTTCATTTGTACACTAATTTTGTTTAATTTCATGATTTAGTCCACAAATCTCTCTTAGTAAAATACTTTTTGTCAAAAATTCCACTCAATTAAGTGATTCCTCTATAAGTAGGTGTGAGGTGTTGCCCAAAAAAAAAAAAAAAAAAGACATAGTATGAGAAATAGGAGGAAAAAGAAAGAAGACAAGGGCTTGATTAGAATTTGAAATGTTCTAAACCTTCATCCTTTATCATCCATTTCTTTTGAAAAGTGTAAAAATATTATACTTTTATGTCTTCTTTCACTTAATCTTTATATGTTGTTTTGTGTGATTGAGGGCGATTTCTACTCATTTTGTACATTTATATGTTTGTAGGTATTTTTAATGAAAAATGAGTGAAATCTAGAGTGTAATAATGAATTTGGATGAATGGATCATTGCCAAATAATTTGGACACACTTAGAACAAGTTTTGAAATATTTTGGAGAAAGCTACAGTGAATGAGCATGGGATAATGCATGGCTATACATCAAACCGTGCCGAATAGAGTAAAGTTACAGGTTTCAGAAGCTAAAGTTTGATCATTATTTTTTACTAGAGGTTGCATCTCATAAATTGCCATCATATTATAGATGGTGCTTGATATTCTTTAATACTTCATGATACCCTATAAATTAAATTTTGATGAAATCGAAGAGATGGATCTTCATGGTAGTTGAAATTGATTGGTAAATGATGATGATGATGATGATGAATCTTCTCTACTTATAATATTAGAACTAGAATAAGAAGACTCAAACTCATACGAGTTATACATATCGGATAAAGCTTTAATCATTTTATCTTTTATATCTTTTATCATAAGTTGCTTAAGTATTGAAGATTCATTAAAATATAATGTTTTATAAAAATATTCAATAATACTATGAAATCTAGAAGTTTTTTATAAAAATATTCAATAATACTATGAAATCTAGAAGTTTTTACTCAAGAATATAAATATAATGCCATATGATATAAAATATGAATATCTTCATAATATTACTTATATTTTTCAACCATACTTTTTATAGAAGAACCATATTAGGGATGCATCATATGCTAACTAAAAATATGTGCTACTTTAGTAAGTGTAGGAAGAATATGATGAGTAATTGGATAATAAGATCCCGATAAAAGTTAGGTTGCTTCTTTAAAAGTAATTAAATTAATACAATTTTCAAAATAGTAACAGTGAGTTGAGGTTGAAAATTGTTATTGTTATAAAATTCAAGAAGTTGATTTTGATTAGGTATAACACTTTTAAACATATCAAAAGCTGAATTCTTTCTAGTTTTACAATCTAATCTAAATTTATTAAAAGAAATACCTTGTTTTCGGCATAAAAATTTAAAAATTTGAAGTCTAGTTGGTGAAGTTTTAATAAATAAAACAACATTTCTAATTATATTAATAGTACCATTAATATATTTATATCCTTCCTTAACATATAAATTAAGTATATGACATCACACCTAGTATGCAATAAAATACTATCTAATATATGATTTATATTAATTTTCAAAATTGTTATATCGGAATCATTATTTGTACCATTATCTAAAGAAATATAAATACTTTTATTTAATATCCTATATTCACAACATGTTTGAGTAATCATTTTAGCTAAATTGCTACCTAAATGAGGATATTTAAATAATTTAAAACAAATAATTCTTTTTTGTACTAGCCAACCATGATCGATCCAATGACATATAATGCACAAATAAGTCTCTTTAGTAATTGCACTCCAACTATCACAAGTAAGAACAAAATTTCCAATTATAAGAATCAAACACGGCTATAAGACATTCTTTCACCTTTTTGTATATCTTTATTATGTCACTTTTTAATATTGTTCTAGAAATCCTTTTAAATGCAGGTTGGTAATTGTATTGTATGAATTGTTCATAATGTCGATTTTTAGAAAAAATAGAAGGTAATTTAGTTTTAACAATAATTTTTTTTAGCAAACCCAATTCTAGTTTTTCTATAGTTATATTGAAAATTACCTATAATTTGACGTCCCATAGCTTGAATTTGTCGTTGTTAAGTAAGCTTTCTAACCAATTATAATGTGACATTTTTATGTGTCTAACTAATGTTTCCGTTCCTCCTCCCCTCTTATGTGCATATATCGTCTTACAAATTTTACATGTTGTCATATCATTATCATTATACTTTTCAAAAAAATTCCAAACCATAGATGCTTTTGTTTAACTATAGCTTTCGAAGATTCACCATCAAGCTAAGGCACGCCCATGCATATTAGATTTAAGATTAATACTTGGTTGTTGTACACTAGAGCCTTCATCTTCATCCAAAGATTCACTATCTGGCTAAGACACACCCATGCATATTAGATTTAGGATTACTACTTGGTTGTTATACAGTAGAGCCGTCATCTTCATTACCTATTTCATTGTTTATTAAATTCAAGGTTATATGTATATTGAACTCAAAATTTGTAGATGATTGTGAAGAAGAAAAATAATAAATGTTGATGTGGATCTATTTTTCAAATACTTATTATATAAACTAAATAAGAACAATCAATTAAAATTTAAATAAAAGTTCAAACAAACAAATAATAGTTCAAATAAAATGAAATAAAATATTAACAAATAATAAAATAAGAGAATTGAAAAATATAAATAACTTGTAAATTAACTTAAAATTAAACAAATAACTAAAATAAATAATTAATTAATAAAGCTAAAAAATAAAAATGTAGGATTAAGAAACACTAGCAAGTTGCTGACTAAGAAATAATAACACTTTATTAAGCTTTACTTCTTATATTCTTCAAGACTTGAACTATTCACTATTCCGCCACTTAATAATCTTCTAAAATGTGAAGAATTTACTTGAAGAATTCAAATATATATATATATATATATATATATATATATAATAAATTCAATTATAACACTTTTTGTGGAGAAAATGGAGAAAATTGAAGATTATGAGAGTAAGAAGAATGAAAATAAACAGTTTGGGGAGAATTAGAGAGGGTTAGAAAGTATTTGGTGAGTTTTGAGGGGAATTCAAGGGTATTTATAGAGTTTTAGAGGTTGACGGGGTGAAATAGCCGTTGGGGGGCTAAAATGTAAAAAAAAAAAAAATTAGAAAACCGTTAGGGGGCCAAATCGTCAAGTAGATACCTCCACTTTATTGGTTCGAGGACCACCCTATGGACTAGCCCACTACAATGGAGTCAGTTCCGTATCCGGTCCCAGACCGGCACAGGGAGCCCAAATGGACTGAACTAGCCCATATGCCATTGCTATGTGTAATTTGATATTAGTGATGCATTAAGATGCTTATCAATTTTATTTGTTATTTAAGACACGATTAGTTTAATTGGCACTGAGTCATTAGTTAATTAATTAAGTTGAATTAAATTATGAATTAAATTAGGGATTAATTATAGGTGCTAAGTAAGGTTAATTTAATTTGGTAAAGATATGGATTAGTGGGACTAAGTGGTATCCTAACACCAATTGCTCATAGGATAATTTTTGTGTATGACAAATTTCCAAATTGATGTTTAAGACATATTTCTAAAGATAGTTAGTTTCTTAATTGGTTTGGATGTTTATTTCCTATTTCCTATTCTTATTTCTTAGTTTCCTAATTTGTTTATGTTAAGAATTCTTAATTTTGTTAATATTTTCCCCTAGTTTTCTATTTATTTAACTATTAGAATTGATTGAGATTAGATATTAGTAAGATTATTCACAAGATTAATTGAAAATTCTTGTAAGATTGATCCTTACTGTCCACTACTACTTAGTTATAGGTTGGGTGGTTAATTTGTGAGGACTACATCATTTGTACCTGTATTTATGTATGTTTAAAACCTCAACAACAACTTTCTCTCTACCTATGAAGAGAAAGAAACTTTTCCCTTCCTTTCTCCAAAAACTCCCAAATGGTTAGAAATTCGCTTCTCTTGCACTCCAATTCCTTCTTTTCTTCCCCACTTCTCTCCTCCAAAACCAGCCATTTTCCCATCATTTCGAGAACCTAGATCCCTACACCTAATCCAATAGATTTAGAGCTAGTTTGTGAGTTTAGGAAAGACTAGAAAAGAAGAGAATTTTTATTTTGAATGTTGTTTGGGAGTTTAGATAAGGAAAGAAAATAACTAATAATTTTTCATTTCGGAGTAGAAAAGAAAAGAGATGTCATTAGAAGAAAGATTTTTTAAAATAAACCCATTAAATACGCTGCACTAACACTACCATGGTTATCATCATCATTCCTCTAGCCAAAACTAAAGATTCATCCCATCTTTGTCACCAAATCTCCACTTCTTCCATCTTCTAATCACAATTTCAAGCACAATTTCACCACTTGGGAGTTTTTGAAGGAAAAAAGAGAAGAAATTTAGAATGGTCAAACCTTTGCTCAATAGAAAAAAAAAATGTACAAGTCAGCTTTTTTGGAAGTACAATTATATGAAGCACATCTGTTGCTTGGGTATAAAAAGATATATTTTGATAAAATATGAAACTCCTTATTTGACTAGAATTTTGGTGGAAAAGAAGTGAATTTCTAGTTTTATCCCTAAAAGGTCAACCAAAAAACTACTCGAAAGGACCAAGTTGGCAAAACAAAATAGTTTGGGAATGAAAAAATTGAGAAAAAAATATTATGGATCAAAATGGTCAAACTAAAATAGTTTGGAGACGATATTGGCAAATTTTCAAATTTTTAAAAGTGAATTTCCACTTTTACCCTTAAAAAATGTGAAGGTCAGTCGAAAAACTGACCAGAATGACCAATTTAGCAAAACAAAAATAGTTTGGGGAAGAAAAAAAATCGAGAAACAAACATTAGAGACCAAAATGGCCAAACTAAAATAGTTTGGAGATGAAATCAGTGAGTTTTTCAATGTTTTAATATGCAAAGATTACAAATTAGCGGTCAATTTTAAAAACAATGAAAATATTAGCAAAATATTACACTTGCAAAATTTAAATATTGATGTAATTCTTTTGGGTAACTTTCCATCACGAGCGCCCTCGCCAACCCTATCTTGAGATACTATTTATGAACTTCCATTTATATAAACTAAATTCTATTAAGATATTAGCATAAGGGTTTTAGACAACTTTGTCGCCCAAAATTAGTGACAAAACCATTTCTTGTCAAAATCAACAAATCACATCTTTGTAAAATTTCAAAATTTTGTAATCATATAGTTAAGTTGGGCTACTTCTGTAGAATCAATTATAATTAGAAAAAAAAAATGAAAAGTTGGCAAATTAATCAGTCGTCTTAGTGGAAATAATCCGTCTCACTTCATCTCTAACTTCAAATTTTTTTAAAAAAAATTTTAAAAATTTATAGTAAATAAAATTTTTAAAAATAATCTATTTCATCACCAAATTTTAAAATTTTTGAAAAAAAGATTTGGTGAAAAAATAAATTTCTTTGGAGACAAAGGTGGAAATAATTCATTTCTACCTCTCCTCCAATTTTTAAATATTTGTGAAAGATTTGATTTTTTTTTATAAAAATAATTTGTATCACTTATGAAAGTAGGTAAATTAATCAGTAATCTTAGCATCAAAATAATGTGTCTAAAGGTAGCATCTCTAAAGTTGGGGATGGAAATTTTCTTTTATCTCCAACTCATAGAAATGGATATTTTCGTCTATGATCTATCTTCAGAATGAAGACAATGGTGAAAATAATCCGTTTCTATTTTGTCTCTAACTTAAAAAACTTTTAAAAAGATTATAGTAAAACTAATTCATCCCCAGCTTTTAAAATCTTAAAAAAAAGTTGGTGGAAAAAAATTTTCTTTGGAGACAAAGGTGGAAATAATCCATTTCTATTTCTACTCCAATTTTTAAATATTTTTAAAAGGATTTGGTGACTTTTTTTTTAAAAATAATTTATTTCACCTTTGAAAAGTTTGTCAATCAATCAATAATCTTGGCATCAAATCATGTGTCTAAAGGTGACATTTGGGTATTTTTGTCAATGATCTATCTCCATTATGAACGCAATAGTGAAAGTAATCCGTCTCTATTTTGTCTCTAACTTTTTAAAAAAATTTTAAAAAGATTTGATAAAAAAAAAATAAGAATAGAAAATTTCATTTATCTCTAACTTGTAAAAATGGATATTTTCGTATGTGATCTATCTCTATTAAGAAAATAAAGGTGGAAATAATCCGTCTCTATTTCATCTCTAACTTTTAGAAATTTTTAAAAAGATTTGGTATAAAATAAAATTTTGAAAAAATAACCTAATTTGTCACTAACTTTTAAATTTTTTTAAAAAAAGATTTGGTGAAAAAATAAATTTCTCTTGGGACTAAAGTGGAAATAATCGAATTCTACTTCTCCTCCAATTTTTAAATATTTTAAAAATATTTGGTGAGTTTTTTAATGAAAATATTCTCTTTCACATCTAGATTAGAAATGATTTGATAAAAAAGATTTTTTTAAAAAAATTTGGTGGGGTCAAATTGACAGGACCATCTATGAAGTTACTCAATGTTGCAGCCCCGATTCAATTCAGACCGTGATAAACCTTAGAACAGGATGAATAAGTTTTATGACAAGCAAATACAAATTTTTAAAGATTTTCTAAGATCTACAATGAGACCGAAAATGGGTAAGTTTCAAAAGAGAACCTTTTCTGTTCAGATTTTAATGCAATTAGGGATCTTTTAAAGTTCACCAAATAATGAGAAATAAACTATGTCAAAAAGGACAGATACTAGATCAACAACTAGTTCTTTCTTCAACATAAATATGTTTAACCAAATTAGTAAATGCAAATAGAAGTGCTATGTTTTCTAATCAGTTGAATAGTGAAATTTCAGTCATAGAGTTCGAAATAAATGCAAGAGAATGGACCCAAAGATTTATAGTAGTTTGATTCTCAAATGATCTACATCTACTACCTTAAGCACGCACTTAAGAATTTTAACTCAGCCACTAAAATTTTTTTCCCCAAATCAATAGTGGTAGGTAACACTAATCTTATAATAGAGGGTTGCCACACTTGGTTTTATTCCCAACCTCTATATACCAAACAATTAAGTCTCACCCCAATTGGGTTTTACTTCCTTAACCTTGACACGATTCAGATTTATGAGAGAATATAGATTTAGCTCATAGATTGAGCGAATGTATACCAAATAAAGCAGCTACACCTTTTTACCTTTAGAACAATAGATCTCACTTTGAAGCACAATGTGGATGAGGGATTTTTGTTTTTCAAGTGTCTTAGGATGCTTCTAAAAGTGTTTGTGCAAATCCCTTACTGAAAATCGTGTTTAAATGGCTTTTATAGGGGAAAAAATCAAAGTCACAATGGTTAGTAATGACGGGTTGCTACTATCAGCTTTTGCAAGATTTTGGACTCACAGAATAAAAAATTGTGTGTTCAAAAAGTGTATCCAAAATAACATTTTGTGCCACGAAGTATATTTTGAACAACTTTAAATTTTGGCACTTTGGAAACAGGCTTCGGAGGGGCGTTTTAGATTTAGAAGTTTGTTCAAAAACGACTCTACCAAAGTCCCGAAAACTTTTCTTCTAAAATTCTTTTTATAGACAAAACATGGATAAGAAGAATACCCTCTTTTTGAAATAGTTTTGAGTGCTTCAATATGAAATAAATTGAATTTAAGGTAAAGAGACATAAGAAATACAAATAATACCTTGATTATAATTTTCTAGTCTATAATTCTTCAAAAGTCTTCATAGTATGCAACTTCTTTAGGTAAGATCTTGATTTGATCAATCCTTCTTGTACTTCATCATCTATAAGTTGGTTAGCAATCCTTATTGTAAGACTTGAAGAACCGTGGTTAAACATGTCATGATCCAAAAAGTATATCATATACAAATCACACATGTTAGTCCATATTAATGTTTGTCATTTATCAAAGAATGGGAGAAAGTCCTTTGGGCTAACAAATAGCAATGGCAAATGGGCCGGCTGTAGGTTTATGCTAGGCTAGTCTAGGTCAATTCGTTGGCCTTGGGACCGGCATGGACCGACGTTGAGGACTATTGGGTCCGCAATTCCAGCTGGTCAGTCGTGTAACCCTTCCCTCCCCCCTCATTTTTTTTATTTGTTTCTCATATAGTTTTTTATATAATTTAAATAACATGATTGTTTATAATTATAAAAAAAGAAGTCACATTGAAATGGTGAGAGTTTGGCTTGAATATCTACCAATTTTATTAATTAATAAAATAAAAATTACATAAGAGGGAGACTTAATGCCTAAACCTTTTTAAAAAATAGTATAATGATTAAATTTTAAATATAGCAATATCTTAAGATATTAATAAAATTAAACAATTGTGTAAGAAAAATTAAATATTATTATCCAAATATATTCAAAATACCCAACAAAGTAGCATAATTAACTAGACAGCCAAACCTTAGTAGATGACAATGTCCCTATATCATTTCCAATGAGTAAAATGTCATCTACAAATAGGACAAGAAAAATCACATTTATGCCTTCCAATTTTTTGTACACACATGGTTCATTCTCGCTTTGAATGAAACCGTAAGATTTTACGGTCTCGTCAAAATGAATGTTCCATGTTCTAGACCCTTGCTTAAGTCCATAAATGGACTTCCTAAACTTGCAAACCATATGTTCCTGGCCATTAGTAATAAAACCTTTCAGTTGGGACATATAGATGTCTTTGCTAAGATGGTCATTAAGAAATGTCATCTTGACATCCATTTGCCATATCTCATAATAGAAATGACATGCAATGACAAGGAGGATACAGATGAACTTAAGTATGGCTATTGGGGAAAATGTTTCATCATAATCGATTCTCTTTTTCTGAGTATACCCTTTCGTCACAAGCCTAGCTTTGAAGGTTTTCACCTTCCCATCCGCTCCCCTCTTCCTCTTGTATAGCCACTTACACCCAATGGGTTTTATTCCTTCAGGTGAAGCTACAAGATCCCAAACCTGATTGAAGTACATAGACTTAATCTCAGCTTTCATTCCTTCATGCCATAGATTTGCATCAGCGTCAGTAATAATCTCCTCGTATCTAGTGGGATCTTATTCCTGATAGTCAAAGACCATCTCAAAAGACTCTCCTATCTCCATCTTTCTGGAACTCTAGATACCCTCCCACTATGATGAAGCTTCGTTTGTACAGGTTCTTGATGCTGTGTCTCTTTTAATTCCATAATCGGGTATGGAGAAGTTGATTCCGAAAATAACTTCTCTTCGAGTTCTAACTTTGTTGAATCTTTAGTGTAAGTACTTTGATCATCCTCTAAGTATCTAGCATTAATACTTACCAGTACTTTCTACTCCTTGGGATGATAAAAGTAACCTCTTTTTGTCCTTTTTGGATACCCAACAAAGTAGCATAATTCTAATCTTGGTTCTAACTTGTCTCATACGATCAGTGCATAAGTTGGACAGCCCTATATCCTGAGATGATTTAGACTTGACTTATGCCCAGTCCACATCTTATAGGGTGTCCTAGGTATTGACTTGGAAGGCACCAAGTTCAGAATGTATACCGCTGTTTCTAAGGTATATCCCCAAAAAGAGATTGGAAGAGTAGTATGAGACATCATGCATCGGACGATTTCGATTAATGTCATATTCCTTCTCTTAGCTACTCCATTCTGCTAGGGTGTACCTAGCGCAGAGAGTTGGGATACTATCCCATGATGTATCATGTAATCCTTGAGCTCACTGAAGAGGTACTCTCCACCACGATCCAATTGTAAGGTTTTGATCAGTTTACTTGTCCGACGCTCCACTTCAGCCTTAAACTCTTTGAACTTATCAAAGGAGTCAGACTTGCGCCTCATCAGGTAGCCATAAGCAAACCTTGTACAATCATCCATGAAAGTGATGAAGTATTTAGAACTCCCTCTAGCTTGTGTAGACAAAGGACAACATATATCAATATGAACAAGGCTCAATATCTCCTTGACTCTATCAGTCTTTTGGGTAAATGACCTTTTGGTCATTTTTCCCATAAGGCAGGATTCACATTGAGGCAAACTTTTCAATCTTAATAAGCCCAAGGACCCATCATAGATTAACCTCTGAATCCTGGTTGAGTTAATATGATCTAACCTTAGATGCCAAAGATATGAGTCATTAATATTGGTTTTTCTCTTCTTACTTAAAGATTCGGATTGAGTGTTATTTATTTGATTATTTGTAGGATTTAAAAAAATAATTTTCCATACATGTGTTATGTACATAAAACTTCTTAATTTCTACTGATAGTAATACCAAAATTGAAAGAAACAAAATATGCACAATTTATTAGCTTTGCAACTAAAATCAAATTCTGTCTAAAACGAGGTACATTTAAAATATCCTTTAATATAATTACTTTATTACAATAAAAAATAAGATCCAACTCTCCCACTGTAAGGTCACATACTCATGCTCCATTTTCTACTTGTAGCCCATGCTCGCCCTTCTGGAGTTTTCTTATCTTCCTAAACCCTGGCAAAAAGTTACAGATATGATCAGTGGCACCAGAATCAACAATCTAAGTGGAAGTTGATCCAACCATTGAAATTGACTCTAGATAGAGAACAATACATGTAGGATTTTTCTTGGCCTAAAGTTCTAGACACTCATTTTTCCAGTGTCCTTTCTGTCCGCACCTAAAGCATTTACCTTTGGGCTTGTTGGGTTAGGCCGGTGCATTTTCCTTCTTCTTCTTGAACTTCCTGGACTTGGGCCCAATTCTGGAAGAAAAAGTCCTAACAATCATAGCCTTGAACTATGGTTTCATGACATTCACTACCACCTAGAGCTCTTTCATTAACACGATTAAACTCATATTTAACTTATTCATGTTATAGTTTAATTTGAACTAAGTAAAAGAGTCTGAAAGAGATTCGAGAACCATGTCCACTTGGCTCTCAGGGTCAATTACAACCTCTAAGACTTCTGCTTTTTCGAAAGCAGTAATCTTCTTGAGCATATACTTTTTGACTGATACTCCCTCAGCCATCTTAGTATTGATGATCGTCCTAAGAGCCTCCTGCCTTGTGGGCCGGCTCTTATCTGCGAACATCATGACTAGTGATTGGCTAATGTCATACGTAGTGGTCATGTGCTCGTGTTTAGACTGGAGCACATTAAACATGGAGGCCTACATGTAGCATCGAGCCATTTCGTTAGCCTTCTTCCATGATTTCTCAGCCTCTCGCTTCTCAGCGGTGGAACCCTCCTCAATAACAGGGCAAGTGTCAAAGAGGACATACTTATACTCCTCATCAGTGAGTATTATGTTCAAGTTCCTTTTCCAGTCCACATAATTTGGACCCGTCTGCTTATTCTCACGGAGAATGACGGCCAAAGGACTAAAAGAACCTCCACCAACCATTTCTAAAAAATAAAAAATAAAAGAAAAGTCAGTTTGTGAAAAATAAAATAATTTATGACTTTATTCTCATATGAAATCCGATAATAGTTAACCCTATCACTATTATCTTTAATATGATTAATTTGGTTCTTAGAAAAACTGACATAATTTCTTGGGAAGATTAACAGTTTCCTAAGTTAAGTGTATTAACCACCACAAATTAATTTTCCTTCTAGGTAATGATCTAGAAAATAACTCCATCATGGGATGACCATCTCTTCTCATTTCCTATGGACATTCCTCACACTATAACCTCCAACGTAAGCTGGCTGATCATAGCACGTGTCCCGAGTTATTAATTACATCAATCCATTAGTTCTAGATCCTTGTGGTATCCCCATCCTATAGAGTTCACTCCCAGGGAGACGTGAGGGGACTCACAATCTTCAATGAGGATCGTGATAGAAGTTGTGGAGCCATTAAAACCCCTCTCCCACTTAGTATTTTAAAATAAGGGTTTACTTGAAAAATATCTATTGAAATTTTCAATTAAGTTTTCTTTTAACTCAAAAATAAAATATCTAAACCCATTAAAATTTCTATGTTAAGGTTTATACCCTTTGAGAAATTTTTTCATGGATTAATTTTATTTAAGTTAATAAACTTAATAATTTCAAAATTTTTCAATAAAACTTTTGAGAGATTTTGATCTCAAGTTTAATTTGACAAAAACAAATTTTCTTGTTAAAATTCAATCCAAATGGTTTTCTATTTTAATTCACAAAAATATCTAAATCCAAAATATTTTCTATGTCAAGGATAAAATCCTTTGAGAAAATAACCAAGAATTAATTTTTTTTTAAATTAAAATTAACCATTTGATTTAAGAAAAATATTTTTCTTTGTCAAAAATTCCCAAAAGATTTTGATGTTTGAGAAAATGTGCACATAGGGTACAAAAAGAAATAAGCATGTTAGAAAACTGTAAACGTTTTCATGCTTTTCTATTCTTTTAACCTAAGTGTCCAAATAATAAAATTAAACACATTAATTAAATAATGGTATTGTTTAATCCTAAATTTCCTTTACTATTATTTTTCATGTAAAATATTCAAAGAATATTAACTATTGCAATAAAAATGACTTCATCTGGTATGGGACCAAAAATCTAAAAAGAAAAAATTTATTCCGGGTCCAATGCATCCGCCACATTGGATCATGGCCCATGGGGTTTTCCCATGGGCCGAGATCCAAGCAAGTGCCGATGACCCGGCCTGCCTCCAGCCTCACTGCGCTATCAAAATTATTAACCACGCAATTGCAAATCACAATTGCGCTTCCTCGTAGAAGCCATGCCTCCACGAGGAAGGCTTCTTCGCGCGCTGCGAGGAAGCCGTCCTTGCCATCAGATGCGGCTGCAGCTCCCCTAACAATTTTTTGCTCGGCTCAGCTAAACAACTTGGCTTCATCGCTCGATCCTTTTTCTCCAAGTTTCTCTGTGAGTTGTAGACGACTCTGGACGCGTTTTTTTCATCGATTTCGATAAAAAATCATCCAAACAACTGCCTATACCCTTAAAGATATTGGGTTTACATGATATTTATGAAAGCAATCAAAATACAGTGTTCCTTTGCTTCCACTTGCGAAGTTTATGGTGAAACTATCCATAGCAGAAAACATGAAGGATCACATATTGCATCCAAAACAAATATTTTCTTGTTTTAGTTAAGCCTAACATACTTCCTACATGTGCCAAACCATGGCTTTGATACCACTTGAAGGACGAAAATGGCAAAAATCATCAAACTGAAAACATGCTTTCAAAACGAAAAAATTTACCTTTGTATTTGAATGTCCTTTTCGACACTGAAGAAGATGTCTGTACAAGGATGCTTGAAACTATTGGATCACATACTTGTAAACGTCAACTTCGTCTCATTCACATGAAGCTTTTGAGCTTCTGAAATGGTGCCCTTTCCTCTACTGGTGAAAGCTCAAAGAAGAGGATTTCACTTGGCCTCTGTATTTCAAAAAAGGTTTGTTCTGTGAAGTGAAAAAATGAAAAGCCTAGAACTCTATTTTGCTTGATTTCCTTTTCATTTTATTCCTCCACTGAGAGAGAGTGACCAACAGCATGAAAATAGAAAGCAACTATGCTTTCTGTTATCCTTTATGCAAAACAACACGGGATCCATCCCATGTTTTTTATTTTATTTTATTAATTAATTTAATAATTAATTATTTTAAAATTTTATTTTACCCTTGGTCTTATTCATTGGACCAAATAAAATTATTTATTCTGGACTTGAACACCCATAAATAATAAGACTCAATTATTTATTTTTTGGGCTTTATTAAACAACCCAATAAATAATTAACAAGCTCAAATAGACCAATATAAAATATTATGTCTTTTATCTAGATTAATTTTCTAATTATTTAATATAGGCCTTGGGCCCTAAATAATTAATTAACCAATTAAACTAAATAAAATATATACTCTCTCTCATACCTTTTATTTTACTCTAGTCTAATAATAAATTAGACTACTTAAATAAAATAAAATAAAACCCATAATTATTAAGACCAATTCCTTAATCCAAATCTGTCAGGACTTAAGGGCCATTCTGGGGACCAAAAGACACATCACCTTGGCTACTAAAATGACCAAAATACCCCTACTATATAAATGGCTATATTTTTCACTTTAAATATTTTCTAATATCACCATAAGGAAATATTGACCCCAAGGATAATGTTACGTTAGCAAAGTCTTCGACCTACAGGTGTAATGACTAAAATACCCCTCTACGCATCGCCGTACATTTAGAGAGGAGTATACTAATACCTCTCTAATAGATATCTACCATCCTTAAACCTCTAGTCCAATGATCCACGACTCCTACAATGTTTCCACTTTCCAAGGGAGCTACCCTAAAGTAAACATCCAAGTTATGTTCCCCAGAGTCCTAGATAATTAGATCATTTGAACAGTCACAAAGGGCGATATAGCATAGAAGCTATCTTGTACAGGTATATCTTAACTAACTAGTCACATATACTCAACATACAATTATATCGGCTTTATGAAAGAATCTCAACTACAGTATATCAAAGTATATGCTTCTAGCTTCGTCAAACCACCAACTCGTACTAAGCGATAGAGTATTAGTCCACGCTATAGCACTAATAGTTTGGATTTATTCTAAATAGTACTTTTAGAAACCACCATTACAGGTCTTGTTCTACGTATTCGAAATATGTTAATGCTATGAAGTGAGTGGACTACTCACTGGCTAAAGGTAAGCCATTCCCCATTTGAAATTCATGACACAATAACTTATACATGATGAGATTCCCATTTTCATCAATCGGTTAAGAACCAACATTTATGTGTTAAGTAACCAGTGATCCATACCCTATTGTGAAAGACCACCATTCATATAGATCACTTACTTAAACACAATGGGTATTTTCCGAATGAAAATCATGTACAAATAAAATGTAAATTCACAAACAAATTTTGAGAATAAATTTTTTATTAATAAATTCGATAATTACATCAGATAAAATTAGTCTAGAGGGCATATATTCCAACAATTATAACTCATAGCGGATCTTCTTTGATGCTTCATAATGTCTCACAGATAAAAAAAAAAGATGATGATGATGATGATGATGAAATCAAAGAGGTGGATCTTGGTTATTGTTGAAGTTGACTACTAGATGAACTTTTTCCACTAATAATATTAATTTGACTAGAAGTAGAAGAAAAGACTCTAATTCATACAAAGTGTTTACTTTTTTTTAAGTACTTTTTATCTTAATTTGTCTAAATACTGAATTTTCATCAAATTCTAATATTTTGTATAAAAAAAACTGAATAACACTTTAAAATTCAAGAGTTTTCACTCAAGGATCTAAATATAACATCATACAATCATAACATTTCTTATATTTTAAACACATAGTTTGCATAAAAAAATCATATTCAGCATGTTCATAATGCTCTCATAGATGCTATTTTAATAAGTGTATGAAGAATATGATGAGTAGTAGGTTAGTAAAATCCCGAAAAAAATTTGGTTTCTTTTTTACAAGTAATTAAAAATAATGAAACCACAATAGAATTTTCAAAATTGGCATCGGTGAGTTTTGATTGAAAATTATTACTATTATTAAAATTCAATAAGTTGATTTCGAAAAGATAAAAAACTTTCAAATATTTCAAAAGTTGGATTTCATCTAATCTGTACGTCTAATCTAATTTTTTTTTTAAAAAAAAAAGACCTTATTCTGGCATAACGATTTAAAAATTTTGAGTTTTAATTGGAGACGTTTTAATAAATAAAATAACATTTCTCATTGTACTAATAAGATCATTAATATATTTATATCCTTCCTAAACACATAAACTATGTATATGATAAGCACATCTGATCTGAAATAAAATACAATCTAATTAGGATTCATAATATTTTTCAAAATTGTTATGGCAGAATCATTATTTGTAGTATTATCCAAAGAAATAGAAATAATTTTATTCAATATCCTAATCACAACATGTTTGAATAATTATTCTAACAATATTGCTACCTGAATGCAAATATTCAAACAATTTAAAACAAATAGTTCTTTTTTCTCACAGGCCATTTACGATCAATCTAATGATATGTAATGCATAAATAAACTTCAAGAGTGACTACAATTTAACTATCACGTGTAAGAGTAAATTTTCAATTACAAAAATTAAATATACCAATAAGATGCTCTCTCATCTCTTTGTATAACTATATTATATTACTTTTTAATATTATTCTAGGAATCATTTCAAATGCAAATTGTAGAAATACATGCATGAACTTTTCATAATGTATATTTTCACCAAAAGTAAAAGATAACCTACTTTTAACAATAAATTTAGCTATCTCATTTCTAATTCTTCTATGGTCATTTTGAAAATTACCTATAACTCAACCTTCCATATATTTGTATTTGTTATTGTTTAAGTAAATTTTCATATCAATCTTTATGCATCCTCTTCATGTGTTTATCTAATATTCTCATCCCTCCTCCCTTCTTATGTGTATATACTTCTTTACAAATTTTACATATTACCGTATCACTAGCGTCATCCTTATAAAAAATTTTCCAAACCATAAATATTTTTGCCTTCACTACAACTTCCGAAGATTTATTAGGCACCATCCATACTAGATTCAGAATTATTAGGATTAGAAGTACTTATATTTTATTTTACTCTATAACTTTCACCTTTATCACTTATTTCATTATCTAAATTCAAGGATGGGTCTATATCAATACAAAATTGAAGTCAAAATAAGTAGATGGTTATGAAAAATGACAATGATGTGGTTCCATTTTTTTGCCAAATGTTTATATAAACGAAACAAGATCAATCAATTAAAATTCAAATAAAAATTCAAACAAATAAAATTTCAAATAAAATGAAATAAAAGAGTAACTAAGTAGATACCAATATAAGGAATAGAAAAAACTTGTGAATTAAATTTAAATTAAATAAAATAACCAAAATAAATAAACAATTAATAAAGTTTTAAAAAAATATATGAGTAAAAAACACTATCTAGTTACTAGCTAAGAAACAACAACACATTAACCTTTACTTCTTCATGATTTGAACTATCCATTATTCCACCACTAAATGATCTTCCAAATTTTGAAAAAGATTGATGCGTAAATTTTGGATGTATAAAAATCATTAAATTTCAATCCATCCCTTAAATACACATTCGAGCAAGTACACTTATCACAAGTATAGCATTGGAAATTAACAAGTATCAATCCTCAAAGGAACAAGTACACACTAATCACTTTAAAGTGAGAAAATAATAAAAAGAAAAATAAAGAAGCATATACAACTCAAGGATGTGAAAATATGCAATTTAGACAAAAACTTTTGAAAACATGATAATGAATCACTTAGCAAACATCACAATCAACTATTATCTTAGTTTTATGAAGGATTTAATATAGACCCACTTCGTTTGTAATTCATAGAATCGCTATCTTCTAGCTAAATTAGTAAACATATTCCGTCTCAACCAATTTATCCAAAAGATGCATTAAACTCAATCCTCATATAAACCCCTATATTCTAGATGATTTAAAATATGAAATTAGTCAATGAATTCATATTCTAGCAATTATCAACTAACCTTTGATTATCTATGTTCTAGGCAATTAACGCTTTTTTCAAGTAAGTTAAGAGATACAAATATGAAATTAATTAATTGAAGTCATTACACACCTCTTTTTCAAGCAAGTTAATAACAAAAATCAATCAACGAACTCCGTAAGAAAAAAAGTAATCAAATATCAAGAACAATCATCAATTGATCAAAAGACTAAATTACTTAATAAATCATGAATCCCTAAAATAATGTCAAACTACAATGAAAACATTAAATACATAATTGTTTAAGAAGAAGAAAACAAAGATAAAAGAAGACACTCATAGACAAACCTATTTCTTCTTCCTTGAATACTCTCTTGAACAACTCTCCTTGATTTAGTGAATTCCTCCTTCAATAAATGATTGGAATTTTAGCTCTTGGATCCACCCTCTATCTCTTTCTCTTGTATTTTCTCTTGCTTTTATAAGCCTCTTTGATGCTAAATTCATTTCTTGAGGAATCTTGACCAAGTAGAAATTAGAAAATACCGAAATCTTTAGAAGATTCCTAAATTTGTGCACATAATTTTCACCTTTCAGAATGGGCTTTGCGCCAGGTACCTTCGACCCACTTGGCACCAGACGCAATCTGTTCTTTCTCTGGTTTTTGGTCTGTTGTCACTGGCTGAACAGAATGTTCCCGGTGCTTGGTCCACTTGCTAGACCTGGCACCAGGTCTTTTCTATTTTCTTCCTAAAAGTTGCACGGTTTCCTCTACTTGACTAGAATGTGGACCTAGCACTTGGTCCCTTGGTTGGGACTAGCACCGGGCGCATTTTGGAAAATTTCTAATTTTTGCTCGAATTTAACTCAAATCTGCTCAAATTTGTCAAAAACACTTTTTACAAACAAAATGTCAAATAGGAAGGAATATGCCTAGTTATTATGAAAAATGTATCTCAAAACAATCTCAAATAACTAGGAAAATAATTGTGATTTTAGCCCCTATCACATACCCCCACACTTGAACTTTCGCTTGTCCTCAAGTAAAACACTTTAACTAGGAAAATTATCAAGAAAACAGTTTTCTTGTTCAAAAATTTTGTTTACAAAGCAAGGATTATAACTTCTCTCCAATCTTTAGATAAAAATCTTGTCATTCACACCCTTTGAAAACAATTCAAACTATAAAACATTTGACAAGACATCACAAAACTCTTAAAGTCAAATTAATCAAATGTATACATAAGTCTAAGAAAATTATTTCACTCTTCAATTTAAAATGTAGATAATATGAATCACATAATTCAAGCCATCTACCAACTCAAGCATTTGGACAAAAGAAATTTAGACAAATGCAATTTAGACTAAAGCTTTTGAAAACATAATAATGAATCACTTAGCTAATATTACAATCAAATATTATCTTGGTTTCATGAAGAATTTAATATAGACCCACTTCGTTTGCAATCCATAGAATCATTATCTTCTAGCTAAACTAGTGAACATATTCTGTCTCAACTAATTTATCCAAAAGATACATTAAACTCAATCCTCATATAAACCCCTATATTCTAGGTGATTTAAAACATGAAATTAGTCAATAAATCCATATTTTAGCAATCATCAACTAACCTTTAGTTACCTATGTTCTAGGAAATTAACCCATTTTTCAAGCAAGTTAAGAGATAACAAATATGAAATTAATTAATTGAAGTTATTACCAACCTCTTTTTCAAGCAAGTTAATAACAAAAATTAATCAACCAACTCCGTAAGAAAAATAAGTAATTAAATACCAAGAACAATCATCAATTGATCCAAGATCAAATTACTCAATAAATCATGAATCCCTAAAACAATGTCAAACTACAATGAAAACATTAAATACATAATTGTTTCAGAAGAAGAAAATAAAGATAAAAGAAAGCGCTCATAGACAAACCTCCTTCTTTTTCCATGAAGATTCTTTTGAACAATCCTCCTTGATTTGGTGAATTCTTTCTTCAATGAATGATTGGAATTTTAGCTCTTGGATCCACTTTTCTCTCTCTCTTTCTTTTATGTTTTCTCTTGATTTTTAAGCCTCTTTGATGCTAAATTCGTTACTTGAGGAATCTTAGTCGAGTAGGAATTAGAAAATATCGAAATGTTTGAAAAATTTCTAAATTCGCGCACAGGATTTTTGCCTTCCAAAGCGGGCCTGGTGCTGGGTACCTTCGACCCACTGGCACCAGGTGTAATCTATTCTTCCTCTGATTTTGCTCTGTTTTCACTAGCTAGACTGAATGTACCCAGTGCCTGGTCCACTTGCCACACCTAACACCAAGTCTGTTCTATTTTCTTCCTGAAAGTTGCCTAGTTTCTTCTGCTTGACCAGAATAGACTCGGCGCCTAGTCCCTTGGTTGGGTTGGCCGCCAGGTGCACTTCAGAATTTCTGCAATTTTTGCTCGAATTTAACTCAAATTGGCACAAATTTACCAAAAATATTTTTTATAAGCAAAATGTCAAATACGAAGGAATATGCATAATTATTACAAAAAGTGTATCTCAAAAAAATCTCAAATAATTAGAAAAATAATGGTAATGTTAGCCCCAATCACATACCTCCACACTTGAACTTTTGTTTGTCCTCAAGCAAAACACTTTAACCAGGAAAATTATCAAGAAAACAAAAGTTCTTTCTTATTCAAAAATTTTGTTTACATAGCAAGAATTATAACTTCTCTTCAACCTTTAGATTAAACTCTTGTCATTCACACCCTATGAAAACAATTCAAACTTTAAAACATTTGACAAGACATCATAAAACTCTTGAAGTCAAATTAATTAAGTGTATACCTTAATTTAAGAAAATTATTTCACTCTTCAAGTTAAAATATATATAATATGAATTACATAAGTTAAGCCATCTATCAACTCAAGCAATATAAATCCAAAAATTGTACAACTTAAGTCATGATGTAAGGAAAGCACTAAAAAAAAAAATTTCTCTTCATTTTTTCTAATGACTTAGGGAATTAATAACCTCAAGTACATAGATTTCTCTTCATACACCGTATTGGCCCCATTTATAATCATCACTCATCTTTTTTTCCTCTAAACAATGCTTTCTTTCTTTCTTAGCTTTTTCTTGCCTTTTTGCCTTTAGGATAGTCTTAAGAGAGTGCACTGAATAACACTTGCTACTTCTCCTCATATAAACCCCCTTTTCAGTGAAAAGTCTTCAAAGATTAATAATACAAGCATTTTTTTTTTCAACTCACATAACAATGATGTTTTTTTTTTATTACTTTTCAACTCAAATAATTTTTTTTTTTTTTACATAATTCTCCACAATCTTTCCTATCAAAGATCTTTTATCAACTTACATTCTCATTATAACTTAAAGCTAAACAAAATTTAGACTCATAATGCAAGAGTTAGCTAATAAACTTTTCTCATATTCCTCATATTTTTCATATTCAAACTAGATAATCAAATAACATTCAAACACCAATGCATAAACAAGATTAATCTAAATTCTCAAGTCTTGACAAATATCTTATCTAATAAACCATTTTCATCAAAATTCACCTAATGAATAACAAAGAATCATATCCATGTAAGAAAAAGAATCACATCCTTTCTTAAACAATAAAACCACTGAAATTTTAAAAATTTTAAAAATTTCACAAAAATGATATAGTAAAATATTTCTTCATCCTCATTCTCCCCCCCCCCTATACTTAAACTGGACATTATCCCTAATGGCCAAAGAAATAACAATAAAGCACAGCCAAGAAAACCAAAATGAATATAGAGAAAGAGAAAGAGAAGAAAATACTTCCATTACGTCGTAGGTCCACCAGGTTTAAATTCACCACAAGGAGTAGTCTTTAGAAAAGCCATAAAAGTACCTACTAACAAGAAATAAAACAAAGAAAAAACATAAATCTGGAAAAAGAAAGTGAAAAGAAAAAAAATGACATGTATGAAAAATATCCACAAGATCCGAAAGAAGAATCATGGCTCATAGAGAAAAACAACCACATGATCCATAGTGGCCATAGTCTCACCAAATAATGCTTTACCCGATTTCCATTGACCTTGAAAGTACCATTATTCGGGTGAGAGACTTCAAGTGTACCAAAAGGACAAACCTTAGTTACCACATACAGCCCCGACCATCGTGATTTCAACTTACCTGGAAAGAGTCGCAAGCGAGAATTAAACAACAACACTTGATCACCCTCTTTAAACTCCTGAGATTGAGTAATATGTTTGTCATGCCACCGTTTTACTTTTTCTTTATAGATGAGAGAATTATCATGGGCAGTCATACGTGATTCGTCCAAGGTATTCAAGTGAAGTAACCTAGATTGTCCAGCAAGCTCAAAATCAAAGTTAACAAGTTTCATAGCACAATAAGCTTTGTGTTCAATTTCTACTAGTAAATGACAAGATTTCCCGTACACCAATCGATAAGGAGTAGTACCAAGAGGAGTTTTGAAAGTAGTCCTATAAGCCCACAGAGTATCATCTAGCTTCAAACTCCAATCCTTTCGTGTATGATTAAACACTTTTTCTAAGATTCTTTTTAATTCTCTATTAACCACCTCAACTAGGCCAATTGTTTGGGGATGATAAGGGGTGCCAAAAACTTGATGCGTAAATTTTGGGTGTATAAAAATCATCAATGTTAAATCTATCCCTTAGTCAAGTTTTATTTAAAATATTAATTCAAAAATACACGTACGAGCAAGTATACTCATCACAAGCATAGCAAAGGAAATTAACAAGTATCGATCCTCAAAGGAACAAGTACATAGTAATCAATTTTCATTTCTTATTTAACTGACCAAAATAAAGTGAAAAAATAATTAAAAAAATAAATATATATATACAACTCAAGGATGTGAAAATATGTAATTTAGACAAAGTTTTTGAAAACATAATAATGAATCACTTAGCCAATATCACAATCAACTATTATCTTGGTTTCATGAAGGATTTAATATAGACCCACTTTGTTTGCAATCTATGGAATCACTATCTTCTAGCTAAATTAGTGAACAAATTATGTCTCAACCAATTTATCCAAGAGATGCATTAAACTCAATCCTCATATAAATTCCTATATTCTAGGTGATTCAAAATATGAAAGTAGTCAATGAATCTATATTCTAGCAATCATCAACTAATATTTGATTACCTATGTTCTAGGCAATTAACCCATTTTCAAGTAAGTTAAGAGATAACAAATATGAAATTAATTAATTGAAGTCATTACCAACCTCTTTTTGAAGTAAGTTAATAACAAAAATCAATCAACCAATTCCGTAAAAAAGAAAAAAAAAGTAATCAAATACCAAGAATAATCATCAATTGATCAAAAGACTAAATTACTCAGTAAATCATGAATCCCAAAAATAATGTCAAATTACAATGGAAATATTAAATACATAATTGTTTAAGAAGAATAAAAGAAAGATAAAAGAAAGCACTCATAGACAAGCCTATTTCTTCTTCCTTGAAGACTTTCTTGAACAACTCTCCTTAATTTGGTGAATTCCTCATTCAATAAATGATTGGAATTTTAGCTCTTGGATCTACCCCTCTCTCTCTCTCTTTCTCTTGTGTTTTCTCTTGCTTTCATAAGCATCTTTGATGTTAAATTCGTTGCTTGAGGAATCTTGACCGAGTAGGAATTAGAAAATATTGAAATCTTTGAAAAATTTCCAAATTCGTGTGCAGGATTTTTTGCCTTCCAGAATAGGCCTGGCGCTCGGTACCTTCAATGCACCTAGTGCCAGGTACAATCTGTTCTTCCTATGGTTTTTGCTCTGTTTTCACTGGCCAGACAAAATGTACCCGGCACCTAGTCCACTTGCCAGACCTGGCGCCAGGTTTGTTTTATTTTCTTGCTAAAAGTTGCTCAGTTTTCTCTGTTTGACCAAAATGGACCCGGCGTCTAGTCCCTTGGTTGGGCCTGGCACCAAGTGCATTCTGGAACTTCTCTAATTTTTGCTCAAATTTAACTCAAATCTACACAAATATTCCAAAAACACTTTTTACAAGCAAAATGTCAAATAGGAAGGAATATACCGAGTTATTACAACAAATGTATCTCAAAACAACCTCAAATAACTAGAAAAATAATGGTAATTTTAGCCCCTATCAAAGGTGCTTGAAGAATTTCAAAAATATATGCCCAACAAACTCTATTTTAACACTTTTTTGTAGAGAAAATAGTGAGAATTAAAGATTATAAGAATAAGAAGAGTGAAAACAGGAAGTTTCAGAGTATTTGGTAAGTTTTGGAATGAATTAGGAGAGTATTTTATAGATTTTTGGAGGTGAGAGCTCAAAAGAGCCGTTGGTCAGCCACTACTACTCGTTTTTTACCATTAGTAGCTAGTCGACAACCAAAATTCAATAGGAGAGCTGTTGGCAATGGCTCTTCTAGGCCAGTCAACTTGTGGCTGGCCAGCATGGACCAACCTACTAGGCTGAACCATAGGCCGGCCTGCTATGCTATGACTAGACCAGCACAAACTGGACCTTTGGACAGGCGGCCCAACCTGACCCATTAGCCATTGCCACCTTTCAATTACGCATATTATGCTTAGCCATGTTGGATGAATGATGATAGTTGCTAGTCACTTTTTTCCCCCTTAAATTTAATTTTATATTAATATATTTCTATAAATTAAAAAATATTTCTTTCATGTCCCCAGCATAATATTACAAATTAAATTTGAAAAGAAATAATATTGTTTTCTATAACTTATGGCATAAATTGCTTCTGCAATTTAATATAGCACATATACGTACTTTACATGTTCACATGTATGTATATAGGTGCACATATTTTTATTTTATACATATATATTATATTAATACATATATATTATATATATATGTATGTATGTGTGTGTATATATATATATATATTGTACGCTTGCACAGACACTTTTCTGTGTGTGTGAAAACATTTATCCTTTTTGAAGTTACAAATCTTTAAGCTTTCACTTGTAAATCCATCCTTGAGGAAAGGATTGAATTTCATTTTGAAATCTATCCTCTTGTGAATTGGTAATATTTTTTCATCTTTAAATCTTTATGTAAAGGTTGTCTTGTAACATAAAACTAATTGAAGAGAGAAGAAATGAAGGATGATGCTACCATAACCTCTAAGAAATGAGCATGTTCTTCTCTTATCCTTAGTTACCTTATGATATTTAAATTTAAGGTTGAAGTGTTTTTAATATTATTTGTTGCTTTATGAACTACGTTGTGTTCTATTTTGCACTAAAAGATCAAGCTCAGTAATATAATATAACTAGAAATGAGAACTTGATCTAAACATTTTAAGGATTCCTTTTGGTTTGATGCCAAAAGAGGGAGACAAAGGTATGGCAACGTGTACTCATGAAAGTTCATCATATGGGCTCCCCACTTGTTTTTATAGATATTTTCGTCCATTCATAACTCTCACAATGTGACATCAAGTTTTCCTCTAATTCTTACAAAGTAACATCTGTATATGATAGAAAAAGACTATTATGATTTGCACGTCTTTTACTTCTTCTTTCAGATTTTTTTTTTTTTTTTGGTAATTCACTTCTCATTTCAAGTATATTCTTCTTTTCTATAGAGATGTTAAGAAAATTTCTATCCATCGAGAATTGAATCTAGATTTCTTTGCTATCCATCGAGAATTGAATTTGATTTCTTTATTTTTTTTTTCCTCATCTTTATATCTGGTTTTGTTTATTAAAGAGTAAAATATGTTATTTTTGTTGTATGGTTGGATTCAAATATGTGTGATAGAGTAATCTTAAGATTATTAAGTTGCATAGTCAAATCAAAAAATTGTTGTCGATAATATAAAGAAATTCGAAGAGAAGATAGCAAGATTAAAATTGAAAAATAATATTTTTGAAAGCAAAAAATAAAAGAATAAGGCTTAAAAACTGGTGGTTTTGTATTGTACTTAGGCTTTTATTGTTGCTATACATTTGTATTGTAGTGAGCTCAAACTAAGTAGGTCATGTAAGGGCTATGATCTACTTCCGTGAGCACTTAACTATTTAAATTAACAGAAGGGCACTTTTTTAGATGTTCTAGATATTCAAGAGTTAAAATTACGGCAGTCCGAGAGCCGGCAAAAATTGCCATTATATATAACGAACCATCATATATAACAACTAAATATGGTAGTAAATATGGCTGTCTTATTTATTATAGTATTTTTTTTTTATAGGACATTGTATATAACGGGTCAAAAATGACGATTCGTTCTTTAAAAAAAAACTATAATGACAACTAAAAAAACCATCATTTAAAATAGTAGGGCCATCATATATATGTGTGTGTGTGTGTGTGTGATATATATGATAATTGTTTATATATTTTTTATGGTTCTGGACCGTAGTAAATATATGATATATTAACGATATATTTACAGTGAGTGGCTACCCTCAACAAACCAGGTAAACGAAATTAACTATGTTGTTATTCTTCTTAAACAATTGACAGCGAGTGGCCACCCTTAACAAAGTTTTAGCACAACCAGTGCAAGTAATGGCCTCATGGTGTAGAAAATTAAAGTCCGGCTATGTTTGGTGCTGCTCAAAATGCAAAGGAACTTGAGAACTTCATTTGGGATATAGAGCAGTACTTCAAAGTTTTTGACGAAGGGAAGGTATTCATATTAAGCATATATATATCAGGTGATGTGAAACTATGGTGGTGGACCCATGTTTCATAGGCTTGTTTTGGACAGCCTAAAATTAGGACATATGATAGCCTGAACAAAGAATTGAAGCAACAATTCTTCCTTACAAATACATTTTGGCTTTCTCGTGATTGTTAGAATTCGAGTACTCCAAAACAAAAAAACAAAAAAAAAAAAAAAAACCTCATATCCTTATAGGATCCAAGTTAAACATCAAAATGACTAGGTTAAGGAATCTTACCTCGATAATTCGTAGAATATTGTCCTCTTATGAAAACCACATGCATTGCCTTTTTGTGAGACAACAGGCACTACCACTTGCAAATGTCCTCTACAAGCTGCACACGGTGAAGTGAATCCACAACCTGAGAGTACTAGCACCTAAGGTTAAAGAGATATTTTTTATAGAGTTTTTTTTTTCTATTTTGAGAAGAACAAGGTTTTTTTCTTTCTTTCTTTCTTTCTTTTTTTTTTTTTTTTTTGGAACAACAAAACATTAGATGATTGAGTTCTAATACATAAGACTCTGAAAATGTTTTAGAGTCTTCTTCTCAACAACCTCTCTCAATATCTTATGTTATTTCGAGATCAAATCAAATTCCAAAAGATACGGTAAGCATCTTAGATAATCATAGTAGTTTACTAATTAATTTACTAAGCTAGATGGAAATAATTTGGACATCATTCAGATACATTAAATCTGGACATCTGTCTAGATACAATAGATCTAGATATGTTTCTAGATACGATGAATTTGGACGCATTCACAGATCTATCGAATGTGTCCAAATTCATTGAATTTGGTCACCAAAAAATAATTTAAATTGTTCACTTATTGTGTGACCCTATAGATTTATTTAATATTGGTAGTGTACCTAAGTAATATTTATATGGCCTACAAGTCATAGTAGCTTTTAGCAAATATTATAACTGCTCAAGTTAAAATAAAAACTGATGATCTCTTTTAACTTAACCACAATTTGATATATAGTCTTTTTTATCACACAACATCCCGATCAGCATAAGGCATGAAACATGTCATTCTTATAAACCTTAATCAACTTTTTTTTTATCTCCAAGTAAACTGTTCAAATAAATTATATTAGCATCTCTAATTGATATATTTGAGTACGGCCATTCATTTCAACAGTGTAACTCATCAAATAGTCCATAGATATCTTTCGCAAGAATAAGAGAACAAATTCCTTTAATATCATTCACATTCCTCTCCTTGACTTATTCTGCATCCAATAACAGTCCTATTTAATTATCTAGTTAAAGATAATTTTAAACAACATTAAGACATATACAAAGTAAAAAATTATGATGAATTCAAGTCGAAAGACTTATAATATCATTATATGGATAAAAAGTACTTATGACCTATCTCATAAAGTACTCTTATAGTGGGTCATATCCAATATAATATTTTATAATATTTATTTATGTTTTGACTTGATATCCTATATATCCATGACCAATAAAACATATTTATCAAGTCACAAATATACAAATCTTAATTTATTAATATTCTACCGATAATAATCAATTAGAGACCTTTTAAGAATAGTCATTCTCTTACTATAGAGTTTAACTACCAAGTCAAGCAATTTGATGACCGTACAACAAAATATACTATTCACGAAAATAAAAGCCTCATATGATTATAAAATACAAGATAACAATAATACAAGTACAAATTACTTAGGGCATATCCCTAACAATGAGTCCCTACAAAGTTGAAGCACTCAGGAACTGTTCGTGACTATGTTAAAAAGTTTAGTACCTTATTATTAGATGTGATTAAAATGTCCAAGAACAAAAAATTATCTAATTTCATGGTGGGACTTTAGCCTTGGGCATGGACAGAGCTAAGAAGGTAAGGTGTGAAGGATATTACCCAGACCATTATTGTTGCTGACTCTTTGGCATACTTCAAGGCTTCTGCAGCTGCTAACATCTAAGTAGATATAAACAAAGTCTTTAAAAAGGACTAGGCTAAGGTGAAGAATGAGAAGTTCAAAAAGATAATGATGACCTATGCTAGTAATGGGACGTCTAAAGGTGAGAAGTCTAAGATGAAGTTTGGTTCTAGCTACTTTATATGCAAACGCCCCCAAATTATTCAAAATTGTCCAAAATATAAGGAGATGTTAATGCCTTGATGGTCAGCAAGGTAAGTACTAGTACTGCTGGTGAGACTGGTTATGATGGTTTAAGTGTGGGTTCTCTGGTTTATGTTAGCCCACTTTAGTTGTTAAATGCACTAATTATAATGGTAGATCCTCTAAAACAACTTGGATTGTTATATGTTAATGGCTATTAGAACCGAGTCACAGTAAAAACTATTGTGGATAGTGGTACTACTAACAATTTTGTGTCGAATGGGATAGTACCTAAGTTATAACTTGAGTTGGTAGAAGCCTATTATGAATGAAGGCAGTGAACTCTGAAGCTAGACTTGTCAAGGGTGTAATCAATATGTCACTTACTATCGACTCATAGGTAGGTAAATGCAACTTCATTGTTCTTCATGGTTATGACCTTGATGTAATTTTGGAGGTAGGCTTTTTCTTTCTGCTAAAGTTTCTAGAAGATCTCACTTAGGTGGGATCACGATATGTGATGAGACAGGCCACAATTTCCTATCGGGTACTTTTGTTGATCAATCTAACAAAGTCAGCAAGGAAAAATGGTTGCTCTTGGCCATGCAATTCAAAGATGCTTTGAGATGTGGTGAAATAACATTTTTGGTTGCCTTTGTGGAAATTAAGCTAGATGTTTACCAAGAGGTAATGAATGCTATCGCGATGGCGTTGAAGGAATTTGCAGACTTCATGCCATTTGAGCTATATAAAGAATTGCCTTCTAGAAGGGTAATAGACCATAAGATTAATCTTATTCCAAGACCCAATTTAAACTCCATATTGAACATCCCTTGCAAAGTTGGCAAAATTGAGAAAAAAAAATAGGTGAGTTGTTAGATGCAAGACTGATGCAGCTTTCTAAAGCTCCCTATATTACCCCATCTCTATTTCAAAAGAAGACTGATAGATCATTGCAGTTTTGTGTAGTCTATAGAGCTTTGAATAAATTGACGATAAAGAATACATATCCTATTCTTAATGTTGTTGATTTGTTTGACTATCTAGCCAAAGCCCAATAATTCACCAAGATCAACCTTTAGTCAAGCTACTGGCAAGTGCAAATAGCTGAGAGGGATGAGTTATAGAAGAAAGTTGTGACTTGGTATAGTTCATATAAGTTTCTGGTGATGTCACGAATACTTTTGTGACTTTTTGTAATCTTAAGAATGATGTACTATATGATTATTTAGACAAGCTTATTGTTGTCTACTTAGATAATTTTGTATCTACCATGATTTCCTAAAGGAACACTTATTACATTTAAAGCTTGTATTAGGGAACACAAATTATGAGTAAAGAAAGAAAATTGTGAAATCTCTAGGGAAAATATTACCTTCGTTGGCCATGTTATTAACCAATAAAGAATCTAGATGACCGAAAGAAAGTGGCTACAATCATTTAATGGACTATCCCAACTTAAGTGTTGGTGTTGAGATCATTTTTAGGCTCAGCCAATTACTATCAGCATTTTATCAAAGGATATTGGAGGTTGGTAGCCCTTTTATCAGATTTACTTAATAATGACCAAAAGTGGAATTAGAATGAAGATCGGTGAAGTAACATTCCGGACATTAAAAGAAGTTGTTGTTTCTGAGTCAGTTCTTGTTTTGCTAGACTTCAACCAAACTTTTGAGATACATACTAATGCTTTAGGTCATACTATTAAGGGAGGAAGAGGTTAGTATAGAACAAGTATCACATTACATTTGGGAGTCAGAAACTAAAAAACTATGACAAGAGATATAGTACCAATGAAAAAAAGATGACGGTTGTTATTCACTACTTGCAAACTTGGAGGCATTACTTGCTAGTGACAAAGTTCACTGTGGTGACAAATAACGTTCAAATACATACTTCAAGACCCAAAAAAAGCTGACTTCAAAGCAAGCTAGATGACAAGAGTTCCTAACTGAGTTTGATTTCATGTAGGTGCTCAAAGTTAAGAAGAAAAAATCTACTTACTAATGCTCTAAGCTAGAAGGGTATGGACGAATATGTCGCTGCCATTTCTCTTCTTAAGGTAGACTTCTTAGCTAAGATCAAGGAAGAGTCTCTCAATGATTCTCTTTATTAGATACTTTTGAGACAAGTTGGTAACGGGTTTGGTTAGTCAATACTGGTTAGAAGAAGGGTTACTTTGAGCTAAAGGCAATCAAGTTTATGTGCCTATGGGAAATAAGAGAATGCAACTGTGAAAGAGACGCATGACACTCCATGAGCTGGTTATCCAAAACTAGAATGCATGAATGTCTTATTGTTTCATCGATTTTATTGGCCTCAAATGATTAATGGTATGGAATCTTATGTTAACACATATCTTATATAACAATAAAATAAGTTGGAACAAAAAAAAAGGTAGTTTGTTGTAGCCCTTGCCCATTTCAGATCAAGCCAAAGGCAATTGAATTTATGTGTTTGTGCAAAACTAGAGAATGTAGCTATCGAAAGAGACATATGACACTCTATGGGCTGGTTATCCGAGAATAGAAAGTATGAATATCTTATTATCCCGTTAGTTTTACTAGCATCAGATGGTTAATGGTGTGGAAGCTTATGTTAAAACATATCTTGTATGATAGAGAGATAAGTTGGAACAAAAGAAGAATGGTGGTCTATTATAGCCCTATGGTGGTCTATTTTAGCCCTTGCCCATTCCAAACCAACCTTAGCAGTCTGTCTCCATTGATTTTACTTTTAGATTGCCCAAGGTGAACGAGATAGCTTTCATCATTATTGTCGTCAATTAGGTTTCAAAATATACTATTTTTATGGCTGCTCCCAAAGCTTGTATTGCAAATATTGTTACAGAGTTATTTTTAAAAAACTTGGTGAAATATTTCAGGTTGCCAATAGACATTGTGAGTGATCGAGACATAAGTTTCTCTGGCCATCTCTAGACTACACTATTTAGCTTTCTTAGGATTAAGGATGGAAATAGGCCAAGCCATGCCAGGCTTTGGCTAAATAGGCCTAGGCTTATATTATAGGCTTAAAGCCTAAGCCTGGCCTATTAGCTTATACAAGGTTTTTTTTTTAGGTTCAGGCCTAGCTTGTTTAAAAGCCTGGCTTGTTAAAAAGCCTGTTTTGAATTCTTTTCTTTTTTTTTTTATCTTATTTTAGTTTAGATATTTTATATTTCAAATATATATAGATATTAAAGTTAATAAATTATATATGAAAATTATATTTGATATGTATAAAATAATTATTATATAAGATATATAATATATAAATAGGCCAAGCTTGGTAGGCTTCAGGCCAAGCTTTAACTAAACAAGCCTAATCTATTTAGTTAAACAGGTCTGGTTTTAAACTCAAGTCTGGCCTATTTTCTAAACAGGCCGAGGCCAAGCTAGGCTTAAACCAGGTCAAGTTGTACATCCCTGATAAGGGCCTGGCCTATTTCCACCCTTACTTGGGTTCGAACTGAAGTTCTCTACTACTGCACATCCTTAGACAGATAGTCAGACTGAGAGGATTAATGCTTTGTTAGAAGAATACTTGAGATAATATGTAAATGCTAGTCAAAAAAATTAGGTAAATTTACTTGATGTAACTCAATTTAGCTATAATATAACCTGCATAGTTCTTCTTCCACAAGGATAAGTCCTTCTAAGCTAGTAAATAGACAATAGTCGATGATACCTACAATATTACTTTTGGTCAAACTTACACCAATTGTCTTGCTACCTATTTGTTTGCTTATGCTAAGTAAGAATTGATAGACGATGCCAATAACATCTTGACCCATGCACAACATAGGATAAAGTACTACGTTGACATAAAATGAAGAGATGTGGAATTCAATGTTGGTGACCTCATGACATAAAAATTGGGTAGATATACTTAATGAAACCTAATTTAGCTATAATATAACCTGCATAGGTCTTCTTTCACAAGGATGAGTCCTTCTGAGCTGGCAAATAGACAACAGTCGATGATGCCCTACAATATTATTGTTGGTCAAACTTACACCAAGTGTCTTGCTGCTTATTGGTTTGCTTGTGCTAAGCAAGAATTGATGGACGAGGCTAATGACAGATTAACCCTTGCATAACATACAATAAAGCACTATGTTGAGATAAAATGAAGAGATGTCGAGTTTAATGTCGGTGACCTCATGATGCTCAATATCTCCCTTCATATTTGGAAGAAAATTAGTAGCACAATAGTATATTATGGGCTTATTCTGAATATGATGGACCATTCGAGATGGTGACAAAAGTAGGACGGGTGCCCTATCATCTGAAATTATGTTGTTGGCTTAACGTTTATCCAACTTTTCATGTTAATTTCTTAAAGTCTTTTAACCAAGATGAGCTTGATGAAAGCAGAAGTAAGAGTTAGCATGCTCTTTCTATGGTTTCTAAAATAGTTTGACAAATATGTCCATCGGATGTTAGATCTCAAAATCGAAAGACAAAGCAAGAAAAATCGAAGGACTTCTTACTTGTTACATTAGAAGGGGAAGCCTAAGATTGGTGGTACTTAGGAGAAGGATGTTACTTTATGGTAGTTTGAAGATCATATGAAGACATTTGACATTTCCTAAGAATCCACTTAGTGAAATCCCCTATTTTCTATATCGAAAAAAGGAATGATCCTTTAGGTTCAGGATTGCTCTCTGATAATGGTTCCATTTCCCTTGAGCCCATGTATAGTAAAAGGGTTAGTAATAAGCCATATAGAATTAATGGATTCATTGTAAAGTAAAATCCCCTTGATATTGGGTAGAATAGCAAACCTCCAAGTCGTTGAAGGTGTCGACATCTCATGGTAGGGGCAATTTATCAACATATGCTTAGTCAGCTCAGCTATGACCTTATTATAGGTGTTGGCACGTTCAACCTACATCTTGGTCTTGTGGGAATAGTACATGCCAGAGTAGGATGATTGACCCATGGATGGTCTTCGGTTAGCCCCTTCATGCATCTTGACTTGTGGGTAGTTAAGTCATACTCGGGGCTCAATTGGGTAGTCAGATGGACTACCAAGTTAGATGCAGTTACCATCGGTTGGTAGACCAACAAAGTGCCAGGATTGCCAACATGACACCTATGAAGTGCTACACTTCCAGTCATGGGATAGTAGAATAGTGGGCAGATATCCTTATATTAGTTAGAATGTAACCAACTCATTCATTTATCTATAAATACTTGTATTATTGAGCTTGATAAGACTTAGTGAGTGTGGAACTAGTTTTCCAGCTTTGTAAACTTATGATTCTTTCATTGTACATTCTATGGTAAATGCAAGATTGGGCTACTTCCTATAAATTTCGTATGCCTCATTTTTAATTTTGTTATTAGTTCCATTTTATCCTTGGTCCTTCGTGAGTTCATCCAAACAAACTTTGGTTAAGGTTGACTAGTCTTATTAACTAATGCTAATACATTTAGTTGTTACAGGTTCGAACTAACTTTGCAACAGTAGGGAATATGACTCCAATGTACTCTATTTGCAGCTTCAGCAAATTCTTAGAGAAAATTTTTGCATTTTACTTTAGGGAAAAAAAATCATTAGGACCACTAAAAGAATAAAAATTGTTGTTAGGACAATAATTTTCTAATTATTCTATTCTTTTTAATTATAAAAAGAAAAAGGCATCAAGATCATCAGTGACCTTAAAGAAACAAAAAGTGTTTTGTTTGGTTGAGTTGCATGCAAAGGGGTTTGTTTTCTTATGTACATTTTTTTTTCTTTTTTGGTAAAAATACATTTCTTCTATATAATTTGAAGCTTAATCTACTAGGTAGGTTTAACTACCAAATAATATCTCGTAATTTTAGCAAATCAAAGGAAAGTTAATTTCCAAAACCATTATGTTTCGTCAAATTCAAGACACCTTCCACGTAATTTTCTTCTTTTTAAATTCTAATGGAGATATGTTTGTGATTGATTAACTAAAAAGATAATTTTATACATGTATTAAGATCGTGCCTTTTTATATAGAACAAATTTAACGATACCAACTCATCAATTGATTATATATACATTCTTTGATGAGAATTAACTAGTGTAGTTAAAGCATGCTGTTTGCGAGATATTTGTTTGGCCAAGGACTTCCAAACACATCACAAGATAAACCAATGTTGATGAATAACAAGCCCTCATTGAGTAGGAAAGGTATGGTAATAATACAACATTAAATTATTAATAATATATTAGTAAAAGATTGTATTTACTTTATTGAGTAAAAAGAAATAAACGAAATATTTTTCATTCTATTAAGTGTATTATTATATCACTTACATTTTTTTTACTTTTGTTATTGAAAAATGAGACAGGAAGGACATATTTATTTGTTAAATTTGTCTATACATTGTGAACCTTCCAAAATTAGAAAGAAAGATTTGTTGACATAGAAAGTTCTCTTTCTCAATTTATTTCCATCCCTTATTTACCTCCAACTAAACAATGAATTTTTCCTCTATTCATTTTCAAATTTTACTTTTCCTCCCAAAATACGTTTTCTTGTCATTTTAACCAACCATAGTTAAAAAAAAATGCATAATTTGTGAGATAGAGGTCGTGGGTTTGATCCATACACATGTCGATGAAGTATTTTGGGGCAAAAAAAAAATAACAACCTTTGCGCAAGACTACAATGTAGAAAAATTATGTGGAGCTATCTTACTCTATTCGAATATATAATTATCGAATAGAGTGACTTATAAATATCTAAATAAATAAATAGTATATAAATGTAGTGCTAAAAGAACTACTAAAAAAATCCTAATAATTTTAGAATTACAAGTTAAGGAGAACAAAAAGAGAAAAAAAAAAGATAATAGAAAGGTTGTTTGAGTCATTATATCATTATTGAGTTTAGGTTTTTTGGTCCCCCATCCCCTCAACCCAATTGTGCAGTGTTTTGTGCAGAACAACCATTACATTACCTTGACAATATGATAATTCAACTCAAAATATTCTTCATTAGACGAAAATTTTTAAATTTAATTTATATTCTCATCCCTTTATTTGCATAATATAACCAAAAATAAAAAAAGATAAACAAAGACGATTCTAAGGCCATATCTTCTACATAGAGAAAAAAGAGTTAGGTGAACACTGTTCATTTTTTGTCAACGAGGGCATTTCTATTTTTTTAGAAATTTTTTGCCAATGAGGTGTAAAGAAACCTCTTTTTGCACCTAACAATACCTATGTGAGATGTGTACTTCTTGATAGTTTGGTTCTTTCTATTCATTCACATCTACTGCTGCAAAATATCACTTTTTCAACTACTCACAACCACAGCTGGTCTCAACTTCCTCCTTTTCTGAGAAACCAGTTATTGCCAGCTATAGATTTTTCTTCTCATCATTGATTCTTGAATAAATTCAAAGATTGAGGATTTTCTTTGCATTAGTCGTGCCACTGAATTTAGAAATATGACCGAAGGCAGGCTCCAATCAAAGGAATGGAATAGCCGAGCCAAAGCTGTCAGCACAAATGTTACCCTAAGAGGAGCACCAAGGCACTTCCTTTTGTCAGCACTGAAAGGTAGTATCTTGAAATATGCTCTGTGGCTTATTTCTACTCGGCTTCCGTCGACAATCAAATGCCTCTTCAGCTTGAATTCTTCTACGTTGTCCTATATCTTCGCGCTCCGATCTACGCCGTGCGTGTTGATGAAGACCCACATCTCCTTAGGGATATAGTAGCCATTAATTGTGGTTACTTGGGTAGATTCATGTGGAATAACAAATGGCCTAGCTGGGTGCATTCGAAATGTTTGCCGAACAACACAACGGAGGCAATTAAAGTGGATTAGATCAGAATCCAAGACCATTCTACCAATTCCCACAACTCTATCAAGCTCTTCCGAGATTTTCTTCAGAACTCGTAAATGCTTGATCACCTCTACCATTGCCCAAAATATCACTTTCCGAACTACTCACAACCAGAGCTGGTTTCAACTTCCTTCCTTTCTGAGAAACCAGTGATAGCCAGCTATAGATTTTTCTTCTCACCAATGATTCATGAATAGATTCAAGGCTTGAGAATTTTCTTCGCATTAGCTATGCCACTAAATTTAGAAATATAACTAGAAGAAGTACACCTAAATCACCATACTTGCATTGGCATTAGCAACTATTTGTGCACCAATAGTACCACCAGCTGCTACTTCACCCCTTCTTTCCTCTTTCTCATCAAACCGTAACCACCACGTTAGCTGGTAGTCGGACAATTGTAGTAACTAGTTGACAAGTGTACAAAGTAGACATCTATAAAAATTTTATAACACCCCACTACCTATGCCCCATTAGGGCTGGGGAGGTTGTACTAATAGGACAACGATACTCTTCCAAAAATTCCATCCATCTCTGCTGCCTCAAATTCAAATCCTTCTGGGTAAAGATGTATTTCAGGCTCTTGTGATCAGTAAACACTTCATACTCAACTCCATAAAAGTAATGCCGCCATTTCTTTAAAGCAAATACAATGGCAGCCAGTTCCAAATTATGCGTTGGATAATTAACTTCATAAGGCTTCAGCCTTCGAGAAGCATAGGCGATTACCTTCCTATCCTGCATCAATACTGCTTCCAAACCTTCCTTTGAAGCATTAGTATACAGAGCATAAGGCTTATCTCCCTCTGACAAACTTCACACGGATACTTTCATTAACCTCCGCTTCAGCTCTTCGAAACTCTTTTTGCATTTCTCATTCCAGACAAAGGTTACGTCCTTTCTTAGCAGCCGGGTCATAGGCGATGCTAGCGTTGAGAATCCTTTAGTAAACCTCTTGTAATAGCCGGCCAGTCCCAAGAAGCTTCAAATTTCTGTGATGTTCTCCGGTTGCTTCCAGTCCGAAACTGCTTCAACTTTTGCTGGGTCCACCTTGATTCCATCCTTGGTTACCATATGTCCAAGGAATGGCACTCTATCCAGCCAAAACTAGCACTTGTTAAATTTGGCATAAAGCTTGTGCTCTTTTAGCTTTTCTAATACCAACTTCAAATGTTCCGCATGATCCTCGGGACTCTTAGAGTATATGAGTATGTCGTCGATGAAGACCACCATGAACTTGTCTAGGTAGGCTTGGAAAACTCGATGCATCAAATCCATAAACACTGCTGGTGCATTTGTCACCCCAAAAGGCATCACTATAAACTCGTAGTGACCATATCTTGTGTTGAAGGCCGTTTTGGGAATATCCTCCTCTTTTATCCTCACTTGATAGTATCCTTACCTCAAATCCAATTTGGAATAACAACTGGAACCTTGCAACTGGTTGAACAGCTCGTCAATTAACGGTAGAGGATACTTATTCTTACTGGTTAGGTTGTTCATGTTGGATTGTATGCCCTCTTAGACTAGATTTCTGATGTAAAATCGAATATTTTAAGGAAAAAATTTATTTTCAAAAATTGTTTGTGAATTTATTTTTTGTTTGTGCATAATTTTGTTTGGAACAAACCCATTGTGTTTAAATAAGTGATCCATGTTAATGGTGTTCTTTCACAGTGAGGTATGGATCACGAGTTATTTAACACATAAACATTTGTTCTTAACCTATTGATAAGAATGAGAATCTCATCATGTTTAGGTTATTATGTTATGAATTCTAAATGGAGAATGGCTTACCTTTAGCCAGTAAGTAGTCCACTCACTTCATAACATAAGCATATTTCAAATACGTAGGACAGAACCTGTAACACCCCGCCCCATCCAAAGGACAACGGGTCTTTATAACTAGATCACACAAATATAATAGCGGAATAAAAATGATACTTTAACTTAAAATTTATTACAACCCAAAATACTTCAAGAATGAATCCATAAATTCGCAAAACAAAGCCATAAGCAAAATTATCCACTCTCGCCTCCCATAACATTACATAAGATAAATCCTCAGAAAAAAAAATTCTCCCAAGACAAGCAATATTTAGCTACTCATGCCCACGGCAGGATCGACCTGAAATCATGATAAAATGGTGATGAGACAGAAATCTCAGTAAGTCCGTGTGTGCTTAAGTGACGGGAGAAAATAGTTCGTGAATGCAGAATATAAAAATTCCTTAAAAAAAATCACTGGCAAGCAATAAACATTAGTCAAAAGCAAGAGTAGTGTTTTAGATTTTTCAACCATAAATAATTAGTAAGATCAACCACTCAATGAAATGGTCATGGGTTATCACACATTGGGCCCCACAACCGAATGGTCAGCATACCACACATTGTGCATACCGCCGGCCAGAATGCCACACTTTGTACAGACTAACAAAAGTAGGTGATCGGCCTATTGGGTAAGATACTCCTCCTTCTCTATACCCCAAACGACAACCGGGTGTCCATTCCGGCACAATACAGTCACTTGACTGAAAATAAACTGCTAGCTCGGACCGGTACGACTCACTGGACTAACATCTTATCCCGGAAGGACTCACCTCTCAGAGGTGGCCTCCTACTGAGGGACTTACCCTAACCCTTCCAAGACTAGTCCTAGTAGTCCACCTTTGTTGAGTACTCAACGACATTTTCCTCTTGGGATAAAATGAACAAAACATGATTCCACAAGAAACTAGCAATTTAGGGATCTCCAAAGTTATCAAAATCAGTTTTAGAAAGTATTTTAAGTTTGAGTAAATCTGCTCAATAATTCAATTACTTGAAATAAGGAAGAATTCCACCCTAAATTGCCTTTATATACATGAGCGTACATACACTCTACATTTGACTTGCCATAAAGAAAATGTTTCACATCAGTCAGGTTTTATGCAGGAGCTTACCTAATTCTTGCTCACAAATAAAAGGTCTCCAACAGCTGACCTAACCCCACAGGACAAATACAAATGGCAATCAATTTCAAGCCACAAACCACTTCCTCAATTTTAAGTCAACATACCTTACTACTACCATGATCCTAGTGTCCCAAGCTTTAAGGTTAAACAATAAGTAAATAGGGTAAGAGTTGAGCCTAGTGTGATATTTAAAATAATTAATGGTTTGGGAAATAAATTTTAATAAGTTGAAAGCTTAAATCTTGTTAAGGAAAATTTAGAGTTTATTTGATCAAGAGTCTTAAGTAGTTTTAGGTAAAATAATGATTTATTAATAATTTAGTTGTTAGAAAATAATTGATAACTAAAATTAGTTGAAAATGAATATAATCAGTCTTGCTTGAAAAATAATAAATAAATTCTTAATGGGTTTTGATTAAAAGATAATAATTAAATTTGTAGTAATAAATATTTCACTGATCGTAATTATTTCCATAAAAAGGCTTTAATTGATTTCATTATTTTAAATAATATATATATATTATTTTTCTAGCAAAACTATTATTTATTTGACTAAAATATCCTTATTGTTTATAATAGTCCAAATCTACCCTTCCTAGGGTTTTTCAAAAATACAAAAAAAAAAATTATTTTATTGAATATTTTATTCAAGAAGTAAAATTAGTTTAGGGACAACTAGATCATGATTCTAATTCCTATGGCTAACCACAATCAAGAACATGCACAATCCTTCAATTCATCAAATTGACCAAATCTTTCATATAAGAATATATCTAAATTTATCAAGACATGATCTAACTTCTACTAGCATAAATATGATCACGGCTTTACCAATCCATCATGAATAAAAATCCTATTCACCAATGGTGACATAATCTCTAGCATGCTTTGACACAAATAATACCTATGACATGCATCAAACCTCAATTCAACATACAACCAACCAATATAATCCTTCCATGCACAAATCTCATCTCCTTCATAATCATACATATACTCATGCTTCAAGCATAACAACGCATACTCAAATCCCATTGCCATCTACCTTCTAACAACATCATCCTAGAGACATGATTCTAGAGTTTAAAAAGGAAGATTGAAGGTACTTACTTGATTGGTGAATGCCTTGAAGGAGTTTAGAGTAGATCTCAACTCCTAGATGTCTAACTTTGTCCAAGGGAGATGGCGAGAGCATGATTATGGAAGAAGAAATCATCCAGCCAAGGGAGAGGGATTTCGACCATGAGAGAGAGAGAGAGAGATCATTAGTATGTTTATTCACATAGGTTTTCACTAGAGATCAAGTTTGGAAAAGATGAAGTTGATAGAGTAAATTTACCTTGAAGATGTTCATGTCCTTCACAGAAATTTTTTTGTTTTGATCCGAAGTAGCAAGATGATTTGAGGAGTTTGATGTTAGGAATGGTGTCGATGGACTCACAGCAATAAGTAGGTCAAATCTGGAGATTTTAGTGGAAGTGATTTGGAGGGGTATTAGGTGAAAGAAAGTAGTAGGTGTTCTTGGTGTAGTGTGTGTGTTCTTGGAGATTGAAGGGAATTGCGAGATTGTAGTGTATCTGCTGAAAATTCTGAGGGAATTAGGCTGGCTGAATTTCTGCAGGGTTTAGGGAGTTGTTTCTCTGATTTGGAAGGAAAAAGGGAAGGTTAGTTGTCACAATCCTTGAAGAATATTTTTAGGAAGTGAATTTGGAAACTAAATATTCCAAGAATATCTTGATTGTTGGAGAGTTTTGGAAGTCTGCCATGGCTAACTGTTTGAGCAGAATTTCGATGGGTTTAATGCTGGTCTATGGGAGCTTATGGTGGCCGAAGGTAGGGTGCTTAATGGTGAAGAAGAATTCTGGTTATTTGGGGAATGCATTATGGGAAGTTGCTAAACAAAGGTGGCTGTAATTTTGGAAATCAACCAAGCTAAATTGCAGGGATTTGTTGGAGAGATTTTTGGACAGCCATTGCTGAATTTCATGCAGAAGCGTAAGGGGGACAATGGAGCTCTGCTACTAGAAGTTTAAGGAAGGTTTTTGCATAATAAGGTTGGTGTTTCGGCTGGGAGAAAAATAGAAAACAAAACTGGAACTTAGACCGCCCAGAATTTTCGCTGGGCAGATTTTCGGCTGCCATTTCCAGCCAACTTGCAGAGGGTTTGAAGGGGGACTTCAGGGGTTTTCAAGGTAGGTTTTCAGCCTTCTTCATGGAGGAAAAACATGGCTAAGGTGCTGCACAAAATCTGGAAGAAAACAGCTTGGTTTTGGACTCTCAAAATGGCGATTTGTACAGGAATTTTTCTTGTTGTTGCTCCAGCTTTGAGCAGTCCGAAAATGGCCAAGAAATTCAGATTGTAAACTGATCCTAAAGAACATTTTTCTGGCACCATTTGGAAGGGAATGTTAGCTATGAAAGTCGACATTTTGAAGGCATAACAAGCTGGAAAATTTCAGCTCATTCCAAGAAGGAAGATGAACTAGCTAGAGGGAATTTTCAGCCAACTCACTAGAGGGATTTTTCCCCTTGGAACTTCCCACAACTCTTCCACATTTTCCAGACCATAAGAAGTCTTTTACCAAGACATTTTGATCCTACAAGATCACAACACTTTACTGAAATTTCTGGAAAGAAAATGGCTAAAATCACTTGATCAAACTAATGAATTGAGAATTAAGGAAAAATCAAAGATCAAGGAAAAATTAATTCCCTTTGGGAAATTCGAGTAGGTAAGGGTGTAGAATGAGGTTGCTCCTAACATATCTCTCTTAGGACATCATCCCTACCTTACTTCAAGCTCATAAGGCCGAAATTACTCTTCCCCAAGCAAAAATAAAATTAAATCAAGCTAAAGCTTCCATGATGGAATTTGAACCCTAGTATTCAATAATTAATTCTAAGGCTCTAACCACTAAACCACATCAACTCTTGCTAATATTTTCCCTAGAAAAATTATTTTCTATTCAATCCACGAGCTATTTCCCTATTTTCACCTCGGGCAAAAATTTACCATTTTGCCCTTCTCACACAATACTCATCAACAAGACTTCAAGACAATAAAACTCAAATCCAAAGCACATAAAAATCATATAGAAATATATTTAATCAAGAAATAAAATATGATATGCATCCCAACCCCCTTACTCTAGGGTTGGTTTTGACTGGGGTTTCACATCCTCCCTTCCTTAGAAGAATTTCGTTCCGAAATTCAAGCATACCTCTAATTCAGCTTAGGATACTTCCGCTTAACCCATTCTTCCGATTCCTATGTGGCATCCTGCGTGCCATGGTGCTCCCACTGAATCTTAACCGTCGGTATCTGCTTATTTCGCAAGGTTTTGACACTGCGGTCCAATATCCGCACAGGCTTCTCCACGTAGCTCAGATCTGGCTGCAACACTAATGGTTCATCATTCAATACATGACCGGGATTCGCATTATACTTCTTCAATTGTGACACATGGAACACATCATGGATACCCATTAACCCGTCCGGCAAGTCCAATCGGTAAGCTACCGGTCCAATTCTTTCCTTATTTGGAAACGGGCCCAAATACCTCGGATTCAACTTTACGCCCTTCGGATGCTTCAATATTCCCCTACTCGGAGTCAGCTTCAGAAATACGCAATCCCCAACTTGAAATTCTAGATCCCTTCGCCGATTGTCCGCATAGCTCTTCTGTCGGCTCTGAGCCGCCTTTAACCTTTCCCGAATCAATTTCACTTTATCTAACATTTCTTGGACACAGACCTCTCCAGTTTTGCTCACGTGACCATCTTCCGACCAACTCCAATACAACGGTACCTGACACTTGTGCCCATACAAAGCCTCATACGGTGCCATCCCAATCGAGGCCTGATAGCTGTTGTTATATGACAATTCGGCATACGGTACACACTCTATCCACTTGTCCCCGAAATCTAAGACACAGGCTCTCAACATATCTTCCAATATTTGGATTACCCTTTCTGACTGCCCATCAGTCTGCGGATGCACTGTCGTACTGAATTTCAAATTTGACCCCATTGCCTCCTGGAACTTTCCCCAAAAACGAGATATAAACCTCGGGTCTCGGTCGGATACTATGCTCGAAGGTACTCCATGCAGTCGGACTACTTCTCGAACATAAGTATGGGCCAGCTTCTCCATAGAGTCCCTCACATTTACCGGTATGAAATGGGCCGACTTGGTCAGTCGATCCACCACCACCCATATGGCGTCCTTCTGGTTCTTTGACATGGGAAGTCCAGTGACGAAGTCCATGGTCACCTCCTCCCACTTCCATTCCGGCACTGGCAATGGCTGCAATAGCCCCGCTGACTTCTTATGCTCTGCTTTAACTTTCTGGCAGGTGAGACAGGTCGAAACGTACTTGACCACATCTCGCTTCAGTCCGGGCCACCAATATGCTCTCTTCAAATCCTGATACATCTTGACTTCCCCCGGATGAATGGCGTACTTGCTCTTGTGCACCTCCTCCAAAATTCTGTCCTTCAATTGCGGCTCCCCAAGTACACACAATCGATCTCTGAAATGAAAAACTCCCGCTTCATCCTGACGGAATTCACTGCCTGGCTGCTTAAGCTCCTTATCCCTGAAGAGTTGAAATTCGGCGTTGTTTCGTTGAGCCTCTACAATTTCTCCCTGCAAATCTGGCACCAACTTCAAGTTGCTGATGATAATCCTTCTATCTTGCACTTTCGCTCTTCTGTCCAACACATCCTGAACTGCTTGCATTTCTTGCACCTTCAGTCTGGCCATTCCAACTTTTCTACTCAGGGCGTCTGCCACCACGTTAGCCTTCCCAGGATGGTAGTTGATCGGGTATCGGTATTCCTCCAAGAATTCCATCCACCTTCGCTGCCTCAAGTTCAGATCCTTTTGAGTGAAAATATACTTCAGACTCTTATGGTCGGTGAACACCTCATATTCAGCTCCATACAAGTAGTGTCGCCATTTCTTTAGGGCGAACACTATAGCTGCCAGCTCCAGATCATGGATGGGGTAGTTCACCTCATGAGGTCACAACTTCCGAGATGCATAAGCAATCACTTTTCTGTCTTGCATCAACACCGCTCCCAGTCCTTCATTCGAAGCGTCGGTGTACAGCGCGTAAGGTTTGCCTTCCTCCGGTAGACTCAATACCAGTGTTGTCATCAGTCTCTTCTTCAATTCTTGGAAACTTTTCTCGCATTTTTTGTTCCACACAAACGGAACATCCTTCCTCAACAAACGGGTCATAGGCGATGCGAGCGTCGAAAATTCGTTGATAAACCTTCGGTAGTATCCAGCCAATCCCAAGAAGCTCCGGATCTCGGTAATATTCCCTGGCTGCTTCCAATCTGATACCGCTTCAACCTTTGCTGGATCTACCTTGACACCCTCCTTGGTCACCACATGCCCAAGGAATGCCACACTGTCTAACCAGAATTCGCACTTGCTGAACTTCGCGTACAGCTTATGCTCCCGCAGTTTCTCCAGTACGAGCCTCAGATGCTCCGCATGCTCCTCCGGACTCTTAGAGTAAATCAAAATGTCGTCGATGAAGACCACCACAAACTTGTCCAGATAAGCTCGGAATACTCAGTGCATCAGGTCCATAAATACTGCTGGAGCGTTAGTTACCCTGAACGGCATCACCACGAACTCGTAATGTCCATATCTGGTATTAAAGGCTGTTTTGGGAATATCCTCCTCTCTTATCCGCACTTGCTAGTAACCTTGCCTCAGATCCAACTTGGAATAGCAACTGGATCCTTGCAGCTGATCGAATAGCTCGTCAATCAGAGGTAAGGGGTACTTGTTCTTAATCGTCAAATTGTTCAACCCTCGGTAGTCGATGCATAGCCTCAGAGTTCCGTCCTTCTTCTTCACAAATAGCACAGGCGCTCCCCAGGGCAACGTGCTCGGTCTGATATAGCCTTGTCTCACTAACTCCTCTAACTGCTCTTTCAATTCTTTCAACTCTACCGGTGCTATCCGGTACGGAGTTCGCGATATTGGTTCTGCTACGGGAACTAAGTCTACGGTGAATTCCACTTCTCGATTAGGAGGTAGAGAATCAAGCTCTACTGGAAACACATCGGGAAAATCCTTCACCACTTCTGTGTCTTCCAGAGTGGACTGGTCCTTTGGCTTGTTCATCACATAAGCCAAATAACCCTGACATCCTTGCCTTAACAATTTTTGGGCCTTAGCCCCCGCAAGCAAGTACTTTAGTTCTTTCACTCTCTTGCCATTGAATTCCAATACATCACAACCCAGTCTGATGAACTGAACTGACTTATTTTTACAGTCTACCCTAGCCCCATGTTTGGCTTACCAGTCCATTCCCAATATCAGGTCATAATCCTCAATATCTAACACAATCAAATCTCCCTCCAGGTTTTCTCTCCCTACTTTAATATTACAATCCTTCACATACAGATCCGCTTGCACTATTTTCCCCAAAGGTGTGCTTACTTCTAAAATGAAAGGCAGCCCCACTCCATCCCAACCCAAATGACATGCACACAACTTGTTTATATAGGAATGAGTAGAGCCAGGATCAATCAAAGCATTAACGGAACGTCCTTGAATAGTGAACGTACCTTCTACTACCGCTGCATCGGTCCCAACTTCCTCTCTGTTGAGAGCGAATACATTGGCCTTCACTTGCGGCTTCGGTGCTCCACTCCCTGGTGCTCCCACGGTATGGGCTCGGTTGGGCCCCGGGTTCTAAGCCGGGTTTCCTTGCCCGACCCGGTGCAAGTTGGGGCAAGTGTTCCTCAGGTGGTTCGGGTCGCCACAATGATAGCATTTCTTCTCACCACCCTTAGACCAATAATTTCTCTCGGTGTGGCCTTTTTTTCCACACTGTCTGCATGATGGGAGATTCGGGGCAGGTCCACTTGGTGCTGTCCGGGCTTGCTTTCCCCGGTTCTGCCATTGATGATTGGCGGGGCGCTTGTGTGGTTGCGGTCTCGGGAAATGTCCCTGCGGCTGCCTTGGCAGCTGGAAGGGCTTGGCTGCCATCCTGCTGCGGCCCTTGTTCTCCATGCGAATAGCTGCGTCCACAGCCCCCGAATAGGTTGTCGGTGGAGCGGGTGCCAATGCCCTCCTCAGTTCCGGTCTCATCCCCTTGACGAACTGCCTCGTCCTGTTCTGCTCGGTGTCGACCAACCTTCGGCAGTACTTTGACAATTGCGTGAATCGCGCCGCATATTGAGCCACTGACATGCTCCCCTGCCTTAGATTCTGAAATTCATCTTCCCGCTTCTCCACAATCCACTGAGGGATGTACTCAGCCCTGAAGGCTTCTACGAAGTTGAACCACGTCCATTCTTACTCAACCATCTCCCAGTCCTCTTGGACCTGCTGCCACCATGCCCGAGTTAGTCCTCTCAATCGAAAAGCTGCAAACTTAACCATCCGCTCCTCAGCATACTGGAGCGTTGCGAAAATGTCCTCCATTTGCTCGACCCATTGCTCGGCCTTCTGATCTTGTTCAGCTTCTCCCATAAAGACGGGCGGTTGAAACTTCAAAAACCTCTCTAAAGCCTCATCTTCCTCTCTAGGTTTCCTTCGCTCGGTCAGCGTCTGAAGAATGTCGGCCACCTTACTGAGTGCCTGGCCCAATGTCATATCCACTGGGGCATCGGACCCCATTCCCATTTCTAGATCACTTTGTGCATTGCCCAGGTTGGGTGATTGCATCTGTTTAGTTTCAACTTCCAATGCTACATGGTCTACCTCCGGAGTCCTTCTGGCCGAAGAAGCTGCACGTCGCTTGGGTGCCATTCTATACCATACCCCAAATGTTAAGTGTATGCATTCCAGTATCAAACCATTTTAGTGGTGCATGCATACATGGCCAAGTATGAGTAGGAAGAAATCAGATGCAACTTATTTAAATGATTGCTCAAAAATTTCGATTTCAAAAATTAACTTGCATAAATCCAAAGGTGTGAACAAAACATAGAATTGGAAATCTTTGACAAACTAGTTCTCGAAAGATAACAAATAAATAATCATCCAAAATAAAATAACTCCTAACTCTCTAATCCTCATCAGAACCCTCATCATCAGCCTCATACAACCAATCCCCAGTGTTCTTAGAAAAATCTACTCCATCCCCGCGAGCAAATCCCTCCATTGGCTCCTTCCCAGGGCGCCTAGAACTCTCTCCAGGCTCCACTCGGCTGAAGGAAGGAATAAAAGAAGGCCTAGTTGGAGACTTATAGTCTATCTCCCCCAGTTCATCACTATCTGCTGCTAAATCCATCTCAGGATTAGGAGGGTGGGGTTCAGGCTCCACTATCATCACTTCATCCTCACTGTCAGAGCATACGTCTATCACCGGGATTGGAGGTGGCTCTAGGATCTGGACCTCGTCCTCACTGCTATCCTCCATAAGGTCAATCTCATCATCACTGTTATCCACCATAGGGACAACTGGCTGAGGGGCAGGCTGGGGAACTGGAAGGTCCTCCAAGTCTAGATAGTAAGGCGGGTGCCACTGCTGCCCTTTTCTTGCTGTCCTAAGCAGTCTAACCAACCTACAGCATCAACAAGGTAGGTTAGATAAGATTTAAACTTTAATAAATAAAACATATATCATCAATATTTGCTTATAACCTAGGCTCTGATACCACTTGTAACACCCCGCAACCTAGACCCACCAGGGCCAGGGATGCCGCCCCGTCCAAAGGACAAGAGGTCTTTATAACTAGATCACACAAATATAATAGCGGAATAAAAATGATACTTTAACTTAAAATTTATTACAACCCAAAATACTACAAGAATGAATCCATAAATTCGCAAAACAAAGCCATAAGCAAAATTATCCACTCTCGCCTCCCATAACATTACATAAGATAAATCCTCAGGAAAAAAAAAATCTCCCAAGACAGGCAATATTTAGCTACTCATGCCCACGGCAGGATCGACCTGAAATCATGATAAAATGGTGATGAGACAAAAATCTCAGTAAGTCCGTGTGTGCTTAAGTGACTGGAGAAAACAATTCGTGAATGCAGAGTACAAAAATTCTTTATAAAAGATCACTAGCAAACAATAAACATTAGTCAAAAGCAAGAGTAGTGTTTTGGCTTTTCCAACCATAAATAATCAGTAAGATCAACCACTCAATGAAATGGTCATGGGTTATCACACATTAGGCCCCACAACCGAATGGTCAGCATACCACACTTTGTGCATACCGTCGGCCAGAATACCACACTTTGTGCAGACTGACAAAAGTAGGTGATCGGCCTACTGGGCAAGATACTCCTCCTTCCCTATACCCCAAACAACAACCGGGTGTCCATTCCGACACAATACAGTCACTTGACTGAAAATAAACTGCTAGCTCGGACCGGTACGACTCACTGGACTGACATCTTATCCGGGAAGGACTCACCCCTCAGAGGTGGCCTCCTACTGAGGGACTTACCCTAACCCTTCCAAGACTAGTCCTAGTAGTCCACCCTTATTGAGTACTCAACGACGTTTCCCTCTTAGGATAAAATGAACAAAACATGATTCCACAGGAAACTGGCAATTTGGGGATCTCCAAAGTCATTATCAAAATCAAATTTAGAAAGTATTTTAAGTTTGAGTAAATCTGCTCAATAATTCAATTGCTTGAAATAAGGAAGAATTCCACCCTCAATTGCCTTTATATACATGAGCGTACATACACTCTACATTTAACTTGCCATAAAGAAAACGTTTCACATCAGTCAGGTTTTATGCAGGAGCTTACCTGATTCTTGCTCACAAATAAAAGGTCTCCAACAGCTGACCTAACCCCACAGGACAAATACAAATGGCAATCAATTTCAAGCCACAAACCACTTCCTCAATTTTAAGTCAACACAACTTACTACTACCATGATCCTAGTGTCCCAAGCTTTAAGGTTAAACAATAAGTAAATAGGGTAAGAGTTGGGCCTAGTGTGATATTTAAAATAATTAATGGTTTGGGAAATAAATTTTAATAAGTTGAAAGCTTAAATCTTGTTAAGGAAAATTTAGAGTTTATTTGATCAAGAGTCTTAAGTAGTTTTAGGTAAAATAGGAATGGATAGATCCAAGGTCTATTAATGCATTAATGAAACAACCATGGATAGTAAACGTACCTTCCACCACTGTTGCATCTGCTTCAACCTCCTTCCGGTTAAGAGCGAAAACCTTTGCTTTCACTTGCGGCTTCTGAGTTCCATTTCTGGAGGCTCCCACAGCATTGGCTTAATTGGCTCTCACCACCTGGGCCAGGTTTCCTTCTCCGATTCGAAAAAGTTTAGGTGTAACACCCCACTACCTAGGCCCTACAGGGCCGGGGATGTCGCCCCGTCTAAAGGACAAGGGGTCTTTATAACTAGGTCACACAATCAAAAAAGTAGAATAAAAATAGTACTTTAAACTCAAAACTCATTGCAATCTAAGAATTCAAAACAAATCCAGGAATAAAAATTATTCACTCTCAACTTCCCAAAGCATTACATCAAAATAGATAACAACATCTCTTCCAAGACAGACAACACTAGCTACTCATCCCCACAGCAGTATCGACCTGAAATCATGGTAAAAAGAGTGATGAGATAAAAATCTCAGTAAGTCCATGTGTGCTTTGGGTGTTTAGTGAAAACAGTTCGTGAATGCAAAGTATAAAATCTTCGTAAGAGAAATACTGGCAAGCAATAAATAATAGTCAAATCAAGAGTGGTGTTTTGACTTTTCCAACCTTACATGTTCAATAAAATCAACCACTCAACATGGTGGTCATGGGTTACCACACGTTGGGCCCCATGTCCACATGGTCAGTATGCCACACGTTGAGCATACTACTGGTCAGAATGCCACACTTTGTGCAGACTGACAAAAGGTAGGTGATCGGCCTACCGGGCAAGATACTCCTCCTTCTATATACCCAAACAAACCAGTTGTCCACTCCGGCAACACACAGTCCACATGACTGAAAACTGCTAGCTCGGACCGGCGTGACTAAGTAGTACTGACGTTTCTCTAAGTTGAGTTTATCTTCTGAAAGTGGCCTCCTGCCAGAAGACTCACTCTTACTCTTCAAAACTAGTACTACTAGCCTACCCTTATTGAGTACTCAACGTTTGATTGTCCCACATGGGAGAAAACTGATAAAATATAGCTTTGCTTGAAAATGGCAATCAAGGGTTTCTAAACTCCAAGCCAAAATCAGTTTTAGAAATAGTTCAGTGTTTGAGTAAAACTGCTTTGAAAATTTTCAAATAATTAGTTTGACTGAATCAAGAAAAGAAACAGTCCTTAATTGCCTTTACCAAATCAGTATTCACATACTTCGTGTTTAGCTTGCCATGGTAAACTTTTACAACAAACAAGTTTTATGCAGGAGCTTACCTGATCCTTCGCTTGCTTGAATTCAAAGGTCTTCCAAGGCTGACCTAACCCCGCCTGGGGTAAACACAAAATATAAGGTTACACTCAAGCTAAATTCACTTACACAAAATAATCCTAGTTCAACCTATTACCATCATAACCCTGCTGTCCTAAGCTTTAAGGCTAGCTGATAAAGAATTTTATAAAATAAGTCTAGTTTGATAAGTTAAAATAACTAGGGGTTTTAAAATGATTGCTAATAAATTATAGACTTATATAATAATTCTTGAGTGCTATTAACGAATAAACTAATGTTTGAATATTGAATAATACTAAGCCCTAAATAATATTAATAAATGATAATTTAAAAAATAGTTTTATTATAAATAAACAATAAATTACAAATAATTTTAATTAATTTTTAATAGATAATAAATAATTAGTAATAAATAAAATTAATAATAAATGAATTATATTTAATTTTTATTTAATAAATAACACATAGATTTTAATATAAATAATATTTAGGACTATAGGTAAAAGTTTGAACTAAGGTCTACAAGGTCATTAATTCCAATATTTTATTTATTATAAAAGATTTATTACTATATATATATATATATATATATATTATTAATAAAAGATCTCATTCATTTGATAAGGAAAATATTAATATTTTAATTAATGAACCAATCCAAATCTTCCTAGAGTTTTGAATTTTATAGAAAAATATAGTGGTAATTCTAATTAAAGTAATAAAATTTTGCTAATAAAAATAACCTAGACTTAACAAGAAAATAATCTTCCACCATGATTTTCCTATTGCTAGAAGAGATTCATAAATACATTCTCCAACATCAAATAATAAACCAATCCATTCATAAACACATGCTCGAATTATCACATACTATCACAAGGCTAATTTCCTTCTAGGCATAATCATCATTAATGGCTTCAAAGGAAAATGAAATATAAGAGCCTAATCACCTTTGGTGTCATGATGTCTAACATGCTTCAAACATCCATAAAATTCATTAAGCACAAAGAACATACATTGATTCAACAAGAAAATACATACAACCTAGTCATATACAACAATCCTCATGCCTAAACTCCATTCCCCTAATCCACATGCATATACTCAATCTCCCATTCATATTCTATCCCCCCTATCAACACCTAAGAGACATGATTTCAGAATTTAAAAAGAAGGATTTAAGAATGAATACTTGATTGTCAATTACTTTTATGAAGACAAAAGAAGGTCCACGCGCGACAGAGAGTCTTGAGTGATCCAATGGAAAAACAGCCATGGTTGATGGTTGATCAACCATTTCGGTAGGGAGATATATATATATATATATATATATATATATATAGAGAGAGAGAGAGAGAGAGAGGATTAAATAGAAGAATATGAACAAATGAGTTGTTCTTAGTTACCTTGATGATGTTCTTGAGACTTCAAGGGAAAAAAAACTGGTTTTGATCCAAATGCTAATTTTTGTTTTTGAGATTTGATGTTATAAATTCCAAGAATGAACTCTAGAGAGTATGTAGGAGTATTCTGGAGCTTTTGAGAGGGATTAGAGGGGTTTAGAGCGGGTTTTGGCTTGAAGAAAAGTAGTGTGTGTTCTTGGTGTTCTTGGTGTTCTTGGTGAAGATGGAAAGAATTTGCGAGAAAATGATGGACGAATTTCTGGAGAGTGTAGACTGAATAGTTTAGGGAATTTAGGGGTTTCGGTTTAGCTTAGAGAGGGAGAGAAAAATTTGATCATTCGAAATTCAAATGGAGTGATTTGAGGAGTGGTTTGAGGTATAGTGTATGTTAATGGTGTTTGTTTGATGAAGGTTTTCTTGGAGCTTCAATGGTGTCGGCTGGTTTGCTTTGCTTTGCTGAAATGAATGAGGTCTGATAAAGCTTAAGGCTGGACGAAATTCAGAGCTTAAATGGCAGAGGAATTCTGGTTGTACAGCTTAGTAAAAGGGTGTTTTCATAGAGAAAAATTCTGGAAAATTTGAAGTTCAAATGGAAGTTTGAATGGAGTGATTGTAGGAGAGATTTGAGGTGTGATTATGGAGTTCAATTGTGCAAGGTAAGTGGAGAGGGTAATGGTTTTCAGTTCATGGCTAAACAAGGGTTAATTTACAGAGGTTGGAGCGTGGTGTTCGGCCAAGGCTTGAAGGGAACAAAGCTGGAAAAATTCTGGTTTCAAGGTGCTCATGTTTCGAAGGTTTGATGCAAATTTTCCTGTGCAATTTTCTACAATTCTTCAGCCCATTTTGCAGAGGTTTTGAGAGGTGTTCAATGGTCCTTTAAGGCAGGTTTTCCAGCCCTCTTTATGGGGAAAAAGCAAAGACGTTTTGCTTGCTTGAAGGTGGAATAGAACAGCTTCATTTTCTGGTTTGAAGGTTGCGAAACTGCCCAGAATTTTTTTCTGGTTTGTGCAGTTTTTTGTGCAGTCCGAATTGCATAGAATTTTCAGTTCCCCGAGCTGAATAAATTGGCCATTTTCCAGCAGCAATTGAGTAAGAAAGATGGCTGAGATTTTCGAAGGTTAGGCTGCCAAGAATCTAGAAAATTTCCAGATTTCTTTCATGAAAATTATGAACACAATGGAGTGGAGTTTGAAGGTTCATCAATGGTGATTAATTTCTCTTGGGAACCTTCCCTAACTCCTCTCCTATTTTCAGTCAAATCCCCAACCTCGAAGATTCATTTTTGAAATTCAAAGACCAAGAATCATTGCTGAATTTTCTGGAATTAAGACCATGAATTTTGATAAATTTTGAACAAGTTTAATTGATGAAAAGGCTAGAACAAGCTAGAGGTAATAAAAAGGACAATAATTCCTCTAGAATTCTTTTTAGGATACAATGATAAGATTAGGACATTCTCTTCATGTCTCCCCTAAGACAACATTCCTATTTTCATGGAATGTAAGAAAACAAAAATTCAAACTTAATTAAGATAATCATGATAAAACTTAAATGATGGGATTTGAACTCATGACCTTAGAGACTAATTCCAAAGCTCTAACCACTAAACCACAACAACTCTTGTTCTTATTTTCTCACCCACATATTTATCTTATATAATCCAAAAGCTATTTTCCTACTTTGACCTCAAGCAAAATTATCATTTTACCCTTCCTACTCAATAAGCATAACTAAGCCTTTTAACCCATAAATCACAATTCTAATGCACATAAAATCATTCAAAAATATATATATATTCATGCAAAATAATATGATATGCATCCCGACCCCCTTACTCAAGGGTTGGCTTTAGGTGGGGTTTCACATTAGGGCAGGCGTTTCGCAGATGATTCGAGTCTCCGCACTTGTAGCATTTTCGCTCAGCTCCCCTGGACCAACAATTTTTCTCCACATGACCCTTTTTCCCGCAGTGTCGACATAATGGAAGATTCTGCGCAGGACCAACTGGTGCCGTTCATGCTTGCTTTCCTCGGTTCTGCCATTCTTGGATGGCAGGGCGCTTATTGAGTTACTACCACTGGAAAGATCTCGGCGATTGTCTTGGCGGCAAGAAAAGTCTTCGAACCATCTTGCTGCGATCCTCGTTCTCAGTCCGAATCACTGCATCCACAACCCCCGAATAAGTCATTGGTGGAGAAGGTGCTAACGCCCTTCTTAACTCCTGCTTTAATCCCTTGACAAACTGCCTTATGCAGTTCTGCTCGGTATCCATCAGCCTTTTGTAGTATTTTAATAACTGAGTAAAACATGTTGCATACTGAGCTACAGTCATGCCCCCTTGCTTCAAATTTTGGAATTTGTCTTCCCTTTTCTCTACTATCCACTGAGGGATATATTCTGCTCTGAATGCCTCCACGAAGTTGGCCCACATCCAGTCCTAATCTATCATCTCCCAGTCATCTTGAACCCATTGCCACCATGCCCGAGCTGGGCCCCTCAGTCTAAATGCAGTAAATTTCACCATTCGCTTCTCAGTGTACTGAAGCGTAGCGAAAATGTCCTCTATTTGTTCCACCCATTGTTCTGCTTTCTGGTCTTACTCGGCCTCTCCCAAGGAGATGGGAGGTTGAAATTTTAGAAACCTCTCCAATGCTTCATCTTCCCTCTTCGGATTCCTCTGCTCAGTCAGGGTTCGTAGAATCTCGGTCATTTTGTGGAGCTTGCCCCATAGTTACGTTGACAGGTTCCTCTGATCCTACTTTCGGCTCCGATTCATTCTCATTCCTCCGGTTTTGTGATGGCAATTGTGTTATATCAAACTCCGGTGTCACGGGCTCCGTCTCGGGAACCCTTCTGCTGGATGTGGCTGCACGACGCTTGGGTGCCATTCTAAACCATGTCCCAGATAATAAGTTTATGCATCAAAGTTTAAAACATTTAAATCGAGCATGCATTGACATTCAGGTTTAAGCAAAAGAAAATTATATGCAAGTTTTGCATAAAGACTTGCATATATTTTTTTCAAGATTACAGTACTCCAAGTACTCTTATTTGGATAAATTTTGGAAATAAAGCAATAACATAAATAGACTCCTAGCACAGGAGTTTATTGAAAACTGTAAATAAAAGCTCCCTAAGCATAGTAGAACTTAGCCCTTCTAATCCTCATCAAAGTCTTCAATGTCAGTATCATACAACCATCCTCCTGAATTCCTAGAAAAGTCTATCCCTGTCCCCATTTACGAACCCATAGTCCATTGACTCCTTCCTGGGTCTCCTAAAACTCTCCCCAATTTTAACATGGTTGGGTGGGGGTACAAAAGAAGGTCTAGGTGGAGATTCATAGTCTATCATCCCCGGGTCATCACTATCAGCAATCAAATCAATCACGGGGCTAGGTGGGTGTGGGACATACTCCATGTCAATTTCCTCATCCTCACTATCAGTAACTTGGTCTATTAAAGGTATTGAAGGCGGCTCAGTAATATGAACCTCATCATCACTGCTCTCGTCCAAGGGTATGATTGGTTGAGGTGCGAGTTGTGGTGCAGACTGAGGTACTAGTAAATCTTCCGAGTTGATAGTGATGGGTGGATGCCATTGCTGCCCCTTCCTCGCAGTTCTAATCATCATAACTATTCTATAGCATAAACAAGCTAGGTTAGTTAAAATATTTAACCTTAATGAAACAAAACATATACTGTCCATAATTGCTTAAACCTAGGCTCTGATACCACTTGTAACACCCCACTACCTATGCCCCATTAGGGCTGGGGATGTCACCCCATCCACAAGACAATGGGTCTTTATAACTAGGACACACAAAATAAACTAAAATAAATACTTCAAAATTAAATTTATTACAACCCAACAATACATGAACAAATTCAAAAATAATTGTTTGCTACCATCCTTCAAAAGCAATACATAGGAAAAATAACAAAGAGTCTTCAAGACATAGGCAACATTCTAACTAATGACCTTCATAGTAGGATCGACCTGAAAATATGGTATAAAAGGTGGTGAGATAAAAATCTCAGTAAACCTGTGTGTGCTTTAAGTGTTTCAGGTAAAACAGTTCATGTATGCAAGTTGAAAATGTTTCATAAAAGAAAATGCTGGCAAGCCTCAAATAAATTTCATAAATGAAGAGTAGTGTTTTGCTTTCCAAACATCTATGTGCACAATAAATACAACCACTCAAAAGAGGTAGCCATGGCACCACACTTTGTGCACCAAGACAATATAACGATCAGAATGCCACACGTTGAGCTTACTGACATAAGGTGGGTGTACAGCTTACCGAGCGAAATACTCCTCCATCTCTACACCCAAACTTACCGGTTGTCCACTCCGAAAACACACAGTCCACTTGACTGAACCTGCTAGCTCGGACCAATATGACCTACAGGACTGGCATCCTATCCGGGAAAAACTCACCCCTCAGAGATGGCCACCTACTGAGAGACTTACCCTAACCCTTCAAAGACTAGTCCTAGTAGTCTACCCTTATTGAGTACTCAACGTTGTTCGTCCCACTTGGGAGGGAAAAGATTATACAATAATTCACTTGAAAATAGCAATTATGGTTTCTGAAATTCTTGCCAAAGTTGGATTTTTAGAACAAGTTTAGTGTTTGGTTTGAAATTATTTGCTTAGTTTTTAAATGGTTTGCTTGATTGAAAGAAAAAGGAAAATTGTCCATAATCGCTTTACAGTTCAAATTCTCGTATACAATGTGTTTGACTTGCCACAATAACTTTAGTCTTCATATGGTTCCATGCAGGAACTTACCTGATCATTTGCTCTTCTTGGATTCAAAAGTCTTCCAAGGTCAACCTAATCCTGCTTGGGGTAAACACAAGGTATAAGATAACATTCGGACTATATCTGCCTTACATAAATAATTCCTAGTTCAACTAGTCACAACCACAACTAACCATGACCATAATGTCTTAGGCTTTAATACTAGTCGACAAAGCATTTTATAAAATAAATCTAACTTGATAAGTTAAAATAACTAGGGTTATAAAATAAATAATAATAAGTTATAGTTTCAAATACAAAATTATGAGTACTATTGCTAATAAATAAACTAGTGTTAAATATTGGATAATACTAAGTCATAAATAATATTGGTAAATGGTAATATTTAAATAGTATTATTATTATAAATAATAAATTACACTTTAATTTTTAATTAATAGATAATAAATAACCAACAAAATTAATAATAAATGAATTATACTTAATTTTTAATTAATAAATAATAAATAAATTTTAATAAAAATAATATTTATAGATATAGATAAAAATTTTAGTAAGGCTAACTAATATTATTAATGTGGCCTACAAAGTCATTTGATATTAATTAACTCTAATATTTTATTATTTATTTTTAACAAAAAGATTTTATTTATTTAACTAATAAAATATTAATATTTTAATTAATACCCTATTTCCAAACCTTCCTAGTGATTTCAAATTTTATAGATTAAATATAATAATAATTCTAATTAAATTAATAAAAATTGTTAATAAAAATAATTTTAGAATTGACAAAGAAAATAGTCTTTACCATAATTTCCTATTGTTAGAAAAGATCTATGAACATATTCCCGAATAGTAAATAATATGCTAGTCCATCCATGAACATATACTTGAATCAACACATGCTAACACATGGCCAATCTCCTACTAGGCATAATCATCACCTATAATCTTATTGAAAAATAACAACATAAAAGCCTAATCACCAATGGTGGTATAATATCTATCATGCATCAAAACATCCATAAATACCTTTAACCATGACGGGCATACATTGATTTAAAAGAAAAATCCATAAAGCTTAATCATACATTCCAATTCTCATGTCCTAACTCCATCCCTTTCATCCACATACATAAACTCAACCCTTACTTTATTTAATCATCCTATTAACATCTAGGAGTCATGATTCCAGAAATTAAAAAGGAAGATTCAAGGAAAAATACTTGATGGATGATTGCTTTGATGAAAGCTTCCTTGGTTAGAGAAGATCCACACGAGCTTGAGAGCCTTTAGTGGTCCGGAATAAAAGCTATGGTTGATCATCATCATTTCAGTAGAGAGAGAGAGAAAGAGAGAGAGAGAAATGAACGACATTAGAAAGAATTATTAGAATTTGAGTAGAAGAGAAAGAACAAGGAAGTTGTTCTTGTTTTACCTTTTAGTGTTCTTAGAAGCTTTAACCAAAAAGTTGGTTTTGATCCGTTTGAAAATTCTATTTTGCATGATTTAGTGTTATAAAGGCTAGAAATGAAGACTAAAGGTTGAATATGGATGATCTAGAGTGTTTGGGAGTAATTGGAGGTGTTTAGGATAGGTTTAGGCTTGAAGATGAGAAATGTGTGTTCTTGGTATTTTTGAGAGAGTTTGAGAGAAAATGGCTTTAAGGATTGCTGGAATTGTGTTGGCCGAATAGCCTAGTATAGGTGGGAGTTTCGATTATCAAGAATGTGGAGGGAGATTTCCGGATTTTTTTTTTTTAAATTCAAATGGAGGAAAATGAGGAGTTGTTTGAGGTAAAAGATTGGTTAATGGAGTTTGTTCATGAAAGGTCTTTTGTTCTTTAATGGTGTAAGACTGAACTATCTAGGCTTTATGCAAAGAATGAAGGGTTGTTCAGTTTATAAAGCTAGCTGGAAATGGTCTATAATGGTGGAGAATTTCTGGTTTAATCACTTGCTATAGGAGTGTTTTAATGAAGCAAAAATCTACAATTTAGTTTGAAGTTTGAATAAGTTTTAGATAAAGTACTCTTAGGAGCTTTTTGAGGTGTGATCATGGAGTCCAAATATTCAAGGTTGGTGAGGAGGCCAAGGTGATTAGTCCATGGTTGATCAAGGTCCTAATTGCAGAGGTTTGAGTGAAGAATTTCGGCCTTTGCCTTGAGAAAACAAGCTGGAAAAATTCTGGTTTTTAATGCTTCAAAAACACTTGGAATGGAGATGATTTTAGCGTAGAATTTTCTGCCTTCTTTGGCCCAATTTGTAGCTGGTTCTTGAGGGTGCTTGAAGGTCTTTTAATGGTGGTTTTCCAGCCTTCCTCTTGAAGAAAAATAGAGGAAGTTCCAGCTGTGCTTATGTCCTAAATGTGGCTTCAAATTCCAGCTTCAATGCAGCAAAATTGCTGAAGAAAAATTCTGGTTTTCGAAGGGTTGTGCAATACAAAAATTCACTAAATTTCCAGCCTTCAACCTTACATGAAATGACCATTTTTCTGGTAGTAATTGGGTAAGAAAGTTGGCTGAAACTTTCGAAAACAACATTGGAAGGTATAGCTATGGTGATTTCTTTTCCTAGGAATCCCTTCCTAACTCTCATCCCCATTTTCGGCCTCACCTATCCCAAAAGAGCTGACTTTCAAATTCTAATGCTACGGATTTATCACAGAATTTTTGAAATTAAAAATGGATTAAGAATAGTTTAAATTATAAAAATGTTAGGACAAGACTAGCTAAATTAAAGGGAACAAGAATTCCTCTAGAATTCTTTTTAGGACATGATCAAGGCATTACCTTCATATCTCCCTTAAGACAACATTCCTATCTTTAAGGAATGTAAGAAAATTGAAAATTCAAACATAGTTAAGATAATCTTGAATAAAATTTAAGTGATGGGATTTGAACTCAATACCTTAGAGATTAATTCACAAAGCTCTAACCACTTAACCACATCAACTCTTGTTTTTATTTTCTCACCCCAAATATTCTTCTTATCTAAACCCTCAAGCCATCTTCCTATTTTGACCTCAAAAAAAATTACCTTTTTACCCTTCCTACCCAACAAGCATAAATAAGCCATTTAACCTATAAACCATAATTCTAAGGCATATAAAATCATTCAAAATGTATATTATTATGCATGATGACATGATATGCATCCCATCTCCCTTACTCTAAGGTTGGCTTTAGAAAGGGTTTCACAAATTTGGTATACTACTAATTTACTATTTGGTAGTGGGATGTTGGTTGTCTAAAATATCTTGCTTATATTGAATGTTTAACTATGAAATGATAGTAGGGTAGGGTTATATTAGTCTTTTTGACATATGCAATGTTGGAGTATATATAAGCTTCTCTTGAATACTACTCTTTCCAGTTGTTTTTCAAAACTTTCTTTGGTGGTCGTTTGCTTTCTCTGTCTTTCCTGCTTCTTCAAGGTTGCTAGCATTCAAGGTGAATTAAATACACTTACTTGATTTTGGATTTATTCTTAGTACCTGATTATACAATAGTTTGGCAATGCATATTAGTTGTCTGTTCTTATATATGTATTTTTTTTTTCTTTTAGACCATAAGTTTTTGGTGTGTTAATGAATTTTTAATAATCACATGTCAAATACAATTTTTATGTGTGCTAAAAACATAGGTATTATATTTTGGTTGAATTAAATATAGCTATTTTGGTTTGCATGTGTTCTTAACACCTAGTCATGCAATGGTTTGTTAGTGTATATTACTTTTCTGTTCTTGTATATGTGTTTTTAGTTTTGGGGCATAAGTTTTTTATGTTTAGATTTATTTTTAATAATTGTATGTCAAAAATATTTTCTCTATGTGTGAAAAAACTTTTAGAATTCGTGAACTCCTAAACGCGGAAAACATCTACGAATCCCTTCCAAGGACCCAAGCCAAACGATTAAGGTCAATCTAAGGGTTATAGAATTACCTTTGTATTGCCGTAAGCAAGACCTCTGCTTTCACCTTCCAGGTGTATGTGCAATTTAAACGATCACCAGACGCTGTAATATGCAAACGTCCTCTATCAAATACACATGGTGAAACCAGCTCGTTACCCGGGAGTGCTAGCGCCTAATGTTTAAGAAGCTTAATTTTTCCTGGTTATAGAGGCACGAATATTTTTATGAGAAGTCTACAACAAGAAGACGGCTAGGGTTTTATTTTAAAACCACACGAACTTCTTGGAGTTCAACTCTCATAATATCTTATCATATCTTATTTTAAGTTCAAATTAAATTAAAATTGATATGATAAGATTCTGTCATTATCTCGATAATTTAACTAATTAATTTACTGAATCAGATTCTTATAATTAGACATCCTCTAGATACATCGAATGTGAACATATTTCTAGATTTATTGTATCTGGTCATTTTTCTAGATTCAATTAACCTAGACATATTTCCAGATACATCGAACCTGTTTACCAGAAAAATAACCTAACGTATTCGCTTAATGTGTGACCCTATTGATTCATTTAACACTGACAGTGTGCCCAAATCACATTTAAATGGCCCACAAGTTATAAGTGATTTCTAACAAAACATTATAACTATCCAAGTTAAATAAAGATCAGTGATCTCTTTTAACCAAACCATAACTCTATATTTAGTCCTTTTTGTTACACAATATCCAGATTAAGTATAAAGCACGGAGCATGTCATCCTTATTAAGCTTAATCAATTATTTCTTGATCTCATAGTAGACTATTCAAATAAATGATATAAATATCTCAAATTGATATATTTGAGTACGGCTATGCATTTTAACAATCTAACTTATCAAGGGGCCATGGACATCTCTCCCAAAATTGAGAAGGACAAATTCCTTCACTATCAATCATATTCCTCTCCCTGATTTATTCTATATCCAACAGTGGTCTAATTTATTATCTAGTTAAATACAATTTTAGACAATGTCAAGATATAGAATTTATCAAGTGGAAAACTATAATGAATTTAAGTCGAAGGACTTCTAATATCATTATGGCTAGAAAGTACTTATGACATGTCCCATGAAGTACTCTCACAGTGGGTCATGTCTAATACAATATTCTTTAATATTTATTTATGTTTTAACTTGATATCACAAATATCCATGACCAGTAAAACATAGCCATCAAGTTGCAAATATACTAATCTTAATTTATTATTGTTCCACTAATAATAATCGATCAGGGACAATTTAAGAATAGTCATTGTATTTGTTATAAGGTTTTACTATCAAATCACGTACTTGATGACCACAAAACTAAATGCGCTATTCATGAAAAGAAATGTCTCATATTATTACATAATACATAACGGCAATAGTATAAGTACAAATTATTTTAGAGCATATCCCTAACAAAAACATACATATTATATTAAAATAATTCGTGTTTTAGAGATTTTTAATTATATTTTTTCCATTTTTTTTTTACATGTGCTACACAACAAAACAGAAAGAGGATAATACAAGATATTTTTGGAAGCAAGTTTTTAACTTCATTATTTGTTTCAGCAAGTTCGACACTTATTTGTTGTTTTAATATGATGTTTTCTCTGTTTTATGCAAACTGTGATGTTAATTGGTTGTTTTCTACTATTTTATGTGGCATAGTTTATTATAGTAATTTGATGGTGCATAATTGCTTAAATATGATGAAGTTGAAACCAATTAAGTGTGATTAGATCATTTTTTGTACTATTAAAAAATATAGCATAATGCATAAAAACAAAAAAAAAAATACTGAGAGAAAACTCTAATAAAGAATCATCACAAGTTGCAAAGGCTGAGCGATTAAGAAAATAAAGAGAGAAATATGCAGTGATGTCATAATCTAAAAGAATAAGGTTGTTAGCTAAAAGGAGAGAATGATATGCAAAGAACAAAGGGATGCTTCAGCAAACAGATAAATGAAAGAGAAAGACATGTGATGAAAGTACACGAGAAGAAATGCTTGAAAAAAAAAGTTTGATATGAAGGAATTTACACGAGTAAATACTGATGATTTGGTGCCAAGACTTAGGGAGCAGATTTATATATGTGAAAATGCTGATCACTGTTAACGAAGGACAGCCAATATCCAAGGGAATGATCAAAGTGTCTCAATTCATAGCCAACAACATGCAAGTACATCTAGAAATTATTCACATATAGACAAAAGTGTTGTTGATGAAATGACTGTTGGAAGAATTGAATTTAGTCATCAATGTCCAATTGAGATTGATTTTAAAGAAAAACAACAGCACTTAAATTAGGCGAGTTTATTTTTTCTAAATTATTTAGTATTTTCAGTTTAATATTTTGGTATGTGTGTATATATATGTGTATACATATTAAAATGTAAATTTGCAATATCAACATTGAAATTTTTTATTTTACACAGGTTCGCATAGGCCATTCATTATTCATGAGCGAAACGAAACTGCTGAAAGACGTATGTTTCAAATATTTAATTAATTAAATTAGTTTTTTATTATGTATATATGTATATTTAAGCTTGGGTATTTATCATACAGTTGTGTTAAAGGAAAGAAATGAATTCCTGAAAAATAAAAAACTAAAAGAAGTTGTCAGTAAATTCAATATTAGTGAAAAATGTAAGTTTTTACTTTTTTAAGTCAGACGTAGAGATAATACATATAATTGTAATTGAAAACTATGATCACATTTTAATAGTTGTATTTAACATCTAGTGCATTTTTACTTAAGGTCATCATCAAACACATGTTTTGACAATGAAAGATCTTATTCGCATCATAGAAATAATAAAGGTACAATTTATTCTTAATCTGAGACAATTTATTACTTGTTATATATTTAACAAAGTAAGTTTTCCCTTGCATTAGATGCTTATGAACTTTGTGGTGATTATCTAACCATGCTGGAAGATATCTACAACATTGATGCAGGTATGTAGAAGTATTATTTCATTTTTTTTTTTACTTGAATTTTTATCATTATTATTTAATCCTCAAATTCTATCATTTCAAGTATGATGTAGCTTTTTTTGACTAAACATACTTTATATATTTAGGCTATACATCGCTTGTAAGATAAAATGAAGTTGAATGTTTGTCTGCAACAAATAGCCCTGCATTAGGTTAGGAAAGAATAAACAGTTGACTAAGCAACTGCATCCTAAATTCTAAATATTCCTTGCACTTTAGTGTAAAAACGTCTTTACATGAATCAATTTGACGTCTTACATTGTAATAATACAGAATCTGCAAGGAAATTAATGCAAATGATATTACTGAAATAGCATTTATAATGCTTCTTAGTTCATGGAACTTATTTGTACTTCTAGAAACTCTATGCTTTTTCCTTTAGGCATTAGTTTTCATTGTAATTTGTCCAAGTAAAATGTGCAGAAATAGTAATTTGTAAACTTGTAATTTGTTATTTGGCCATATCCAAATTCCTTTGATCTGTTTTGCAAGGCACTGAATGAAAATGGTTGAACCTAGATATATTTTGGGAGGTTAGGAGAAGTTTAAAACAATTCTTATAGGATTTTAAATGCAAAAGAAGTCATAAAATGAGAACGATATAAAAATTGTCATCATAAAGTTCCTGAAATTCTTCTTTGCATTCTCGAATGGTTCTGGCTGTTTGAATGTTTTGAGGAGAGTTGGGCTTAATGACTGGCTAAAACACCTTCATTCAGATATTAAACAATTTTTAAGGAAGCTTAGATATGATATGTTATGCAGGAAAATTTATAGAAGCCACCTACGTAAAGTTGTGTTCATTAAGTGGTAAAAACACAAATTCTATTTTGTGCAGTTTAAGTGTGTTGGGTTTTTTTACTTTAAAATGGTCTTAACAATAGTTTTGATCTCTGAAGGACTGACCTAATCTCAAGTCATTCATGTTACAAAGAATTGGTGTAAGTTTTGTGGGTGTTTGATGCATAAAAACTCCTATATTCAAATAACACTAAAAGTACTCATAGTTAGCTGCCAGAAATTCTAATTGCTCACATGTCTATTTGGTGATTAAACTATACAAAATAGCAACAACTTTTTAAGTCTTATGAACTTGAACATGTAGATAAATGTTTGGAGGATATTTTGAGATAAATTTGACATGATTTGAATCAGTACATAGAAAGTTATGCATAAAATATTAAAGGCTACTACTATGAAGATATAAAAAATTCTGGTTTGAAACCATGCACATAATGACTTTATGTAGGGAACTTATTTGTGGTAGAATTTTTCTTTACATCCTTCTTAGTGAGATACCACCTTTTACTCCATGGAACTTATTTGTGCTTCTACAAACTGTATGGTTTTTTCTCTAGCTATTAGTTTTCCTTGTAATTTGTCCAAGTAAAATTTTCATGGGTACTGATTTGTAAATTTGTAATTTGGCCATATGCAATTTCCTTGGATTTATTTTAAGGGAACTATTAAGAAATTCTAATTTTAAAATCTTTAGTAGGTTTTAAAATTTAAGTTACCTATCCAACGGAACCGTTTTTGCAACTGTCATACTGACACTGTTCCTTAAAAAAAAAACTCTTAATAAATAATGGATTTGTCACTTAGGGGAGGGGGAGGGGGAGGGATTGGAAAAGAAGTATAATTTTCAAAACTCATAAATATTTAAAATTTACCTTGAAACAATAGCAATGTAATCGTTTGGAATACTTTTCGGTGTAGAAAAAGTAAATTTATCAATACCACATCTAAAATTAAAAAAAAATAAACAAAGAAAGAAGAAAAAGAGAAAAATAAATTAGAGATTTCTTAAACAATATTTATAATAAAATACAAAAAATGTCATAAAATGACAAGGATATCAAAATTTCCATCATAAAGTTGCTGAAATTCTCCTTTGCATTCTCGAATGGTGTTGGTTGTTTGAATGTTTTCAAAAGAGATGACCTGAACAACTGGCTAAAATGCCATCACTCAGAAGTAAAAAAAAGCTTTAAGGAAGCTTAGATATCATACGTTATGCAGGAAAATTTATATAAGCCACCTATGTAAAGTTGTGATCACTAAATAGTAAAAACAAGAATTCTATTTTGTGCAGTTTAACTGTGCTGTTTTACTTCAAAATGTCCTTAAGGACAGTTGTGCTCTTTGAAGCAGTAACCTAATCTCAAGCCTTTGATGTTAGGAAGAATTTGGTATAAGTTTTGTGGGTGTTTGATGTATAAAAACTCCTACATTGAAATAACACTAAAGGTACTCATAGTTAGGTTTCAGAAATTCTAATTGCTCACATGTCTATTTGTTGATTAAATTATACAAAATAGCAACTAGTTTTGAAGTCTTATGAACTTGTACAAGTAGATAAATATCTTGGCGACATTTTAAGATAAATTTGATATGATTTAGACCAGTAGATAGAAAGTTATGCATAAAACATTGAACCCTGGCGTTATGAAAATATAAAAAATTCTGGTTTGACACCATGCACATAATGACTTTATGTAGGGAACTTATCTGTGCTAGAGTTATTCTCTACATCCTTCTTAGTGGGGTACCACATTTTGCTCCATGGAACTTATTTGTGATTCTACAAACTCTATGGTTTTTTCTCTAGCCATTAGTTTTTGTTGTAATTTGTCCAAGTAAAATATTCACAAGTACTAATATGTAAATTTGAAATTTTTAATTTGGCCATATGCAATTTCCTTTGATCTATTTGCAAGATACTGAATGAAAATGGTTGAACATAGATATATTTGGGATGTTAGGAGAAGTTTGACACAACTCTTATAGGATTTTAAATATAGAAGAAGTCATAAAATAAAAAGAATATCAAAATTACCATCATAAAGTTGCTGAAATTCTCCTTTGCATTCTCAAATTGTGTTGCCTATTTGAATGCTTTGAGAAGAACTAGTCTAAACAACTAGCTAAAACACCTTCATTCATAAGTGAAACAAGGTTTAGGGAAGCTTAGATATGATATGTTATGCAGGAAAATTTATAAAAACCACCTATGTAAAGTTGTGATCACTAAATAGTATAAATAGGAATTCTATTTTTGTGCAGTTTAACAGTGCTGGTTGTTTTACTTCAAAATGTCCTTAAGGATAGGGGTGATCTCTGAACCACTAACCAAATCTTAAGCCTTCGATGTTAGGAAGAATTTGGTATACGTTTTATGGGGTGTTTGATGCATAAAAACTCCTACATTGAAATAACAATAAAGCTACTCATAGTTAGCTACCAGAAATCCTAATTGCTCACGTATTTGTTTGCTTATTAAACTATACAAAATAGCAACTACTTTTGAAGTCTCATGGACTTGAACATATAGATAAATGTCTTGAGGACATTTTAAGATAAATTTAACATGATCTATATCAACACTGTGAGGATATCAAAAATTTTGGTTTGAAACTAAGGACATATTGACTTTATGTAGGCAAGTTTAAAGCTTCAATTGACATATACCAAGACCCCTGACCCTTATTCAAGCAGTTGATGTCTGGATTGCTGTAGTTATTCTTTACATCCTTCTTAGTGGGATATCATGTTTCTAGGGGAAGACTAAATCGCAAATATTTGGTGCCCTTAAGGCAGCTGAATGAACATTTTCATTAGATCTTTGTGACTATCTATCTTCTTCTGCTAACAAACTGATCAGACAAATGTTGTGTATAGATTCTTGTTAGACATGTACAACTTAGCAAGTTCTAGGTGTACACGTCAATTTCCACTGGTAAAATTCTTCTTCTAATCAAGTTATGAAAATAGTTGTATAACTTCATTTCAAAGACAATTACCATTGTAAGACAAGTTCAAAGTAATTCTAAGTACTATTTCTTTTTTCTTGGGCAGAAACAAGACCATTTATGATAGTGTCATAAAACATTCTCAAGGAATTTGAATACCATCAGATATATAATTCCTGGCGTTTCTTAAGAGATTTAAATTAATGAACATTTTAGTTTGGGTAACTTTTCGAACTTTTTAGAGTATATTATGTCTACGCTTATTGTTGATACAAAAAAAGGTAGAAATTGTATTGTTGTTCTACAATTGAGAAGACATGTACTAAGCATAGGATCAAATTATGAACAACTATAGTCTACAAAAAAGAAAATTCAGGTACAAAGCAAGAAAGTACAAATAAAAAATAGCAGGAAGTAAGTGTCAATCATGAACAGCAAGTTTCTGGTACCCTTCACCAGTAATGGCAAGCTCCATAACCTGCTCAGAGTTCACTATACTATCTTCGTTCAAGAATATTGTCAAAGGGTTTTTAGAGAAGCCACTCACAACTGCCACACCATTTTGCTTTACCACAACTAGAGTAGACCTTGAATATCTAAAGTTCCAGAACATAATTTCTGGAACATATTTGTAGGCATTCTCATTCAATTTCCTCTATATAGCTTGATAGTCTGTCTCTCATGGATTATGAGATTCTTCATTAAATTCCATGTTGTTGAATACAAACACCCTTTTAATCAATTGTTCCTTTTTCAGTTTTTCCCCAACAGCTACAACTAAAATCCTATCAAAAACACCTTGGAAGTTTGTGCTGATACTCCATTTCATGTTTCTCACAAACTCTATCTTTTCCTTGAGGGTTTCACCCTCTACCATTTGAAGCTCAGGATCCTCACCAAATGTAATCAACTCCCCTTTTATGGTTGCTCACTCAGTTCAAAAACTAATACGTTAAGGGCAACAGATACTTCTATTATCCCATGCGTACTACCTGAAACATCACACACTTGAATGTAATTACTCAATTCTCCCTTCTTAACTATATCATCAACCATTCTTTTCAAGTGTAGCTAAGCAATTTCATCACCATCTTCATCCTTCAGTGCCCCAATAATCTCATGGGGAAGCAATGCTCCTACAGCAATTTTTGGTATTCCCATTCTTCATACCATTAAGTTATCCTAATAACCCAACCATCCAATAGAAGAAGTATAGGTCAATTTCCACTGCTAAAATTCTACTTCCAATAAAGTTTTCAAAATAGCTGTAGAACTCCATTTCAAAGAAATTTAGCATTCTAAGACATCTAAATACCATCACATCGATACTTTCTGAGGTTCCTTAAGAGATTTGAATTTATTGAACATATTAGTTTGGGCAACTTTTGGAACTTTTTAGAGTATATTATGTCTAGGCTTATTGGTAAAACAAAAAATGGTGGAAATTGTGCAACTATTCTACCAGAAATGCATAATTTAGATGGGTATTAACATGTCTAGGTAGGTTATATAAATTCTTTTAAAACTGCACTGAGAAGCATTAGTTATGCCCAATTTCACTCGCTAGGTGATGCGTGTTTTTTAGTGTAGAAAATATTACCAACAAATAACACAATTACTCAAGTTTTAATTAAAATTCCAACTACTAAAATCACATATACGGACAAGTATACCCATCGTATAGTATAGGGAATAACAAGTATCAAATCCACAAGAACTTAGGCTTCCACCTTACTTTACCCAAATCTTTATTGTTTAGCTAAAAAAATAAGAAGAGAATAAAAAGAAAAATAAATAAATATAAAAATAAATATAACTCAATGATGCAAATTCATGTAACTAGACAATTATCTTGAAAACATAATATTGAATCACTTAGTATTCATCACAATCAATTGTCGTCTTGGCATCATGAAGGATTTAATATAGACCCACTTCGTTTGCAATCCATGGAATCACAATATTCTAGTTAAATTGGTGGACATATTTTGTCTCCCAAAAGATGCATTAAAGTCAATCCTCATATAAATTCCTATATTCCAAGTGATTTAAAATATGAAATTAGTTAATGAATCTATATTCTAGCAATCATTAACCAGCCTTTGATTACTAGTGTTCTAACCAATTAACCCCTTTTTCAAGCAAGTTAAGAAATAAAAAATATGAAATTAATTAATTGAAGTCATTACCAACCTCTTTTTCAAGCAAGTCAATAACAAAAATCAATCAACCAACTCCGTAAGAAAAACAAGTAATCAAATACCAAAAATAGCAATCAATTGATCAAAAGTTCCAATTAACTCAAAATCATAATCTCTAAAATAATATCCAATTAAAATCAAAACATTAAGTACATCATTTTTCAAGAAAAGTAAACAAAGAAAAAAAGATAAAACTCATAGACAAGCCCTTCTTCTTCTCTTGAAACCTCTTTTGAACAATGCTCATTTGAGTGGTGATTGAGTAGCTAACTTGGATCCTTCAAATCACCCCCATTTTATTTTTTTTTTGTGTATGTTTTTCTTGTATTTATAAGCCTTCTTGATACCAAAATTCGTTACTTGAAAAGTCTAATTCAAGTAGAATTTAGAAAATACTAAAATCCTTTGGAAAATATCAAATCGCGCACAACTGCCTCCAGGCAGAGTAGACCTCGCGCCGGGTCCAATTGGGCCACCCAGCACCACCAGCTCTATTTTGTTCTTCTCTATTTTTGTTGTTTAATCAGAATGGACCCAACGCTTGGTCCCTTGGCTGGGCCTGGCACCCGGTCTGTTCTGAAAACTTCACATTTTTGCTCTAAATCAACTTAAATCTACACAAATTTGTCAAAAATACTTTTTACAAGCAAAATATCAAATAAGAAGGAATATGCCTAGTTATTACAACAAAAGTATCTCAAAACAACCTCAAATAACTAGTAAAATAATGATGATTTTAGCCCCTATCATATACCCCTACACTTGAAATTTTGCTTGTCCTCAAGCAAATAAGATTTAAAACACTAAGCACTTAGAACAAGACAAAACAATTTAGCAAATTTTTCCTTAGCAAATTCATCCATAATGAAGACATCACCTTCTTTCAACCTTAAATACAAACTTCCTCATTCATTCAACTCTTTTAAAACCTTGTAAACTAATGTATTAAATCAAACAATCCCAAGGCCATCAAAGTTAAGTTAAATAAGCTTATATCTAGTACAAAAAAATCATCCTACTCCTCAAGCAAAAACATAGATAACATAAATCATACAAGTCAAGCCATTTAACTAATTCAAGTATTATAAACTCAAATTTACACCACTCAAGTTAGTGAAACAAGAAAAACACTCCACTCTTCTTTTTTTCCTCTCAAATTTTTTTTCAATGACTTAGGGAATTGATAGCCTCAAGTGAATGGATTTCTCTTCACGCACCATATTGGTCCCCTTATAGTCATTATCTTTTTTCAGCAATTATCTTTCAACATATTTTTTATTTGCTCGTTCTTGCCTTTTTACCTTCAAGATAGCCTCAAGAGAGTGCACCGAACAATACTTGCTAGTTCTCTCCATATTAACCCCCTTTTCAGCAAAAGGTCTTCAAAGATTAAAAATAAGAGCATTTTTCCAACTCACATAACAATGATTTTGTTTTCACTCGTTGTTCTTTTCAACTCACCTTTTTATCTTTTCACTCACAAAAAAAAAAAAAAAAAAACTCCCTCATATTCCTCATTCACAACTCAAAGTCAAATAAATTTTAAATCTATAATATAAGAATTAGTCAACAACTCTTCCCATACTTCATCATATCATCCATATTCAAACTTAAACAATAAAACAAAACTCAAATACCAAAAATAACCAAGGTTAACTTAAATTCTCAAGACTTAGCAAAAATCCAATTTAATACACAAGTTTACCTTTTTAATAAAAATCAAATCATAATAAATGACAAATCCATATCTAAAGTTAAAAAGAAAATCACAACTCCATTATAGACAAATAAGCTCAATTTAGTGCCAAATCTCCAAACTTTCAATTTTTCAATTTTTTCAATTTTTTCAATTTTTCAACAAATGGTACCAAGAAAACACCAAGATCATACCCAAAAAACACTAAGATCATTGTTAAAAATTTGGACAAAGAATATTATTAAACCACTCTCCCACACTTAAACTAACAATGTCCTCATTGGCAAAAAATTAACACAAAAAAGCATCTTTAAGTGGACCAAAAAATGATAAAGGGGGGATAGAGTTAAGCAATACTCCCCAAGTGTAATACTACTCCAATAAATATTCAACATGGAATAGAGAGAAGAGCTTGTCCAAGAAGACTTCATTCTGACCTACAAAAGAAAACACAAATAAAAGCATAAAGAAAATAAAAGCAAAATAAAGCACACCTAAATAAAAGAAAGCAAACTAAAGAAAAATACTAATAAAAAATTCTAACAAAGCAAATAAAGGTACGACTCACTCCCTAATACTTAAGATGGAAAATATTTTCCTTATTTAGGGAGGGAAAACAAAACACTTAACAAAACCAAACACAAACACTCATCATGTTTCCTCATCAAACATTTGGAAAAGAGATAAAAGCTTATTGAAAAAGGTAGGCATGGTGAATATAGAAAGAAATGAGGTTTTTGAAAAATGGAGGGTGCAAGGAAAATATTAGTTGCAATGAATGTAAATGCATGCCCCCCCCTCCCCGTCCGTAGTACTTTTTATACATCCAAATCAAGTTCCCAACACAAAGATGTAAATTACATCTAAAAAGTGTGTAAGCATGAGAATCACCACTTATCCCTCAAAAGATTTATCACAATTGAAATTTCCCTTAAAACTTAGTATTTGAGTTTTCAAAGATGGGATTAAGAAATTCTTCCTTTTCAAATTATGGTCTACAAAAACTAAATTACCTCCCTTTGAATTGGGTGAATGGTAGAAATTACCACCATCCTTCAAGGACTTCTTATAATGTAGCATGGATGAATCTAACTCCTTGAAGCATGTGAAGCTCAACACATCATTATTTAGACCATTGTTCTTCAAGAATTGAGAGGAACCTAAAAAATCATATGACAAAGAGAAATTAGAATTATTAGCACATAGAGTAGAATTGAATACCTCTCTTGCCACATTGTGCAATTGTCCCTCATATCCTCTCTTCTCTATATGGGGATCCTTTTGTGCAAGTGTATGGGCCTTTATATCATCTTCAACCAACTTTGGTAGTTATATTCTTTGATGGCTCATTCATTGGGAAGATTTTTTGTACCCCATAATAGACATGTTTATGTTGGCAACAAAGAATTTGATTGAAGCTTCAAGTAGTATCTCACAAAAAGTGCTAATCCATACCTTGTCAGCGTATCATCATTATAGCTCCTGTGACATTGTACCCATGAATAATTATCCATGATGATGTTTTGAATCTCATACTCAAAGAAAAAACAAAAATCAAATCGAAAGCAAAAATAACAGAAAAATATACAAATTAGAAATATTCACAAATTACCTAAACACAAAAGTTAGTGATATTTACAAATACAACAAATGCTAAATCAACAAGACTAGAGTGTTTCCGATAGGGCCCCTCCTAAGCGTCAAAAACTTGATTCGTGTTTTTTAGTGTAGAAAATATTACCAACAAATAACACAATTACTCAAGTTTAATTAAAATGCCAACCACTAAAACCACATATACGGGCAAGTATACCGATCGTATAGTATAAAGAACAGTAAGCATCGAATTTACAAGAACTTAGGCTCCCACCTTACTTTATCCAAATCTTTATTGTTTAACCAATAAAGTAAAAAGAGAATGAAAAGGAAAATAAATAAAAATAAAAATAGATATAACTCATGGATGCAAATTCATCTAACTAGACAATTATCTTGAAAATATAATATTGAATCACTTAGCATTCATCACAATCAATTGTCATCTTGGCATCATGAAGGATTTAATATAGACCCACTTTGTTTGCAATCCATGGAATCACTATCTTCTAGTTAAATTAGTGGACATGTTTTATCTCAACCAATTTACCCAAAAGATGTATTAAAATTCATCCCCATATAAACCTCTATATTCTAGGTAATTTAAAACATGAAATTAGTTAATGAATCTATATTCTAGAAATCATTAACCAATCTTTGACTACCAACATTCTAACCAATTAACCTCTTTTTCAAGTAAGTTAAGAGATAATAAATATGAAATTAATTAATTGAAGTCATTACCAATCTCATTTTCAAGCAAGTTAATAACAAAAATCAATTAACCAACTTCGTAAGAAAAACAAGTAATCAAATACCAAGAACAGCAATCAATTGATCAAAAGTTTCAATTAACTCAAAATCATAATCTCCAAAATAATATCCAATTACAATCAAAAGATTAAGCACATCATTGTTCTAGAAAAGTAAACAAAGGATAAAAAATGAAACACATAGACAAGCCCTTCTTATTCTCTTGAAAATCTTCTTTGAATAATGCTATTTTGAGTGGTGATTGAGTAGCTTGCTTGGATCCTTCAAATCACCCCCTTCTCTTATGTTTTTCTTGTATTTATAAGCCTTCTTGATACCAAAATTCATTGCTTGAGAAGTCTAGTCAGAGTAAAATTCAAAAAATACCAAAATCCTTTAGAAAATACCAAATTCGAGCACAACCGCCTCCGGGCAAAGTGAACCCGGCCTAGGTCCAGTCGGCCCCCCTGACACTAGGTCTGTTATGTTCTCTGTTTTTGCTATTTTTCCAAAACAGACCTAGTGCCTAGTCCTTTGGTTAGGCTTGGCACCAGGTCTATTCTGAAAATTTCACATTTTTGCTAGAAATCAACTAAAATCTGCACAAATTTGTCTAAACATTTTTTACAAGTAAAATATCAAATAGAAGGAATATGTCTAGTTAGTACAAAAAAGTATCTCAAAATAACCTCAAATAACTAGTAAAATAATAATGATTTTAGCCCCTATCACTAGGCAAGAGATCTTCTGATAAATCTCAACATTTTCCACCTACAGCTTCTATGTTGCTAAAGTTCTCCTTACTTTGGACTACTTGCATATGCTTGCTATTGTACCTGTAGCCATCCATTGCTACAAAAATCTTTCTGTATACTAGCTACCCTTAAGCTTACTAAAGTTACAATGTAATACTCTATTACGTAAATAGTTTGAATGATATCATTTTAAATTCATTACCAAACATTCAATTAAATTTTGTTCCTCCTAATATGATTACTAATTTTTGTACTTTCACTTTCAGACTCAGGTTTTGGTAAGACCAAAAAAGTGAAGAAATCATAAAATTTTTAGAGATAAAGTAAGACTGACAAATGCTACCAAAAACCTGTACCACTGAAGCGAGGTAAAAAGTTTATTGCAATATTATTTAAATCTAAACAACTCATAATGAAGTATAATAGGTATAGCATACATTATTCAACATTATTTACAAATAATATTGAGCAAATACTATACAAGTACATTTCTATTAGATAACATTACTAAAGAAGGTGGTACTTTACCCAAGAAGCCAAATTGTCCAAATTGTGAAGCAAAGAAGTTTTATTCTGAAACATCTAATTTTATTGTTATGATGGAAAAGTTTTGCTACACGAAAACAAATTCCCTAATGTTTTAACAGAATTATTTTGGGAGAGTCTGAAGAAGCACATTCTTTTCAAAAGTTTGTGAGAACATACAACAACATGTTTGCATTCACTTCACTTGGCATCTCATATGACAAATCATTGGCAACAAAAAAGAAAGGATTCTAGATGTTTAAGGTCCAAGGACAAATTTATCGTTTTACTCATGAATTAATGCCTCATGGTTGGAAGGGAATGTTCCTACAAGTATAGTTTCATGACACAAAGAATAAAGTTCAAAATCGTCTTGTTGTTTGTGATAAACTAGTAGAAACTATTATTATAAAATTGATGGAGACATTAGAACAGAATCCATATGCTTGTTTTTTTTCGTAGTTTGAGAAATATGCATGAGTTGGATTCATATCAAATTCTGCTAAAATGTCACCCAAGTATAGGTCAACACATTTATAATAAGCCATCTATTTCACAAGTTGCTACTTTGTGGATTGAAGGTAAAGAATCTGGTGATGGTTATGGTAGGCATATTCGTGTGTATACTAAAAAGGGAAAAGCTCATAGGGTTTAATATTACTATGGATGCTACGTCCCATTACAATATCCATTGTTATTTTTGTTTGGAGAAACTGAGTGGCATGAAGGAATAAAAAGAAGACAAACAGATAATCCCAGCAAGAGAAGAAAGCTAGAAAAAAAAAACAAAGTTAGAGGTTGATGTAAGACATGCAAGGACAACAACATAATTACTTGACATGGACGATAAAAGTAAGTTCAATTAATTATAGAAGTTCAAGATTTTGTTAAAAGTTATATCTTATCTATCAATACCTCTTAACAACTGTAATAAAGAAGCAAAAATCATCTTCTTGCAGATCTAAATCAACCAAGAAATAGGAGAGGAACAATTTCTATGTGTGAGTATTATGCATACAGATTTCAGATGAGAAGCAACAGCTTATCCATACTTTTGCATACAAGAAGATTGTTGCAGCAGTATTGTATTGACATATATGTTAAGCTAGAAAGTTAAAGATTAGATTTTCAACAGCAAAGGCAAATACAACTTTGGCAAGAAGAGTTACAGGGTATAATGGACAGTGTTGTGCAAGGACAAAGTCATGGGAAAAAAATAGGACAGAGAGTGATATTACCAGCTTCTTTTATTGGTGGACCATGAGACATGAAAAGAAGATATGTGGATGCAATGACTTTAGTTCAAAGATTCGGCAAGCCAGATATATTTCTTACTATGAGTTGCAATCACCATGGCCAGAAATTAAACAAAATATGTTGCAAACTAATGAACAATAAAATAGGCATGATCTGATTTGTATAGTGTTTCATGCAAAGCTCGAACGACTGAAAGAAGAGCTATTTAAAAAGCAGATATTTGGTGAAGTTGCAACTTACAGATACGTTATTGAATTCTAAAAATATCGATTGCCTCATGCACATTTTCTTCTCATAATGAGACGAACCTTAAAGCGATGTACTTTGTCAATGCCTATGATAAATTTGTGTCAGATGAACTTCCAGACAAAGAAAAACATCAACATTTGTATAAAATGGTAGTGAGACATATGATACATGGTCCTTGTGGAAGTCTAAACCCCAAAAATATTTTTATGTAGGAGTCGATACCCTAAGCATTGGGTTGCTGAAACAACACATGGCATTGATGGTTATCTAATATATAGAAGAAGAAATGACGGGAAAAAGGTAATGGTTCGCGGTCAAACGCTAGACAACAAATGGATTGATCCTTATAATCTATATTTGCTGGCAAAATTTGATTGCCATGTAAATGTGGAAATATGTTTAACAGTCAAAGTAGTGAAATATATCTACAAGTATATATGATTAACCTTAGAGGGGGTGAATAAAGCTTATGGTAAACAAATACCAATTAAAGAATTTTATGACTTTTGTAATGGGGGTAATTGAATAGCAGAGTTGTTTCATAGCTTTAGGAGTGTAGACAGAGATCTCTTAAATCAGTACTGAATGGTGTGAGGATGGTACGAAATAAAGATGAGTAGTTAAGCTATCAATAACTAGCTTACTACAGAATGCAAGATTTTTAACTGAGCTACTGATTTTAGAGAAAAGGTCCAACATTTAATATTTAAAGACTGGAAAAATGCAGCAAAGAAATTTAGTCAAATAGAACACGAAGAGACTCAAGGATTTATAGCAGTTTGATTCTTAAATGATCTACATCTACTACCTTAAGTTCACACGTAAGGATTTCAACACCACTTACTAAAGCCTTTTTCCAAATCAATAATAGTAGACAACACCAATCTTACACAAGAGAATCAACATACTTAGTTTTACACCTAACCCCTTTAAACACAACAATCAAGGCTCACCCCAATTGGGTTTCACCTTTTTAACCTTGATACAAAGCAAATTTAAGAAAGAGTACAGAGATAACTCATAGATTGAGTAGAATATGAACAATTAAGCACTAATATCTTTTACCTTTGGAACAATTTTATTTCACTTTGAAGCACATATAAAAAGAGAGATTTTTGTATTCTAAGGTGTAAGGATGTTTCTGAGAGAGATAGCACAAAAATAGGTTTCAAAATCGAGTTTTAGAAGCTTTTATAAGAGCCAAACCCGAAGTCCCAATAGCTAGTTACTTCTATCAGGAATTTCAAGGTTTTGGATTCACAAAGTGGAAGAATGTTCATCCAAAAGGTGAGTCCAAAACGACACTTTTCACAAATAAATATATTTTGAAAAATGCTACAGATTATTGAATGATGTTTTGGATTCAAAGGTCCATCCAAAACCACTTCAACCGAAAATTCAGATTTAGAAATATCCTTTTCTTTTAAAATCATTTTTAAGTACTTTAAGGTAAAACAAAACTGATTATAAGATAAAAAGATATAGGAATTTACAATTAATACCTTGATAACAATTCTTAGAATCTTCTCAAGGACTTCTGGGTATGCAATCTCTTAAGTTGGTACTTGATTAACCACTCTTAAATTCCATTACTCAAGAGTTGCTTGGCAGCCTCATTAGCAAATCTTAGAAGAACTGAAGTCAGATATGTCCTATCGTATATAGATTACACAAGTTAGTCTACATCAATGTTTGTCATAAAAAAACATAGGAGAATGCCCTTCGGGCTAACAATCTCTCTCTTTTTTAATAATGACAAACTTGATGGGATTGTGACATAAGGAAAATGATATAGACAGTATGGACATGTTGGACCAAGAGAGATAAGAATATATTTAATATGAAATGTACTCTATCATGATAGGACTCAAAAAGTACTTACAAGTTTAAGGTAAGAAAAATTAAATATGGCCTTATAAACAGAGCTCAATGAGCCTATGGTCCAACCAACCTCCTTATCCTCCTACCTTCCATAAATAGGACTATTTCTTATAGAAATAGCCAAATAATGGTCATCGAAAAAATGTAAGTATTTACATGAAGAGGAATAGAGGATAAACTATCAACAGCAACACTCCCCCTATGTATGTGCATATATGAACAGTAGATAAGGGATACTAACAGTGAAGTGTGTTGAAAACTAACTGGGATTTGAGATTTTGGACTTCCCAATCGTGCATCCAAAACAGGTTAAAATAAGACAGAATATCACTTCTTATAAAAGCAATTTTGGACTGGTGTTTTGGATTGCAAATTGAAGATCCAAAACTCCCCCTATGTTTATGCTAGGTAAAAGAGAATTTTCACAAGGATAGATCAATGGTTTTCAACCAAACTCAATTTTCTCAAAGAATTTCAACACAAATAATTTTTTGTGCAACCAAAAAGAAACAATACAGTTTTCATAAGCATAAATATCCTCATCATCCGAATATTTGACAGTGCTAAGACACAAAATAGATTTCAAGTTCTCAATCAATATTTATGAGGATAAAGACAGTGAGAGAGATATCATTCATATCATTCAACCAAATCACAACGGAATGAGACCAACAGAATGAGACCAAAAATCACAAGTCACAATGCCATTTTCTCAATCCATATAACCCGAGTTACATCAAGTTATAAAGTCAAAATCACAGTATCATAATCCATATAACCCAAATCAAAATCACAGTCCATATAACCCAAGTCATAATCATCAAGTCTTAATCACTAAGTCATAATCACAATCCAATTTCTCCCCATTTGGCATCAATAAAAAAAAAGTAATAAATTAAGCATATTGTCAATGTAGAAGTACAATTGTTCATACAGAATATATAAAATAGAAAGCATAAAAAATTATTCATCAGAGTAAATAGTGTTGGGTATCTCAGACTCGTATCCTATACGGCGTAGCAAAAAATAAAACGAGATACCATCCCAGGACCCACCTATGTGTGAAAAACAAAACATAAAGATAATAAAGGTAACAGCTTTTTACCTTTGCTTGATCGTCCGAAGAACAAAAATTTCTTCTTTAAGTCGAGGCATGAGCCAGCAATCCTCTTGATCCAACTTCACGAGAGTCGAACGTCTAACCACTATAATCACAGTGTGTGATTATCTCTAACAGTAATCCAAATAGAGGAATACTCAAGCACCAAAATATTTCTATGCTTGCAGAAAAATAAGGCGACTAGGGTTGTTTTGTTTTTTAGGAAAAACGAGAAAATGAGAGGGAAAAAGAAGCTATTGTTTCGTGTGTCTCATCATCAGCAAGGGTTTCGTGCGTTTCTACTATATGTTACACGAAAATCCCTTCCCAAAACTGAGAATTCTAATCCTATTAGAATTTCCTAATTGTAATTGGAAACATTAAGTTCTCACAGTTACAACTTGAACCACAAATTATAACTAATTATAATTTGTCCACAACAACTTCTCTTTCTTTCAATCAACCCCACTATGTTATCAAATAACATCTTGAGTATATAATCCTCTATTGTGTGTAACCTATTAGGTTTCCCAGTCAATTGGTAGCGAACATGAATTAATCCAAACGTCTTTGAGATTAATAATTCATAATTAATTAGAATTAATCCTATTAATTCTAATCAAGATTGGTTTATTAATTCATCAATTAATAAACATATATTTCCAAATCATGAGAGGTATCTAGCAACACATCATAACCACTCAAGAGTCCAGGACGTCAAATGGCTTGACATGAACCCTTCAATAACAAATTTCAGTGCAATTAACTCATTTTACCATACAATAACTTATTCAGTTTGGAGTACGGAATTAGTGCCAACTTCTTCTAGAATTAATTCTGGCTTGAATACAATAATACTTGTACCAAGAACCCACTACTCTAGATGTGTATCAATTGGAACTGTTTCCAATACACAATCGCCTTGGCCAAGGACTTTCTGAGTAGTAATTCCTACAAGTGGTCATGAGATATTCGCCCCTACTATTAGGAGTGGTGAATCCTTTATTGACCCTCTCAACTACTTTCGTTTACCTCACAATGTACCCAATATCTATCCCATAGGTGGCCCTCAATCGAGCTCCGGAGATTGGAATCAAAGTACAATGCTCAGCAAACAAAGTACCTTGGAGATCTCAAGTCTAAGGATACTTGCATGTTTGCTATATTGAGATTATATCACTGGCACTAAATAGTTATCCAAGTGATTATCTCAAAGTTAGGTCATCCAATGAACTTGTTCGATTAACAAGCATCCATGTGTTAACTTTGAGTATCTCAATACTCACGGATATGAGAATCACCGCCAGATCAAATCAAGAAGTCTAACACATGCTAGTCTTAATGCATTAATGATGTCCTATCTTATTAATACTATGGCTAGGGATTATTTAAGTACTAACACTATACAGTATAGTAGGAATCTCATATCATGATCTCTATCATGATTTCCTTAATACAGTGTTGTACTAGGGACTTTATCGAACAGTTATATTACTTAAAAGTAAACAAAAGAAACTGTAAAATAAATAATGCCTTTTATTAAAATAAAATGTGTCATATACAATGTACAAGTAATTGCCTCTAAGGCACAATACTAACAAACTCCCACTTGCACTAAATAGTTATCCATGTGATTATCTCAAAGTTAGGTCATCCAATGAACATGCTCCATTAACAAGCATCCATGTGTTAACTTTGAGTATCTCAATACTTACAGATATGAGAACCACTGCCTGATCAAATCAGGAAGTCTAACACATGCTAGTCTTAATGCATTAATGATGTCATGTCTCATTAATACTATGAATAGGGATTATTTAAGTACTAACACTATACAGTGTAGTAGGAATCTCATATCATGATCTCTATCATGATTTCCTTAACACAGTGTTGTACTAGGGACTTTATCGAACAGTTATATTAATTAAAAGAAACAAAAGAAACTGTAAGATAAATAATGCCTTTTATTAAAATAAAATATGTCATATACAATGTACAACTGATTGCCTCTAGGGAACAACACTAACAACATGTGAATCTTGTTTACTAGGCAAAATGATGAAAACTCCTTTTTCCAGGAAAAGGAGAACGGGCCAAGGAGTTATTAGAACTCATACATTCTGATGTATGTGGCTCAATGTCAATACAAGTAAGAGGAGGTTACAATTATTTCATAACCTTTATCGATGACTTCTCCCGATACAGGTATTTATATATAATGAAATACAAATCTGAGGCCTTTGAAAGGTTCAAAGACTTCAAGAATGAAATAGAGAAACAACTTGGCAAAAGTATTAAGACTATAAGATCTGATCAAGGAGGAGAATACTTGAGCCAAGAGTTTCTGAGTTATCTTAGAGATAATGGAATATTATCTCAATGGACTCTACCACATACACCTCAACATAACGGTGTACCTGAGAGAAAGAATCGAACCCTTCTAGACATGGTACGGACCACGATGGCTTCTGCAGATTTACCAAAATTGTTTTGGGGGTATACATTAGAGACTTCTGTTTATGTACTAAACAGAGTTCTGATAAAAACAGTTGATTCTACCCCATTTGAGATGTTCTTTGGTAAAAAATCAAAGTTATCTCACTTGCGAGTATGGGATTGTCCTGCCTTTGTCAAAAGGACACAGTCAGATAAACTTGATAGTAAGTCTGACAAGCGTTTATTTGTTGGATATCCGAAAGAATCTTTCGGATATTACTTCTACCTACCCTCCGAAAACAAACTGTTTGTTTCAAAGCATGCCGTCTTCTTAGAGAAGGAGCACATGCTCAAAGGGGACAGTGGGAGTAAGATTGAACTTAGTGAAGTTCATGAAGATCAAACAAACGAGGATCAACCGTCTAACCCCATATCTATTGAAAGAATGGATGGACTTTCTAATACACAAGAATCTCGTAGATCTAGTAGGATACGTGTGGCACCTGAGAGATATGGATTTCTCATCAGTGACCACAATGATGTATTGCTCATAGATGAAGATGAGTCTACTACCTACAAGGATGTTCTGAACAATTCAAAATCTAGCAAATAGCACTACAAAAAAAAACCAGCAAATACGACGACATCAATTACGACGGACATAAAACCGTCGTAATTGAGGACCTTTAATGACGGTTAATAAGCCGTCGTATTAGACCAGTATATACGATTGTTTGAATATAGCTGTTGTATTAGGTCAAACAAATACGACGGCTGGATTCAACCGTCGCAAAAAATCGACATAATACGACGGTTTCAAACAACCTTCGTATTTGGTTTAATAGTTAAATTTAATTAAATTTTGTTTGTTTTTTATAAATATCACGCTTTAACAACCGTCGTATGAGTCAAACTGTAATTTATGCTTTGTATTTTAATTTTTGAAGTAAAATAAAATGAATCGAAAGTAGTTTGAATTTTATCTATTTCTTTTCACATTTAGTCAGTAGTTTTAGTAATGATTTTAATAAATTTAACGGTTGGTTCTTTATTTGATATATACTTATATTTGTAAGTACACTATTTTTTATTACTATTTTATAAGTATTACTAAAAATATGTGATAAAATAAAACAAATGACTTTCAAATTTGGTATAATTAAATTAACTTGTTTTAACTTCATAAATATATCTAGCTAATACTTAGATCATTAATCTTGTAAATAAATTTTAGTTTGCATCTTATGAATTCAATTTTCTTATATTTGTATTAAAAATCGAGTTTGAATTTCATTTTGTTAGTTAATTATTCTATGGTATATTTTGTGTGTGTGTGTGTGTGTGTACTTTTATACATTATAACATATGCTTATTAATTAGTGAGTATTAGATTAATATGTTCCTTCCATGCATCGACAAATAAATGTCCTAATTTTCTTTTTAATTTGTCCAAAAATAACTGTCTATTTTAAAAATAAGTAGATTGTATTTAATTATAGTATTATTTCTAATTTTACCCTTAGCATAATTTTATAAGAAAGCAATGGACATTTTAATCATTTTTTATATAATTTCACAATTCATTAAAATGCGTAATTTTTACAATTAGGTCCGTTATTGGTGAACGGATGGAGTACATAATATGAAAAATTTTAATTACAAATATGCATGCGTGTGCATATATCTTTATATAGTATATAGATATATATATATATATAATAATTAATATTGTGGAATTAAATATTAGTTTGAAACCGTCGTATTATGTCGACTTTTTGCGACGATTGAATCCAGCCGTCGTATTTGTTTGACCTAATACAACGGCTATATTCAAACCATCGTATATAGTGGTCTAATACGACGACTTATTAACCGTCGTTAAAGGTCCTCAATTACGACGGTTTTATGTCTGTCGTAATTGATGTCGTCGTATTTGCTGGTTTTTTTTGTAGTGCTATTTGCCAGATTTTGAACTGTTCAAAACATCATTGTAGGTAGTAGGATGTTCACTTAATACGACGGTTGTATTAAGTGATGTTACATACAACGATTATTATAACCGTCGTATGTAACTGTATTCCTATGATTGAAGTGAAGATCCGCACGGTCTGCTTTCTTTGATAAGAAAAGAAATAATTTCAGCTCCCCTGGCTTCTCTCTTCTTCGTTGAGCTTGTCAGCGCCGCACGGTTCTCTTCATTCAGCGCACTTTTCTTCTCCGGCAGGTCGGGCTGTCTTCTTCTCCGAGCTATCTTCTTCTCCGTCACATTTCAACCGCCTAGCTCCGCCTCCTCCTCCACATCTCAGCCGCATTTGCATATGGTATGTCCTTCAAATCTGACTGCTGCTTGTCTATTTCTAGTGCTATTCTGCCAAGGAATTAATGGTTAGATGACAGTTTCACAACGAATTAATGGTTAGATAAATGTTGTTCCAATGAAGTATTATAATTTTGTTTTCTAGCGAGTGCGGAAAGTCTTATGTTAAGCTTGAATTTTTCGTGCCCTTGTTTGTAGTATTTTAAGGGGTGCTTCAAATATTCCAGATATCCATAAAATTCTTTTTTCTCCAAAGAAAATCAAGTTCTGTCATTAACTACTCCTAATTGTTTACTAATATCTTAATTTGGATTACCTTGTATTCTTGCATTTTAAATATGGAAAAGTAGTTTGGCTAGTTGATAACCTAGGGCACTTTTTTCCTAATCAAAATTAAATGTACCCCTATTTTCTTGATGAACATTGTTCCTAATCTCAGCAATGCAAGTGCAGCCTTGGATAAGTTGTGGTTTCTTAGCATTACAGAGCTAGAACTTTTGAAGGATGTTGTTGATCTTCATATTTGTATTCAAACTGATAAAGATAATGGTATTATTACAATCATGTAAGTTACATAGGGAATAATTTCTATTCTTATCTACTATACTATGTATGGTTTGTACTAGGTACAATCATAATTTCACACTCTCTGCCGGGACTCCAGGATTGGTTTGACTTACCAAGAACTTGTTAACTGCCTTGGCACTATTGCACAGAGGGGAACTACAAAGTTTTGAAAAGTATTGAAGGTAAATTTCTCTTATATAGTCCAGGTTCTTTGAAAATTACTATATGAATACTTAGCTTTAACTATAGATTTTTACAGGAAAGCAAGGATGCTGGTCCTGATAGCAATTCAATTAGTGAATTTAGTTTCCCCTTGATGAGTGAATATTAATTGAATCTTTTATTTGTTGGAATCAATATATTTTATGCTTAAAGCATTTTGTTGGTGTTTTGAATATCGTTGAATGGTGAATTGTTGAAACAAAAATGGTTTGGATGGTGCAAGTTACGTTTGATTTATTAGTTTATAGATAATAAATTAGATTTTTTCCTTGAATGGATTTAGTTGTTTAATTTGGTGGTGGAAAAATTTTAGATTTATTTCAGTGGACCTTGCATATAGATGATGTAGCAAACTTTGTTACCTCTTACATATTTATTTGAGGAGTTAGATACAAATTAGTATGGAGATGTTACTTAGGTTAGGAATACTAGTTTATTTTAGCTACTTGTACTTCATTTTTAGCTTATTTGTTTTATAAAGCCAACATATACTTCTCTTAGTATTTGGATTATGTTGAATGAGTTTTTTTATTTGGAAATTTTTTATGTGCAAGTGTGTTTGGCAACTGCATGGTGAATGCAAGTGCTAATTATGTAGAAATTGCAACTTAATTATGTGTTTTGGAAGAGGACCTAGTTGGATGACTGGAGGTTTACTTGGAAATTTGTTATAAACATGATTGGTTGAATTGCATAATTATGCATTTTGAGGTGGGCTAGTGCTTGGAAAATATTCATTTTATAGGGGAAACTCTGTCATTTTTTTCAAAGAATCTGAATAAAATAGCTTTATGAGATAATTTTTTACAAAATATTTTATTTTTTTAAGCAGATAATTTACATAATATCTGGACCAACCAGTTATATACTGTGCATCTCAAAAAGTTAACTTGATCTACCTTAAGAAGCAGAGAATTTCAGAGTTTCAAGATATCTTGATTAGTTAAATCTTTTATTTTCTCTTTTTTAAAAACTCTCAAGATATCTTTCAAGATATCTTGACCTATTACTAAAAATTTCATTTCCCTTCATTTCCATTCATTCTTGAATATGCTTATCATAATGAAACTTGTAGATCAACTGAAAATATGGATAAATGAATAGGAAGATGGACCAATCGTGGATTGACTTATAAGACCGTTTAGGTGATGAATATAGTAAAGGTTTGGGTGCCTTTGTAGAATTTGCGCTAAGAGACAAACATAATGGATTCAAAATCTATTGTCCTTGTATGAAGTGCCAAAATAGGTATCTTTATAGTACAATAGATGTCAAACAACATTGCCAAATGTGGTGTTTCATGCGTTGGTACAAAAAGTGGAGTGTTCATGGGGAAACATACTTATCTTCTCGCAATACACCTAGCAACATCCCTTCGACTAAAAATGAACATGGGGATGATATGGTTGGGATGCTTCAAGATATTGGTGGCATTAGTGACTTCGATAATGCAACTGAAGAACCTGATGATTTGAGAAAGATACATGAATTGTTAGGAGAGGCTAATGTAGAATTGTATCCAGCTTGTACTAAATTTTCTTCACTTTCATTCATTATGAGATTATTACATTTGAAAGTCCTAAATGGGTGGTCGAACAAGTCAGTTGATATGCTACTTGAGCTTCTAACGGATGCTTTTAGTAAGATGGGAGTGAAAATTGCCAACACGAAGGGCTTGTTTAGTAAATCACTTAATAATTTACTAAATGTACTGCAGCTGTTAAAATCTTTTACTCAATATTAAATCTTTTTGTTTTGCAGATGGTAAACAAGTGTTCTCGACGTAGATCGATGCAAGATGCCATAGCTGCCTCAAGATCAGGCACTAGTTCCTCACGGTGTACAGAGACACCAGCTCCAGCATACGGGGTAAGACAGAGATCACATACAAGTGTTCGCACAGGTTCCACGGATCAGGAATCCAATCATGCGACAACTAGACCCACTTCTGATGTAGGTCCCAGTGGCACAGGACATTCTTCCTCAGACCTTAGTGCAGTGGTAGGTTATTTTGCACGCATGAGCAGTAGGTTCCCTCTGAATTACAGGGATTAGCATTTCATACCTCAGAGACTTAAAGATAAAGTTTGGCAAGAAATACAGGTAACTAATTTTATTCTAACGTAGCCAAGAGTGTTTTCTTCAAAAATTAACATTTTGTTTATTTAATCATTTGTTAAAATTCGTACAAGGACAACACCACGATGCCACCAGACGGACGTAGTGTCACAATGAAGATGATGTGGGCAGCGTGGAAGGATTTTAAGTCGAAGTTAAAACAAAAATACTACGTTCATTTTCAACAAAGTATAGAGCCTATTGTTTTTCAATATAAACGGGTTGACAAAAATCAATAGAAGATGTTAGTTGATTACTGGCATTTGAAGAATACACAGGTCGTACCATAGAAGTTGACTACTTTTATGTCTCAGAACTTGTTTAATTTTTTTATATGTTAAATATTTTAAATAATCACAGGTGGAGGCCGAGCGGAATAGATAAAATCGATCGCATTTGGCATATCCACCAGTCACAGGAAGAATGCCACATTCTGTTATACAGGATCAGGTATTCAGTTTATGTTATACACTATTTAGATGAAATTTATCTACTTTGCTTGAAATTTCTAACACGTCTTTACAGATGGCATCGCAAGGCCAACCGACATCACAATATGATATGTTCCTTGCGACACGAAGGTGGCACGGTCGGCAGGCTAATGGTTTGACTGCAGATATGATTGTAAGTTATATTCAAATGCTAATTTTTCTGAGTTATTAAAATATGATAATGACATTATATTAACCTAATATAAATTTAATATAATGTTTCTTAATTTTGTAGGACCGATTAGAAAAAGAGTGCCAGGCATTGCCTGAGTCTGAGCGCACAGAGGAAGCGAAGGATCATATATTTCGGCGATTGTTCGATCCAGAAACAAGATATCGTGTTAGGTGTAAAGGAAAGGGTCCAACACCAGCGTCAGTTGGTCAATCATCAAGTTTTGCAGCAAATATTGAGGAGGTCATCAAGATTGAGGTTGAGGCACGTATGCAAAGTATGCGAGATACTATACATGCTGAGATGCAAGTTGAGATCAGCGTGAGCGAGAGGCTTACGAGTTACGTACAGCTGCGCTTCAGACTACCATGGAAGCATTATCACGTAGATTGGATGCAGGCGCATTTGATGTAGTGCCTGTACCTCCATCTAGTGCTTCTATGGCATCTCCTGGTGTTGGTTCCACTTCTCTACCTATTAGATCGGGTGATCCTGACGAGCCAATCCGTCATGATGAGTGACATTTTGATTTTCTACTTGTTTGTATTTGTATTACTGCTTCTGTTCAATTTCTTGATATTTTCCATTTCTCACATATGTAGTACTATCTTTTTTTTTTGTACTTGGAAGATTATATTTATGATTTATCAATTGAGGATATTACTTTTGAGTTGTTTGGCAATGAGGAGATTGTGTTTTATTATATGTGGTGTTGAATGAGTTAATTTTATTGTGTTTGGATTTAAATTGTACGTGTACAGGATCCCGTACGAATAAAAAATGTTTTAAAACCAAATAAGTCATAATACAACGGTTGCAGCAGTCGTATTTGCTTTGTGGCAATCAAATACGACGGCTGAAAGAGCCGTCGTAATTGATATAACATACGACGGTAGAAGCCGTCGTATTTGATTACCAAATATGACGGCTTGGCGTCCAAAAGCGACGGTTTGTCAAAACCGTGACAAAAAACCATCGTTCCAAGCAAAAAATGACCCTCCCCTTAAGCCGTCGTATTAGGCTAATACGACAGTTTTGTAGCCATTACCGAATACAAGCGACGAGATTAATTGCGACGGCTATGAAACCATCATTTAGCCGTCGTATTTGGCTAATACGACGGCTACACCATCAAATACGATGGCTATGCAGCCGTCGTATTTGCCCTATAATTTAGTAGTGTGTTTTGAGGCCATGAAGTCAGAGATGAATTACATGTATAACAACCAAGTATGAACTTTGGTTGATCCACCCAAAGGAATTAAACATATTAGGTGCAAGTGGGTTTTCAAGAAGAAAACGGACATGGATGGTAACTTAGTTACCTATAAAGCACGACTAGTGGCGAAGGGTTATCGTCAACAACATGGTATTTACTATGATGAAACCTTCTCGCCAATAGCCATGTTGAAATCCATCAGGATACTCCTAGCCATTGCTGCTCATCAGAATTATGAGATTTGGCAAATGGATGTGAAAACAACTTTCCTAAATGGAAATCTGACTGGGGAAGTGTATATGACACAACCTGAGGGTTTCACATCCAATGATAGCACAAAAGTGTGCAAGCTGCAAAGGTCCATTTATGAACTTAAGCAAACTTCTAGGAGTTGGAACATCCGTTTTGATGAAACAATCAAAGAGTTTGGTTTTATTCAAAACATGGATGAGCCTTGTGTATACAAAAAGGTTAGTGGGAGTGCAATTGTTTTCTTACTTCTTTATATAGATGACATATTGCTAATAGGAAACGATATACCTGTCTTGCAAACGATTAAAATTTGGTTGTCTAAACGATTCTCCGTAAAAGACCGTGAAGAAGCAACCTATATTCTCGAAATAAGGATCTATAGGGATAGATCCAAAATGTTGTTAGGTCTTTCACAGTCTACATACATAGATAAAGTACTAAAGAGGTTTAGCATGGATCAATCCAAAAATGGATTCTTACCCATGTCACATGGTGTAAGCCTTTCAAAGTCGATATCTCGCAAGACACAAGTTGAAAGGGATCGCATAAGTAAGATTCCATATACCTCGGCAATTGGATCTATCATGTACGCTATGATATGTACTAAGCCCGATGTATCTTGTACTCTCAGTTTGACGAGTAGATACCAATCTGGCCCTAGTGATAGTCATTGGAAGGCTGTAAATAACATTCTTAAGTACTTACGAAGGACTAAGGATATGTTCTTAGTATATAGAGAAGGTGATTTGAAAATAAACGGGTATACTGATGCCAATTTTCAATCTGACAAAGATGATTTCAAATCACAATCTAGCTACGTGTTTACGTTGTGCAGAAGGGCAATAAGTTGGAAAAGTTCCAAACAAGAGACTATTGCCGACTCTACGACAGAAACTGAGTACATAGCTGCTTCTAAAGCAGTTAAAAAGGTTGTTTAGATCAAGAAGTTCGTGATGGAACTGGGTGTGGTTCCTAGTGTTGTTGGTCCAATAACTTTGTATTGTGACAACAACGGAGCCATTGCATAAGCAAATGAGCCACGGTCTCACCAACGATCCAAACACGTACTGCGACACTATCATCTAATCCAGGAGATCATAGATAAGAATGATGTAAAGATAGAGAGAGTTCCCATAGATGAGAACATAGCTAACCCGCTTACAAAAGCACTATAAGAAACATAATTGTCACGTTGAGTCATTCAGTATTAGACACATGAATGATTAGCTCTAGTACAAGTGGGAGTTTGTTAGTGTTATGCCCTAGAGGCAATCACTTGTACATTGTATATGACACATTTTATTTTAATAAAATGCATTATTTATCTTACAGCTTCTTTTGTTTACTTTTAAGTAATATAACTGTTCAATAAAGTCCCTGGTACAACACTGTGTTAAGAAAATCATGATAAAGATCATAATATGAGATTCCTACTACAATGTATAGTGTTAGTATTTAAATAATCCCTAGTCGTAGTATTAATAAGACAGGACATCATTAATGCGTTAAGACTAGCATGTGTTAGACTTCCTGATTTGATCAAGTGGTGGTTCTCATATCCGTGAGTATTGAAATACTCAAAGTTAACACATAGATGCTTGTTAATGGAACAAGTTCATTGGATGACCTAACTTTGAGATAATCACATAGATAACTATTTAGTGCCAGTAATATAATCTCAATATAGCAAATGTGTAAGTATACTTAGACTTGAGATCTCCAAGGTATTTTGTTTGCTAAGCATTGTACTTTGATTCCAATCTCTGGAGCTCGATCCAGAGCCGCCTATGGGATGGATATTTGGTACATTATGAGATAAACGAAAGTAGTTGAGAGGGTCAATAAAAGATTCACCACTCCTAATAGTATGGGCGAATATCTCACGGCCACCTATAGGAATTACTACTCGAGAAGTCCTTGGCCAAGGTGATTGTGTATTGGAAACTGTTCTAATTGATACACATCTAGAGTAGTGGGTTCCTGGTACAAGTACTATTGTATTCGGATCAGAATTAATTCTGGAGTGAGTTGGCACTAATTCCGTACTCCAAACCGAATGAGATATTATTTGGTGAAATGAGTTAATTGCACTATAGTTTGTTATTGAATGGTTCATGTCATGCCATTTGACTTCCTGGACTCTTGGGTGGTCATGATGTGTTGCTAGATACCGCTCATGATTTGGGAATATGGGTTATTAATTGATGAATTAATAAACCAATTCTGATTAGAATTAATAGGATTAATTCTAATTAATTATGGATTATTAATCTCAAAGACGTTTAGATTAATTCATGTTCGCTACCAATTGATCGGAAAACCTAATAGGTCACACACAATAGAGGATTATATACTCAAGATGTTATTTGATAACATAGTGGGGTTAATTGCGAGAAAGAGAAGTTGTTGTGGACAAATTATAATTAGTTATAATTTATGGTCCAAATTATAATTGTGAGAACTTGATGTTTCCAATTACAATTAGGAAATTCTAATAGGATTAGAATTCTCAATTTTTGGTAGTTTTTTTTTTTTTTGTTATATGATGATATGGCCGCCAACCCTAGCTATGAGTAATACACTCGATCTTCTATCTTGTTTTGCTGAAAACGTGAAGAACCCTAGCCGTCATTTTTTTCTGCTAGTACAGGAAATTTTAGTGCTTAAGTATTCCTCTGTGTGGATTACTGTTAGAGATAATCACACACTGTGATTATAGTGGTTAGACGTTCGACTCTCATGAAGTTGGATCAAGAGAATTGCTGGATCGCGCCTCGACTTGAAGAAGAAATTTTTTTTCTTCAAACAATCAAACAAAGGTAAAAGTTGTTACATTTATTATCTTTATGTCTTGATTTCCACACATAGGCGGGTCCTGGAATGGTTTCTTGTTTTATTTTTCGTTGCGCCGTATAGGATACGAGCTTGAGAAATCCAACAGTTTTATGCCCAAAGCATGGTAGACACTATATGGTGCAGAATTCTTCCAAAACCATTTAGCCATTTCAAATTTCGGTTATTTAAATTTTTAAAAATCCTTCCTCTAGTAAACTTCACTACAAACCTTCTCAGATCAAATAGGTCCAATTCTTCTGGAAATTTGTTCATTTCAAAGAATTAGATTCCTCCGTCACTAATTCCAAAAATTCAATTCAACATCCTATGGTCAAATTCCACGTTTACACAACCTACTATTGAAGTGTACCATTGAACCATAAATCTTCCGCCAATCTCCTCAAGCCTTCCTTTTCTCAAGTTGGAATAAAATTCCCAAACCAGTATGGTGTACAATTTTTCATCTACCGACAGCAAAGCCCCCCAACCACGTATCTCAAACATATTTAAGATATCAACGAAATTTAAAAAGGCCCTAGCATCAACACGGTATCTAGAGATAATAGTCCTATTTCTCAATAGCCAGTCATTAAACTCATATTCACATTTCAAATTAAAAAATCGAGGTACCTGTGTCTCAGAGTTTTTTTGTACAAGAAGGTTTTGTGATGAGTAACAGTGCAAAACTATTTCTTCAGTAACAATCTTCTTGCCTTTCTATTTGATGGCGGGTTGGGTTTTGACAATAGACTTTATTTTCACCATTTCTTTTCCTTTTGGGTTCTTTTTTATCTTTGAGTCTTTTCTTGTTAGATTTTGGTAGTTTTGCCATAGCAGAGGCGAGAAGAAGATGAGAGATTTTTGTTTCAGTAGATAAGGTGAAGATACGAAGTGAGAGAGAAGCAAAGAGATCAATGGCAGTTTCAGATTTCAAGGAGAGAGAAAAGTAGCCCTTTTTGTGATTTTCTAAGTTCTTGAGTAGATAAGTACAATCAAATACCCTCAATAGAGATTTTATTAGAGATAGGGTTCTGGGCTCTGCTATTTTGGACTCCGGCTAAATCCAAATTCATTCGTCCAAAGAACTGATCGGGAGATATTTTGTTGAAGGGATTTTGGATTCATGTTTCTCAAATATTACATCCAAAATCACTGTCTGAAAGTATATATCTTCAGAAGTTCTACAAGAATGAACAAACAAATCATTGGCAAAATTGTTAGTTACATAATTTGGTAATTCTCAAACCTCTTCTCAGATGATTAAATCTATTTTCAGCCAGAGGTTTAGTAAAGATATCTGTAAGATGTTCATTAGTTGAAATATATTCCACGCACACCTCACCTTTAAGTACATGATCTCTAATAAAATAATGCTTAATTTCAGTGTACTTAGTTCTAGAATGCTGGACAGGATTCTTGGTCAGAATGATAGAACTAGTATTATCATATAGGATAGGCAGGCAATTAAAATTTAAACCAAAGTCAAGTAAAGTGTTTTTTATCCACAAAGTTTGCATACAACAGCACCTTGCAGCAATGTATTCTGCCTCGGTTGTTGAGAGAGATGCACAAGCTTACTTTTTGCTATACCAAGAGGCAAGAGAGTGTTTAAGAAACTAACAGTATCTACTGGTGCTTTTTCTCTCAACTTTGCACTTGGCATAGTGTCCATCCGTGTATCCTATAAGATCAAATGAATTAGATCGAGGATACCATAAGCTATAGTTATATGTTCCAATTAAGTATCTAAGGATACGTTTTATAGCACACAGATGAGATTCATTTGGACATGATTGAAATTGAGCACAAAGATACACTGAGAATATAATGTCAGGCCAGTTTGCAGAAAGATTAAGGAGATTTCTGATCATACCTCTATATTTAGATTCATCCACTTTCTTACCTTTTTTATCTTTATCAAACTTTAACGATGTGCTCGTTGGTGTACTTATTTCTTTTGCTTCATTCATACCAAACGCTTTTGAAAAGTTCCTTGTCATACATAGCTTGATTTAAAAAGATTCCAACTTTGGTTTGCTTGATTTAAAGATCAAGGAAGAAATTAAGTTCTCCCATCATACTCATCTCAAAATCTTGCTGCATTGTCTGAGAAAATTTCTTGCATAGGGAATCATTAGTAGCTCCAAAGATAATATCATCAATATATATTTGCATAATTAAGATATCATCAAAATTTTTAGATTTGATATATAATGTAGTATCAATTAAGCCTTTTGAAAAACCTTTTGAAAGAAGAAAACCACTAAGCCTTTCATACTGATGTGTTTGGATTTGGGCATAAAAATTATACAAAAACTAAGCACATTCCCAATCAAGTTTAAATTAAAATGTTGGACCCAAATCACATATATGAGCAAGCGTACTCATCATTACTGAGCATAGGGTTCAAACGAGTGTCGATCCTCAAGGAACAAGTAAACATTAATTACCCCTCTTTCATTGTTTAACCGACTCAACAAAGTGAAAATCAAATAAAAAGGAAAATTAAAAAGAAAATAAAATAAAAATATGTACATGTCAAGGATGGAGAAGTATGCAACCCAAACCATTGATTAGACAACCATGATCTTTAAGAACGTAACCATTATCATAATCAATCATTCTCTCGGCACCATGAAGGATTAAGGTAAATTAGCATCACTTGGTCTGTCTCAACTAATTACTACCTTTTAGATAAATTAGCATCACTTGGTTTGTCTCAACTAATTCATCCAAAAGATGCATTAAACACAATCCTTAATTAAATTTTCGTGGTTTGGCAAATTTAAAACATGAAATTAATCAATGAATCCTTGGTTTGGCAAACATCAATTAACCTTTAATTACTCAATCCTCAGAAATTAACCTCTTTGGTCTAGCAAGTTAACAGCCAATGAATGCAAAAATTAATCAATTGCAACCATCATCAACCTCTTTGGTCTAGCAAGTTAACAATAGAAACAACCAACTAATCTCGGAATATGCCTAAGTAATTAAATACAAAAAAAAACAGTCAATTAATCAAAAGATCAAATAACTCCAAGAATCATGATTATCTAAAACAATGTCAAATTACAATAGAACAATTAAAACATCATTGTCAAGAAAAAGAAAACAAAGTAAAAGAAAGAACTCATAGACAAGCCTCCTTCTTCTTCCTTTGAAAACCTTCTTGTACAACCCTCCTTGAACTAGAAGAATTCCTCCTTAGACTGAGTGATTTTCTATGATGATCAATGAATTCTCTCCTTTTTCCTTGTATTTTTCATCTATTTATAGGCTTAAGAAGTGCCTAAACTCGTAGGTACAAAGTTCTTGGCCGAGTAGAAGTTGGAAGATGCTAAAACTCCCCAGATTTCCAAAAACGAGTCAAAAGATCACAGCACCGCCTCAAGAACATACCACAGCCGGTGCCGCCTTGGTCCTTCAGAGTCGGCGCCGCCTGTGTTTTGTTTCTCCACTCGTTTGTCGATTTTTCTCCGAATTTTGTGCATACGTTCCAGACTGCAGTCGGCGCCGCCTCCAGCCTTACAGCCAACGCCGGTTAGGCTCTGTTCTACTCTGCTTCTCCAATTTTTCCATCGCTTTGAAGTCTGTGCATCCAGTGTATAGCCGGTGCCGGTTCCAGGCTTCCAGCCGGCACCACCTCTGCTCTGTTTCGCGACGGTTTTACTTCGTTTTACCTAAAAATCTGAAATAATGACCAAAATACCTTTCCAATGGTAAAATCTCAAATATGAAAGAATATGACTAGTTATTGCACAAAATGTATTACAAAAGAGCCTCAAATAACTACACAAAATATAACCAAATTAGTCCCTATCACATACCATGCTCTTGGAACTTGTTTTAAACCATAGAGAACTTTAGAAAGTTTAAAGATATGGTTTAGAAAACGTTCATGAGTAAAACCAGGAGGTTACTCCACATATACTTCTTCTTCAATAAAACCATTTAAGAAAGAACTTTTGACATCCATTTGGTAGAGCATAAATCTTTTGAAAGATGCAAATACAAACAGCATTCTTATTGACTCTAACCGAGCAACGGGAGAAAAAGTTTCATCATAATCAATGTCTTCTTCTTGATTGAATCCTTGGGCAACTAATCTGACTTTATTTCTAATAAAAATACCATGCTCATCAAGTTTATTCCTGAAAACCCACTTAGTATCAATTATGGGATGGTCAAGTAGTCTGGGGATAAGTTTCCAAACTTGATTTCTTTCAAATTGGTTCAACTCTTCTTGCATGGCCATAATCCAAAATTCATCATATAATACTGCCTCAATATAATTAGGTTCAGTGCTAGAAAATAGAGTAAAATTATCAATAAAATACCGTTTAGTTTTAACTCCGTAGTTTGGATCACCAATGATCTGTTCTTTTGGATGGACAGTTTTGTACTTTCAATCTTTTTGCAAGTCTTGATTCGTGGGCTCTTTAGTCCTTTGTTTATTTTCTTCAGCTTGTTGTTCTTCTAATTTCTCTTATTTGGCATGAATGTCAAGTGTTGGAGCCTTGTGCTGCTCACTACTATTTACTTTTGTGATTCTTGCATTATCATCATCATTTCTAGAAGAATATATATTTGATTCATCAAATACAATATATACGGATTCTTTCACACATAGAATTCTTTTATTGTATACTCTATATGCTTTTTTATTGAAAGAATATCCAAGAAATATAGCCTCATCAAATTTGCTATCAAATTTTCTAAATTTGTCTCGAGTATTGAGGATAAAACATTTTCACCCGAAAATTTTAAAGTAGGAAATGGATGGAACTTTGTCAAAATATGAGTTCAAAGGGAGTTTTTCTGAGAAAGGGTTTTAGCATGACACGATTGATAATGTAGAAAGCTGTATTCACAGCTTCAACCAAAAAGTATTTTAGAATAGAGTTTTCACAAAGTATTGATCTTACCATTTCTTGCAATATTCTATTTTTCTTCTCAACTATACCATTTTGTTGAGGTGTTTTAGCTACTAAAAATTTGTATGAAGCAGCAATTTCATCACAGAATTTTGTACAGTCATGGTTGCGAAATTCTCTACCATTGTCACTTCTTATTGAAATCAATTTACAACCAAGGAAGTTTTGGACACGTTTGAGAAATTTTAAAAATTTAGAGAAGGCTTCATCTTTTTAAGCAAGAAATAAATTCCAAGTGAATCTTAAGAAGTCATCTACAATTACATAGGCATACCTCTTACCACCAAGACTAATGGTCATTATTGGTCTAAACAAATCCATGTATATGAGTTCAAGAGGTTTTGATTTTGAAATTATTTTCTTGAGTTTAAAAAGGGTTTTGGTTTGTTTTCCAAATTGGCAAGCATCACATACTCGGTTTTTATCAAATCTCATTTTGGGCATTCCTCTAACAAGATTCTTTAAGGATAATTTGTTTAGAAAATCGATAGATACATGAACTAAAATTCTATACCAAATGTAGCTATCATCATCATTCATGGAGAGACATCTAATATCATAAGCCACAAGATCATCAAGATAAAGTACATACACATTTCCAACACAGTTAGCAATAAAAATAGTTTTATTGTTGGAACTATCTATGATGATGTAAGAATCTTTTTTAAAAATAACTTTGCAGCCATTATCACATAGTTCACTTATGCTAAGCAGATTGTACTTAATTTCATCAATTAATAGCACTTGTTTGATGATAGTAGAAGATCCCTTACCAATGTTACATATGCCAAGTATCTTTCCCTTCTTTTTGTCCCCAAATGTGACAAATCCATCGCTTATAACTTAAATGTTTTCTAGCAGTCCGACATTTCTAGTCATGTTCCTCAAGCATCCACTGTCCAAAAATCACTTTGTGGAGTTCATCTTGTCCAATAAATGTTCCTATACATATGATAGAAGACTAATTTTTGGTACCCATACCTTCTTGGGTCCACAGGGGTTAGTAATAGTTCCTTTTAACTTCCCAAGAGTTTTTGTACCAGATTCCGACTTTCTTCCTAACATGACACTTAGATGCTTTGTGTCCAAATTTTTCACAATATGTGTAACAATTATGTATCATAGATGAAGTGCTAGCCTTTACAAAGTAGGGTCTATGATTTTCAGCTTTCATTTTATGCCTATACCCAAGACCATTTCAGTTTCCTACTATGTACTGTGCACCAAGTAATTTTTTTTCAAGTTGTTTTTGCCATTTGTGAATTTGTCAATGCATACGGTGAAGTCATCAACTCTATTTTTCATATCATTAAAATTGCTAACCATAATTTTAAAGGAAAGCACTTTGTCATACAATATTTATTTTCCAGAGACATACAATGTAAAATGCTTAGGACAACATCCTTTTCAACATTTAAGCACATAACGGAATCAAGTAAAACATTGTTTTCATTTAGCAGCTTTCCATTCTCATCTAACAAGAAATCAATTTTCACTTTCATTTCCTTGTTTCTTCTAGATAGATTTTTAAGCTCATGAAACATGTCGAAAAACAGCTTATTCGGGTCATCAGGTTTTTCACAATTAGAATCATGCAATTTGGATATATATTTGGAGAAGTGGGATTTACCTTATCCTCCATGGCCATAAAGTAAATGTTTGTTTTTTTCATTTTCAGATTCACAGCTTTCTTCAGTCTTGGATTTAGTTGGTCCCAAGTCCTAATTAACCCTTTTCCTTTCTTCATTTTTGCGTCTTTCTTCTTTTTGAATTACTTAGCCTTCATTTCTTTCGTTACTAGATAATCAGCGATGAAGTGCTCTGTGCTTTTGCATTCAAAACATTGAGGCTTGAAAGGAAGAAATTTGTCCCTTCTTTTTGATAAACTTCCTACTCCTTTTGAAGTGGCCTTTTCTAAACATTTTTTTGAACTTTCTGGCAACCATAGCCAACTTTTTTGTATCCAAATCAGTACCATTGTCACTATCAATTCGATCACTGTTGGCTTCTTCATCAACTGCTTTTAAGGCAGTTCCTCATTTCCCTTTGTCATCATCATCATGCTCTTGAAACCCTTTGAGTTTCATTTCATGGGTCAAGAGAGAGCCAATTAGCTCTTCAGTTGGCAAGCTATTTAAGTTTTGAGATTCCTCTATAGCCAAGGTTTTTGGCTGCCAACTTTTTGGTAAGGCATCAAACAGTTTTTTACCTTGATCACCGAGGGAATAAGTTTTCCCATAAGCCTTTAGTCCATTCCTAATATTTGTGAATCAAGTGAACATATCAGTTATGTTCTCACTTGGCTTCATAGTGAATAGTTCATAGTCTCGGACTAAAAGTCGTAGCTCCAACTCCTTCACTTGATTACTCCCCTCATGGGTGATCTCAAGTAGTCTCCATATGTCATAAGTTGAATCACAACCACTCACATGGTTGTATTCATTAGTATTGAGAGCACAATATAGAATATTCATCGCCTAATAGTTTAAGGTCATTTTATTATTTTCATCACTATTGTATTCATCACTTTCTTTAGGCACTATTTCACCTTCAACAACTTTAATTGGAACAAGTTGTCCTTTTTCAATCTGATTCCATAGCTCAAAATTAATTGAGCACACATATATCTTCATTCTGTTTTTCCAAAATGTGTAGTTGCTTCTATTGAATAAAGGAAGTCTATTTGTTAAAGACCCTTCGATGTAAGGCAGAGCCGATCTGTTTGCCATATGGATCTTTTCTACAAGGCTATTAAACAGAAGATATAGTAGACCAATGCTCTGATACCAATTGATAAATCTTAGAGGGGATAAATAAGGTTTATGGTAAACAAATGACAATTAAAGAATTTTGTGACTTTTGCAAAGGGGGAACTAAATGGCAGAGTTGTTTCATAGCTTTAGGAGTATAGATAGAGATCTTTTAAATCAATACAGAATGGTGTGAGGATGGTATGAAATAAAGATGGATAGTTAAGCTATCAATGACGAGCTTACTACAGAATGCAAGAGTTTTAAAAGAGCTACTGATTTTAGAGAAAAGGTCCAGCATTTAAGATTTGAAGACTGGTGAAAATGCAGTAAAGAAATTTAGTCAAACAGCACAAGAAGAGACTCAAGGATTTATAGATGTTCGATCCTTAAATGATCTATATCCACTACCTTAAGTTCACACTTAAGGATTTCTACACCACTCACTAAAGCCTTTTTCCAAATCAATAGTGGTAAGCAATACCAATCTTACACAAGAGGATCACCACACTTGATTTTACACCTAACCTCTTTAAACACAACAATCAAGGCCCACTCCAATTGAGTTTTACCTCTTTAACCTTGATACAAAGCAGATTTAAGAAAGAATACAGAGATAGCTCACAGATGGAGTAGAATATGAACAACTAAGCACTAATACTTTTTACCTTTGTAACAATTTTATTTCATTTTGAAGCACAAATAAAAAGAGAGATTTTTGTATTCTAAGGTGTAAGGATGTTTCTGAGAGAGATAGCACAAAAATCTGCTTCAAAATCGAGTTTTAGAAGTTTTTATAAAAGCTAAACCTAAAGTCCCAACAGTTAGTAACGGCTAGTTACTTCTCTCAGGACTTTTAGGGTTTTGGATTCATAAAATGAAAGGATGTACATCCAAAAGGTAAGTCCAAAATGGCACTTTTCGCAAAGCGATATATTTTGAAAAATGCTACAGATCATTGGATGATGTTTTGGATTCAAAGTTCCATCCAAAACCACTTCAACCGAAAATTCAGATTTAGAAATATCCTTTTCTTTTGAAATCATTTTTAAGTGCTTCAAGGGAAAATAAAACCGATCATAAGGTAAAGAGATATAGGAATTTACAATTAATACCTTGATAACAATTCTTAGTCTATGAATCTTCTCAAGAACTTCTAGGTATGCAATCTCTTAAGTTAGTACTTGATCAACCATTCTTGGATTCTATTACTCAAGAGTTGCTTAGCAGTCTCATTAGCACACCTTGGAAGAACTAAAGTCAAACATATCCTATCATATATAGATTACACATGTTAGTCCACATCAATATTTGTTATAAATCAAAATATAAGAGAATGTCCTTCAGGCTAACAATATATATAAAGGCCATGACCGCATCAATTTGCAGTTGAACAGTGATGATGAAAATATAGCTATTGATGAAATTGAAGACTTCCAATTAGCAAGGTGGGTTTCTCCTTATGGGATCAGCAGTTAAACATTTGCAACTTTATTTAGAGAACTATCAACGAATTAATTTTCAAGAAGATGATAATTTGAAAAAAGTACTCCAAAATCCTTTTGCTACAAAAACCATGCTCACTGAGTTTTTCAATGTGAACAAATAAAATGATGATATGCGTAGTCAGAACCTCACTTATAAGGAATTCCCTGAACACTTTGTTTGGTCAACTGGTGAAAGAGCATGGATACCCAGACACTAACGTGATGTCATTGGAAGGATTGTAGTTTGCAAATCCAAATGAAGGAGACAGGTATTTCCTTCATCTATTACTGTTAAATGTAAGAGCTCCAACATCTTTTGATGATCTGAAAACTTTTCATGGCTGCTATGTAAATACATTTCAAGAGGCAGCAATGGTCAGAGGTTTGTTTCAGAGTAATGACTCCCAACAACAATGCATGCAAGAAGCAGCAATGTTTCATATGCCATATAGTTTAAGGAGACTTTTTTCCACAATTCTGACATACTTTCCTCCAACCAATCCTTGGCAATTATGGAATGAATTCAAGGAAGCAATGCAAGAAGATTTCAAGAGATTTCACAATATAACTGAACCAAGTATCGAGAAAGAAACTCTTCATCATATTAGCATTATTCTACAGTTAATAGGAAAGAACATCAATTCTTTTTCTCTTGTTCCCAGAATTCTAATATTCGATAATGAAAACGAAGAAACTAGAGATGTTTTAAGTGAAAAAAAATATAGTAGTTTCTACAGAAGATATTGTTGCCATTTCACAAGTTAAATTCAAAAAACAAACATGCTTTTGAGTTCATATTGGAGAGGGTATACACCAATACAGAAAGTACAATTTTCGTTGATGGCCCTGGTGGAATAGGAAAAACCTTCTTATATCGTGCATTATTAGCAGAAGTTAGAATGAAGGGATACATTGCTTTAGCAACAACAACATGTGGAGTAGCAACATCAATACTTCCAGGATGCTGAACAACACATTCATGCTTCAAAATTCCTATTGATCTTGAGCAAAATCAAATATGTAAAATCAGCAAACAAAGTGCACTAGCGAAGCTCATTGAAAGTGCAAAACTTATTATTTGGGATGAAGTACCAATGGCACATAAAGTAGCAATTGGTGCACTGCACTTATTCCTTAAGGATCTGATGAATAGTGATAAAAATTTTGGTGCAAAGGTGATGGTATTTGGAGGTGACTTTAGACAAGTTTTGCCTGTTGTTCCAAAAGGTGGTAAGCATGATTTGATTAGAGCAAGTTTGATAACATCTCATCTATGGCCTACTTTTGAAAAACTAAAACTCAAAAGAAACATGTGAGCAAGGTTAGATCCTTTATTTACCAATTATCTTTTGTGAATAGGAAATGGTACTGAAAATACTAATGCTGCAAATCAAATTGCAATTCCTGAGCATACCCTTCTTCCTTTTAAGTCTGACACAGAATCTTTAGCTGATTTGATAAACATTGTGTACCTTGATTTTTAATATTTTTTTTTTTTTTGTTGAGTCTACTAACGTAAATATAAATATAGTAATATTGACTACAAGAAATGATTTTGTAGATGAAATAAACATAATGTTGATAGATAAATTTCCAGGAGAAAAGAAAGAATATATCAGCTCTGATAGCACAATTGATGCTCAAGAACAAGGTTGATATGAAGAATTTTTGAATGGCTTAACTCCGAATGGATTTTCTCCACATATTCATGTGTTGAAGCCAAATACTCCTATTATACTATTACGTAATATAGATCCACTAGAAGGTTTGTGCAATGGAACTAGGTTGATATGCCGAACATTGAAAGACCATGTTATTGATGCTACTATTGCAGTTGGTGAATTTGTAGGAAAACAAGATTTTGAGCCTCTCATGATACCATATCTCCTATCCCTTTTGAAAGAATTCAATTCCTATCACGTTTATGCTTTGCTATGACTATTAACAAAGCTCAAGGACAAATATTAGATTTTGTTAGCATTACTTGCGTGAACCAGTTTTTTCTCATGGACAGCTATATGTAGCTTTTTCTAGAGCAAAAAGTAGCAAATACTTGAAGGTTCTTATCCGTCCTAGTTTGTTTGATTGTACTATTTACAACTATACCAAAAAAATTGTATATAAAGAAGTTTTAGATCTTGCAAACAATAGTCCGAACTATCACATACCAACCTTATGATTAGCTTCATTATGCTTGAATATTTTTTGCTTCCAACTGTTTTTTCTAGCACTTTGATATACCAGTAATTCATTATTCCTACAATTTCCTCTCTTGCTATGTCAGTATGTTACACGTATGTTTATATGTTTTAGATAACTTTAACTGATCTAAGATCTAAATATCCTATAAATATGTTTACAAACTCTTTTGCTGCCATTATTCTTCCTTGTTCTACTATAAGAATAACTATTATCTGTACATACATATTTCAGCTACTTTTTGCTCATTGAAAAAAACTTTTGCTTACCTAAATATATTTTTCTCAGAATATGACTTCATAGATAACTGACAGCAATGTTAACACCAATTTGGAAATTAAACTTGAAGATAAAAGCTAGATAGCTTTGGTTTAGGTACTGTAAAAACACCTCCTGCATTGTCGTAAAAAAGTTCAAATCGCAAAAGATATCAAAAAATACTTCTTGTTGACGATCAGGTTCATATCAAAACTTCCACTAGAATTTCCATGAAAAAACAATCTATTTTCTATCACAACAAAATTTACCATTCACATACTTCTGATTGCTATATGTTTTTGAAGGGAACTAAAGTCAATGCACTTATATTTGGATCTGACATTCCATTTTTCCGGAACTACTTTGAACCTTATAAAAGATATTATATATCTAATGAAAAAGTGTGATACACAAAAGAAGCATATGCCAAGCATGACAAAGAATGCTTCTGGGTAGTGAATAATTCCACCATCGTTGAAACAATTGAAGATGATCCACTGCCATTTCTCCCACGCATTTATAGCTTCATACCATTCAGTAGGTTCTTTGATCATATGGCTAAGAACTCAATTGGTAAGCATCAGATAAATACCAATACTAAGCAAAAATGATAACTCATAATAGAAAAAAACAACTACTTAACTAATATGCTACATTTTTTTAATAGCTATACATGCTTTACCAGCAAGGCCTATAAATGGCTTTGTTGGACCAGGATTAGCAAGAGACATTGTCCTGCTAAATCAAGAGTACAAATAAACAGTCTCCCATTATGAGATTATAACAAAAACAAATTATGTACACTTTACATCTATGGAACAAAAATAATCTAATACAAGACTTTTTGCAGCAATTCCCCTGCTGTTCTTTCATTATGGGAAGACGTTGAAGCTGGCTTTGGTAATCAAGTAGCGAAACAAATAGAATCACTTCCTATAATAGCAGCTTTGCAAGTTAAAGTTGCTTCATACAAAAGTAAGTCCATATAAATAAACTATCAACAATGCAGTCCAATTGTACCAAATTTGATTATGCTAACACAACAAAAATCGTTGCAGCATTGCACCTTTCCTAAAAAATATTCATCATTTTTGTTGTTAAATCCCCAATTGAAGAAGCTACTTCTTTAAAACTCTAGTAATTTACACTTTTCAAAACTAAACATAAGTATATTATTCAAAATAAAACATCTGACATCATAGCAAAACTTCAATTCTAGGTCTGAAGAACACCAAAATGAGTTTGCAAATATGATTGAAAGAAAGGCATACAACAATTAAAATCTATTACTACCTATACCAAACGAAGAAGACATTGCTTCTATATTCTACTTTTTGCATGGCAAACAAGTAAATATTGATTACGTATACATTTTTTTCTAGAATTTTACTTTAACAATCTAAACAACTAAAACTTATCAATTCCATGTAGAAAAAACCAACATGGGTACGTGGAATACCCACAATAGTTAATGAAGACCAAAAGTCATGGTCTTATGCTTGTCCATTATGCTACAAATCATTGAGAGCTATTCCAGAATAGGAAATATTATGCACATCATATAAATTAACTATTCATGTTAAACCAAGGTACCTTGCAACTTATAAAAACCTTACTTATCAAACTGCATAACAATTAAATAACATATCCATGGTCAAATATAGGACACGACTTGCTATTGAAATTTTAGACTATTCGGGATCAATAACTATTGAACTCTTTGGAGAAGATGCCGATAGAATATTGCCCTTCACTGCATTACAACTTCAACAACAACATCAAAACATATAGTTAAATATAGGACACGACTTGCTATTAAAATTTCAGACTATTCGGGATCAATAACTATTGAACTCTTTGGAGAAGATGCTGATAGAATATTGCCCTTCACTGCATTGCAACTTCAACAACAACATCAAAACGTATGAATACATAAGCTTCTTTATCTTCAATACAACACTATATTTCATATTCCTTGACATCTGTATAATGTTTTAATTTGCAGAACAATATTGATTTCACCGTACTAACTGAAACCCTCAAGCAGTATGTATTTATCTCTTTCATCAAGGAAAATTCTTATGATAACACCTCCACTGTTCAAGAAAGGTAACAGCTATTATCACATATCCAATAAAAGCTTCAGAAACACTGTTGAGCATCATCATGAAACCTCCAAACCAGCTCACTATAGTAGACAACGAAGCAATTATAAATACTTCAAAATTAGCAATGGAGGTAATCCATTTTTTTTCTCTGCATAATTCCTCAGCTTATTCCATGAATTTCTTCTCAACAATTTTTTTTCCTATTTTAATTGATACTACTTATCTGAATTTCATTTAACACTGTATTACCTCAAGTCTTCAAAACAAAAGTAAACATAGTGAATGTCAAATAATTGAATTTAACCAACATATAGTGTTTGATAATCTTATTCAAGTGCCGTAAAAAAAAAACAAAAAGTCCTATACCACATTTTCATTCCTTGTGGGAATGGGGAATGGGAAGAGGAAGAGGCAAAGAGAGTGAGATAGAGCTAAAAATGAGTGTTTTTGGAGACCAAGAGAATGATGAGAGGTAAGGTGTGATAGATAGAAAGTGTGGTAAAGCAATTTTCTTTTGCTTTTCCTGATGCTAGCTGAAGCATAAGAAGAAGAATTAGCTTTGAGTCATTTTTAACCTTTTCTTTGAGGCGAATCAATAGAAACATTTAATAGGAGACATGTGCATTATCATACATCATTTTTCTAGTAGAAATGGGGGGGGGGAGAGAGATCATTAGGGAGGTGGAAGAGATTTGAGATAAAGAGAGAAAGAAAATACGACAAATGCACCATGCTAGGGAAGGGGGTGGCAACAGCTCACTATCAACCAATATAAAATGAGCACTGCTGTAACACCCACGATTACGTACCCTAAAAGGGCGTGGATGTCGCCTCGTCCCATAGGACAAGGGGTCTTTAAAACGAGGTATAAAATACAAAGGCAACCTCCAAGAGATTCAACCTAGATAAATAAAGAAATACTCTTATTACATCAGGCTCAACTTGGAGCAAAACGAAATAAAAACAATTAATCGTTCAACAACTTAAACAACAAATGTCTCCTAGGCAAAGATGACAATAATTAGAAAAGCTTCAACTATCAATGCCCCGCTGACTCAGCACAGTCTATCTCCTGAAAACATGATGTAAAACAGTGTGAGAATAAATCTCAGTAAGTCCTGTGTGTGCACATGGTGTTTAAAACTGTACGTGTATGCAAAGTGGAAAACATTTGTAGAAATATTTGACAAGTCATAAATAATTTCTCTTTCGCATAGAGTGGGTTTTTCCATAATCATACTTTACACAAAACAATCATCCACTCGAATAAACAGTCATGTCACCAAACGTTGAACTCCATGAGAACAAAATGGCCAAGGCACCACACTTTGTGCACCTTGTCCGAACCAGATTACCACACGTTGGGCGTTCTGATCAAGGTGAGTGTACAGCTCACCGGGTGAGATACTCTTCCTTCTCTACACCCAACAAAACCATCCGAGTGTCCATGCCAGGAAAATAAATAATACCTTACCAGGTACAAATTCTAGCTCGGACCGCCTGACCAACCAATACTGTCGCCTTTTCAAGCAGAGCTTATCTTCTGGAGGTGGCCTCCTGCCAGAAGACTTACTCTAACCCTCCGAGACTAGTATTGTTAGCCTACCCTTATTGAGTACTCAACGAACATATCCGTCAATTCCTGATTCACAATATTTCCAAACCTTGGTTTTGTAAAACGTGGTTTTCTTTAAAAGAGATTTCTAAAAATTTAGGGAAAAGAATAGTTTTCCTGATAAAATCGTTAGTTTGACAAAACCGTTTAAAGAATAAATATCCACGTTTACAACCCAAGCAAACATAGTTCAACAATAGCTTTACAAAGCTTCACAACATAGACTTGCCATCACAACATTTAACAAAAGAGTTTATGCAAGGATTTACCATCACAACATTTAACAAAAGAGTTTATGCAAGGACTTACTTGATATGCCTCAGATAAACGAGATAAATTCACAGCTTGCTTTCCTCAATTATCCTCCTGATCTAAACCATATAATAGCATGATCAGGGCTTCAACTAATTCGAACATGTGCAAAACTCATTTACTTTCATAACAATTCACAATCCCCTAAGACCATATACTATGACCATATATTCAACAAGGTAATAGACATCATCTACTACCTTAAACCTTAATTCCGGCATTAAGGGTAAGTATTTCCGTACCTTACAACAACCGGGTAGCAAGATCCCGATGCTCCTATGGTTATTTTCCCGAGTTCGTTGGATTAGAAGAGAAAAGTCGTCTCCTTTTTCCTTCCTTATGATCGAGAATGCATAAAGAGATGAAATCAGCCTTGACATGGCGTGATTCCAAAGAAGAAAAGGAAGAAAATTGATGGAAGAAAGGAATCAAGAAATTGAGATGGTTTTTGCTTACCTTGGAGGGTGATCGATTTTTGCTAGGTGTTGTTCTTGAGGTTTTCGAAAATTTGCTGTGGAGTTCTTGCTAGAATCTTTGTGTAGAATGGAGAGGATAGACGGCTGCTATGATTTAGAGTTAGAGAAGATTAGTTTAGGGTTAGATGGTGATGTTTAGAAAGACTCCTAATGGCTTTAGGTTTCTTGGACAGCAAGGCCGAAAATTGTAGCTCGCGAGTGCCTTCTTGCTACCGACTTTGAGAGGGTTTAAGGGAGAAAATATTCTGCAATTTTGCTCCCTTGTGCTGGCCGAACTATTGCTCAAGAGAAGGGCTGATTGTGTTTAGAATTTTGGGCCAAACAAGGAAGAGTTTGAGAAGGCTTTGGAGACTAAAATGCTGCGCAAGATGGCCTTATGTGCTGTGCGAAATTTCTGAATAGAAGAGGAAGAATTTCTGGACTGTTTTTGCTGTAGTTCTGCCGAAATTTCTAGAGAAACAATGAGGGTTTTAGGCATAGAAATTGGCTTGATCATCTGGGGTTTTTCGGTGTGTTGTGTACGCAAAATTTCGGTTGGAATAGGAGTACAAAAGCTGGCCGAAATTTCCTGTACAAAGCTGTCGGAAATTCTGGTTCCTAAGTTGGCCGAATTTCTGTAGTTTTGTGAAGATAAAATTCTGATTTTGTGCAGTTAAGGTAATCTGAATTGATGAGGAGTATTTAGGTGTTTTGAGCTAGGGTTTGGAGAGTTAAATTGCACTTAAGGAGTGCTGGAATTTCGGACAGCTTGTGTTAACACAAAGCTGCTGAAATTCTGCTAGGATAAGAAAGAAAATCCTAGTTGAATTAGGATTGAAATAAAAGTCTAATTTGCTAAGGGATTTAGGATAAGATTTCCTAGCTTTGGAAGAGTTTAAGTTGAGCTAAAATTCCTCTAAGAAGCGGCGGCACTTGCTGGAAATTTTTTTCCAGATTTTTAGCTTAGGTTCTAGGGTTAAAATCAACAAGGTTTCCTACTAGAAAAATGATTCATTAATTCCAACTATCCATGGCAAGATCTATCTAGCTAAATTCAAGCTGAAATTTTAATTATTAGCTAGGGGTTTTTCGAAAATCCTAAGGAATAAAAGTTGAAAATTAAAAGTGAACTTTATTCACATCAAGGTCCTTAAATTTAGGAAATAAATATAGAGACTTATTTCCTTGGAATAATGACACTAAAATTTCTCTAGGTTTGCTAGATCTTTTTCGGCCAAGACATGGAAACTCTAAGGAAAGGAATTTTCAAGAAGAGAAACTAACTTCACAAAAGGTAGGATTCGAACTCGGGTCACCAAAGGAAATCACCAACCTCCCCGCTATTCCAAAACAACTCCAATACTAATTTTTTCTACAATCAGTTCTCACCACCCCCCAATACTCATCCTTCCAAATCTTCGACCAAACCTCCCTTATCCAAATCTTTAACAACACAACTATTTCACATCAATTAATTCAAATGCAAGAGCAACGGAAAAATCCACATGCATCCATGCAAATAAAATAATTCTAAGTTACCACATAAGATGCAAAATGCTATGCAATGCATGACTTTTCCCCATAGTCAAAGGTGATTTTGGGCGGGGTATTACATCCCCTCCCCCTTAAGAGAATTTCGTCATGAAATTCAGATTCCATACCCTTCGAGCATATCCGGATACTTCCGTCGTAACCATTCCTCCGTTTCCCACGTTGCATCTTGTGCTCCATGATGATCCCAAAGTATCTTCACCATAGGTATCTGCTTGTTTCGAAGCGTCTTAATACTCCGCTCCAAGATCTTGATGAGTCTCTCCACATAACTCAGATTTGGTTGCAACTCCAACGGTTCCCCATTGAGTACATGACTCGGATCGGGGTTGTACCTCTTTAACTAAGAGACATGGAATACATCATGCATTTCGGTTAGACCATCAGGTAGATCCAATCGGTAGGCAACCGGTCCAATTTTCTCCAATATCAGGAACGGTCCCAAATACCTAGGACTCAACTTCCCTCCTCTCGGATGTTTCAGGATTCCTCTACTAGGAGTCAACTTCAAGAATGCACGGTCACCTACTTGGAACTCCAGTTCCCTTCTCCTAAAGTCTACATAACTCTTCTGTCTGCTTTGCGCTGCCCTTAGCCTTTCTCGAATTAACTTGATCTTGTCCGTCATCTCCTGAATGCATACTTCACCAGTCTTCTTAACGTTCCCCTCTTCTGTCCATCCCCAGTATATCGGTACTTGGCATTTTCGCCCATACAATGCTTCGTACGATGCCATTCCGATCGACGCCTGATAGCTGTTGTTATATGCTAACTCCGCATGCGGTAAAAACTCAATCCACTTATCTTCAAAGTCCAAGATACATGCTTGGAGCATGTCTTCCAGTATCTGAATGACTCTTTCGGATTGATCGTCTGTCTGCGGATGAACAGAGGTGCTGAATTTCAGGATCGTGCCCAAGGACTCCTGGAACTTACCCCAGAACCTTGAAGTGAATCTAGGGTCCCTATCCGACACAATGCTCGACGGTACACCATGCAACCTTACAATTTCTCGGGTATATGTCTGAGCTAACTTTTCCATCGAGTCCCTTACGTTTATCGGTATGAAGTGCGCTGTCTTGGTCAATCGGTCCACTACCACCCAGATCGCATCTTTGTGTGACTTGATACAATTTCCTGGTCCAGATCGGGATTCAGGGTCAAGTTGCTCACGCAAATCTTCCTCTCTTGCACTTGCGCCTCTTTCTCCAGGATATCCTGGACTGCCGACACCTCCTGTATTCTCAAGTATGCCATTTCCCCCTTCCGACTTAGAGCGTCTGCTACCACATTCGCTTTACCCGGATGATAGTTAATAGGGCACTTATACTCTTCCAGGAACTCCATCCACCTACGCTGTCGGATATTCAAGTCTTTTTGCGTGAAGATGTACTTCAAACTCTTATGGTCAGTGAAGACCTCGTATTGCGCACCGTATAAGTAATGTCTCCATTTCTTCAAGGTGAACACTATGGCTGCTAGCTCCAGGTCATGCGTGGGATAATTAGCTTCGTGCGGCTTTAGCTTTCTAGATGCATAGGCTATGACTTTCCCTTCCTGCATCAGCACAGCTCCTAGTCCTTCCTTGGATGCATCTATATAGAGTGCATAGGGCTTACCAGCCTCAGGTAGACTCAGCACGGGTGCTGTAATCAACCTCCTCTTAAGTTCTTGGAAGCTCTTTTCGCACTTCTCACTCCAAGTAAAAGCGACATCCTTCTTCAACAGTCGCGTCATTGGTGAAGCCAGAGTAGAGAAATTTTTAATGAAACGCCGATAGTACCCGGCCAACCCAAGGAAACTTCGTATCTCGGTAATGTTCTCCGGTTGTTTCCAGTTAGCTACGGCTTTCACCTTGGCATGGTCCACTTTGATACCCACTTTGGATATCACGTGACCAAGGAAAGACATCGAGCTTAGCCAAAACTCACACTTATTGAACTTAGCGTAAAGCTTGAATTCCCCCAGCTTCTCTAGGACCAATCTTAAGTGCTCCGCGTGGTCCTCCGGATTTTTGGAGTTAGATTAAAATGTCATCGATGAATATAACCACGAACTTGTCCAGGTATGGTTGGAAAATGTAATGCATCAAATCCATGAATACTGCCGGTGTGTTGGTTACACCGAACGGCATTACTACAAATTCGTAATGGCCATACCGCGTGTTGAATGCAGTCTTAGGAATGTCTTCTTCTTTGATCCTCACCTGGTAGTATCCTTGCCGTATGTCCAACTTCGAAAAGCAAGCGGCGCCTTACAGTTGATCAAACAACTCATCGATCAAGGGTAGAGGGTATTTATTCTTGATCGTTAGATTGTTCAATCCCCGATAGTCGATACATAGCCTCAAGGTACCATCTTTCTTCTTGACAAACAACACCGGGGCTCCCCACGGCGACGTACTCGGCCGGATGTAGCCTTGCCTTACTAATTCCTCCAATTGCTCATTTAACTCCTTCAGCTCCGTCGGTGCCATCCGGTAGGGGGTTCTTGACACCGGTTCCGCTCCGGGAATTAGATCCACGGTGAACTCAACTTCCCGCTCAGAGGGTAGGGAAGTGAGCTCAGCAGGGAAAACATCCGAAAAGTCTTTTAATACCTCCATACTTTCCAAGGTACACTGGTCCTTAGGTTTGTTCAGGAGGTACGCCAAATATCCCGTACATCCTTTCTTGAGTAACTTCCAAGCTTTAGCACCAGCAATAAGAAATTTCAGTTCATTCGTTCGCTTGCCGTTGAATTCAATTACATCTCGTCCAGGTCTCACAAACTGCACCGTCTTGATCTTGCAGTCCACACGAGCTCCGTGTTTCGACAACCAATCCATGCCCAAGATCAAGTCATAATCATCCATGGGTAGGATTATAAGGTCGGCCTCCAGAATCTCCTTCCCTACCTCAACTCCACAACTTCCCATTTTCTTGCCTGCTTCCACACCTTTCCCAAGGGGGAACTAACTACTAGGGTATAAGGTAGCTCCTTTCCTTCCCAACCCAGATGTCATACACATACTTCACTTACATAAGAGTGTGTGGATCCTGGATCTATCAGAACATTAATAAGACAACCTTGGATAGAAAGGTTACCTTCAATCACGGCGGCGTCCGCTCGGACTTCCTCTCGGTTCAGGGCAAAAACTTTGGCCTTCACCTGAGGCTTCTGACCTCCCGCTCCGGCTGGTCCAGCAGCGGCGCCTCTATTTCCTCCCATTGGTTGGGCCAGCGCGGTCTGCTCAATCCTTAAGGGTTTAGGGCAGACGTTTCTCAAGTGTCCCGGTCTCCGCAATTGAAGCACCTCCTCACACCCCCATTACCCCAGCAGTTTCTTTCGGTGTGGCCTCGCTTCCCACACAGCCGGCAATTTAGGCTGCCTTGCATCGGTCATGCTACTGGCACTCGAGGCTGCTTGCCCCGATTTCCCCAAGGTATAAAGGCCGCGGGTCGCTTGTTGCTTGAAGGCCTCATAGGTGGACGATTCGGTTGGAAGGGTCTACTCACCGGTCGATGCCGATCTTCATTTTCCGTCCGAGAAGCTGCGTCCACGGCGGCGGTGTACGATGTAGGCGGTGATGGAGCCAATGCCTTCCTCAACTCTGGCCTAAGCCCTTTCACGAATTGCCGGGTGCGCTTCTGCTCCGTATCTACCAAGCATTTGCAGTACTTGGACAACTGCATGAATCGGGCTGCATATTGGGCCACGGTCATGCCTCCCTGCCTGAGGGTCTGGAATTCATCCTCCCTCTTCTCAGCCACCCATCGAGGAATGTACTCGGCCCGGAAGGCTTCCGTAAAGTCGTCCCACGTCCATTCCTGCTCTTCTCTATCCCAATCACCATGTACCCGCTGCCACCATGCTCGAGACGGTCCCCTCAGCCGAAAAACAGCAAACTTCACCATCCTCTCTTCCGAGTACTGCAAAGTAGCGAAGATGTCCTCTATTTGCTCAATCCACTGCTCGACTTTCTCATCCTGTTCCACCTCCCCCTGGAATGTGGGAGGCTGGAACTTCAGGAAACGCTCCAGGGCTTCATCCTATCCCCGCGGTGGTTTCCTGGCCACCTTATCCACTCTTTCCGTCAGATTCTGTAAGAGCGAGGTCATCTTGTCGAAAGCTTGACCCATGGTCACATCTCGTGACCTCTCCGAAGCCAATTCCTGCTCACGTGGCAGGTGCTCTTCCACGTCGGGGGTGGAACGATGCATCTACTCAAATTTCGGGGTGGAGGATGCACTATCCTGCACCGTTCTGCTATGCACAACTATTCTGCGTCTTGGTGCCATCTTAATCACATTCGCTCAGGGTCAGTTAGTTACCAAAGGGAAAAGAATATGCTTAGATGCATGATCAGTTGATAGCAATGTACTTATCTAAAAAAGAATGTGATGATATCGTGCAAGGGTAAATCAAGTAATAGGCAAAACTCATGCTTTTCATATAAACCATTCTTTGCAGAAAAGAAGGGGTTATCCCCTATGACACCCTTTTTATTTAATAAGATAATAAATAAGTCCTGTGGGCAACATGCTCCCTTGAAAGAAATAAACAAACAAAGGTATGCAAATCCCAAAGAAAGAAAAGTAAAAGCTGCTGGTCTTCTATGTTCGACTCTCCCTAGTTTCAACAGAAGCATCGGAATCGTCAGAGGCTGGTTCCACAAGCCACCCTACGGAACTATCAAGTCTCCCTATGTAGTTCCTCGCAAATCCAACACTCTCACTTGGCTACCCTGACTCACCCTCTCGGCCTCTCTTGGCTCTCATGGCCGTCTCATAGAGCTCATTCAATGCTAATCTAACCGCACCCTTAGGCGCAGGCCTCTCACTCCCTGAATCAACCGGGTCAAACAACCCCTCTCTTCTTAGCATGGCATCTATGACCAGTCCATATCGGAGTCCATACCCCTTAGAACTCTCTTCCAACTTCCTCTTCCCCTTATCTACCCCTCCTAGAACTGACTGCCTAAGGTCTCTTTCTCCCGGGGCAACCCCATCTCGCGGCGTATATCCCTCACCACTAGACCCTTTAGGGTTATGGCAAGCAGGGGTCCTATCAACTTCCCCTATCTGCGGGGTCCGGGGAACCTCCATTACCTCATCATCTTCTCCTTCTACCCCAGCCATCTCTCCCTCGTTCTCATCATCTCCCTCATTCTCTAGCTCATCTACCTCTCCCTCACTCAACTCCGTCATCTCTTCATCTCCCTCATCTTCCCCTAAGCTCTCCTCGACCTCTATCTCCGCCTCAACCACCTGATCGTCTAGCACTGACAGCTCATGCTCTCTCTCTGAATCGAACTCGGGGGGATCAGCTACGGGTAGTGGGGCAGGTGGATTCCCGCACCCAGCGGGCCAGTCTCTGACAGCCGATACAATTCTTTTGACCATCCTATAAATGAAAGATAAAAATTAGCACCAGATCAAAATACTTAAGAAAATAGAACCCCATAAATCAAGTAATTGTCTAAACCTTGTTCTCTGATACCACTTGTTACACCGCACGACTACGTACCCTAAAATGGCGAGGATGTCGCCCTGTCCCATAGAATAAGGGGTCTTTAAAACGAGGTATAAAATACAAAGGCAACCTCCAAGAGATTCAACCTAGATAAATAAAGAAATACTCTTATTACATCAGGCTCAACTTGGAGCAAAACGAAATAAAAACAATTAATCGTTCAACAACTTAAACAACAAATGTCTCCTAAGCAAAGATGACAATAATTAGAAAAGCTTCAACTATTAATGCCCCGTTGACTCAGCACAGTCTATCTCCTGAAAACATGATGTAAAACAGTGTGAGAATAAATCTCAGTAAGTTCTATGTGTGCACATGGTGTTTAAAACTGTACGTGTATGCAAAGTGGAAAACATTTGTAAAAATATTTGACAAGTCATAAATAATTTCTCTTTCGCATAGAGTGGGTTTTTCCATAATCATACTTTACACAAAACAATCATCCACTCGAATAAATAGTCATATCACTACACGTTGGGCTCCATGAGAACAAAATGGCCAAGGCACCACACTTTATGCACCTTGTCCGGACCAGATTACCACACGTTGGGCGTTCTGATCAAGGTGAGTGTACAGCTCACCGGGTGAGATACTCCTCCTTCTCTACACCCAACAAAACCATCCGGGTGTCCATGCCAGGAAAATAAATAATACCTTACCAGGTACAAATGCTAGCTCGGACCGGCCTGACCAACCAATACTGTCGCCTTTTCAAGCAGAGCTTATCTTCTGAAGGTGACCTCCTGTCAGAAGACTTACTCTAACCCTCCGAGACTAGTATTGTTAGCCTACCCTTATTGAGTACTCAACGAACATATCCGTTAATTTCTGATTCACAATATTTCCAAACCTTGATTTTGTAAAACGTGGTTTTCTTTAAAAGAGATTTCTAAAAATTTAGGGAAAAGAATAGTTTTCCTGATAAAATCGTTAATTTGACAAAACCGTTTAAAGAATAAATATCCACGTTTACAACCCAAGCAAACATAGTTCAACAATAGCTTTACAAAACTTCACAACATAGACTTGCCATCACAACATTTAACAAAAGAGTTTATACAATGACTTACTTGATATGCCTCAGATAAACGAGATAAATTCACAGCTTGCTTTCCTCAATTATCCTCCTGATCTAAACCATATAATAGCATGATCAGGGCTTCAACTAATTCGAACATGTGCAAAACTCATTTACTTTCATAACAATTCACAATCCCCTAAGACCATATACTATGACCATATATTCAACAAGGTAATAGACATCATCTACTACCTTAAACCTTAATTTCGGCATTAAGGGTAAGTATTTCCGTACCTTACAACAACTGGGTAGCAAGATCCCGATGCTCCTATGGTGATTGTCCCGAGTTCGTTGGATTAGAAGAGAAAAGTCGTCTCCTTTTTCCTTCCTTATGACCGAGAATGCATAAAGAGATGAAATCAGCCTTGAGATGGTGTGATTCCAAAGAAGAAAAGGGAGAGAATTGATGGAAGAAAGGAATCAAGAAGTTGAGATGGTTTTTGCTTACCTTGGAAGGTGATCGGTTTTTGCTAGGTGTTGTTCTTGAGGTTTTCGAAAATTTGTTGTGGAGTTCTTGCTGGAATTTTTGTGTAGAATGGAGAGGATAGACGGCTGCTATGATTTAGAGTTAGAGAAGATTGGTTTAGGGTTAGATGGTGATGTTTAGAAAGACTCCTAATGGCTTTAGGTTTCTTGGACAGCAAGGCCGAAAATTGTAGCTCGCGAGTGCCTTCTTGCTGCCGACTTTGAGAGGGTTTAAGGGAGAAAATATTCTGTAATTTTGCTCCCTTGTGCTGGCCGAACTATTGCTCAAGAGAAGGGCTGATTGTGTTCAGAATTTTAGGCCAAACAAGGAAGAGTTTGAGAAGGCTTTGAAGACTAAAATTCTGCGCAAGATGGCCTTATGTGCTGTGCGAAATTTTTGAATAGAAGAGGAAGAATTTCTGGACTGTTTTTGCTGTAGTTCTGCCGAAATTTCCAAAGAAACAATGAGGGTTTTAGACGTAGAAATTGGCTTGATCAGCTGGGGTTTTTCGGTGTGTTGTGTGCACAGAATTTCAGTTGGAATAGGAGTACAAAAGTTGGCCGAAATTTCCTGTACAAAGCTGTAGGAAATTCTGGTTCCTAAGCTGGCCGAATTTCTGTAGTTTTGTGAAGATAAAATTCTGGTTTTGTGTAGCTATGGTAATCTGAATTGATGAGGAGTATTTAGGTGTTTTGAGCTAGGGTTTGGAGAGTTAGATTGCACTTAAGGAGTGCTGGAATTTCGGACAGCTTGTGTTGACACATAGCTGCCGAAATTCTGCTAGGATAAGGAAAAAAATCCTAGTTGAATTAGGATTGAAATAAAAGTCTGATTTGCTAAGGGATTTAGGATAAGATTTCCTAACTTTGAAAGAGTTTAAGTTGAGCTAAAATTCCTCTAAGAAGTGGCAACACTTGCTGGAAATTTTTTTCCAGATTTTTAGTTTAGGTTCTAAGGTTAAAATCAACAAGGTTTCCTACTAGAAAAATGATTCATTAATTCCAACTATCCATGGCAAGATCTATCTAGCTAAATTCAAGCAAGGAGTTTATCTAGATTAAAATTTTTCTCCATGTCTGGAGGTCTTTTCTATGCTGGATCCCCTAAAAGAATGAAAGAAGGGGGGGAAATGGTGGGAGAAGAGGAGAGCAATTTTTTGTTAACAATTCTCTTATGCTGATGTCAAATGTTGATCAAAATTTAGTTACTTCTTATGAGTGGAAAATTAGACATAAAAAGATTAGGATGTTGCAATCACTTTTCTGTTAGAATCTCTGACTGTTTATAAGTTTCTGATGAATAAGCTTCTAGAGAGACTGATTACTACTGGCAATCCATGTTCACTTACATGAAAATGCTCTGTCCTATAAATACATCAACAAGGTTTAAAAAAAGAAGGAAAGGAACAAAGAAGACCAACCGATGTTGACTTTTGATCTTAAGTTTTCTTTTGAAACCATTTAGAACTTTTTTGAATTAATAATTTGCTTCCTTGGACTGCCTTGACAATCTAGCATGTCTGCTTTCAAAGACAATCTAGCATGTCTTCTTTCAAAGTACCAGTTATTTTTTCTCATGTAACTGTATATATTTCTCCTTTCTAATTTCAGGCGATATTCATGGTCAATACAGTGATCTCTTGAGGTTTTTTGAATATAAAGCCAATTATCTATTTTTGAGTGACTATGTGGATCATGTCAAGCAGAAACAATATGCCTCTTTCTTGCCGCAAAAAAAGCCGGGCAACTATTTTGGCATAGAAATTTGATGTAACTATGTGAAATTTTATAGACGAGAGTTTTTCAAAACTTTCTTAAAACATTAGTATCTGAAGATAGTTTGTCAAAGTATACAGACATTGCAAATATTTAAACTCATATCTTAATATATAAAAATATTACTTCTACATTTTATTATAATCTACTACATTTTATACCAATATTTTATTACCACAGGGTACCCTAGCTCGTGCCTTGAGCGATACATCCACCCAGTATAGCTAAGATGAATATGTTTTGTATTTCCATTTTCCCTTCTCACTCCCAAAAAGACATTAAAGATCTGCGTATACCGGGGGGGGGGATTGCACCTTGAATCACTAAAAACCATCAAATAATTAAATATTGGATCACTGATTTATTAGCACGAGAAAATGACTATAATACAGTGAAAACTAAAGCTACTTTGAGCAATAAAAGCACGAGAAAATGATTAATGTTCAATGATTCAAAAAATTGACAAATGATGTATGCTTAAATAAATAAAATGGTATTTGATTCACGGAAGTGACTATAATACAAGAACTTCAAAATATTGTAGCTTAAATATAAACATTTAACAACAAAATTTATAGGTTATCAGTCTCCAATCTCCTCACCTTTTCTTTCCTCTTTTATCATTTTTATTGAATTTCTTACCCTTTTTAGATTTGCTCTTCATATGAGCAATTCGGTTTGCTTTCTTCTGCCTTTCCTTTCGAACTTGCTCGACATCTTTGATTTCTGAATGTACATGAGCATTCGGTATATGACGCTTCCTCCCTCCTCTAAATCGTCTATTATCTCTGCTGCCACCACCAGATCCTGTCAAAAGAATAGCTTGATGAGCATACCTTACCATAAAAGAATCAAAATGCAGGAAGATGAAGTGGAAAGAAATTATGTGGCACTACAGATTCATAAAAGTCAGCTGGACAAAAAGCAGCAGCAACCGGAAAAGACTAAACTTAAAAACATATCATTCTAAATTTTCATATGATCAAGATGAAGAAACTAGGGTATGATCGATGAAAAACACATGTAAAATACCAGATAAGAGTCAAGAACCTATTAGTGAATTACCAAACTGGATAACAAGGACAACTCCTAAGAAGCAACCATTACAAGTCTACAAATACCTTTAGAATCATCCCTCCAATGTGAATGGATACTCCTATTTTTTACTCAACAAAAGAAGGTAAAAGGGTTGAAAGATGAATATATCAAAAGACAATACCATTTTTGCCTTGTGGTAAGGACATCATTTTGAGGGTTAGCAGACTATATATTATGTGACTAGCCCCAACTAACTTATTAAACTAAGCTTATTTTTTGATAAACTCATAGTTTTCCCAATTGCCCAAAGCCGCCACTTCCCTCTCCTTATATGTGTGTGTGTGTGTGTGTGTCACCACTGACTTTCTGGCCTCACCCACCACCCTTCCAACTCACAGATCACCCAGGAGAAACAAACTATATATATATAACCACCGACTTTCTGGCCTCACCCAACACCCTTCCAACTCACAGACCACCCAGGAGAAACAAACTATTGTTCTCCACTATTGCAGGTAATTCCCTTCTCTTTGCACCTCACAATCAGGCTGTCCTTTTCCTGCTGTAAAACTTTAGCTCTGTTCTTCCTGTCTACCCCTTTCTCATGTAATCTGGTAACTTCTAATTTGATTATGTTTTCCTCAATAAAAATACCAAAAATAGCAGAACAATTAACATCACGATGGTTATAAAAATCTCAGTGACCGACAAAGGAAAGCTTTAAAAAATCACGGAATAGGCAAGATTTATGACGCCGGCGAGAACCCATAGCAAATGGAAACGCGAATGTCAGGAGCTTCTGTTCCTGTAAATCCGAATTGACTATTTTTTTCCTAAAAAACTAATGAAATAGCAAGGACGCTTAAAAAAGTTCATGCATCATGTTGCTAATCCACAAGAATGGTGTTGTAGATTGACTGCATGTATACTCTGCAGTTCCTATTGCCTTAAAGAGAGGATGTTTTGCAACAAAACATGGTTACCTGCTAAACTTATAGATTCTTCAGCAGTGCCGCTGTTCCTTGCTCCTGTAAGGAAGACTCTCTTATGTGTTTGCTGTGTCCACTTCTTGTACATCCCCGTTTTCTTAGCTTTCACTTTTGCACCTCCTTCCGTCTTTACCTGCAAAAATGAAAGCAACTAGTTGGCCTGAACGAGCCTCCAAACCAGTAAAATGATACTCCCTATATTTCAAAAATGAACGTCTTCGTTTGACTTTGCAAAAAGATTAAAGAAAGTATTTCACAGTTGGTTATTTTAAAATATAGCCTTAATGAAGTATTATGGAAACCATGGTTGAAAATGCTCCCACCTTCTTTCCAATTTAACAAATGCAGGTAACAGAAAAGATTTGGATTTGAAAGCATGTTTATTTTAAGTTTTCAGAAAATGGATACTATTTTGGAATAACAAAGATAGAAATAAAACATTTGGAATGATATTTGAATTAATTCCTTTGTACCAAAATAAATGGCTTCACTTGGCATGGCACAAAGTTTTGGGAGACAGTTTAACTAAATAAAATTTTCTCAAGTTTATCCTCATTAGTGGTGGTGCATGTGGCAAAATCATTTATCAAAATAAGCACAAGCGGCATTTGTGCAGGATAACAAGTGCAAAATTGTAAATAAACATAAACACAAGTGGCAGTATGAGAACAGAAATAGCCACATTGTTAATTTATGTGAACACATGTAACACTTTGGTGGACTTCGTGGGGACATGCATGATGCACTAACTCCAAAATGAGGTTTCCATTCAAGGGCACCAATGAGAATGTTACAGATTGTATATAGGCTGATTTGTAGGGATTAGATTGTTAACAAATATAAGGTGATCTGTAGGCTAACTAATAGGAATTGGAGGGCCGATTTATTGTAATTAATATAGGATATTTTACTTCCTATTATAGGATCTCTATACTTGTATATGTACCCTTATAATTGATGAATAAAAGATAAGCAATTCATTCTCTTGTTCTGAAACTTACATGGTATTAGAGCTTGGTTCTGTTCATAGATATTTGAGAAAAAAAAATTCTAGGTTGTTGGGTGTGAGGGAGGCTGCTGCCATATTCAAGGTACAGGCTTTGGAGGTTCCTCTATAGACACCGCCAACTCAGGGAGGTACGTCGTGCCGATTAGCCAGCACCTAGTGACTCCTCATTGTGGGTAATCTATTATCTTGTTGACTTTTCTTAGCAATTATGTCTGACAAAAAAACTGGAATTGTTTCTGATATGGTTCCATTGGTTTCAAAAATCACAAACCATAAATTAAGTGGAATTAATTTTCTTGATTGGAACCATATGATTGAATTATATCTGCTCAGTATTTCTATGGATGGTCATCTGACTAATGATCCACCTACGGATGACTCTAGATTGTCGTGGATGAGAGAAGATGCTCGTTTGTATATACAAATTCGTAATTCTATTGATAGTGAGGTGGTTGGTCTGGTTACTCATTGTAAGACAGTTGAAAAACTTAATGAACTATTTGCGCTCTTATATTCTGGAAAAGGAAATTTCTCTCGTATCTATGATGTTTGCAAGGATTTTTACAGGGCTGATAAAGAAGATAAGTCTCTCACCAGTTATTTTATGGACTTCAAGAAAACTTATGAAGAGCTCAATATGTTACTTCCCTTCAGTACTGATGTGGAGGAACAACGGAATCAGCGAGAGAAGATGGCTGTTATGAGTTTTCTAGCCGGTCTTCCGTCTGAATTTGAGACTCGCCAAATCTCAAATTCTTTCCAGCTCAGTAAATTTCCTGTCTAGAAGATGCTTTTCTGAGAGTTCTCCGTACGTAAAATACGTTACCTCTTCTATCTACTCACACCTAACAAGGTGTTCTTATTAGCCGTACTACCACATCCGACTCGAGAAGTCAACACTACAATAGTGGTGGCAACCGTAAGAGCATGGGGTCGTGGTCCAACAACTCGATAAGAATACTCGGAAATCGTGGACAAGAGCAAGGAGAAATGGTATGTCACTATTGTCACAAACCCGGTCATATCAAGCGGACTCGTCTGAAGCCGCAAGATAAGAAAGCTCAGTCTGCCCATATTGCATCCAGTTCTGAAATCTCTGAAAAGTCTGTTACAATATCTGCGGATGAGTATGCCAGATTGACTCAGCTTCAAGCGATAGTGAAACAGCCATCTGGTCATGTTACTGCTCTTGTTGAGACAGGTAAACCTAATACATGTCTTGTTTCCTCTTCTTTAAAATGGGTCATTGATTCTGGTGCTACAGATCACATGATAGGTAATCCCAGTTTACTTTCTAACTTTCAGCCACATCAATCTATCACTCCTGTTACTTTAGCCAATGGTTCAACATCCAGTGTTATTGGGTCTGGAACCACTAATCCCACATCATCTCTCCATTTATCATCTGTTCTGAGTCTATCACAACTGTCTTTTAATTTGATTTCTATCAGCAAACTTACTCGTGCCCTTAATTGTTGTGTCTCCTTTTTTCCTAGTTATTGTTTATTTCAGGATCTCATGACGAAGAAGATTATTGGTAAAGGACACGAGTCTTACGGTCTCTACATTCTTGATACACCGAAACCAAGGTCTATAGCATGTGCCGAAACAGTCTCTCCTTTTGAAGCACATTGTCAATTGGGTCATCCTTCGCTTTCTATGTTAAAGAAACTTTGTCCTCAATTTTCAAACATTAATTCATTAGATTGTGAGTCTTGTCAGTTTGCTAAACACCATTGTCTTAGTTCTAGTCCTAGAGTCAATAAGCGAGCTACTGCTCCCTTTGAGTTAGTACATTCTAATGTTTGGGGTCCTTGTCCAGTTACCTCTAAAACTGGTTTCAGATATTTTGTTACTTTTGTTGATGATTATTCTAGGATGACATGGCTTTATTTGATGAAAAATCGCTCAGAATTATTTTGTCACTTTTCTTCCTTTTGTGCTGAAATTCGCACCCAATATGGTAAACCTGTACAAATCTTAAGAAGTGATAATGCAAAAGAATATGTTTCAGGCAATTTTCAAAAATACATGCTTGAGCAGGATATTCTCCATCAGACTTCTTGTGTTGACAACCCTTCTCAAAATGGGGTTGCTGAGAGAAAGTATAGACATCTTCTTGAAACTTCTAGAGCTTTGTTATTTCAAATGCAGGTTCCTAAATGCTTCTGGGCTGATGCTGTGTCTACTGCTTGTTTTCTACTCAATCGTATGCCTTCATCTATTTTGTCTGGTAATACTCCTTTCTCCACTCTATTTCCAAATAAACAATTGTTTCCTATAGAACCAAAGATATTCGGTTGTACTTGTTTTGTTCGGGATATTCGTCCTCACGTTACAAAACTGGATCCTAAGTCCTTAAAGTGTATGTTTCTGGGTTATTCCCGTGTGCAAAAAGGGTATCGTTGTTATTGTCCTAGTTTCGGTAAGTATCTTGTGTCTGCTGATGTTACTTTTTTGGAACAAACACCTTTTCCTTCATCTTCAAGTTCTGTAAGTCAGGGGGAGGATGATCATTTGTTAATCTATAATGTCATACCAAATTTAGGTCCACCTCCCCCCCCCTACACCAGTTAAGCCTCCCATCAAATACACCTACTCGCGTCGCCCATATCCGCCAAGTTCTGACTTAGTTCTTGAGTCTCCAGAATCATGTCCTGATTAACCCGTATCTTCGTCATCAGATCCAACTACCAAAGATGATCTTGATCTTCCTATTGCTCAGAGAAAAGGTAAACGTACATGTACTTACCCAATCTCTTCAGTTGTTTCTTCCAATCATTTGTCTTCCTCTTCTTGTGTTTTTCTTACATCCCTAGACACTGTTTTTGTACCTAAACTGTTCGAGAGGCATTAGCTCATCCCAGATGGCGGAATGCTATGATTGAGGAAATGAATGCTCTAGATGTCAATGGTACATGGACTTTGGTTACCTTACCTGCAAGTAAACAAGCTATTGGATGTAAATGGGTGTTTACTGCCAAAATTAATCCTGATGGCTCCATTTCTCAATTGAAAGCTAGACTTGTTGCTAAAGGATATGCTCAGACTTATGGAGTGGACTATCATGATACTTTTTCTCCTATTGCTAAACTTGCTTCTGTCAAGTTATTTATTTCCCTTGCAGCAACTTATGACTGGCCGCTGCATCAGTTAGACATAAAGAATGCCTTTCTCCATGGTGCTCTTCAGGAGGAGGTATATATGGAGCAACCACTTGGGTTTGTTGCTCAGGGGGAGAATGGGAAAGTCTGTCGTCTGCAAAAATCTCTCTATGGCTTGAAACAGAGTCCTCGGGCTTGGTTTGGAAAATTTAGCCAGGCTATTGAGAAGTTTGGGATGCAAAAGAGCAAGTTAGATCATTCTGTTTTCTATAGACAATCTGATGGAGGTATTATTCTGTTAGTTGTATATGTGGATAATATTGTAATCACAGGTAGTGACTCAAGAGGAATTTCGTCTCTGAAGTCCTTTCTTCATGCTCAATTCCATACCAAAGACTTAGGGATGTTAAAGTATTTCTTGGGAGTTGAAGTTAGCAGGAGTGAGAAGGGAATCTTCCTATCTCAAAGGAAGTATGTGCTTGATTTACTGTCAAAGTCGGGAAAGTTGGGTGCTAAACCATGTAGTACTCCAATGGTTCCTAATTTACAATTAACCAAAGAAGGAGAATTATTTGCAAATCCTAAAAGGTACAGAAGACTTATTGGCAAGTTGAATTATCTTACTGTGACACGTCCTGATATTGCTTATTCAGTGAGTGTGCTGAGCCAGTACATGTCATCACCAACTGTTGATCATTGGAAGACAGTAGAACAAGTTCTGCACTATTTAAAAGGTGCTCCTGGACGTGGAATCCTATATGGCAATCATGGTCATACTAGGATCGAATGTTTTCAGATTCTGATTTGGCAGGGTGTAAGGAAGATAGGAGATCTACTTCAGGATATTATGCTTTTGTTGGGGGAAACTTGGTTTCATGGAAGAGTAAGAAACAGAATGTAGTCTCACGATCAAGTGCGGAAGCTGAATACAAAGCTATGGCCAAGTCTGTGTGTGAAGTCATATGGGTATATCAACTTCTCAGTGAAGTAGGAATTAAGGTCTCAGTACCTGCAAAGCTATAGTGTGATAATCAAGCTACACTTCACATTGCTTCCAATCCAGTCTTTCATGAACGAACGAAACATATTGAGATTGATTGTCATTTCATTCGTGAAAAGATCCAACAAGGTTTGATCACTACAGGTCATGTGAAGACTAGAGAACAATTAGGTGATTTATTCACAAAGGCTCTTAACGGGGTCCGGATTGATTATCTATGTAACAAGCTGGGCATGATTAATATATATGCTCCAGCTTGAGGGGGAGTGTTACAGATTGTATATAGGCTGATTCGTAGGGATTAGATTGTTAACAACTATAGGCTGATTTGTAGGCTAACTAATAGGAATTAGAGGGCTGATTTATTGTAATTAATATAGGATATTTTACTTCCTAATATAGGATCTCTATACTTGTATATATACCCTTATAATTGATGAATAAAAGTTAAGCAATTCATTCTCTTGTTCTGAAACTTACAGAGAATTTCCATTGCCAAGAATGTTCAACTAAGAAATTGGACATCATTTTGGAACAACTTCAGATAGAAGTGAAACGATCCATTTTGGAATGGAAGGAATACACAAGGGCACAGAGAAAATACTCGACATGCAACTCTGACCAAAGATACAACCAAGCAAGTCACTTGCACAAGAATGATGAAGGATCAATCTTCTCAAGACCAAATTCTAAAGCAGTGCTAGTCCAAAAGGTAAGTTAAAGCTAATAGGCCAAAATCACAGGGAAAAACAAGATCAAATCCTATGGCAGTACTAACTCAAAAAATAAGATAATGCAAATAGCCCAAAATCACCAAGGAAAAACAGTGACAGGGTGCATATGCTTGTTAGTACAGAAAGAGGAAGCAAATTTGGCTAGGTACTGAGTGTATGTGTTCAAGCCTAGTAACATAGCAAAAGTAGAATTCACCAAACCCAAAAGCATGGAAGGTCAAAATAGAGGAAAACAATAGTCAAGAGGAAAGTGGAAAGTGGAAAAGTCTGATATGAAATAACAGATAACCGTTGAAATGATCTCTCCTAAGAATGTAAGCCTCTTTAAATATGTTGTGGACTAAGATGAAGTGGGAAGTAAACATTCTATGCAACCTAGATTAAATAATCAAAAACAGAATACAGATTCTCATGAGTAGACTTCACACAGTGGAATACCTATAAGCAAGCTTCTTCAAGCAATTAATTAACAGGTACAGAAATTCAAACTTCACATGAACAAACATTATGGGAATATAAAAAAATAATGCAGCAGTTCAAGAAAAGAAACAGTTAATCAAAAAGGGCAAGCACATTCATTGATAACCTACTATTTAAATACTGCTCTGAGCACTTGAAATCTACAATTTCAACAAACTTAATCCATGGATAAAGTAAAATGTGCTATAGCTCTATATAAGCATTATAACACGCCAAATATGACAGCTTCTTCAAGCAGTGAGTTAAAACAGGTACAGAAATGCAAATTTCACATGAACAAACATTCTGGGAATGTAAAAAATAATGCAGCAGCTCAAGAAAGTTAACAGTTAATCAAAAAGGAAAAGCACCATTTGCTGATAACCTACTATTTAAATACTGCTGTGGGCATTTGAAGTCTACAACAAACTTAATCCAGGTATAACGTAAAATGTGCTATAGCTCTATACAAGCATTATAACACACCAAATATGAAAGCCTCTTAAGGAAGAGTACCTTTCCGCTAGCTGTAACATGTTCCCCATTGTTCAACTTGATATATTTCTTACTCCTCTGTAACAAAATAAAATGGAAACAAGATTATCCAAGAAAGGATGAACAAAAAACCTAAAATGGACCATTTCAATATTTGAAATCACCTTGTCCCAATGATAGGAAGATTTCTGCTTATGCAACCCCTCACTGTCATCTGCAACAAGGTCTAAGACAGCAGCTTCCAACCTAATTGAGTTAGGCGTTAAAATCACAAGAATAATGGAAGGGGTAAGGTTCAAAGAGAATGAAATATCACAAGATTGAAGTCAATAGCTGTCTTCTTCAGCCAACCCCCCCCCCCGGGGCTTTCTCTTCTTCCTCCTATTCAAAACCAACAAAATAGTTATATAAACATATACACATATGCATACACTTGCATGGCCACCTAGATGAGATTGTGCCTCACTAGAAGAGAGACAAGGAAAGAGGAGCATCTCAAATTTTTGCATTCTTCCTCCTTTATCTTACACTACCTCTGTTTCATAATATAGGTCCGTTTAGAGCCAACTCCTCTTTCTCAAAATATAAGTCTTTTTCTAGATTTTATTGAGTACCGCTTTCATTTAATTTAACTTGTCCTTCTCTCATCCTAAAGACTACTCACAAATTTCCCAAGTAGTTTGACTAAGGGCATTTTAGGTAGTTTGACTCATAAAATGTCTTGTTTTTATAATCTTTAATTCTTGTGCATAAGTTGGAAAAGAACAATATTATGAAACGGGAGGTAGAATTTACTTTTACACCATTTCGTATCTGAAATGTACTAGACATGAAATTGTTAATTTTATGGTGAAAATCAGCACTTGCAGTTATGTGGTACAGCTAAAGTTCATTGTCCCCTTCCACTAAAATCGACATCTCCTATTCAAAGACAAAGTTCAATATAAGTTTTCCAAGTGTTTAAAGGATGGTATTTCACTAAATTGTTGAACACATTTGATCTCTTGGGTAATCTAGTAACTTGAAGGAAATTCATGCAATTAGGAAATTATATAGCCAAACTAGTCAATCAGATTACGCACACTAAAAACAGCCATCAGAAGTATAGCAGACTTGTGCTACTGAGGGAACACATTATGTGGAACACAAGAACATTATTTTCCAACAAACAAAAGATTTACCTGTTTGATTCGAACCCTTGGTTATTTCTCACAGAAAGCCCTGACTCAAAATGCTGAAAGTGAAGCAGACATAATTAAAAGTGAACACAAGTTCCATGACAAGAAAACAAGCTAAGGTGTAAGGCAAAGGAAATCCAAGTAAATTAAAATTTAACTTTGCGATGAAAAAGTTCATCTTTGGGACAGCAAGAAAATCTACTCCATATGCAATTAAAATTGTTGAATAACCTGATTTGTGGGCACTGAACTTATGAAGTACTCCTCATCTTTGAAATTCTTTGCCTTCCTTTTTGAACCAGAAACTGCCAAAATTGGTATACCATAATATAAATAGGAGTTACCAAAAATTCTGGTTAAGTATTAGGAGATTTCAAAATCAGAAAATGCTCTACAAGTTGTGTATAACCATCATCAAACTTCTATACAACCCCCCCCCTCCCACAACAAACATCCCTTCCTCTGACACACTTTTTTTTTTTTTTCACTTTATCATTTTGGCCATGTGCCATTCAACAGCCAAAACAAATAGGTCTGACGAAACAAAATATCTCTATTTATTTTGTAAGGCATACATTGCTTGTAATATTGTGCACAAAAGCCATCAGCACAGCAACCAAAATGTTCAAAACCTGTGTTAAGAGATACTTTAAGAAATATTTCAAAATTGCTCATCCCATCCAATTTGATAAACTAAGATAGCTGAATACTCAAAGCATAACTATTGTTTGCTTCATTTAATGCAATTTATAAATTGAGGGGGCAAAAGATGTCAAATAAAAATGCACACAGTTTTGCTATTGACCAAACATTTGAACAGTATGCACAAATAAAGTTTTTAGATATCAAAATGCTGAACATTGGTACCAAAATTTACTTAGATGACAGTGTAAAAATTAACTAAATATGCACACAAGCTTCCAAATGAATGAAACATTGAGTACAGATGAGAGGCAGTGGTATACTGGATTTCAGTTGAAAATGATGCTTGCAATTAGGTCCCCTTAGTTGGCCTATGAATGTTATTCATGCTGTTTTTTTTCATTAGACATTGTGTTGCACAACTGTTAAAGTGACAACACAACAAACAGGGTAGATTCAGTTTCTAATAATCCAGTCCAAACACATCCCTATGAACTTTCAACAATTCCAGACCAACAAAAACTGTCACGCTGTTTTAACCTGCAAAAAGCACTGAACTTACTTCAGGTCTCAAATTCTTTTTATCCACAAAGAGTTATGTGCCAGCCAACAAGATTTGACATGGTCAATACAAAATACTGCTAAAACCATTATTAAATTGCTATTTGCCATACTATTTCGTACTAATAGACAATTTGCAATTCTACACCATGTTAGCTCTCAAGCCTATCATACTAGCATGATTTTTCCTTTTCAAGAGTAGATGACATGAATGTCATAAGAAACTTTTAGTACTACAGCCAAAAGAAACAGAAACAACTATTAACACAAAGTATGGAAAATAAGAACTAACATATGTTGTATCACTATGGATGCAGTCTGTAATTATTTAGAACATGTATGTGAATAGAAGGGGGAAAAAGTATCAAGAACTTGGTGCAATCTTGTTGTGGATGAGTAACTGGAATTGTCACTCCAGTTATGTTAGTAGTTGACCCTACAGTTAAACCATTGACCAGTCTGTGATTTCCTCAAATCATGCACCCCAGATTTTATGAAAGATGAAATATCATTGATGAAAAGAAGAAGTCCAAGAAAGCAGATGAGGAATCCATAAAAAGGCAAATTACAAAACACCAAGGCAGCCTTCCAGCCCCTCATAAATCAATCAGTACAATGTCTCCAAAGACACCAGATGCTATCCCCAAAGAGATTTTAACATTAGTCTTATATATTTTTTAAAAAAAAAACCTCTATCCCAAAATAATTTCACTAGTCATAGAATAATCTTTAAGAATCTTATGGCAAGCACATTGCCAAAAGCTTCTCGCTTGCTTACTCTTACCAAAACCACAAAACTTATTTGCATGAACTCTAAGACTGCATTAATACAGACTTCTTATCAACAAGAGTGAACAAATTCTCCCAATGACTCACAGTCTAACAATGAAGGAACAGATGATTACTAATTTTATGGACGACCAGCACATGAAGCACATATTTGATCTAAGAGCAATAAAGACCTCATCTGCAACTAATAATTGGTATTGATTCTATTACGAACCATTGTCCAAGTCAAAGCTTTAACTTTAAAGGGAATCTAGCCTTATGATTACTTTCTCATCAGGAAATGGAGCTCACTAATCACTCAATAAATGAGAAAGAAATGATTTGGAGAAATAACTCAGAGACAAGGACCAAACATAATCTAGAATCTATTCTTCAGTGTAGTAGAAAATAAGTTAAAAAGTTCACCAAAAGACTTTATTCATCTTATGCCCCTATTTGTTAGATTTCGAAATAAATGTAGATCTGAGGAAGTTCCTCCTGCATGAAGGGAACAGATAGAAAATATCGGTGCATTATGAAGGTAAGAAAGTGGAAACAAGTTTGGAAATCAACAGAAAAGATCCATTCCCAAGCCGATATCTTCCCCACATGTAATGAATACATTACGCATTTTCATTGATATTTATGATGTCAAGGTTTTAAGACTTGCTAAAAGAGAGATTTTCTTTCAGTCTCTCTAGCTAGATATTCCATTACAGAGATAGGCCAATGTCTAATTCTTTTTTTTTTTTTTCCTTTTTGCTAATTGATACTAATATCTACATATGTTAATCCAAAATAGATAAAGAAGAGAAGAAAGAGTAACCAAGAGCAAACCTTGCCTATCCTTGACCTTTGAAGAATTTTGTTCAGCCACTGCATCCTGCCACACGTAGAAAGTGAAAATTGCAGCTAAGAAGAGGGTATGAATCTAGAAATCCAGCTAACGATATTAAAAGCAAGTGATGGAAAATATGGTAAAGGGTGTATTTTAAGAAAGTAAGGCTGTAAATATTGTAACACTAGAATTAGGAAAGTTTGACCCTTAAATTAGGGGATTTTGTAATCAGTGATTAAGAGATTTCATGGGCAGTAATTAGGGGATTGATTAAGAGATTTTGTGAATCAATTTATTAGGGTAGTTGCTATATTTGTGCCTTAGGCAGCTTGTATATAATTAGCTCATTGTAATCTTTGAGAAATATATAAAAAGAGATTATTCTCTCTCAATTTCTTTCATGGTATCAGAGCTGTTTATCCTTATCTGCTTCTGATTTTTCTGCTTGCGCCTATTCTTTGCTTCTTCTTTTTCTGCCGGCTGGCCTTAATTGCTGGTGGTGTTTTGTTTATTCTAATTCCTACGACCAGCCAACCTTAATTGCTGGTATTTCTCCTCTATTTTTCTTCCTCGCAGGTGCTATATAGCCGGCCTTTATTGCTGGTGTTGTTTCCAATTGTTTTGATACTGATTTGTACCGAGCAGCCTTCATTGCTGTTATTCTCTCTTCGCTTTCAAACAGTCTTCATTACTGCAGTCTTCTCTTTCGGGCAGCCTTCATTGCTGTCGTTTTCTCTTTATTTTTCCTATTCAAGCAGCCTTAATTGCTGCAAAATATTTTTTTTTTACCATGTCAACCTCCCAAACACGAGTTGTAAGCGCAAAATGCTGGAAGCTTCATGGAAAACCACCCAGTCGAGAATGGGAACAAAACGGGGGACAATCCAAAAGTGGACAAGCCAATGTAGCAGCTGGCCAAATTGCTGAGCCACCACAGTTAAACATTGCTAGTCTCAACCAAGATGACTTGGACAGGGTGAGTGCACTCATCAGCAGTTTAGAAAAGCCCTCAAGTACTTATTTTGTGGCATATTCAGATAAGTTTCCACTTTCCATTAGATTAAATGCTTCGGATACACCCTTTTCCACCTCCTGGATCATGGATTCAAGAGCTACCGACCATATGACCCCTTCACCAAATATCTTCACCACCTATTCCCTGTGCCCGAGCAGTCGGAAAATAACCACTGCAGATGGTTCTTTGACCACCGTGGCAGGAATTGGAAGTGTCCAAATTAACCCATTGTTAACCTTGAAAAATGTTCTCCATGTCCCTAAGCTAGCTACCAATTTGATATCCATCCAAAAACTTACCCATGACTTACAATGTATGGTGCTTTTTCATCATAATGGTTGTGTATTTTAGGACAAGAGTTCGGGGATGATAATTGGACATGCTAGAGAACGGGGTGGCCTCTACTTCCTTGAAGCAAGTCAACCAACCATCCCCAAGGGTAAATCGTTAGTGTCATTTGTTTCCGAGTCTTTGTCATCTAATACGGAGAAAATTTGGCTCCATCATCGTCGACTTGGACATCCATCATTTCGAGTTATAAAACTCTTGTTTCCATCTTTGTTTTAACATTTAGATATTGAGTCTTTTCATTGTGAAAAATGTGAACTTGTCAGACCAAAACGTGTACCCTTTCCAGTGAGCAATAGCAGAAGTTCCATTCCCTTTCATTTAATCCATAGTGATATCTGGAGTCCATCTACTATTGCTAATATTTCTGGGGCAAGATAGTTTGTTTCCTTTATTGATGACTGCACTCGTGTTTGCTGGGTCTTTCTTCTTAAACAAAAATCTGATGTCAGTATTGTTTTTCCAAATTTCTACTCCATGATTAAAAATCAGTTTGAAGTGACCATCAAGGGAGTTAGGTTTGACAATGCACGAGACTATTTCAATCAAACTCTAAGTCTATATTTTCAAAAGGAAGGGATAATCCATGAGTCATCTTGTGTGAATACTCCGCAGTAAAATGGAGTTGCAGAAAGGAAAAATGGTGATCTCCTTGAAAAAACTCGAGCATTGTTATTTGAACATCATGTACCTAAAACCTTTTGAGAGGAAGCTGTTCTTACAGCAACACATCTCATAAACCGATTGCCATCTAGAGTCCTAGGATTTCAGAGTCCAATGGATGTATTGTCCACTTTCTATCCTAACTTCCACACCACAAAAAATCTTGTTCCTAGAGTGTTTGAATGCACATCCTTTGTACATGTTCACAGTCACAACCGAGGAAAATTGGATCCAATGGCTCTAAAATGTGTATTTGTGGGATATTCCTCAACCCAAAAAGGATACAAGTGCCATCATCCACCCTCCCAAAAATTCTTTGTTTTTATGGATGTTACTTTCAATGAACGTGAATCTTACTTTCCAAACTCTTATCTTTAGGGGGAGAAGTTTGTGAGAGAAAATGAGAGTTTGGGTTTTGACTTGTTATTGGATCTTTCAACTTCAAATCATCTTACTTCCTCATCCACTAGTGATTCTGTCCTCTGAACTATCTGAGTCTATCACAGTCTCATCTAAACCTGTATTTACTCAATCTGACACCACTGAGTTTGTTCCCAAGGATGTTAGATATGACAAAGGAAAGATGTATACAAGGAAGAAGACAGCTGCCCCCAACCCTACGCAAGTCCAAGAGTCTGATCAAGTAATAACTTCTGAACCCACATTACAGATTAAAACAGAACCAGAGGTAGAGAGTGAGATCCATAGAGGTAGTAGTAGTGACATAGACTTACCCATTGCATTGAGAAAAAGTGTGAGAGAGTACACTAAAAGACCTTTATACCCCCTTGCACACTTCCTGTCCTTTCAGCGTTTTTCTCCGTCACACAGAGTCTTCCTCAGTAACCTAGAAACCATTGCCATTCCTTCCAGTCTATCCGAAACTTTGTCTAATGAAAAATGGAAACAAGCTATGAATGTAGAAATGGAGGCACTGGAAAAGAACAAAACATGGGAGCTTGTGGAGTCACTAGCAGGGAAGAAACCAGTAGGGTGTAAATGGGTGTACATAGTAAAATATAGAGCTGATGGTTCAGTGGAAAGATACAAGACAAAGCTGGTTGCCAAGGGTTATACTCAGATGTATGGAGTGGACTATCTAGAGACTTTTGCCCCAGTTGCAAAATTGAATACTGTTAGGGTCCTATTGTCTTTGGCAGCCAACTTTGGATGGGATTTACAACAGTTTGATGTAAAATGCTTTCCTGCATGGAGATCTCCAGGAGAAGATATATATGGAGATACCTCCAGGTTATGGGAAAAGAGTTGCTGATCATACAGTCTGTAGGTTAAGGAAGGTATTGTATGGGCTTAAACAATCTCCTCGAGCATGGTTCGGCAGGTTTGCCAAGGTTATGGTGATGTTAGGATACAAGCAAAGTCAAGGAGATCATACTCTGTTCATCAAGCATTCGTCTTCAGGAGGAGTCACGGTCCTCTTAGTTTATGTGGATGACTTAATTGTTACAGGAAGTGATGATGAGGAGAGACATTCTTTGAGTGAGTGCTTAGCAAAAGAATTCGAGATTAAGACACTTGGGACGCTAAAATATTTTCTCGGAATTGAAGTGGCACATTCAGAGAAGGGTATTTTTCTTTCTCAACAAAAGTATGTAACTGATCTACTCAAAGAGACAGGAAAAACAGCATGCAAACCAGTGAGTACTCCGATAGATCCAAATATAAAGCTTGGACTAGCAGAGGAAGATGCTATGGTGGACAAAGGGGTATATCAACGTTTGGTGGGAAGGCTCATTTATTTGTACCACACACGATCAGATATAACTTATGTTGTGAGTGTGATTAGTCAATTTATGCACAGTCCAAAAGAGGTTCATCTTCGAACAACACACAAGGTGTTGCAGTATCTTAAAGGTACACCAGGAAGAGGACTTCTTTTTAGGAAAGGTGGGGGCCTAATGCTTGAAGCCTATACAGATGCGGATTATGCTGGGTCATTAATTGATCGAAGATCGACTACTGGATATTGTACGTTCCTTGGTGGAAATCTTGTGACATGAAAGAGTAAAAAACAAAATGTAGTAGCACGGTCTAGTGCAAAGGCTGAGTTTCGAGTGATGGCTCAAGGAGTATGTGAGTTACTTTGGTTAAAAATCATTCTACAAGACATAAGGATCAAGTTGGAGGGCCCAATGAGACTTTACTGCGATAATAAGTCTGCAATTAGCATAGCTGAAAATCCTGTGCAGCATGATCGGACAAAGCATATCGAAATTGACAGACATTTTATCAAGGAGAAATTGAAGAGTGGATTGATCTACACACCTTATGTGTCTACAAATGATCAGCTTGTTGATGTGTTAACCAAAGGGCTAAGTGCTCCAGTGTTTGAAAATATTGTATCCAAGCTGGGAATGGAGAATATCTATTCACCAGCTTAAGGGGGAGTGTGGGAAAATATGGCTAAATGGTGTATTTTAAGAAAATAAGGCTGTAAATATTGTAACACTAGAATTATGGAAATTTGACCCTTAAATTAAGGGATTTTGTAATCAGTGATTAGGACATTTTGTGGACAGTAATTAGGGGATTGATTAAGAGATTTTGTGAATCAATTTATTAGGGTAGTTGCTATATTTGTGCCTTAGGCAGCTTGTATATAATTAAGCTTGTATATAATTAGCTCATTGTAATCTTTAAGAAATATATGAAAATAGATTATTCTCTCTCAACTTCTTTCGGATGCCAAGTAAGCAAAAGATGGAAACCCAGAAACCTAAAGCAAGTAACCAAAAAGACATTTCTAATTTCTATTATATGATCTCAAATATAAAAAAAAATTCAAACCACAAAGATACAGCTGCATAGAAGTATCTTGAATGCAAAAATGAATCAAGCAAAGTTTAGTGCTTTGCAAGCAGCCAACCCAGACCTAAAGCCCTATTTGTATTATTTGTATTCACTTTGCATGCCTGTACTCCGAAAGGTCAACCACTGAAAAGTTGGCACAATACTCACAATCAAAATGCATGGAGACAATACAGCAGCCCTTCCCAAGCCTAATAACTTTCACCTCCCAAAATTTTGGTTCTCTATTTCAGTTACCATGTGCCAACTAAGAAAAATTAAGTCATTATTCGTGGTCATTTATGGAAATCACTTCCTCATGTACCTTGCTCAAATAAAACAAGAAAGTCTAAGTTCGTTGATGTTTACAGTCCTCATTCTTAGATTCGTCCGTAAATAATTATATGATCAATGCATGGTGTTTAGAACTCCCAAAAGAATAAAAACTAATTCTCTAACATCTCCTTTCAAGCTTTCCTTGCTACAATTTTATAATTCATCCACATAAGCCAATTTCGTCTGAGTTCAGGTATTTTGGATCCTTTTTGGCATAAAAACAAAATGGTGAGGAGAGGGTCCAAAATAGGGCTGCAAACGAACCGAGCTCCTCGCGAGCAACTCGCAAGCTACTCGGTCAAAGTCAAAGCTTGGCTCGAACTCGGCATTGATTGAGCCCAAGCCGAGCTTAACAAAGCTTGACTCGAAATTCTTTTAAAATTCGGCTCGAATGCTCAATTCGTGAACTCAAATCGAGTTTGAATAAATAAAGTATAAATAATATTAATATATATATATATATTAATATATCTTGTTATAATATATAAAAGCATATTTATAAATTTTATTACACAAATATATTCTATATCTATATGAATATGTGTTTTATTATAATTTTACCAAAAAGTAATTATACAACTGATAATAAAAATTATTGTACCTTACAATCTTTTTTTAGCTATATATATATCTTGTTTTATTACTCAAATGTATTCTATATCTATAGAAATATGTATTTTATTATAATTTTACTAAAAAGTAATTATACAATGGATAATAAAAATTACTGTACCTTACAATCTTTTTTTTTGGGGGGGAGTTGGGGGGGGGGGGGGGGGGCTAAAGTACCTTGAAATTTTCTTGCTAATTTATATTACTAATATCTCATTATTCATTATGAAATTTTAGTAGATATTTAGTCTAATTTTCATCCTTATTTTCATTCCCACCTTGAATCTCCTATAGTTGGCCAAAAAAATTATAACAATTGTGTTTCTTTTTATCTAGTAACTTTTCTATCAATGAATTTATTTAGAGTAAGTTTATTATTTTTTCATCAAAATTAAGTTATGTTACTTTTTCCAACCAAACCAAAAAAAAAAAAAAAGAGAGATTTAATATTGAATTGTTCAAAATAACTAAATACTTAATTGTAACCTATGTTTAAATGAATAGATGAAAAAAGTTTAAAACCACAAAACATAGAGTTCATTTTTTTTTTTTTTTTAAAATCTAATAAACACAAGAAGAAGAAGACATTGATCATCTATTTTTTTTTAAAATTAATCTGATCATCTATTTCATCTATTTTGGATTTGTATTATAATATTTTATAAAATTGAAGTTGAAAGGATTAAAAATTCAATTGTGTAAAGTTTTTAGTAACTGTTAAAGGGATTACTTTAACTAAAAATATCAAATTTAATTTATAATTTGAGCTCGAGCTTGGCTCGAGAAAGCTTGAACAGTATTCGAGCATACCTGAGCTGAGTTCGAGTAATCCTAAAAGTGAATCAAGTCGAGCTCAAGTATAAAATTTTTTGCTCGAACAAACTCGAGCCGAGTTCAAGCCTTTATAAATTTCATACTAGCTCAATCTCGATAAGTCGTAACTCGACTCAACTCGACTCAACTTGGCTCGTTTGCAGCCCTAGTCCAAAATCATATTTAAGCATTATGAAATATGTCCCAGCATTTTATTTTGGATAACTATTTGTTCGAGCACAACTTCTCCACATACAGAGAGGGAAGCTTAATTAAGTCGAGCACCAAATCACAAGATTACAGAAACTCATCTGAAGTCATGAACTTAAAACATTTCTTATCCTTCTCACACTCAAATTGATATTCAAGTGCACATTTAAGGAACTACTGTGTATGCCACATCTTTTCTTAACTTGCCCTATTGCAGCATATATTGCAGTAATAAAAAGAAGAAACACAAGAAAAAGGATGAGGAATCCTCAAGAAATTAAATAAAACTACATGTGTGCACTAATTATATACCTTTGTCAAGGGGTCAATTGAACGCTGTTGATGAACTTTATTTATGACCTCCTCATGTATAGCCCGTTTCTTCTTCATCACATCAACCCATTGACTAGTGGTTCCCTGCAAAGAATATTTTATTAATTTCCATACTTCTACCATAGTAAGCGAGATATTAACTGCATCAGAATTCCAGATTTCTAGCATCCATATCTTCACATGAAGAAACAAGATCATCAAGCTCTGGCTATTTATGCATTTTACAAGAACAAGTTCAGGTCAACAGCATAACTTTCGGGGATCGAAATGAAGTCAAAAAGTGTTTGATTGTTATATATACAATTTGAGGGATCATTCCAAGAACCAACTTCAACTGAGAAATTAATCTAATATAAGATAATGCTATTAAAACATGAATGCATGGATAAAATGCCTGGACAGTTATGATATGCGCCAATATAATGGGGAAAAAAATGGATTTGCCAATACAAGAGAGGAATAAGTTTTACTCCATGATCATAGCCCTTTTTTCCTATGTTAATGGGTTAATTACTTCAAAAAGTGCACACAAGGTCCTATATAACAATTGTTAGAAATTGCCTAACAAGTCCAACCAAGAATCAATACAAGTGGGAATGGACTGTCTACTCCAAAGAATATATGATACAAAACAGTACTCTTGATCTCAGCTCTTCCATTTCTTTACTTCCACAAAGTCTAAATCAGTACTAAAGGAGAAACTTTCTAAATCTTATGACTACCTAAATTTACCCCTCTAAATCTCCAGCTCTTCGGCATACTAGAATATCTTTTGCCATCATACACTGCATCCGAAAAAAAGAAAAAACAATACCCAACTTGCCACATCATAGTGTAATAATAGGTGATCATTGTCCTCCCCATCACTTTTACAAAGGCAGCACGCAAGTTCCTAATAATACATTCCTTCTCCTCAAATAATCAGCAATTATAATTGCTTCAGTCACAGACACCAGGTGAAAAATGCAACTTTTTCGGTTCCTTAGTATTCAAAATCACCTTCCAAGGGAAGTCCTCCTGACCTATCAGCAGTTAGTGTTGCTTCAGTTGTGCACACCAGGTGAAAAATGCAACTCTTTTTTTTTTTTTTTTGGGTACGTTAGTACTCCAAATTGCCTTCCAAGGAAGTCCTCCTGACCTACGACTAACCTAAAACAATAAAAGTTCTACAGTAACGCCTTTCAACTTATTTGTTCCTCCCCGATCCCTCAGAAACTTGAAGTTGAAATCTATAGAATATTGACAGCACCTTCGATGAATTGGTTCCCAAATATTTTAGTTGCATCTTGAGGTACTCCAACTAACTTCACCTTCTTGTAAACCACAATTCTGAACACATCTGGAAAGTGTTCCTCAAGCTTTTTTTGTCCAGGCCAAATGTCATACCAAAACATAATTCTTGCCCCTTTACTGACCTCAAAATCAATATTTTATGAAACTAATCAAACCCCTTACGACCCCCCTTCAAAGATGAATGCCCTAGGAGATATTAATATCGTTTGCCATCCGATTTCCCTACTTAATCCCAAATATCCCATACTTTTGAGCCATCATAAACTTGAAACCAAAATCTTAAATCTAAATACTTTTCCGCCAACATATCTTCTAAATTATTATTTCAGGCAACAGTATCCACCGGCGAACCAATTTCACACCATGCTGAAGATCAAGTATAGCTCTCAAGTTCATGACCTTGGAGTAAAATTTATTCCTCTATCATACAGGCAATTATGTTCATTGTATCGGAGCATATCTTCTAAATTATATTTCAAGCAACAGTTTTGTATCTACTCGCAAACACAATTGCAAAGCATGCCAAAATCAAGCAATCAAACATCCTGTCAAAAAAGAGGATGTTGGGGGAAAATGAAATCCCTCTATTCCTAATTGAACACCTTAATCTAGACACAAAGATTCAAGAAAGAAATGGAAAATATTTGGGATCCATTGTAATAGTCAAATAATTAAAATATACAAATGGGAAGTGTGTAATGTCATTATGTATGTCAAAGTAAAAATGTAAAATACTCATTTATGAGTTTTGATATAAAAATTTTTATTGTCTATGTAAAAAGTAGATGGTATTCTATGATGGGCAAAATAGGATAAGAAATCCAACACCATGTCCCAACTCAGGCACCATTTTTTTTTTTTTTGGGTGCATGTGTAGGTGTGCACGCACATGGGATTGAAGGGGGGATATGCTGTGGACAATAGAGAAATATAGAAGGGCAGAAAATTACTTGATGTTTTGATTTGGCAGCTTCGCCTTCAGCCTCCAAAATTGTTTGCTTGGGTCTAGTACAAATCAGCCATTCAAAAATCAATTGAAACTATATAACTCATTATTTACCGATATTACTCAAATATTGATTATACCTCACCTAAATGTTTTAAGCCGTTCAGAAAATGCAAGTGCTGATAATTCTCTGCCACCCAAAACACTTCTGAAAATTGGATGAATTCCTTCACGAGGCAGAGCTTTCGCTCTTTTGATGGACTCTTTAGAAGGTTTTGGTTTTGTGTTTGCATATAAGTGAAAAGCCTTATCACAAGGTTTCACCAAAGCAGACAGCTCAGCAGAAGAGTCGATGATTTCCTGAACTCTGTCTGACAAAAGATCTATAACTGGTTGGGGGAAGCGTCCATAGACAGTTTCTCCATTAGCGGTTGCCTGTTCTGTTTCCAGCATAACATCATTCATATCTTGTTCCTCTTTTTGCACGGAAGCAGCGCTAATTGGCTTGGATAGAAACAAATGAAGATCTAATACATAAGGCATATCCTCAGATGTTACAAAAGAAAATGCTGTACCAGTACGCCCAGCCCGAGCAGCTCGCCCCACTCTATGGACAAAGAGTTTGGGTTTTGCAGGGAAGTCAAAGTTTATGACATTGTCAAGCAACGGCATATCAAGTCCTCGAGCAGCAACATCTGTCACAATTAACAGCGTAGTTTTTCTGTTTCTGAATCTCGATATGTGAATCTTGCGAGCATCCAGATCCATATCACCATAACAGACAGAGGGCTCAATCCCCTCCTCTCTGCACAGGATGTTTAGGAACTCAACATGATATTTTGTGGAGACAAAAATCAGTGTTTGCTGATCAGAGCTGATATGTTCCCTTAGCAAATACAACATTGCAGCATACTTTTCTTCCCGACTTAAGCTAAAAAAGGTGAGCTTTAAGTCAGGGCTAATCTTTGTCTCCAAATCAAGACGCACAAGCTGAGGATCTCGTAAACCAGCCTTGGCAAATTCTGCAAGGCTACTTGGTAAGGTTGCGCTAAACAACAAGGTTTGACGGTTCCCATTCAATTGGAAGAAAATTGTAGGTAACTGCTGTGCATAATCACCCTTCTCAAAGAGACGATCAGCTTCATCAAAAACAACATACTCCACTGTGCGCAATGACATATCCTCAATCTCATTCAAATGATGCATCAACCTACCAGGAGTTGCTATTATTATATCAGGATTCTGAGCTAATTCCTCAAATTGGCTTTCCATGCTATCACCGCCAACCAGTAAACTAACACGGAGGTCTGCTTAGAACAAAGTAAGCCTTCAATATTAACATCCAATATACAAAGTAAATGAAACTATATCCTACTTTAACAGGAAGCAGAAAGAAGAGAAAGGAGATTCTACTAACTTCTTTTTAGCCTTCAAGTTAGTACGGGGAACCACCTCAACATTGTCTATAAATAAAATTTATAAAACAAACTATATATTCAAGAAATCAGAAGAATTTATTCACTACATATTTTCTTCCTATCCAACCCTTGACAGGAACAAAGCCAATTCCATTTTCTCAAATGCAAATTCATTGCAGAAGACTCAGAAGGAATACAACAAAAAATATACAGGTCACCATGTAATTCTTTTCCAAAAACACGAAATGCGCAAATGTAATTGACCTGTGAATTTTCCAAGTTCTTTGGTGAATTTGAAGGTTTGGAGAGCCAAGTCACGAGTTGGGGAAAGAATGAGGGCACGGACGCCGGCCTGAGGGACATGGTGCTGGAGTTTCTCGAGCATAGGGACCAAAAAGGCCGCCGTTTTTCCCGACCCAGTTCTAGCCATGGCGACTACATCATTTCCGGCAAGTATAAGGGGCATAGTCTTGCGCTGGATTGGCGTCGGAACTTTGTAGCCTTTATGCTTGATTGCATTATAGATATTCGGGCTCAGCCCTAACGACTCAAAACCTCCTGATTTGGACTTCTTCTCTTGCTTTTGCTTCCGTTTTAGCTCCCCTTTGGAGCTCACCATTATCGTTCCTGCTTTTGCCATTGCAGGGAATTCAAAGGTTTTGTTTTTAGGGTTTTAGCTGCAGTTGGCGGTTGGGTTCTGCAGACGGATGGAAGGCGAAGAGAATATGGTTAAGAAATAAGAAGTTCGTGCGGAATTGTCTCACTTTCAAGTTTGGTCCTCGAAATATTAAGAAACTTTCATTTTGATCCTATTTCGTAACTCAACTAAAGATTTAAAATTAATTAATTAAAAATAATCTATAACAAATCTTTGTCATTATACTAATTGATTAAAACATTATTAAATCTTGTAATACATTGTGAGTGAAATAAAATTGATGTAATGTTTAACTTTAAATAGGTTAGATATATACACCTAATTATTATTATTTTTATTTAATTTAAATTATAACCAAATATAATATAAAAATAAATTATACTAATTCAATCTTTAAATTCAAACTTTGAATCTCATAATTTAGTTTTCAAACTTTAAATTTCTAAATTTAATACTTAAATGTTAAGAATTCTGTATTTGTATTTTAACTTTACTAATAAACTCTAATTTAAATTTAATATAAAATTTCAATACATTTTAATTAATTAAAAATAATAATAATAATAATTTATCATCAAAAGGACTAAGTAATTATACATATTATATGTTAAATATATTTAATTAAATAAATATTCAAATAATTAATTTTAAATATATTATTGAAATATCAAATACACACTTAAACACTCAAACTCAATGTTTAAACTTCATCTTTATCCAAAAAATATTAGTGTTTTCTAAAAGAAGTAACGACAAAAAGAAGATTAAGAGAAGAAAGAGAGTAAAAAATAAGAATAAGTAAAAATAAGTAAAATAGTGCATTTATATTTACATTTTTTTTTTCTTTTGCATATCAATATGTCAACTGGTCAATTTTGGATTAATCTCTTAGACAGTGGACGAAATGGATGACCGTTTGAATTGAATTATGATATAAAAATATAATATAAAAATAAATTATGCTAATTCAATTTTTAAATTCAAATTTTTAATCTCATAATTCAATTTTCAAATTTTAAGTTTCTAAATTTAATACTTAAATATTCAAAATTCTACATTTATACTTTACCTTTATCAAATAGATACTTGATTTAAATTTAAAATAGATTTTTAATATGTATTAATTAATTAAGAAATAATAATAATTTGTTATCAAAGAGACCAAGTAATTATACATATTATTATTAGAGTTATGTCCTAGAACTAATTCATTTGTACAGTGTATTTTGCATATTTATTTAGTAAATGCATTCTTTATCTTTCATTTTCTTTGTTTCATATGTTTATGTGTATAAAACTGATAAATAAAGTCTCTAGGACAAAGTACAGTGTTAAGAAAACCATGATAGAGATCATGATGTGAAATTCTACTACACTATATAATACTTGTGCATAAACTATCCCTAATCGTAATATTAATAAGACGGAACATTATTAATGCACTAAAACTAGTATATGTTAGACTTCTTAATTAGATCAAATGGTGGTTCTTACATTCATGGGTATTGTAATACTCAAAGTTAACACATGAATGCTTGTTACATGAACAAGTATATTAGATGACCTAGTTATCAGATAATCATATGGATAATTATTTAGTGTCAGTAATATAATCTCATTATAGCAAATGTGTAAGTATCATTAGATTTGATATCTCAAATATACTTTGTTTGCTGAGCATTATACTTTGATTCTAATCTTTGGAGTCTCATTAGAACTGCCTATAAGTGAATATTGGATAAAATAAAGTAAACGAAAGTACTTGAGAGAGTCAATAAATGATTCATTATTCTTAATAGTAGAGATGTATATCTCACAATCACTTGTAAAGAATTATCACTCAAAAAGTCCTTAGTTAAGGCAACTATGTGTTGAAAATAGTTCTAACTGATACACATGTTGAGTAATAGATTTTGGAACAAGTACTAATAAATTTAAGTTAAAATTAATTATATTCTAGAGAGAGTTGATACTAATTTCATACTCTAAATCAAATGAGATATCTTATGACAAAAGTAGTTTATTATACTAATATTTTGCTATTGAAAAATTCATGTTAAGTCACTTAACTTTTTAGACTTTTGAGTAGTCGTGATGTATTACTAGATACTGCTCATGATCTGCTAAATATGAATTTATTAATTAGAGAATTAATAAATTAATCTTAATTAAAATTAATAAGTTAGTTCTAATTATTAAGGATTATTAATTCTATAGTAATTAGAATTAGTTCATATTTTACTACTATTAGACCAAAAAACCTAATAGGACACACACAATAGAGGAATGAATGCTTAAAATATTATATGATAATATTATCAGCTTAATTTATAAGAATAAATAATTATATGAGTTAATTATAAGGTAGCTATAATTATTGGGACTAAATTATAATTATCAAAACTTTATGGGTTTAATTACAATAAAAGAAACCTAAACACATAATGACCGTTTTTTTTATTATTGTTATTTCCTAAAATCTCTCTCTCTCTCTATATATATAAGGAGCTGCAGAAGCCTCCTGTGGTGACACTTGGCTACATCTGGTGATGACATATGACAGTTTAGAAGTTAATGTTTTTAGCAAATATATATATATATATATATATATATATATATCTATATAAGGCAAAGATGAAGCATACAATTACGACACATAGAAGCATCATGAGGTGACACGTGGCTAAATAATTTTTTTTAAAAAATAAAAATTATATATAAATTCATAATTAATTAAATTAGTTAATAAAATATATATGTATTTAATATTAATACATTAAAATGTGTGATTCTTTGAATACTATTTAAATTAATACATTGAAATGTGTGATTCTTTGAATATTATATATATATATAATATTAATACATTAAAATGCGTAATTCTTTGAATACTATTTAAATTTATTTTAAAATTTTAACTAATTAAATCATTAATTAAGTTAATTAATAATATATATTTAATATTAATATATTAAATCTTAATAACATAACAACCCGTGCAACGCACGAGACATTAACTTAGTAATAATAATAATAAGAGGTCACATGACATAATTGGATTCAATGCACGTTATCTAAATTGAAAGTAGTTTATATGCAACCCAAATACTTCTCCCTATTAAATACTTATCTGAATGATTAAGCTTCATTCATTATGAAGCTTCATACATTGTATCTGCAGCATATCAAAAGTCCCCCAAAAATTGCTTCCAACATCTCTACCAGAATGCAAGCCCTCTATGTTAGAGCTTTGTTCGTCTCCAGAGAGAAGTATTTCTCCTTGATTTTTGCTTCATTCTGTTCCTTCTGGTAGTTTATTTCTGCAACAATCGAACCTTTTTCCTTTTTTATTTGCAGTGCTTGCTTTGACTGGGATTTTCTGAAGAGCTCTGTTTGTCTCCACTTTCACACCAGAGAGAAGTATCTCCTTGATTTTTGCTTCATTCTATTCCTTTTATTTCCTGCAATCAAAACCTTTTTTCCATTTTATTTGCAGTGCTTGCTTCGATCGGCAAAGATGGCATTGGGAAAGGGCTTACAAGATGCTACTTTGTGTGCCACCATATGTTAGATCTTTGTTCGTCTCCAAAAAGAAGTATTTCTCCTTAGTTTTTACTTCATTCTATTCCTTCTGATAGTTTATTTCTGCAACAATCGAACCTTTTTCCTTTTTTATTTGTAGTGCTTGCTTCGATTGGGATTTTCTGAAGAGCTCTGTTTGTCTCCACTTTCACACCAGAGAGAAGTATCTTGTTGATTTTTGCTTCATTCTATTCCTTTTATTTCTTGCAATTGAAACATTTTTTCCTTTTTATTTGCAGTGCTTACTTCTACAGGCAAAGATGGCGTTGGGAAAAGGCTTACAAGACGCTACTTTGTGTGCCACCGTGCAGGCAATACTCCTACTAAAGCCAATAATGAGAATAAACCTCAAAGAAACCAAAAGTCCTCTAGATGAGGATGTCAAGCATATATGAGGATAAGCAGGACAATTGAATTAAGAATACCTAAATGGCGGGTCAGAGGTTTAGCAAACCATCATAATCATAAACTCCAAGTACATTTTCTTCCTGCGTACTGCACGATATCTGATGCAAATGAGAGTAGAATCCTTATGTTTGCTAAAACAGAAATCCCAGTGCAACAGATGATGAGGCTCATGGAGCTTGAAAAATGTGTGGATCCTGTTTATTTGCCTTTCACAGAGAAGGATGTGAGGAACTTGCTTCAGTAATTTAGGAAAGTTGATCAGAGGATGGGGGTATAGATTTGCTGAGCTTGATAGTGTTGGTGGTTTTACGGAAAACACAGATGATTAGAAGATACAAGGAGAAGTTAATGATATTTCTTCAATTCAAAATCAAGATGTGACTACTGATATGTCAAGTAAAAGGGAAGAGTGTTCTATTGGAGATCCTGTTACATCTAATGAGACTGGAAATGCAAAAGAACACTCTACAACTCACATGTCAAACATGATGCCCAAGAGGTGGCAGAAATGGTATCTGAATCAGATTCACCCAGAAATGATGTAATTGCTAAAGTTGGTGAGATGGCTTAAAACACAGTTGATTATGAGACTGATGTAAAAGCACACCATTTGAGTTCTAGTAGCAAGTCAACAAATATTGCTTATTCTATGGCTAAACTGGAGAAGATGAAGAAGGAAATGAAAATGATAAAAATGGCAATTTAAGGAGCTGTCAGGCAAGCTCAGGTACTTTCTTTAGCAGCCCCCGGGGTACAGACCGACTGGCAAGGCCAAGAGTAATAGAGCCTGTGATGGGTTAGGCTGTCGCGGGTTCGAATCCCCTTAGGGGTGATTCTGAGCTCTTGGTCCTCTCCTCCTGGGACCTACCACCGGTGCACATCCCGAATTTACATCCTGCCCGGACGTGGGGCCTCGACGTCACGGGTGGGGGAGGTTCACATTCGGGACTTCCTCCTTAATCCAAGGTACTTTCTTTAGCTAACCATTCAGGCCTATCCATTGTCTCTTTATAGATACACTAGTACAAAATCTAGCGCAACCATTGTCAGATTGCAAAATGCAAATGATGTTTAAGACTGGATATTTTGATATAAATTTAGAGGCTGGGGGTGGTTTCTTTCTTTTGATTAGGTTTGGATCTCCATAGAGGAGAGAGTTTGCTAATGTCTAATTCCACTTAATAAGCAAATTTTCTCTACTGCAGTTTAATACAATGTTGAAGCTAGCAGGATCTAGATGCCTTCAAATGAAGATGTTTATTTGACTGAAGGCCGAACGGACAAACCTACAACATTATGGAATTTTGGGTTTATGGGTGAATTTTTTAGCTAGCCTGTTTTAATATTTTCTCTATTTGCTTTTGGGTGAAATTTTGGGTTTTTCGTGGACAAAAATGGTATCCAGATAAGCAAGAAAACAACGAAAAGAAGGATGGAATAAAACCATATTGGATTACTTTCGTTGGGCTTTTGATTGGTTGTAGCCACTCGAGTTTTGTTTCTAAAGGAAGAAGCTATTTCTCACATAGAGTTTATGGTGTACAACCTGCAATTGAGCATTATGGCTGCATGGTAATTGACCTTTTGGGTTGTTCTGGATGTCTTGAGAAAGCTCTAGAATTTGTGGAATCTATGCCTATAAAGACCAATGTTGTGGTGTGGGGAAGTCTTCTTAAAGCATGAAAAATACACAAGGATAGCAAAATTGCTAAGAAGGTTACTAAGAATCTTTTGGAATTGGACCCACATGATGGTGGAAATTATGTGTTCTTATCTAATTTATATGCATCATTAAATCACTAGAATGATGTAAATATATGCCAGAATTTGATGATGGATAATGGAGTACATAAAACACTTGAATATAGTTCAATTGAAGTAGACAATATAACATATGAATTGGTAGATGGGGATACTTCACATTCTTAGTACCTACAAATATATGCATTCTTAGACAAGATTTTTAAGAAATTAAGGGCTCATGGATATGAGCCAGATACAACTTCAGTGCTTCATGACATAGAGGATGATGAGAAAGAGAATGCAGTGAGATACCACAGTGAGAGAATTGTTGTTGCTTTTGGATTAATGAACACACCACCAAGAAAGACAATTCGCGTAGTGAAGAATTTCCGAACGTGTAATGATTGCCACATAGTCATGAAGTTTATATCAATGGTATTTAAGGAAGAGATTATAGTGAAGGATGTAGAAACAGGTTTCATCATTTTAAAAAGGGATTTTGTTCTGGAAAGGACTACTGGTGAAATTGATATGTGCCCTCTTTAATTTCATTTTGTTTAGACAGGATATAAGGTATGTATTAAAAGTTATTCTGAAGAATAGGATTCATCATTTTCTAGTCATATCTCGATAATGGAATTTTTATTGCATTTATATCTATGATTATTATCATGTTAAATGAAAGATAAAAGATTGTGTATTGAACTTTTTGCTTCAAATTATATGCATCCTTCCAAATTTGATTAATACAATTTTCTTACATAAGGCTGATGACTTCTTTTAATGATATGAAACGTGATAACAAATATTTGGTTAACAATTGAAATGTCTATATTACATGAAAATAGCGGCACATATTAACAAAAATCATTAAATTTGAATAAATTATAGGTCCAATGTCTAAAAGCATAATAACAAATTAACTTGAACAACTTAACTTCTATAACTGAATAAATTTTATGATTGAATAAATATAATTAAACAAAATAGAACATTTGAACTTTAACAAATTAATTTATAAAAATTAAAAAATTATAATTAATCAAATAAAATAAATAGTTAAAAATTTTACTAATCCCGAGCAACGCTCGGGTCTCCTACCTAATGTTTAGAAAACATACAAAATACATGAAAGCTCTCTGAAGGAAACATACTTGTTTGGTTTTTTTCTTTTTCCTTTCAAAAAACAGAGTAATTAGCATTTTTTTTCCTTGATAATTTTTCTTCTCCATAAATTAATCCCTAAAATAACCGTCAAAACTAAAAACTTGCTAGCACCGGATTCTTGGCGTTTGAGTGCAATCCTTGTTTAGATATTATTAGAAAAATTTCTACGCTTGGAATTTGGCAGTTCTTGGCTTGAACAGTTTTCCAGAGGATATTCACATGGAGAAAAAATTTAAAAGTTGTGATTTTCAGATAACAAAATTCTTCTCCTCTCTCTTAATTCATTTAATTATATACAAGTGATCATATTGCGTAGATTTCATTTAATTTTTGTTGTGCATTATTTGATATTTCATGATCGAAATTAAATAGTGGTATCAGAGCCATCTCGTATATATTTTATGGGTTTTTGTTTCTGTTTTGAAATTGTTTCATGGTTAGTTTTGGGACTGTGAAAATTGTTTTCACAAATATTTTGGTTTTGGAAATCGTTTTCAGTGGGTGTTTTAATATTTTCTCATTCTGATCAATCAATTATATGTTGCTTAAACTTAATTAAAATTGTTTTAGAACAATTTGAATGCATGCACAATTGATTTCGTGAATTTATCTGGGCATGCATAGTTGCAAAAATTGTTTTTGTAAATGGATTACAGAAATCCTTGTTATGCCTGGTTCTACAATTTTTATGCTGGATTTCGTGTTAATATAGATTAACGATGATTCGATGATTCACAAAACGTCGCACAAACTGTCTGTGTTCGATTTGTTAAAAAAAAAAAAATTGTAATTTGTTAAGCCAGAAAGAACCAATGAAAAATGAGAAAAAATTAATTTTGGCCCAAGGCAGTGGTTGACTTCATGAAAGTCAATGACTACATTGAGCATTAAAAGCCCAAGGTAGTGGCCGATTTTATGAAGCCGGCGACTGGCTTGAGGCCCAAGACAAAGTTGGCTTGGCACAAAGTCGGTTGGAGGCTTGGATATTTAATATATATATATATATATATATATATATATATATATATATATATATATATATATACATATATATAGTTTTCCTTTTAACCCACAGAACTTTTCCTTCTTAAAAAGAGACCCAAAAGTTTTTTAAATTTTGATTTTAGTACTAACTATTTTATTTTTCCAACATAATGATTTTGGAATTTATATTTCATGTGTATTTATTTTGCTTATTATGATTTAAGCATATTATGGACTATGGACCAAATTTAATTTTGTGCCATGCATATTTACTGCTTTTTATTTAATAAATAGGACATGGCGAGTCCTATCTTTCTCTATAATTCTTTTGTAATTTCTCTTCTCATTTAATTTCCTCAAATATAACTCGAACTTTCTTTGTTAGGAATTTATGTAATTATATTACACAGGTTAGATAAGAATAACAATTATTTTATAAGCTCATGGAGACGACAACCAAGGATAAAGCAAGAGATGGTAAGACTTTCTTGTCAAACATGTATAAGCACATAAGTTTAACCAAAATTAATTTCCTATTTGACTGAAGAAAATTAATCTAGTAAAATCTATAACTAAGCCATATAATTGAGTCTATTACAATTTTGTCAATTTGTTGATATTATGCATGTTAAGTGATGAGACCACTAATAAATAATTAAATCTCTCAAACAATATTAAATCTAATCCATTTCATTAATATAGTAAGAATACAAGTTATTATTTTAGATTAGGTTGTTGGGCATACCTAAACCTACTTGACATTGAGCATGTTCAAGCTATAGAATTTGACTCTAGATTAATGGGTTGGTTTTAACTAATATCTTTACATTAATTGGGCACACTCGGTATAAAGAATATTAGAAGTAAGGTTGCGTTAGTACTAAATGTTTTAAGATTAAAAGACGTTAATTACTCAATGATTTGGTAGTTATATTTGATACAATTGGTATTGGATACCTACCATTGAACTTAAAAGTGGTTTGTTAGGCATATCCAAGGTTATTCTTAAGGAATTTCGATATTGGTCCACTAGGAAAGCTTCCAACCGGTTTTTTCGAGTTAATAATAGGGGCTATTGATTTGAATAGAATAGTAGAGTAAATATACATTTAATTAAAGACCTAATTAAATGTATTTCATATGCATATACATAGTCTAATATCTCTTATCTTTCGCCTAGGTCATTTGCATCATGACAATAAACTTGAACCTACGTAGTATTTCAGAATCAAACAAGTTAAACGAATTCAACTTCTTGGATTGGTATAGAAATTTGAGAATCGTTCTTAAATTTGAAAAGTTGTTCTATATGTTAAATGCTCTTATTCCACCCACTCCAACTATTGATACTCCTGTTGATGAATATGATGTCCATAAGAAGTACAAAGAGGATAGTGACACATCTTGTATTATGCTGGCATCAATGAACTCTAAACTATAAAAACAGTATGAGCATATAGACGCTTATACTATTATCTTCCATCTTAAGGAATTGTTTAATGAATAAGCCCGAAAGAAGAGATATGAAATCTCTAAACAATTATTTTGCTATAAAATGGGAGAATGTGCTTCAATAGCAACTCATGGGCTAAAAAATATTGGGATTGTTTGAGAAGTTTAGATCACTTGGATTTACAACGGATCATGAATTAAATATAGACTTAATTCTTTAATTTTTGTCAGTTAGTTTTTTGCAATTTGTGATGAATTACTAGATGAACAAGATTGAATCCATTTTACTTGAACTAGTCAACCTTCTCAAGATTGCAAAAAGTACTATGAAAAAGGAAAATAATGCAATCATGTTGGTTGATTCTTCAACTTCTAAAAGGAAAAATGTTTTTAATAAGAAGAAGAATTCAACCAAGCCAAAAGGTGGAATTAAGAAGAGTAAAACAGCTACCAAAGGCTTATATCATCATTGTGGCAAGATAGGCTATTGGAGGCGTGACTGTAAGGGTTACTTGGAGTCACTAAAGGAAAAGAATGAGAATGAGAAGCTTGCAAGTACTTCTACTTCTATTCCTGGTATGTTTATGATTAAAATCAACATTGCCTTTAATAATGAGATACATGTATTGGATATCGGATGTGAATCTCATTTATACAATAATTTGCAGAGACTAAAAAGCAGTAGGAAGTTAGAGAAATGTGACGTGGACCTATGTGCTATAAATGGAGCAAAAGTTGATGCACTTGCTATGGGGACTTATCATCTGTACTTGCCTTCTGGATTGATTCTAGAACTTACAAATTGTTATTATATTAAAGACCATTATTTCAATTGTTTGTTTTGAAATGGATGGTTTTCATTTAACTTGTGAAAATAAAAGTTGCTCTTTTTCATTAAATGATATCCATTATGGTACTACAATTTTGATGAATGATTTGTATGTTTTAGACAAAAAAAATCAAATTTTCAACATAAACAATAAGCAACAAAGAAAAGATAACAAGAACCTGTCTTACTTATAGTATTGCTATTTAGGCTATGTAAACAAGAATCGCATTTCTAAGCTGCACAAGTTTGGTGACTTAGGATAAATCATATGATATATGTAAATCATGTTTACTTGGTAAAATAACTAAAACATCCTTTTCTAAGAAAGGGAAAAGAGCTAAGCAATTATTAGAACTAATATATATTGATGTATGTTGACCAATGACATTGCAAGTAAGAAGAGGCTATCAACACTTCATAACCTTTATCGATGATTATTTTTAATTTGAGTATTTGTATTTAATAAAATAAAAATCTGAAGCCTTTGATGAGTTCAAAAAAAAATTAGAAATGAAGTAGAGAAATAAATTAATAAAAGTATTAAAACTCTAAAATTCTATTAATGAGGTGAATACTTGAGCCAATGATTTCAAAGTTATCTTAGAGATAATGAAATATTATCTCAGTAGACTCATTTGCATATAGTCTAGCATAATGGTGTATTCGAAAGAAGGAACTGAACCCTATTAGATATGATTCGAACCATAATGACTTTTGAAGATTTACTCAAATTATTTTAGGGATATGCACTGGAAACCGTTATTTATATTTTAAACAAAATTCTTTTAAAATCAGTTGATACCAGCCCATATGAGTTATTTTTTTGTAAGAGATCAAAATTAGCTTACTTGAGAATTTGGAGACATCCTATTTATGTTAAAAGGACAAATCAGACAAACTTAAAAATAAGTCTGATAAGTATTTATATGTTGGATATCTAAAAGAATCTCATAAATATTGTTTTTATCTCCCTTCAGAAAATAAAGTATTTGTTTCAAAACATACCATCTTCTTAAAGAAGGAATTTATGCTTAAGGGAGATAGTCGGAGTAAAATTGAACTTAGTGAAATTCAAGAAGAACAAACAAACAATGATCAACTAGTTGATCCCAAGTCTATTGACAAAATAGACGAACCTTCAAATACACAAGAACCTCATAAGTCGAGTAGAATACGTATGACACTTGAAAGATATGAATTTCTCATTAGTGACTACAATGACATGTTACTCATAGAAGAAGATAAGCCTACTACTTATAAGAAAGTTTTGAAAAGTTCAAAATTTGACAAATGACTTGATACCATAAAGTTAGAAATAGATTTTATGTATAACAACTAAATTTGGACTTTGGTTGATCTACTCGAAGAGATAAAACCTATAGGGTGCAAAATGAGTTTTTAAAAAGAAAATAGACGTGGATGGTAAAGTTATTACCTATAAAGCACAGCTAGTTAGAAAAGGTTATCATCAACTGTAACACCCCACTACCTATGTACCCCAAAAGGGGTGGGGATGTCGCTAGGTAATAGAAAACATAGAAGGAAATAACTTGATAACGGACTTATACAATCCCAAAACAATACTTTTACAAGTCTTCAAACAAATAGATGGTAACTAAAATCTCTAACAAATAAATACATCAGGATAAATCTTCTAAGCTCATGGCAGTATAAGTAAATCGACCTTCCAAGTAGGATCGACCTGAAGATATGATATAAAAGGCATGAGAAATATTTCCCAATAAGTCATGTGTGTACTCATAGTATTTCAAGAAAAATAATTCATGTATGCAAGTTTTGAATAAGTCATAATAAAAAGTCTGCAAGTCCATAAATTTATCTTTGAATATTGAGTGGTATTTTATCAGCATTTGTAAAGTAAAAATGCTCAACTTGAAAAGAAATAATCACTCTAATAAATTTGACTATAAAGTCATGCTTCATGAATGGACATGGCACCACACTTTGTGCATCATGTCAAGAGAACGGTTAGGATGCCACACTTTGTGCATCATGACAAGAGAATGATTAGGATGCCATACTTTGTGCATGCTGATACAAGGTGGATGTACGGCCCACCGGGTAAGATACTCCTCTATCTCTACACCTAAACATACCGGGTGTCCAATCCAAAAATAAACAGTCCACCTGAACTGTATTGCTAACTCGGACCGGCCTGACTAACAAGAACTATTGTCTTGTCTAGGCAGGGTTCACCCCTCAGAGGTGGCCTCCTACTGAGAGACTTACCCAACCCTTCAAAGACTAATCCTAGTAGTCTACCCTTATTGAGTACTCAACGTTATATTTATTCCACTTGGCAAATGTAAAATCAATGAAGAGTTTTTTTTGAAGCAACAATTATGGTTTTTAAACAACTTTAGGTAAAATATTATTTAAGAAAAATTTATTATTTTGCTCGAAAAATTGTTTGCTTGACAAAAATTATTTTAGAAGAAGGAATATATTATCCATAATTGCATCTCAGTGTATCTTCCACGACAATCAGTGCATTTGACTTGCAGAAAAGCATTTGTTCACAAACATCCTTATGCAAGGACTTACCTGATCTATTACTTTTCTTGATGCAATAGCCTTCTAAGATAATTCAAGGCAACCTAACCCCACTTGGAGTAAATACAGGGTATAAGTCCCAACATCCGGGCAATACTTACTTTAAATAAATAATTCTTAGCCAACATGCTTAAGCTCAACTAGATACAACGACATCTAGTTATGACAACAACGCCTTAAGCTTTAACACTAGTTGGTAAGGTATTTTATAGAATAAGATTAATTTGATAAGTTAAAATAAATATGTGTTATAAATAATAAATTATAATTTTAAGTATTTATTAACAAATAATAAATAATGAGTAATATTAATAAATAAAATTAGTAATAAATAATGAGTACTATTAATAATAAATCCTAAATAATATTGGTAAGAAATAATAAATAATATTATTACAAATAATAAGTAATATCACTAATAGATTGTAAATAATTAATAACAAATAAAATTATTCTCAAATAAATAATATTTAAGGGTGTAAATAAAATTTTTAGTAAGGCTAACTAATAATAATATAAATATAAAAGACATTTGATCTTTACTCTAATATATTATTATTTATATATAATAATGTTTAATAAAAATATTATATTTATTTATCTAATAAAATACCAATATTTTAAATAATTATTAGTTTCGAAAATATTTGTGTTCACTGAAATTAGTCAATTAAATTAAACAATAATATTAATTATATTAATAATAATAATGATAGTAAGAATAATACTAAAATTAATAAAAGTAGTTCTTACAATAATTTTTAATGACTACAGTGAAAAACTAGAGAAATTTACATACATATTCATACACACATGGGTCCAACAAATAACATGTCGATTTATCCAAAAATATGCTTGTATTAACTTACATCACAACAAGGGTGATATTCTACTAGCCATAATATTACTTGTGGATTTATTGAAAAATATAATTTCATGAAAGTATAATCAACAATGGTGGTTTAATGACTAACATGCATCAAAACATCCATAAATCTTTTTAATCATAATAAACATATAGCGATTCTAAAGCAAAATCCATAAGGCACAACATTCATTCCAATTCTCATATCTTAACTCCATCCCCTTCATCTACATACATATCCTCAACCCCTACTTTATTCAATCAACCTATCAACATCTAAGAGTCTTGATTTTGAGAAGTAAAGAGAAGATTAAGAAAGAAATACTTGATTGATACTCGTTTGATGAAGGATTCGCCTTGCTTAGTGAAGATCCTTAAGTACTTGATGGCTTTTTAGTGATCCGAAAATAGTACATAGTTGGTCATCAATATTTCGGCCAAGAGAGAGGGAAAGAGTGAGAGAGGAACGAATAAGAGTAGATGAGAAGAATAGAAGTTGAATAAAAGAAGAAGAACAAGAAAATGGTTCTTATTTTACTTTTTTGGCGTTCTTTGAATCTTCAAAAAGGGTGGTTTGATCCGTTCGAAAGTTTAACTTTGTGTGTTTTGGTGTTGTAAAGCTCTTTTAATTACAATAAAAGAAACCTAAGCCCATAATGACACAATGTTTTTATTATTGTTGTTTCCTAAAAGGTTTAGAAAACATTCAAAATACATAAGAGCTTTTTGAAGAAAATAGATGTGCATTGTTTTTTTCTTTTTCCTTTTGGAAAATAGAATAAAGCACATTAACTTTTTCCGGATAATTTTTCTTCTCCATAAATTAATCCCAAAAATAGCCCCCAAACTAAAAGCTTGATAGCACCAGATCCCTTGTGTTTAAATACAATCCTCGTGGTGATATTATTAGAGAAATTCTTATGTTTGGAATTTGATGGTTCACAGCTTGAACAGTTTTTTGGAGGATATTCGCGTGGAGAAAAATTTTAAAAGTTGAAATTTTCAGGTAATGAAAATTTTCTCCTCTCTATTGACTCATTTAATTACATACAAGTGATTATGTTGTGTAAATTTTATTTTAATTTTCATTGCGCATTATTTGATATTGCATTATCGAAATCCAATAATTATTTATTAAATATATTTAATTAATTAGTTTTAGATATATGATTGAAATATGAAATATGCACTTAAACACTCAAACTCAATGTTTAAACTTTATCTTTATCAAACAAATATTAGTGTTTTCTAGAAGAAGTAAAGGGAAAAAAAAGATGGAGGAAAAAGAGAGAGAAAAAAAAATGAAGAAAAAGTGAAAAAAATAAAAATGGGTAAAATAATGCCTTTATATTTGTCATTTTTTTGCACATCAACAAGTCAACTAGTCAAATTTGAATTAATCTCTTAGACTATGTCATTTGGATTGAATTATGAGGGGTTTAGTTAAAAATGCTATTTTTGAAAGATCAAATTATAATTAACTCTAATATATATATATAAGGAACTACAAAAGCACATTGCAGCGACATGTGGCATTATTACCTATTGACATCTGACACTATAAAATTTAATGAAGATTGTTTTTTTTTTTTTACTTGATAGCATTAAAATGAAATGAAGGGAATTTTTTTTTAAATAGAAAGTTGAAGGGTTTCTTGAATGCAAACGATCACATACAGGAACCAAACAAGGGAGAAAGCTTATCACCGATGATCTCTATAGGATTCTTTCCACCTGACGTTATGGCACCGATGATGGGTTCGATGATGCCAGCCCCACGCCATCCAGATCGTCAACTTCATCGACAATCGCCAGCGGGGGTCACCATTTTCCCTTTCGTCACCCACCGTTACATCGTTCCCGGGCATCAATCAAGATCATTTAGGTTTCCGTATAAGCCTCGATTGGACTGCCGGCAACGATGAGGATCAAGTTGCTCTTCGGTTACAGCCATAGGTTATGGTTGCGTTGCCATCTCCTCAGGATACTGTGGAAGTTGAACTGGAGGAGAAGGGTGGCAAGTCGAGGGATGGAGAAGATGGTGGGGACTATTTTGGAATTGTGGAGAATGGGATACTTTCGGGGTGGGGGTTAATTCCTTTTTTTCATCTTTTTAAATTATTTTTTGGCATAAATTTGGGAGAGGAAATGGACGACAATGTAGCTTAACAGTCGGACACGGTCGTCTCGGAGGCGACGCAACCACCTCCTCTGTCGCAGCAACAACAGCTGTACCCACTGGCGGGGATGGAGAATAGTCCGACAATGTTTAGTTACGGTGGCAAGTTTATTTAGTACAATATTTTTGGAAACATCATTGTGGTTAATGCCAAATACAAGCCTCTTATTATGCCTATTAATAAAGGTGCCTACAACTTCGTCTAGTAAATTTTAATTTTTTAAAAAAAAATCTTTCTTTTTTCGAGATTTTTTTTCCTCTTTCCTCTGCATTAGAATTTGATTGTTCTTAATTTTTTTTTTGATTTTGATTTTTCCCAGAAACCCTAACCTGTATGCACTAAATAGACACTCGATCTACTCAATTGCATCACCGAGTCCACTTATAATCAAGACAAATACCTCCGCCTCCTTCAATCGCTGCGTCAATACGTCCTTGACAAGGTAGTGTTTTTGATTTTGTGATGTCTATGAGTTTAGGATTGTTAATTACTGAAGCTATCGTTGGCAGCAGACATTAGGATTATTGTTTTTTAGGATGCAATTCTTTAAGTTGCGAGAGAGGGTTGAACAAGCAAATAGTTACATGTGAAAGCATGAATGTTTGTTTGATTTCAAAAATTTATTGTTTTCCTTCCCTTAATCAAACAATTTGCACAATTTGTTGGAGAAATGTTCATGGATTAATGCTTCTCCAACCTGAAAGGTTGTTAATTTGCAGTTTTTTTTTTTTAATTGTTGTTGCAATTGCTCTTTTGCTATTTCGCCTCCACTGTTACTAATATGCAGAAATAGTTCTTCTTACCCTGGTGCTTTTGTTTTCAAATTTCACTTAAATGCACCCAACCCAAACTACCAATCTCACTAAAGAAGAGGAACAACCTTCGCTTTACTGTGTTTTGTACTTATGCAATAATGCAATTTGAAGAAGTCTTTGTTACCATATATTTATCTCAAGTATTAGTTCTATCTTCAAATTACAGAAAGTGAAGAAGTTCTCATTGTCGGATCAAAACTAAGGGAAAGCAGATAGCATCAGCCAAAAGGAGAAGGGGAGGTGAATTTTGTGCTCTTAGATCTCTGTTGGCACTGTTGTTTCAATTAACCATTGCTGAAAATATTTGCATACCCAATCTAATTGCTAGTTAACATAGTTCTGGCTTACTGGATTTTGACTTATATTGTTGACATGTTGGATTAGGATACTAAACTCTAATTGGGCCTTCTGTGTTTAGTTTTGATCAAGAAAAATAGCGAATTGATAGGGCCTAAATTAGTACTATATTTTCTAGTTATTTGAGGCCATTTTGTGCAATAATTGGTTATATTCCTTCATATTTGAGATTTTACCCTTGAAAAGATATTTTGTGTATTATTTTAGATTTTAGGGGTAAAATAAGGCAAAATCGTCGCTAAACAGACTAGAGGCGGTGCCAGCCAGAACAAGAGAGGCGGTGCCGGCCACGTGCTGTTGGCATGCACTTCGAGGCGATGAAAAATCGGCGAAACATGGGTTGAACAGAACATAGCCGATGCCAGTTGGGAGTCTATAGGCGGCGCCGGCTGCGACCTGGAAGAACTTCGTACGAAAATCGAGAAAAATCGATGAACGGACAAAGAAACAGAATACAACTAGCGCCAGCCCTAGGTAGGACAGGCGGCGCCGACTGTGCACTGGTATAGAGGCGGTGCCTCAATTTTTGTGTGCATTTTTGACAATTTTCAGAATTTTAGTATTTTCCTACTTCTATTCTGCTGGAAACCCTAGAAGGATGAATTTAGACACTTCTAAAGCTTATAAATAGAGGAAAAACATAAGTCAAATGTATGAATTTAAGGAGCAAAATACAAAATCACTCAAGTTCAAGGAGGAATTCATCAAATTAAGGAGGATTGTACAAGAAAGTCTACGAAGAAAGGAGAAGGAGGCTTGTCTATGAGTGCTTTCTTTTAACTTTGTTTTCTTTTCTTGAACAATGATGTATTAATTGTTTTATTGTAATTTGACATTGTTTTCGATATTCATGATTTTTAGAGTTACTTTGATCTTTTGATTAACTGATTGTTATTCTTGGTATTTAATTACTTATGCTGATTATGAAATTAATTTGTTGTTTCTTTTTATTAACTTGCTTAGAAAATGGGTTGATGGTAGTCTCAATTTATTAATTTCATATTTATTGTCTATTAACTTGCTTGGAAAAGGGGTTAATTGCTAAGAATTGGGTAATTAAAGGTTAATTGATGTCTTCCAATATATGAATTAATTAATTAATTTTATATTTTAAAATTTCCAGGATATGGAGATTTAATCAAAGATTGTGTTTAATGCATCTTTTGGGTGAATTAATTGAGATATGATATGTGATGCTAATTTATCTAGAAGATAGTGATTTCATGGATTGGAAAATAAGTGAATCTATCTTAATCTTTCATGGTGCCAAGAGAATGATTAGTTATAATAATGATTGAGTATTTTAAGGTCACGTTTGACAAAATAATGGTTTGAGTTACATAATTCTCCATCCTTGACATGTATATATTATTTTATTTTATTTTTCTTTTTATTCTTTTTCATTTTATTGAGTCGGGTAAACAATGAAATAAAAGTGATTAATGCATACTTGTTCCTTGAGGATCGATATTCATTTTAAACCCTATGCTACTTAATGATGAGTACACTTGCTCATATGTGTAATTCGGGGTTAACGTTTTAATTTAACTTGATTAGGAATGTGCTTATTTTTATATAATTTTTTATACCCAAATTCGTACACATCACGAATGCATAATAAGATTGATACAGAGAGGATACTGCGTAAGATCAAGCTTCTTTGTCACATGGATTATGAAAACATTAGTGAGTTTTTTCTTTTGTTTATTTAGTCGTTATTAATGTTAATCAATTTATGCATGAGTGAAATGTTTATATTTGAAACGTCGGGGTCAAATGCAATGATTGAGAATGAGTTATTAAGCAAAAATACAAATTTTGAGTTTTAATTTTTAGGAGATTAGAAATTTTATACTTTGAAAATGGTGAGTTGTTTTTGAAAATTATGTGTAAGTGTTTCCGGGAGACTTGAGGAAGGAAAAAAAAAAGTACCTTGATTACTTTTTTGTGTGGGCTGAAGTGAAACTTTTTAATCAGATATGTCTAAGCATTGCTTCCATAGATGCATTTATAAATTCTTTGATAATTTAAAATGATTAATTTTAAAGTTAACGAAAGTGGCAAGAAAGAAAGTATTTAAATCACTGAATAGAGAATTGGGGTATAATGGTCTACTAATGCAAATTTTACTCTCTTTTGATGGCTACAAAATGCTCTTGCAGTGAAAATAGGTAAACTCTTAGGCCCTTGAGGCACACCGAGCCCATGCCCTAGAAAAACTTGAGTAAAAGAAAGCTACTCGCAAAGAGAGAGCATAGGATTTGAGAAATTTTATTTATTAATTGGAATGTTGCTATCATAGTTGTTGGTTTTATTTTGTATATCTGTTATGATTATTCTCCTCATGATTAATTGGAGGGATGAGTACATTTTTGCTTTGGGTTTATGGAATTTTAGCTAGAATTGAAGCTGTTTTTGTGTTCATCAACAGGAGTGAAGACTGAAGAATTTTGAATATTTTAAATCATGAGGTATTGGAGACTTTTGTTCAATCATGGAAAGTTTTTTTTTTCCCATTATTTTGGCTAAGAATTAATTTGTTTTATTATTTTTTTTTTTGCATCAAATTGAAGTCACTGAATAGTATTGATGTTTTCTATTGTTATTATTGCTTGAAAAGTTTGAAACGATTGAACAAATGGAGACATTTCCAATTTGGTAGTTTGTCACTTTAGTATTCTTCACTTTACCTAACGATTCTTTTCATTATATTTGAGGCTCATTTCTTCCTACATTATAATTTTTAGCTTCAAAATACAATTTGTTAACATGTTTGTAGGTTGAAGATTTTGGCAATGTAGAGTTGAATGAGAAGTGTAGGAGGTTTTTCAAGATAGTAGAATGAATAAAAGACAAGTGCATTTGGTTTGTATATACAGTGTGTAGAGTGTATAGGCTGATTTATATATAAAGATGTCTGATATAGTAGGTCTTAGCGAGGCCTCAGGATATAGATTCAATGACTTGGAGCTCATTGGAAAGGGATCATTTGGAGATGTCTATAAAAGGGTAAGGATAGCAATAAAAACTAAATCCTTTTGTTGTTTATGTTTATATTCTCTGATTTTATACATTAATTGTCTTATGTTGCACTTGCTATTATGTGAAAATATTGTTTCTAATAGATATGTGTAGAAATGTGTTGAAGATAAAATAGATTCTTAATAAGGTTTCAAATATCTAGGTTTATTTTAGTATCCTGGTAGCTTAGGATGTTTCTATATGAATGAAATGAAGAGCATCTTTTGCTTGCTGTCATCTGAATCCAATTTAGTAATTTTAGAATGCTTTTCACAGGATATTAATTTGCAAGTTGTGAGATATGATAAATATGTCTAGGTATTCAACGAGACCTTTATGTATGCATTTTCAATATTGGAACCAGTGATTGTGTTGCCTATGAGAATATTTTTCATTATCCTCTTTTCACTGAGATAAGTGTCAGCTAATTAAGAGGCTCTTTCCTTATTATGGGTAGTGAGGATTATAAACATTGAGTGGTTTTTTCTCTTTTAATGTTCTTATAATTTGGGCCTTGGTATGGAGTAGAAGAGGATGTTGTTTTTTTAGATTTTCAGTTTCAATATCATAGCTTCATCATCACCATCAACATTGGCAGCAATTATTTTGCCCAATACCTCACTAATAAATTTTTTAGGATGTGGTTGTATACTAAGTATATTGTGTAACACCCCGCTACCTAGGCCCGCCAGGGTCGGGGATGTCGCCCCGTCCAAAGGACAAGGGGTCTTTATAACTAGGTCACACAAATAAAATAGCGGAATAAAAATAATACTTTAACTTAAAATTTATTAAAACCCAGAATGAATCCAAGAATTCCCAAAAGAAAAACAAATCCATAAACAAAATCATTCACTCTCAACTCCCCAAAGCAATACATAAAAATAAAAGACAACATTCTCTTCCAAGGCAGATAACACTAGCTACTCATCCCCACAGCAGGATCGACCTGAAATCATGGTAAAAATGTGATGAGACAGAAATCTCAATAAGTCCGTGTGTGCTTTGGGTGTTTAGTGAAAATAGTTCGTGGATGCAAAGTGTGAAATCTTTATAAGAGAAATATTGGCAAGCAATAAACATTAGTCAAAAGCAAGAGTGGTGTTTTTCTCTTTTTGAAACCATACAAGTACACAATAAAATCAACCACTCATAAAGGTGGTCATGGGTTACCACACGTTGGACCCCATAACCATACAACGGTCAGAATGCCACATTTTGTGTAGACTGACAAAAGAAATATTGGCAAGCAATGAATGATGTTCAAAAACAAGAGTGGTGTTTTGGCTTTCAAACCATACATGTACAATAAAATCAACCACTCAAAAAGGGTGGTAATGGGTTACCACACGTTGGGCCCCATGTCCACATGATCAGTATGCCACACTTTATGCATACTGCCAGTCAGAATGCCACACTTTGTGCAGACTGACAAAAGGTAGGTGATTGGCCTACCGGGCAAGATACTCCTCCTTCTCTATACCCAAACAACAACCGGGTGTCCATTCCGGCAAAACATAGTCACTTAACTGAAAAGAACACTGCTAGCTCGGACCGGCATGACTAAGTAGTACTGACGTTTCTCTAAGTTGAGCTTATCTTCTGGAGGTGGCCTCCTGCCAGAAGACTCACTCTCGCTCTTCAAAACTAGTACTACTAGCCTACCCTTATTGAGTACTCAACGTAACGTATCCCACATGGGAAAAATGAACAAACACAGTTCCACATGAAAATGGCATTTTGAAGGTTTCCAAAGTCCTTGTAAAAATCAGCTTTAGAAAGAGTTTGAGTTTGGCAAATCTACTCTTTGATTTTTAAATAATTCAAATGTTTGAAATAAGAAAGAGTTCAACCCTCAATTGCCTTTACATAAATGAGTGTCCATACACTCTACATTTGACTTGCCATAAGAAAAACATTTCACATCAATCAGGTTTGATGCAAGAGCTTACCTGATCCTTACTCACAACAAAGGTCTCCAACAGCTGACCTAACCCCGCATGGGGTAAATACAAACCACAATCAAACTCAAGCCAAAGATTCACTTTCACAAATAAAACTAACTCAACTTACTACAATCATGTCCCTAGTGTTCCAAGCTTTAAAGCTCGATAATAAATAAAAGGGTTTATAAAATAAATCTAATTTTATATTAAAATAATTAGAGTTTGGGAAATAGGTACTAATAAGTTGAAGGTTTAAATCTTGCTAAAATAATTTAGAGTTTATTTGATGAAAAGTCCTAGGTGGAATTAGGTAAAATAATGATTTATTAATAATTTAGTTGTTAGGGAATAATTGATAATTAAAATTAGTTGAAAATAAATTTTAATGAGTCTTGATTGAAAGATACTAAATAAATTTTAGTAGGTTTTGGTTAAAAGATAATAATTAAATTTTAATAGTAAATATTTTACTTATTATGATTATTTTCATAAAATGCTTTATTTAATATTATCATTTTATATATAATATATATATATATTTTATTTTTCTAGCAAAAGCTATTATCTATTTGACTAAAATATCCTTATTATATATATATATATATATATATATATATATTCCAAATCTACCCTTCTTAGGGTTTTTTTTTTTGAACTTACTTAGCAAAATCATATTATTAAATATTTTATTCATGAAATAAAAATTAGTTTATGGACAATTAGATCATGATCATATTTCTATGGCTAACTACAATCATGAACATATAGGATCCTTCAATTCATCAAATCGACTAAATCTTTCATATAAGAATAGATCTAAATTTATCAAGACATGATCTAACCTCTACTAACATAAATATGATCATGGCTTTACCAATCCATCATGAATAAAAATCATATTCACCAATGGTGACATAATCTCTAGCATGCTTTGACACAAATACTACCTATGACATGCATCAAACCTCAATTCAACATACAACCAACCAATGTAATCCTTCCATGCATAAATCCCATCTCATTCACAATCATACATATACTCATGCTTCAAGCACAACAACACATACTCAAATCCCATCGCCATCTACCTTCTAACAACATCATCCTAGAGACATGATTCTAGAGTTTAAAAAGGAATATTGAAGATACTTACTTGATTGATGAATGCCTTGAAGGAGTTTAGAGTAGATCTCAACTCCTAGATGTCTAACTTTGTCCAAGGGAGATGGCGAGAGCATGATTATGGAAGAAGAAGTCATCCGGCGAAGGGAGAAGGATTTCGGCCATGAGAGAGAGAGAGAGAGAGAAGAGATCATTAGTATGTTTTTTCACATAGGTTTTCACTAGAGATCAAGTTTGGAGAAGATGAAGTTGATAGAGTAAATTTACCTTGAAGATGTTCTTGTCCTTCACGGAAATTTTCTGGTTTTGATCTGAAGTAGCAAGATGATTTGAGAAGTTTGATGTTAAGAATGCTGTCGATGGACTCACAGCAGTAAGTAGGTCGAATCTGGAGATTTTAGTGAAGGTTTGAAGTGATTTGGAGGGGTATTAGGTGAAAGAAAGTAGTAGGTGTTCTTGGTGTAGTGTGTGTTCTTAGAGATTGAAGGGAATTGAGAGATTGTAGTGTAGCTACCGAAAATTCTGAGGGAATTAGGCTTGCCGAATTTCTGTAGGGTTTAGGGAGTTGTTTCTCTGATTTGGAAGGAAAAAGGGAAGGTTAGTTGTCACAATCTTTGAAGAATATTTTTAGGAAGTAAATTTGGAAACTAAATATTCCAAGAATCTCTTGATTGTTGGAGAGTTTTGGAAGTTTGCCATGGCTGACTGTTTGAGCAGAATTTCGGTGGGATTAATGCTGGTCTATAGGAGCTTATGGTGGCCGAACGTAGGGTGCTTAATGGTGAAGAAGAAGTCTGGTTATTTGGGGAATGCATTATGGGAAGTTGCTAAACAAAGGTGGTTGGAATTTTGGAAATCAACCAAGCTAAATTGCAGGGATTTGTTGGAGAGATTTTTGGACAGCCATTGCTGAATTTCGTGCAGAAGCTTAAGTGGGACAATGGAACTCTGCTACTGGAGGTTTAAGGAAGGTTTTTGCAGAATAAGGTTGGTGTTTCGGCTGGGAGAAAAATAGAAACAAAACTGGAACTTGGACTGCCCAGAATTTTCGCTGGGCAGAATTTTTCTGGGCAGATTTTCGGCTACTATTTCCAGCCGACTTGCAGAGGGTTTGAAGGGGGACTTCAGGGGTTTTCAAGGCTGGTTTCCAGCCTTCTTCATGGAGGAAAAACATGGCTAAGGTGCTGAACAAAATCTGGAAGAAAATAGCTTGGTTTTGGACTCTCAAAGTGGCGATTTGTGCAGAAATTTTTCCTGTTTTTGCTCCAGCTTTGAGCAGTCCGAAAATGGCCAAGAAATTCAAATTGCAAACTGATCCTAAAGACCATTTTTCTGGCAGTATTTGGGAGGGAATATTAGCTAAGAAACTCGACACTTTGAAAGCACAATAAGCTGGAAAATTTCGACTCATTCCAAGAAGGAAGATGAACTAGCTAGAGTGAATTTTTAGAAAATTCACTAAGGAATTTAATTCACTTGAAATCTTTCCCCCTCTTCCATTGTTTTGGTCCATATGATGTCTTTTACTAAGACATTTCTAACCTTCAAAGCCACCGCACATTGCTAGAATTTTTTTAGAATAAAATTGGCTTGAACAAAATGAACAAACTAATGAATTGAGAAATAGAAAAAATTAAGGATCAAGAGGAAATGAATTCCCCTTAGGAATTTTGTGTAGAGCAAAAGAGTAGGATTTGAAGACTCCTATCACGTCTCTCATAGGACAATATCTCTACCCTACTCCAAACACCACTAAGGCCGAAAATGATACTTCCCAAGCAACAATAAAATTTAACCAAGCTAAAGCTCCTCTGATGGAATTTGAACCCAAGACCTTAAGAATTAATTCCAAAGCTCTAACCACTAAACCACAACAACTCTTGTTCTTATTTCCTCTTTAAAATTATTTTCCTATTTAATTCCCATGCTATCTCTATATTTTCACCCCGGGCAAAAATTACAATTTTGCCCTTCTCACTCAATAATCATAATCAAACCCTCTAGACTATAAAACACAAATCCGAAGCACATAAAATCATACAAAAATATATTTAAACATGCAAATAAATATGCTATGCATCTCAACCCCCTTACCCTAAGGTTGGTTTTGACTGGGGTTTCACATATTGGGCGTCAATATAAGCATGATTGGACAACCATTCTATGTTTTGCGATGATGGTTTATCATCAGAAACCCACATATGATGCACAATTTTATGAAAACATTAATAGAATTGAATATGTAAATGTATTTTTTATTGAAGTCTACAAACTATAAAGGAATTTTGCTAAGTTAGATGTGCTATAAGCTTTGTAAATTTCATTATGTGCTAAGTATATTAGAGGTCAATATAAACATGTTTGGGAAACCGTTTGGTAGAATTTTGCTAAGTTAGATGTGCTATAAGCTTTGTGAATTTCATTATGTACTAAGTATATTGAGTGTCAATATAAACATATTTGGGAAACTATTCGGTGAAATTTTGCTAAGTTAGATGTGCTATAAGCTTTGTGAATTTCATTATATGCTAAGTATATTAAGTGTCAATATAAACATGTTTGAAAAACCATTCGATATTTTGCGACGATGGTTTACCATCAGAAACCCATGTATGATGCACATTCTGCATTCAAAGTTTGAAGAGAGTAAAATAAATTGAGAATGGGATGTTATTTTTTGGGAGATGGAAGAGGTAAAAGTTTTGATATCTGTTTCTGAGTTATGTATAGTATTGATTGATCAAGCATATTTACATTTTCCTGGATAGAGATTGCATCTTTTCTCACATCTAGGTATAGTGAGAGTAATAATTTAGGTTTCTACTTAATGGACAGATAGAGAATATGAAATGAATGAAAAAGATAGATTAAACTTCAATTTAATTTTACCAAGGTGCTTTCCTAAGCCTTAACACTCTTACTTAGTCATAAATGCAACTCAAGCTTAGTGGTATTGGAATATGGAATACAACTGCCTATTTGAAAGCATCATCATCAAGCCAACAGAAATATAAGGACTCAAGAGAATTAATCTGCTCAAGTTTACTAATATCAACTATGAAGAATGACAGTGAATTTTTGCGTGAAATTTATATTTCTTCAAAATGAGTTTCTACTCAATGTTTTTTTTTTAAATTATTATTTTGAGAAACAAAAGACATATGGGTTCGACCTTGCATGTGTAGGAGAATTAGTTGATAATAGGTGGTTGAATCTTGGAGTTCTTATTTGATGGATTAAGAGTGAATCAGCACAGTAGTCTGTATGGTGAGATGCCAGTTAGCTTTAAGGTTTTGGTTTCTAGAACCATCAACGTATTTGACCATTTTGCTGTTGGTTGGATTGGTGATATATGTATCTGGTGGTTGGAAAATAACTGTCATTTTTAATTTGGCGAAAGGAATTCACTAAACCTGTTGGATGTATATGATGAGTTTGAATCACTCTTATGGAATGTTGTTGTTACAGCAATAAGAATGATAGTAAATCAATAGGAAAAATGTAAATAAATTTGAAATGATAAGGAGACTGATTGGAATTCTTTTTTCAGTAACTTAGATTTTTTTTTTTGATTAATTTTGATCTTAATGTTGTATTGGGGCTGCTATCAGGAATATTTGGATAATGATAACCCTTTGATTTTAATTGTTCTTTTGTTTATGCATGCTTGTGTTATTTGCTGATTAGAACTTTGAGATGCTGGCCCAAATACAAACTAATTTCCAAGACATAGATGATACCCAGGGAATCAAAAAGTATTAATTGCCAGTAACAAAAGCTTCTCTAAAGGCTGTTCTCAACAACTCCCTTCCTCACTTGAGAACCTCCTGAGATAAAAGGTGCTTTCACCATTCCAACCAAAATATGAATATCGAAGGCATGTATTGCAGTTACATACTATCGATTATATAAGGATAACAAATTTCAACAATCTTAAACATTTAAAATGATCAAAGTGGCTCTATTTAATAATTATTTCAGGGAGTGTAGGATATGCAAAGAGAAAGATGCCGAGCAAGACATGGAGGCTCCATGTGCTTCTAATGGCATTCTCAAGCTTCATTCATTTTTTTTTTCATTCTGGCTTTTGTTTTATAGTGAAAAACAAAAAGAAAAATGGTGTTCTTTTCAATTAAAATTTAGTTCTTTAGTGTTTTGGTTCGGAGGGGACTTTTGGGTTTGACTTGCAAAATGGGTAAAAATGCTATTAAGGTAGGAAATCATTAGTTTGATTTAGAAATTTTTTAATGGTTTTGTTGGGTATTTCATGATTTAGGCACATATTGATGCTTTTTGATGGTCTTATCATTGAATGTTATTGGTTGCATAAGGGGGTGGGTTTGGTATTTAATGGTTTAATGGTTTTGTTGGGTGTTCTTTTTCTTGATTGCCTCTCTTTGTATGTATGTAGAGAAATGAAGTTTTTGTGGTTAGAATATTTGAGCAATTGTTGTTTAGTGATTCCTTTTATATGTCTTTGTTGGGGATTTGACGTCTCCCTTTGCCTTTTGCTTTTTTCATGCTGCTAGACTGCTTCGTTACTCTTTTCTAAGAATTTTTTAATGCAAACACCTTTATACACGTGTTTCCTTTTTGGTGAAAAGAAACTTTATTTCCTTCTTTCCCTTCAACAGTGTTGTGGCCATTGCCTGAAAATTTTCTCTATAGAAAATCTTCTTAGATGAATATAGAAAATATCTATTTTCCAATCTCTTTTCGTCTTTCATTTCTGATTGCTATAGCTGATACCATATATTTATTTCATATGCAAGTTTCTGAGGCAACTTTGATTCATTGGTTATATATAAGGTGTTAATTTTATGTAATGTTCATATGAAATGCTTTCATGTTTGTCATTGTTCTGAGCATATAGCTAAGGCTCTAACTACTCAAATTTCAGGTGTTCCAACTGATACGAGTTCTTCCTATGCATCTTAGTATATATAGGTCCTCCTAATGGATTTCATGATGAGAAATTTACCTTTCTGTTCGTTGTATTTTCTTTTAAGTGATTGCTCTTCTAGAAAGCTGTAAATTGAAACTCTTTTTGCTTTGGAATGTAGTTTGCTCACTGGAAGTACATTCAAAGATGGTCTAACAAAAAAGGTGACATCACTTGGGAAATCTATAATTAGAATTGTATCTATACTTCTATAGTTTTAGGGAGATTTTTGTTTCTTTAACCATGCTTCAATTAAAGAGTGATATTTGATCATACATCCTGTATATTTTTTTGCCAAATTATTCCCTTCCACCAAAACAGAGCAGTCCAGAAGTTATGGCTGTGACTTCTATGTAAAAAGTCTTTCTAATATGTCAAACTTTTCCTGATTTCTACCCCTGGAATTTTGGTTATCATCACGTGCTATTTTTTGTATTCATATATTCCATGTATTGGGCTAATCATATAATGATGCCTTTGCAGTAAGCTTCATAATGATGCCCTCAGAAAAGCCATTTCTCAAATAAAAATGATGTTGCTGAGAAAAAAAATGCAAGTTCACTGAGACAATTAAGCTCCAGATTAGGTTGAAAAATTATGATCTCCATGAGGATTTAGTGGCTCTATGAAGTGCCTAATTAATAATCTTCTCATTTAAAGAATAACTTAACATAAATTTAAAAGTAGTTGCGGAAGCCTTTCGTTGTGACACCTGACAGCACCTAAAGCTTTTGAAGTGACACTTGGCATGGCCTTTCTGAGGCACATGGCATGCTATTGTGAGAAAATATAATGAAAGGTCATCTATGTACAATGACAGAAGTTGATTTGCATTTCAGAATCTGTATAAACTCTTCGATTTGCTCTCTGTGTTAAATATTAATCTTAAATATTCAGCTGTATACATTGTATATAAAAGGCAGGTGCTTTGATTTCCGGTCGATTTACACAAATTCTTTCTGTTGGGATTGGTGGTTTGGCTCTTGGACCACAATTTGTGGCCGAGGCATTGGCTCATGATAATCCTTCTCTCAAGGTAAGAAATTGTACTAGCTAAATATAGTTTCTTTGTTGTTTTTCTTATACATTATAGGCTCAATTTGTAGGAATATTCCTTTAAAATTCGTCACAGACAACTCAGGTTTAATAATGTTAGGAGTGACATATTCTCTATTGCTAATTATCTGTTCAATTGACAATTTCTTCCTAACTTCTTATATAAGTGCTAATTATATACTTCCATGAGTATATGGTTAGATTGATAAAGACGTACTTTGCCAGGTTTGTCAAGTGTCATTAAATTTATATTATCTGTGTTATGATTATTCCTTATTGTAAAGGAACAAAATTTACAATTTTATTGAGTTTCACAATGGTTTAGCTTTATTTGTTTTTTATTTTTAGCATCCCATTTATGGTGAATCATTCTTTTTTATTTCCAACGGTTTTGGCTTCTTCATTTGTATCCGTTAATTTTTGAATCATTGGTGTTCTTTATTATCTAATTTTTCTTTAGATTTGAGGTTTTAGTTTTGACATTGAATACAAATGAACGAAGAGGTATAAAGTGTGTATAAAACATTCTTTATCTTCTTTTGTATTCAAAAATGAAAAATCAGAGTGGATGTTTTTCTCTTCAGTTCGTATTCGAATTTTCAAAATTTTTCTCTTCCTTTACTTTTACAATCAAAAGATATATCGATATGATATTTCAAATGTTTTCAATTTTACCTTGCTTTTATGATGACAAGATAAGCAAGGAAATTTTAGTGCCAAACTCGAGTAGTGGAAGATTTGGATTTTTGTGTCCACTAATTAAGTTTGCAAGAGAAATGCTTGCTGGAGTTGAACCCATCATTATAAAAGCATCCGCATCTTTTCTCTTATATTGCTGTCTCTTTATTTTTCTAAAAGCATCCGATATATCTCCCTTTATTGGTATTTTATTTGTTGAAGTTTGGGTGCAGTACGATGTCGGATAACGAGAGGGAGGAGAGGGACCTGGATTTCACCTCTCCTGAAGTCATCACCAAATACAACAGCGCCACGGAGATTGTGAACAGTTGAAATTCCTCTCTATCTCTGCATCTCAGGATACATTTTGTATTTATTGGTATTTGATTGTTGGCTACTTTGAGAATTTTTGTTAAAAATTAATGATTTTGTGCGGAGGCTTGGTAGTGTCAGAACGGAAGCCGAAAGCTAAGATTGTTGACGTTTGTGAGAAAGACAATGCATTTATCTGAGAGTAAGTTATTCTCAATTTATATATACATTTTTTGAGTTTTTGGTATTTCTTAATATTCTGATGTGACTAGACTGTTTAGTTATGGCCTCTAATTGATGTTTAGGCAAACTCAGAATTTGTACAAGAATGTTAAAAAGAAGATTTAAAAGGGCATGGCATTCCCAATATGCATCTCTGTAAACAACATCATCTGCCATTTTTCACCACTTGCCAGTGATAAGGTTGTTTTGGTAGAAGGTGATGTTGTGAAAATGTAAGTATACGCTTACTTAGGATCTCTTTTATCTTACTGTTTTTAAGAATGGATACTGGCAATAGTTGCAAGAATGCCTATCAGTTTTCTCTTTGGATGCAGTGACATAAGGTGCTACATAGATGGATTCATAGCTGTAGTTGCGCATACACACGTGCTTCTAGAAGGGCCAGTTACTGGCACAACAGTTGATGTTATTGCAGTAGCCAATACTGCTGCTTAAGTTTCTCTGAGGCTTACATGGTCTTTTGATAAAAATACAAATCTTAAATCAGATTTTTGTTGGGGATTTCGAAAATTTGGGTAAGAAGTCAAAATCCCACAACCCCTTCAGATGTCTTTACATTGCTTGCAAAGGACAAGTCCAATAGATTTTGCCTTCTATTTGTTTTTTGGCTTAAAGAATTGGTCAATTTTGTCTGCTCTCTATAGAATTGCATATTCCTCTGCAGTTGATGATTTTTTCTACTTCTTTCGTTCTGAGAAGTTTTTGTGGAGTTTTGCTCCTGAACCTCTAAAGCATCTGCAAAATAGCAATAAGTTAGGTTGGCACTGCAATATATTTTTGCAAGGATTAAAACACTGTCCGGCCAAATGATCAGAATCGATTCAGGAAGGCATAGTTGTGTGCATGAAAAAGTTGTAAAAAATAAGCGACCTGAAAGCATCTTGAAATTTGAAAGATTGCAAAGAAATTGCCATGACTGTTGTCCATTCTGGAGTAGTAAGAGCAGCCACAATGTAAGGCTGGACTTCTGAACCAAATGCCTGGTAGCCAAAAAAATCTAATTGCTAGTAGGTTGATATGATGATACCATAAGCAGCTGGTATGCCTTAATACATTTTCTTCTTTACAGGTTCCCTCACTGTACTCTAGCAAAATGATACCGGTACATGCTCAAAGTAATGAAAACAAATTTTCTTTCTTCAATAGTTGCCAGACGTTTACTTGGATTTCGGGAAGGATGGCATCTCCAAATAAAAAAGCAATAGTCCCAAGAGCACAAAGGGCTTTAAATAGCTTAGAAGATAACTCCCCTGCAAACTATAATGTATAGATCTTTGATCAATCTTCTTCCCTGCAAAACTTTAAATTTTAAAAGAGAAGTTACATATCGTTGTCTAATTATTATACCGACAAAATCAATTTATAAAATTAAAAAAAAAATAAAAAAATTATTAAAATTATTTCGTACAACATACAAATATCAACCTAGTACATAAAACCTCTTAAAACGATCTTGTAATCCTGGCCAAATGACGCAAAAAACGAAATTTTCCTGTAATCCGAGCCGTTAAAGGGTCGCGCAATTAAGAATGCAAAGCGCAGCCCCAGATCCGCTTTGATATATACGCATAAAACTGCAAGCCCGCTGTTGTCAAAGCCCAAAGTGGCCGCCAAACCCTGAAGATTTTCAACTCTGAAGCACAGCCCCGCCCCGTCCCGTCTCGTCCCATCCCGCCGTGCCGCCCATGGCAAATTGCTATTCTTTTTATTTGCAGTTGCAGATTCAACCCCATTTCTCCACTGCAAACCTTTCCTCCTCTTCCATTCAATCCCAAACGCATTTTTTCGCCACCGCAACCCAAATCAATTATGGTTCCCTAAGATGCTCTGCACTTCCTTCTCATGCCACCACCTACACTGCCGCTGAACCTGACCCAGTCTTCACCTCAGTCAAGTCTTTTGCTCCGGCCACCGTCGCCAACCTCGGCCCGGGCTTTGACTTTCTGGGTTGTGCCGTTGATGGCATTGGTGACCATGTAACGCTCAGGGTCGACCCGGATGTGCACCCTGGTGAGATTTCCATAACAGATATCTCAGGTACTGGCAAGAAGCTTAGCAAGAATCCCCTTTACAACTGTGCTGGCATCGCTGCCCTCTCTGTCATGAGGATGCTAAATGTTCGATCAGTTGGTTTGTCTCTCTCCCTCGAGAAGGGATTGCCTCTGGGAAGCGGTCTTGGATCAAGCGCTGCAAGTGCCGCTGCAGCTGCCATAGCAGTCAATGAATTATTTGGTGGCCGACTATCAGTGTCGGATCTTGTTTTTGCCGGTCTCGAGTCCGAGGCCAAGGTATCCGGTTACCATGCTGATAATGTGGCTCCGGCAATCATGGGAGGGTTTGTCTTGATTCGGAGCTATGATCCTCTCGAATTAATCCCGCTCAAGTTTCCCGAGGGAAGGGACTTGTTATTCGTGCTGGTAAATCCGGAATTTCATGCTCCCACCAAAAAGATGCGGGCAGCATTGCCTGAAGAGATAACAATGTCTCACCATATCTGGAATAGCAGTCAAGCTGGAGCCCTAGTGGCATCGGTGTTGCAGGGGGATTTGAAGGGCTTAGGGAAGGCGTTGTCATCGGACAAGATAGTGGAGCCTAGGAGGGCGCCATTAATTCCTGGTATGGAGGCCGTGAAGGCTGCTGCTATTGAGGCTGGGGCATTTGGGTGCACAATCAGTGGAGCAGGGCCAACTGCAGTTGCAGTGACGGATGATGAAGAGAGAGGAAGGGAGATTGGGGAGAGAATGGTGGAGGCGTTTATGAAGGAGGGGGATTTGAAAGCCATTGCTATGGTGAAGAAGCTGGATCGTGTTGGTGCCAGGCTTGTTCACAGCACTTCTAGATAACATTCTATGTTTTTCTTGTGCATTAGTATCATCTCCAATCTGAATGCTAAAAGTTGTATTCAGCTGAATCGTAATGAGAAATCATTCTAGAATTCTTGTTACAGTAGCATAATTGATCAGGATGTACCTCTACATCCACATCCAGAGCGTTAAAACAGAAACTCCGATAATATCCTCTTGTTTCTTCAATGCTGCCAAATCAAGAAGATGTCATCCTCCTGCTTTTGATGCCATGATCAGTTTCTTATGTTCAAGAATCGTGCCATTCCTGAAAAGAGTGAACTAGGCTTCTACGGTTTGTCTTCTTTTGTCTGTCAATCATGGCTTAGAACCAAATTCTTTCCTTCTCCTGTCTGATAATCTCATACAATACCAATGCTGAATTTTAAGAGTAAATGTCCTTTTCCTGCTTTTCAGGAGCATACTCTGTTGTCAATATCTTTCAAGAATATGAATATGATGTTTGGTGGACAGGGTTCATGTAATATGCCCAGCAATTATGTTATGATATTGACAGCTCATGGTCTTATTACTAACTGAAGATACAAAGCAGGTACAAGATACAACCGGCGAAGATAGATTTTCTTTAAAAAGGATGGACGTTCATATTTGGTTAATGCTGGCTCACCTGATTATAACTAGGGTTGGTCTAATAGAGCAGAGAATTCTCTAGAAGCAGTTGAGGAGGCTTCTGAACCGAGATCAAATTGAGGTATCACTGCCTTGTCAATAACCATATCATCCGTATGAATTTCTGTTTACTAAACTTTCATTGCCTCTTCTAAGAGATTTTGGGAATTATGAGAGTTTACACATTATTTTTTCCTTTTGGTGAATAATTATGATTTTTTTTGGGGGGGTGTGGAGGAGGGGGATTTGGGTAATGAGTAAAGCAAAATGAATTGATTGGAATTTTTCTACCAACAAGATTAGTTTGAGTTATTTTAGTTCTCTAGTTGATGTTAATTTCCTTTTTGGGAGGCAGAGCTGGTTGGAAAGGGATGAAGCTTAAATATAATAAATATTCTTGCTGAAATTTCGTAAAAATCTGTTGAAAGATAATTTTGCTATGGAAGACTTGCAAATTTTAAAAGGATCTCTTAAAGAACGGAAAGAAAAGCCAAATGCTTTAACATTATGTTTGATCAATTGACTGCATTTTCTTAGAATTATATGATAAAGCTGAATAAGGATATCATTTTATCATGCAAACGTTTGCTATATCTGTTCTCTTTTTCCTCCTAAAGCACCATACATTCATTAACTTTTGTTTACTAAAAGGAGGCCTTGGGACTTTAGCAAAAGACCTTCTGATATCATGAGTGGTCTCCTTGTTGTACTTGTCTAACACATCTAACAAAAAGTCATGGTTTTTTTCTAATTGTATGAGCAAAGAATTCTTTACTGAGCAGTTGTATGAGGCTTTGAAAGTGAGATTAAGATTGAGGTATTCCTGCATTTTCAAGGACTATTTACATCAATTTTCAAACTCCTGCTTCCTGAACTTGCATTTTCTCTTTCAAAATTTGTGAATTGCCAGAGTTTGCTTGTTTTTTGTTCAGATCTTATTTATATCAGTCTTTGCACCAGATGAATGCTGAGGTTGTCTTGCAAGGAAAATCGGCATGACGTTTTTCATTTTAGAGGCTCAAAATCAGATCTATTTTGCTTGAACAAACCTTTTGTTTTCAGTAAGCATAGTCTAGGACCTATTTATGGAAGAATCTTATACTGTCAAATGGAAAGACTGCACAATTTAGAAGCTAGAGCCTAACATTTGAAAAACTTTTTTGTGTATTGCACCTAACCATACTGTAGCAGAATTTCCTTTTTGTCTTTTCAAGAGGTTTGAATCTTGAAATTACTTGGCATTTTAGAGAAGCTGCATCATAAGAAGGTTTTCATTAACCATTAATTGGTTGTCTGTCACTGGAAATCATAGTCTTGCACATAAGAATATCCAAAAAAGAAAAACAAAACAAAAAAAGCAAGTGATCTGCCATTCTGTTTGCTCAATTTGGCAGCATCTTCACAAAAATACGAGTCTTTGATAATTTTATCGCAATCCTTCTGATGTTATTAACAATGTCTTGCTGAAAAAAAAAAAAAAAAAAACTCCATTTTTGGTGCTTCAACATGATTGCGTGCTTATGATCGTGTTTCTCAACCCTCGAGCTCAACGGTGGAGAGATGGAAGATCATAGCTTTTCTCAAATAGAAATATGACCTTCTCTTCAGTGCATCCAAGTTGATGTTTTAAACTTACTGATTCATTTGTTTCTTTCTTTGATTCATTAATGGCTAATCGTAGGCTTAAATACACTGTATTTAAACAATTTCATTAGTTGGTTTGGAAAATTCCAAGGCTTTGCACTTGCTTATGCTGGAGTTGGATATGGATTGCTGATTAGTGGAAAAGATGTTTCTCTTTCATAGGACCTGCAGTTCAATCAGATTTGAAGCTCTCTCCTGGTGAAGAGAGCCTCCTTTCAACTGTGGTCTTTGTTGGCAATAGTTGGTTCTTATTTTTGCGGCCGCATATCAGATTCCTATAGGAGAAGGTTGGTCTTTCTTAGATGAGGAATATCTCAAATGTTGTCCAACTTTTCCAGATCAACTTCTTTTGCATAAATTAAAGCATTACGTGATTGGCTCAAGAACATGCATTTCTTTATTAGCTTCATCTGTAGTTTGGAAACTTGCTTCAAGAAATCTTCACTAGCAACTTTTTTAGCCAAGTCTGGACTCTATATGATTTTCTTTGGTGATCAGACCGCCGAAATCTTGAGTTCATTAATATGGTGTTAACTTTAGATTTGCCATATCCTTCAAGAAGCTGACATGTAGCATTTAAGTTAAGCCGACTCTGCCTACTATTTCTTTTTTCCATCTCTTGGAGATGCATTACTCTTTTATCCGTTTACAGTGACAGTAAACGTCCAGAGAAATGCAGGGGAAAATATGCCTGCTGCCACAAATGCACGAGGCATGTTTTCCTCAATAGCCCAAAGAGACCGTTAGATGGATGAAGTTCTTTCTTGATGAAGGCCCTCAAATTAGTAGACTAAGTGCATTCTTTTTTGATGGAACTTCAAGTTTTTTGCCTCTTTTGGGAAGCTGTATCTCTAGACTCTCAGGCTTTCGCTTCCCAGGAAGTACTCAATCTTGTGGAAGTACTCAATCTACAAGGCAACAGAAAGTTACTGGAGCTGACATAAATTCCAAAAGAAATGTGAAATTGAAGTATCATGAAAGAGATAAATCCATAAAATAAAGAAAACTGGATTTGAGTAGGTATTCTGCAAGTTGAAGGTAATAATCTAATATTCGTAACATCCCACCTTAGCTTGGTAGACCGTTCAAAAGCAGAATCTGGAAAACCATAGTAATATGAATTCCGCACGCAGAACCAAATGTCCGATACGCTACCAAACAAAGTTAGACGCCATCCAATCATCTCCTAAATGCATGGGCCTGTGAGGTGAGGGCCGTGAGGCCCCAAATTTCCTCCGTGCCGCCACTCTTGTTTATTTATTTATCCTTTTTCTTTTGGCACAAGAGAGATGTGATGTGTCTATCATTTGGTGGATGTTAAAACTACTTGAAAGCAGCACAAAAGATGCATACTGGACAGTCCTATATACTTTTAGCATAACTTAATCCTCCTGATATTATCATATAGTACCAAAGACAACATTTTAACTTCAACGAATCTCTTCCAGAATATGTATGTCAGACAAAGAAATCTCTCTCTCATGTGCAGAATACACAGCAATGGCCCTGAGATATCTACCATTTCGACTAGATGCATAATGAAATAATCTAGAGGACGTTTTGCAGGATAAGGACATGGACCCCAATTCTTCCCATGTAAACCAGACTTTTCATGCACATAGACCAGAACTACAGAACCCATATAAGAGACTCCCTCATGGTGCTTATCAGATTGCATTTCAAGTAAAACAGTACAAATTCCAGCCATTTCAGATAACTATATCCAAGATTAAACGAAACAGTTTAAAACCAACGATCCCTTCAACAACAAAAATTTCATATAAATATTCATCGTTGAGAAGGTTAATCAAGAAATTTTTAATCTTAGAAAGTTAAACTATTAAACCTTTTTATCTCCAAGCATAGGAGTCAAGCCACCAGGGAGGTCTTTTTCAATGGTTGCAAAACCATTTCATTTTGTGTGGTTCTCAAAAACCTTATTTCTTTCTTCATTGTCTAGGCCTCGAAGGACCAACATTCAACCTTAAACATTTTTCAAATGAGCATAACATGATGACCTAATGTATAGGGATAGTCACGACAGATACAAACAACATACAAATCTTAGGTTTATCAATTTTAGACAATAAAAATCACAAAATGTTGATAAGAAATTGCATGGCAATTAAAGCCATTTTCATAAGTCTTTACTGACAAATACTTAAGTTGCGGGCAACTCTTTTATTTTTACAATCAAAGGACATAGTAGACATACAATAACACAAGTGACATAAGAAAGTAATTAAAATTAGGCAACACAAAGCAAGAAAGTTAATCTAGACATATGGCCACAAAATGCCGAGAAAAGAAAGTAATTGGTTAAGCAACCAAATATACTAACAATAGGTCCATGTGCATCGTAGATGCCAGAAAACCAAAATTTCCCCCTTCTTTTCTTGTCCACATGTTTCGACCACCCCTTTCAACTCTCTCTTTAGGTGATCCTTGGTCGTTCAAAAGCTTCAGTACCCCACATAATCAAATTCATCGATAGTCTCACTACAAGAAAACAGGCTGTTTGCAACTGCGATTAGTGACGGCTGTAAAGTTCTCGTTGATTTGTGAAAGATTTGCGAAGGCAAGTAAGAAAAGGGACAATTTACCAAAAAATTTATCAATTGTAGCTCAACTTTCGCAAATAACGACAGTTTGCAAGGGAAGAAGTTTCTCTACATACTTGTGAGAGTTTTGTGAGGGTAAATAGTAGAGTCAAAACTTTTGTAGGACCAAAATGGAAAAAAAGATACCATCGTAAATGCGTAGCTAAATCCTCATTGATGGCTAAGATTTAGCTATGACCTTTTAAATTTGTGTCAACAAATTTTGGTGTAAATTAAAAATGAAAAGGATGTAACTAAGCCCTCAATGATTGCTAGGGTTTAACTATGGCCATAAATTTTTTCTCAAAAAATTTTATTAGAATTTTAAGATGAAAAGACTGTAACTAAACCCTTGTGGATTGTTAGGGTTTAGCTATGATTATTTAAAATTTTCTCATTAAATTTTTGTAAGAATATAATATGAAAAGACTGAAACTAAGCTCCCGCTGATTGTTAGGATTTAGTTATAGTCATTTAAATTTTTCTCATTAAAATTTTGTGGGAATATAATGTGAAAAGGTCGTAGCTAAGCCCTTACTAATTGCTAGGGCTTAGCTAAATCTTTTCAATTAATTTTTTTGTGGAAATATAATGTAAAAATACAATAACTAAACCCTTGCTGATTGTTAGGATTTAGCTACGACCATTCAAAATTTTCTCATTAAATTTTTTTAGAAATATAATGTGAAAATACCTTAGGTAACCCTCGTTTGTTGCTAGGGTAAAGCTATGACATTTTAAAAATTTTCAAGAAATTTTGGGGAGAATATAATATGAAATGGCCGTAGCTAGTCTCCACTGATTGCTAGGGTGTACTTACGGCCTTTGAAAATTTTCTCATTAAATTTTTTGTTGAAATATAATGTGAAAATACCACTAAGGCCTCACTAATTGTTAAGGTATAGCTACAGCTTTTTAAAATTTTCTCATCAAAATGTTAATCAAGTTTTTTTTTTTTTTTTTTTTTTTTTGTGTGGGAGGGGAATTAATATGAGAATATCGTAGCTAAGCCATTGCTAATTGCTAGGGTTTAGCTATGACTTTTGCTATTTTTTTTAAATCCTAAATTTTTGTGATTGTCAAATTTGTGTCTAGTGACATATTTAAATTTTTTTTTTTAATTTCATCATTATGTGTCTATCGAGTGTTTGATTGAGATATGTTTTAAAATGTATATGTTATTATATAATAATGATATATTTGTCAATATGCTTGACATGTTAGCAGATTAATATATGTACATATTTAATGTAGTTATATAGTATACAGATATATTGATATATTAAGGGTTATGATTGTATATGCATATATGTATTAGCTATATATGTTATACATTAACAAACCCCATTATTAATTAATAAACCCTAAACTCTAATTAATAAATATTTATCCCTAAACGATAAATTAATAATTAATTAACCCTAAATCATAATTAACAATTAATGAATTTGTTGTTGATTGCCTTGTTTATGTTGTTGATTTTAAATGGATGATCGAAGTTGGATGTATAAAAGGTATGCCCATAGTATCAAGGGTATTACTATTAGATTTGAACGGTTTTGATATTTGCTATTTCAAATGCAGTGTCATTTAAGATTAGATGTCCGTATTCAAAGTGTCCAAACAAGAAGTTTCAATCCCCAGCCCGAAGTCAAAATTCATTTATACAAACATAGATTTGTTGGTAAAAATCATCAGTGGCTATATCATGGTGAACCATATAATATAGTATTAAGACAACCCACCTCAACATCAAGAGATGTAGCTGGTGAAACGGGGTCAAGCAACCCATTTCGAGAATTGGTTCTAGATGCTGCAGGGCATTAGTTTGGTAATTATAGGGCATCTTTAGATTCTATTGATGAACCCCCAAATGCAGAAGTATAGAAGTTCTATAATATGTTGTGAGCTGCTGATACATTGATATAGGAAAGATGTGCGAGCCACTCGTAGCTTTCACTTTTATCTCTACTATTAAATATCAAGTTAAAAAATAACATGTCCAAGAAATATTTCAATCAAATGGTGCAACTCATGAAGAAGGTTGAGCCAAATAATTCCTGATGACTTCTATAAGATGAAGAAATTAGTATCAACCTTAATTTACTTGTTCAAAAAGAAATATATGCACGAATACATACTTTATTGGAAAGATGATATCACCCATTGAGATTATAAGTTTTGTGGTCATCCTCGGTATATGCAAAAGAAAGGTCAGAAGAGGAACAAGCAAAAAGAGGAACCCTTTAAGAAGATGTACTATTTTCTAATAAAACCTCATTGCAGTGGTTGTATCATTTAAAGTGACTACAGTACGCATGAGTCGTCCTCGTGATGGTGAGACTTGATAACATTTTGATAAGTTTAATCATGAATTAGCAAAGGAGGTGTGGAATGTAAGGTTTGGAATATGTACAGATGGGCTTTTTCCATTCGGGATGTTTGGAAAACAATATTCATGTTGGCCAGCTATTCTTATTCCATATAATCTCTCTCCATGAATATGCAAGAAGGATCTGGTAATATTCTTAACTGTCATTATTTTGGGGCTAAAGAACCCTAAATATAAAGTTGATATTTATTTACAACCAATGATAGATAAACTGAGTAAGTTGTGGTCTGTTGGTATCCCTACATATGACATATCCAAGAAATAAAATCTTCAATTGTAGGTAGTACTTTGTGGATAATAAATGACTTTCCAACTTATGGAATGCTTAGTGGGTGGAGCACTGCAGGCAGATTAGCATTTCCATATTGCATGGATCGTACAAAGTTTTTTCATCTGTAATTTAGGGGTAAAACTTCTTAGTTCAGTTGTTATCGCCGGTTCTTACCTTTGGATCATCCATTTAAGAGGAATACACGGTCATTTAGAAGGGATGGGGGATGGGAAACTTCACCGCCTATGGCCTGTCCAATATAAGACCAAATGTGGGCTAAGGTGTGCCATTTTTCAAAAACGAATTTAGGACGTGAACTTGGGAGAATTACAAAAAAAAAAAAAAAGGTGGCTTTTGTGATATATTTTTAATAATGCTTTTTATAGAGTGTAATGATATAGTACCCATAATGACACTAGATTTTTTTGGTGTCATTATAAAAAAACCAAAATGATGCAGTTTTGTTAAATTGGTTTAAACTAACATACTATTATGACACTTTTTTTTGTGTTGTGCAAAAGAACATATCTTTCTTGACACTTTAGTACTGCAATTGAAAAAAAAGGCGTACCTGTAGAAATTTTCATAAAAAAAATCACAAGTTGGGGGCATTTTTTTTAACGGACGAAGGAAAATCAGTCAATCTCTCTCCTAAGCACAATTTTAACGGACTAAGCACAAGTTGGGGGTATTTTTTTTTTAATGGATTAAGGAAAATCAATTGATCTCTTTCTTAAATGCTCTGTTTGTGTTTTCTTTCACCTTTTTCACCTCAAAATTGTGTGTATGTTCTTCACCTCAAAATTCTCTACACTGTCTGTGAGTTTGAGGGCAAAACCCTTTTTTTTTTTTTTTTTGGTGTTCGTCTTTGTGGTAATTCTTTGCTATTGTGTGAAGAGGTGTTCGTCATTGCAAACATAGCAATTATACGGTAAGTGAAGTTCCAATCTAGCATTCAACTTTAGTATTTTGTCACTGTATTAATTCTTGAAAATGATTTTTTTTAATCTATTTCTTCTCTTGCTTTCCCTTTACAATCTGGTTTGGTCAGTGGTGGTCATTTATCATATTTTTCATTTTGATTAAGGTATTTGTTTATTTTTCCTATGAAAATCTGAGCTTTGTTGTCATGCCAAGCATAGTGTCTCAATTTTTTACTTGGGTTTTTAAATGGATTTTGATTTATGTGGATTTACACTCAGGGTTTTGATTGTACTTTTGATTTGTGTGGATTTATGCTGTATCACTAGGTGTTATAAGGGAGGTGGGGCTTTCGTAATAATTAGATGGATTAATTGGTAGCAACAATGATATGGCAGACTTACATAAGATGTCGTTGTTAATAGGTAATGAATGGCAAGATTTTGTGGAGAGTATTATTTTCTCTACCAAATAATAGGGGTATTAGTTAATAGGGTATTGAATGCCAATATTTTAAAGCTTGTGATTTTTTCCTCTACCTAATTGTAGAGATACACGAGGGGACAAGGAGCATTCGAAATGTATAGGAATATTGTAACACTTGTGTTAATTTGGAATCTCAAAACAAAGATTTGTTGTTCATTCATCTCTGACAGTTGTAATTTGAGCTAGGGGAAACCCACTATAGTTTTCATTGATTGAGTAATACTATGACCTTACTAGACAAAGTAAGCAATAAAAAGCACATCCTTGTGTTCTTGTTCACAAGAAAATAACTTATTGGGGACTTTAGTATAGGCTTCGTTTCTCTTGAAAAAGTGTCTATTGGGACTTTTCTTCACTTGCTGTTGTACCATTTATTCATAAGCAGTTAAGAAGAATGATAACCAAGAAGGTTTTTCTATTATTAGGATTTTATAGAAACTAGACTAAGGCAAAACTCAGATAATAGATGAACTCATTAGATAAGTATGTGGGTGTTTCTTTTATTTTGTTAGAAGTCTCTAGGAAATTTTCTATATTTGCTCTTTTATGGAAGTGGGGGATTGTTGTTGGTGGCTAATTGTTATTTTAACTAGTGGCAAATCAAGGGATATGCCTTTTAGTTGTGTTTGAAATATCCAGACTGCAGTAGTTAGACAAAGTCACATTAATTGTGGGATGAGCATATATTTAATAGTGAATATGTCAGTGATATCAAGTTTGAGAAGTATTCTGAATAATGAATATTTCCAACTGACTGACCTTTAAAACTTTGCTACCATATTAAGTCCTCTAAATGAATTTTTTGATTTTGAATAATAGGAAGTCTTATGATTTTTTTTCAATATGAATTGTTTTTTTTTTATTTTTCTTTAATTGTCCACAGGGAGTAATAGTTGATCTATAATAGGAAATCCTACTCCTCTTTGAAAAAACTGTAGAAGGTAGTTTAAGTCTTCTTCTTTATTCTCTTATTTTTATTATTATTTGTTTTTTCTTTGGGTTAGGGCCTTTAGTGTTAGTGAGCAGTTGGAATTTACTTTTTATATATTTTTTGCATTTTCATAAGGACCAGAATCTTTCTTTCTCATTTACCAATGTTGATTTCTACATTTCACAATGCTAAACAATATATATCTTAAGGTGGGCTGGTGTTAGGGCATTTATTCAATAAGTAGTGTACTTCTTAGCAAGTCAAAAGATATAAGTGGATGCATGTATTTTTTCTTTCCATTTCTTTTTGTAATAGTGTAAGGATCCCTTAAAATATAAAAATAAAAATGGGATGGGCTAAATTGATTGGGTTTTTTTGTTATTAGGTTTTTCTAGAAACTAGACTAGAAGAAGGCAAAACTTAGATAATAGATGAACTCATTAGATAAGTGTGTGAGTATTTCTTTTATTTTTTTAAAAATCTCTAGGGAATTTTCTATATTTTTCTCTTTTATGGAAGTGTGGGGGTTGTTATTGGTGACTTATTGTTATTTTATCTAGCAGTAAATCAAGGGGGATAGGCCTTTTGGTTGTGTTAGAAATATCAATACTACAATAGCTCGATAAAGTCACACTAATTGTAGGATGGGCATATATTTAATAGTGCATATGTTAGTGATGTTAAGTTTGGGAAGTATTTTGAATAATGGGCATTCCTTACTAATTGACTTTCAAAACTTTGTTACCCCATTAATTCATATAAATGATTTTTTTTTTTAATTTTGAACAATGGGAAGTCTTTTAATTTTTTTTTCAATATGAATTGGTTTTTTTTTATTTCTTTTTTAATTGTCCACAAGGAGCAATAGTTGACCAACTAAAAGAAATCTAACTTCTTGATAAAACTGTGCAAGACATAGTTTAAGTCTTCTTCTTCTTCTTCATTTTCTTATTTTTTTTATTATTAATTTTTTCTTGGGGTTGGGGCCTTTAGTGTTAGTGAGTAGCTGAAATTTTGCTTTTTTCTATATTTTTGGCATTTGCATAAGTATCGGTATCTCTCTTTCTTATTCAATATTTTTGATTGCTGCATTGCATAATGCTAAACAAAATATATATTAAAGTGGCATGGAGTCAAGACATTTATTCAATAAGTAGTGTACTTCTTCAGTGGATGCATGCATTTTTCCTTTCCATTTCTCTTTTTAATAGTGTAAGGATCCTTTAAAATATAAAAATAAAAATAGATTGGATAGGCTAAATTGGATTGGGTTTTTTTGTTATTAGGATTTTGTAGAAACTAGACTAGAAGAAGGCAAAACTTAGATAATAAATGAACTCATTAGATAAGTATGCGGGTGTTTATTTTATTATGTCAGAAAGCTCTAAGGAGATTTCTGTATCTGCTTTTTTATGGAAGTGCGGGTTTGTTGTTGGTGGCTGGTTGTATTTTAACTAGTAACAAATCGAGGGGGTAGGCTATTTGGTTCTGTTAGAAATATCAAGAATGCAATAGTTAGACAGAGTCACATTAATTGTAGGATGAGCATATATTTAACAGTGCATATGTTAGTGATATCAAGTTTGGGAAGTACTTTGAATAATGGGCATTTCCTGCTGATTGACTTTCGAAATATTGTTATCCCATTAATTCCTCTAATTGATTTTTTTTTTTAATTTTTGAAATTTGATTGATGACCAATCTATGCTATTTTAGTGCTTTTGTTTACTATTTATATGTAGACTTGAGAGTCCCCATTTAGCTATGAGCTCATGTGCTTTGAAAAAAGGGGAGAATAAAAAAAGATGGGCAAATCTAGGTTTTCAATGATTATAAATCTAATTCAATCCCAATCTGGATTTCGTTTTATGTTCACTGTTTAAATAGAGGCAAGGATATTGAACTTAGCTCTATTATTAGTTTCAGTGAAGCTATCATATATATGACTGATTATTATTTTATGTATAATGCTAATGAAAATGACATGAAATTCCAAAAAAAAAAAAAAAAAAGCTCCTTGGTAGATTGTTACTTTATGGCATATTGTATGATTATCCACGGTTGGATATGCGGATTTATGATAGATTCTGTGTCGAGTTGATTGCCATATATTATTTCTTAACCTTAAACTAATTCAATAGTTATGTGGACTAATCTCTGCTAAATCCGTTGATGTAAAAAAAAAAAAAAAACTTTAGGCACTGTTATAAAAGAATAAAAAGAATAGAAGAATGAAGAACATGAATCATAGGACAGGGGAGAAGCCACATTGTCAAATTCATGCAGATATGGTAACTTTATTCTTTGCTCCAATTTCAAGTGTTAATTTGAATGAATGCTATTAACCAATAAGTAATAACCTAAATTGAATAATTCAAACAAAGAAGAACGACCATTCCTCAACTCATGTACAAATCTTCAAAAAATGTTATATGAATGCTAATGGAAGTTTTTCTGACTCTCATTTTGTCAATGCAGTGGTAATTATAGATTCTCGAAGGATAAGTATTTGTTTCATGGAACTAGTATGTTTATTATCATTTGTGTGTTAGGTATAGGAAGCCCGTCATACATGCATGTTTGGTTTAGAAGAAAATAGAAATAAAGAGGTTTGGAGGGAGCTTTTGGGGTCTTTGTAGATAACCAATGAACTTCAAACCCTTTATCTATAATTCTTGCATGATTAAAAGAAAAAAAAAAACAAAAAAATTCCAAGTTTTAATGCCAGAACATGGGCTATGTTTTCTTTGCATGAACAATGAAATCCTTGATCCCTATCCTGCTTCATCAACCTAATTTTGCTTTGCTTTTCAACATTCTTTCGTCTGAATTTTCCCTCTTTCTCACTGTTAGGCAACCATCTAGAAGCTCTTCAAAAATTTTCTTGAAATAGCAAGATGTAACACCTTTTATCAATAGCTAAAATAGAGGACAACCTTGATTTTGCATTGAAAACATTAGTAAAGGGTTTAACTTGAGAATAGAAACTCCAAATATTGTACTTTTCCCCACATATCCATGATTTTGCTTGGACAACAACACTGTAGAAGCAGCCAAACCCATGATTATTTTGTTTTGCTATTTTTTGGATAAAAGTTCCAATAGAATGTGGCATATCGACCTCTAAATTTAAAAAAAAAAAAAATATACATACACAAAAAACATAGTATGGTTAGGAGATAAAAAATTAATAATATAGTTAAATGACATAAATTAGTATAATTAGATGAATAATTCAAATGTCAAATACTTTAGTTTATTACACTATTCATTATTACATATAATGTTCCACTTTAAAATTATTCTTAGGTTGTCCATACATAATTCATTATTACATCTACTGTTCTACTTTTAAAAAAATTGTCATCTATCTTCTTCAGTATAATATTATTTATATTTAATTTAAATATTTCATTTTGACTTGACAAACAAAAGAATATTTTACCAAAAACATTTCTTGAATTCTTAATAGAAAAGCGTAGTTGTACAATTTGTTTCTTGAATTCTTAGCAGAACATAAGTGATCCCTTGTGATGAATATTCTAATGCGTTTAGTTCTAGAATCATGCTTGATGGAGCTTGTAACTATTTTATGAGATCAATGTATTAGATGTATCAAATATTAAATATTGATCCTCATGAACCATAATTTGGTCTTGGATGTGAAACTTTTCTTTTTTCTTTTTAATCAAAAGCATGGCCTGAAGGAATGATTACAAATGTGTATTCATTACAAAATACATATTTGATGAGTTTTGCAATTTTAAATAAACATTTGTTAGGAGTCTGATTGATCTCATTTATATGTTGAATGTGGAGATCTAATTTGTAAATTATTTGTTGTTGAGGAATACATGACTATTCCTTTTTTGGGATAAGCTGCTATCATGTTGCCCTTGCCTTTTACTTTATATCTAGTTCATTTGTTCTCCTTTCAATAGAAAAAGACTCATTTGAATTGTTTCTTTCTTATACTAAATGTTACTTTAAATTGTGACAAAAAAACCTAATTTGTGTAATTGCATATCCACCTTAAAGAATGAAATAGATGAAGAAACTACACAACTTCCTCCTAGCTCAGAAGATAAACTTGGTCCAAATGATATCTTCTCTCAAGTTATTGGATCAAATAGATATGGCGGAGTCTGCATGTTTGGTAGTGGTGTTCACTATTTGGATGCATGGGGTGAAATCCCAAGTTGTAGCACATCTTTTCATATAATTGAAGAGTAAAGCGATAAAATTACAAGCACAAAAACAACAGTTTAGTGAACAAACAAAAGAGCTTGTCGAGATATGTGCTCTATTACTACCCTAGAGAAATAGTTCATTCCCATCTAATGTAAGGGTTCCATCAATGGGTTCTAATAGTAGCACTAGTATATTAAGGGTATAGAACATATTTAAACATAATGTCTGCCTTACTTGTTCGGTAGTGTTGCAAAGCATACGTATAAATACATGTCATATTAATCATTTTTGCATCTGATCGTGCATTACAAAATAAGGTAAGGAACATAAACGATATAGAGAATACAACTTTTATTTTTTAACATGAATTTACATCAGTTACATAGTCATTGAGGGTACATTCTAACAATTTATGTGTCTCTAGTGGCTAGTTGGTTTGGATAATGTTATTATCTTCTTTGCACACATTTATACATTTGTGCAGCAAGCTTGTTTATTTATGCATTAGTGTTCATTTGTTTGTTTATTTATGTAATAGTGTTCATTTGTTTGTGGTGGCCATATTGTTTTGGTCAATGTTAATATATCCTATTGGTATATTCATATATTTCTATAGCATGTTTATCTATTTATATGATTTGTTCATTTATTTGTGACGGTTATGTTGGTCTGTTCAATATTGATATATCTTGTTGTGTATTGATGTTTTCTACATTGTGTTCATAGAGTTGTGTGAGAGTTTATGTGTTTACGTGGTGCATGTATTTGTCTATGGTAACTATCTTAGTATGGACAATGTTGACATCTTCTCATAATATATTTGTATGTTTGTGTGGTGTGTTTATGATCAACCAATTTATTGCTTACTATTATCATTTTTAGATTGATTTTGAGGGGTTATTTAAGGTTGAAGTCAAGGTTAGGTGCATGCAGAGATAGGACTTGTATTTAAGGAAGCTGCAAATGTAGTTAGTCTTTCGTTGTAAGTTTCTATCACCTGCTAATTTTCTATTTTGTTATCTTTCCACAGATTATTTGTTTTGCCAATGATTATATATTATAGTCATGACAAGTGTTGAATTATTTTTATATTTTAGAAATAATTTGAGACCTTACACCTCAAATGCCAGAATTGGTCGCAAAATATTTTATAAACTACAAGGAGTTTGGACTGCACTGACTACTAGCTATGAATTGAGGATGAAGTTGGGCCTTCTAATAAGGTCGAGACCGAGGCTGAAGATGAAATTAATCCCTTGCATAGGATAGTTCCAGCCAACCCATCCTATCGAGAATAACCACAGGTTGAAGCCTTCTACCCCTACAAAGCTGTACTCCTACAGAAAAAAGACAAGTGGCACATGGTATTTGCAATCTAACTCCAACTTAAATAAGCATGAGAATTTGCGAAGGCATGTCGGAGTAGTGGAAGAGTAAGTAATAGCAGCAGAAAAAGAGCAATAAGCAGTAGAAAAGTAAGTGGTATAGAAAAGGTTAGGAGAGAATTTGAAATAGGTAAAAAAAATGCTTTGTCACTGTTGGTAGAGAAAGAACAAGATTCCTAAGCCACATAAAAAAAAGTAGGTGACAAACTACTCCCATAAAAAGGAGCAACCAGCTTTAAGATGAGCTAGTGGTTAATAGATCATAGATCCCCTAATTCATCTTTAAACGTTAACTAGCTAGAATGGTATTGTTGCAATAACCACTCTTAAGAATAACAAGTGTACTAAGATACTCGATTTGAATAGGTTGTCAGGTAATTAATGGGGAATTACTCAATGTTAAAAAGAGATTAGCCGAGTGTGTTTGGGAATTGAGCTATGAAGCGAGGTTCATGTCTAAGTCAATTTTTGTAGGTCTTGCAAAAAAATTGTATTGCTTTATGTGTTTGCTTTGTGCGAGTTAAAATAGTTATTTGCTCTAGAAATATGCTAACATAGTTTCATATCTATTATTAAACAAAGGTTCTTATTCACATGTATGACCCTGGGTTGAATCAAGCTAATGTTTCCTACTTGTAGAAAGAGGGGCATATTTAAAAAAAAGGTCATGTATTAATTTTGTATATTGGGGTGCAGAGTGTCCTTTTCTGAATTATTTAGTTATGTGAATTTAACTCATTTTGGATTTGTTGATGTATGATCAGGTTTTGAGGTGCTTTATAAGGTATGAGAATGAAATTGTTTGTATTGGACTATGGTCTCGATAAATTGTTGGTATTGATATTGTGTTAAACTTGTTCCTTTTTGTACTGGAATTAACTTTGTGTGATACACCAACATTAATTTTATGCATTTATTATTGGATTGTATGTCCTCTTAGATTAGGTTTCTGATGTAAAATCGAATATTTTAATAAAAGAATTTATTTTCAGAATTTTTTTGTAAATTTACTTTTTGTTTGTGCACAATTTTGTTTGGAACAGACCCATTGTGTTTAAATAAGTGATCCATGTGAATGGTGGTCTTTCACAGTGAGGTATGGATTGTGAGTTATTTAACACATAAACATTTGTCCTTAACCTATTGATGAGAATGTGAATCTCATCATATTTAGGTTATTATGTTATGAATTCCAAATAGGGAATGGCTTACCTTTAGCCAGTGAGTAGTCCACTCACTTCATGACATAAGCGTATTTCGAATACGTAAGACAGGACCTGTAGTAGTGGTTTCTAAAAGTATTATATGATAGAAACCTAGACTACTACCGCTATAGCGTGGACTAATGCTCTACGACTTGAGTATAAGTTGGTGGTCTAACGAAGTTGGAAATATATGCTTTGATATGCTATAGTTGAGATTCTATGGTAGAACTAATATACTTGTGTATTGGGTATATGTGACTAATTAGTTAAGACAGACTTGTACAAGATAGTTTCTACATTATATCGTCCCTTGTGGTTGTCCGAATGGTCCAAAATGTCCAGGGCCCTAGGAAACATGACTCGAATGTTTGCTTTAGGGTAGCTCCATTGGAAAGCGAAAACACTCTAGGAAGTCGTAGATCATTAGACTAGAAGCCTAAGGATGGTAGATGTCATTTAGAGGGGTGTTAGTACACTTTTTCCTCTCTAAATGTACGGCAATGTGTAGAGGGGTATTTTAGTCATTTCACCTGTAGGTCAGAGACTTTGCTAATGTAGCATTGTCCTCGGGGTCAATATTTTCTTATGGTAATATTAGGAAATATTTAAAATACAAAATACAGCTATTGGTATAGCAGGGGTTTTTTGATTATTTTAGCAGCCAAGGCGATGTGTCTTTTTGGTCCTCGGAATAGCTCGTAAGTCCTAATTAATTTTGGGTTGAGGAATTGGTCTCAATTCAAGAGGATTTTATTTTATTTTTTTATTCAGAATATCTAATTTATTATTAGACTGGAATAAAATAAATAAATAAATAAAATAAAAAATAGGAGTTGAGAGAAATTAATTATCTGATTTAATTGGTTAATTAATTATTCAGGGCCTAGGTCCAGTTTGAATAATTAGGAAATTAACCTAGGCTTAAACTAAGGGAAAATAATTAATACTTAATTATTTATTGGGTTATTTATATAAGCCCAGAAAAAAAATAATTAATGTTTATTGTTTTGGGCCTTTTGGATCCAAGAAAAATAATAAATATTATTTTGGCCCGATAGTTTGAATCGTAGGATTTTTTTCACATACGGTTCAGATGAGTTTAGAGTTAAGCCAAACTTATTTTCTGGATAACATTCGGGTGTTTGAAATATGATATCCCGGGGGATATGTTTATCAGATAATTGGAGACCTAATTTTGGCTAACAATAAACAAGGCTCTTGTATAGAGAAAACCCTATTATTTTCCCTAACTTTTCTCTCTAGCACACAAAAAAAACTCTCTCTCACGTTTTTGTTCACGCAGCTCTCTCTCTCTCGTGAGTTTGCTTCCTCTTGTTCTTGGTTCTTTGCTAATCAATAGCAAGAGAATCAAGGAGATTAGAGACCACTCTTCTTCACTCTAGTGTTCACCAACAAGAAGTTGGGCAGTGGCATATTCTGAGAGTTGAAAAGCTTGACGTTCATGCAAACAAGGCGAAGTAGGAGGTTAGCGAGATTTCAACCGAAAGCTTCTTCAAGTGGGCAAGGCGAAGCTATTCCTGTCGTTCAATCCATTCCTACTCAACCTGGTAGGTTTAAAGCACGCAAATGTATGATCTTAACGTTTTCGTGCGGCCATTAAGGCTTGTGTTTTTTTTTTCTCTGTTTTTTTTTCCCGTGAAGCATGCTCCCCTATTTTTCTTCCCTTCATTTATTACTATTGAAAAAGATAAATTATTGGCGAAAACGACTTAGAAGATGAAATATAAATAGCTAGTCAAAGAATTCGGTGTCAACTTTGATTCCTCAAAGCTAGGGGTGGACCGAATAGAGCGTGACTTGGTGGGTAGTTATCTCCTACCCTTACTTCTCTTGTAATTTTTCCTAATTTATTGGTTAATATGCTTTGCTTGAAGCTTATAAGTTAAAATTGGCTATGATTATTGTTATGTTCTTATGTTTGTAGTTCTTGCTCCAGTTGAAGTTAGTCTAAACTGGTTTATAATCTCAGTCAACACTATGCAATTGGATTGACATTATTGACCTTACCCCCTTACCCATATCATATTTCAATTCAAGAATTGTAGAATTTATGGCTGATTCCATCCCATAGTATTCAATTAATCAAACTCCCTTTTTTAGGAATGTTGATGTGTTTGTTGGAATATGTTATCTATACTTTGCCTACTGTGTCTTTTGTTACATCTTCAAGGATAGGTCTTCAATGAAGTCTTGAGAAAGCTCAAGCTAACCTCATAGCATTGGCTTTCCATGTAGGCGATGTGTCCTAGTATGATTAGAAACTTAAGTAAGTCTTAACATGTAAATGCATTAGTATTTATCTATGTTTTTGTGGGTGTTTATAACAATTTGTTAGAATATTATAACATTAACACTTGTGAATCTAATTATTATTTATTTGCTTCTATTCTATTTATTATTATATGTGACATTGTGGTTTTGGAAATATAATTCCTTTAGGGATGGTCGGGCTGAAAAAACCCATTCATTACTAAAGTAAGTTGTATTTGTAATTGTCTATATGGTTTGTGCATGAATGATCTAATTAAATGACCGACTCTATGTTTGTTGGCAATTATTTCAATAGGTTAATATGCACTACTACCGACTGCATATATATGGAAGTACAATTCTACTCTATCAAATGGAGGTTCCACCCTTGCTACAACATATTACCCAAACTCTATTATTAATGACTTGTCCTTTCCCTTATGACATCTAAACAATGCATCACATAAATCTTCAACCTTGCAACCTATCTTTGTAGTCATCAAAATGATGTCATCAGTTGCACTTTGATACTTTATACCTTAGGCAGTGATGTATATAAAAAAAGAGCCCATCATCTTGCGCCATATGCCCTGGGGGTTGTATATGGTTGTAGATGATGGTAAAGGGTAAGTCTATAGATGGCGATACCCTCGTAAGGTCACGGTTTTGATTTCTAACTCTGCATTGCACATCTCGCAATTCATATCCTTCATAGGGCCTCAGAGTAGGGGTTGTAAGGGTGCTTGTGATGGAGCGTTATCCAAGGAGCCCATCATCTTATACCTTTCTACAACACCAAAACTTGATTGACAATAATAACAGCTTCATCATTCTTTACAACCAAGCCATTCATAGCCTTACATGTCCATTATCTAGTGACATATTGACGTTAATTAAAGTAATTTAAAACTTTCAAATAGAGTGAATATAATATCTGAACATTCTCTAACAACCCACAATTGTATGTTATGAATTTGATTGATGCATAAAAAATAACATTCTACTCCTTTAATGACCTATCGTGCCATTCAATATTACAATCAATTGGGAACTTGATTTCAACACTCTTTCTTGTATGACCATCCCCAAAGATTCATTAAATTAGGTATGAAACTTATTACATATCGAGGGAGTGTACACATTCACTACATAGTTTAGCACAATACATGGTCTACTTTTGTACACAAAAGTTATCTTTTGTATCATTTTAAGACAACAACACGAGCAAAGTGAGTGAAAAATTACACAATATCATGATCTAGTTTCAAATAGTCCTTCAAGACCACATTAAAGCTCTCACTTTATGTACTATGTATCCTTTTTGTTTAGTTGCCTTTCAAATAGTATCATGCCCACTTCACTCAGACTAAAAAGATGCTTTAAATCCACTCATTTATTTCCAACTCATAGGTTAGCACAAGTTGTTGGAAAGTCTTAAGATATTTTGCCGGATCCTTAATATAGAACATACAAATTCAAAACATATCTAAGAGTGACAAACCCTTTCTACATAGGTGCCCCAAATGTTTTATGAAATTTTTCCAAATAAGGTAAGTTCATAGGCCAAGAAAAATTGGGGAGAGGATCGTGGAAATCGTTGCATCCATTGTAGGGTCTTTATTAATAAAGATAGTTCTCGAGTGCTTGTCACCCATTGCTTCAATGAACATCGAGAAAAGCCAATTAAAAAAAATCAATAATTTCATCATAGAGTAGAGTGGCCTTAAAAATCACTAATTTCCTATACTGGTTGAATCCAACAAAAATTTTGAGAGGCTAATATTGTTTTTTCGTCTTGTATGTAATGTTAAATATAACTATTTCCCAAAAAAGGAATAGTCTAAAATCATGTGTGCATCCGCCAAAAAATGTTTATGATTAACTCATCATAGTTAAGTTACATTGCATGGAAGAAAGAAGGATTTACATAAGCTTACTCTTTGAAATATCCTAATATTATCCCAACTTTATCATACGGTAGATTTCTTTGTCTTCTATTGCAGGAAGTACACTTCATATATTCTTTTATAGATACCAAGCTTGTTTTTCCATCTACTTATGTTGACATCAACTCATGAGATTATTTTAGAGATAGCCCTGCATCTTTAATGCCTTCGGCATAGCTGACCTTCCTCTGCAAAACATGAAGTGAACATAAGCAGGAATATGAAGGTTATAGTTGTGGCTGATTAAAACTCCATCAGTTTGTACTTTTCTTTCTCCCTATCTAGTACTATGATTATTTGGGCATAATAGCTAGTCTTCATTTTTGTAGGAGGACATTTTATTTCTCTTTTACATTTGTTGATCCTTCTAAACCCTCCTTTGCAGCATGTAAATCTCGTAGATGTCAATGCTCTGGCACTTTTCTTGTTCCCATACTTGTTCTGTATACCCAAACCCATAGCTGTACTATAATAATTGTAGAAGTTGTATGTATCTTCCTTTGAATCAAACAACTGTCTGACAATAGATAACAAGTAAACATTTATGCTTGTACTCTTCTGCATTAAAACGAGACCTACACATTTTGACTAAAAAAAAAAAAAGGAAAAAAAAAACAATTTAGCACCTAAAAAAAAAAAAATTTCCTAGCTACAATTCAATAATTCCAACCAAAGATGGCTAAATATAGCCAAAAAAAAAAAAAATCATTTCGGATAATTCCAATTACCATTATTATTTGTTTTAAGATAACTTAAAAAATAACAAAGACTAGAAAAATAAAAGGATTGAATATCATATGGAATAGCACATGTAAATGTCTTCACAAAAAAAGCCTTGATCATATGTACAATCTATTAAGTTAGTATTAATACAATCCACATGTACATGTACAATCACTGGAGGTTAAATAAAAAAATATTTCATGAAAATAGAGAGACACATCACTTATTGTGTCATATTGGTAGGCATGAAAGTATTTTGGTGACATATCTTTATTCAGTTAGTAATAAAAGAAAAATTTACACAATAGGTCTAGCAAAGAACCCACAAATCTTTGCATTTCATATAAGCGAATTGAAGTCAAAACGAATTGTCTATCATAATGTAACATCTGAGAAAACAAAGGAGTACAGAAGAAAATAAAAGTAGATGAGAGTAAGTGTAGAATATTACATACAAGAATGCGTCAACAAATCCTCCAATTAAAAATGTACAATTGATGGGATATGTAATAACGTGGATCACAAAGATATGGACATAATTGCCTTGATCAAAATGCAATTCATATGAGCACTTGAACCTAAAACAAAACACCCATCTTAATCTAACCTTACAAATATTAAAGGTAAATGAATAAATAAGTGAAATTAGACAAATAGTATGTCGATTATTATGTGTTCATGGGTTAAAAGGCCTCGGATATATATATAATCCATAGGACATGTATTAACGTGATTACACAGACATGAATATGGTTGTATATTTTGTAGCTTGTTCTCACAAAGACATGATTTTGAATATTACCCTAAATCAAGATTCCATCATAAGCATTCTTTCAAGATAAGGTATTTAAATTCTCTTAAAGGCCATGAGAATGAGGGAAAAATAAAAGATTCTTAGCTACATTTTTTCACTGGAAAAAATACCTCACTAATTTTTTTGTCTATTTTGTAGCAATGACAATACAAATGGCCGATTTCTAAATGTTGTAGCCTTGCATGTGTACATCAGGTTAGTTTCCATTGCAAATGATAGTTCATCCTCCTCCCTCTCAATGAATTTTTAATCCATTTTGCAGTAGTGATAGTATACTCTATTAGATTTTTGAATTCTCTTAGACTTGCATTTGTGCTGCGAAAAGGAAAGATTTCATCTTTCAAGACATTAGAGAGAATGAGGTTGAATAAATTTCTATTACAGATGAGGAAAGCTTCTATTTCATGTCACTATGAGGAAAACTGATATTTTGGACTTCCTTTGGTTTTTTATCTTGTGCAGAGGAAGCTTCTGTCTTGGGCAGGATTTGCAAATTTTGGGATCGGAAAAAGTGGAGCCAAAGTTAGAGTAATTGGAGATTGTGTGTTGAAGCTGGTTAGGCCTAAGCCATTTTTACAGCTTGCTTCATGCAAAATGACATTATTTTGGTCCTTTTTAAGGTCAAGCCACATGGCCTCACAAGTGCGACTAGATCTGCTAGTAGAGATCTGAGCCTAGAAATGGCTATGTAATTTCATGGCCATGCAATTCCTGTACTGGAATTGCCTAGCCCTCAATTTGGGCGGGACTATTAAAGAAAAAAGAATAAATACATACATACATACATATATACATATATATGTATACATGTATGTATATTGAAAGTTTGGAGGGAAAGAAAAACACGACAATAAGAAGATAATTTTACAAAAACTAGCCTTTGCTGCTATCATTGTTACATCCCATGGCTTTATCATTCTGATCACTCCATCGCTATGATGATAACTGCCCCGCCACAACATTTGGCTTCATCACTCTTATCACTCCTACAAGCCACCACCAATAAGTTTTCTCTTCTCTCTCTTTTTTATTCTAATCACATAGCTAAGCATAAAAAAAGAAGGGGGAGTAGAGAATAATTTTCTCTCTCAGTCAACTATAAATTTGCTAAATTTCTTTCATTTTTACACTATTTTTTTTAATTTCATAATTTAATCTACAAATCTCTCTGCGTCAAATGATTTTTGCCACAAATTCCACTCAATCAAATGATTCCTCCATAAGTAGGTATAAGGTGTTGCCACAAAAAAAAAAAAAAAAAAGAATGAGAGACAAGAGGAAAAAGAAATAAGACGAGGGCTTGATTGGAATTTGAAATGTTCCAAATCCTCATCCTTCATCATCTATTACTTTTGACGAGGGTAAAAATGTCATACTTTTATGTCTTCTTTCACTTAATTTTTATATGTTCTTTTGTATGATTGAGGGTGATTTCTACTCATTTTGTGCATTTATGTGTATGTAGGTATTTTTAATGAAAAATGAGTGAAATCCAAAGTTTAATGATGAATTTGGATGAATGGACCATTGCCAAGTAATTTGGACACACTTACAACAACTTTTGAAATATTTTGGAAAAAGCTATAGTGAATGAGCATGGGATGATGTATGGCTATATATCAAATCGTGCTAAATAGAGTAAAGTTATAGGTTTTAGAAACTAAAGTTTGATTTTCATTTTTTATCAGAGGTTGTTTCTCATAAATTACCATCTCATTATATGTGATACTTGATCTTCTTTGATACTTCATGATACCCTAGAGATTAAATTTTAATGAAATCGAAGAGATGAATTTTCGTGGTGGTTGAAATTGAGATGAAGATGATGACGATGATAAACCTTCTCTACTTATAATATTAGAACTAGAATAATAAGATTCAAACTCATACAAGTTATACATATCGGAAAGAATTTTAGTCGTTTTATTTTTTATGTCTTTTATTATAAGTTGCTTAAGTACTGGAGATTTTTCAAAATTTAATGTTTCATAAAAATATTTAATAATACTATGAAATCCAGAAGTCTTTACTCGAGAATCTAAACATAATGTTATACGATATAAAATAGAAATATCTTCATAATATTTATTATATTTTTCAAATATACTTTTTATAGAAGAACCATATTGGGAAAGTGTCATATACTCATTAAAAGTATGTGCTACTTTAACAAGTATAGGAAGAACGTAATGAGTAGTTAGATAATAAGATCCTGATAAAAGTTCGGTTACTTCTTTAACAATAATTAAAAATGATGAAAGCGCAATACAATTTTCAAAATGGCAACAATGAGTTAAGGTTGAAAATTGTTACTGTTACAAAATTCAATAAGTTAATTTTGATAATGTATAATACTTTCAAATATATCAAAAGCTGAATTCCATCAAATTTCACAATCTAATCTAAATTTTTTAAAAGAAATTCCTTGTTCTTGGCATAAAGTTTTAAAATTTTGAAGTCTAATTGGAGAAATTTTAATAAATAAAATAATATTTCTAATTATATTAGTAGTACCATTGATATATTTATATCATTCTTTAACATACAAATTAAGTATATGACAAGACACCTAGTATGAAATAAAATACAATCTAACATAGGATTCATATTATTTTTTATAATTGTTATGACAGAAACATTATTTGTAACGTTATCTAAAGAAATAGAAATAATTTTATTTAATATCCTATATTCACGACATGTTTGAGTAAATTTTCTAATTATATTACTACTTGAATGAAGATATTCAAATAATTTAAAACGAATATTTCTTTTTTGTACTAGCCAATTATAATCGATCCAATGACATGTAATGTACAAATAAACCTCTTTAGTAATTGCACTCTAATGTTAACATGTAAAAATGTCATAATAGGCATTTTTAATGACATTTAACACTGCCAAGTCAAACCTATTCTCACAACATTAATAAATGTCATAATAGACTTCTTGTTACACTTTTTTATGTTATTTAAAATTCTATATAGCAACATTTTTATTGAATTAAAACCTTTTTTTGTTACATTTTTTTGTGTAAACATCATAATTTCTTTGCATATCCCGTAGCTTAAATATGTTATAATAGATACATATGATAGCATTTTTTTATGTCACTATAAAAATTTTTATATATATTTGACATAATAAAAACAATTAACATGTAACATAATATAAAATCACAATATGACCCAAAAAATATGTCTACATATATTAGGAAGTACAGAATTCTGTCTACATGTATACATATGTCTAGGAAGTCATACTAATAGCAAAATTATAAAAGTCCTTTCAAAATAAGATCCTAACATATCCATTAAGGCTGATAAATCAACTAATATATCAAAATATACTTCCACTTGGTAGAATAATTCAATGCACGTTTCCTTAATATGCAGCATCAAAATACCACTTGCAACAAAGCATCCTCTCTTGATCATTCATCTCAAATCCTTGGACCTGCTATATATAAATTAATAACATAAGTTAGAAATCAAAATAGAAGAATTTAGTCACCACCACAGCCACATAAGCACTACTATTGCTAACTGGTTACATTACGTACAGTGAAAAAAATGTAAGAAACTAATTGCTTTCGTAGCAAAGAATTGAATGAACAAGATTCATTGATGCCAATCGACTACCAAAAAATAGGGAGCATCTCAAATTGCACTAAAGTATTAAATAATGCATAGAAATTCAGACACTAGAATAATATGCATACCAAGGCCATTAGCCATGCAATAGGTGCACCGCGAGCATCTCCAACTGTTTTGAGGATTGAGTACGGGCGAATAAGCTTTTCATCATGACAATGTGGCTGTATGATATCAATCCCATACCAATCTTCTCCTACGGGATGAGGACTAACAAGTTTTTCAGAATCCAAACTTTTAATACGTGTTGTGGCAACTATTTTGGTTGGATCTCTTATACTCAATACTGAAACAGTTGCATGTACCTAGAGAGAATGTTACAATAAGAAAATTATGAACAAAACAACTCCCAAATCTCAAAAAGAACTTGACATTAAAAGCTATAGCATACATTGGTCCTTACCTTTGAAAACATCCCAAATTTAAAAAAGAGTTCATATAAATCAATCGCAGCACTTCCAAGATCATCCAAAAAAAAAAAAAAAAAATTCAAGTCCATATTATACACCAAGTGCACATCATGCCTCTATTATACTTTGTTCGCCAAATAATATCAAAGACAAACAAGCATGAATTTTATATATACTTAGCACCTAAGACCTTCTATCAATCCTTAGCAAGCATAAAATCCACCCTCAATCATTTCTCAAGAAAACAAATTAAACTTAGTAAATTAACACAAAATCCCCTAAGCCGCCTTTAATTTCCAACAAGTATTCTCTATGTTTCTAAGGGTAAAACACCTATAAAACACCTCTAAATGATCTCAAACTTTGCAGACAAACATTTTAACATGAAAGGAACAAAACACAATTGGCCAATATAGAAAATCATGTATACAAAGTTCGCAAAAAATTCTAAACAGAAACTGCATGAATCTGTCAACATGGAGAGAAAAAAAAAAAACAAGAATTCTCAACCTTTATCCCGTTTTAATCCCACATTTTCTAGATTGTTAAAGCACACAAAAGCATGAGTTTTCAACCTTTTCACTAGTAAAAACCATGCTCAAAACAGATTCTAAAACACTGCACAGTAGGTATTGAAAATCCATTGTTCTTAGTTTTTTTGGTTATGAAAATTTTCTGCAATTAAATGCAGTACTTTCTGACACAACAACACATGCTAAAGTAATCATTCATGCCCCTAGAGTCAAGATTCAAGGTGGCATTGGAAAGGAAAAATCAGTTTTGCAATTGTTTTGAATATAATCGTCAACATGGTCAAAATAGAAAATATTTACAGCAAAATTTACATAAAAAGGTATTTTTCTTGTTATTTAAAAGTCAAGAAAATCACAGAAAACATAAAACATGGCCATTTTGCAAAACAGAAAATAGAAAACATAAAACAATAACTCTAAAATGCGATGCAATCTCCACACACCACAATTCAGTTCTAATTCAACTCCAACAACTCAGGTAATGCAATCTCCACGTACCACAACCCAAAAAATTAGCACAAATTAAACTCCAACATCCCAATCACCACAACAAAAACCACAACTCCAACATCCCAATCATGTAATACCCCGCCTAAAACCACCTTTGACCTATGGGGGAAAAAGTCATGCATTGCATAGCATTTTACATTTCATGTGTTATCTTAAAATTATTCTTGCATAGGTGCATGTGATTTTCAAGGTTGCTTTTGCATTTAATTTATTTGATGGGAAATAATTGTGTTGTTGCAATAATTGGAAATTATTTTATGTGAAATTTAGTAGAGAAAATGGAGGGATGGGAATTAGGGTGAAAAGAATTTCTTAGAGAAATAGTAACATCGGAGTTGATTTGGAATAGCGGTTAGATTTGGTGATTATTCCTTGGTGACCTGAGTTCAAATATTACCTCTTGCGAATCTTAACTTTCTTTTTGAATTCTTTTTCCTAGATTTTCCTCATGCTTGGCCAAAAAACCCAGCTGTCCTTTCAAAAATTCCAGCGCCATCTTCTTAGGGGATAAGTATTCATATTTATCTCCTAAATTCAAGGATTTTTGATAAGGATAAAGATTAATATTATTTCAGCTTTTATCCTCTTTAATTTTCAAAAAACCCTAGCAAGAATAATTAAATTCCAGCTTATTTTTAATTCATTAGATTTTATATTAGATAGTTGGAATTAATTTGTTAATTTTCTAGTTAGATATCTTGTTGATTTTGAACATAGAAACCTAGCTAAAAATCTGGAAGTTTTTCTAGTTAAGTGCTACCACTTTTGGAGGACTTCTAGCTTAACACAAACTCTTCCAATACTAGGGAATCTTATCCTAAATCCTCTTGCAAATCAAGCTTTATCCTAAATCTAAACAAACAAGATTTTTGTTCCTCTTATCTTGCCAATTTCGGTCAGCCTTGTGCATGTACAAGCTACACGAAAATCCTGCAATCCTAAGGGCAATCAAACTCTTCTAAAGCTAGCTAAAATCACCTAGAACACCTCTCACCAAATCAGATTACTTTAGCTACCCAAATCAGAATTTTTATCCACTAAAATTTCCAGAATTTCGGCCAGCTTGTGCACAGGAATTTCAGCCAGCTTTGCTCAGTGCAATGCACGAAATTTTGCACTTCAAACCCTACTAAAACTCCTTATTGAATTGGCCAATTACAACGCCTAATGCACTCATTATTCCCTCTCTGAATTGCGGACAGAATAGCAGCCAAAGCAGTCCAGAAAATCCTCTCTTTTGCTCACAGATTTCGCACAGCAAAGCTCTCCTCTTCCGCACAGAATTTGGTTGTCAAAACCCACACAAACTCTTCCTTGTTTTGGCCAAAAACCTGAACACATACAACCCTTCCTTTGAGCAGTTTTCGACCAACTTAGGAGCGCAACTTCAAACTATTTTTCTGCTCTCAACTCCTCTCAATTTCGGCAGCAATAAAAGTGTAGCAAGTTGCAGTTTTTTGCCATTGTTGCTAAAGAAACCTAGAGCCATTAGAAGTCCTTCTTAGCATCACATTCTAATCTTAAATCAAACTCTTCTAACCCTAAACCACAGTAGCCGCCTAATCCAATCTTACTACACGAAAAATTCTAGCAAACCTCCTCTGCAATTTTTGAAAACTCAAGAGCAATCCTAGGCTAAAAAAACTGAGCCCTCCCTAAGGTAAGCAAAAGACCTCTCAACCTCTTGATTCCTTTCTTCCATTGACTCTTCTCTTCTCTTTCCTTGAATCACGCCACATAGATTCTTTCTCAATTTTCGGTCAAGAGGAGCAAAGAAGGCAACTTTTCTCTTCTTCTCAAACAAACTCGGGACGATCACCATAGGAGTACCGAGACCTTATTAATCCGGTGGTTGTAAGGTAAGGGGATTTTTACCCTTGATGTTGAAATTAAGATCTAATGGGATTGATGATATCTATGGAAGTATGATAGCATGATAAATGTGCTTAGTTGGGATAGATGAATATTTGGAGTCGAGTAATGGATTAGGTATGTTCAATAGATAGCGATGCTATGTTTGATGTGATAATGATGGATGTGAATTGTGATGGTTAAGACAAGACCTTTTTGATATATTATTCATGTCTTTGATGGAAATATGGTCATGGTATATGTACTTTGAGGAATGGGTGATTTACTTGAAGTTAGATAATGGGTCATGATTTGTTATGGGAATAAATGAGTTTCATGCATGCTTAAGTCGATTGAGACCATGATCATGATATTATGTGATTCTAGATCAGAAGGGTTTTTGAAGGAAGCAAGTTGTGATTTTATCTTGTTTATCTGAGGCATATCAAATAAGTTATTGCATAAACTCTTTTGTTAAATGTATGTGGTGGCAAGTCAAATGTTGTAAAGCTATCATTGAACTATGATTATTTGGGTTATAAATGTGGATGTTTATTCTCTAAATGGTTTTGTCAACCTAATGCCTTTATCAAGAACTGTTCTTTCTCTTAAACATTTTAGAAAACCCTTTTTCCAAGAAAACCACGTTTTACAAAGACAAAATATAGACTTATTGTTATGAGTCAGGAATTGACAGATATGTTTGTTGAGTACTCAATAAGGGTAGGCTAACAATACTAGTCTTGGAGGGCGTCAGTGAGTCTTCTGGCAGGCGGCCACCTCCAGAAGATAAGCTCCGCTTAAGAAAGCGACAGTATTAGTTGGTCAGGCCGGTCTGAGCTAGCATTTATACCTGGTAAGGTATTATTTATTTTCCTGGCATGGACACCCGGATGGTTTTGTTGGGTGTAGAGATGGAGGAGTATCTCACCCGGTGGGCTGTACACTCACATTTGATCAAAATGCCCAAAGTGTGGTAACCTGATCCTGACAAGGTGCACAAAGTGTGGTGCGTTGACCGTTTTTCTTATCATGAGCCCAAAGTGTGGTGACATGACTGTTTATTCGAGTGGATGAGTTATTTTGTACAAAGTGTGACAATGAGAAAAATCCACTCCTTGCAAAGAGAAATTATTTATGACTTGCCAATTATTTCTACAAATATTTTCAGCTATGCATACGCGAACTGTTTAAAGTACCACGTGCACACACAGGACTTATTGAGATGTTAATCTCACACTATTTCATATCATGTTTTCAGGAGATTGATTATGCTGAGCAAGTGGGATGTGTACTAGTTGAAGCTTATGTTATTTCCATTATGTTTGAGAGACAATTGTTGATTTATGCTTCTGGATCAAATGTTTGTTTTTATTTAGTTTTGCTCCAGTTTGAGCCGATGTAATAGGAGTTTTCCTTTATTTATCTAAGTTTGATTTCTTAGGTTTGCCTTTATATCATATGCCTCGTTTTAAAGACCCCGTGTCCTCGGGACGGGACGACATCCCCGCCCTTTTTAGGGTTCGTAGTAGGGGGTGTTACAAATCACCACAACAAAAGCCGCAACTCTAAAATGCCAATAGGTCAACAATTCAATACACATAGGGCAAAATTTCTACTAGGTCCCAAAAAAAGATCAAATATCCAAAGAGAGCAGATTAGGTAACATTTGAACAAAAACATGGATAGATAGAGAACACCAAGGTTTTAGGTAACAATACCCTTATAGTACTAGTACTGTTGGTTGCGATAGCTTGCTGGTTTGACTCAAATGATGCAACTCTTGACTCATTTGTCTCGTTGACATTATTTTGTGGCATATTTGCACGAATTTTAGCTAGTAATCTTCCTTGTTCTCTAATAAGTTCTGCTTGCTTTTTAGCTTGTTCTTGAAGCATCACTATCTGATCTCTTTGTTCAGCCATGATGCGGTGATGAGTATTACGGGATGGAATTTTGCCCCAAAGATTTGACGGAGCAATACTACTTCCACACATTCGAGCTCGACCATTTTTTTTTGCCCTATCACTTGTGAGAAAATATCATTAGGCCTAATTTCATCACACAAATTAGAAGGGAGTTCACTTCTCTTCTCATTCATCAAATTCTATGATAGAGAAAAAATTTGTTTATTATCTTACGATTAGAAAAACTAATTCTGCTGGCTGAATAATAATATAAAATATTCATATTGCAAGGAAAAATATGCAATATCGTACCAATTTTTCTGCAATAGCACTGTTTCCCGGATTCCCATTGGAGTCCGTAAAGCATGCATTGAACAACTCAACTCTGGATGGCTGATTGCCTAATTCTTTTGTCTGTATGGGAAAGAAAAAAAGTTAACCAAATATAGGAAAATGTTAATAAGTTTTTTGATCATGGCAAGCAAAAAAATAAATATCAAGCATAATAAGTTTTACCAAATCTTCAGCAACTTGAGCAAATGATTTTTGCCCTTTTCTGTGATGCAAATTATTGATTTTCCTACTCTGAGTATTCCTTGTGCTTACACGCTAGAACAGAAAAAGCAAATGAAAAATTAACACTTAATAATTTATTTTTTAACTTAATTTTACATAGACTGAAAAAACAACTAATATTACCTTTCCATCCTCTGAATTCCAAAAGGCAACCAACCATAACCATTGGTCTTCAAGCACACGATCTTCTCCACAAGAAGGCACCACATTATTCCTTTGTTTTGGAACAAAATACTGCATTTTTAGTGTATTCTTCCAGCTTCTCCACTTGTTTCCTATTGATGATATGATTTTTGGCTCGATTCCTGATGGCAAATCAAATCTTTCTTATCATGAAGTAAATTATGAATAATATAAAAGCAGTAATTTTCTTGAAGGAAAAAATAGAAAACTGAAGGTTCATTAAGCATGGTGTTATTACCTTGACAATATCGATCATCTCTTTCTTATATGTTTTTGGCATCTTTGTCCATGACAAATAATTCAATGGGGGCATGCTTACCATTCCTAGCTATAGTTCCCAAGAAATTAACTAGCTTTTTCCTGTACTTTCCAATGGGTTGTCCGCTAAGATTAAAATTAACCTTAATCAAACCCCTATGCTCAGGATGTCCCTATACATTAGTGCAATAAGTTGGTCCTCTATATTTACCTTTATTACCACTATTTTGAACTTCTGCATAAAGCATTAAAATTAGGATAGCATAAAACTCATAGTAGTAGAAAATTATTCACAACTTAAAAGCTTGGTTCAATGATATTTCCTGGAAGTTATTTTTTTTTACCAGATTGATGTGTACGAATTTGGGTATAAAAATAAGCACATTTCCAATCAAGTTTAAATTAAAATGTTAACCCCAAATTACACATATGAGTAAGCGTACTCATCATTAAGCATAGCATAGGGTTTAAAACGAGCATCAATCCTCAAGAAACAAGTATGCAATAATCACTTTTCTTTTATTGTTTACCCGACTCAATAAAGTGAAAAAGAATAAAAAGGAAAACAAATATAAAATAAAAGAATATATACATGTCAAAGATGGAGAATTATGTAACTCAAACCATTATTTTGATAATCATGACCTTAAAGTACCCAATCATTATCATAACTAATAATTTTCTTAGCATAATGAAGGATTAAGATAGATTCACTTCTTTTCCAATTTATGCAATCACTATCTTCTAGACAAATTAGCATCACAAATCCTGTCTCAACTAATTCACCCAAAAGATGCATTAAACACAATCCTTGATTAAATTCCCATATATTGGCAAATTTAAAACATGAAATTAATCAATGAATCCATATCCTGACAGACATCAATTAACCTTTAATTACGCAATTATTAGCAATTAACCCTTTTTTCAAGCAAGTTAATAGACCACAAATATGAAATTAATGAATTGAGACCACCATCAACCCCTTTTCCAAGCAAGTTAATAGAAAGAAACAACAAATTAATCTCGTAATCAGCATAAGTAATTAAATACCAAGAATAACAATCAATTAATCAAAAGATCAAAGTAACTCTAAAAATCATGAATATCGAAAACAATGTCAAATTACAATAAAATAATTAATACATCATTGTTCATGAAAAGAAAATAAAGTTAAAAAAAAGAACTCATAGACAAGCCTCCTTTTTTTTCCTTCATAGACTCTCTTGTACAATTCTTCTTGATTTGATGAATTCCTCCCTGAACTTGAGTGATCTTGTGTTTTGCTCATTGAATTCATATCTTTGACTTGTGTTTTCCCTCTATTTATAGGTTTTAGAAGTGCTTAAATTCGTCCCTCTAGGGTTTCTGGCCGAATAGAAGTAGGAAAATATCAAAACTTTAAAAATTGCCAAAAATATACACAAAAATTGAGGCACCGCCTCTGTACCATTGCATAGCCGGCGCTGCTTGTCCTGCCTAGGGCTGGCGCTGGTTGTATTCTGTCTCTCTGTCCGTTCGTTGATTTTTCTCGATTTTCATGCCAAGTTTTTCCAGGTCACAGCCGATGCTGCCTCTGAGCTCCTAACCGGCGCTGGCTGTGTTCTGTTCAGCCCCTATTTCATTGATTTTTTATTACCTCGAAGTGTGTGCCAACAGCATGTGGTCGACGCCGCCTCTAGTTTGTTTAGTGATGAGTTTACCTTATTTTACCCTTAAAATCTAAAATAATACACAAAATACTTTTCCAAGGGTAAAATCTCGAATATGATCAGTTATTGCACAAAACGTATCACAAAATGACCTCAAATAACTAGAAAATATATGACTAATTTAGGCCCTATCACAGATCCATCAGATCGATGTGTGGTATGCTGAGATGATCTTTGTTGACCAGTTTGAAGATTTAACTGAAAACTACCAATTCAAAAGATCAAGAGATGAAGGTTTTTAAGACTAATTTATTGTAAGAGAAAAAAAAAGAAATATTTGCACATACCAGTTGAGGAACTTGCATGTCTGGTGCTGTGTGCCACTCTTCTTTCTTCAACTTGAGTGTGATGATATGTGTCCGAAGATGTTTCTGGATTGACATTCAACTGCACAGAAACTGAATCCAAAAACATTGCTGAAATTTGCTTAGATTGAGTATCATAGACATTAGAAAAAAGGATATTTGATTTTATATACTCATAATTTGGATCACTTGGTTGTGTAATATGTGGAGGTAGTATTTGTTCTTCAACTCGGATGTTTTGCTGGTCATCCATAGAATATTGAACACCGTCCTTCTGTTGTTCAGCTAGCATATTTAGTTGGTCATCCATAGAACATTGCATGCCGTGTTCAGCAATTCTTTTCTTCTTCAAGCCTCGTGTCCTAGCCATCTGTTTTAGTGTCTAAAGGAAGACAAAAAGAAATAGTTAAGATAACAACTTGCCGAGCCTTCCATGTGTCTACCATAAAATAGTTAAGAAAACAACTTGTTGAAAAAGCTTTTGTAACATTATGAAATTACCTGAAGTTGATGTCATAACGCCATGTGTGAACACTATAAAGTCTTTATAAGATGGCCCAAACTATGAAATAACACTTGTTAGACAAAATATTAAATGGAAAAGACAATAACGGGATGAGATTATAATATTTGCATTTGAAGTTATCATCTATCAAACAACCAATCATAAGAACACATAGCAAACAAAAATGACAATACCTATGTCAAATTATAAATTAAAGTACATTAATATAGCATTCAAATGCAACTGCCATTCCATTGGACAACATATTAAAATAGGAAAATAGCTTTTTAGTCATCAAATTACAATCAAGTCCCATCATTCCCTTCACAGACCCAACAAATGTTCTCATCCCCTTCATTAGCTATGGGATTGCAAATTTCAGCTTGCAAGTGTGTATCAACATCCACAATACTCCCATTTTATAGACAGATCTTGCATTTGTTGAAATAACAACATGCCAATCACTCTCATTTGATTCTTGCACATAGAATACTTATCTTGCTTGGGAGGCGAGAATGAAAAGTTCATTGTGGGAGGGCACATTACTGAAATTTGCTAATATGAATCCATTATTATCTTGTTTTAGTCTCTTCCTATTTGATACCCAATCATATTCAAACAACACAACCCTTCGATAACCTCCATAATCTAATTCAATCATGTTCTTTAAAACGCCAAAATATGCCACCTCACTTAAAATAGAATTTTCATCCCTTGCACTTGAAAAACTTGAAATAGTTGCATTTACAGAAACTCCACTATTTTGCATTTTTCTTTTAAGCTCTGCTTCTTTTGTGTGAAACCTAAAACCGTTTACCATAAATCTCTGATATCATAATCCAACTTCTTTAGGGCCCTTAGACAGATAAATTAAATCTCTTGTAATCGGTCTATCTTCAGATATTATTCAAGAAGTAACCTAGTTTACCCAAAATAAATAAACAAATCACATTACTATGTAAAAGAGAACTGAATTGGATAAAAAAAATAATATTACATAATTTTGAATTACGTGATTGGAAAACCAATGTGCAAAGGTTTCACTGTGAATACGCTTAATTTCGTGTCTTCCGGCATGAGGATGACTTTGTGCTACCTAAGTTTGGTGCATGCTGCAAAAGATAAATGGCAAATTTAATTAGTTCTTATATTTTGCTGGCTAAATATTCACTATCTCAATTTTTTTTGTTTTCAACTCACTCAATATATGGCTTGACAGCTATGCAATTGAATAGCACATATTGATGTGCTTTATTCAATGAATCTCGATCAAATTTTGTTGGTATGCCTTTACCCAATGAGCGTCCTGATATTTTAAACACATCCACACCCACTCGAGGTTCTGACTTATCTTCTTCTTTTCTTGATCTTTGATTGAGCCTTGTTTGGACATAATCAACTAGATATAAGGAGCAGAATGTTAAACATTCTTCAGCTAAATAGCCTTCTGCTATAGAACCTTCTGGGCGATTCCTATTCCGCATATAAGATTTTAAAGTACTCAAGTACCTAAAGTAACAAAACTCATTAAAAAACAATTCAATTAGCTAAAAGTGAAATATTTAAAAAAACTAATATAAAGAACTAGAAAATAGACGATACATACCTCTCGATTGGATACATCCATCGAAATTGCACTGGTCCAGCTATTCTTGCTTCGTAGGCTAGGTGAATACATAGATGTATCATGATATTGAAAGCTGATGGTGGAAAGACTCATTCTAACTCACAAAGAATGACAACAATGTCCATCTTTAGTTGAACCAAATCATGAGCCAATAATCCCTTAGAGCATAGTAGTCTAAAATACCTACTTAGCCTAAGCAAGGGATACTAAACGGATTTTGGCAACGATTTCCTTAGAGCTATAGGCAATAATTGTTGCATTAAAATATGATGATCATGGCTCTTAAGCCCTAAAATCTTTGGCGGCTTTAGTTGTACACACCTAGACAAGTTAGCAGCATACCTATCAGGAACTTTTACCCTTTTCAACAGTTTACAAAAATTTAATTTCTCACTTTTACTCAAAGCGAATGAAGCCCAAGGTAAAGAAAATGCACCATTCTCCATCTCAAGTGGATGTAGTTTTGGTCTTATTCCCATATCCTTCAAGTCCAACCGTGACTTATGATCTCTTTTCTTATCCTTCTCAAGTAATATGGGCATTAGCATTTCACTCACATTTTTCTCAATGTGCATCACATCAAGATTATGACGCAATAAGTTATCTTTCCAATATGGGAATTCAAAGAATACAGTTTTTTTCTTCCAATTAAATGGCAACTTTTCATTATCACTCACTAGCTTTCCAAACTTAAAGTTGATACCATCTAATTCATTTAAAATCATATCTCCGGACAATAAAGGAGGTTTCTCTCTGTACTCTTGTCTACCATTAAATGATTGAACATTATTTCTAAAATAGTGATCTAGTTCTAAGAAACTTCGATGTCCCATGTAGCAATGCTTTTTACTATTCTTCAACCACTGTGACTCTGTCTCCTTGTGACAAGTAGGACAAGCAAACTCCCCTTTGGTGCTCCACCTCGACAAATTAGCATATCCAGAAAAATTACTAATAGTCCACAATAATGCTGCTTGCATTTGAAAATTCTACTTAGAATATGCATCGCCCACATCCCATAATTCTTTCAATTCTACAATTAGAGGCTCTAAGTAGACATTAAGATTATTCCCCGGAGTACTAGGACCAGGTATTAGCAATGACAAGAAAAAGTAAGGCTGCTTCATACACATCCATGGGGGAAAATTATAAGGCATCAATATAACAGGCCAAGTACTATGCGTAACATTCATATTTTTAAAAGGATTAAACCCATCAGAAGCTAAATCCAATCTCATATTGTGCACATCTTTAGAAAAATCAAGGTAAAGATAATCAAAATTTTTCCAAGCAGGTGTGTCAGCTGGGTGTCTCATAAGACCATCATCTATTCGATCCTCCCCATGCCATCTCATTGACTTAGCTGTCTTTGCTGACATAAACAAGCGCTGCAAATGAGGTTTTAATGAAAAATGCCAAATAACTTCTTTTGCAATCTTTCTTTTCTCCCCCGTAGGATCACTATCATTAGTTTCCCATCTAGATTCTTTACATGTTTCACAATATTTCCATCCAAATTTCTCCCCCCAATATAGTGTGCAATCATTAGGACAAGCATCTATCTTCTCATACCCAAGACTTAACTGTTTCATTATCTTTTTAGCTTCATAATATGATCAAGGAATTTCTGCATTATCAGGATATGATTCTCTCAACAAATCAAGAAGCATTTCAAAATGTCTATTTGACCGCTTCCCTGCACACTTGAGGTGCAGCAATCGAATAAGAAATGAAAGTTTAGAAAAATTTTTACACGCAAGATACAACTCTTGTTAAGAATCATTAAAGAGCTTATAAAAATTTTCAACATCTGAGTTTGGCAATTCAACTCTAGCAGATGTGTCAACATGCTCAATTCCATCATGCATTGGAATGCCAAATGCATCACGCAGCAATCCATCCATGTCATCATTTTGATTACAGGTAGCTTGTAAATTATGACCGACATTTTATCTAGATGAACTAGAGGATGAAAGTTCTCCATGTACTATCCAATGACAATATCCCTTAATAAACCCATTTACTATAAGGTGCTCTCGTGCCTCTATTTCTGTCCTCATTACCCCATTTCCATATTTTATACAAGGACACAATAATTTTCCATTCAAACTTGCATTATTCATTGCAAATCTTAAAAAGCAATCTACACCATTTTGATATGCAATGCAATTTCTAGGAACATTCATCCAAGATTTATCCATGTTGGTGATGCCACAATCAACAATAGACAGGCTAAAGTCGTAGCCTAAGGAGTAAGAATACAATATGTAAGATATATGCAATTTAATTTAGGGCATTAAAAAATTTGAGAAATACAAATCAAGGAAACAAATTCAAATTCAAATCCAACTAAGAAGTAAAAAAAAAAAAAAAAATAGAAAACTAAACTGTCCACAATCTAACCAAAAAAATAAAAAAAAAAAGAAAAGAAAATTCAATCTCTGTGTTTTTACCTTAAATTGTCCACGTTTGATAAAAGGTAACTAGCATTGAGGACTTCCTTTTACATTATTCTTTACTATGCCACCATCAAACACCTGCATTCCAAGAGTGATATTACAATAATTAGCTAAATAAATATCATTTACTTGTCATTAATTTTTGCTAACATATAATGAAACCAAATTGATTGGATCAAATTTGGTACTTTCATTTGATCAAATTTAATTTAGTTAAGAGGAAAAACCTCTTCAAGAAAAGGTTGTAACCTAAGCCTACTAGCGATTGACTATATTGAAAAAACAATACAATTTTTTATCTAACAAGAATCAAAATAGAAATGAAAAAGAAAAAGAACCTGCTAAGTGAGAAATTTCTTAGCTATGCATATTCTATAGTAAAACTTGGAAAAATTTCCAACAAATTGGAAGGAACCAAAAAAAGATAACTAAGTAGCAGAAATTATTTGGCTGCAATCTTATAATAGTCAAACCAAGAATAATTTTGATGCATTAAGGCAATTCCACCTTGTAAATTGACAATATCTTAGGAGTTCTTATTCTTGTACATGCTGAACATTTTGTTACAACAACCCATGTTTCCATTGATAACACATAACATTTGACTACTGGCAATTACATTGTTTCATAAACAGTTTAATGCAAAAAATAACCTTGGTTTAGTAAATAAGTTTCTTAGCCATAAAGAGTAGGTCTTTGCCCTTGGCAACCTCCCAAGTCTAAGAAAAAGTCATAAAAATATAATATCACAACCTAATCCTAAATACATTAGTAAAACACACTCCACATTTATAACGTACATATAGCATCTCAAGTTCTTGACAAAACCCACAGATATACAGCCTGCAATGACTTCAAATAAATCAGTATATAAACCTTTAGTACATCCCTAAATGCTGGTACACACTAACATTGCACATAAGGGAAGTATATAACTCAATATTAGAAACTTTCCTTAAGATTCCTAAGTTGTTTGTAATTTCCAGCAATTTATCCCTTTTTTTTCCAAGAGTATAATACATATAAAAATATACTGGATTGACCTCAAATTTTGCAGAGATAAACATCGATACATATTAAATAGAATTTAGGTGGCCATTCACAAAAAGCAGGTTTAAATCATGCTCAGAATTTTTTTTTCCTTTTTTGTAGCTTTCTACCCAGATTAGACTAGCGTTAAATAAAAATTTTTAACTTTTACATCCCCTTTCCAAAAATTCTGAATTTTTCCAATTAACAAGTAGACACATAGAGATACGTTTTCTCTGTTTTGACCTTGTTCAAATTCAGAAATTTTCACATAGCATTAGTAGCCAAAATCTGAACCTATAGCTAAACCGATAAACTTTGTTTTTGCTTCCTCTATTTTTGAAAATTTACTGAGATTAAACCCATGGTTTTCGTGCTTAACTATTAACATAAATAACATCTCTTGCATGTCTAGCAACCAATATCAAACGGCCTTGCGATAATAAATTGCATTGCTAATTTATTTTGAACCAAAACAAGCATCTAGCACATATTTTTAGAAATTCCAGCAAGCATAATATTTATTCTATCTTTCAAAAAATCATTACCTTAGACTTATTAACTCAAGAAAACACCAACATAGAATGGATTTAAGTTGCAGACAACAATCCTAGCATTAAACACTTCTAGATCATTCCAAAACATATCTAGAAATCATCTTTTCCTTAGACAAATTTCAACTTTTATAAATATAACAATTGAAGAGAAAAGTATTTTCTTATGCAAAAATCCTTTGAAGGAAGGTTTCATTTTCAATATCCCAATAAATTCAGGTGATAAACATGAGTTTTTAAATAAAAAAGTACATGCTAAAAATTCTTGAAACCTTAAAACCTAATATTTCTCTAAGGAATTATAATACAAACCCCAAGATAAACAGACTGAAGATGTTGTAAACATGCATACACAATATTTCCAACCATGTCCTGTACACTATGTGAATCTAACCAGGATAATACATGAAAGTGATTTTTCTAGTGCATAAGTGAAATCATATCTACAAAGTGATGCTTTAGAGAATTTTCCAGTCTGCATTCGTGAAATGAGGAGAAGTCCTACTTAATGATCTTAGCTTTCCTTTGAAATAAAATATAGATGACACATCCAAAGCTGTCATTAGAAAATTTGTATTCATACCTTTCTTGCCATATCCATTCCACCAAGATCATCTCGAGGATCTGTGAATGTATTGAGATTAAAGTGAGAATTCCTCTAGACATATCAAATCAACAGAGAAATGCAAGCAAACTATATGAGAGATGAACATAAATATGCTTTCAGAACTTTTTCATGGAAAAAAAAGGAAGAACAATGTATACATGTGCATTTTAAATTTATAATTTAACCAAATTCAGATACAAGGGCAATAGCTTGAAAACTCTCCCTTTTTCCAGTAATTGTGGCAATATAACATCTTCAGTGTATCTAAAAAGAAAAAAATTTGCATGGATCACAAGTAGGTTCTTCGATGGGTCTCTAGAACAAAAATTTTGAGACATAATGCTTGTTGGCAAGAAATTAGTGAACAGGTTTCCAATTTTTTGAAACTGAATTAATTGAAGCATATCAAAAGGCATATAACCTATGTCATGTAAAGGATTTATCCTCAATTTGACTTTACATTTCTCTTGATCAATAGCACTCTGCGACTCTGCCACCCAATATTACTTAAATAACCAGTCAACCTTAGTGAAACACACTCCTTCTCAATACAACATGTTGCCAAACTTGTTAATCCCAAAACATGTAAATAGATGATTAAAGAAAAAAGTAACAATAATAATAACTTAAAAAGAAGAAGATAATTCTTCTTATAACTGTGCCACACTAGTTTTTGGATCTCTTATTTATACTTTCCATGTAGTAAAGCTGTAAGATATTTCTTATTTGGTTCTTGAAAAAGAATTCTTTTAACCTATCAAATAAATGTATAAAGACGCTTTTGCTCTTTTGCATAAAACTTACCACATAAATGTATCTGTCTAGCATAATTTTTTCGTAAATTCATCAAACTTATAAAATAAAAGAAAAAGTTCAAATGCAAATTCAGCAAGGAACAATCTTCTGTGTTTTGGGGTAAAAATGCAATATACTGATAAATAAACTAAACCAGATGAGGATGAACATGGTAAACCAAAAAAAAAAAAACACACATTGTTCATCTTTCAGTTGCTGTAACTTGTGTAGTTCACTTTTTTCCGATGTATCAAGATGACGAACCTACAAAAGATAATTCAAAGATGCATAACTACAAGAACAAGATTACAGCCATGACACATTCGATATCAGCAAAAGGCTAACCTGATAGTGAAGGGTTAAGTGCTCAACAGGTGAACTATATTTTTGAGTTAACTAACACCATAAAGATCCCCAATAGAAGGAAAATGAATGACCCATCCTCATCTCAAATAAGAATGTGATAACAAAGATGCTCACATTTTTAATTCGGCGTCTACACATGGGCATAAGCTCACATAGAGACGGAAAACTTAGTTAACAGACCAATCTAAACATATATCCGACAAATCATAATAAAAAATAACATTTCAGACCAATCTCAAATAGATTTGAACCTAATACCCAAATAATAGCATATTACAAATCGGACAGCAACTAATAAAGGGATAAAATCGAACCTTTGTTCTGCTCCAAGATCGGCACTTGAAGAAGAGAAGAAAGAGGAAATGCCAGCACTTGAGGCTACTGCAGTGGAGAAAACTGATGGGCTCACTGGTATAGATGACACAGAGAGAACAGAAAGGGCTTTCGGTGAGGAAAGAGTTTGCCGATACCAGAGAGGAGAGAACTGAAGTGCTTTTGTGGGGAAATGGGTATAGTGAAAAGGAGTGCTTTTGCGGGGAAAGGGGTATAGTGAAAAGGAGTGCTTTTGTGTAAGAGGGCTTTTTTTCACTTACCGGGATAGTTTTTTTCAAGGGGGGGTTTCATTTAGCGTTATTTTTTTTCACTCCTGGCGCCATTTTTTTTTTTACTACTCAAGTTTTTTTTTATTTTTTATTACAATTGCTATTATGACAGTTTCACATGTCAAAATAAATAATACAATATATATATATATATATATATATATATATATATAAAGTATTGTAACACATTTTAGAAAATGTCATAATATGGTTCTAAAAACACAATAAATTTTACATTTCTAGTAAATCTAGTAAAAAATTATTATTTTACTTGTGTCTATTATGAAATTTTTGGTAAACTATCACAAATTTATATTTCTAATGACATCTTTAAAAAAATGTTGTAATAAATATGTTACAATATCATTAATTTCTAATACTGTTACAAAAGAACAATTAATAACTATGCACTTACTATATGAAATTAATGAGAAATGCACATCTTCTGAAGAAATATACATTACCTCTATTACATTTAAAATACATTAAGTACACTATGAATAAACACAATGTTATTCAATGGCAGATTTTAAAAACCTTGGAATTTGAAAAGCCCAGGTACGTTAACTTAGGCATTCTCATTGATAAATGAATTATATTCGTACATCTAATATCACAATCCAAAGACATACATATTTTCAATATCCAATACCAAAAAACCAAGAGCATTCCCTCACGGTAATTGTGATCCTATTCTACAATAGACGTAATTATTGTCCATTAATTCTTCTATTCCTTTTTTTTTTTGGTTAAAAAAAACCTAAATAAGGGCACATTAAATAGAAAAAATCCAAATAGATACATCTTTTCAATATCCAATACAAAATGACCAATAGCATTCCCTCATCAAAGAAGTAAAATTTCAGAATTTTACTTAGAACATGGATGAATTTACGGATGATTAATGATGTGATTTTGGATGAAATAATGGGGGAAATATGAAGTGAATCCCTTATTTATGAAGGAAAAAAGGATGTGAAAAAAGGAAAATGAAAGAATCGAAAAAACGACGTGAACAAAAGTTGGACATTTTCCTTAACCGTCGGCTAAACGTCGATTGGACGTCGGCTAACCATCAGTTATTTTTCGACCAAACACGAATTGACTTGAAAAAAAATATGTGGTGTATGTTTATCAGTAAATGGTCAACAGTTCATTGAAAATAGTAGAAATGGTGGTCGAACGGTTGTGAACAAAAAAGTTTAGTCAGAACACGAGGTGAGTCTCTTGAACCCCTAAAACCTTTTTCAAAGCTAGTGTGCTTTGTTTTTCCATAAAATGCTATGTTTTATACCATTTTGGAAATCCCAAAATATGTTTAAGGTTTATCTGAGCAAGAATTGTTTTTATGCCATTTTGGGCTTGAATAAACTTCATAATTGGCTTGGAAACCTTAACGGATGTTTAAAGTATGAATTTGTGAATTTAGTCCCTCTTGGATTAAATACTTGGAATTTTCAGAAAATGGTAATTTTAGAATCGGGTATTCATAAATTGACTAGAATGCCCTCATTGGAATGTTTTATGGAAATGTGTTTGGAAACTTCGATTTTAATCTTCTTTTGGGATTTGAATTCTAAATTTCTTGAAATAGGATCTTTTTGTATTTGAAAAATGATCCAAATGTCCTTATTAGAATGATTTATGAAAACATTTGGAATCGGGTATTTGGCAAATGATCAAAATATCCTTATTGAAACTTTTGTGAACACTTTTTAAATCGAGTAAGGGTAAAATAACCTGAATACCCTCAAAAAAAATCTTTTGGAATCAAGTATGGGTAAAATAACCCGAATATCCTTGAAAATGACATTTGTGATCGAGTACGGGGAAAATAACCTGAATACTCTTGTTTTCATGTGAGAAAAGAACTTTTTGCCCTGTTTTGACATAGTTTTGAAAAATGATCTCTCAATATGAGATTGACTTTGGAAAACGACATTTTGATCCCAAAAATTATTTTATTAGCCTGATGTGCCTATAGAATGAATTGATTGGCTCTACAGAGCCTATAAAAATTATTAACTGACTTACGAGTCAGTGGGATCAAATTTTGAAAAATAATATTTTGCCCCAACAATGTTTTTCTTGAAATGAAAAATGGTTTCCTGATGTACTCAAATACGAGCCTTTTTGAATTTGGAAACATGGTGAACAATATGAATATTGAATTCTTGATTTCTTAAACTTGACAGTTCTTGAATACTTGGTGTATGCACTAACTTGAATACTATGCACTAACTTGAATACTTGGCGCATGCACTAACTTGAATACTTGGCGTAAGCACTAACTCGAATACTTGGTGTATGCACTAACTTGAATACTTAGCGTATGCACTAACTCGAATACTTGGTGTATGCACTAACTTGAATACTATGCACTAACTTGAATACTTGGCGTATGCACTTACTTGAATATTTGGCGTAGGCACTAACTTAGCGTATACACTAACTTGAATACTTGGCGTATACACTAACTTAAATACTTGGCGTAAGCACTAACTTGATTCTCAATAGTACGTTACGGTGTATTTACCCTTCCGGTGATGTACAGTTGAGTGTTGTAGGCTGTGACTGAGCACAATGATACATGGTGCAGAAGGCAAAACCTTGTTAGCTTTGCATACAGGCTGACCTTCTGTTAGAGGAATGCTCGTGATGTGAAAATCGGGGCAATGATTTGAAATTGAAATAAAGTTTTTCAAAATTGACTTAGTTCTAAATAAACTCTTCTTTAAAGAGTTTTGGAATTGTTTCCAGTGAATAAACGAAATGCTTTCCCATAAAAGTTTTATGTACTCTATCTCTTTACTAAAGCACTAGCACACATGGGACTCACTGAGTGATTTTCACTCACACGTATGTTATCTCTTTTGAAAAATTCAGGATCAGAGGCGCAGCGAAAGCGCAGTGGACTCACAGAGGCTCATGCTATATCTTGAACCTGTTATACCTATGAGTGTATGTATCAGAAGTCAAATTCTTGTACTTTTCTATGTTGGAATAATTTTCACTGCCTTTTGAGTAAAGTTAGTTATAAAGACCCCTTATTTGAGCAATCAGACGGGGTGACATCCCACAAAGTTATAGCCCACTATGTTATGAAATATGGGGCATTACAAAGCATCTATAAATGCCACTGGGAAAAACCAGAAGAAGATCGCAAAAAAATGGAGAAGACAGAAGAGCCAGGCCAAGATATCAAGAAGCTAGCCACGTCTTTAGGCCATTTTTGGTAGAAGCCTCGGCTGGCCGCTTAGCATCAGGTCGTAGCTTGCTCTATTTTGGAGTGGGCCGTGAGCTAAGCCTAGCAAGGTCCACGGGTCGATCCTGATCAAGGGGGTAGCGATCCAGTGTGGCAAGTTCATGAAGACCACAGGAAAATTTATTATTTTTTCTTGTAATTTCCTTGCATTTTTCTTTTCCGTTTTGGGTCCTATGCCAGGCAAAGTTATTATTTTTTGCATAGTTAATATTCTTGAAATATTTTGCATGAAAAATAATATTAAGGGATTTAAGATTAAATAAGACCAATAATTAATTAATTAATGTGTTTAAATTTTCATTTGGACACTTAGGTTAAAAGAATAGAAAAGTATGAAAACGTTTACAGTTTTCTAGCATACTATTTTTTTTTAGCAACCTATGTGCACGTTTTCTCAAATACCAAAGTCTATGGAAATTTTTGACAAAGAAAAACATTTTTCTTTAATTAAATGGTTATTTTAACTTAGAAGAAAAAATGAATCCTTGGTTATTCTCTTAAAGGATTTTATCCTTGACATAGAGAATATTTTGAATTTAGATATTTTTGTGAGTTAAAAGGAACCATTTTAATTTATTTTTTTTCAAATAAAACTTTAGACCAAAGTCTCTTAAAAGTTTTAAAGGGAAATTTTTATATCATTAAGTTCTTAACTAGGTAAAATTAATCCATAGAAAATCTCTTAAAAGATTTTAATTTGACATAGAAGTTTATGGGGTTAGATATTTTACAAAAGTTGAGGAATACTTAATGGGATATTTTCAAAAGGACATTTTCTTGAAAATTTTTGTTTCAAAAGACTAAGTGAGAGAGGGGTTCCAACGGTCCCACATCTTCCATCATGGTCCTTATTAGAGATCGTGGATCTCCTCGCGTCACCCTGAGAGTGAACTCGTATAGGATGGGGATTCACAAGGACCCTGACCTAATAGAAGGACATAATTAATGCCCGAGACACGTACTGTGATCAGCCAACCTACATTGGAGGTCAGAGTGTGAGGATTGTCCATCGAAAATAAGAAGAAACGACCATCCTCTCAATGGAGTTATCTTCTGGATTATTACCTAGAAGGGTAGTCAATTGTGGCGGTCAACACACTTAGCTTAGGAAACTGTTAATCTTTCTAAGAAACTATGTCAGTTTTCCTAAGAGCTAAACTGATCATATTGAAGATAATAATAATAATGTTAACTATTATCAGTTTTAATACGAGGATAAAGTGTACAAATTATTTGTTTTTCACAAACTAAGAATTTTCTTTTATTTTCGACTTTTAGAAAAAGTTGGTGGAGGTTCTTTCAATCCTTTAGCCATTAGTCTCTATGAGAATAAGCTAACAAGATCAAACTATGTTAATTGGAAGAGGAACCTGGATATAACACTCATTGCAGAATATAAGTATGTCCTATACGAGACCTGCCCTGTAATCGGGAAGGGTTCTATCGAGGAAGAGCTAGAGGCGAAGAAGGCATGGAAGAAGAAAGACGAGATGGCTCATTGCTACATGTTAGCTTTCATGTCTAATGTGCTTTAGTCAAGACACGAATACATGGCCATTGCTTATGACATTAGCACATTATTAGTCACAATGCTCGCTAATAAGAGAAAGCTCACAAGGCAGAAGGCTTTTAGAATAATCATTAATACCAAGATGGCTAAGGGAGCACCAATCATGGAGCATATGCTCAAAATAATTGCTACTTTCAAGGAAGCGGAAGTCTTAGGGGCTGTAATTGATCTTGGGAGACAAATGGATATGGTTCTCAAATCTCTACCAAACTCTTTCACTCAGTTCAAGTTGAATTACAACATTTACAAGTTAAACATGGGTTTAACAGAGTTGATAAAGGAGTTGCACGTGGCACAGAATGTCATAAAGCCACAATCTAAGATAATGATTGCTAAGGCTCCTTCTTCAAGAATTGGGCCTAAGCCCAAAAAGTTCAAAAAGAAGAAAGAAAATGTAGTGGCCTAACCCAAGTCACAGCCCAAAGGCAAATGCTTCAAATGCGGAAAGAAGAGACACTAGAAAAATGAGTGTCCATATCTTCAGGTCAAGAAAAACCCCACAAGTAATGCTTATTATCTAGAGTTTGTATTAATAGTTAGATCAACTTCCACTTAGATTGTTCATTATGGAGCCACTGATTATATTTGTAACTCCTTGCAGGGGTTTGGGAAATAAGAAGACTCCAAAAGAGCAAACATGGACTACGCGTGGAAAATAGAGCATAAGTATGGGCCTAAGCAGTGGGAGAGTTGAAACTTCTTTTTTATTTTAATAATATAGTTTTTTTGAAGGATATTTTATATGTATTTGGTTTTAGATAGAATTTGATTTCAATTGCAAAACTAATAAATCATGGTTATTTTGTTTCTTTCTATTCTAGTATAATCATCAGTAGAAATAGAGAAGTTTTGTCTACTGGACATATGTATAGAAATTTATTCTTCATAAATCCTATTAACAATCAATTAAATAATGCTCAAAGTGAACCTTTAAGTAAGAAGAGAAATGACTCATATATTTGGCATATAAGGTTGGGTCATATTGACTCAATCAGGATTCAAAGGTTAATCTATAATATGTTTTTGGTTAATTAAGATTGGAAAGTTGGCCTCAGTATGAATCCTGCCTTATGGGAAAGATAGCCAAAAAATCTTTTACCCAAAAAAGTAGATAGAGCCAAGGAGATATTGGGCCTTATTCATACTGATGTTTGTGGTTTATTGTCTATACCAGCGAGAGGAGGGTTTGAGTACTTCATTACTCACAACTGATTGTACAAAATATGGCCATATTTACCTAATGAGGTGTAAGTTTGACAAGTTTAAAGAGTTTAAAGCTAAAGTAGAGCATCGAACTGGTAAATTAATTAAAATCTTACGATCAAATCATAGTGGAGAGTACCTTCTTGGTGAATTCAAGGACTACATGGTATATCATGTGATAATATCTCAACTCTCTGTGCCGGGGACACCTCTGCAGAATAGAGTAGCTGAGAGAAAAAACATGACATTGATGGAAATGGTTCAGGGCATGATGTCTCATGCTACTCTTCCAGTTTTTTTTTTTTTTTTTTTGGAATATACCCTGGAAACAGTCGTATATATTCTGAACTTGGTACCTTCCAAGTCAGTACCTAAGATGCCTTATAGATGTGGAATGGGTGTAAACCAAGTTTGAACCATCTCAAGATATGGGACTGTCCAATTTATGTTCTAATCAATAGAGACAAGCTTAAATCAAGATCAAAATTATGATATTTTGTTGGGTATCCAAAAGGAACAAATGGTGTTTATTTTTATTATCCCAAGGAGTAGAAAATACTGATAAGTACTAATATTAGGTACTTGGAGGATGATCAAAGTATATCCATAAAAAGGTTTAACTAGGTTGGAACTTGAGGAGAAGTTATCTTCTAAATCAACTTCTTCTGACCCAATTATAGAACAAGAAGAGGCACAGCCTCATGAACCTGCACAAAGGGAGCTTTGTCGTAATGGAAGGGAATCTAGGTTCCAAAAATATGGACTAGAGAGGTTTTTTATCTAGTCTCCAACCATCAGGAATAGGATCCTATTAGATACGAGGAGGCTATTACAGATGCTGATGCAGACCTATGATATGAAGCAATGAAAGTCAATATTAAGTTTATGTATTTCAATCAGGTTTGAAATCTTGTAACTTCACGTGAAGGGATAAAACCCATTAGGTGTAAGTGGGTATATAAAAGGAAAAGAGGTGCAGATGGGAAGATGAAAATTTTCAAAGCTAGGCTTGCAATAAAAGGATATACTCAAAAAATGGGAATCAACTATGAAGAAACATTTTCCCCAATAGCCATGCTTAAATCTATCTATATCCTTCTTGTTATCACATGTCACTATAACTACGAAATATGGCAAATGGATATTAAGACGGCCTTTCTTAATGACTATCTTAATGAAGACATCTATATGCCCCAACCAGAGGGCTTTATTACTAAAGACTAGAAACATATGGCTTATAAGCTTAAGAAAAGCAGGCATCGAGAGTATAAAACATTTGTTTTGATGAGGCTGTAAAGTCTGATGATTTCACTCAAAACGAGGATGAACCATATGTGTAGAGAAAATTAGAAGGCATTAATGTAGTTTTTCTTATGTTTTATATGGATGATATTCTACTCATTATGAATGATGTACGGACATTGTCATATACTAAGGTTTGGTTGTCTAGTCAATTTAGTATGAAAGATTTAGGAGAAGCTAACTACATTCTTGGCATTAAGTTTTTTAGAAATATGAAGTAGAGAATGTTAGGTTTATCCCAAGCTACATACATTGACTAGATGTTGGCTAAGTTCAGCATAGACTTATGCAAGGGAGCTCTAATCCCTTGTAAACATGGGTTGCCTCTTTCTTCAAAAAACTGTCCTAAGTCTCAAGAAGAAAAAGACAAGATGAGTAGGATTCCCTACGCTTCGGCTGTGGGAAGTCTCATGCACGTCATACTGTGTACTAGGCTAAATATTTGTTTTGTTGTAAGCTTAGTCAGTAGATATCAGTCAAACCTCGGAGATATTCATTGGCAAGTGTAAAGCATATTCTCAAGTATCTTAAAGGAATGAGAAATTATATGCTGGTTTACAGGGCTGATGATTTGGTTTCTATAGGATACACAGACTCAGACTTCCAGGCGGATAAAGATGAGAGAAAATCTACTAGTGGATATGTCTTCACCTTGTCTGAAAGAGCTATTTCATGGAGGAATATTAAGTAATCTTGTATTGCTAACTCAATCATGGAAGTTGAGTATGCGCTAGCTTCGGAGGCATCCAAAGAAGCAGTCTAGCTCTGAAAGTTCCTTATAGAACTAGGGGTCATGCCACAAATAAACAAGCAAATTGCGTTGTGTTGCGACAACACAAGCGCAATCTCTGTTAGTGTTATGCCCTAGAGGTAATCACTTGTACGTTATATATGACACATTTTATTTTAATAAAAGACATTATTTATCTTACAGTTTCTTTTGTTTACTTTTATGTAATTTAACTGTTAGATAAAGTCCATAGTACAACACTGTGTTAAGGAGATCATGATATGAGATTCCTACTTCACTGTATAGTGTTAGTACTTAAATAGTCTCAAGTCGTAGTATTAATGAGACAGGACATCATCAATGCATTAAGACTAGCATGTGTTAAACTTCCTGATTTAATTAGGTGGTGGTTCTCATATCTGTAAGTATTGGGATACTCAAAGTTAACACGTGGATGCTTGTTAATAGAACAAATTCATTAGATGACCTAGCTATGAGATAATCACATAGATAACTATTGAGTACTAGTGATATAATCTTAATATAGTAAACGTGCAAGTCTCCTTAGACTTGAGATCTCCAAGGTACTTTGTTTGCTGAGCATTGTGCTTTGATTCCAATCTCTGGAGTTTGATCGAGGGCTGCCTATGGGATGGATATTGGATATATTGTGAGGTAAACGAAAGTGATTGAGAGGGTCAATAAAGGATTCACCACTCCTAATAGTAGGGCGAATATCTCATGGCCACTTGTAGGAATTACTACTCAAGAAGTCATTAGCCAAGGCGATTGTGTATTGAAAATAGTTCCAATTGATACACATCTAGAGTAGTGGGTTTCTAGTATAAGTACTATTATATTTGGGCCAAAATTAATATATATTATAGAGGGAGTTGACACTAATTCCGTACTCCAAATCGAATGAGATATTGTATGGTGAAAAGAGTTAATTGCATTGTAGTTTGTTATTGAATGGTTCATGTCAAGCCACTTGACTTCCTGGACTCTTAGGTGGTCATAATGTGTTGCTAGATACTGCTCATGATCTGGGAATATGGGTTTATTAATTGATGAATTAATAAACCAATTTTGATTAAAATTAATATGATTAATTCTAATTAATTATGGATTATTAATCTCAAAGACATTTGGATTAATTAATGTTCGCTACCAGTTGATAGGGAAATCTAATAGGTCACACACAATAGAAGATTATATACTCAAGATGTTATTTGATAACATAGTGGGGTTAATTGCGAGAAAGAGAAGTTGTTGTAGACAAATTATAATTAGTTATAATTTATTATCCAAATTATAATTGAGAGAACTTGATATTTCCAATTACAATTAGGGAATTCTAACTGTTTTAGAATTCTCAGATGAAGTATTTTCAATAGGATTTTTTCGTGATATATTGAGGATATATGCACGAAATTCCTATTAGGGTAAGACACACGAAAACACTCCAAAACCCTAGGGCAACTCACGGCATTCTCTTCTCTTCTCTCTTTCGTTTTTTTCTGAAAAACAAGACTAACCCTACCTGCCATTATTATTTCTACTAGAACAGAAAATCTTGGTATTTGAGTGTGATCCTCCGTATGGATTTCTGTTAGAGGTAATCACACACCATGATTATAGTGGTTGGACGTTCAACTCTCGTGGTATTTGATCAAGAGGATTGTTGGATCGCGCCTCGACTTGAAGAAGGAAAAATTTTGTTTTTCAAATGCTTAAAGAAAGGTAAAGATGTTACCTTTGCTCTCTCTATATATCTTGTTTTCCACACATATTCGGTTCCTGGGATGGTATCTTGTTCTTATATTTCCGCTGCGCCATATATGATATGCGTGAGATACCTAACAGTCTCGCAATCCAAAGAATCGAGGAACCAAAAGAAGAGGAAGCATATAGAGAGGAAGTACCACATGATTCAAGAATTTATTCAAAGATGAGAAGTCATGATGGAACAGATAGCCTCGAAGAACAATCTTTGATATACTATAGTTGAGATTCTATTGTAAAACTAATATACTTGTATGTTAGATATATATTAAAGCTTAAAATATAAATGCAAAGCATGCATATAGCCATCACAGAAACTAAAAACACAGAACACAATGGAAGATTTTTTTTTTTTTTTATACCTCTGCACTTTGATAATTTCTTTGGCTCTGAAGAAGTCGACTGAACCATAGGGATCTCTCCTGGACTTATTAATGCTTTTGGTTCAAATCCCGCTATCCTTCTACTCCTCCTTGGCATGAATGCACAAGCTTTTTGCATACTCAGAATATTCCTCTGCCTAAACCTTGTTGGTGAAACAATTCAGGCAAGAAAACATAGTCACAATCTTTCTTGATTCTCTGCTATTAATTAGCAGTATCAAGAGGAGGAAGAAGAAAACGAGAGAAAAAAAAAAACAAATGACTTGAAGGATATTTTTCTATTCACAGTAGTATATTCACCATATACTTGGTTTTCTCCTGAAAACAAAAAACACTGGGGTTCTAGTATTTCAAAACACCCGAACGCTATCAACAAAAGATGTTTAGCTATCACTAAACTCTTCTGTTCTGTAAATAAAAATAAAAAAAAAAACCTTTTGGTCCAGGCTATTGGGCCATAAATATTATTATTTATTTTCCTTAGACTTAATGAGCACATAAAAAATAAATCTTAATTATTTATTTTTTGGACTTATAAAAATAACCTAATAAATAATTAATGAGTCTAAATAGACCAAAATAATTATTCAAGCCTTTTATCTAGTTTAGACCCAGGTTAATTTTTTCAATTATTTAATCTGGATTTCGACCCTGAATAATTAATTAACCAATTAAACCATATAATAATTTTAATTTGATTTCTCTCGACCTTTTATTTTATTCCAGTCTAATAATAAATTAGACTTTCTGAATAAAATAAAATCCTCTTTAATCAAGACCAGTTCCTTAACCCAAAATTAATTAGGACTTACGAGCTATTCCGAGGACCAAAAAAACACATTGTCTTAGCTACTAAAATAACTAAAATACCCTTGCCATATAAATAGCTATATTTTATATTTTAAAAATTTTCTAATATCATCATAAGGAAATATTGACCCCAAGGACAATGCTGCGTTAGCAATGTCTCTGACCTACAAGTGTAATGATTAAAATACTCATCTACACATCGTCATACATTTAGAAAGGAAGAAGTGTACTAATATCTCTCGAAAAGACATCTACCATCCTTAAGCTTCTAGTCCAATGATCCATGACTTCTTGGAATATTTTCGCTTTCCAAGGGAGCTACCCTAAAGCAAATATCCAAGTCATGTTCCCCAGAGTCTTGGATATTTAGATCATTCAGATAGCCACAAGGGCAATATAGCATAGAAGCTATCTTGTACAAATCTATCTTAACTAACTAGTTACATATACCTAACATATAAATATATTAGTCCTACAATAGAATCTCAACTATAAAACATCAAAGCATACGTTTCTAGCTTCGTCAAACCACCAACTCATACCTAAGCTATAGAGTATAAATCCATGCTGTAGCAGTAGTAGTAATCCAGGTTTCTACCATATAGTACTTTTAAAAACTTCTACTACAGGTCCAGTTCTATATATTCGAAATACGCTTATATTATGAAATGAAAAGACTACTCATTGGCTAAAGGTAAGCCATTCCACATTTAGAATTCATAACACAATAACCTTACCATGATGAGATTCTCATACTCATCATTTGATTAAGAATGATAGTTTATGTGTTAAGTAACCTATGGTTCATACCTTACTGTGAAAGACCTCCAATCACATGAACCATTTACTTAAACACATTGGGTCTTTTTCAGCAAAATTGTGCACAAAAGTAATGAAAAATTCACAAACAATTTCTGAGAACAATACTCTTATTAATACAAATCAAGATTACATCAGAAACCTAGTCTACGAGGGCATACATACCAAAAATCTCCCACTTACACTCTAAGACTAAGTAAGTCTACAGGTGCCTAATCCTATAGCATCTAAGTGTCTTCTAAAGACTCTCTCAGCTAAAGGTTTGGTGAAAGGATCTGCTAAATTGTTCTCCGAGGTAATTTGTCCCACCATGACTTCCCGTCTCTAGATGAAATCCCGGATCAGGTGGTATTTCCTCTTAATATGCTTCCTCCTTTTGTGATTTCTGGATTCTTTGGATTGTGAGACTCTGTACCAGTGTTGTTGTAATATATCACAATTGGCCTGTCCATCTGTGACATGACTCCAAGTTCTAAAAGGAACTTTTGGAGCTAGACTACTTCCTTGGATACCTCTGAAGTTGCCATATACTCAGCTTTCATTGTTGAGTCAACAATGCAAAATTGCTTAATACTCCTCTATAAAATAGCCCCTCCAGACAAGGTGAAGATATATCCACTAGTGAATTTTCTCTCATCTTTATCCGTTTGGAAGTCTGAGTCTGTGTCTCCTATAGGAACCAAGTCATCAACCCTGTAAACTAACATATAATCTCTCGTTCCCTCAAGGTACTTGAGAATATACTTTATAGCTTGCTAATAAACCTCCCCGGGGTTTAACTGATATCTATTAACTAAGCCCACAACAACGCAGATATCTGGTCTAGTGCACAACATAGCATACATGAGACTTCTCAAAGCTAAAGTATATGAAATTCTACTCATCCTGTCATTTTCTTCTTGAGACTTTGGACAGTCCTTTGAAGAAAAAGACAACCTATATCTGCAAAGAATTAACGCTCCCTTGAATAAGTCCATGTTGAATTTGGTCAGCATCTTGTCAATGTATGTAGCTTAGGATAATCCTACCATTCTCTACTTCCTAATTCTAAGAAGCTTAATCCTGAGAATGTAACTAACTTCTCCCAAGTCTTTCATACTGAATTGACTAAATAGCCAGACCTTAATAGATAACAGTATCAATACATCACTCTTAATGAGTAGCATGTCATCCATATATAGTATAAGAAAAACAACATTTATGCCTTCCAGTTTCCTGTACATACATGATTCATCCTCATTTTGAATAAAATCGTAAGACTTTACAGTCTTATAAAAAAAATATGTTCCATGCTCTGGATGCCAGCTTAAGTTCATAAATGGATTTTTTTTAAGCTTACAAACCATATGTTCCTGACTTTCAGCAATAAAGCCTTCCAATTGGAACATATGGATGTCTTCACTAAGATAGCCATTTAGAGATATCATCTTAACATCCATTTACCATATCTTGTAGCCATAATGACATGCAATGGCAAGGAGAATACGGATGGATTTAAGCATGGCTATCAAGGAAAAGGGTTCCTCATTGTCGATACTTTTTTTATGAGTGTACCTTTTGGCCACAAGTCTAGCTTTGAAGGTTTTCACATTCCTATCCGATCCCCTCTTCCTCTTGTATACCCACATACATCTAATGGGTTTTATCCTTTTAAGTGAAGCTACAATCCTAAACTTGATTAAAGTATATAAACTCAATTTCGGCTTTCATTGCTTTATGCCATAGGTTTGCATCGGCATCAGAATAGCCTCCTCGTATCTAGTAGAATCTTATTCCTAATGGTCGGAGACTAGGTCAAAAACTTCTCCAGTCCATCTTTCTAGAACCCTAGATACCATCCCACTATAACGCGACTCCGTTTGTATAAGTTCCTAAGGCTGCGCCTCTTCTTGTTCTATAATCGAGTTAGAAGAAGTCGATTAAGAAGATAACTTCTCCTCGAGTTCCAATCTTATTGAACTTTTAGTGGATGTGGTTTGATTATGCTCTAAGTATCTAGTATTAGTACTCACAAGTACTTTTTGCTCTTTGAGATGATAAAAGTAACCACCCTTTATTCCTTTTGGATACCCAACAAAATAGCATAATTCTGATATTGGTTCTAACTTGTCTCCCTTGATCAGTACATAATCTGGACAATCCCATATCTTGAGATGATTTAGACTTAGCTTCTGGACAACCCCATATCTTGAGATGATTTAGACTTAGCTTATGCCCAGTTCATATCTCATAGGACATCTTAGATACTGACTTGGAAGGCACCAAGTTCAGAATATATGCCACTATTTTTAGGGCATATCCCCAAAAAGACACCAGAAGAGTAGTATGAGATATCATGCTTCGGACCATTTCCATCAATGTCCTATTCCTTCTCTCAGCTACTCCGTTCTACTGAAGTGTTCCTGGCGCGGAGAGTTGGGATACTATCTCATGATGTATTATGTAGTCCTTGAATTCATCAAGGAAGTACTCTCCACTACGATCCGATTGTAAGGTCTTAATTAGTTTACCTGTCCGACACTCCACTTCACCCTTAAATTTTTGTAAACTTGTCAAAAGAGTCAGACTTGCATCTTATCAGGTAAACATAACCATATTTAATACAATCATCTATAAAGGTGATGAAGTATTCAAACCCCCCTTCTTGCTGGTATAGATAAAGGACTACACATATCAGTGTGAACAAGACTCAATATCTCCTTGGCCCTATCCGCCTTTTGGGTAAAGGACCTTTTGCTTATTTTTTTCATAAGACAGGATTCACACTGAGGCCAATTTTTCAATCTCAATGAACCCAATGACCCATCATAGATTAACCTCTGAATCCTGATTGAGTTAATATAACCCAATATTAGATACAAAAAATATGAATCATTAACATTGGTCTTTCTCTTCCTATTTAAATGTTCAGATTGAGTGTTGTTATTGTTAATGGGATTTATGAAGAAGAGATTTCCATACATGTGCTCAGTACATAAAACTTCTCCATTTTTACTGATAGTTATATCAGAATGGAAAAAAAATAGAATATCCTTGATTTATTATAACCAATCAAAGGATTAGTGCCTGTAAAAAATTAGCATATTTGTATAAGTTTCTAAACTTAATTATTCAATTTATAAACCCTAATCCTACCATTAATGCTAGGGGTATTTTGATCATTTTATAAAAAGTCAAGTTAACACGTAGGATTCTATAGTTAAATCCTATATATCTTTCCATCAATGTTCATGTGAAGAAATAGGTCAAAAAGAGTATTTCACCCCCTCCCACCTCCTCCTAAAATGTCTTATTTTAGTTTAGGGACTTATTTGCTTCTACATTTCAATTCTTTTACCATTTTCAACTCCATAGACTTCTATAATCCTCTACAAGTCATTTAAAATGTCAACTCTTAATCACCTTCTGGTATCTCACTTCTTTTTTAGTGATTTCCTTATGCGCCACTCATCTCATAAAATTTCTTTCAGAAGGGGTCTAAATTAATTCAATTCTTCACAAGAACTCTATAATCTATCACTAAAGTAAAATTCTATTATATATATAACCTTCCTAGGTCAAATTCCCAAAATATCCTTAGGCATCGTTTGATTGGCACATGAGAAAGTAATGTTATGAAATATAAATTTTATAAAAATGAATACACAAAAAATGATTCTAAATAAATTAATTCTTTTATTTAGAAGATTTAAAAAATATGGAAGGAAAGTAATTTAAGGTATTTTTTAATATTTAAAAATAAAACATTATACATCTGAAACTTTTAAATTATTTTTAAATATTCTCATATTATTGTACAATTTAATATTATATATATAATATTCCTTTCAAATGGTCATGTTAAATATAAAGAATGTTCTTATATGTTTAAATACAAACTATTTTATTTTATTCGATACTATAATTACTTTATATTGAGTTCTAATTTTAATGTTAATAAAAAAGTAGTTAATTATTATCAAACTAAAATGTTTATAAAAATTCAATAAATTTTCTTTTTATGTAAGTTATACAATCATGATATGATTTTTTAACTAGAAGTTTATAATTGTTTTACTTGAAGTGTTTGAGCCTTTTAAGTTTTAAAGAAAAAAAAGTTCGTATAGTTAACAATATAGAAATTTTTAATATTACTGGGTTAGGAGAGGTGTAAGGAAAGAAAGATAAGTTATGAGGAATATATAGATATGAATAAATCTTCTATTTTATCCTAATATTTAAAATTATTTTTATTTTTATTGTTAGAATAATTAGAAATAAATCATAATACCACCTTTTAGAAATGATTCATTTTTCAAGGATTTTGCATTTATTTTTCCACATCTCAGGAATTAAATTCTTTTCCAAAACATAAATAATGAACCAATGTTAGGTTTTATATATAAGAAATTTGATTACTTTCTCACATCACTTTCATCGACAATCAAACGGAGACTTAAAGTACTTGGATTAGGTTAGTTCATCATAAATATATCTAAAGCTTCTCGTTGTTCAAACTTCATTCCTAATCCATTATTCAACATCAAGAATCAAATAGATCGTCATCAGTATTTTTTTTTACCTTCCTCAAAAGTTCTTAAACTTCCTCTTGGAAAATTCTTATCCAAAGTTCAAAATCGTTGTTAGCTACTGTGAACTAACGTATCCAATAAGTAAATTTAACTTCCAATAACACTTGCGTAATTTAATTAACAATTCATAAGTAGAAAATAAAAAAAATTCTATTCTAGCCCTAGACTAGTTCCAATTTTATCTAAAATGGTAATTTAAAAACCCTAGAATTTCAACACTCAAATTGATACAAATTAAATAATGAAAAAATTTTATCTAACATGATTAACCAATATTTATTCAACAGGTTTCAACAAAACATCAAAACAAAGCAAGAACATTTCAAGACAAAGTGGGCCAAGGAGTCTTGGCCTAGAGAGGAAAAGTAAGGGATTTAACCCCTTTTTTTTTAACGTTTAAATGGTTGGGTAATGAGCGCTTGAAATTAGATTGAAATCTTGTGTAAAATGAGTCATTTTTCTAGGTTATTTAGGTGATTATTCAAAGAGGAAAATGAAGGAAAAATAGGGAGGAAGGTAGGGATAGAAATAGACCAAAATTTTATCACGAGCCTATGGCTTGGTCTGGTTTATGCCTGGCCTGACTTGAACCTATTTAAAAAATAGGTCAGGCTTAGACTTAAAACTATGCATGTTTAAATAAATAGATTAGGTCTGTTTAGTTAAAGACTGGCTTGAAGCATACTGGGCCTAACCTATATATATCCTATTTATATTGTATATTATTTATATTAATATTATATATTATTGTCATGCGCACAATTAAATGTATCGACAATATTTTGAAGAATGTTAAGAAAAAAGGTGAAAGACTAAAAATGTGATCAGATGAATTTCGAGTATATTAAAAGGAATGAGATCATAAATCGATGTAAGAATATTGGAAGAAAAAAAAAACTTGTCACTACCTCATAAATGCCAATGAAAAACACCAAGGAATTAGATCATTGTATCCTATTGACAAAAAAAAAAAAAAAGAAAAAGAAAAAGAGAGAAAGCAAAATCTAACTAGAATAAAGAAAGGAAAGGAAAATGAGAAGAGAAAAAAGGGTATAATTTAAGCAAATGATATGGATTTATTGAAAAAAAAATATGATTTAATTATTTGCTAATAATAAAAATTAAACCAAGGTCCTGCATTTTACTCCAAAGGAAGGGGACGGCACAAAAAATTTCTCCCTCTCTCACTTATTATTAAAAGAAAATTTCAATAAATCAAAATTTGATAGTAAAATACATATTAAAAAATAAATTATTAAAAAAAAATTGTTTACCTCATTTCCACCTCGTAATATCATATCATGGGTTAAACATTTATTTTTTTTTAAAAGAATCATTTTATATAGAAAACTAAAAATTTGCATGTAGATTAAGTATCATCTGATATTTTCAATGTTTTATTCCCTTTATAGTAAAATTTGACATTCAAATTGAATTCAAACTTGAATTCAAGCCCTATAAAATTTGATTCGATTATTTTAGGGTTTGATTCGATTTAATTTGATTCGAACACACTCCTACTTGTCTACGCTCGTTCAAGACCTAATCCAATCATAAAAAAAACAAAAAAAAAAAAAATTAGGGGCTGGTGCGGGGAGGACTTCTTCAACCATGTCCCCCGGTGACCTCTCACATCCAACCACGCGTCGACTTCCCCAACTTAAGTCTTGCACAGCCGATGGGTCCCATTGTCCTTTCTCTCGCCTTTTAAATTCTCCCTCCCTTTCTCATCTCCGCCCCTCTCTCTCTCTCTACATCCATGGTCTCTCGCTTCAGCCTCCGCTAGGTACGTTCACCATATAATACATTCATTCAATCATCATTCCCATTTTCCTCTCTCTCTTGCTCCCTCCTTCTCATCTTCACCTTTTCTTTTCTGTTCAACGTTTCCACATAAATGCTTCTGAAACCTGCAGGCAAGGCTGGCTCTTCTTCATCCATGGTTTTTGTTTCTCAATCCCCATTGTAAGCTCTTTCAATCTTTGATTGCATATATTTCTGATTATTTATGCTTATATTCCCAAATTATACTATGTTTTTACCTGTAATCCATCTCTCTGATTCCGACAGAGAGATGCATACGAGTACATATATGTGTTTATGTGTGTTTGTGCATGTTTATGGAGGCTATCGGATACGAGTTCATGCATATGCGCGTGTTTATCGACGAGTGTATGTGAGTGTTGGCGTGCGTAAATATAGGTTTTTGTGTATGAGAATATGATGTGAATTTGTTTTTGGGAAACAGAGAGTACCGAAGGTAGGCTAGCTAGCAAAGAGGAAGGGCGAAGAGAAGAGAAGATAGAAGAAAGAAGAAAAATGTCATCGGCCGCCGGGCAAGAGTCCGCCGGGCCGCAGTCGTCATTGACGAGGCGGCCGTCGCGAAGTGCAGCTACCACCACCTTCTCAATGGAGGTCTTTGACAATGAAGTGGTTCCGTCTTCCCTCCAGTCCATCGCTCCCATCCTTCGAGTAGCTGCCGAAATCCAAAACGAGCGCCCTCGCGTCTCTTATCTCTGTAAGTTCGCATTTTCTCTGTACACGTTATATATGGATATATTTTCTAGAAGTTTGCGTATTTGATAAGTAAACATTATTATGTATCCATAGGTCGGTTCTATGCGTTTGAGAAGGCCCACAGGTTGGACCCGACGTCGAGTGGACGAGGCGTTCGGCAGTTCAAGACAGGTCTCCTTCAGCGATTAGAGCGGGTATGATTTTGTCAAAACTTTCTTCATTCTTCTCAATGTGTAAGTGTAGATAGAGATGTAGTACGTAATTACCCAAGCAAAAGCATAGATGTGAAATTGGGGCGGGAAGTGCGATGAGTTCTGAAAGAAAGGGATGCCTTAGCCATTTAGACGATGGGAAATGGCAAAAGTGCTTAAATAGGCAATAATAATCGCTTGTTGTTATTATTGTATATATTCTTCTTTCCCAAATTCGTCGTTAGGAGGTCCAACCTCGGGATATTGTATTGTTTTCTGCTCCATTTTCAGTCATGAGTTATGTAAAAATCCTCTTACTATTACTTTGAAACCAGAACAAGCAATGACGTCCTCTGCACTACTTTTATAAATTCGAAGAAGGATTTTTAAATTTTTCCTATCTCGGGAAAAATATATGTACACCTCCACGCATTTCTACGTGTAGAGACAGAGATAGGAGGGAGAGGGCAAGTGAGAACTATATATTTGTTAATGATGGAGATGGTGAACGTTATTTGGAAATTCTCTGCAAAAAACAACAAAGCAAAAGGTAACGAAAAATTGCCCGGGGTTTTGGAGGGTGCATTATGTTGAACCTACTGCAAAGTAATTTTGATAAGTAATTGCATTTCTTGGGTAATCACGGAGAGTTGATTAGAATAAACTACAGGTTAATAAAGCTGGGGTGAGATTCTGAATGACTTCGTTGGTTATTGCTAATTGCTTATATACTATGTGCGCGCTCACTTTCGCCCCTTTCGCATCTTTGTATTGTTTTTTACTTTGGACAGGTTTTTCTAGAATAACTTGACATTATTTGATTCAGGTCTCTATTTTTCGTTGTTTGTTAGATAATTCAGCATGAACTGTCGGTATCCTGTTACGGGTGTAACTTACTAACATTGAAGCCTCCTGATTTTCTGGAGGGCACTCTCTTAAAACTAACATACAAGAAATCTTCTATGCAGGACAATGCGTCAAGTCTTGCTTCGAGAGTCAAAAAGACCGATGCTAGGGAGATTGAGAGCTTCTATAAACAATACTATGAGCAATATGTTGTGGCCCTTAACAAGGGTGAACAAGCTGATAGGTACAGGAATCTTTTTCTGGTATTATTCTTGTTTAAGCATGCACTCCTCCTTCAATCTGAATTCATATGGTGGTACAATATTTCAATTAACAGAGCTCAGCTGGGAAAGGCCTATCAGACTGCTGGAGTGCTTTTCGAAGTGCTTTGTGCAGTTAACAAGACTGAAAAAGTTGAGGAAGTTTCTGCTGAGGTCAGTATGTGTAGAAGTTAATTGTCTAATTACTGATTCTGAATTTAGCTTATACGTTTTCTGATCCTAGCATTAGAAGCTCAATAATGTCATTTTACTTGTTACAAGTAGATTATGGCAGCTGCAAATGATGTCCAAGCCAAGAAGGAAATCTATGCTCCTTATAACATTCTTCCTCTGGATTCTGCTGGGGCCTCACAGTCCATCATGCAGCTTGAAGAGGTAACCGAGCTGCCTTGACTATTACTGCAGGAAGACCAGTATATGCAATTTCCTTATTTTTTATAGGACAGAAATCACAATATAGGACTCTTTATGCACCAGGTTAAAGCTGCTGTTGCCGCTCTTTGGAACACACGAGGCTTGAGTTGGCCGGCCTCATTTGAGCAGCAAAGACAGAAATCAGGGGAATTGGACCTTCTTGATTGGCTTCGGGCCATGTTTGGCTTTCAGGCATGTACTTTGATATAGACAATAAGATTAAGATTCTCACTCTGGTCATCAGAAAGGCAATAGTTTGTCAATGCAATGTTTTGATGTCTGCAGAGGGATAATGTCAGGAACCAGAGGGAGCATTTAATCCTTATGCTTGCAAATATTCATATAAGGCTAACACCGAAGCCTGAGCCACTTAACAAGGTATATGATACTCTATCTTGTAAGACTGCAAATATGTAACAATAATAGAGAAATAACTAGCTTTTTGTCATTCATTCTCATAGCATGATTTTTGGCGTATAATATCTAAATATATTTTGTCATTCCTTCTGAATTCAGTTTGAACCTTGAAAAAGGACTCAAATCTCCGGTATTATATGTTGTGCATCTATACTTTTCCACACTTCTAGACCTTCTGTTCTCATTTATTTTAGTTATACTAAGCTTCTAGTTGATTTGGACGCATCAGTACTGTTCCTTGGTCTACTTCTTGCAGTTTTTCTAAGATAATTGGTCCTTCGTGTTATTTTTGTTCTTTTTGTTTTTCCAATTTTGTGTACAAGATTGCACATGAAACTTACTGTTCTTTTGTAGCTTGATGACCGTGCAGTTGATGCGCTCATGAACAAGATTTTCAAAAACTACAAAACTTGGTGCAAATACTTGGGACGAAAACACAGCTTAAGGTGAGGTGTTTTCTTATGTTTTATGCTTCCACTTAATCTCATTCCTATCCTCATTTGACTCTATTTTTCTGAGATAAAATGTGTAACTCTTGTTGCCTCTAGGTTGCCTCAAGGGCAACAGGAGGTGCAACAAAGGAAAATACTTTACATGGGTCTATATCTTCTGATATGGGGGGAAGCTGCTAACGTACGCTTCATGCCAGAGTGCCTGTGCTATATATTTCATAACGTAAGCGGTTCATTCGACTCTACATTTTCTTTCATTCATTCATTCATGAACTTTTGCATGTACACCTCAATGGTCCTTATGACGGCTCTGAAAACTACTTTCAGATGGCTTATGAACTTCATGGTCTTTTAGCTGGAAATGTCAGCATTGTCACTGGAGAAAATATCAAGCCTTCTTATGGTGGGGATGATGAATCTTTTCTCCGGAAGGTCATAACCCCAATATATCGAGTGATAGAAAAGGTACTCCTGTACATAGCATGCATAATAGTTTCTCAGAGATTAATATGCTTGTCTTAGAATTTATATATTGTATCTTGAACTACTGTAGGAATCCAAAAAAAGCAAGAATGGAAAAGCTCCACACTCAAGTTGGTGTAACTATGACGATCTAAATGAGTACTTTTGGTATGAGATTGAAGAAACTTTGAAAAGCTCAATCATGCAAACATTGGTTTTTATTTTCTTCATTTTCTTTCAGAGCATAAAATAACCAATGTTCTTTAGGTCATCCAATTGCTTCTCTTTGGGTTGGCCTATGCGAGATGATGGTGATTTCTTCAAATCAACACGAGATGTGGCACAAGTTTGTTTTCTGTTTGAGCAGTTGTGTTGCTTCATGTAGGATTTTTTATTATTTTTTTTGCTGCTTTTTCACTTAACATGAGTAATATGTCAGGGAAAAGGAACTTCTGCTCCAAAGCCTGGAAATACAGGCAAATCCTATTTTGTTGAGACCAGAACATTTTGGCATACCTTTCGAAGTTTTGACCGTCTATGGACATTTTTCATACTCGCTCTTCAGGTATCTGATTCAAGCTGAAAAAGATGTTATTGCAGCATATTCTTCTGCTCCTTTTCTTGTGCTTGTATCATGGTTGATACTGTGATTATTTTGTTGCAGGCCATGGTCATTATTGCTTGGAGTGATATCTCCTTGTTTGATTTCTTCCAGAAGGACATCTTGTATAATGTGTCCAGCATTTTCATCACAGCAGCCTTTCTACGTTTCCTTCAGAGTATGTATTCCTATTTTGATACTGTAAAAATAACTTTGAGGCTTACATTTGAAGTTGTTCTTCATTTTTGTCAAATATTCTTGTGCAGCGACAGATGTTATTTTTTCTTCTTCCTCTGATTTAAATCTTTTTAGCCATATGTACTGAATGTGTGTGTGTGTGTGTGTTTTATATATTTATACATTCATTTTTTCCCTAAATGTCATAAACATTGATGAACCAGCAATATTTTGTATCATGGCACCCTTATCATTTCTTTTTCTTTCACTATCCATACCTAACTATTTGGTTCAAGGTTCATGGTCCTCTGTTCTGTACTCAGTTACTGATTCTCCAAATAATTTGCAATCTAAAAATATTGATTGAGAGTGTAGCAAATTGAAGCATACGTGGCAATTCCTTTTATGAAATATGGATGTCATTATGAACAAAATATAGGTAAAGGATGTGGGCTGTTGTGACAAAGGACTACGTAACATGAATTCTCTGTTATTGTTGTATACAAAGCTGGGCCTAGCTTGTGACATTTATGCATGATTTGAATGTGAAAAGGGTCAAATCAGAATTGGGTGATTAAGTGATGTAGGTGAGAGAAGCACGGAATGATTCCAGAAGGAAGCCCATAATTGTTCTTCTTTTACCACAAAACTCTCTCCAACAATTTCATGAGCCAATCTATTATATTTGTTATTTGATATTAGGAATAGATGTTTTAGATCATCAACGTAGCTAGAGAACTCGCATTTTCATGATATCATGCATGAATACATCTGATGAATAAATGCAGTTGGCTCACAAGATTAGTGAAAAGTAATCATGGAAATGGGAAAGAGAACATAATCAGTGACAGCTACCATATAGTAGTTACATTTCACTTGAATTATTGGCCCATATCAACTCTCTTTCATATCTGCATTTCAGGAACCATTTAGTATTTTCTTTCTTGGAGCAGAAATTTGGTGCCCTCATTGTTTTCCTTGCCTTTAGTTGTATCTGTGTGTCAAACATTCGATTCAAAATACTTAATGTACTCAAATATGTTCATCTTACTGGCTCTACAGGCTATATACATGGTAGAGGTATATTTTTATTTATTTTAAATATCCAAGTTTTAGTTGCAAATCGCTGGAACATCTTAATTGTGAAGTTAACAATTCTAATATCTGTACTAGGTATATTGGACTTTATATTGAACTTTCCGGGGTGCCATAGATGGAGATTCACAGATGTATTGAGGAACATTCTCAAGATAATTGTCAGCCTTGCTTGGTCCATTATCCTTCCAATATGCTATCTCCATCAGAACAACTCCATTTCATTTGGCAACATCAAAGATTTGCTATCATTCCTTGATAGATTTAGGGGCATTCCTCCTTTATATATGGTAGCTGTGATCATATACCTGCTGCCAAATTTGCTGGCTGCAATTCTGTTCATTTTCCCGATGCTCCGCCGCTGGATTGAGAACTCAGACTGGCTTATTGTAAGGTTTCTGCTTTGGTGGTCACAGGTATGGATGTCTTTTGCATTTTCTTCACTTAAAACTAGGCAAGGTTTTTCCAGTCCTTTTGGTTCTTCAAAAATGCCATGCGTCCTCTTTTATTGAAGTTTATCTTATTTATGAAATAACAACTATGCATTAGTTTTCTATATTATTTTTTCATTAGAAACATGGCAGTTTTTCAGAACAGAAGTACTGATAGACTTCTTTGATATTTCTTTGCAAGTCAATGACAATAGTTCTGGTATAGATAAGAAGGAAAGAAAGGTTCTTTCCTTGTCAGAATTTCCTGTTGAATGTATTTCTTTGTTGCTAATTTCACTTCAAACATATCTGCATCAGAAGAGATACCTCAAGGCAGTGATGATCCAGAAAAAAATTCTTCTTGTTTAACTGATGTGTATTTTCCTCCAGCCAAGGAAGAATCTTGTACTTATTTTTGTTTTCCACATTTTGTGAACTAGAAGATGTTAAGTTTGGTTTTCAAATTTTCAAGCTTCAAAATTATTCTTTTTATTCAAACATTTTAGTGTATCTTATTGTTGAATGACACATTCAATCATGGAGGTATTGGTCTCACTGACTTTTTACAGAGAACTCGTATTTATATAAATCTATAAATATTGAAATATGCTTGAAATATCTAAATGATTTCGTTGTTTTGTGGAGTTTAGAAAAATAATGTTTTCAATGTACAAACGGTTATTAAGATATTATTGAGCATAGATTGTAAGGAAATCCTACAGATGCTCAAATTATGAAAACATAGTTGGGATTTAAAAGTTACAGACAACATTATTTTAATTTTATAGTTTCTTTTTATTGGAACCTGCTCCAGAGTCATAGATTTGATTCTTAACTACCAGGTTGATTCACTGAAACAAAAGAATTCCTATAAGTTTGCTCATGTGAATCATTTAGCACAGAATAAATGGACATCCCTTCCTTTTCGGCAAGAGCTTGCTCTTAGAATAGATGAAGCATCAGCCTGTGACTAATTTATAATTTCTGCGCCAAACCATTTTGTCCTTTTTCTCATTAGCTTCTGCACAATGACAAGCTTCAGAAATTCTTAATAGGATCTTTATTTTTCTCTATCTCTAGTTCTGATTCAGCTTATTTTCTCAAGTTCCGGTAATCCGGCCCATTTCTTAATGACTTGCTCTTTTGCAGCCTAGGATCTATGTGGGAAGAGGAATGCATGAAAGTCAATTTGCACTTATAAAGTAGGTTAAGCACAAAGAACTTGCAATTTGTAGCTGTTTATATCAAATATTAACATCTGCATAACTGTTTATGTCGTGCATTAATTTCAGGTATACTATTTTCTGGGTGCTGCTCTTATGTTGCAAGTTTGCATTTAGCTATTTTGTCCAGGTATTTTGCATTACCTTTAGTTTTATCTCTTTGTTATGAAAAAAAAAAAAATGTATCTTGATATATAATTTGACTATGTTTATTTAAATCTGACTTCTATTTTGCTGTAGATAAAACCCCTAGTAAGGCCGACAAAAGATATAATCAATATTCGCCGTGTGCAATATGCTTGGCATGAACTTTTCCCCAATGGTAGATGTTCTTATTTTCTGTCCTTTTATATAGCTGGTTGTATTTCATGCTAAAACAAATGCATGCAATGCAGTGAGGCACAATTATGGGGCTGCTGCCGCCCTCTGGGCCCCTGTGTTATTGGTACGTCTTGCTTATCTTTTCCTTGTTCAGGCTTGCAGAACTGGAAAGTTCTTACATCTTTCAGTTGAAGCCTATCATATGGTTTCAATCCAGAAATACAAAAGAAGTATCTGATATGGGATAAAACTTTTACGCAGGTTTACTTCATGGATACTCAAATTTGGTATGCTATTTTCTCAACCCTGTATGGTGGTGTTATTGGTGCCTTTGATCGTCTGGGGGAGGTAATTTGTTAATAGAACTTGTCACAAATCTATTTATGCTTTTGGCATACTTTAGATCTTTTTCATTGTCCCAATCTCATGAATCATCACATTTCGTTAAACATGAGATGTTCTCCTAATTAACTGTTGCTCTTCTGCAACCATCATTTGCTTAAGAATAAAATAATTTTGATCTCTGAAACGATGATAAATAGCATCAGTATGGTTAGAGATATACAAGATCAACACACAGTTTTGTCTAATATGCTGTGTTAGTTATAACTTGATTTAACTTTAATCAGAGTTTTTCCCCACTTTCCCTTTATCTTTTCTGCCTTCTCATTTTTTCCCCAGATTTGGCACTAAGCTTGAAGGGATCTTTCGAAGTTTTTGGGGAATTAGTTCTCTAGAAGCAAATCAATTAAGGTTGCATTAGTGAAGGATGGCTCTCTAGAGAGGTTATGAAATGCTTAGCTTATTCTATCTTTAAGCTATGAACGTGAACATTTCATGCCAGGCCCTTAAGTTTGAGTACAGAAATGAGACTCTGGTTGAGTATAAAATAGAAGCAGACAATGAGGAGTTTGACTTTCTCTGTTTGCAGTAAGAAATCTGTGAATTATTCAAGTAGATCCTGTGCTCAGAATTTTTTCTACAGCACATTCTTTCTACTTGAGAAACATCAACATCATTCCCAAATAATCAAGGCTCCATTTTTATCTAGGCTCAAGAAGGCACCAAAATAGAAATTAGAGTGCAAGTAGACAGCATTATGGCTAAACAGTTCTCATAAATTTTCTTAAAGAATTCAATCTTGTGGTTGTTTGTCCATATAGCTGATCTACTATATATGATCATGTGAACATTTCATATCCACTCTCTATGTCACAGATCCGAACTCTGGGCATGCTAAGATCAAGATTCCAGTCCTTGCCTGGTGCCTTCAACACATATTTATTGCCATCTGATGGAAGGAAGAAAAGGGGATTTTCTCTTTCAAAGCGCTTTCATGAGGTTTCTCTTCATCCCCTAACAACTATTGTGGCTAAATATATTCAATCATATGAATCCTCCTGTACAATCTACAACATTGTATTTTGGCGTATGTAGGTTACAGCAAGCAGGAGAAGTGATGCTGCAAAGTTTGCTCAGTTGTGGAACGAAGTGATATGTAGTTTTCGTGAAGAAGACCTTATAAGCGATAGGAAAAGCCCCTCTGCTGACTGATTTTAATTTGTTTATCCAATTGTCTCCTTTAATGGAGTTTGGTGATACTTTGGAGACTAAACTGTCTATTGATTTATTTCAGTGAGATGGATTTGTTGCTTGTTCCTTATTCCTCAGATCCTAGCCTGAAACTGATTCAGTGGCCACCCTTCTTGCTTGCCAGCAAGGTAATTTCAGTCTCCTGGAATCTTTGTCAATCTTTTTCTTTTATCATGTTCAGCAGATTTGTTTTGCAGATTCCCATTGCACTTGATATGGCAGCCGAATTTCGATCCAAGGATGCTGACCTTTGGAAGCGTATATGTGCGGATGACTATATGAAATGTGCTGTAATAGAGTGCTATGAATCTTTCAAACTTGTCCTGAATGCCTTGGTTATTGGGGAAACTGAGAAAAGGTTGTTTCTTTTGTCTGGCTTAAACTTTTTAATCTATTATTTTTGTGACATTGCTAATTATTCCTCTAGAATCAAAGTCTAATCCTTTTTTTTTTTTTTTTTGAGACATTCTATCTGGATTTTTATTTTGAACTTTTATTTCTAAAGAAAACACCTTAAGATGGTGTTTTTGGGTGATGGATCCTACCAGTTTTACTACATGTAAAAGACATTAGTGGAAGGAGGGGGACATAAGGATAGGTGTGAACTCTAACTTAATGGGTGCATTGTGTCTCTAAGACACTCATAACCAATTTGATCTACAGCTAGGGCTCTTCAAATGTTTCTGATAAGGCCAGATGCATTCAATTAGCACTGGGTGTCCTTGAAGTGCAACCTCTATAAGTTCGTTTTCTACTTCTTCATTTGTTTCTGTTTTTTTCAGTTGCTAGCAAGTGCAGATTCTTAACCTAGATCATTGTTATATTCTTGTTCATTTTCTCTTTTCTTCTTATGATATTTAACCTCCCTGTTTTCATTGAATTTATAATTTCTTGTACTGAAATGTTACTTGGTCCTGACAGATATTTCCACCCAAACGGCTGTCACATTTGAAAATAAAGTAGTGACAAGAGAACAAATTAGTGTATAAGAAACAAAACTCTTGGACTTTGAGATCTGCTAACTTGTAAATTGAAAAACTGAATAGAGGCTAATCATTAGACTAACATGGCAAACAGTTCCCTTAAGTTTTTCTTCACTATTCACGGGATGAGGCATAGTTGAGATGTTGTGCAAATTGAACACTAGTGGGGTTTGAGGGGTGTAATCAAGTCTTGTAGAACACACGAGGGATGCTCTTGTTAGGAGAGTTGAGGGATGAAGGCAGGATAGGTTGGGTAGAGGTAAAGACAGGCCTAAGAAGATATGGATGAAGGTGATTGGAAAAGATATGTCTCTATTGGATTTGGATGAGAGTATGGCAGTGGATAGAAAGAAGTGAAATGAGAGGGTTTATGTGGATGACTACACGTAGTCTTGTATTGGCTTATATAGCCGATCCCAAATTCCTTGAAACTAAGGTTTTGTCGTCGTCGTCATTGTTGTTGGCTGTAATTGTTGGTTAGAAATCCTCACAAAATCCAAGGTTGACCTAATAAAGTGAACAATTTTGAGCTTTTGGGATTATTCTGATGGATGATCTGACCTCATTTGAAAAGCTGCAGCTTTGTGAAGTGCGATTTTCCTTACTAGTATTGTTTGATCTTTCTGTTTGTGTATGATAGGGTCATTGGAATCATCATTAAAGAAGTTGAAAGTAATATTTCAAAAGGCACATTACTTTCAAACTTCAGAATGAGTCATCTGCCTCAACTTGTTAAGAAATTCGTGGAGCTTGTGGATATATTGGTGAGTTTCTGGCAAAGTAATTTGTGAGTGTTTCTTTGCATGCAATACTCTTCCTTACGTTTACTCAAATTGAATTATCTATACATTGCTGCAGAGATATGCTGATCCATCCAAGGGAGGATCTGTAGTCTTTAAACTGCAGGACATGTTAGAAGTTGTTACTCGTGACATGATGGTTAATGAGATCCGGTTAGTAGGTTCTTTAGTTTTACAAACTATGATTGCCTTTGCCCCAAACTAAATCTCGACACTTGACTTGGTAAAAAGATGGATGACATTATTATATGTTTACACAATGAATTATTATGTCACCTATGGGTGGTAATAGTCATATATATACCCTTTTCCTTTTAAGCAAGTTAGTGGTGGAAATTTATATGGAAAAGCATATTTATTTCAAGGAAGTAGACATTGAAGAGAGCATCTCACTGTTTTTTGGTAATAAGATTAGTAGATACCTGAGACTTGTTAGGCATACTGATATCATGTTGGGTTCTTTGTTCATGTAATCTCAGTGAACTGGCTGACCTTGGTCATAGCAAAGATTCTGGAAGACAGCTTTTTGAAAAATCAGCTATTGCCTACCCTCCTGTAGTTACAGCACAGTGGGAAGAGCAGGTATACATTCAGGATATATACTTATAGCTACATAAGGAGCAAAATGATCTCCAACAAATAAAGCATCATTATTTCTTCTGTTGCAGATACATCGCCTTTATCTCCTGCTCACAGTCAAAGAATCTGCAGTTGAAGTGCCAACAAATCTTGAAGCACGTCGAAGGATTTCGTTTTTTGCAAATTCATTGTTCATGGACATGCCACGTGCTCCTCGAGTTCGTAAAATGCTGTCGTTCACGTATGTCTCTTTCTTCCTTAAATCTGTGATGCTAATAGTGTGGCTTTCTTCTGGCTTAGAGGATAGAAGTCATGCCATAAGTTATTGTTACATCTAGACTTGTCGTTACCTTTTAAATGAAACTTAGCCTGTTAGTCTGAATTCCCCTGCACCTAGTTTGCACCTCAGATAGCTCTACAATACCTACAAAATTCAGTAATATTTGGAATGTAGTGTTCAGTAGTAGAATCGACAATGCTGAGATCATCTTATCAGAAGGGGATACAAGCTACAATTTTTATCCATTTTTTTTTAATTCAATACTGTATATCATCCAACAAAAAATATAGATTTTTAAACTATGCTCTTCGATAAATGAATTACCACCATTTATCAACTAGTTTATATCTAGCAGTGTAGTTGTTTTTTGAATGCAACTTTTGATTATGTCTATCTGCATTGCAGGGTCATGACTCCCTACTACAGTGAAGAGACTGTCTATTCAAAGACTGACCTAGAAATGGAGAATGAAGATGGTGTCTCAATCATATACTATCTCCAAAAGATATACCCAGGTTTTTGCATATTAAAGCAATTCCAGTAGCAGTTTGTTCTTCTCTTATATTTTCCTTTATCATCACAGACAACAATGTTGTGTTACTGATTGGACAACAATCTAATTCTATCTTAGATGAATGGAATAACTTCTTGGAGCGCCTCAATTGTAATGACAATGAGATTTGGGAAAATGAAGAAAACATACTGCAACTGCGTCATTGGGCCTCCTTAAGAGGACAGACTCTAAGTAGAACAGGTTAATTAAGATTTCTTTGACTATCAGAGTTCTTTCAATATTTCTATTATCCTTTTGGATATTCATAATCAGTAATTTGCAGTTAGAGGAATGATGTATTACAGAAGGGCATTAAAGCTTCAGGCATTTCTTGATATGGCTACTGAAAATGGTGAGACGATATTCCTATCAATGACCCTTAATATATTTGTCAACAATAAGAATGTTGTTTGCGCTCAAAGTAGAAGATTATGATGCAGGCTTTCTGCCCATTTAACATAACATGTGTTATGCAATCTCATTGAATAGAAATAATTGAGGCTCATTTAGCATTGCACTTCTACACATTAACTCTCTTATTAACCTATGAAGAATACTAGTTAATAATTAGTAATAAGATCTGCTTATTGCCATGGATGGATTCCTCAAGTATGAGTTGTTGATTTTTGAAAGTTTTGTCTATAAATTTACGAAAGGGAAATAACTTGTCATGCTTTTGCCATTCTAGTTGAGTGTATCCAAGTTTTCTTGTTTCCCCAAACAAAGTGTAAATTGATCTTCCCTACTTAAATTATTGTTGTAAGCTATTCATAGAAGATCATTTTTATAGATATGTATGAGAAGAGAAGACATCTTACACTCGTTGTCTTTAAAGATTATCGTTGTAATACTTAATCATAGTAATAGATTGTAACATCTTGAGGAGGTCAATAACAGCAAGTGCATGGACAATCATGATATTTTGTCTCTACAATAGCTTAGATGTTCTGAAAGTAAAATATCAAGGTTCATATTTTTCTGTAAGGTCTTAACTTTTGTCCCTGACTCAATTCTTTCAGAGATACTTGAAGGTTACAAAGCAGTTATGATGCCATCAGAGGAAGACAAGAAAAGTCAAAGATCTTTGTATGCCCAATTAGAGGCAATAGCTGACATGAAATTTACATATGTTGCCACTTGTCAAATCTATGGAAACCAGAAGAGGAGTGGAGATCGTCGTGCAACTGATATTTTGAATCTAATGGTTAAGTAAGTTTACACTCTCCTGTTTTATAATGAAACATGGGATCTCTCTTTTAAGCATTTAATTTGATTTATTTCTCTGTTCCTTGAATTTGACTTTCCCTTTTCCTTGTAGCAATCCATCTCTCCGTGTTGCTTATATTGATGAAGTTGAAGAAGGGGAAGGTGGAAAAGTACACAAGGTTTACTATTCTGTATTGATAAAAGCTGTTGATAATCTTGATCAGGTAATCATCAACCTTTTGGTGCCCTACATTATTGCCAGAGTAATTCATTTCTTGTTCAGCTCTGATGGAATTTTTTGCTTCGATGAAGGAAATCTACCGCATAAAGTTGCCAGGTTCTGCAAAGTTAGGAGAAGGGAAACCAGAAAACCAGAACCATGCCATTATTTTTAGTCGTGGGGAAGCTCTACAGACAATTGATATGAACCAGGTAACCTCGAGAAATTTGAAGTCACTATGTTTTCTCAGATTACTTCAGCAGAGAACTTAAACCGTTCTTCCTTTTCATAGGATAACTACTTGGAAGAAGCATTTAAAATGCGTAACCTTCTTGAAGAATTTAACGAGGATCATGGAGTACGTGCACCTACAATTCTTGGTGTTCGTGAACATATTTTTACTGGAAGGTCATACATTCATTTCCTTGGAGATTTGATTTGATCTTATTACATAGATATTTTAGATATACCTGATATCTTCTCGCATATTAACTGCAGTGTTTCTTCTCTGGCTTGGTTTATGTCAAATCAAGAAACAAGCTTTGTCACTATTGGGCAAAGAGTCCTTGCAAGGCCCTTGAAGTATGTTCTCTAGTCTAATGTATACTTTTTTTGCATCAAATTGAAGACAATATCTTCTATTTATGAATATTCTTAAATGCAATTCAAATAATTACTTAATTCTTCAGACGTCTTCTTTGGAAAACAAGGAGAGTCTACGCATAGGTGGAATGCTTTTATGTGCAGAAAGAGCTGTCAGATACATATCTGACTTAGTTGTGGTTAAATATTTGTTCAAAGAGCCCCTAAAAGATTACCAGAAAGACCTGACCCCCAAAGAGGGAATAATAATAGTTTCGTTCCTTTTGGACAGTGCTTCTTTCCTTTTACGAGATATTTTATCATATTTGAATATCAGCTGCTCTACGTGAGGTGTTTCACATTCATTATTGCTATCAGCATCTCTCTGTTCTAAAGGGGAAAAAAAGAACTGCCTCCGTTTTGATGATATTTGATCACATTCATTATTGCTATCTGCATCTCTCTGTTCTAAAGGGGAAAAAAACTGCCTTTGTTTTGATGATATTTGTTCTGTTTTAACCTGTGCATTTTTCAACTTGGGTTCTCATTCTCTCAAAACTGGGGTTGATTAGGGTTCGGTTCCATTATGGGCATCCCGATGTGTTCGATAGAATTTTTCATATTACACGTGGAGGAATCAGTAAGGCATCAACGGGTATCAACCTTAGTGAGGATATATTTGCTGGTAAGTTAGAAAACTTTGGTTTTCATTTTTGCCATTTTTGTGGTTGTAATCTCATTGAGTCTCCCCACCTATAGTTTCACAAGAATTTTATATGAAAATAATTCACAAGCTGATGACTCAACAATTTTGCTACATAGGTTTCAATTCTACACTAAGACGAGGGAATGTTACTCACCATGAGTACATCCAGGTGGGGAAGGGACGAGATGTTGGTCTCAACCAAATCTCACTATTTGAAGCAAAGGTTGCCTGTGGTAATGGTGAACAGACACTCAGCCGTGATATCTACAGATTAGGACATCGTTTTGATTTCTTCCGAATGTTATCGTGCTATTATACAACAACTGGATTTTATGTCAGTTCAATGGTAATTTCTCTTAACTTACACAAATGCAAACTGGCACTATCAATGGATATGAAATTAATTGCTTTAGGAATTTGCAAAGAAAAGAGTTGCTTTTTATGTGATGCTCATCCACTGAATATATTCTCTTTCATGAATAAAATAGAATTATTTCTCCTTCTGAAAAATCTTTGGATGAATGTTATTTTCTTGCAATGGTTTCCTAATAATTCAGTATATGAATTGGATAATAGTGTCTCCACTAGAAGCTCAATATACCTAACTAAGAATTTCGATATTTTTAAGAAGCGCAGGAAGGCGAAAATGCATATTCCTTGCCTAGATTGTGATTCGTTATCTTCAGTGTTTGAAATCCAACAATTATCTACAATAGAGTTTCTTTTTTATTATTATTTTTAATGAATTAAAATTTCTAGTTTTTAGAGACTTGTTCTAGGAGTTGCAGTATTACTGGCATTTTATCTCATTCTTTTAGTGCATGTGAAAGACATCCAACTGGTTGGCTATGAGGTGATATGTTGTGCTATGAATATCTTTGCATTCAACTTCCAAGAAATCTATACATCCCAAAAAGAGTTGTGTTTTCAATAGTTTGTTTAAAATAAGCTCTGAAGTTGTAACCTTGTCAGGATTTTTTTTTTCTCTGAAATGAGATTCTGATTTATAGAGAATGGGTTAACGGAAAATGTTCTTCTGTTATGCTTTAACAGCTAATGTGGCATTTTCTTCACACCTGACAGATGGTGGCTCTCACGGTTTACGCCTACTTATATGGAAGACTGTACCTTTCACTGAGTGGTTTGGAGAGGTCCATAACTAGATTTGCCAGATCCAGGGGTGATGATGCTTTGAAGGCTGCTATGGCTTCACAGTCTGTTGTTCAACTTGGACTCTTGATGATGTTGCCAATGATTATGGAGATTGGTCTAGAGAGGGGGTTTAGAACTGCAGCAGCTGATGTGATAGTCATGCAGCTCCAGCTTGCTCCTGTTTTCTTTACTTTTTCTCTTGGAACAAAACTTCATTACTTTGGGCGTACAATATTGCATGGAGGGGCTAAATATAGAGCCACTGGTCGTGGCTTTGTTGTCAGGCATGAGAAGTTTGCAGAGAACTACCGGATGTATTCAAAAAGCCACTTTACCAAAGCACTTGAACTTCTGGTTTTGTTAATAGTATACCAAGTCTATAGATCTGCAGCACCAGATTCAAAAAGCTTCTTGCTTCTTAGTATGTCAATGTGGTTTCTTGTAGGCTCCTGGTTGTTTGCACCTTTCCTTTTCAATCCATCGGGATTTGAGTGGCAGAAGATAGTGGATGACTGGGATGATTGGATTAAATGGATAGGCAATCGTGGCGGTATTGGTGTCCCTGCAAACAAGAGTTGGGAATCTTGGTGGGAAGAGGAACAAGAGCACCTGCAACACACAGGTTTATTAGGACGGTTTTGGGAAATTGTTCTTTCTTTGCGTTTCTTCTTCTATCAGTATGGTATTGTTTATCAGCTGCATGTAGCCAATGGTGACAAAACTTTAATGGTAAGCTTAATAGAGAACTTTGTTTCACTTGAAACTAACCTTTTGAATCTTTAGCTATTGTATAGCATGTACATATTTTTGCGTACTCAAAGAATTCAAAAGATTCCTACTATATTTTTGCATTAATTAAGAACATTTAGTCATCAAACCTTTGATCCTATGTGCATTGAACATGCATTAAATGCCAATTGGATTTCTGACCTGCTGCTGTGATCACAGGTTTATGGTCTATCTTGGATAGTCATTGTTGCAGTGATGATCATACTGAAGGTCTGCAACACTAACCTGAAAGATCATCCTCTGATCTAAATTTGTTCTTGAAAAAACAATTTATTGTTTCCACTGGACTGGATTTTTCCATTGCCTGGTTTTTGAAGTTCTATATATTTGTTCTGCAGATAGTCTCAATGGGCAGGAAGAAGTTCAGTGCGGATTTCCAGCTGATGTTCAGACTCCTCAAACTGTTCCTGTTTGTTGGATTCATAGTCACCCTTGTCATACTTTTTGCATTCCTTAGTCTTACTGTCGGGGACATTTTCGCCAGCTTACTGGCCTTCCTACCAACAGGATGGGCTCTTCTTCAGGTGCATATCCTATCAGTCATACTGTTTTTGCTTTCCTTTATATCCTTCTGTGTCTCCTCTTCCCCACCGCCCCCATCTCAAAAATAAGAAAGGATGTGCATCCAACATCATACCTTTATATGCTAGAACTTGAATTGAACCATTGACGAAGGCCAGGAACCTTCAGAAAATCTGATCAAATTCAGTGTTCTGATAGATTCATTATATGCCCTATTTCAAATCTGTTGATGCACCGACCAGTTACATGTGTTACGGATTCTACTTGCAGATTGCACAAGCATGCAGACCTGTGGTGAAGGGCTTGGGAATGTGGGGATCTGTCAAAGCTCTAGCAAGAGGATATGAGCACATCATGGGAATATTGATCTTTCTACCTGTGGCTGTCCTTGCCTGGTTCCCGTTTGTCTCAGAATTCCAGACTAGGTTGCTCTTCAACCAAGCCTTCAGTAGAGGACTTCAGATTCAACGTATTCTTGCTGGTGGAAAGAAGCCTATCGGGAAGAAGTACAAGTGAGCACATGTATAAGAACCTAACAAATACGTATCATAGACATTTTGCTGTGAGAGGGACCAGATTAAAAAGGAAGCTAGCTCTTGCGGTACATAAAATTGCAGTAATAGCCTGTATCCCTTCTGCTTCAGAAGCATACGCAGAAAGTTAATAGGCCAATTTAAACCCCATAAATACTGATCACTGCTTGAACCGGACACTTACACATTCATGTAATGTTAGTTGCTGCCTAAAGTGCGGCCAAATGAATCAACACAATACAGTCTCTTCTCAGTTAATCTTCTGGGCTGTTTATTTCTGCATGCTTTCTCGAACGAGGTCCATAGCAACGTATGTAATCGAGCTTAGAAATGTAGGAGAATCCAATTGCAAACTCTTTACATATTTCTCTGGATATTTGGGGAAGCAGCAGGGATAAATTTTACCAGGGCAACTTCATCCAAGCCCAATGACCAAACTTATAGAAGTTGACAGTTCTTCCAAAAGTCTTGATGTATAGCGCAGAAAGTGTCTATCCATCAGTATCTCCGAAAGATATATGGATGATTATGAAGTCAAATTCAGAACAAAGGCTTTATAACACTGAAAAGAGAAAAAGTTATCCGAAGTGTTTGAAAAGCTTAGCCACAAACACTTGAACATTGCATTTTAGAACGTCCTGACATTTTATAATGCTTACGTGTTCGTATTTTATAATGCTTTCTTTGAATAGAAAATGGATAAAAGTTAAGGTGGCAAAGTGAGGAGAGGAAAAGAGAATTAAAATTAAAAAAGGAAAAAGAGGGTTGTCTTACAAGAAATTCATCCTAAGTTTGATTCATGATTAAATCTTATCATAAAATTATGAAACATTTTAATTTTGTGTAAAACAATTAACATAAGATAAGAATAAGAATCGAATTGAATCAAAACTAAACACTAGACTGTCCTCTAATGGCAAAGTCATAACTCTTAAATCAGTAAAATTAATTAATAGTATTTTTAATTAGTGTGGATAACCATACGTTGTCTGACGTTGGTTTATATAACCGACTCCAAGTTACTTAGGATTAAGATTTAGTTTGTTGTTGTTGTATGCAAACTATCATATTAAAATATAACTATAGTAATTTTTAATAAAAATATTTTAAATATATAATCATATTTATTTTAAAAATAATTACAATATAAAAAAAGATTAAAAAATAAATGTAAACGAATCATATTTATAACTGTCTAGGGAAAGAAAGGCCAGCCAGCACCAGGTAGGAAGGAGAGGACCTGATGGTTGTTGCAATCATAGGGTTAGAAAACTTTCTTTATTTATTATTAAAGTAATATTTTATTTATATTTAGTAGAATCAAAATAAAAAATTGAGAATGTTACTAGAAATTTTATAACATAATAGAGAGTCATGGAATTCCAAGTAAGATGGATTTAGCCCACAACCTTCTACTTAACTTGATCCTACACCCCTATTTTTTTTTTTCTTTTATATACTTTATTTTGGTACAAATATTAGTATTTCCTCCATTCTAAAGATAGTTATCTTCTTTTTTCATTGATCCTAAATATTTTTTTTTTCCTTCCATGTGCTCTATTTTGGTAGAAATATTAATATTGCATCATGTTATATATATATATATATATATATATATATATATATATATATATTATTTGTCCTAAATTGTAAGGATATTTGCTTTTCCAAAGGACAGATAATCTATCAATGTAATTATATATTTTTACTAATAAATAGTTAACACCCAAAAATGTTGTTGGCTAGGCAAGTTAACTCTTAACTGACGGACAAATCAAGATATGACTGGACGGACTAGTCAAGAGTATTATCTGGGTGGGCCAAATAGGTACAATTGGGCCAAGTAAGCAAACTAGGCCAGGCAACCTCCCACAGAACTCCGGACAAGTTAGAGAAGTAGTTGCCCAGGAGTTTGACTTCAGTTAGGATACTTCCTATTCTCAAGGAAGTTAGATGTGATCAAGAGTTTGACTTCAGTTAGGACACTTCATATCTTCAAGAAAATGGGTTATTGAGGAGATAATGCACGGATTTCTCTCCATGGAATCTCCCATTTTGCCATTAACGATCATGGAGTAAAGGAAAACAACTACACTCACCATTTTTTTTTTTCCATTTTTAGTCATGGGGGCCTTGACTTGGAAACTTGGATAGGAAAGAACTTTGCCTATAAAAGCCTAAAGATGAACAAAAGAAATGAGGACATCAAAAAATCATGTCAAGAGTATATTTCATTCCTTAATTTTATTTGAAAGCTTAATTTATTGCTTTTCTTTACAACTTTCCTGTAAATTTATGTACTTTTATAGTTTTCAATCAATTCCAACCAAGGCTTTCTTTCAAATTATTAAGTGTTTGTACTTTGAGATTATTACTTTAATTCCCAATTCATTCTTTCCAATTCATACCAGATTATTGCATTCACTTCACGAATTGAGCTTACTTGGAGGCTTTTTAGTGTGCTCCAAAGAATTCTATCATTTGATCCTCAGCTTCATGTGCAATTTCCCAAAAATAATTGCGTAGAAGAAGTATTAAGGAGTGTGGAATACTTGACCAGCCAAGTATTGTCTTCAATTAATCCAATGCAACTGAACTTGTCTGGCAAATCACTTACTTAACGGCTAGACGGTGAACTCTGAATTCAACACGTTCTTTTTTAGCACACCTAGTAGGACCACCAAGTGTAAATTTCGTTAAATGAAATTACGATCTAGTCACATAATTAACCACATAGAAGGACATTCAGATGAAAATCCCAATCAGCTAGAAGGTGTACCTCAAATGTCAACAGGAGTTGAGGCCTCTAAATTTCTTTCAAACATTTAATAGCAGTTTGATTAGAGTACACACGAGTCACTTCAAAGTCTAGTGCAACAAATAGTAACTATTTTAAAACTAATATTGTAAAATAAGCTACTTAACGTAATGGAAGGACACCGGCCAGCATTCAGTCTAGTCTATTCAGCCACTCTACAAGTGTAGGAGGCAAATCAAATTCCCAGACAGTCGGTACCTCTAGCACAATTACAGTATGGTAGGGTGACAATAGCTCGTCCAGATCACTCTATAATAACAGAAAAGATACCTCAGGTAGAGAACTTAAATCCAATGATTTGTGCATTTTTATCACCTAAGGCGTGTTCCAACACAGATGTTCAGTCACCTGTAAGTTATGGAATAGAGGCCTAACAACCAATTTGCTTTGGAAGGTAATAGCCAGTGTATGCTGGAAGACATCAACCAACATACCTCGCAGGTTAATATCTGGTGATTGGACCAAGGGGTAATGCAGTAGCAGAATCCTTCATACCAGTTCAGGTAGTCAGATTGTCCTATAGTACTGTTCTAAGTAGCCAATCAGTATATACTATAGTGTAGCAAGTAGGGAATCTTGTAGTGGAAGTCTATGTACGACCAGCCGCAGTTCTTATGCCAACTCAGTAAAGAATACCGGCTGGACAGTTCCCATAGGTTGCATCAACTTCGCAGATCTATCAACTGAGGAGTATAGTCTAGCCACAAAATCCTACTGTTCAACAACAAATGGATTCGAATGCAATAGCCAATATAAGGAAACAATTCGGCTTAACAACCATTGGTGCGGAGAAAGTTACCTATCAGAAGCCTTATCCCGAGTGGATAGACTCAATGCTAACTTTCTTTAAAGGCTTCAAGGTTCTGGACTTCACTACTTTTCCGAGAGATCATAGCAAGATCACCATAGAGCATATCTGTAGATTCACTATCCAATGTGGTAAGGTAGATAGAAGTGAATGTCATAAAATACATCTTTTTTCATTATCATTTACTGACCATGCTTTTACTTGATATTCCAATCTATTACCTAACTTTGTCCAAAGTAGGCCCGAAATGGAAAAGATTTTTCATGAAATGTTCTACCAGCCTTAACCAAACATCTCAGTAGCTGATATTTTAGCCATCAAACAAAAAGCTATTGAGACCATTACTGATTTTCTGGAAAGGTTCAGGCAATTAAAGGGAAATTACCAGGCACTTTTACCAGAATCAGAATATACATGGGTTGTTGTTGATAGGATGCATTTGCAATTAAGGGAGGCCCTAATTTCAAACAAATTTTTTGATTTGTCATGACTGGCCTCACATATAGCTAAAATTGAGTAGGTCATCAAAGATAAGAAGGCAAGATGAGGGGTAAAGCTCTAGAAATGGCCAATCATGATTTTGATAATTGACGACATTAACGAATTGGTCACCAAAGAAGAAGTTATGGCAGTTGAGATTGTGACCGAGAAGGCTTACAGTTGTCTGGACATAAAATTGGTCAGGGGTAAAGAGCCTATTAAGTCAAATGATCAAAAAACATACTCATTTGGTATAATTAAGATTGACCAAATCTTCGATTACCTTTTTAAAGATAGGCAGATCAAACTTACGAGTGGCCAAAGAATCCCGGCCACCGAATAATTAAAGGGGAAATGGTATTGCAAGTAACATAATTCTTTTACCCATTCCATTGACAATTGTATAGGTTTTAGAAATACTATTCAGAAAGCTATCCATGAAAGGCGTTTCAAGTTGACGGATGGCTAAAACGCCGAAATGCTAGTAGACATAAACCTCTTTCCAGCTACTGATCTTAACATGGAGGAAGTAAGTAAGGTTATGCCATATAATTCCATGGCAGCAATTAGTGACAGGCGGTTAGTCCTCAAATTTTTGAAGAAATAGTCGATGATAGACCAATTCACCTTCAAATTGCCAAAAAAAAAAAAAAAAAAACTACTAATGGTAGTCCAGTCAGCCCAAGGAATTTCATAAAGACCCTTCTATCAAAAGCCATTTGGAACAAGTTGATGAGGACGAATTGGTAATATCTTTACGTAAGTTAAGCATAGCTGAAAGAAAGTGGGACAACTTAACCAGGAAGGAGGTGGCCAAACATGCAGCCGATCAAAATATGGTATATATTGTAGGAGCAAGGCCATCTTGTCCTAAAAATGTATAGATTCCAACAGGAAAGTAGTCAGACCAACCGAACTTACATCTTGAGTCGTTTGTCGACCAGCTAAGCAACTACCCCCGACGAAAGATATATCTGCCAGCTAGGCTTTAGAGAGATAATAGGGCAAACCAGTCAAGTCCTAACAAATGGTCTGTGTTTGACTGGCTAAAATTTTTGCAAGAAGCTAGATTAAAGGCAGCAAGGAAAGTGGGTTTTAAGGTACATGAGGGGATTTTAACATTACGCTTCTCAACTTTGAATATGTAGAATGAAAATTACATAAGTTCAGTACCTACTATATTTACTACAACTAAAAAAAAAAAAAAAGATTACAAAAGAAGAGGGCTTATCAAAGGTATAAATGAAAGGCCATGAAATATGATCAGCCAGCCAAATTAGAAGGGATAGAATCTTAAGTTTTAATAAGTACAGTTGGTTTTCTGCTTTTGAAGTTTTGCAGGAATGAGGGTAGGAAGCACTAGTAAGAGATGTCTTGGTTACTAACTAGGTGGTAGCTGAGTAGGTTGACCTAACAGACTAGTTAGATAACCCCGACATGTTCTTTACCGAATCGACAAAGAAAATGACCAATCATTTGAATTTTTTATATGTCAAAGCTCATGTAAATGATGGGCTCATTTGCAGAGTATTCGTTGATTGGGGAGCTTTTCTCATTATTATGCCTATTTCAACACTTGAGAAGTTGGGAAAGTCAGCAGCAGACTTGGTGGCAACGAACATGCAAATAACAAGCATCACCGTACTCCAACATTGGGAGTCCTAATTTCAGTTGTAACAATTGGTTCAAGGACTAGCTCAACAGCTTTCTTTGTTATTGAGGGAAAACCTTCATATTCAATTTTGCTGGGCTAGGATTGGATACATGCTAATAAATGTGTCCTTTCTACATTGCATCAATTATTGTTATTCTAGAATGATGGGCAGGTTGAAATAGTGAAGGCCGATTAGAATCCTTTTCAAGCAGACGTTAAGATGGTGGAAGCTATATTCTACTCTCCATGTTTTATGCCAATTAAGACAAAGACTATTCAACTTGGCTAAGAGTTCACAACTTACAATCTGACTGAGACTGGTTTTCAGCTACAAAGCATGACCTACCAAATTGTAGTTCAAGATATATTCAAAAGGATGGTGGTATGAATCGCGAAAGCCTCTTGATTTTAAGTACCAAATGTGTAAAATTTGATTATCCAACTCCTTATCAAATTCACACACACAAGAAACTAGATGTAAATACAACTAACCTACTTGAGGTTTGGTGAATCTAGCCTACTTCAAAATACCTTAATATTCTAATCTATCAAGAGATACTACAAGAAACAAAAGACTTTTCTGACACAAAAAAGCGTCAGGTTAGTAGGGCTTTAATGATGCTTTTGTCATCGTAACGCTTTGGAATGTCACCTTCTGAAGTTGTGTCACGTAGGTGCTATATTGTGACATTTTTAAGCGTCAGATAAAGTGTCATGTTGTGACACTACTTTTGCGTCACAATAAGTAGTGTGTTGTGATGCTTAAAAAGTATCACCAAAAGTGTCATGTTTGACACTAGTCTACATCACTATAGGTGTTGTGTTGTGACGCTTAAAGCGTAAGAAAAAGTGTAATTCTATAACACCATATAGCGTCACAAAAAGTGCTGTAATACAAAAAAAATGTCAACGTAGATTACTTTAGTTAACATCTTTTTTTATGCCATGATAGGCATTTTTTTCCTTTTTGTGTGTGTGTGTGTGTATGTGTGTGTATAACTGTTTTACCCACAAATAAGATCCAATTGCTTAATGCATTAATAAAGGTCAAAATAATTAGAAATAGACTGCATTGAAGAGAAAATCAATTCACATATAAATTTCATAATATCCAAATTTAGCATTCATAGTCATTAAACAAAAGTTGTTCAAAAATAAGACGTATTAAATATATAGTCTCCTTAGGACCATCCAAAATTCTGAACATTATAGTTGTAAGTACAACTACTTTTCTATGTAGATACTTGGGCTTCATGATGCATTTGTTGCATCACCACATCAATTCCAATATCTGCTTTCTTTAGTGTAGGTGCATATGTTACTCCATCTCCAGTCATTCTACAAATATGCTTTCTACTTTGTAATATCTATAGGGAATATAAGGATTGGAATTAAAAATGAGCAAGCTAGTAGATTTTGCTAATTACTCAGAAAGCTTAAATACCAGGAAAAACTCCAGCAAAGCCATCAGCTTTTTTATTGAGTTCTTCAAGTGGTAGTGTTACCATTGTCTTATCCTTATGATCTCCAACCAAAGCCATCAACATTTTCCATAGCAAGTTGTTAGAATTCCCTCATGCAAGACAAAAATTAAATAGGAATTCTATGCCATAGATAACTCGAATGTTGTTTAAATTTAATAATTAGAGAAGGATAAAGACTTTACCTCAAGGAGATGTCTACAGAGAATTCAAAATTTTTCTCTGTTAGATTTCAATTTTGGACATGGATCAGAGACTCCACGTTCCACCAAACCACCAAATCTCAAGTTTAAAGATTTCTCTAATAGAAATTCACATGAGGTTTGCTGCTAAAAACAAAAATCAAATTGTGCTACCAATTTTGGACAAACAGGAAGTATTTCATGAAGAAGAAGTTAACAAGAAAGAATCTATGAATTTTGGAAATATCACTCGACACCAGAGATCCGAACACGCATATAGAATCCTGATCTTATTAGGAAATGAATCCAATTCATAGAATCTAAATCATTCTGTGTTTGTTTCCCAATCTTATTAGGAAATGAATATATAATCCAATTTCTTTTTCTTGTAGGCTTTAGTTTTATAAATTGCAATCTAGTCCATGAAATTATAACCACCTTATAATTTCGACGACAAGACTTTTATATAATTGCAATCTAATCTAACTAATTATAACATATTACAATTAGCCCATGATAGTTATTTCTTCTCACAAAATAGCTCCATAATATTATTGTATAATATCTCGAGCACCAATTCTTCTATTGTGTGTGACCTATTAGGTTTTTCTAGTCAATTGGTAGCTAATATAAATTAATTCTATCATCATAGAATTAATAATCTTTTTAATAATTAGAATTAGTTTATTAATTTTAATTAGGATTAAATTTATTAATTCTCTAAATAATAAATCTATATTTCGAAAATTATGAGCAGTATCTATTAATATATCATGACCACAAAAAAGTTTAGAAAGTCAAGTTGCTTAACATGAACATTTCAATAGCAAAATATCAATGCAATAAACTCTTTTCACCATACAATATCTCATTCGTTTTAAAGTATGGAATTAGTGCCAACTCCCTCAAGAATATTAATTAATTTTGACCCGAATATTTTAATACTTGTTCCCTAAATCCATTATTCAACAAGTGTATTAATTGTAACTATTTCTAACACATAGTCGCTTTGGCTAAGGACTTCTTGAGTAATGATTCCTACAAGTGGCTTTGAGATATTCGCTCATACTATTAGGAGTGGTGAATCCTTTATTGACCCTCTAAACTACTTTTGTTTACTTCATGTTGTACCCAATGCCCATCCCATAGGCTGTCTTGTAAGGACTCCAGAGATTAGAATTAAAGTACAACGCTTAGCAAACAAAGTACTTTGGAGTTCTTAAGTCTAAGGTTACTTGCATATTTGCTATAATGAGATTCTATTACCGGCATTAAATAGTTATCCATGTGATTATATCATAGTTAGGTCATCCAATGTACTTGTTTAAATAACAAGTATCTACGTATTAATTTTGAGTATCACAATCTTCAAAGATATGAGAACCATTGCTTAATCAAATCAAGAAATATAACACATGCTAGTCTTAGCGCATTAATGATGTCCTATTTCATTAATACTATGATTAGGGATAATTTAAGTAAAAACACATTCCAGCTGAGTAGGAAACTCGCATCACGATTTCTATCATAATTTTCTTAATACAGTGTTATACTTGGAACTTTATCTATTAGTTTTGTACATATAAACATATGAAATAAAGAAACTAAAAGATAAAGAATGCCTTTTATTAATTTAATATGCAAAATACATTGTACAAATAATTGCATATAGGGCACAATTCTAACAATCTTCCACTTGTACTAGACTAATAATTCGTGTATCTAATACCAAATGACTGAACATGACCATTATGTTTCTTTTGGGATAATGCCTTTGTGAGTAGATTAGTTATGTTCTGATCAGTGGGAACTCTCTCTATCTTTATATCTTTTCTATCAATGATTTCTTTAATCAAGTGATAGCACATAAGTACATGTTTAGATTGTTGATAAGACCGTGGTTTTTTTGCTTGTGCATTGACTCCATTGTTATCACACTACATGGGTATTAGATTAACAATGTTAGGTGCCACACCTAGTTCTGTAATGAACATCTTGATCCATATAGCCTCCTTAGCTGTTTTGGAAGCTGCTATGTATTCAGCTTCAGTAGTTAAGTAGGCAATTGTATCTTATTTGAAACTTTTTCAACTAACTGCCTCACCTACAAAAGTGAACGTGTATTCTAATTGGGATTTGTAATCATCCTTATCAGATTTGAAAACTGGCATCAGTATACCCTCTAACTTGCAAGTCACTATCTCTATATACTAAGAATATATTATTAGTTCTTCCCAAGTACTTGAGGATGTCCTTGACCTTCTCTAAGGTCTGATTAGTATCTACTCATTAAATTAAGAGCACAAGACATATCAGGTCTAGTACATATTATAGCATACATGATAGAACCAATTGTCAAAGCATATGGTATCTTACTCATGTCCCTTCGGATTGATCCATGCTAAACCTCTTTAGCACTTTGTTTATATATATAGAATGTGAAAGACCAAACAACCCTTTTGATCTATCTCTATAGATCTTAATTCCCAGAATATAGGTTGCATCTCTAAGGTTTTTCATGGAAAACTTCTTTGATAACTAAATCTTGACCGATTGTAAAATAGAGACATCATTTCCTATTAACAATATGTCATCTACATATAGTAATAGGAAATAATTACACTCCCACTAACCTTCTTGTATATACAAGGTTCATCCATATTTTGTCTGGAACCAAATTCTTTAATTATTTTTTCAAAATAGATGTTCCAACTCTTAGAAGCTTGTTTTAGTCTATAAATGAACCTTTGCAACTTACACACTTTAGTGTGATACTTGGATGTGAAACCCTCAGGTTGTATCATGTATATTTTTTCAGTCAAATTTCTATTAAGAAAAGTTATTTTCATATCCATTTGTCAAATCTCATAATCATAATTAGCGGCAAGCGCTATGAGTATCCTAATAGATTTCAACATTGTTACTAGTTAAAAAATTTCGTCATAGTCAATGCCTTGTTTTTTATGATAACCTTTTGTAACCAATCGCGTCTTATAGGTAATCACTTTACCATCCATGTCGGTTTTCTTCTTGAAAATCCATTTGCACCCTATAGGTTTTATCCTTTCAGGAGAATCAACCAAAGGCTAAACTTGATTGTCATACATAAAATCCATTTTTAACTTCATGGCTTCAAGCCATTTATCAGATTCTGAACTATTCAAAACTTCTTCGTAAGTGGTAGGCTTATCTTCTTCTATGAGTAATACGTCATTGTAGTCAGTGATGAGAAATCTATATCTCTCAGGTGTCACACGTATCCTACATTAGATGGTTCATCTATTTTATCAATAGATTTAGGATCAACTAGTTGATCGTTGTTTGTTTGAGCTTCTCGAACTTCATTAAGTTCAATTTTGCTCCAACTATCTCCCTTAAGTACGAATTCCTTTTCTAGAAAAATAACATGTCTTGAAACAAACACCTGATTTTTTATAGGGAGATAAAAATAATATCTATGAGATTCTTTTGGATATCTAACAAATAAACACTTGTCAGACTTATTCTCTAATTTATCTGACTTTGTCCTCTTTACATAAATAGGACATCCTCAAATTCTTATGTGAGTTAGCTTTAGTTTTTTACCATAAAATAGTTCAAATGGGGTAGTGTCCACTATTTTTTATAGAACTGTTTAAAACATAAACAACTATTTCCAGTACATATCCCCAAAGCGATTTTGGTAGATTAGCAAAAGCCATCATGGATTGAACCATATCTAATAAAGTTTGATTTCTTTTTTTTTTAAATACACCATTATGTTGAAGTGTATATAATGGAGTCCATTAAAATAATATCTCATTATCTCTAAGATAATTTGAAACTTTTGACTTAAGTATTCACCTCATCGGTTGGATCTTAGAGTTTTAATATTCTTACTAAGTTGTTTCTCTACTTCATTTCTGAATTCTTTGAACTTTTCAAAGGCTTTAGATTTGTATTTCATTAAATACAAATATCCAAATCGAGAATAATCATTGATGAAAGTTATGAAGTATTAATAACCCCCTCTTACTTGTAATGTCATTGGTCCACATATATTAATATGTATTAGTTCTAATACTTGCTTAGCTCTTTCCCCTTTCTTAGAAAAAGAGGTTTTAGCCATTTTTCTTAGTAAGCAAGATTCACAAGTCTCATATGATTCAAAATCAAATGAGCCTAAGTCACCACACTTATATAACTTAGAAATGCGATTCTCATTTACATGGCCTAAATGACAATACTATAAGTAAGACTTAACTTTCCATTTCTAGAAAATATATACCATTTATCAAAGTTACAGTACCATAATGGATATCATTTAATAAAAAAGAACAACTTTCATTCATAAAATTTAAATGAAATCCAAGTAAATCTAAACAAGCAACTGAGATAATATTTTTAAGTAAAACTAGTATATAATAATTATTTTCCAGTTCTAGAATTTATCCGGAAGGCAAGTGTAGATGATAAGTCCTCAAAGCAAGTGCAACAACATTTGCTCCATTTGTTGTATGAAGGTCCACATCACTTTTCTCCAGCTTCCTACTGCTCTTTAATTCCTGCGAATTATTGCACAAATGAGATTCACATCCGGTATCCAATTCCTATATCTCATTATTAAAGGCAATATTGATCTTAATCATAAACATACTAGGAGTAAAAATAGAAGTGCTTGCAAGCTTCTCCTTCTCCTTCTCTTTTTTAATAGTCTCCAAGTAGCTTTTGCAGTTGCACCTCTAATTGCCCAATTTCCCACAATAGTGACATGGGTCTTTAGTAGCTGTCTCCTTCTTTTTCACACCACCTTTAGGTTTAGTTGGATTTTTCTTCTTTTTTTAGAATTATTTTTCTTTTTAGAAAAAGAATCAACCAACAAGATTGCATTATTTTCTTTTTTCATAGAAGACTTTAAAGTATTAAGAAGGTTGATCAAATTAGGTATAGTGGTCTCAATCTCATTCATCTGGTAGTTCATCACAAATTGTGAAAAACTAACTAGCAAAGATTGAAGAATTAAGTCTATTCTTAATTCGTGATCTATAGTGAACCCAAGTTATCCAAGCTTCTCAATTAATCCCAACATTTTAAGTTTATGAGTAGCCATTGAAGTGCCTTTGACCATCTTAGAGTGGAATAACTGCTTAGAGATCTTATATCTCCCCGTCCTTACTTGCTTATCAAAAAGCTCTCTTAAATGGAAGATAATAGTATGAGTATCTATATGCTCATACTGTTTTTTAAGCTCAATGGTCATTGACATAAGTATGATACAAGACGTTATGTTATTATCCTCTTTATGCTTCTTATAGACTTCATGCTCTTCAGCAAGAGCATCATCAGCCGGTGGTGGTGGAATTGAAGCATTTAAAATGTAGAGCAACCTTTTCGATTTGAGAATGATTCTCAAATTTCTATACCAATCCAAGAAGTTTGGTTCGGTGAGTTTGTTTGTTTCCAAAATGCTATATAAGTTCAAATTCGTTGTCATAATGCAAATGACCTAGATGAAAGATAAGAGATATTAGATTATGTATATGCACATGAAGTGCATTTAATTAGGTCTTAATTAAACTTGTATTTATCCCACTATTTTCTTCAAATCAATAGCCCCCACTATTGACTTGGGAAAGCCCATTAGAAGCTTTTCTAGTGGATCATTATCCAAATTCTTTAAGAATGACATTGGGTATGCCTAATAAACCAATCTTAAATTCAATGGTAGGTATTTAATTCCAATTACATCAAATAAACTACTAGATCGTTAGGTGATTACCATCTTTTAATCTTAAAGCACTTAGTGCTACCCCAACTTAGCCTCTAATATTCTTTATGCATAGGTATACCCAACCAGAATAAAGATATTAGTTAAATCCAACTCATTAATCAGGAATCATATTTCATAGCGTGAATATGCTCGATGTCGAGTAAGCTTGGGTATGCCCAACAACCTAATCTCGAAAAGAATTCTCGTTCTTGCTATATTAATGGAAGGCTTTAAATTTAATATTATTTGAGGGATTTTAATTATTTAATTAATAGTCACATTGTTTGGCATGCAAAACATCAACACTTTGATATAATTGTAATAGACTTAATTATATGGCTTAATTTTTTACTTCAATAAATTAATTTTCTTAAGTCAAGTAGGAAATTAATTATAGTTAAACCTATATATATATGCATGTTTTGAGAATAAAGTCTTACCATCTTCTTGCTTTGTGCTTAATCGCCATCTCCACAATTATGTAAAAGAATTTCTAATCCAATCTAACCTATATAATCTAATTATATCAATTTACAATCACTACAAGAAAAATGCAATATACCAACTAACTATTACCAACTGATCGCTGCGGTCGATAATTACCAACTGATTACCAACCGAAATGAAAATTGAAAAAATTTAAAACTTTTCCAACCACTTACCAACAAACATAATCGGTTGGTAAATAGTTGGTTGGTAATCAGTTGGTAATCGGTTGGTAATTTGGCGGGAATATATTTACCAACCGATTACCAACTGATAATACTCAGTTGGTAATATTATTAGTTGGTAATCAGTTAGTAATTTAATGAAAAAATTTTACCAACTGATTACCAACCAAAATATATTGGTTGGTAATGTATTCAGTTGGTAATTAGTTGGTAATTTGGCGGGAAAATATTTACCAATCGATAACAATCGGTTGGTAATATATTCAATTGGTAACCGGTTGATATTTTAATTTAAAAATTTTACCGACTGATTACTAATTGAAATGTATCGGTTGGTAATATATTTAGTTGGTAATCGGTTGGTATTTTAATTTAAAATTTTACTGACCGATTACTAACTGAAATATATCGACTGGTAATATATTTAGATGGTAATCGGTTGGTATTTTAATTTTAAAATTTTACCAACCGATTATTAACTGAAATGTATCGGTTAGTAATATATTCAGTTGGTAATCGGTTAGTATTTTGGTTGGTAATTTAATTTAAATATTTTATAGATCGATTACTAACCGAAATGTATCAGTTGGTAATCGGTTAGTATTTTAATTTAAAAATTTTACCGACTGACTACTAATTGAAATGTTTCTGTTGGTAAACCTAATCAGTTGGTAATCGATTGATATTTTGGTTGGTTTTTTATTTTAATTTTTTTTTAAAAATGAAATATGCCACGTGACAACACGTGGCGGCCACATGGTGCCACGCTAGAAAATCCTTCCCTTTCCTGCTGGTAAACCTAATCAGTTGGTAATCAGTTGATATTTTGGTTGGTATTTTAATTTAATTTTTTTTAAAAAATGAAATATGCCACGTGACAACACGTGGTGGCCACATGGCGTCACACTAGAAAATCCTTCCCTTTCCTGCGCGCGACCAAGAGTCGAACCTACGTTTCCATTGTGGAGGCGTAGTGTTCCAACCACTATGCTATGTTATTGTTTGTGCAAATTGGAAGCACATATTATATTTATTTACTTTTTACAAAATATTACAATTATATGAAATACACTTCTAAAAATTGATAAACGTTTAAATTTATATCATATACAACAAATATTATAAAAATAACAAGTTTCCAGTATAAAAACTAGAAATATTTAGTAAAGTAACTATTTTTATCCCATACTTTTAATTACTATATCACATTTTGCCTTTCTGTATACATGCACATATATAGATTGTAATTATTATAGATAAAATATATATATTTTCAAGTTATATGTGAATGTATATTGAGGCTTAAGGTCATATATTAGTTAATTATTAAGGCATTTAATCATTACTTGAATTCCTATATTTTTTAACTTAGTTCACTTGGATAATTATATTTAAGTCCCTAAAGTTTCTAAAAGAAACCCTTACGACCATAAATTTTTTTAAGCACAACTTATTTTAAATATCTTTTGAAAAATAACGAGCCAAGTGTAAAAATAAATAAACAAACATTTAAAATAATTATCTTTATTAATGCATATCAATTGTCAATATATTCATAAATTTGATTCTTTTATTTTATATTCAAATTGATAAACTTTTAAATTTATATCATATACAACAAATATTATGAAAATAAAAAATTTTCAGTATAAAAAGTAAAAATACTTAGTAAAGTTACTATTTGTATCACATACTTTTAATTACTATATCACATTTTTTATTTCTGTATACATGCACATATATAAATTATAATTATTATAGATAAAATTTATAAATTTTCAAGTTATATGTGAATGTATATTGAGACTTAAGATCATATATTAGTTACTTATTAATACATTTAGTCATTACTTGAATTCCTATATTTTTTATCTTAGTTCACTTGGACAATTATATTTAAGTCCCTAAAGTTTCTAAAAGAAACCCTTACGACCATAATTTTTTTTAAGCACAACTTATTTTAAATATCTTTTGAAAAATAATGAGCCAAATATAAAAATAAATAAACAAACTTTTAAAATAATTATCTTTATTAATGCATATAAATTGTCAATATATTCGTAAATTTGATTCTTTTATTTTATATTCAAATTGATAAACTTTTAAATTTATATCATATACAACACATATTATAAAAATAAAAAGTTTTTAGTATAAAAAGTAAAAATACTTAGTAAAGTTACTATTTGTATCCCATACTTTTAATTACTATATCACATTTTGTATTTCTGTATACATGCACATATATAAATTATAATTATTATAGATAAAATTTATAAATTTTCAAGTTATATGTGAATGTATATTGAGACTTAAAGTCATATATTAGTTACTTATTAATGCATTTAGTCATTACTTGAATTCCTATATTTTTTAACTTAGTTTAATTGGATAATTATATTTAAGTCCCTAAAGTTTCTAAAAGAAACCCTTACGACCATAATTTTTTTTAAGCATAACCTATTTTAAATATATTCTGAAAAATAACGAGCCAAGTGTAAAAATAAATAAACAAACTTTTAAAATAATTATTTCAATCTTTATATTGTTTTAATTTAGTTCATTAAGATAATTATATCTAAGTCCCTAAAGTTGTCAACAGAAATCCTTAGGACCACAAGTTTTCACTCAATAATATACATATATAATAAATGTATGTGCGTGTATAAAATAATTGATTTTAAAGTATTCATATTTATGATAATAAGTGTATGTGTGTGTATTTTATTTATTCTTATTTACTTAATATTCTAAATATTATATTTTTAAGTACTAAAGGTCTTGAAAAGCATGAGCAAAAAATACTTAGTTTATAAACTTGTATCTAGGTGGATAGTTTATTCCTTTCCTCCTACCTTAGATAATCACAATATTTTTTGTAAATTATAAATTAAGGATTGAAATATTAAGATTTATAACGTACCAATTTAGTAATGTTTTTGCCAAATTGAGAGTTTAAATTGATATTACGTAGATATGTAGCATTTCATTTGCTTGAGGGTCATATTAATCTCTATTATAATTTATATATGTATATGAATATGTGTGTGTGTGTGTGTGTGTATGATATATATTTCAATATGTATGGTGTGTGTGTGTGTGTATGTCTATATATAAATATATAGAACAAATATACACACACACACACACACACATATACGTATATATAACAAATATATACAATCATATTTATGATTATGATTGTATATATAAATGAGTGTACACACATACACACTCATTTATATATACAATCATAATCATAAATATGATTGTATATATTTGTTATATATACGTATATGTTTGTGTATATATTATATATATATATATGTTTATTCATGTATATATAAATTTCATTGCTTCCACTATTTTAAATTCTTAACTTTTTATTTGAAAAAAAAATTAAAATTTGAATAATTTCTCTTCACTCTTCCTCTTTTTCTCCAACCCCAGCCACCCACAGCCATCCCCCCACCCGCAATTCCCCAATCCGTAGCCACCCACCCGCTAGCCCCCACCGGCCTCCCCGCAAGCCCCCCCCGCCTATCTCCGCCCCCTCATTCTGATCGGCTCACCCACGGTCCCCCACCTAGCGCCCCCACCCCGCTACCCCCTCCCGCTGTTGGGAATATGCCCTCTTAGACTAGTTTTCTGATGAAAATATCGAATGTGTTAATAAAAGAATTTATTTGTCGGAAATCGTTTGTGAAATAATTTTCTTTATTTGTGTACACTTTCATTTGGAACAGACCCATTGTGTTTGAATAAGTGATCCATGTGAATGGAGGTCTTTCACAGTAAGGTATGGATCATGGGTTATTTAAACACATAAACTATTGTTCTTAACCGATTGATGAGAATGAGAATCTCATCATGTTTAGGTTATTATGTTATGAATTCCAAATGGGGAATGACTTACCTTTAGCCAGTGAGTAGTCCACTCACTTCATAACATAAGCGTATTTCGAATACGTAGAACAGGACCTGTCATAGTGATTTCTAAAAAGTACTATACGGTAGAAATCTAGTCTACTGCCACTACAGCGTGGACTAGTACTCTATGACTTGAGTATGAGTTGGTGGTCTAGCGAAGCTGGAAGCATATGCTTTGATATACTATAGTTGAGGTTCTATCGAAGGGCTAATATACTTGTATGTTGGGTATGTGTGACTAGTTATTTAAGACAGACTTGTATAAGATAGTTTTAACACTATATCGCCCATTGTGGTTGTCCGGATGATCTAAATATCTAGGACCTTGGGAAACGTGACTTGGATGTTTGCTTTAGGGTCGCTCCATTGGAAAGCGGAAACACTCCAAAAAGTCGTGGATCATTGGACTAGAGGCATAAGGATGGTAGATGTCTTTAGAGAGGTGTTAGTACACTTCTTCCTCTCTAAATGTACGACGATGTGTATAGGGGTATTTTAGTTATTTTCACTTGTAGGTTGAAGATTCTGCTAATGCAGCATTGTCATTGGGGTCAATATTTCCTTATGGTGATATTATGAAATATTTAAAATGCAAAATACATCTATTTATATAGTAGGGGTATTTTGGTCATTTTAATAGCCAAGACAATGTGTCTTTTTAGTCCTCGGAATAGCCCGTAAGTCCTAATTAATTTTTGGGTTGAGAAAATGATCTCAGTTGAGAGAGTTGTATTTTATTCGGGAAATCTAATTTATTATTGGACTAGAATAAAATAAATGGAGAGAAATTTATTATCTAGTTTAATGGGTTAATTAATTATTCAGGGCTTGGGTCCAGTTTGAATAATTAGAAAATTAACCGAGACTTAAACTAGAGGAAAATGATTATTACTTAATTATTTATTGGATTATTTATTTAATTAAATCCCAAGAAATAAATAATTAAAGTTTAATTATTTTTTAGTTCATTTGGGTTCATTAATTACTTGTTGGGTTATTTATTTAATCCCAAAGAAAATAATTAATGTTTATTATTTTGGACTTTTCGGGTCCAAGAAAAATAATAAATATTATTTTGGCCCAATAGCCTGGATCATAGGATTTTTCCAGACACAATTTAGAAGAGTTTAGAGTGAAACCAAAATTTATTTTGTAAATAATATTTGGGTATTAAATCCCGGGAATATTATTTTGATCAAAATAATTATTTTTAGTTTCATGACTCTTGGCTTTCTGTGTGGAAAAATAAAAGAAAAGAAAAAGAAAATGAAAGGTCTCTCTCTCATGACTATTTCTCTCCTGGCTTTTGGCCTTCTCCACTGGCTTTTGTTTTTAACAGAAGAAAGCCAACATTGAGAATGGCTAGTGAGCTGGAAAAACGGCTGATCATTTTTCCCTTCAACCCTTTATTGCTCACCAAACAGAAATTAGGTGTGGTCATATTCCGTGAGCTGGAAAGCCAAGCATGCACTGGAGTATTCATCTCCACCGAAGGAAGAATTCAAGAAAGCTGCACTGGAAGTGCATCCCAAGGATGATGAAGAAAGCTGTTTTCTGGCCACAAGCAATGATTTTCAAATTTTTAAAGCTCCAACAGGTATGTTTTTAGCCCACCATAATGTTGCCATACTCTGTTAATGTTCATGTTTTCTCCATTTTCATTTACTGAAATGCATGCTCTGTGAATGTCAATCCTTCAAGTGGTATCAGAGCATAAATTCGATTAACTTAGGGAGCATGTTAGTTAATAAAAATGGAGAAGAACATTGTTTGGAGCTTAAATATGTGATCCTTCGCTATTTTGGTATGGGATTGTGATGTCTGTAAGCTTCATAGAGGCACCATGATCATTCTGTAAAAATTTAGTTTTGGAGTTTTGATCGTGTAAACCCAATTTAAATGGGTATAGGCGGTTGTTGTTTTGGTTTGGATGAGATTTTGTGATGAAAAATGTCCAAAGAAGCCATAGGAAGTGAAACAGCAGAGAAATCGCAGAAACAGAACCTAGGAAATCTTGCGAAGAAGAAAGGTATTGTTCATAAGCCGCGCCCCTAAGCCAAGCCGAACTATGCATGTGTGAAGAGCCGCGTCTGTTGAGTCATTAAGCTGCGTGGTTACTGTAGCAAATTGAGCCGAAGATTTCGCAATTGAAATTTGCAATTGCGCGCGGGTTGTGCGCGGGTCGGGCCGGCCGAAACGGTAAAACACGCGGGCGGTAGTAGCGGGTGTGGACGCAGGTCAACGGGTCGCGTGCATGATCCATGGGCTGCAGCGCTGGTGATCCAATGCGGGCGGTGCACCGGAGCCGCGGTGAACCGCAGTGCATGCGGGCGCGGATCCAGTGCGCGTGGACCGCCAGTCAAATTTTTTTTAAAATTTTTAATTTGGGTCCCATACCAGTCGAAGTTAATATTTTTGCAATATTTTATATTCTTGAAATATATTTGCATGAAAAATATTAGTAAAGGATTTTAGGATTAAACAAGATCATTAATTAATTAATGTGTTTAATTCTATTATTTGGGCATTTAGGTGTAAAAATAGAAAAGCATGAAAACGTTTACAGTTTTCTGGCATGCTATTTATTTTGTGTACCTATGTGCGCGGTTTTTCAAAGACCAAAGTCTTTGGGAATATTTATGCAAGGAAAATGTTTTTTTTTAAAAATTAAATGATTATTTTAACTTAAACAAAAATTAATCCTTGGATATTTTCTCAAAGGATTTAATCATTGACATAGAAAATATGTTGGATTTAGATATTTTTGTAAGTTAAAATAGAAAGCCATTTTATTTTCTTTTGCACAAGAAAAAATTGTTTTGTTAAATAAAATTGAGACCAAAGTCTCGGAAAAGTTTTAATTGGAAATTTTTTTGATATCGTTAAGTTTTAACTTAAATAAAATTAGTCCATGGATAAATTCTCTCAAAGGATATAATCCTTGGCATTAAGATTTTAATGGATTTAGATATTTTATTTTTAAGTTAAGGAGAACTTAATGGAAATTTCAAAAGGATATTTTTCCAGAAAACTTTATTTTAAAAGACTAAGTGGGAGAGGAGTTCCAACGGCCCCATGGCTTCCATCACGGTCCTCATTAGAGATCGTGGGTCCCCTCGCGTCACCTTGGGAGTGAACCCGTATAGGACGGGGATACCACAAGGATCTAGATCTAATGAAAGGATGTAATTAATGACCCGGGACACGTACTATAATCGGCCAGCCCACGTTGGAGGTTATAGTGCGAGAAATGTCCATAGGAAATGAGAGGAAACGGCCATCCCACGATGGAGTTATTCTCTAGATCATTACCTAGAAGGGAAATTAATTTGTGGTGGTTATTACACTTAGCTTAGGGAACTGTTAATCTTCCAAATAAGCTATGTCAGTTTTCCTGTGAGCCAAATTAATTTCTATACACAAATTTATTTTCACAAACTAAATCTTTTCTTTTATTTTTCGATTTTTTGAAAATGGTGGAAGGTTCTTTTAGTCATTTGGCCGTTATTCTCTGTGAGAATAAGTTAACGGGACCAAACTATGTGGACTAAAAGAGGAACCTGGACATAATACTCACAGTCGAGGAGTATAAGTATGTCCTTTATGAGACCTACCCTGTAATTGGGATGGTTCCACCGACAATAGAGCGAGAGGCTGTGAAGGCATGGAAGAAGGCTAATGAAATAGCACATTGCTATATACTAGTCTCCATGTCTAATGTGCTCCCGTCTAAATACGAGCATATAGCTTCTGCATATGATATTAGTCATTCATTGGCCACTATGTTCGCGGATAAAAGCCAACCCGCAAGGCAGGAGGTTCTTCGAACTATAATAAACTCTAAGATGGCTGAGGGAGTATCAGTCAGGGAGCATATGCTCAAGTTGATTGCTGCTTTCGAGGAAGCGGAAATCTTAGGGGCTATTAGTGACCCCGAGAGTCAAGTGGACATGGTTCTCGAATCTCTACCGGTTTCCTTTACTCAATTCAAACTAAGTTAAATATGAGTTTGACTGAGTTGATGAAGGAAATCCAGATGGCAGAAAAGGTCATGAAGCCACATTCAATGGCCATGATTGCTAAGGCTTCTTCCTCAAGAACTGGGTCTAAGCCCAGAAAGTTCAAAGGGAAGAAGGGAAACGCAGTAGCCCAGCCCAAGACCCAGTCTAAAGATAAACTTAAGGGCAAGTGCTTCAAATATGGGAAAAAAGAACACTGGGAAAAGGAGTGTCCAAATTTTCAATCTAAGAAAAACCCCACAAGTAATGTTTACTATCTAGAGTCTATATCAATGGTTGGATCAACCTCCACTTGGATTGTTAATTTAGGAGCCACTGATCATATTTGTAACTCCTTCCGGGGGTTTAGGAAGATAAGTAGACTCAAGAAGAGCGAACATGAATTACGCTTAGGATTTGAAGCACAAGTCTGGGCCCTTACAGTGGGAGAGCTGGATCTTGTTTTTTATTGTAATAAAAAAGTGATTTTAATAGATATTTTATATGTACCTGGTTTTCGTCAGATCTTGATTTCAGTTGCAAAACTTATAAATAAAGGATATTCTGAATATTTTCATTCTGGTATTTCTATCAGTAGAAATGGAGAAATATTATGTACTGGGCACATGTATGGAAGTCTATTCTATTTAAACCCTATTAACAATCAATCAAATATCGCTCAATCTGAACCTTTAACTAAGAAGAGAAAGACCAATATCAATGACTCATATCTTTGGCATCTGAGGTTGGGTCACATCAACTCAACCAGGATTCAGAGGCTAATCCATTATGGGCCTTTGGGCTCATTGAGATTGGAGAATTAGCCTCAGTGTGAATCTTGCCTGATGGGAAAGATGACCAAAAGGTCTTTTATCTCAAAGGGGTATAGGGCCAAGGAGGTACTGAGTCTTGTTCACACTGATGTGTGTGGTCCATTGTCTACACCAGCTAGAGGAGGTTTTTGAGTACTTCATCACTTTCACAGATGATTGTACAAGGTTTGGTTACGTTTACCTGATGAGACGTAAGTCTGACTCTTTTGACAAGTTCAAAGAGTTTAAGGCTGAAGTGGAGCGTCGGACAGGTAAATTAATCAAGACCTTACAATCGGATCGTGGTGGAGAGTACCTCCTTGGTGAATTCGAGGACTACATGGTACATCATGGGATAATATCCCAACTCTCTGCGCCGGGGACACCCCAGCAGAACGAAGTAGTTTAGAGAAAGAATAGGATATTGATGAAAATGGTCAGAAGCATGATATCTCATGCTACTCTTCCAGTATTTTTTTGGGATATGCCTGGAAACAGCGGTATACATTTTGAACTTGGTGTTTTCTATGTCAGTACCTAGGACTCCCTATGAGATATGGATTGGGCGTAAGCCAAAGTCTGAATCATCCCAGGATATGAGGTTGTCTAGCTTATGTACTGATCAAGGGAGACAAGTTGGTACAAAGATCAGAATTATGCTATTTTGTTGGGTGTCCAAAAGGAACAAATGGTGGTTACTTTTATCATTCAGGAGCAGAATGTACTGGTTTGTACCAATGCTAGATACTTAGAGGATGATCAAAGTACTTCCACAAAAGGTTCAACTAGGTTGGAACTTGAGGAGAAGTTATCTTCGGAAGCAACCTATTCTGACCCAATTATGGAACAAGAAGAGGCACAACCTCAAGAGCTTGTACAAAAGGTGCCTTGCCGCAGTGGGAGAGTGTCTAGAGTTCCAGATAGATGGAATAGAGAAGCTTTTGAGCTGGTCTCTGACCATCAGGAATAAGACCCCACTAGATACGAGGAGGCAATTGCTGATGCCGATATAAATCTATGGAATAAAGCAATGAAATCCGAGATTGAGTCTATGTACTTCAATCAGGTTTGGGATCTTGTAACTTCACCTGAAGGGAAAAACCCCATTGGGTGTAAGTGGGTGTACAAGAAGAAGAGGGGACTGGATGGGAAGGTGGAAACCTTCATAGCTAGGCTTGGTAAAAGGGTATACTCAGAAAGAAGGGATCGATTATGAGAAAACCTTTTCCCTGGTAGCCATGCGTAAATCCATTCGTATCCTCCTTGCCATCGCATGTCACTATGACTACGAGATATGGCAAATGGATGTCAAGACGGTATTTTTAAATGGCCATCTTAGCGATGACATCTATATGTCCCAACCGAAAGGTTTTATTGCTGAAGGCCAATAACATATGGTTTGCAAGCTTAAGAAGTCCATTTATGGACTTAAGCAAGCATCGAGAGCGTGGAACATTCGTTTTGATGAGACTGTAAAGTCTTATGGTTTTATTCAAAATGAGGATGAACCATGCGTGTACAAGAATCTTGAGGGGTTTAATGTGGTTTTTCTTGTCTTGTATGTGAATGACATTCTACTCATTGGATATGATGTAGGGTCATTGTTATCTATAGAGATTTGGCTATCTAGTCAATTTAGTGTGAAGGACTTGAGAGAAGCCAGCTACATTCTCGGGATTAGACTTCTTAGAAATATGAAGTAAAGAATGTTAGGATTATCCCAAGTCGCTTACATTGACAAGATGCTGGCTTAGTATAATATAGACTCATGCAAGGGAGTTCTAAACCCTTGCAGATATGGGTTGTCATTTTCTTTAAGGGATTGTCCTAAGTCTCAAGAAGAAAAGGACAGAATGAGTAGAATTCTCTACGCTTCGGATGTGGGAAGTCTCATGTACGCCATGCTGTGTGCTAGGCCAGATATCTGTTTTGCCATAGGCTTAGGTAGCAGATATCAGTCAAACCCTGGGGAGGTTTATTGGCATGTTGTAAAGCATGTTCTTAAGTACCTCAAAGGAACCTTGGAACCACAAGGAGAGGAAGCATATAGTGAGGTAGTACTACTTGGACCGGGATTTCATCCAGAGACGGGATATGGTAGTGGTACAGATTGCCTCAATGAACAATCTAGTAGATCCATTCACCAAGCCTTTGGTTGAGGGTCTTCAAGAGACACTTAGACGCCATTGGGGTGGGCACCTAAGAACTTACCTAGTCTTAGAGTGCAAGTGGGAGATTGTTGGGAATATGCCCTCTTAGACTAGTTTTCTGATGAAAATATCGAATGTGTTAATAAAAGAATTTATTTTTCGAAAACCGTTTGTGAAATAATTTTCTTTATTTGTGTACACTTTCGTTTGGAACAGACCCATTGTGTTTGAATAAGTGATCCATGTGAATGGAGGTCTTTCACAGTAAGGTATGGATCATGGGTTATTTAAACACATAAATAGTTGTTCTTAACCGATTGATGAGAATAAGAATCTCATCATGTTTAGGTTATTTGTTATGAATTCCAAATGGGGAATGGCTTACCTTTAGCCAGTGAGTAGTCCACTCACTTCATGACATAAGCATATTTCGAATACGTAGAACAGGACCTGTAGTAGTGGTTTCTAAAAAGTACTATATGATAGAAACCTAGTCTACTGCCGCTACAATGTGGACTAGTATTCTATGACTTGAGTATGAGTTGGTGGTCTGGCGAAACTGGAAGCATATGTTTTGATATACTATAGTTGAGGTTCTATCGGAGGGCCAATATAATTGTATGTTGGGTATGTGTGACTAGTTAGTTAAGACAGACTTGTATAAGATAGTTTCTACACTATATCGCCCATTGTGGTTGTCCGGATGATCTAAATATCTAGGGCCCTGGGAAACGTGATTTAGATGTTTGCTTTAGGGTCGCTCCCTTAGAAAGCGGAAACACTCCAGAAAGTCGTGGATCATTGGACTAGAGGCCTAAGGATGGTAGATGTCTTTAGAGATGTGCTAGTACACATCTTCCTCTCTAAATGTACGGCGATGTGTAGAGGGGTATTTTAGTTATTTTCACTTGTAGGTCGAAGATTCTGTTAATGCAGCATTGTCCTTGGGGTCAATATTTCCTTATGGTGATATTAGGAAATATTTAAAATCTAAAATACATCTATTTATATAATAGGGGTATTTTGGTCATTTTAATAGTCAAGGCGATGTGTCTTTTTGGTCCTCGGAATAGCCCGTAAGTCCTAATTAATTTTTGGGTTGAGAAAATGATCTCAGTTGAGAGAGTTGTATTTTATTTGGGAAATCTAATTTATTATTGGATTGGAATAAAATAAATGGAGAAAAATTTGTTATCTGGTTTAATGAGTTAATTAATTATTCAGGGCTTGGGTCTAATTTGAATAATTAGAAAATTAATAGGGACTTAAACTAGAGAAAAATAATTATTACTTAATTATTTATTGGGTTATTTAATTAAATCCCAAGAAATAAATAATTAAAGTTTAATTATTTTTTGGTTCATTTGGGTTCATTAATTATTTGTTGGGTTATTTATTTAATCCCAAAGAAAATAATTAATATTTATTATTTTGGACTTTTCGGGTCCAAGAAAAATAATAAATATTATTTTGGCCCAATAGCCTGGATCATAGGATTTTTTCGGACATAGTTTAGAAGAGTTTAGAGTGAAATCAAAATTTATTTTGTAAATAATATTCGGGTATTAAATCCCGAGAATATTATTTTGATCAAAATAATTATTTTTAGTTTCATGACTCTTGGCTTTCTGTGTGGAAAAATAAAAAAAAAAGAAAAAGAAAATGAAAGGTCTCTCTCTCGTGACTGTTTCTCTCCTGGCTTTTGGCCTTCTCCACTGGTTTTTGTTTTTAATAGAAGAAAGCTAACATTGAGAATGGCTAGTGAGCTGGAAAAACGGCTGATCATTTTTCCCTTCAACCCTTTGTTGCTCACCAAACAGAAATTAGGTGTGGTCATATTCCGTGAGCCGGAAAGCCAAGCATGCACTGGAGTATTCATCTCCACCGGAGGAAGAATTTAAGGAAGCTGCACTGGAAGTTCATCCCAAGGATGATGAAGAAAGCTGTTTTCTGGCTTCAAGTAATGATCTTCAAATTTTTAAGGCTCCAACAGGTATGTTTTTAGCCCACCATAATGCTGCCATACTCTGTTAATGTTCATGTTTTCTCCATTTTCATTCATTGAAATGCATGCTTTGTGAATGTCAATCCTTCACCCGCCTCACCCCCCTCCCGCCGCACCCCCTCCCCCCTTCTGTCGATTCTCGCCCCACCACCCCCCGCAACCCCATCTCCCTTCCCCCCAGCCCGCACCCCCTCCCGCCTTACCCCCTCCCCCCGCGACCCCTTCTCCTTATCCCCCCACCCCGTGGCCCCATCCCGCCTCAGCCATCTCCCACCGCACCCCTCCCCCCTTCTGCCGATCCCCGCCCCGCCACCCCCCGTAGCCCCATCTCCCTTCCCCCAGCCCTACGCCCCCTCCCCCCGCAACCCCTTCTCCCTGTCCCCCACCCCGTGACCCCCTCCTACCATACCCCCTCCCCCATTCTATCGATCCCCGCCCCGCCACCCCCGCTGAAACGACGACTCTCTTCGCTTGGGCATCCCTTAAACTAACTTGTTAATAAACTGCAAGTTCAAGGTAACTGAGTTATTTTTTTTAATTAAGATAGAATGATTTATTGTTACATTCTTGTAATTGCTGAAATTCATATGAGAATAGTAAAATTAATTGGACTCTAGTTCTGGTAGGGAAAACGGGGTGTTATGAAATCAGGAATGTAAATAATGTGACAGTAATCTAGATAGGCATTTTTGGAAGAGGTGAACAACTGTTGGGTTTCAATATGAAGCTTATTTTAGGATTTTCTAGGTAAGTGCAGGAAACAATTTTTTTTTTACCCATATGGTGCTTACTTGATTACTTATTTGTTTTGAGCTATCATTCTGTTGTTGCTAGTTATTCTATTTTTGTTATAACATTTTTGAGATATATATAGAACTTAGTTTATGCTATATAGTAATTTATGCAATGTTTACACATGAGCTATATCTAGCACTATTTTTGAGGTGATGAATGCTTATCAAATAGTCTCGTGATGGTACCACACATCCTTCTTTCTATGATGACTTTATTTATAATAATATAGTATATCAGAAAGGTCCTCTTCTTTTGTATGGTAATGCTATGCAATTTTGAAACTTAATTGAACAACTCAATTGAAAAATATGTGGTAATTTACTATCTGAGTCTTGATGCATTGTTGTTTTCATGACCTACATCAAGCTATCTGCTTGTCTTTGTTTGTTCTTACCGGAAACATCACATATTCTGCAATTTCTTTAATTAGAATGGTTTACTAATGAGTTTAATTTATGTTGGATGACAAAAAATAGATTTTAGAAGCTTTATTGAGAAGTAATATTGTCCATTTTTTTCTTAATGATAGGATGAATGAAGATCGAGGTGATTGAAGGTTCATTTAACTGTGGCATTAATTTTTGTCCTCAGTGAATTTTTATAACTTCTGATGGATGTCATAGTTAATATTGTGGTTTTGTTTTGGAGTATTTTGAATTAATATCAAGGGTTAGATTAATATTACTTATCAGACTCCATTTAGTTTTTTGGTGTATATTAAGATACTATAGTGAAAAGATGGCATTTTGAATGTTCAATCAATGAATGGTAGTTGATTGTTAATATTGGAGCTTTTCATTGAGTAGATGATTATATTGTTATAGTTATTGATAAGGGCCTAGGCAGTCCTAGTTTTACTTTTCTTTTTCTCCTTCAAAAGTCATAGGTTGCAAGGCACCACGATTTCCACTAAGCCATATGTGGATGTGGTAGTAAAATATATTGTCACATAATTCACAAGTTCATGTTTCATTATTTTCCCCATTTTTTCTTTTATTGAGTGTGGCATATGCTTCAATTGACGGATAGATGAGCCTCTGTATAATTTACTACATGAGCTTCATGTCGAAATTGCTACTTTATTTTCTTATGTTGCAAGTTGCAACCAATTAGTTTCTCATAAATTATATTAATTGAATATAGTATTTTCCTTGGAGAAAAATTTTTCCTTTCTACTTTTTATGGTGCCGGTTTCAATTGATTCTAGTTAATAGAAAAGATTCTCACATTGTAAATTTAGAGTGTCTTGTCAAAATGATCAGGAGTACATTTTCTCTTAATATCTATTTCAAAATTTATTCTCCTGTAACCGCTTTATTATTGTTAGCAAATAACTTCCATAGTTACAAAGATGTTTTAAAATAACACGTTCATGGAATCTGGCATTGTTTGACTACTGGGGTTTTAGTTTTCATAATTACGTATGAAACATTTTTCTTGCACACTAGGAGGTTTGTGTAAGATTTAAAGATTTTGGCAAGGACGAAGATGAGTGGGTAAATGTCAAATGGGGTGTGCGCCAGCGTTCAATTCCTTTGGAGCCCTCAGAATGTAATAAGATAAAGGTTGGGGACCTTGTCTTATGCTTTAGGGTAAGCTTTCAATTCCATCATATTGAGTTTAAAAATCTTTTATTCTTCCTTTGGGACAGGCTTCTATTTTTTCTCTTTTGAGATGGTCTATTCTGAAGTTGCAAGAAGGCTAAGACAGTAGTGGAAAGTTTTCATTTTTTGATAGATTTAGTGTGTCTAATACAAAATAAGCAATTTCAGTTGTGGTTAATGCACAGGTAGATGCAAAGTTCAGAGAATCTATTGGAACTTGCTTTGTAATTTTTAGTTGAATAATTTCTGTTTCTCTTATTCACCTATAGACCTTTTGGGTTTTCTTTTCAGAAGGATGAAGATCGTGAAGCATATTAGGATGTAGAAGTTGAAAAAATTGAGAGAATATCACATGATAATGAAGACTGCAAGTGCATCTTTTTTGTTCGTTACTACCACAATGGTGTTGAGGTAAACCTTAAACGTGTAATATTGGAAAACCCCACACCAAGTGGACTCTTACAATTCATTTAGTCGTTTGTATCATTCGCCTGAAATGCATATTGACTTTGGATTCTTATTACCAGGACAAAGTTGAGCTAAATAGATTCTGGTGCCGTCCAACTTAAGGGGGGTTTTCCAGGTGCTAGAGAACTTTAAAAGTAGGCTTCAAATGGAACTGTATTAGCCTTCAATTTCATATTTTGTTTGCATTTCCTGTTGTTTTGACTGGAAGATATGTGTAGCTTATCACACCTACTATAATTTTCTGTAACATTCTAAATCTTTCTGCCCTCAGTCTCCTCCTTCTATAGATTCGCCTCCCAAACCCAATTTGAGGGAGTAGATTAACACAACTTCTCTGCTGGGTGAGCAGCTACTATATTGTATTAATATTCTTTCACTAATGTTCATCTCACTTTCATATTATGATAATCTTTTATGTTTAATTAAAGATGATGTTTGGTTAGGATTTGTGGTATTTTGTGAGGAAATTGTATTTGCTTTGAATTTGTAGAAGGATGATGTTTATAGTTGTGGAAGGATGATGTTTATGTTGGGTTTGTGGATGTGTTTTGGCTTTATTATTTTATAAATTTGTCAAATGCAGGTATTTGGTTATATGTTCAGATGAAACAGAATTCTGTCAAATTAAAGAAAAATTACCAACTGAAAAATCAGTTGGTAATTGAATAGAATTGGGTTGGTATTTCAATTGATAATTGAAAATAATTTGGTTGGTAATATATTAAACAACAGTTAGTAATTTTCAAACCAACTATCTACCAACAAACAACTTAGTTGGTAATTTACCAACAAAAAATTACCAACATATTTTAAATTATTAAAATAGTTAGAAAATTACCAACTGAATATTTGGTTGGTAAAGAAAGAAACTACCAATGGAGAAAAAGAATTAGCAACTGAACAACTTGGTTAGTAATTTACCAACAAAAAATTACTAACAGATTTCAAATAACTAAAATAGTTGGAAAATTACCAATCAAAAGTCAGTTGGTAAATAAATAAAACTACTAATTAAAAAAAATAATTACCAACCGAAAGTCAGTTGGTAATTACCTACACATATATCGGTTGGTAGTAACATGTCTCAGTTGGTAAATTAATAAATTATAATCTTCTATTGAATACAAATTTACCAACAAAAAATTATAAATTTACAAACTACATTTTCAATTGATAATTATCAACTGCAACAATTGGTTGGTAACATAAATGTTTGTTGGTAATTACCAACCGAAATAGTCAACTCAAATGCAAAACTTAATGCCTAATTTCCAACTGAAGATTTTACATTACCAACCGAAATAGTCAACTCAAATGCCAAACTTAATGCCAAATTTCTAACTGACGATTTTACAGTACCAACCGAAATGCGGTTAGTAATTACCAACCAACTCCAAAAAATTTCGGTTGGAAAATTTACAAGCTAAGGTTTTTGCATGCGACGTCATTTGGTTGATAATCGGTTGGTAAATCATGATTACCAACCGAATTTAGCTAATTACCAACCGATTTTGTCAGTTGGTAAATCACTTTTTTCTAGTAGTGAATGAAGAAACCTCGAGTTACATTCGAAGGGATTTAGAGGGGAAGAGAAATTACAAGAGAATTGTAGAAAAAGGTAGGACACGCAGGCCCTATTTATTCAAAACAAAGCAATAAAATGCATGTCACAATTTAAATTAATCAAATTAATTTGGTCTAAATCCATAACCAAGCCAACATGTCAATATCATGCTTAAAACACATTAAGTAAAAATAAATATACATCAAATATTAAATTCAAAAAATATTATTTCAAAAATTAAATTATTTAGTCCCAAAATCAAATTTTGGAAAAAATCTTTGGGCCTCTTTTGGAAGAAAATATTTTAGTGGGTCCTATAGGATTTACTGGAAAAAACCAACAGTCAATGATCATAAAAATAAAACTGGATATATATATATATATATATATATATATAAAACAAAGGAAACTAGCCGCAGCTATGCTAGAGCAATGTGTGGCTATGTACCTGGCTTGTGCATAGCCGTGTGTGGCTTCTTCATAATATCTACCAGCTTGAACAATTTCAAGCCAGTTTCTTCTATAAGACCAGCGATTTTTACTAGAAAACTCAATTTTTTTTTTAAATAGAACCAAAATTTTCCTTCTCATCTTCTTCAGCAAATTTCAAAAGCTTGCATCTACTAGTTACATAATACTTAACGTTTATACGTTTTGGAGAACAAACAAACCAAACAATTTTGTTCAATCAAAGATTTCAAAACTTTATTAAATCCAATTCAAGAAATCGTGCAAAATAGAACACTAAAACCTTTAGAATTTTTCTAGTCTATTCAAGAGTTTTCGATTAGAAGAACCAGTAATATCAACACAAAGATTTCGTAGAAGATCATTGTAACAAATTACAATAACTTTGTATGCAGAAATCCACTGACAAGAAAATCTTTCTTCAGAACCCAAAACCAAAGAACGATTTTACAGATCTATGCATATTCATGAAACAATTTCTCGACACAGACACTTTAAACACAAACGATTTGTCTTTGATACACTATTAGAATTCCCTCATGCAAGACAGTTCTATGCAGCATAAATTAAACAGGAATTCTATGTCATGGATCATTCGAATGTTTTTTAAAGTTAATAATCAAAGAAGGATAAAGATGTTTACCTCAAGGAGATATTTGTAGAGAATTCAAAATTTTTCTCTATTGGCTTTCAATTTTGGACACGGATCAGAGACCCTACGTTCTACCAAACCACCAAATCTCAAGTATAGAGATTTCTCTAATAGAAATCCACACAAGGTTTGCTGCTCAAACACAAATCAAATTGTGCTAGCAATTTTGGACAAGCCTGAAGGACTGCGGGAAAATTAAATACACAGCGGAAGACAGCAAATTAAAATTTTTCTTGAGCCAAAGTGTAGAAGTACTTACTTCTAGGGCATTTTATTTGAATAACCAGAGTTTGATTTGGATTTGACGGCACTTCCTGAACGGGAACGTCTACTTGTTTCCCCCAGCACACCAGCTAACTTTCGGCTCCTTCGCATCAAACACTTAGCATATTGGCTAGCTCTTGACTTTCCAAAGTATTCTCTAACCATTATAGACCTCTACCGAAAAAAGTAGAACAAGGGTGAAGAAGATTGGCAGTAAAATGGAAGAACTAAATGTTAAAGGAAAAATGAAGGAAAACGGTAGCTTTTTGTTCTAAGGAAAAACCTGAAAGCTATTGCTCTTGTGAAGTTTCGATCAACCCTCAACCCAGGCACACGCTATGCCTTATAATAAGACAACTTCCTTTTCCTATTCAAAACCCAGTAGCCGACTTTCCTATTTCTTTTACTTTCCGTTTTTTCTTTGTACTGTAGCAGCTCCCTAGGATTACTAAAAATCCTTAAGCTATCACAAAACCTTAGTGGGCCAGGGTTTTTCTTAAATAGTCCAAGACTAATTAGTTAGTTCTCTTATTAATTAATTAACCCACTTAGGCCCCATATAAAAATATCTAAGATAATTAATTAATAAACTAGTTAATTAAATTAGATATTTTATTAATTAAATAAACTACTTGGGCCCAATATAAAATTATTCAAGATAATTAATTAATAAATAAATTAATTAAAAATTTCAAATTAATTATTCTAACCTAAATAAATAATTAATTGGACTCCTAGAATAATTTTTCCAATAACAAATTCACTCAATAAGCCTATATAGTAAAATAAATTTACTATGGTTATTTGAGCTGTATTTTGGGAACTAAAAGATATATTATTCTTAACTATTAAAATGATCAAAATATCCATACTAACAAATAGCTGTATTTTAATCATTTGAAATATTTCATTTACCACCATATGAAAATATTGATATCGAGAATAATATTAGAAGTGCAGTGTCTCCGACCTACATGTGAAATGACGAAAGTACCCATCTACGTAACACTCGTAATTGAAATAGGAAAATAGTACTAACACATTTCTCAATCACATTTACCATTTTTTGATAGCTAGTCTAATAATTCATGACTTCTAGTATGTACCAACTTATCTCAGGGAGCTACTCATAAGCATACATACTTGGTCAAGTTTCCTAGGGTTTTGGGTTATTAGATTATTCTGGACAATCACATGGGGTAGTTTCTTTACATAATGAAGCATAGAAACTCTATTGAGTAAGTCCGTCTTAATTAAATAGAATCATACACTCAACATACAAAGTTATTGGCCTTGAGATAAGAACTTACCTAACATATATTAAAGTGTACAAATCCAGCTTCACCAGACCACCAATTTACACTCAAGTCCTAGGGTACTCATCCATGTAGTAGCTATGATAAACTAGTCTTTATTTATTTTAGTATTTTGATAAAGAATATTATCGCGTGGTCTAGTTTTATGTATTCTATATACGCTTATACTATGGTGTGAGTGAACTACTCACTAGTTAAAAGTAAACCATTCCTTATTAAGAAACCATTGTATAATGATCTAAGCTTTGACGAAATGCCTAGCTTCATCAATCGATCAAGACAAATTTTTTGCTTATGTGTTAGTAATCCATAATCTATACACCTTATTGTAAAAGCAAAATTTAATCTTGTAGATTACTTACTAATGCACTTAGATCTTAATGTGTAATATATGTAAAAAAATAATCATTAGTGAAAGAAAATTTTATTAATTTTCAAAATATAGAAGTACATAAACCATTTTGGGCATACATTCCAACAATTCTCACTTGCACTAAATGGACTATGATAGTCCATATGTGCATATCCCTATAACATCTAAGTGTTTTCGAAACACCGTCTCTATTAAAAGCTTGGTAAATGGGTCCATCAGATTGTTTGTTGAGGAAATTTGATCAACCACTATCTTCTATTTCTGGATGAACTTCCGGACCAAGTGATACTTTCTTTCAATGTGATTGACCTTCCTATGGTTTCTTGGCTTCTTACATTGTGACACGGCTCTAAAATTGTCACAATATATTGTTATGGGTCTATCTATATGTGGCATAACTCCAAGTTCTTTGAGAAACTTCCGAAGCCAAATTGCTTTTTCAGAAGCTTCTAAAGCTACTACATACTCAGCTTCTATGATAGAATTAATAATACAAGATTTCTTGACACTCCTCCATGAAATAGCCCATCTAGACAAAGTGAAGATATATCTACTAGTGAATTTTCTTTTATATTTATCCGGCTGGAAATCTGAGTTCGTCTAATCAGTAAGAACTAAGTCATCGACTTTGTAAACTAGCATATAATCTCTCGTTCCCTTTAGGTACTTGAGCATATGCTTTATAGCTTGCCAATGTTCTTTCCTAGGGTTTGATTGATACCAGCTAACCATGCCTACTGCAAAGCAAATATCGGGCCTAGTATAAAACATGGCATACATGAGACTTTCCACTACCAAGACATAGAGAACCCTACTCTTTCTCTCATTTTCTTCTTGTGTCTTATGATATTGCTTGGAAGATAAGGTCAATCTGTGCCTAAAGGGTAAGATTGCCCCTTTGTATTGATCCATGCTAAACCTAGCTAATATCTTGTTAATACAAGTAGATTGGGATAGGCCTAACATTTTTTGCTTCCTATTTCTGAAAAGGTTAATACCAAGAATATAGCTAGCTTCTCCCATATCCTTCATACTAAATTGACTTGATAGCCAAACCTTGATAGAAGGCAATGTCCTCACATTATTTCTAATGAGCAGAATATCATCTACATAAAGTACTATAAATGGTACATTGTTCTTATTTGACTTCCTATATGCACATGGTTCATCCACATTTCGTATGAAATTATAAGACTTTACAGTCTTATCAAAATGTATCTTCCATGCTCGTGATACTTACTTAAGTCCATATAAATGGACTTTTTAAGCTTGTAGACCATATGTTCTTGGCTTTTCGCAATAAAGCCTTCAAGCTAGGACATATAGATGTCTTCTCTAAGATAGCCATTAAGAAAGACTGTCTTGACATCCATTTGCTATATCTTGTAGTCATAATAATATGCGATGGCCAAAAGAATGCGTATGGACTTAAGCATAGTAACACGTGAAAAGGTATCCTCATAATCGATCCCTTCTTTCTGAGTACAATATTTTACAATCAACCTTGCTTTAAAGGTTTTCACTTTTCCATCTGCACCACTTTTTTTCTTGTATATCCACTTGCATTTTATGCGTTTAATCCATTCACATGCAATGACAAGATCCTAGACTTAATTGAGGTACAGAGACTCAATCTCAACATCCATTGCAGTTTGCTATTTGTCTACATCAACATTAACAATGGCCTCATCGTATCTAGCGGGATCTTGTTCCTGATGGTCGGAGACCACCTCAAAGGCCTCTTCAGTCCATCTTTCAGGAATCCTAGATATCCTCCCACTACGATGCGACTCAGTCTATATGGGAATATTTGGTTGTGTCTCTTTTGGTTCCTCAATTGGGGTACTTGAAGTTGAGGCGTTAGTCAACTTCTCTTCAAATTCCACCTTACTTGAAACTTTAGTGGTTATACTCTATTCATCCTCTAAGTACCTAACATGAGTACTTATAAGTACTTTTTACTCTTGCAAATATCTATTCCTTATTCCTTTGGATACCCTACGAAGTAGTACAATTCTGATCTTGGGTCTAGCTTACTTCCTTTTGTCAATACATAAGCTAGACAACCCCATACCTTGAGATGATTCATACTGGGTTTTCGTCCAGTCTACATCTCATAGGGTGTCCTAGGCACTGACTTGAAAAACACCAAGTTTAGAATATGTACTCGTTGTTTTCGTAGTATATCCCCCCCCCTAAAAAAAAAGGAAGAGTAGCATGGCTTATCATGCCCTTGGCTATTTCCATCAAAATTCTATTTCTTCTTTCAGCTATTCCATTTTGTTAGGGGGTCCCAGGTGCAGTTAGCTGAGATACTATACTATGATGTGCCAAATAATTCTTGAATTTACCAAGAAGATATTCTCGACTACGATCCAACCTTAACTTTTTGATTAGTTTACCTGTTTCACTACAAAAAATTTGGCTATTTGTGACAGCCTAAAAACCGTCGAAACTAGTGAACGAGCGTCGTATATATCATAAACGACAGTCTTACAACAGTTTTTGATCTGTCACAAATATTGGCATTGTTTATATTATACAACAAACCAACAACCGTCGTATATAGTATTTATGATGGTTTAAATGATGGATTTCTTTGTGTTACTGTAAAAATGACAAAAAAAAGTTGTATATAGTCCATTCAAATGAGATGGAATAAACGATGGTTTTGAAGCTGTCGTTTAAAATGTGACTAATGACGACGGTTCGGCGACCGTCGTTTATATATCGAGATTCTTATACTGCGGTTTGTGGGCTGCCGTATATACTGTTATATAGGCCTAATAAAAATAACAGCCATCCAAGTGTCATTTATAATATATACAAGGTGCTTTAGTTTAGCTAATATATACAACAGTCTCAATGTGTCATATATAAATTTAATTTTGTAAAATGATTTCTTGTGCACCGTAAATAATTTGAATATATACAACGGTTCTTGGTGTGTTGTTTCTTTACCGTCTTATATGCGAGCATCGCAAAAATGAATCTCGTATTTAATATCTTTTGTAATGATTAGATGAGCATCGTTTTTTTTTTCAATGACACAAGGTAAGTGTTGTATATAAATATATTTTTTGAATTAAAAATTAATATATTAGTGATGTAAAATTTTTATATAAAAGTTGCGAATATTAACATCTATAAATAATATTATACTAAATGTACCATATCCCATTACATAGTCATTAATATGTATAAATTTTAGATAAAACATAAGTATCCTTTATCATAAAATATAATAGTCCATACCAACAATTTCATAACCAAAGTGTGCTTTTGTAAAACTAAATCACAAACTTCTTTGATGCTAAGCAGCCCCTTAGAAATAGCTTTAATTTTTGCATGCCTGTACAAACAAGAAGGAAAAAACCAAGTAAATGTTCTGCACTACAATCAATTAAGGATAGGCACTCAATTGTGGAGATAAAAAATAGAAATGCACTAGCAAGTTTTTCCCTATTTTCAAATTCAAGTTGATGCAAGATAGACCTAATGATTCACAAGAAACCATGTCCTTCATTCCTTTCATAATTCCTCTGTAGCATCTTGAATTCAATGTAGTAACAAGTTTATAAGTTACAAGTACAAGATAAACATTTTACATTATTTCACTAATAATTTTCCACAAGAATATCTAGTACTCACTTTCAAATTCAAAGGGAACAATGTGCAACAAATAACTACACAGTCTCAGTTATATTTTAAACCATACAAAAATTAGAAATATCAAATATTTATCAAATATACGACCTGTAGCATATTCCACATTCCAACTTGTAGCATATCAAATATTTGATACATATTTCGAACTAGTAGCATGCATAAAACAACACATATTCCAAACCTCCTGTAGCATGCATAGGATAACATATATTCCCCTCACCCGAAATTTTCCAATATACTTAGACAATATCCCAATCATCTTAATACACAAACAATTTTCCACAAGAATAGCTGGGACTAACTCTTAAATTCTTAGGCATCGACTATAATAAGTATATAAGTAATCCCATTTCTATTTTTCAACCATACAAAAACCAGAAATTTCAATCACTCTTCTGCATAAGATAACACAATTTCTAGCTTGAAACTTTCCAGCATCACTAAACGCATATCTCAATTGAAATATATTAAAGACTTAGCTACTGCCAAAGGTATTTACCTTGGATGGGGATAGACTAGCACGATCAGGAGCCTCTAAATTCCCAAGATCTCCAACAGGAACAATCCTTGATAACCTGATGCCAGGGGAAGTGTTTGAACCAGTCGAGGGTGAAATGGGAGAAACAACAAAGCGCTCAGCATCACTTCAGTTGACTTTCGACAAAAATGCATCTAGTTGCTGTTGGAAAATAGCCTGCATTCGACTTTCTCCTACTGAAACTTTGCATACAACTCCTCTTGTTGTCATTGTATGCGCTCTTCCATCTCATTCCGAACTTGTTGTACCTAAGTAGCAATATTCAATGTTGCATACTCCCTCATGGATATTCTTGTTGAGCCTCTTCCCATGCACCTCATGCGCCCCATTTTATTGTACCCCATTGCTTTGGTAAATATCTTTTATTTTGCTTCTAAATTTAACTCATCCTCCGGCAATGATGCCAATTTGTTCTCTATTTAACCCTCAAATACAAATGTAAATTATCATCAATAATTACAGTTCTAAAACCTACAAAAAACTATCTAAAGGGTAAGCATGTTGTTCTATTGAAGTCTGGGCAAAAGATCATTATCACCTTCTATGAATATGAATTATTATCTCATAACAAGAAAAAAAATCCACAAGTTTGCAACTGTTCATGAAAGAACTACCTAAGATTCAATCAATTATTGTGCCACCGACCAACAACTTCTTAGTGATTGGGAAGTAATCAAACACGCAAGAGTTTATGCCAAAACATTATGTAAAAAGTAATCCAACACGCAAACACAACACCAAAGTTTAATGGAGATCATTTGCATTTGAAAACTAAAATTCAGATTATCCTGGGACACAAAGGGCACTATTAAGAGAAAGCAGAAGTAAAAGAGCCATCCTCTTCCTCTATACATTTGTAACTTACAATCATTTTAGATGTAACTTTATCTACACATTTTCCTTTCCTCTTCCTCGTCTCCATAAAAACACCATACAGAGATGTGGACTTGCCTTCAGATGATATCTACAAGTACAAAACCAAGTTATCTAAAAGCTTAACAATTATGAAGAAAGGGATTGGAAAGTTTATGTCACATCAATGTAACTTGACCTGCTCTCGTATTCTCGAAAATAGCGTCCTTCCTGTTATAGGTAGCAATTGTTGGCACGCCCTATTTGCTGAATTTTGCTGAGCTTCGTTCTACATAATTCGAAAACAAAATTATGCTAAGAATTTTATCTTACATGTTGCTAAAGATAGAGACAAAATTTATAACTAAATATAGAGGTAAAATTTACTTCAAGTACATTACCTAGATAGTTTTCTGTTGGATATCTCAAGCTTGTATTGTATACGGCGCAGTGAAAATAAAACGAGATACCCTCACAGGACTTGTCTATGTGTGAAAACAAGACATAAAGTGAGTAAATGTAATGGCTTTTACCTTTGGGTGATCGTCCGAAGAACAAAATTTTTCTTCTTCAAGTCGAGGCGCGATCCAGTAATCTTCGTGATCAACCTTCATGTGAGTTGAACATCTAACAACTATAATCACAGTGTGTGATTATCTCTAATAGTAATCCACACAGAGGATACACTTAAGCACCAAAATTTCCTGTGTTAGCAGAAACAACAATGGCGGCTAGGGTTCTCTTGTTTTTAGCAAAATGAGAAGGAGAGAGAAGAAGGGAAAAACGTATGACTTGGCTGGGGATTTCATGTATCTCATCAGCTAGGGTTTTTGTGTGTTATATCTACTATATATCACACGAAATTCCCTTCCCAAAATTGAGAATTCTAATCCTATTAGAATTTCCTAATTGTAATTGGAAACACCAAGTTCTCACAATTACAACTTGGGCCACAAATTATAACTAATTATAATTTATCCACAACAACTTATCTTTCTCTCAATTAACCCCACTATATTATCAAATAACATCTTGAGTATATAATCCTCCATTGTGTGTGACCTATTAAGTTTCCCAGTCAATTGGTAGAGAACATGGATTAATTCAAACGTCTTTGAAATTAATAATCCATAATTAATTAGAATTAATCCTATTAATTCTAATCAGGATTGGTTTATTAATTCATCAATTAATAAACCCATATTCACAGATCATGAGCGGTATCTAGCAACACATCATGACCACCCAAGAGTCCAGGAAGTCAAGTGGCTTGACATGAACCCTTCAATAACAAACTTCAGTGCAATTAACTTCTTTCACCATACAATATCTTATTCGGTATGGCGTACGAAATTAGTACCAACTTCCTCTAGAAATAATTCTGGCCCAAATACAATAGTACTTGTACCAGGAACCCACTACTCTAGATGTGTATCAATTGAAACTATTTCTAATACACAATTACCTTGGCCAAGGACTTTTCGAGTAGTAATTCCTACAAGTGGCTGTGAGATATTCGCCCCTACTATTAGGAGTGGTGAATCCTTTATTGACCCTCTTAACTACTTTCGTTTACCTCACAATATACCCAATATCCATCCCATAAGCGGCCCTCGATCAAACTCCAGAGATTGGATTCAAAGTACAAGGCTCAGCAAATAAAGTACCTTGGAGATCTCAAACCTAAGGATACTTGCACGTTTGCTATATTGAGATTATATCACTGGTACTAAATAGTTATCCATGTGATTATCTCAAAGCTAGGTCATGCAATGAACTTGTTCCATTAACAAGTATCCATGTGTTAATTTTGAGTATCTCAATACTCACGGTTATGAGAACCACCGCTTGATCAAATCAGGAAATCTAACACATGCTAATCTTAACGCATTAATGATGTCCTGTCTCATTAATACTATGATTAGGGACTATTTAAGTACCAACACCATCTAATGTAGTAGAAATCTCATATCATGATCTCTATCATGATTTCCTTAGCACAGTGTTGTACTAGGGACTTTATCGAACAGTTATATTACTTAAAGTAAACAAAAGAAACTGTAAGATAAATAATGCCTTTTATTAAAAGAAAATGTGTCATATACAATGTACAAGTGATTGCCTTTAAGGCACAACACTAACATTTTCATTCTCTAATATGCACAAAGTTCCTTCCATTAATCTAGTTCAACTCGATTGTCTCCACAAAAAGGTACTTCTCATTCTCTACATTTTGCAAGGGTAAACCAATCGCTTTTCAATCTATATTTATGATCCCTCCAAATTGAATTTATCATGCCCATAACCACCTTTCTTGCTGTAGCAAAGTCAGGCAAAGTTGTATTCTCCTACACATTAGCAAAGGTATTTAAGATTAAAAGAGACAATAGGAAATTAATCGTTCTCTTAATTTGAAAGTTCTATACCAGAACCTCCTACCACAAGCTGTCCTTGATTTCTTGTGGGACATCATGCAAAGGTACGTGCCTAATGGGTAGTTTGGTACCCATTTTTGCCAACACACTACAAGCTATTACAACGTCATTATATTCTGACTTAACAATTTCCCCCTCTATTGTTATTGTGAGTTGTAATTTTTGTCCAGTTCCCCATCTTATTGGGAACTTAGCATGTCCCAGACCTCTTCGTACAGTGAAGGAACTTGCTTGGGCTATGGAATGACAGTGGTAGAATATATTGATTAGTTACAAATGAAAAAATATTGGTTAGAGTAAACAGAATTGTCATGAAATGTCCAGTTCATACCTGAGCTTAGTGCTAGTCTAGAATTTTCTGGCTGACTTGTTGGGACTACAGAGGTCACAGTAGTTGCTGGCTCCTTCATAATTATATCTGGGTTCTTCACAGCAGCTGTATGGTTCTCTTTTTTTGTTGCTGTCTTATCTTTAATGACATCTATCATTGTTCTTGTCCTTATCTTGTTGCTATAAAATGCCTGAGATCCTCTATGGGCAAACTGTGAACGGGTAGATACTGATGTTACTTTGGGTAGTTTGGTATCAGAACCTGCCTTCAACTTTTGTTGGGAACTTACAGTGAGCTGCAATGGAAATACCCATTGTAGAGTAAGCAGAAGTCAATGAATGTTACTGGTCAGTAAACAATTCATTTTCCTTGATATACTGGATCTAATTTTTGAGACTATTCAAGTAGTTTATCAAATAAATGTGTTGTTTACCTTTTGAGTGTCTAAATTTGTGTTATTCAATTTTTTTCGAATGCACTCAATGTCCCTTGGTTTTGTTGGGTGCTCTGCTAGTGGCTAGTTATTAGATTTCAACTCCATGTCTTTATGCCCTATTTCTGTATTATCAGAATGTCCTTGATTCACATTATTGTTGTTATTTGGATTGAGTAGCGAGTGGCATAATTCATGGAGATCATTCACTGAGAACCAATCTGGATGCATCTACAAGACAATAAAACATGGTAAGAATAACATGTCTATGACCAAATTCAAACAATAATTGAAGGATTTAACATGTAGAGTTAAAAGGTTCTTGGAGCATGAGCTATACTTACAAAGTATGGGTAACCAGAGGAAATGCTAAACCTTTCAGGAGCACTTAGCATAAATAATTTGGCAAAATAGAGGGTATAATATCCACATTCTTCACATCCCTCTTGTTGCGGTACCTGTGAATACGTTGGTAGAACATTAGATCCTATTAGAAATACTAATCAGATGCTCAAGTAATTGGTAGCATAATAAGTTTTCACTAACCAAAAAATGCAGCTTTCTTTGGGAATCGGGAAAGGCATGGCTCTAATATAATTGAGGTAACTTGACCTCCCATTTGTTTCATGCATGTCATCCATGAACCAATCCAGTTCAAACATTTCAATCACACACAGGATACAACGTAAGTAAAGAAGAACTTCGGTTGAACAAATTGCAACAGAGCATAACCACTTACTTTCTCACAACTCCTTCAAGTTCAGATTAATTTGATGATTGCAAAGAGTCTAGCAGAATCATACACTTGTCCGGGTATTCTGCTTTCTCGTTGAATCCACACAGGATCAGGAGGTACCAGTGTGACCTACATGGAAGGTAAACAACATGCATAATATTCTACTATAGTTTTTCATAAACAACAGGATGCATTTTTATAGTCACACATCATAGCACTTTGCTGTCAGGCCTTAAATCTTAGTTCTTACCATAATACAATTGGTACTAAGAATATCTTTTGTTGAAGATATCCTTCCTTTTAATCTAGCGAATTACAGCCTTTTTAGGCCCCTTTTTGTAGTTGCTAAATCAAATGGTGTCCAAAGCTATAAATGAGCTTTGTTTCTCCTCTAGAATAGATTTCCAGATTTTCCTACAATCAGTGGTTGAAGTAAAAAAAAAAAAAGAAAAAAGATCAAACTGTGGAAGTTTAAGGCAATTTAGATACACGAGAAAGAAATTTCACTAAGAACCACCATAGTTATCAAGAAGTTATATCACACAATATCATTTTTTTTTCATATTTCAAGGATAACTCTCAAAAAGGTTATATCACACCATAGTGGTTCCAAACGACAGAAGTACTTAATCAAAAAGGTGCTCATACAAGCCAGAATTTAACCACCCTGTGTCATTATTAGAGCTGCAAGTCGTCCTCTCATATCTTACGATCTTCTAGTTAGGACTCTTATTTTCTTCCCTTTTAGATACTGCTTTCCTATTGTTCCTTGTCATTGGCATCTCGGCACTCTAAATTTTTTTGTTGCCTTCTTGGTTGTACACCACTTACAATGAAAACTGCTTATTTGAACAGAGGGGAATCCTGGAAGAGGAGAATGAATGAATGCCATATGTTAAACTATAACATACAAGTTATCAATCCACATGACATTGAAAAACCAGATAAAGCCAGAAATAACACAAAATATTAGAACATATGATATCTAGATACGTATAACATGCAAGAGCACCTTAGTTTACACAAATCAAGAACACATTGCACTGTTTAACTTGCAAGATAGTTGCTTATAGCTAGCCGGTTGCATTCGATTGCCACTTAGATCTACATCTCTTTCTTGAATCCCGTTTTTGACCCATTAGCTATCTATTTTCCACAGAATAGGTCTAACATCTAGCTCTTGAGGCGAAAATGTCTCTATTTCATGATTCCTGGAATAAACATCAAAGTTATCCCTCCTAGTCATAGGCATAGCCACATGCCAATCACCTTTAATGGGATAACAGAATACCACACTTGCTTAGCTTGGTTAGCTAAGATGAAGGGATAATCGAACTCTCTATTATCATGGTACATCAGATGGTTGAAATTAACTAATGTGAAGTTAAACTCATCCAGCTTCTTTCCATGCTCTAAATTCACCTAACCACACTTAAACAATAAGAATTGTTGAGCATTACTATAGCGTATTTTAATGATATCAGTAAGCACTCCAAACTATGACATTAGGAAACCTATGGGATTCTTATCTTTAACACTAGAATAGCTGATTGTATTAACCCTACAAAACATTCCACTGTTTTGTGTTAACTTATTTCTCTCATGAGGTTTGGTGTAAAATTGGAAGCCATTCACATTACAAGCATTAAAGCGCCATCTTTGAGTGTAAGGACCACTTGCAAGGCATTTCATCTCTCTAGATATTTCATGAGTTTCCATGTTTTCCTTAACCTAAAATCAATGAATGACTTATTGAGGCTTAAGTTCGTGCCCAAAGAAAAATACAGATTGTAGTAGTTGGATTTACACATGTGTTGAATTTGTTAACCTACATATCGTTGCAACCAAGTGTGAAAAATCACTGAAGGAATACGTTGTCTCTCATGCAATCTAGCCCTTGGGTTTTGTCTTGAGATTTCACTGATATGAAGCCTAGGTATATAGGACAATAGCATTTGTTAAAACAACTTAAATTTAACAGATTTGGTTATTTAAAAAGGAATGCAAGAACTTAGCATAACCAATAGATAAACTCACTCTCAATATGGTTTCAACTCTTCATAGTTTGCAAGCCCCCACCAATGTGCTTAAGTTAAGGTTATATGGTCAAATACTACATCCGCTCTATTCCCAGTTGGCTTGCCCATTTCCCAACCATCATCAGTATACCTTACATGCCTATTTTCTTTACTCTTAACCTCATTCGAGTACCTAGATACGAATGCCATGCATTCTTCCATCAAATACCCACTTGCAATAGAACCCTCTGGACGAGCACGATTATGTACATACCTTTTCAAGATCATGAGGTACTATATATATATAAAAAATAGCTTCCTTAAGTAATACAATAAACAATGTCTAATAGTGTATCAAGGTAGATTGTAATACAACCTTTCAATGGGAAGCATCCATCTACACTGTATTGGCCCTACAAGGAGAGCATCTTCAGCCAAGTGTATTGCAAGATATTTCATGATATTGAAGAAGCTTGGAACAAATATCTTTTCTAGAAGAGACAAAGTTACCACAAAGCGGTTTTGGAGAACATCAAGGTTGTGTTCCATGTTAAACTTTGAACATAGAAGTTTAAAACATGTAGCGATTTCAATCAAAACTTGGACAACATTTTTTAGCACTGTTGTCTGTGCTGCCAAAGGCACAAGTTACGAAGCAAAATATGGCAATCATGGCATTTCAAACCCCTAGTAGTCCTCTTTTTCAAATTCACTCGGCATGTAATATTTGAACTATAACTATCCGGCACTCTTAATTCCTTTAACACTTTCAAAAAACTATCAATCTCAATCTTGCTCATTGTATAAGGAACTGGGGGCAAGGTGTAACCAAATCTAGAAGGCTTCAACATAGGATGCAAGGACTTTTTAATATTCATAACCTCTAGGTCCTGGTGTACTTTTAGGGTATCTTTTGTCCCATTGCTGTCTCCTAGGATTGTATATAGCAAATTATCGCAAAAAATTTTTTCTATGTGCATTACATCAAGATTGTGCCTAACCAGATTTGAATCCCAATATAGCAATTCCTAAAAAATACTTCTCTTCTTCCAATTGAATTTATTTATCCTAGATTTTTTTCCAAAATCAGCCCTACTCCTTTTTTTAACATCTTTCCACCTATATTCAGTGAGACAACCATCAAGCTGCTGTAAAATTTGTGCCCCGTCAAATCTTGTTGGTGAGGCACATATTTTTGCACCCCTATAGAATGAGACATTATCTTTATGTAATCGGTGGGTAGGCAACAAATAGCATTGATTGTACAAAAAGAAAAAATTTCCACTATGAGGCTAATGCGTATTTATTTAGGTATAAAAATCATATAAAAAGAAGCTCATTTCCAATCAAGTTTAAATTAAAATGTTAATTCCAAATTACACATATGAGCAAGTGTACTTATCATTAACATAGCATAGGGTTCAAACGAGTGTCAATCATCAAGGAACAAGTATGCATTAATCACATTTTCTCATTATTTAACCAACTCAATAAAGTGAAAAAGAAATAGAAAGGAAAATAAAATAAAATAAAATAAAAGGATATATACATGTCAAGGATAGAGAATTATGTAACTTAAACCATTATTTTGACAAACATGATCTTAAAGTATTCAATCATTATCCTAACTAATTATTCTCTTGGCATAATGAAGGATTAAGATAGATTCACTTCTTTGGTCAATCTATGAAATCACTATCCTCTAGATAAATTAGTATCATTTGGTCTATTTCAATTAATTCACCCAAAAGACACATTAAACACAGTTCTTGATTAAATTTCCTTGGTCTAGCAAATTTAAAGTATGAAATTAATCAATGAATCCTTGGTATGGTAGACATCAATTAACCATTAATTACTCAGTTCTTAACAATTAACCCCCTTGGTCTAGTATGTTAATCGCCAATCAAATATGAAATTAATAAATTGAAACCACCATCAACCCCTTTGGTCTAGTAAGTTAATGAAAAGAAACAACCAATTAATCTCATAATATGCATAAGTAATTAAATACCAAGAAAAACAATCAATTAATCAAAAGATCAAATAACTCTAAAAATCATGAATACTTAAAACAATGTCAAATTACAATAAAACAATTAACATATCATTGTTCAAGAAAAAGAAAACAAAGTAAAAGAAAGCACTCATAGACAAGCCTCATTCTTCTTCCCTTGTAGACCCTCTTGTATAACCCTCCTTGAATTGAAGAATTCCTCTTTTGATTTGAGTGATTTTCTATTATGATCTATGAATTCCTCCATTTTTCCTTATATTTTCTATCTATTTATAGGCTTAGGAAGTGCCTAAACTCGTTAGTGTAGGGTTTTTGACCGAGTAGAAGTATGAAGATACTAAAATTTTGCAGATTACCAAAAATCACGTGCAAAACTTGAAACACCACCTCAACATCAGGTCACAGCCAGTGCCGCATTGGCTGCCTAGAGCCGGCTCCGATTGTGTTCTGTTTCTTCAGTTCTTCGCCGATTTTTTCTTGATTTCCTCGCAATGTTTTCCAGACTGCAGCCGGCACTAATTCCAGCTTCCTAGCCGGTGCCGGTTCATCTCGTTGATTTTTTTTGTCGCCTCGAAGTGCGTGCCAACAACACGTGACCGGCACTGGTTCCTCTGCCATAGCCAGCATCACCTCTGCTTTGTTTTGTGACGTTTTTACCTTGTTTTACCACTAAAATCTGAAATAATGCACAAGATACCTTTTCAAGGGTAAAATCTCAAATATGAAGGAATATGGCCAATTATTGAACAAAATGTATTATAAAATAGCCTCAAATAATTAGGAAAAAAATGACTAATTTAGGCCCTATCAGAGGCAAATGATAGCTCAAACAATTTCACTCCACAAACTAGACAAGCTTTATGATTATGGACACTATACCTCGATAAATTACCATGTGCGGGAAAATCATTTATAGTCCACATGAGTGCCACACGCAAATGAAACATTTCTTTTGCCACTAAATTAAACACGATGATGCCCTCATGCCATAATTCAGTTAACACGATGATGCCCTTCTTAATTTTGTTACTGGGTGACTTAGGACCATCTATGAGTGTTGACAGCATAAAAAATGGTTGTTTCATAGAAAGCCGTGGTGGTAAGTTGTAATTCACAAGAACAACAAGTCAAGTGCTGTGAGGAATATACATATTTGAGAAAGGACTAAAACAATCTACTGATAAACCAAGTTTGACATTTATGCAACTACCAAAAAATTGAGAATTTAACTCATCAAATTTTTTCCAAGCACGTGAATAAGCTAGGTGTCTATATACACCATCTTTCACCCATCCCTCCTCATGCCACCTAACTAGTGAGGCTGTTTTGGATGACATGAACAACCGCTTTAATCAAGGCTTCAATGGAAAGTACCTAACCCTTTTGTATGGAATTTTCCCAACAGATTTTGTATATGTAGGAGCCTTACACATGTCACACTCACTTAGCCCTACATCATTCCCCTTATACAACATGCAATTGTTTTGACAAGCATCCTAAGTTATGCATTCCATTCCCAACATATTAGTTATCTTGGTTGCCTCATAGTAGTTTTTTGGTATTTTCATGCCAACATCATGAAAAGCCTCATTCAATAGCTCAAGCAACATATCATAAGATTTATTAGACCACCCATTTAGAACTTTTATGTGTAACAAATGCATGAGGAATGAAAGGGACAAAAACTTTTTGCAATTGGAATACAAATCAACATTGGATTGTTCTAAAATCCTAAGAATCTGTTTTACATCTTCTGATGGCTCACTGGAATTATTTATCTTATTAAATCCAGCTACATCATTGACCATGCCAACCATATCATCTACATTTAAAACCTCTACTGGAGAAGGATTGTGCGTATTTTTATGTATTGAAATATATTCTTCCTCATGACAATCCCAATTCTTATACTGCTTGAGGAAGCCCCACATCCTACAATGCTACTTTGTTTCTATCGGGTTTACATAGTAACGGTTTTGGCACCGATTACACAGACAAGGTATCTTTGTTCCACTAGGTTTATCTTTACATGCAAATGTAAGAAAGACATTTAATCCATCATCATATTCCTTAGATAGATAATTGGATAAATCAATCCATGACCTATCCATGATCCCTGAATGAAATAATGCAACTAGAAAAAAAAATGCCACTTATTATTGTAAAACAAACACATTAAAGAAGTATACTAGTTATGCATAATCAATTACATTACAAACTCATTTGCTTCATCTAAAATGTGTGTTATCTACATTAAAGAAGAATGTTGAACTAGTAATAAAAACCTCTATAAAAATTGGTATAAAAAAAAGAGCAAGACAGGGTATCAAATAGCTTTGGCCATATCTAATTCAATTGATATGGCTATCCAGAAAATCATATGAACAGTTTGCACATGGTCGATAAAAATGATATTGATTATCCTACACCATTACATCATTAGAGGATTATAAAAAGGAACAATTCATACATATAGTAGTATCACATTTTATGAATACTACTATAGTAGTATGGTAGACAAATTGTTCTGAGACTGGTGTATATCTAAAATTTTATTATTTTCCATACTATGAGGTTAGAACTCATTTATTTGTTTATAGAGAATGCCTTTCCTCCATAGATGGGGATTTCTAGCCCTAATGAGAATTTTCATGTGAGGAAAAAACCTCAGTTAATTACTATGTAAAGCAGTTGCGTTAACCTCGTTGGCAAGTGACTAAACACAAAACTAAACAACCCTTGCCAAAAGTTTGAATCTTAGATAAATTACCTAAAGTTTGAAGCTTATGACCACCCGACTCCTATTCACTGTTACCGGCTCGTTCCCTTCACCTGATTATTGACAGATTTTTGTATGCTGTATTGGGAAAGGGTTAAAGTTAAAGTGAAGAGAGACAAAAATAAGGATTTGTGACAATAAGGTTTCAACGTAGGTGGTGAAAGGTCGGGTTGTAAACATGAGAAGGGTGCTGATAAAGGTGGTGAAGATTTGGGTTGTAGAAGAGACAACCAGAGTGGGTATTGAATGGAGACTATCAGTCGAGTGAGAACAAAATGCATAAGTGTACAGATTAATTTTTCCCCCTCATAAGTTGATTTTTCCCTCTCAATTCTTTTTTTTTTTTTGGCTCAATTTTCCCTCCCAAAACCGTATGCATAAGTGTAAAGCTTTTGTTTTTGTTTTTTTACTTTCTAGATCTATTATATTATCTTCCAAATAAATATTAATTAATTCTTTTTAGGTATATATACTTATATAAATATATAATTCTTACTCTATAAATCTAATTGGATTTATTCCGACTAAATATTATTAATCATTTTTAGGTATATATATTTATATAAATATAGTATATTATATTTATTCATCACTAATTAATTAAACAAAAAAATCAAATATATACATACATATATATATGTGTGTGTGTGTATATATATATATATATATATATATATATATATATATATATATTTATAGATACATTATATGCCAAGTAGAAGGAAAAAAAAGTAATATGACAGTCTTCATATTCTATACATGTTATTATAAATATATACATTCATATATATGAAGTATGCATGTATGCATAGCTGACTACATTGTACGTTATATATGAAGCATATACCCTAGATAACATATTAATTATCTAATTGTTCGATCTATTGAAGACAAACAAAAATACATGAAAACCAAATATGAAGGCAATCGGAAGCAATTCGATTGCTTATCAAATAACTTTTACACTATTTTTATTCTAATAACTATAACAACTAAAAACCTAATCAATATTTATAATTCTAGCTCACAAATTCAAAATCCAATAGTTAGATTTAACAAATAAGTTGAATAAGCTATGTATACCAATTTGTGCCAAAAATAGAAATAAATTAGAATGTTAAGGCGGAATAAATTTACTATGAACTTTAATTATAACATCAAATTAACTACCAAACCTAATGCTTATATGCATATATGTACAACAAAATATTTTGTCTTTGGCGAGAAAATTTTCCTCATCAAAGAGTATTTAAAATTTTTAAAAAGCAAAATTGAAATATTTTTTTGCTAATGCCAAAGAATTTTTCGTTGTTGACCACTTTTGGCGAAAAAATACTTTTGCATTAATGAGGAAAAATTCCTCTCCAAAGAGCATCAATAGTGACGAAAATATTTTTATATTGGTGACAAAAAAATAATTTTCACCATAGAATTTAATTTGTTAAATAAAATTATAGTTTTAGTGACGAAATTTTAGCGACAAAACTTTTTAAAGCTGTTGGTATCATCATTGGTGACAAAATTACTTAGTTTTAGAGAAAAAAAATGTTTTCTTTCTAAAACTAATGGATTTAGTGAGGAAACAATATTCCTCATTAAAGCAGACCCTTTGGCAACAAGAAGCAGGGCGCTTCAACGAGAAAGCCTCGAGGAAGATTTTTCCTCGCTAAAAGGATTTAGCTAGGAAACTTTGGCCTTTAGCAAGGAAATTGTTTTGTTACCAAAGACCCTTTTTCTTGTAGTATTTTCGACGCATAAAAAACGCTACAAATAAAAGAGAAAAAATAACATTTCCCAAATCGGATAGTTCTTGGACTGTCATATATAAGCTTTTTTTTTGTTGCAGTTACAAAACTATCGTAACTATATCGTCGTATATATTGAATATTTACGATGGTCCAAAACTGCCGTAAATATCTAAATGACCGTCACATATGTCACACTTTATATGATGGTTTTTAAACTGCCATATAGAATATTTTAAACGACGGGTTTCTGGGATTTGTCGTGTATAGTGTTTTTTTAAGACAAACCGCCATATTTAACCAGTTATAAACAATGGCATGTCGCTAATACTACACTAATTACAATGGTCTTGTTTACCATCATATTTAGTTGTTAAATGAAATGGCTTGTCGTTTATAATGGGTATTAGCTGTTAGTGTTATGCCCTCGAGGCAATCACTTGTATGTTGTATATGACACATTTTATTTTAATACAAGGCATTATTTATCTTACAGTTTTTTTTATTTACTTTTGTGTAAAATAACTGTTAGATAAATCCATAGTACAACACTGTGTTAAGAAAATCATGATATGAGATTCCTACTACAATGTATAGTATTAGTACTTAAATAGTCCCCTAGTCGTAGTATTAATGAGATAGGACATCATTAATGCGTTAAGACTAGTATGTGTTAGACTTCCTGATTTGATCAGGCGATGGTTCTCATATCTGTAAGTATTGAGATACTCAAAGTTAACACATGGATACTTGTTAATAGAACAAGTTCATTGGATGACCTAGTTATGAGATAATCACATGGATAACTATTTAGTGCCAGTGATATAATCTCAATATAGCAAACGTGCAAGTATCCTTAGATTTGAGATTTCCAAGGTACTTTATTTGCAGAGCATTGTGCTTTGATTCCAATCTTTGGAGCCAGATCGAGGGCCGCCTATGGAATGGATATTGGGTAACATTATGAGGTAAACGAAAATAGTTGAGAGGGTCAATAAAGGATTCACCATTCCTAATAGTAGGGGCGAATATCTCACGGCCACTTGTAGAAATTACTACTCAAGAAATCCTTGGCCAAGGCGACTGTGTATTGGAAACAGTTCCAATTGATACACATCTAGAATAGTGGGTTCCTAGTACAAGTACTATTATATTCGGGCCAGAATTAATATATATTTTGGAGGGAGAGGGAGTTGGCACTAATTCCATACTCCAAATCGAATGAGATATTGTATGGTGAAAAGAGTTAATTGCACTGTAGTTTGTTATTGAAGGGTTCATGTCAAGCCACGTAACTTCCTGGACTCTTGGGTGGTCATGATGTGTTGCTAGATACCACTCATGATCTGGTAATATGGGTTTATTAATTGATGAATTAATAAACCAATCCTGATTAGAATTAATAGGATTAATTCTAATTAATTATAGATTATTAATCTCAAAGATGTTTGGATTAATTCATGTTCACTACCAATTGATTGGGAAGCCTAATAGGTCACACACAATAGAGGATTATATACTCAAGATGTTACTTGATAACATAGTAGGGTTAATTGCGAGAAAGAGAAGTTGTTGTGGCCAAATTATAAGTAGTTTTAATTAATGGGCCAAATTGTAATTGTAAGAACTTTACAATTAGGGAATTCTAATTATTTTAGAATTCTCAATTGGAGGTTTTTTTGGTAGTTTTTTCGGGTAATATATGGGAGATATATGCACAAAATTTCTTGGCAAAAAACATATGAAAATCCCTCCAAACCCTAGAAGGATACACGATCATTTTCTCTCTCTTCTCTCTCTCTCTCTCTCTCTCTCTCATTTCTTCTTGTAAGAAACCCTAGCCGCCATCTTGTTTCTGCTAGCACAGAAAACTTCGTGCTTGAGTATATCCTCTGTGTGGATTTTTGTTAGAGATAATCACACACTGTGATTATAGTTGTTAAACGTTCAACTCTCGTGGTGTTTGATCAAGAGGATTGCTGGATCGTGCTTTGACTTGAAGAAGGAAAATTTTATTTTCCACACGATCAAAGAAAGGTAAAAAACGGTTACCTTTGTTCTCCTTATGTCTTGTTTTCCACACATATGCAGATTTTGGGTTGGTATCTTGTTCTTATTTTTCCGCTGCGCCATATATGATATGCGTGAGATACCCAACAGTGGTATCAGAGCCATGCTATGTGTGATTTACAGACATTGTTTTTGGCATGAAAAACTGTTTTCATGTATTCGTGTTTGTCTTTGTTCATTGTGAAAATCGTTTTCACTCAAGTCAAAATCATTTCGAGCATTATGGGTTGGGTCCGTAGCACAATATGATGGTGTAAAAGTTATAGCATATTTCGAAAGATGTTTTCTTTATGTGCTGAAAGTTTTCTGCAAAAAAATGTTTTCTTGAACATGGTTGTTGCCTTCGTTTATCCTAATTTTCTGTTTTGGTTTTGTTTATGCTAACAAATTGGTTGTTGTTTTGAGCTTCAAAATAGAAAATACTGCTGAGAATTGTTCTCACTAAAAATTTGCAGAAGAAGAAGGCACAAAAAATTGTTTCTGGAAAATTTTCAAAAATCACCGCCTTGTTCCCGACTAAAGCCGGCGCCGATTCCGTGTTGTTTCGCAAATGTCCAGAAATCGTTTCTAGAAAATTTTCTTAAAAACTAGACCGTAGCTGGCGCCGGCTCTGGCTTCCAAACCGGTGCATGTTCTGCTCTGTTTTGATGTTCCAGTTAAAAAAAAAAAAAAGATTTTGAAAAGGAAAAATCTCATATGATGAGAGGTGGTAGAATAAAATTTTCTTTCAAGGGGCGCTGCCCCATTGACCCCCCCTGCTGGACCGCCGTTTTCGCAACAATAGACGGGACCCAAAAGCATTTTCTCAAAATTAGTTTTGAGACAAATAATTTTATTTTTCAAAATAGTGATTTTGAAAATTTAAAATTAATATATTTTTCTAAAATATTGATTTTAGAATTTGTTTTATTTTTCCAAAATAGTGATTTTGGAATAATAAAAAGTATATGTTTATTTTGTTTAAGCATAGTCAATGACATGGTGGATGGTTATGGACTAAAACCAATTATATCTGTTCATGCATTTTACAGTTTTGGTTTTTTATGAAATAGGGCCTGCGTGTCCTGCATTCGCTAAAATTCTTGTATAATTCTCTTCTCATCTAACTCACCTCGAATGTAACTTGAGGTTTTCTTTCTTTAGGAAATTATGTAATTAGTTTACATAGGTTAGATAGGAGTAGAATTATTTTAATTTTGGAGATGGCAACCAAAATAAGGCGAGAAGGTAAGACCTTCTACTTAAATCATGCATAAACACATATGGTTAACTATATTAATTTCTTTTATGGCTCAAAGAAATTAATTTAGGGTAAAGTCCATAACCATACCACGTAATCGCTTTATTACCATGATTATCAATTATGTGATTTATTGATTTTAATGCATGTCATTTATTGAAATCACTAAAAGGAACATATCCCTCAATTAATATTAAACCTAATTCATTCCATTAATATAGTAAGAACGAGAATCCTTTTTCAAGACCAGGTTATTGGGCAAACCCAAGCCTACTTGACATTGGGGATGTTCAAGCTATGAAATTAAATTTCTTTGGAATTAAATTTCTGATTAATGGGTTGAGTTTAACTAAATTCTTTATCCCGATTGGGCAAACTCAAGTATAAAGAAATTTAGAGGAAAAGTTGGGGTAGCCCAAAAGACTTTAAGATTAAAAGCTATTAATCACCCAATGATCCGGTAGTTACATACGATGTAATTAGTATTGGATACCTACCAATGAACTCAAGGGTGGCTTGTTGAGCAAACCCAAGGTTATTCTTGAGAAATTTGAATACCGGTCCATTAGGAAAGCTTCTAATAGGCTTTTCTGAATCAGTAGTGGGGGCTATTGGTTTGAGTAAAATAGTGGAGTAAAATGAGTTTAATTAAAGTTCTAATTATTTTCATTTCATGTGCATATACAATAGCTAATCCACTCTATCTTTACATCTAGGACACTTGTATCATGTCAACAAACCTAAATCTACATAGCATCTTGGAAACCACTAAGTTAACCGAATCAAATATCTCGACTGGTATAGAAACTTGAAAATCGTTCTCAAATCGAAAAAGTTGCTCTACGATTAGATGCTCCTAGTCCGCCACCACCAGCTCAAGATGCTCATGCTAATGAGCATGCTATCCACAAAAGGCACAAGGAGGATAGTGATACAACATCATGTATTATGCTGGCATCCATGACTCCCGAGCTACAAAAACAGCATGAGCATATAGATGCTCAATCGATTATACTACATCTTCGAGAGCTGTTTGATGTCCAAGTTAGAACTGAGAGATACGAGATCCCAAAGCAACTTTTCCGTTGCAAAATGGCAGAGGGTTCTTCTATGGCCACTCATGGGCTGAAGATGCTAGGCTTGATAGAGAAGCTTGGATCACTCGGGTTCGCGATGGACTATGACCTAAGTGTTGACTTAATTCTGCAATCTTTACCTAATAGTTTCTCACAATTTGTGATTAACTATCAGATGAATAAGATTGAGTCTACCATCCCTGAGTTGATCAATCTTCTTAAAACTACGGAGTTCTCCATGAAGAAGGATTCCAATGCAGTTTTAATGGTAGAATCTTCCTCTAAGAAGAAAGTTCAAAAGAAGAAGAAGGCTCCCATGAAACCCAAAGATAGTGTAAAGAAGGAAGTAGCTACTAAGGGCCCATGCCATCATTGTGGTAAGATGGGCCACTGGAGGCGCAACTACAAAGCCTACTTGGAGACCATTAAGAATAAGAAGTAGAAGGAGAAGCTTACAAGCACTTCTATTTCTACTCCGGGTATGTTTATGATTGAGATAAATATTGCTTTTAGGAATGAGATATGTGTATTAGATACTGGATGTGGATCTCATTTGTGCAATAACTTTCAGGTACTAAAGAGTAATAGAAAGTTAGAGAAAGGCGACGTGGACCTACGTACTGCAAATGGGGCAAAGGTTGTTGCACTTGCTGTAGGGACATACGAGCTGAACTTGCCTTCGGGATTAATTCTAGAACTATAAAACTGTTATTATGTACCATTTTTAATGGAAAACATTATCTCAATTGCGTGTTTAGACTTAAATGGATTTCATTTTATATTTAAGAATAAATGTTGTTCTTTTTCATTGAATGATATTCCTTATAGTTCAGTAACTCTGGTTAATGGTTTATATGTTCCAAACTTAGGTTCTCAATATAAAACAATATGAAACCTAAAATGGATAACTTGAGCCAAGGGTTTCTGAGTTATCTTAGAGATAATGTGATATTATCTTAATGGACTCCACCACATACATCTCAACATAATGGTGTATCTGAGAGAAGGAATCGAACCCTTCTAGACATAGTATGGACCACGATGGCTTCTGTAGACCTACCAAAATCGTTTTGGAGGTATGCACTAGAGACTTCTGTTTATATACTAAAGAAAGTTCCGACAAAATTGGTTGATTCTACCTCATTTGAGATGTTCTTTGGTAAGAAACCAAAGTTGTCTCACTTGTGAATATGGGGTTGTCCTGCCTTTGTCAAAAGACAATAGTCAGACAAACTTGATAATAAGTCTGACAAGTGTTTGTTTGTCGGATATCGAAAAGAATCTTTTGGATATTACTTCTACCTACCCTCCGAAAATAAAGTATTTGTTTCGAAGCATGCTGTCTTTTTAGAGAAGGAGCACATGCTTAAAGGGGACAATGGGAGTAAAATTGAATTTAGTGAAGTTCAAGAAGATCAAACAAACAAGGATCAACCATCTGATCCCACATCTATTGAGAAAATAGATAAATCTTCTACTACAGAAGAACTTCGTAGATCTAGTAAGATACTTGTGGCACCTGAGAGATATGGATTTCTTATTAGTGACCACAATAACGTATTGCTCATAGATGAAGATGAGCCTACTACCTACAAGGATGTTCTAAACAGTTCAGAATCTGGCAAATGGCTCAAGGCCATGAAGTCAGAGATGGGTTCTATGTACGACAATTAAGTATGGACTTCGATTGATCCACCCAAAAGAATTAAATCTATTGGGTGCAAATGGATTTTCAAAAAGAAAACGGACATGGATGGTAATGTAGTTACCTATAAAGTATGACTAGTGGCGAAGAGTTTTCGTCAACAACATGGTATTGACTATGACGAAATCTTGTCGCCAGTAACCATATTAAAATCCATCAGGATACTCTTAGCCATTGCTATTCATTATGATTATGAGATTTGGCAAATGGATATGAAAACAACTTTCCTAAATGGAAATCTGATTGAGGAAGTGTATATGACACAACCTGAGGGTTTCACATCCAATGTAGCACAAAAGTGTGCATGCTGCAAAGGTCCATTTATGGACTTAAGCAAGCTTCTAGGAGTTGGAATATCCATTTTGATGAAACAATCGAAGAGTTTGGTTTCATTCAAAACATGGATGAGCTTTGTGTATACAAGAAGGTTAGTAGGAGTGCAATCGTTTTCTTATTGCTTTATGTAGATGACATATTGCTAATAGGAAATGATATACCTATCTTGCAAACGGTTAAAGTTTGGTTGTCCAAACAATTCTCCATGAAAGACTTTGGAGAAGCAACCTATATTCTTAGAACAAGGATCTATAGAGATAGATCTAAAAGGTTGCTAGGTCTTTTACAGTCTACGTACATAAATAAAATGCTAAAGAGGATTAGCATGGATAAAACCAAAAAGGGATTCTTACCCATGTCACATGGTGTAAGCCTTTCAAAGTCGATGTCTCCTAAGATACAAGTTGAAAGGGATCATATGAGTAAGATTCTATATGCTTCGGTAGTTAGATCTATCATGTACGCTATGATATGTACAGGGTCCGATGTATCTTGTGCTCTCAGTTTGATGAGCAGATACCAATCTGACCCTGGTAAAGGTTATTGGGCAGCTATAAAAAACATCCTTAAGTACTTACGAAGGATTAAGGATGTGTTTTTAGTATATGGAGAAGGTGTTTTGAAAATAAACGGGTATACTGATGCCAGTTTTCACTCTGACAAAGATGATTTCAAATCACAGTCTGGCTACGTGTTTACATTATATAGAGGGGTAATAAGTTGAAAAAGTTTCAAACAAAAGACTATTGCCGACTCTACGACAGAAACTGAGTACCTGGCCTCTTCTGAAGCAGCTAAGGAAATAAATATGGAGAGAGTTCTCACGAATGAGAACATAGTTGACCCGCTTACAAAAAAACTATCCCAAAAGAAACATGATTGTCATGTTGAGTCAATCAGTATTAGAAACATGAATGAATGGCTCTAGTGCAAGTGGGAGTTTGTTAGTGTTATGCCCTAGAGGCAATCACTTGTACGTTGTATATGACATATTTTATTTGAATACAAGGCATTATTTATCTTACAGTTTCTTTTATTTATTTTTGTGTAAAATAACTGTTAGATAAAGTCCCTAGTACAACACTGTGTTAAGAAAATCATGATAAAGATCATGATATGAGATTCCTACTACACTGTATAGTGTTAGTACTTAAATAGTCCCTAATCATAGTATTAATGAAATAGGATATCATTACTGCGTTAAGACTAGCATGTGTTAGACTTCCTGATTTGATCAGGCGGTGGTTCTCCTATCCGTGAGTATTGAGATACTCAAAGTTAACACATGGATGCTTGTTAATAGAACAAGTTCATTGGATGACCTAGCTATAAGATAATCACATGGATAACTATTTAGTGCGAGTGATATAATCTCAATATAGCAAACGTGTAAGTATCCGTAGACTTAAGATCTCCAAGGTACTTTGTTTGCTGAGCATTATGCTTTGATTCTAATCTCTGAAGCCAGATCGAGGGCCACCTATGGGGTGGATATTGGGTACATTATGAGGTAAACAAAAGTAGTTGAGAGAGTCAATAAAGGATTCACCACTCCTAATAGTAGGGGTGAATATCTCACGGCCACTTGTAGAAATTACTACTCAAGAAATCCTTAGCCAAGGCGACTGTGTATTGGAAATAATTTCAATTGATACACATCTAAAGTAGTGGGTTCCTGGTACAAGTACTATTATATTCGGACCAAAATTAATATATATTCTAGAGGGAGTTGGCACTAATTCCGTACTCCAAACCGAATGAGATGTTGCATGGTGAAAGGAGTTAATTGTACTATAGTTTGTTATTGAAGGGTTCATGTTAAGCCATTTAACTTCTTGGACTCTTGGGTGGTCATGATGTGTTGCTAAATACCGTTCATGATCTGGGAATATGGGTTTATTAATTGATGAATTAATAAACCAATCCTGATTAGAATTAATAGGATTAATTCTAATTAATTATGGATTATTTATCTCAAAGACGTTTGGATTAAGTCATGTTCGCTACCAATTGACTGGAAAACCTATAGGCTACACACAATAGATGATTATATACTCAAGATGTTATTTGATAATATAGTGGGGTTAATTGCGAAAAAGAGAAGTTGTTGTGGCCAAATTATAAGTAGTTATAATTAATGGGCCAAATTGTAATTGTGAGAACTTGATATTTCCAATTATAATTAGGGAATTCTAATTTTTTTAAAATTCTCAATTTGAGGTTTTTTTGGCGGTTTTTTTAGGTAATATATGGGAGATATATGCACGAAATTTCTTGGCAAAAAACATATGAAAATCCCTCCAAACCCTAGAAGGATACACGATCATTTTCTCTTCTATTCTCTCTCTCTCATTTCTTCTTGCAAGAAACCCTAACCGCCATCTTGTTTCTGCTAGCACAGAAAACTTCGTGCTTGAGTATATCCTTTGTGGATATTTTTATTAGAGATAATCACACACTGTGATTAGTGTGGTTAGACGTTCAACTCTCGTAGTGTTTGATTAAGAGGATTGCTGGATCACGCATCGACTTAAAAAAGGAAAATTTTGTTTTCCACATGATCAAAGAAAGGCAAAAAGTTGTTACCTTTGTTCTCCTTATATCTTTTTTTCCACATATATGCAGATCTTGGGTTGGTATCTCGTTCTTATTTTTATGCTACGCCATATATGATATGCTTGAGATACCCAACAGTAGCGATGGTCATTGGACTGCCATAAAAAAAAGGGTGTCATATATAGATGCTTTTTTTGTAATGTTTGACACTTCACCTCAACCTTAAACTCCTTGAATATATCAAAGGAATTAGACTTGTGCCTTATCAAGTAAACATAGCCAAAACATAAGTGATCATCTGTAAACTTGATAAAGTAATTATAACCTCCTCTAGCTGGTAAAGACATAGGACTACAAATATCAGTATAGACTAATTCTAATATTTCCTTGGCCCATTCCGCTTTATGAGTAAATGACCTTTTGGTTGTTTTACCCATAAGACAAGATTCATACTGAAGCTATTCCTTCAATTTCAATGAGTCCAAGAACCTATTTTGGATTAACCTCAGAATCTGATTAGGATTTATATGTCCTAATCTTAAGTGCCATAAATATGAGTAATTTGGTGTGACCTTTCTTTTCTTATTATTAGGTTCCATATGAGTATTATTTATTTGATGAGTTATAGAATTAATTTAAAAAAGATTGCCATACCTGTTTCCAATGCAAATAATTTTTCTATTTCTATTGATTGGATACCAGAATTGAAAGAAACAAAATAACCTTGATTAATCAATCTTCAAACTGAAATCAAACTCTGTTTAAAACTAGAAACATATAAAATATCCTTTAAAAATAAAATCCTATTATAATCAAAGAAAAGTTCTAAGTTTTCCACTGCCTCGGCCCATACTTGTGTTTTGTTGCCTACTCTTAATCTATGCTCTCCTCTACTAAGTTGCCTTATCTTGTTAAACCCTTGCAAGGAGTTACAGATATGGTCAATGGCTCCGAAGTCAACTATCTAAGTGGATTATGATCCAACTATCAAAATAGACTCTAAGTAAAGAGCAATACCTAAAGAGGATTTGGCCAAGAAGTCCGGACAATCCTTTTTTAAGTGCCCCTTCTTGCCATACTTGAAACACTTGCCCTTGAGCTTGGTATTGGACTTGAATAGACCGGGCTTGGATACTTTGGGTTGGGCACCTATATTGTTCTGGGCTTTCTTCTTCTTGAACTTCTTGGGCTGTGCCCTAGTTCTAGAAGATGGTCTAAAGTGGGTAACCAAAACTTTTGATACAGGTTTCATGATTTTCTCAGTAGCCTAGAATTCTTTCATCAACTCAGTTAAAGACATATTCAACTTGTTCATGCTATAATTTAGCTTGAACTGAGAATACAAATCTGGCAAAGTCTCAAAAACCATGTCAATTTAGCTATTAACATCAATTATTACCACTAAAACCTCGGCTTCCTCAAAGTGAGCAATCATCTTGAGCATATGCTCACAAACCGATACTTCTTCATCCATCCTAGTGTTCATAATTGCTCTAAGAGCTTCCTGTATTGTGGGCTAACTCTTGTCAGAAAACATGGTACGCAACGATACATCAATGTCATATGCAGTTGGCATATTTTCGTGTTTAGATTGGAGAACATTAGACATGGAAGCTAACATATATCATCGAGTCATTTCATCAGCTTTCCTCTATGCCTTCTTCGGCCATGATGCTGGCCTGTAGAATCTTCCCCAATTTCAAGATAGGGGTCGATTTGAACATACTTGTACTCTTCAACTGTGAGTACTATGTTCAGATTCCTCTTTCAGTCCACGTAGTTGGGTCTAGTTAGCTTACTCTCTTTGAAAATAATGGACAAAGGACTAAAACCAGACATTTCTATTGATTGGGAAAAAATTATTTAGAAAAATGTTTGTTTTAAAAAACATGCAAAAATGCACATTTAAAACATTATATTATTTTCATAATATGGTTAACCTATTAAAACCATTATAAAAAATATAAAAAATTTGGCTCTTAAAATAATTGACAAAGCTTCATAGGAAGGTTAACAATTTTCTAAGTTAAGTGTACAACCATCACAAATTAAACTTCTTTAATAGATTATGATCCAGAAATAGTTCCATTGATAAGATAGTCACTACTCTCACCACCTACGGATAATCCAACATAAATGCCTCCAAAGATAGGTTGGCCGGCACTAACAATTATCCTAGACTTTAATTATAATTCCTTCATTTGTTCTAGATTCTCGTGCTTAGAATGACACGAGGATAACCACAAATCACTAATAGGAATCCGTGCTGGAAGTGTGGGGCCATTGGAATCCTTCTCCCACTTAATCTTTTAAGAAAAATAATTTTTGGAAAAACGTTCCTTTTAAAAAATATTTTGGTTTTCATTAACTTTAGTAAAATCTAAAAATTCAACATTATTCTCTATGTTAAAGATAAAAGCCTTTAAGAAAATAAACTGTGAATTTTTATTTTCACTATTTAAGTTAAAACTATTTATATGAACTAAATTTAAAATACTTAAATTTAAAATTATTCTCCATATCAAGGATAAAAACCTTTGGAGGAATAAACCATGAATTTATTTTTAGATTACTCAGTTCCAATTTAAAAATGTTGTCCTTAATTGCTTTATCTAGAGAAAAAGTTAATTTCTCAAAAATCTTTGTGCATTTGATCACAAAATTAAATAAAATAGGCATGCTCCAAAATTAAACATTTTACATGCTATTTTTAACCTTTATTTCTTATGTGACCAAATAATCGGTTAAACATCATAATAATAATAAAATTAAAATAATCTTATTTACTCCTAAGGTGGTTCTGCCTTTACTAACTTTTTTTATGCAAAATTATTTATCATAATAAATAAACCATTGCAATAAAAATAACTTCATATGATATGGGACCTAAAAGAAAAAGAAATTACAAGAAACTACCAAAAAACATAATAGAGTGTCTTCAGGATGAACCACCGAAAAATGAACCATGAACTGTGCCCATTGAAGCCCAATTGTGGGAGGCACAAGCTAAGCCTCTTGCGGCTCCTGTGAGCAAAAATGTTTGATCCTCTCGTGGATGACACTAAGCCACCTGCAGCTTCAAGGAGAAATCCTCCATTGGGCTAGTTATGGATGCTGTCCTAGCTAGCCACGGATGGCCTCTGTTCGAGCCGCCATGACTGGCCTACATTCGTTCCGTCTTCGTTTTCCTCCATTCTTCTTCAGCCTTTCTCCATTTCTTTATGGTTTTTTTTTTCATTTTTTCAAGCATTGATACGGCACCATTTTGTTACAAGAATTTGTAAAATAAATTGAAATTCAATTTCAAATGCCTATGCCTTTTAAAATAAGGTGTACACGAATTCTGCGAAAGTGATTAACAATAAATTACAGGTGCATATACCTCTATGTGTGAGGTATAAACAAAAACTACCCATATCAAAAACCACGAGAGATTTATACAACCGCAAAGATTATACTTTTATTAGTAAAGGAATCACCTTTTCTGGTTATTAATCCTAAGCATGCTCCTAAGTTAACCGTGAGAAAATTAAATACGCAACGGAAGAAAGCAAATTAAAATTTTTCCAAAGCTAAAGTCTAGTAGTACTTACTTCTAGGGCGTTTTATTTAAATAACCAGAGTTTGATTTAGATTTGACGACGCTTCTTGAATGGGAACATCTACTTATTCTGTGGGCACACTAGCTAACCGTTGGCTCTTTCCATCAAACACTTACCACGTTAGCTAACTCCTAACCTTCCAAAGTATTCTCTAACCACTATGGACCTCTATCGATACAAGTAGAATAAGGGTGAAGAAGATTGGAAGTAAAATGGAAGAGCTAAACATTAAAGGGAAAACAAAGGAAAAATGGTGGCTTTTTGTTCTAAGGAAAAATCCGAAGCTGTTGCCCTTGTCAAGTTTCGGTCAACCCTCAACCCAAGCACACACAATGCCTTATAATAAGACAAACTCCTTTTCCTATTCAAAAACTAATAGTCGGCTTTCCTATTTCTTTTATTTTCCTTTTTTCTTTGTACCGTGGTAGCTCCCTAGGATTACTAAAAATCCTTAAGCCATCACAAAATCTTAGTGGGCCAAGGTTTTCTTAATTAGTCCAAGACTAATTCATTAGTTCTCTTATTAATTAATCAATCCACTTGGACCCAATATAAATATACCCAATATAATTAATTAATAAACTATTTAATTAAATTAGATCTTTTATTAATTAAATTAACTATTTGGGCCCAATATAAAATTACTCAAGATAATTAATTAATAAACTAATTAATTGAATTGGCCCAATTAATTATTCTGGACCAAATAAATAATTAATTAGACTCCTAAAATAATTCTTCCAATAACAAATTCACCCAATAAACCCATATAGTAAAATAAATTTACTAAGATTATTTGAGCTACTCTGGGAACCAAAAGACATATTATTTTTTGCTACTAAAATGATCAAAATGCCCCTACTAACAAATAGCTGTATTTTAATCATTTTAAATATTTCATTTATCATCATATGAAAATGTTGACCACGAGAATAATATTGCAACTGCAGTGTCTTCGACTTAGAGGTAAAATGACAAAAATACCCCTCTATGTAACACACATCATTGAAATAGGAAAATAGTATTAACACATTTCTCAATAATATCTACCATCCCTTGATAGATAATATGATAATCCATAACTTCCAGTATGTACCAATTTATCTCAGAGAGTTACCCATAAAGCATACATACTTATTCACGTTTCCTAGGGCTCAATATTACTAGATTATCCCGGACAATCATAAGGGAGTGATTTCTTCACGTAATGAAGTATAGAACTTTATTGTATCAGTCCATCTTAATTAATTAAAGTCATACACCCAACGTACAAGGTTATTAGCCTTGCAATAAGACTTCACCCAACATAAGTCAAAGTGTACAAGTCCAACTTTACCAGACCACCAACTTACACTCAACTCCTAGGGTACTCATCCATGCAGTAGATGGATAAATCCATCTTTTTTTATTTTAGTACTTTGATAATGTGTGACACCCCACATAAAGCCAACTCTAGAGTAAGGGGGTCGGGATGCACATCATATTATTTTGCATGAATATATATATTTTTGAATGATATTATGTGCTTTAAGAATTGTGGTTTATAGGTTAAAAGGCTTAGTTATGCTTATTGGGTAGGAAGGGTAAAATGGTAATTTTGTCTGAGGTCAAAATAGGAAGATAGCTTGAGGATTACATAAGAAGAATATGTGGGTGAGAAAATAAGAACAAGAGTTGTTGTGGTTAAGTGGTTAGAGCTTTGGAATTAATCTCTAAGGTCATGAGTTCAAATCCCATCTTTTAAGTTTTTATCATGATTATCTTACTTAAGTTTGACTTTTTGTTTTCTTGCATTCCATAAAAATAGGAATGTTGTTTTAGGGGAGACATGAAGAGAATGTCCTAATCTTATCATTGTGTCTTAAAAAGAATTCTAGAGGAATTCTTGTCCTATTATTACCTCTAACTTGTTCTAACATTTTCATCAATTAAACTTGTTCAAAATTTATCAAAATTCATGGTTTTAATTCCAGAAAATTTCAGCAGAGATTCTTGGTCTTTGAATTTCGAAAATGAATCTTGGAGATTGGGGTTTTGACTAAAAATAGGAAAGGAGTTAGGGAAGGTTCCCAAGAGAAATTAATTACCATTGATGAACCTTCAAACTCTACTCCATTATGTTCATAATCTTCATGAAAGAAATCTGGAAATTTTCCAGATTCTTGGCAGCCTAACCTTCGAAAATCTCACCCATCTTTCTTACTCAATTGCTGCTGGAAAATGACCAATTTATTCAGATTGAGGAACTGAAAATTCTATGCAATTTGGACTACACAAAAAACTGCACAAAAAAAAAAAAAAAATTCTGGGCAGTTCGCAACTTTCAAACCAGAAAATGAAGCTGTTTTATTCCACCTTCAAGCCAGCAAAACTTCTCTGTTTTTTCTCATAAAGAAGGCTGGAAACCAGCCTTAAAGGACCCTTGAACACCTCTCAAAACCTCTGCAAAACGGGCTGAAGAAGTGCAGAAATTCTGCACAGAAAAATGTGCAACCGTTTGCAGCTTTGAACACCATAGAACCAGAATTTTTCCAGCTTTGTTCTCTTCAAGCCCTGGCTGAAAACCACCCTTCAACCTTTGTAAATTAACCCTTGTTTAGCCATGAATTGAAAACCATTACCCTCTCCACTTACATTGCACAATTGGACTCCATAATCACACCTCAAATCTCTCATACAATCACTCCATTCAAACTTCCATTTGAAATTCAAAATTTCCAGAATTTTCTCTCCATGAAAGCACCCTTGTATTAAGCTATAAAACCAGAATTTCTCTGCCATTAGACTCTAATTTTCAGCCAGCCTTAAAGCCTTATCAGACTTCAATCATTTTAGCAAAATAAACCAAACCAGCCGACACCATTGTAGCTCCAAGAAAACCTCCATCAATCAAACACCATTAACATATCCTATATCTCAAACCACTCCTCAAATAATTCCATTTGAATTTCAAATGATCAGATTTTTCTCTCCCTCTCTAAGCTAAACCGAAACCCCTGAATTCCCTAAACTATTCAGTCAACACTCTCCAGAAATTCGTCCAGCATTCTCCCTCAAATTCTCTCCATTTTCACCAAGAACACACACTACTCTTCTTCAAGCCAAAACCCACTCTAAACACCTCTAATCCCTCTCAAAAACTCCAGGATACTCCTACATACTCTCTAGAGTTCATTTCTGGAATTTATAACATCAAATCTGAAAAAAAAAATTGGCATTCGGATCAAAACTGATTTTTCTCCTTGAAGTCTCAAGAACATCATCAAGACTCTCAATCGCGTGGACCTTCTTAATCCTTCATCGAAGTGATCATCAATCAAGTATTCCTCCTTATACCTTCTTTTTAATTCAGCATTCATGTCTCTTAGATATTGATAGGAATAATAAAATATGAATGGGGGATTGAATATATGCATGTGAATGAAGGGGTTGGGATTAGGACATGAGAATGATTGATCATGTTTAAGCTATATGAATTTCCTTGAGAATCGATGCGTGCTCATCATGTCCTAAGAGAATTATGAATGTTTAAGCATGCTAGATGTTATGTCCCCTTTGGTGAATAGGATTTTTATGTTCTTATCTCCATTGAAGCCATGATCATAATTGTTTGGCCATGCGATAGCAAGTGTTGATTTAAGCATACGTTCATGAGTGGATTAGTTTGTTGTTTGATGTTGAAGAAAATGTTCATGATTCTTGTTAGCAATAGAAAATCATGATTATGTTCTTGTTGATCCTAGGCTATTTTAATTAGTAAATTTTATTACCTTAATTAAAATTATTACTATATTTTCCTCTAAGGATTTCGAAATTGCTAGGAAGTTTTGGAAATGAGATGTTACATGAAATATTGATATTTTACTAGTCAAATAAATGATATTTTTCCTTAAAAATAATATATGCATAGGTATAATATTAAATAAGATATTTTATATAAATAATAATAATGACCTCGTAGACCATAATTCAAACTTTTGCCTATATTCATAAATATTATATATATTAAAATTCGTTTGTTATTTATTAAACAAAAAATTTAATATAATTCATTTATTATTAATTTTATTTATTACTAATTATTTATTATCTATTAAAAATTAATTAAAAATTATTTGTAATTTATTATTTATTTATAATAATGCTATTTTTAAATTACCATTTATTAATATTATTTAGGGCTTAGTATTATTCAATATTCAAACCTTAGTTTATTTATTAATAATAACACTCAAGAATTATTATTTGAGTCTATAATTTATTAGCAATTATTTTAGAACCCCTAGTTATTTTAACTTATCAAACTAGACTTATTTTATAAAATTCTTTATCAGCTAGCCTTAAAGCTTAGGACATTAGGGTCGTGATTGTAATAAGTTGAACTAGGATTATTTGTGTAAGTGAATTTAGCTTGAGTGTAATCTTATGTTTTGTGTTTACCTCAGGCGGGGTTAGGTCAGCCTTGGAAGACTTTTGAATTTGAGCAACCAAAGAATCAGGTAAGCTCCTGCATGGAATTTTGTGAAGACCAAAACTTACTGTGGCAAGCTAAACACGATGTGTATGGAAATTCATGTTGTAAAGGCAATTAAGGACTATTTTTCCTATTTATTTCAATCAAGCAAATCATTTGAAAATCAAACAAGCAGTTTTACACAAAATGCTAAACTTTTTCTAAAACCCAACTTTGACAAGAATTTTAGAACCCTTAATTGCTATTTCCAAATAAAGCAATGTATGATCCATTTTCTCCCAAGTGGGACAATCAACGTTGAGTACTCAATAAGGGTAGACTACCAAGATTAGTCTTTGAAGGGTTAGGGTAAGTCTCTCAGTAGGTGGCCACCTCTGAGAGGTGAGTCCTTCCTGGATAGGATACCAGTCCGGTAGGTCATGTCGGTCCGAGTTAGCAAGTTTCAGTCATGTGGACTGTGTGTTTCCGGAGTGGACAACCAGTAAGTTTGGGTGTAGAGATGGAGGAGTATCTTACCCGGTAGGCCGTACACCTACCTTTTGTCAGCTTGCACAAAGTGTGGCATTCTGACCGTTGCTTAGTCATGGGGCCCAACGTGTGGTAACCCATGGCTACCCATTTGAGTGGTTGTATTTATTGTGCACATGTGTGGATTAAAAAGCAAAACACCACTCTTTATTTTCAATACTTATTTAATGCTTGCTAGCACTTTCTCTTATAAAACTGTTACAACTTGCATACATGAATTATTTTACCTGAAACACTCAAAGCACACACGGGCTTATTGAGATTTTTATCTCATCACCTTTTATACCATGTTTTCAAGTTGATCCGGCTGTGGAGGTCAATAGCTAGACTTGTTGCCTATGTTTTGAGGACTTTATGTTATTTTCTTTATGGATGTTTTGAGAGATTGTAGCAAACAATTTATTTTGGATTTGTTCCTGTATTTATCTTTTGACTTGTAATAAGTTTAATTTTAAAGTATTTATTTTATTTTATTATATGTGACCTAGTTATAAAGACCCCTTGTCCATTGGACGGGGCGACATCCCCGGTCCTGTTGGGCCTAAGTAGTGGGGTGTTACATAATGATTATAATCGCATAGTCCAATTTTACGTATTCCATATATGCTTACGCTATTGGTGTGAGTGGATTAATCACAGGTTAAAAGTAAGCCATTCCTTATTAAGCAACCATAGTGTAATGATCTAAACATTAACGAAGTACCCAGCTTCATCAATCGATCAAGAATAATTTTTTGCTTATGTGTTAGTAACCCATAATCTACACCTTACTGTAAAAGCACGACCCAGTAGATTGCTTACTAACGTACTTAGACCTTAATGTGCAATATATGTAAACAAACAATCATTAATGAATGAAACTTTTATTAATTTTCAAAATACAAAAGTACATAGGCCATTTTGGGCATATATTCCAACAAAAACAGGGAGTATTTCTTGAAGAAAAGTTAACAAGAAAGCTTCTGTAAATTTTGGAAAAATTACTCGACACCAGAGATCCAAACATGCATATATATATATATATATATATATATATATATATATATTGTTGGCCCAAAGGGCTTTCTTTTATGTTTTAATTTATGACAAACGTTGATATGGACTAACTTATCTATTTCCTATTATAGGACATGTTTGATCCTTATTCTTCTAAAGTCTTCAGATAAGAATTATTGACAACTTCTTCATCACTGATTTCAAGATTAGAAGATCAAATTTGAAAATCAAAGTATGAGAAGTTATATAATCATGGAAGCTCTTTATGAAGGATGATAGACTAGGAAGTGTTATTAAAGTATATTTATTAATTCCTATGTCATCTTATCTTTTGGTTCATTTGACTTTACCTTGAAGCTTCAAAGGAGATGGTTTTCAAAGTTTTTAAAATTCACGAAATTTTGGATAAAACAGTTTGAATTCAAAAGGTTTATCCAAAATCTTGTAAACCGGGTTGAAAAAATTCTGTCTAAAATATGCCATTTTGGACTTAACTATTGGATCCATCTTCGTCCAAAACCCGAGTCCAAAACTCGGATGAGTTTAAACAGAAAAATTTGTAGCCGTTTTTTTATGACTGTTGGCACTTCACTTTTTAGCTCTATAAATAGCCTTTAATACAAGATTAGAAGCAAGATTTTTGAGACATTTATCTTAGAAACACCATTGCTCAACATTTTCAAAAATATCCTTTTATCTAGTTTCAAAGTGAGTTCATTTGGTATGAAACATAAAAGAAATTTGTGGCTTGTATCCGAGAGAATATCTGCTCAAGTAAGTGAGCTTATCTCTATTCTGTTGTTTTTCAATCCTCTGTTGTTAGTGCAAGGTTGTGGTGTAAAACCCATAGAGGTGAGCCTTGTGTTTGTGTATGTTCAAGGTTGTGGTGTAAAACCCATAGGGGTGAGCCTTGTGTTGTGTATGTTCAAGGTTGTGGAGTAAAACCTAGTGAGGTGATCCTTGATGTGTTTGAGAGGTTGTGGAAAACCTAGTGAGGTGATCCTCTCTTGTATATGAAGCTATTTCATTAAGTAAGATTAATAAAATAGGGTTGAAAATCTTTAAGTGTGAGGTTTAAGGTAGTGGACGTAGATCATTGTTGATCGAACCACTATACATCTCTTGTCTCATTTTATTTCAGTGGTTCATATACTATTTTTGTATTCTTTCACTGTCTAAATTTGAATATACATCTATGAGTGCTTGGATAACTTTCTATGTATCTATAAAGTCAGTCGAAGCATCTTGGTGATCATCCTTGTTCATCATTTTAGACACTTCAGAAAAATTATTTTTGCTTGCCAAAAACCTTATTCACCCATCTCTAAGGTTTTTCATATATATATATATACGCATGTTCTCTGTGTTTGTTTCCTAATATTATTAGGAAATTAATACAGAATCCAATTTCCTTTTTTTATAATCATAGGCTTTAGTTTCATAAATTGCAATCTAGTCCTGAAATTATAACCATCTTATAGTTTCAACCACAAGACTTTTATATAATTGCAATCTAATCCAACTAATTATAACATATTACAATTAGCTCATGATAGTTATTTCTTTTCACAAAATAGCTCCATAATATTATCATATAATATCTTAAGCATCAATTCCTCTATTGTATGTGACTCATTAGGTTTTTCTAGTTAATTAGTAGTCAATATGAATTAATTCTATCATAATAGAATTAATAATCCTTTTACTAATTATATATTACGGTCGTATAATTACATTTGATCAGTTCAGAGCATTTTTTTTCCATAATTGTATTTATACGCATTTCAGGGATAATATAGGTAGTGCAGGGATAATTATGGCAATATTCATAGTAATGCCCCTGTTTATTTTTTAACTTGGAAAAGTAGATTCTCAAGTATTGTAACATTTTCAATTAATAGTCGTATAGTGTTTTATAATTAAAAGTGGCATCCCGACAATCTTCTTGTGCAATTTGTTCATTAAATATATCAAAAATGAAAATAACTTTAGTTGCTAATTGTGGATAAATTTCAAAATGTAAAGACTAATAACTGATATCTTGAGCGGTGTCACTATTGTAGTTTGAAAAGCTCTGATTGCAAATTAGTGCTCCTTAAATCAGGATATGCTAATAAAAAAAGCTCTAAGTGAAGTTTCATGCTCCTTTACCCAGGATATGCTGATAAAAAAACCCAACATGTTTTATTTTATACTTGTCGTGCAGTGGGATACAAAAAGAATACAACATGAAATATTTAAATTAGCTTATCACGTGGCTAAGGCTTATTCTTGTGATCCAATGCAGCAATGATAGAAAATGTGACTATTTCTGATAATTTGGCTGGGTCCAACTGAATAGTATTTGATATACTATTGGAGCTCACTTGAGAAACAGATGGCCCAATATTATTGTTGCACAGTTTTGGGCCTATATTTATTAATTCTAATTAGGAATAAATTTATTAATTCTTTAATTAATAAATCCATATTTAGCAAATCATGAGCAGTATCTAGTAATATATCATGACCACCCAAAAGTCCAGAAAGGCAAGTGGGTTGACATAAACCTTTCAATAGCAAAATGACAGTGCAATAAACATCTTTCACCATACAATATCTCATTCGGTTTAGAGTATGAAATTTGTGTCAACTCTCTCTAGAATATTAAATAATTCTGGCCTAAATATTTTAGTACTTGTTTTCAGAATCATTACTCAATATGTTTATCAATTAGGATTATTCCCAACACATAGTCACCTTGGTCAAGGACTTCTTGAGTAATGATTCCTACAAGTGGCCTTGAGATATTCACTCCTACTATTATGAGTGGTGAATCTTTTATTGATCCTCTCAACTACTTTCGTTTACTTCACATTATACCCAATGTCTATCCCATAAGCGATCTTGTAAGGACTCCAGAGATTAGAATCAAAGTGAAATGCTTAGCAAACAAAGTACTTTGGAGTTCTCAAGTCTAAGATTACTTGTACATTTGCTATAATGAGATTCTATCACTGGTACTAAATAGTTATCCATGTGATTATCTCATAGTTAGGTCATCCAATGTACTTGTTCAAATAACAAGTATTCACGTGTTAACTTTGAGTATCACAATACTCACAAATATGAGAATCACCGCTTGATCAAATCAAGAAGTATAATACGTGCTAGTCTTAGCACATTAAAGATGTCCTATCTCATTAATCCTATTACTAGATATAATTTAAATACAAACACATTCCAGTGTAGTAGAAACCTCATATCACGATCTCTATCATAATTTTCTTAACACAATGTTGTACTTAGGACTTTATCAAACAGTTTTATACATATAAACATATGAAACAAAGAAACTAAAAGATAAAGAATGCATTTTATTAATTTAATGTGAAAAATATATTATACAAATAATTGATTCTAGGGCACAATCCTAACACAATTGTCAACATAATTGCAGAAACTATAAATGCAAAATGTTTATGGTTAAAACTATAGCAAACCTGAGTTTTCCTAACAAATGGGGTGTCGAAACAAAGCCCTAGATGTCTAGTTTCCAAAACCACAGATGGAGTACAATTTAGAAGTTCCTATAGAAACGTAGGGCCACTTTCTGAGATATGATAAGGCTCTCTACAAACACATATATGTTCTATTTAGTAATAATAAAAAAAGATAGGTAACCATTACACATTGATAATCAATTACAGGCTAATGGCAATCAATTATTAAAAGGCTTGTTCCTTTAGTTATGATCGTGAATACTTTCCTTTTTTTTCTTCAAATGACAGAACATGGAAAAATGCTTGCCTGGTAAGCTGGTGTATGAAGAATCTTATCCAACCAAAATTGGAGAGCATTATTTGAGAAAAATAATATCCAAGCATGAATAAATATATTATGTATCATTAGATGAAGCACCAGATACCATCTCCTTTACATCAACTACATCTTATGTTAGTATTAAATGCACTACCCATGCAAGCCTTACACAATCAACAAAGTCCACAATAAGCAGATCATTTCCAGAAATTAATGCCTAAAAAACATTAATGAATTAATAAAATGGCAAACACTAGGAGAAAGATAAAGAAATTATTTTTCAACTTACAGTTTGGTGGAAATCATGCCTAAAGGAATCATCACGAGAAAAGACATAAACTTTATTGAATACAGTGCTCAATGTATCATATATGAGAGCAATCACAAGAGAGAAAAGAAAGCTATATATAACTTGCAGAAACAAAGCAGTCACTTGTAACATGTACAAAAAATAATGGGGAATAATTATAACAAAAATAAGAACAAAAAAAAATAGCAGGTACTCTAAAGATAGAAAGAGTCTTGATTATTGCCATAGCATTAGAAATCTATCCACAAATTCCACCATGCAGAAAGTATACATAAAGTTTGCATATGTTGTGCAATACATATGCAAGGCAACTCTAAACATAGACTACTGTAGGTATAAGAAAATAAATGTTCCAATAAGTCTAAAAACAACAAATGGTCTACATTTTAACTTTCTTCCTGCATTTTATGAACAACTAACAAGATCTCTTGTGGTTATTTTCTTTTGTGGCAAGAAAACAAGGAGGAACACCGGGAAATACTAAACAAAACAAGAAAAGAGTTATCCAATACGCACCAAAATACACTAGATCAAGGGCCTATAATGTGAAAAAGATAATAAAAAATGGCCATCAATACTCCAAACATTTTTTAATAAACCTATATATTAAATTGTCAAGCCATATTGACAGTACAAGTTTGGAACGCAATAAGAATTATAAGAACTTGGAACAACAATGAAGAGGAGAGAAATAAGAAGTCTCAATCTCTCCTATTTCTTTATGTATCATGTACACTAAGTAGGCTTCAAAACTTATAGGAAAATATTTTAAACTAATAATAACAACGGAACAATTAAATATTTGGGGAAAGACCAGATAGAGAATGAAATATTACTTGCATTAGATATCATTAATTTTTGTAGATCAGAACTTTTGAACAATGAACTAGTGCAAGAACAAATCCCTAAATTTATTTTTGACTATTTTCCTAATTCATATGAAAAAAACAAATATACAACAATGCAAGCATTTTTATTTTTGCAAAGACAATAATAAACATAACATACTTTCAAATAGACCTTATAAGTAAGACATACCTGATGGTTCAAAGTGTCACTGCACAATGCTACTATTAACTTCTTTAATATTATCTTTTAAAGTAGTAAATATGTCCTTTATATCTTTAGGGCATACAAGGAGCAACTTGTAATAACATAAAATTTGAGATAAATTCTTAATAGAAGTAGCAACAATTTCAAAAATTGTGAGCTAAATAGAGAGAAGGAAAATTTTATCTATTAATATGGTCTAAAGACAAGAAGGACAAGCCTTTTCCACCTTCAATCCATCCATGTAAAAAAAAAATAAGAAAGAGAGATTTCTCATGCATGTAGAGAAAAGGCAATGAAAGGGAGCCAAACAAGAAGAAAACATGAGAGGCTGGAGATCATAATTGAGCACAATTTGAGAATACTAGAAATCCTCAGCCAGTAGCATTTTAAAGATATACAATATCACTGGGTTGATACTATTCCACAAGCAAAGAAGAGAAGGAGGGAGGGAGATCCTTATTTTCCGAATTTACTTTCTCTGTCTTTGAAATCTTAGTTTGAACAATAGTGGATGAAAACCTCCAAGTTCAAATGGTTAACAAGCATATGGTACTTGGTTGGAACACTCTTATACCTTAAAATTTAGAACATTAAGAAGATAAAAGGAATGCCAGTACAAGAAGACATCAACTCTTGAAAATATAAAGATTCATTACATTTTTATTCAAATAGCCTTAATTAAATAAATAGCAATTGATGTTTGATCTCAAGAAGAAAGAACAAAAAGCTAGATTTGCATAAAACCATAAAGCCTAGACTAGCCTTTTGAAGTTAGAAAGTGCTTAGAATGAAGAAGGAGAATTCAATAAGCAATACATTTTGTAGGGTACTAACTTTAAACATGTGATGTTGATGGTTTGTAACGGAAGAATACTATTAGATAAACCATAGAGACTACAATCATCTACTAAAACAAAGGCAAGGGAAACTAAACTTTTATTTAAAATACTCTGACAAAGGCAACCCATTTATGATTCATGTAGTCGAACTCCACGGTCATTTTACATGCACTAATATCAAATAATGGTTCCACTAAGTATTCCACAACCTCAAAGACATGAGAACATTTCATACTACATGGACCAACATCAAATTGTGATTTAACTAAGCATTATCTATTATATAATAGACATAGAAGCAAAGGGACTTTGCAAAGTTGTGGACATTGTAAGAATAAAATCAAGAATTTCAACATTTTTTAGTTGAAAGTTTATTACAAGTTCTCAACCTAGGAAGACATATTATAAGGTACATAGTTAGTAACTATACATAACCTGTCTGCAAAACCAAAATAGAGAGAACAAGGCAGTAACAAAGAATGAGTCTTTCCCTGGAGACAACAAGTTGCCGTTCCACTAGTATACCCCTTGAGTCAATAACCTAGCTATCAGAATTTGGCCCGCCCGTACCAATGGTTCTTCTCGATTTATTTCCTATAGAAACAGAGGACAAGCAGATTATGAAGCACATGGATATAGTTGTAATATCAATAATAGGACTGACAATAGCTTTTATACAAAAGTACTAGTACATCTTCCATTCCACACTCATAATACTAATAATCTTGAGAACTCAGTACACATCAACAGAAGATGCAAACAATATTAAATACACACTATCATAAATTTATTTTTCAATAAGAACAAGTGATTATCCCTAGGTAGTTAGTAAATTTTTTCATATTGTTCAGAACTTTTTATTCCAATTGGCACAATTTAGCATTATAAGAAACAACTTAGCTAGAAAACATTTCCAAAGAAATTCAAGCACCATACATGATTGTTGTTTAGACAAATAAGAAATTAAAATGGAAGAGGTTTTATTTGAGGGCCAAATGAAGATATATTCCATCTAAACACCTTTATAAGTGAGATGAATCATTGTCTAACTCCAACATTAATTAGATCCTTTAAGTATCTCTGGATGTCGGCCACAAGATTAGTTTCAAGTCCTTGGTCAAGAATAATAGCCTGCAAAAGATGAGATACAAAGATAGAGAGAGGAAGAAAATTATACTTTGCAAGATCTCAAAACACATTGGAAAACATATCAAAAACTAAGACACTTAAATCAAATTAAGCATAAAAAAATCCAGTACCCTTAACAGTGCATAGAGTGCAGTTATTAGATCTCCTCTCCTTATACCAGAGACTTGCTGCAAGGCACAAAATTTCCAAAGAGTCTCTTCCCAATAAACTCCACTAAATGATAAGAAGGTTATTAGCCAAATATTAGTGTGTCAACACATCAACATTTAGTTAACCATCTGTGGCATATCATCCATAAAAGTATGGATATAAGACTAACAACTTCATTCCTCCATAGGTATGAAAACATCTAAATGTCAAAAAGTATGAGAAATAACAAGGCAAGAAGTTACCACTTGATTGATAGAAATAAGCAAATAAACATAGTCAATTTCATTAAGGTGAAGATCATCACTAGGTTTCAGTGCCTAAAATTTCAACATACTTGAAGCTAGTAATCAAAAGGTAGGGAAATCAAAACCTAATCCATTACAAGCGGTTTCAATAAATTAAAATAGCAAAATATATCAGCTTAGGCTTCGTAATAAAAAAAACAAACAAAAAGATCAATAAACAAAAAACTAAACTCCAAAAGCATGCAAACTGTACACCTTAAGCAGAAAAAGACAGTCAAAAGGTCATTTGTATTTCGTTTTGCAAATAACAGTAATGTCCTTAAAGCAAAGCATGTAGGACACATAATTTCATCATTCTTTCTATGATCGTGAAACTTCAAACAACAATATTCATCTATTAATGGTTTCAACCACACATCTGCCATTATGAAAAGACGTTGTTAGTGTATTCATTTCTCTTGGCAACTCTACTTGCTAATGCTTTTGGGTTCCAATTCCTACCATACCTAGTTCCAACAATTTTACAAAACAAAACCTTTTTGCATTTCCAATTTCTATGACAAAATTAATAGATATAGTAGAACATCATATGAGAATCTCCCCAAGCAAGTGGCCAGTGCACCCAAATTGTCCAAAACCTAATTCAATAACCTAGATTTCAAAATGCAAAATCCTAACTGCCCATTCAATGAACTACATCTATACTTAAAATCAACAACTATAACTATAGAAAGAGAACCAAGAATTAGTGAAAATAGTGTACGAGAGAGTCTGAGGGTGGTTTATCAAAAAGTATGCAATGGATGACAAAGCCATTTTTTAGTTCAATCGAGACAGTCTCATTATTCTGCTTCATCAAAAATCAGTGCAAAAAATTAATAGACAATGAATCAAAATCTATGCAAGAAACTACAGAGATCAAGATTTATACATATCTAAGTAAAATTTTCTACAAATGAATAATTTTAAATTTTTTGCCAGAGAACTTACATATTTGAGGTGATTAAGGTTCTCAAAATCTAGTTTCTCCTTCCCAAAGTTTTGGAGAACTTCTCTAGCAAGCTTTTACCACTTCGGGTGTAAACCACAAAGAAACACAAAGTAGTTTATGAGAAAGAAACACACAAAGATAGTGAGAGTTTTGGGAAACATAAAAGAAACACAGAGTAGGTTATGAGGAAAAAAGATAGAGACATGCATGTGTTAGAGAATGACGCGCTTTTTATAATGAAATTTCTAAAGGCATGCCTTTTCTTTCCTCATGCCAAGAATGTGTCATTATAGCATTATGTTATCTTTTGTAACACTGATAAGTGTCAGAACATTTTATAAGTTTAAACTAACTTAATAAAACTACATTGATGTGTCCGGACTTGGGTATAAAAATCATACAAAAACTAAGCACATTCCCAATCACGTTTAAATTAAAACGTTTAACCCAAATCACACATATGAGCAAGCGTACTCATCATTAACTGAGCATAGGGTTCAAACGAATGTCGATCCTCAAGGAACAAGTAGACATTAATTACCTTTCTTTTATTGTTTAACCGACTCGATAAAATAAAATCGAAATAAAATAAAACAAAATAAAATAAAAATAAAAATATATACATGTCAAGGATGTAGATTTATGTAATTCAAACCATTGATTAGACAACCATGATCTTAAAGTACCCAACCTCTATCATAACTAATTATTCTCTTGGCATCATGAAGAATTAAAATAGACTCACTTCTTTCTCAATCCATTAATCCCTATCTTCTAGGTAACTTAGTATCACATACTCTGTCTCAACCAGTCTTACCCAAAAGATGCATTAAACACAATTCTTTCGATTAAGTCCCATTCTCAGGCAAACTTAAGCCATGAAATTAACCAATTGAATCCATATTCTGACAGACATCAATTAACCTTTAATTACTCTGTTCTTGCAATTAACCTTATTTTCAGGCAAGTTAAAAGGCAACAAATATGAAACTAATCAATTTAAACCATCAACCCTATTCTCAAGCAAGTTAACGACACAATCAATTAATCTCGCAATCAATCCAAGTAATTAAATACCAAGAATAACAATCAGTTAATCAAAAGATCAAATAACTCTAAATACCATGAACGTCTAAACTAATGTCAAATTATAATAAAATAATTAAAATATCATTGTCAAGAAAAGAAAACAAAGTAAAAGAAAGCAATCATAGACAAGCCTCCTTCTTCTTTCTTTGAAGACCTTCTTGTACAACCCTCCTTGAATTGAAGAATTCCTTATTGGGTTGAGTGATTTTCTATGATAAATAATGAATTCTCCCATTTTCCCTTATGTTTTTCATCTATTTATAGGCTTAAGAAATACCTAAACTCGTAGGTACAAAGTTCCTGGCTGAGTAGAAGTTGAAAGATACTAAAACTCCTCAGGTTTCCAAAAACGCGTGGAAAAATCGTAGCACCGCCTCAAGGACAGAACACAGCCAGCGCTACCTGTGTTCTGCTTCTCCACTTGTTCACCGATTTTCTCCAAATTTTGCGCATAAGTTCCAAAATTTAGCCGGCGCCGCCTCTGCTCTGTTTCACAATGGTTTTGCTTCGTTTTACCCAAAAATCTAAAATAATGAACAAAATACCTTTCCAAGGGTAAAATCTCAAATATGAAAGAATTTGACTAGTTATTGCACAAAATGTCTTATAAAAGAGCCTTAAATAACTAGGCAAAATATGACTAATTTAGCTCCTATCATACATCATTTTTGTTTTTCTATAATGACAATAAATCTAGTGCCATTATAAGTAGTTATTATGATGCTTTTTAAAAAGCATCATTAAAAAGGTGTCAAGAATGCCATTTTTCCTATAGTGAGATTAAAACAATAAGGATTGGATTTAAAGGCATCCAAACTCAAACCTATCAAGAACACTAGAAAATTTCTAGCATTCGAAAATAGAGAAAAAGTTTCATATTATCACATTGAAGTTTAGAGACATTGATCAAATGTGTGACTAGACCCTTTGATTTGATCTTAATGAATAGAAATCACCCTTACACAACTCTTTTCTAGAGAGGATTTAGTTTCCTACCAAAATACTCAAAATACTCTAAGTTATCTATTACAAGAGTTAAATGGTATACATATAGATACCAAACCCTAAGTTATTAGTGATACTAATTCTAATCAAAAGAGGCCCTAAAATAAGTCAATTTGGCTTTTAAAAGTATTATAATTTATGGTTAAATGTCAAAGAACCAAAAATAAATAAATAAATAAATAAATAAATAAATCAAGCAAACATTAAAAATAACTTCAGGAAATTTGCACGGCCATGCGCTTGACATGCACAGCTATGCCTATATTGAGATGAGCCTTCAGTGCCTGTGCACAGCCAACTGCATACCTGATGTTATTTTTAATTTTTACCCATGCATGTTGCACGGTCATGCACCTAACTTTTGGGAGCTTTGATTTCTACAAAACGCATGGCTTGGTGCACGCCCATTCATTTGAGCTGTCTAGCCCCTATTTCTACACTCCAAACTTATCTTTCATGATATTTTTTGCTTTGCAATGAATGTCCTTGCCCTCCATATGAATTGTGGGTCACTTTGAGCTTATTTTGGTCCTCTTTTTAACATCTATTGATTTACCACCTTTTTTTTTATCATTGGCTTATTGGCTTCTTTAGCTTGATATTCTTCTTGAAACCTTTTGAAAATGAGCCTAACCTAAGAAATTATGAGTTGTGGCTTGAACATCTCTCTTCCTTCTTTGGTGTAACCTTCATGCCTTGGACGATTCCTATTATATCCTCTTCTTTGTGTGAATTCATCCTTAAATTGGCACCTACATAAAAATTCAAATAAGAACTTTTGGGTAAAGGCAAAAATTTAGTCTTTTGAACCTTGTCATGCTCTTTGTTTTCTCCTTTTACAACCCACATTTTTCCTCTCATTTTATCTCCACTCTCTTTTGTCTTCACCCTTTTGTTTATCTCTCATTTATTTTCTCAAATTTGATGAGGTCATTCTATTTTCATCTCTCTCTCCTTTCTACTTCTCAATTTAATCTCCAATATCTTCTTTTATTTTCCCCTCATCTTCTTTTCTCTCAATCATTTTCCCTTTCATTTTCTCTCTTCTTTTTTTTTCTCAAAATATTTTAATCTTTCAAAACCTCACTAGGAGATAAGGAAACTACAGTGAACTTTTTTTTTCATATTTCTTCAAAGTGTAAGTATTTTTCCTCCTCTTGTGGACTGCATCTCTATCAAACACCCAAGGTCTTTCTAACAAAATATACCCGAAATACATAAGATTTGCATTACACTATTGGAATGTATGCCCACTAAGATTGTATTTTTTTTATGTAATTTTGATTAAATTAATAAAATATTTATTCTCATAAATTTTTTATGTTTTCTCATTTTAATTTATGCACAATTTCACTGGAAAAAGGCCCATTATGTTTAAGTAAGTGATCTATGTGAATGGAGGTCTTTCATAGTAAGATATGGATCATGAGTTACTTAATACATAAATTATTGTTCTTAATCAGATGATGATAATAGGAATCTCATCATGATGGGGTTATTATGATGTGAATTCCAGGTGAAGAATGGCTTACCTTTAGCCATTGAATAGTCCTCTCATTTTATAACAAAAGCGTATTTTGAATACGTAGAATTGGATCTATATTAGTGGTTTTTAAAAATAATATATAGTAGAAACCCAAACTATTACTGCTACAACGTGGACTTATACCCTACGGCTTGAGTATAGGTTAGTGATCTGATGAAACTGGAAGTGTATACTTTGATATACTATAGTTGAGGTTCTATCATAGGACCATTATATTTGTATGTTGAATATATGTGACTAGTTAGTTAAGAAAAACTTGTACAGGATAGCTTCTACACTATATTGCGCCTTATGACTATTTGAATAATCTAAATATTCAGGGCCCCAAGGAATATAATTTGGATGTTTGCTTTAGGATAGCCCTCTTGGAAAGCGAAAATATTTTAGAAAGTCATGGATCATTAGGCTAGAAGTCTAAGGATGGTAGATGTCATTTAGAAAGGTATTAGTACACTATTCCTCTCTAAATGTACGGTGTTACATAGAGGGGTATATTTGTCATAATACATGTAGTTCAAAGACTTTACTTACACAGTATTATCCTTAGGGTCAATATTTTCTTATGGCGATATTAGAAAATATTTAAAATGTAAAATTCAGCTATTTATATAGTAGGAGTATTTTGGTCATTTTAGTAGTCAAGGCAATATGTGATATGAGCTAAATTCATCAATAATTTCCTAGTAATTTGAGGATATTTTAGGATACATTTGATGCAATAACTAGTCATATTTCTTTATATTTGATATTTTACATTTGGAAAGATATTTTGATGTTTTATTGTAGAAAAAGGAAAAAAATGACGAAAAATCGTCTCCGGGCAGTGCACGACAGGCGCCGATCATGTCCCACAGAGCCGGTGCTAGCCCAATACTGGAAATAGGGGAGAAAAGAGAAAAAAACAGATCACGTTGGGCCGCCAGTGCATGGCTGGCGCCGACTCTACACTGTTCTAAGGCGGCGATTTTTCCTGTTTTGCGCGGATTTAAGAATTTTTAAGAGTTTTGATATTTTTCAACTTGTACTCAGCCTAGAACCCTTAAGGAACAAAGTTTGGTATCTTGGCAGCTTATTTAAGCAAGGAAAACGCAAGGAAAACATATGAATCTAAGGATCAAACCTGCCAATCAATCACAAAAAGAGGATATTCATCAATCAAGGGATATTATTCAAGAAGGTCTTCAAAGAGAAAAAGGAGGACTTGTCTCTGAGTTATTTCTTTTACCTTTGTTTTTTCTAGAATAATGATGTGATTAATATTTTCATTGTAATTTAACATTATTTTGGGATTCATATTTTTTTGGATTAATTTAGCTATTTGATAAATTTAGTTTCATTCTTAGTATTTGATTACTTGTGATTATTAAAGAGTTGATGAATTTAGATTTGCTTCTAATTGACTTAGGAAACGATGTTAGGAGTTGATTTCATATTTGTTATCTCTTAACGGACTTGGGAAATAAAGTTAAGAACAAAGAACCAAGGTAATCGAAAATTAGTTAATTTTACCCATGGTATAGGGTTATTTGTTAATTTCATATTTATTATCACGTAGAATATAGAGATAATTGTTGAAGGCTAAGTTTAATGCATCTTTGTGGTTATGTTAGTTTGATTGGAAAATATACTAATTTAATAATGAGATAGTGAGTCTATGACTTGGGGAACGATTAGATTCTATTATAATTCCTTCATGATGCCAAGATGATAACTAATTGTGATATTTACTAAGTAATTCATTGTCTTGTCTTCAAGAATATTTGTTTAAATTGCATATTCTTTCATCCTTGAGTTGTATATATTTTTCTTTATTTTTTTTATTTTCTCATTACTTTATTGGTTTAGTTAAATAATGAATGAAAGGTAATTAATGGTAGTTGTTCCTTGAGTATTGATACTCGTTAATTCTATATATTATCCTTGCGATGAGTATACTTGCTCATATATATAATTTGAGGATTAATGTATTAATTAAAACTTGATTATTGATGGATTTAAATTTGAATGATTTCTCTACACCTAAATCTTACATATCAAGTTTTTGGCGCCGTTGTAAGGGAATAATATCATAAAAGCTTGGATTTCATTGATTTAACCATGTTTATATGTATATATGTCTATATGTAAATATGTATATATATTCTTTGTGTAACTAAGTACCATATCTTGTTGTGTGTATAAATGTACGTTAATTAACTCACTTAGTGTATGCTGTACTTTGCATGCTAATTATGTTTAATTGGCTATTTGTAAATTCTTTAATCTCATTATCTTATTTTTCTTGTATTTTTAGCCATTAGTGTATGATCTGATGATTCCAAAGAGAACTAGTGGATTTTGATCCTGAGATTGAAAGAACTTTGACAAGGATTCAAAGGGCACTCAAGCAAAAGGATAAGCAAATTAGTTCCACAGAAGAGATGGAGGTTAACTAAAAAAACAATGGTGGAAATAATGGTAGGAGGATTATGGATGACTTTGTTAAACCAACTATTTCAGGTGCAAAGTCGAGCATCATTAGACCTAGGGTGGAGGTAAATAATTTTGAAATTAAACCTAACTTTATTCAAATAATCCAGAATATGGTATAATTTGATGGGTTACTGGATGAAGACCCTAATGCTTACCGGATGAAGACCCTAATGCTTACCTTACTAGTTTCTTATAAATTTGTAATATCTTTAAAATGAATAGTATTTCAGAAAATGCTACAAAGTTGAGGCTTTTTCCTTTTTCCTTGAAGGATATAGCCCAATCATGGTTAAAATCTTTACCAGTGGGATACATCACTACATGAAATGGGCTAGCTGAGAAATTTTTGGCAAAGTACTTTCCCCTAGCCAGAACAGCCAAACTTAGGGCAAACATTTTGGTCTTCCAACAATTAGATTCTAAAAGCCTTTACGAGTGTTGAGAATGGTGAAAGGAGATGCTTAGAAAGTGTCTACATCACAGGTTTGAGTTAGAAATGCAAATGCAAAATTTTCATAGTAGACTAAACTTTGCCTCCAAACAGTTAGTTGATGCGTCTGCTAGAGGGACTATTAATTCTAAGACCCCAAAAGAAGTATATGAGTTGGTGAAGAATATTGCAATGAATAATGTAATAACCCGCCTTATATAAAAGATTTATGTAGGGTAGACTTGTTTAAACTAAGAATAAATATGAAATGAATTAATGATATATTTATTTTTCTAAATTATTAATAGTGTTATTAAGGCCACAAATTAATACTATTCATAATATTATTTTTTTTTGCTATTATTAATGTATTTTATTTTATTTTATTTTATTAACATTATTATTCTATAACCCTTGAGGTTATTTTATATTTATTATTTACTACTAAAATCCATTGGCCATATTAAATTATAGCATAATTAAATTCAATAATTATGTTGCATTGTTATATTATTTTACCATTAGTATTTATATATATATATATATATATATATATATCTCAACTATAAATATCCTAGCTATATTATATTATATATAAGATATTTTAAGGGACCCACAAGAAGTAAATGAAGAGGGCCCACTAGCATGATATTTTTTACCAAGTTTGATTATTTTTAGACTTCCTCTAATTAAGCTTAATTAAGCTAAGTGGGATTAGGGTGAGTTAATCATGATTAAGCAATTAGTGATCCCAAGAGATTTTAAGAATTTCTTCAAAACTCCTAGAGGATCCTAGAACCTTCTAGGGTAATCCACAACTCTCTTGAAATGGCCAACTCACCATAAATCTTTTATTAAGACCAAGATAAGATCAAGGAAGCTAGCTATATAAATAGGGGCCATGGAGGAGAATTTCGGCCAAGGGGAAAAGCAGCAAGAAGAAGAAAAAAAAACAGAGAAGAGAAGAGAGGAAGAGAAAAACAAAAGAAAGACCAAAAGAGGGAGAAGAATTTCGGCAGCAAGGAGGAGAAGAGAAGGACTGGCAGCAAGGAAGGGGAAAGGAAGAGGAAGAAAAGGAGGGAGAGTTGTAGCTTGTTTTCATCTTTGAAAGGTAAGAGATCACTCTTGAAAGCTAAGAAAATGGTACTAGAAGATGGAGACTAGCTGCATATAAAGATTGTTGAAGTTAAGTGATGAAAATATGTTGATTTTGGTGATGGTTGATTTACCGGTTGGATGAGTGATGAAGTAGACATGATTTTCAGTTTATTTACTGCTTTTTGGAGTGATGATTTTCTGGAATTTGAACACAAATAATTCTAAGCATGTCCTAGACTAGTTAGGAAGGATTTGGATCATGTGATGTGAGCTTAGATGGATGCGAAATCAGAAAATAGCAAGAGTAATGTAATCTGCCAAAATTTACTGGTTTGGTGAACTTGGTATAACTTGTTTGTTTGAACTAAAGAAAAGTGCTGAGCATGAGAACTTGTTGGAGTACTGATTTTGGGAGGATAAATGATGTAGTGAAGGGTTTAAATATGGTAGGGTATGTTGAAGAAACCATAGAAATTAATTAAAACAAGTTGAGCTTCTAAACTGTGGTTTGAACCATCAACTCGGAACAGTAAGGTTAGCTAAAAACCTGAACGAAGTGGAGAGAGGTTTGAATACCATATGACCTGAAGTTGATATAGAGACGTCCTAGGAGTATTTTAGAAGTGGTTTCACCTCATTTGGACTTGTATTGAAGGAGATATGCACAAAATGCTGGAAGATGACAAATCTGGATCCTAAAACCCGGAGCAGTGAACTTAACTGGAAAACTGTACAAAATGGGATGGAATTTGCAGGACTTATGACCTGGAATTGATAGGGGGATATCTTAGGGATATTATGGGAGTAGCCTCACCCTATTTGGACCTATATTGAATAAATTGTGTGAAAAATGGTGAAGGGTGGTAAAGCTGTAAAACCAGAAAAACCATTCAAAGCACTAACCCATTTATTTCTTTAAGAAAATTATAGAAACCTTATTTAAACCATTAGGTATTTGAATCTATTAAGTAATAATAAGGAAATGTACTAATGATATAGGTGAATCAAGTCGAGGGAACCCCTTCTAGGGCTATACTCGAGTGCAACTTCGGCCTAATATACAAGGTGAGTCCCTATGATTTCTAAAACCTTTTTAAAGGCTAGTGTGCTTTAATTTTTCATGAAATGACATGCTTTATACCGCTTTGGAAATGTTTAAATATGGTTACGGAATACATGAGCAAGACTTATTTTTATGCTATTTCGACTTGAATGAATTTCATAATTGGTTTGAAAACCTTATTGGATGATTAAAACACGAATTATGTGAATTTAGTCATTTTGGATTAAATATTTGAGATTTCCGGAAAATGATAAACTTTAGAATCAGGTATTTGGAAAATAATCCAGATATCCTTATTGGAATGATTTATGAAACTTTTGGAACTCGGATATTCGGTAAATGACCGAATTATCCTTATTGGAACTCTTGTGAATATATTTCAAATCGGGTAAGGGTAAAATGACCCGGATACCCTCAAAAAGTCTTTTGGAACCTGGTGTGGGTAAGATGACCCGAATGTCCTTGGAAAATGACTTTTGTGATTGAGTACGGGAAAAATAACCCGATTACTCTTGGAAACACGTTTTGATATGTGAGTAAAACCTTTTATCTGGTTTCAACATGATTTTGGAAAATGTTGTTTTGGCCCCAAAATGTTTTGATTGAAGATCCTGCGGATCAGATAACCCTCTGGCCTGATCAATCAAATGGGATTGGTATTGTTGTGTTGAGTACTCAGCAAGGGCATTGACCTTTGTACTAGCCCTCGTTAGAGATAGATGAACCCAAATAACCCGGTCCAATTATTGGGCTTATCTTACTCCGAACGGGGCGGCAGGACAATGGAATTAGCCGTCCCTGGCTAGCCATTGTGAGCCCAGCAATTGCCTTGTGATTATGATGGTGGGTTGTTCACATGATGCCGAGCAGGGACACTCGGTGTATTCAATCCCTTGCCACCTCGATGGTGATTGACGTCAGGATTGGGACCCCTGGCTTATGGTGGCAAGTAAAAGATCCCTAAGTGCACGGTGAGATACATATGTACGCTGCTCACCCTTCCGGCATATCACGGGTGATGTACTGTAAGACGCAGTCCCTGGCACAAGAGACCGTGTAGCCGAAGGCGAAGTTCCTCGAACTTCGGGTCGCACTTCCAAGTGGGGAAGAATCCGCATTTATTGAATTGGGGGCCATGTATTTGGAAATCATTGTTTTTCAAAAGTATATGATAAATTGATCTTAAAATTATCAATTACTGCTATTTCCCTGTCATAGAACTTATTTTAATAAAGAAATTTAAATAAATGCCTTTCTCTTCTGCGCATAACACTAGCACACACGGGACATATTGAGTATACTACTCACACATATGTTTGTCTTTTTTTTTAGGGATTGAAGTTGAAGACTAGCGACGGTACTACTCGGACTTTGCCATTTAGGGCTAGTTAGTAAATCTTTTAGCATGATCATTGTACATGGAGGTTGGAGCCATTTTGTCTTGTGTATTTTGGGGAAACCTGATGATGTATCTATCAGAACTCGTGTATTTGTAATGAAAGAGTATGTTGTATGTATTTATTTAAGTTTCGACTTATACTCCCTTGCTTTAAGTTTATATCATTATAAAGACCCCTAGTCTGAGAGATCAGACGGGGCGACATCCCACCCGAGCTGGCCCACTATGTCAAGAAAAGGAATGTGGGGTGTTACAAATAACTACTCATAGGGTAATCCGAGGAATAGAGCTAGTGTTCAAGGTGTGCACAAAGTTGATATTGTAGCTACTTTAGAAGCTAAGGTTGAGGCACTTACCCAAAAAATAGAACAAATGGTGATGACCCTCTCTCCAGGCCAGGTAACGAATGTCAACTGTGATTTTTGTGAAGAAAGGCTTCCTAATCATGGGTTCATCCCAAGATTCCTTAGAACAAGCTATATTTATGAGTAATGGGTGACAAGGTAATAATCCATATAGTGCCACATACAATTTGAGTTGGAGAAACTATCCTAATTTCTCTTGGACAAATCAAAATCAACCTAGGCATTCTAATTTTGGTGGCAATCAGAGGACTCAACCTTCCTTACCCTATAATGCACCACCATTAAAGTCATCATTAGAGGAGTTGGTTAACAAGATGGTAAGCTCAACTGAGGCAAGGTTCTAAGGAATAGATGTTGTAACATGGAATTTGGAGGCGTTGATGCACTATCTTGAAAATTAAATTGGGCAATTGGCTAAGCTTCTTGGAGACCGTCAAACAACATCTTTTCCTAGGAACACTGAAACAAAACCACGTGATCAAGACCATGGAAAAAGATGAATTTACACTACTTTAGTTTTCATTTAATTTGGACATCTCTTAAATTTCTGTTTGCTTTTGTTTATCTTTCTATATTTTTTATTTCTAGAGTAATTACATTTTCTTCATGATTATGTGTTTTTCATTATTGTTGCTTTTATTAATTAATTAAATAAAAAAATTTCCAAGTCGGACAAACCTAGACAGGCGTCGGTTCATGTCGGGCAGCCTTTTATATGGCCAATTTTGGCTATTTATTTTCAAACTTTTCTAAATTTTCTCTCCACCCGACGCCTTTTCTTCATCTCCAAATACCACCGAATCAATTTTTACCTTCAAAACCACCAACCCAACATCAAATCTCCTTGTTTTAGTTGATGCTACGATTCAAACTTCAAAAATTCGAACTTTTTCTTCAAGAACCCACTTTCAATTCTCCTCTTTCAAGTTAAGACTTCTTCAAAAAGATTGCACGTTTTTCTTGCTCATGCATTGGAGAACATAAAAGGATTATTTTTCTTGCATTCTTAGGGTTAAATTCTTGTCATGAATTTTTCACTATTTTTGGGCATATTTTTGGGCAAAAATTACATAATTTGGGGTTATTAATTAAATTTGGTTGAATTGGTGGCTCCATTATGATTGAAATAGCATTCTTTTATGATTCATGGATTATTTTTACTATCACATGTCTATATTTTAATCATATGTTGGCTATTTTTGGGCCATTGAGACTATATTGGTAATGAATTCATGGTAGATAGATAATGTTACTAAGCTATGATGCATTCTTCCTAAATTGTAACATGGACATGTTGTTCACATGCTATGATCAGATTATGTACAAGTTGGGAATTATATGGTGGTTTAAATTGTGGTGCTATATTTCTTTTTACATGATTTGAAAGAAGATTAGGATTGATTGATATTGTGGATTGAGGATTTTGTGGGAAATTGTGAATTGTCGAGGGTGGTGTGTTATTATGTGTCATGGTGGATTGAGTGTACCGGGATAGGGTAGTTGTGGTATTGTTGTAGTGTCTCATTATCATTTTTTTCGTGATACCCATCTTCAAACACCCTTATCATGCCAAAATATAAAGGCCAATCTTCCAAAAAGGCTAGAGCCTCATCTTCCTCTATCCTTACATCTATAGACCTCTTGTTCCTACACCTTACTGATTTTATTGATCATTCTTGTTAATAGTGGTACTCCAAGAGGGCTTCTAATAAAAGCATTATAGAGCGCACCTTTGCACCCTCTCTAGACCGTATCCTCAAGTTAGGAATGATGTTTAGACAATTAGGGAAGGGACTTAGAGTTCAATTGAAAGGACCCTGTTGCCCTGTCTTGATTAAAGAGTTTTATGCTAATATAGTCCAGAAACGAAATAATCATCTTGAGACTAAGGTAAAGGGAACCCCTATTTTTGTGAATAGAGAGAGACTAGTTGTCATCTTACATGTTCATGATGAAGGCCCTTGGTTAGCTATAGATCACCATAACCAAAAGATAATTTCTAATCCTGAATGGAAAATGAGTGATACTAGAGCTACCTTAAGAATGTACAGGAGAGGTCCAGTAGGGTAGGTAGGTTTTTATTCTAATAATGACCTTGAGGCCAACCTACGTGCCCTAGTCTATATCTTTTCTTACAATATTGTTCTTAAGGCTAGTGGGTTCAATGAGTCCTGTGTGATTGACCTTTGTATTCTACATAAGATTATGTCTCGTTTGCTCCTTTGATTATCCAATCTATGCAAGATGTGGTACATTCTCGCCTTTCCACCAAAGCCTTGTTTTCCCTTTTGTGATTATGAAAATTCTGGAAACTTTTAGCATTAGTTTTGAGGGGGAACTTACTGAGACCATAACTGAGAGAGATCTTGTTACTAAGCAAACATTGGTTAGTTATAGTTATCAGTGTAGTACTGAGGTGATGCAATGGTTGTGGCCTTATGATGTGCAGTACCTGGGACAAGTTAAGCTATGAATTCAATTAGATGTTAATGTAAATGAACCATAAATATATGGAGGAGCACCCTGCACCACCACCTCGAGCTCACGGTAATGATTCCAAGTCCCAATAAAGGACTAAGATGAGAGGTCAGTTGGAATAGTTGAGAGTGGGCATAGAGACATAGATGAAGATACTTCTTCAATTTCGTGAGTCCATGATGTTGGAATATATGCCCTCTTAGACTAGGTTTTTGATGTATTTTTTACTTGTATTAATAAAAATATTTTTCTCAGAATTTATTTGTGAAATTTTCTTTAGATTTGTGCATGATTTTATTGAAAAAGACCTATTCTGTTTAAGTAAATAGTTCATGTGAATGTAGGTCTTTCACAATAAGGTATGGACCATAGGATACTTAACACATAAACTATTGTTCTTAACCAAATGGTGAGAATGGAAATCTCATCATGGCAAGGTTATTGTGTTATGAATTTTAAATTGGAAATGGCTTACCTTTAACTTATGAGTAGTCTACTCATTTTATAACACAAGCGTATTTTGAATACGTAGAACAAGACCTATAGTAATGGTTTTTAAAAGTACTATGTGATAGAAACACATACTACTATTGCTACAGTATGGACTTATACTCTACAGTTTGAGTATAAGTTGGTGGTCTGACGAAGTTGGAAATGTATGCTTTGATATACTATAGTTGAGGCTCTTGAGAAGAACCAATATACTTGTATATTGGGTATATGTGACTAGTTAGGCAAGACAGACTTATACAAGATAGTGTCTACACAATATCACCCTCTGCGATTGTCCAAATGATCTAATTATCCAAGGCCCTGGTGAACATAACATGGATATTGGCTTTAGGGTAGCTTCCTTAGAAAGCTGAAATATTCAAAGAAGTCATGGATTATTGGACTAGAAGCCTAAGGATGATAGATATCATTTAGAGAGGTGTTATTACACTTTTTCCTCTCTAAATGAACAGTAATGTATAGAGGGGTATTTTAGTTATTTCACATGTGGGTTGAAGACATAGCTAACGCAGCATTGTTCTTGGGGTCAATATTTTCTTATGGTGATATTAGAAAATATTTAAAATATAAAATATAACTATTTATATAGCAAGAGTATTTTGGTCATTTTAGTAGCCAATGTGATGTGTCTTTTTGGTCCACAGAATAGCTCGTAAGTCTTAATTATTTTTTGTCGAGGAAATGGTCACAATGAAAAAGGATTTTATTTTATTTAAGAAGCCTAATTTATTTTTTGAAAACAAATGGAATGAGACAAATTAAATTTATTATTTAGTTTGATTGATTAATTAATTATTCAGGGCTTAAGCCTTGATTGAATAACTAGAAAAATTAACCTAGGCATAAACTAGTTAATACAAGTCTTAATAATTATTTTAGTTCATTTGGACTCATTAATTATTTATTGAGTTATTTTAATAGGACCAAAAAATAAATAATTAATGGCTATTATTTTTGGGCGCATTGGGTTCAATGGAAAATAATAAATTATTTTGGCCCAATAGCCCGGATTAAAAGATTTTGATTATTCACGATATAGAAGCGTTGGGGATTGCCCAAACCTCTTTGTTGATAACTTTCGGATGTTTGAAATATCAAAACATCGGAGTTTGGTTATCTTGGATGTGAATAGGAGTCATTGTGTAGAGAAAAATACAATACAAGACACTAAAGAAAAAAAAACTAATGAGACTCCACTTCATCATGGAGGTCAAGATCAAGGAGGGGGAGGCGTGACCATGTAAGAACAAGGACTAATGACAAGATCTAGGACTAAGAAGCTTCAAGATGATTTTTAATTGCTCATAAAACTATGCTTAAGGATAAAAGAGGGTTGGAAGGTTGAGAAAGCTAGCCAAGAATTTATTTTGATGACTATCCAAGAAGGACCGCAACAAGAACTTAAGCCCGCAACAAGAACTCAAGCCGGCAATAAAGACGGACAAAATTTGACCAAAAGATGGCCTTCTAGTGGACAACCAGTGCCGACCCAAGCAGTCGAACTGGCGTCAGCTTCAACCTGCATAACGACGGCCTGAACATAGTGTACAACCGGCGCCGGCTCAAGAGCTCTAGTCGACGCCTACTCCAGCCTGGGCAACTGTCGGCTGCCCCGCGTTTTTTATATTTTTTCCGATTTTTCTCTATTTTAAATATTTTGTAAAGACCTATTAAGGCCCTAAATTGTATTAGAACCTCAGGGATTACTTAGCTAGGGTTAGGGTAGTATAAATACTACTTTTAATGATTTGACAACACAATTGACACATTTTATTCAAAATTTATGAGAGAATCTTAAGAGGCCCTATCCTCCTTGTTTATCTTGTTCAAGACCATGCTTAAGGGTTGGTCCTCCTTATGAATGACTCTATAAATCTTTTGGATAATCCAATGTGGTTTTTTTGAATGGGTCTTAGTTGCTTTGCTCTTCTAAGGTTTGTTTAAATTTCATTACTTGGGTGTCTATTTTCTCTATTCTATTTGTTCTTATTTGCCTTTGTTGCTTCAAGGATATTGGGGTGAGATTATAGTAGAACTTTCTACTATTCTTGAGGGTCTTTGAAGCTTAGTTCTTCAAAAGTTTGATAGAGGGTAGGTTGTTATTTCATTTTTTTCTCCTTTTGTCTCAAGAAGAATCTCTATTTTTGATCCCATTGGTTGAGCTGAACTCCTTACCAATTAAACCATCCACAACACCAAGAAAAAGCCCACTTAAGATCATATCAAAAACCCAGGTCTCTGCTCTTACTCTCTCTCATTTTTGCTCTTCTTCTCTCTTTTCCATCTTCTTGTCTTTGCTAACTAATAGCAAAGGATCAAGAAGGACCAGTCCTCGCCTAGGTTATTTCACCAACATAGATAGGTAGTGGAATATTCTAAGAAGCAAAAAGTTTCACGTACATGCTAAAAAGAAGTCAATGGATCATTGGTTTCTCGTTGGAATCATCATCAGGATAGGTAGCTGCTCTCGTGGTTAGTTTCTCATCTTGTTAGCCAAACCAGAAAAAGACACGTAAATGTATTAATTTTAACCTTTCACTGTGCCGTGTTCTTGTTTTTTTGGGTCTTGTTTCTTGCGTGCATGGTTCCTTTGTTTTTTGTTCCTGCAAGTGGTATCAGAGCATTTGCTTTGAAAGGCCTAGGATGATGCATGCTAGGTAATAAAACTTGGCAAGATTATTGATAATAAGATCCTTCGCTATTTTGGTATGGGTAGATTGATTGTATACCTCACCGTTAAGGTATAGGAGCCTCCGTAAAATTTTCTTTACTATTTTGTTTAGCTTCGGGTAAGCCCAATTTGAAAGAGTATAGGCGGTTGTTATGTTTTTTGGTGAAAAAATGTAACAAGAAATGGCCTTGGATGATTGCAAAGCATTAAAGAAGTGCCCAGCGAAAGTTGCAAAAAAATTCACAGCGAAATCTCAAGGAAGAAGATGGACTGAGCCGCAGCCGAGCTGCAAGGCGCATTGAGCTGGCCCTTCGGTGTAAGGGGAGTAGAGCCAGCCCAGGCCACCCATGGCTTGAAGCCGCAGCAGGGCCTAAGCATATCCTCGACTCTGGGCTCATACGAGGAAGCTTCCTTGCGGAAGCTGAGTTTCCTCACAGAAACTGAGCAGCAGCTTCCTCGCCGAAGCTGCTATATTGGGAGCCCAAGTCGCGGGCACCCGCCCACGGACCGTGGTCCATGGGTCTTCCCATAGGCCATAATCCAATACGGCAAGTGCACTGGACGAAAGAAATATATATATGTGTGTGTGTGTGTGTTTTTTTTTATTATTATTATTTTTGCAATAGTTAATATTCTTTGAATATTTTGCATGAAAACTAATAGTAAAGGATATTAGGATTAAACAAGATCATTAATTAATTTAATTAATGTATTTAATTCTTTTATTTGGACACTTAGAATTAAAAATAGAAAAGCATGAAAACGTTTATAGTTTTCTATCATGCTAATTATTTTAAGTCCTATGTGCATGTATTCTTAAAGTTTTCTAGCATGCTAATTAATTAAATGATTATTTTAACTTAAATAAAAATTAATCTTTAGTTATTTTCTTGAAGGTTTTTTATCCTTGACATAGAAAATATTATGAATTTAGAAATTTTTGTAAGTTAAAATAGAAAGCTATTTTAATTCATTTTAGCAAAGGAAAATTTATTTTTGTCAAATAAAGCCTTGAGATCAAAATCTCTAGGAATTTTTTAATGGAAAAGTTTGGAAATAATTAAGTTTTTTACTTAAATAAAATTAATCCATGAGGAAAGATTTCTCAAGTGGTATAAACCTTGACATAGAATTTTTTTTACGGATTTAGACATTTTATTTTAAGTTAAAGGAGAACTTAATTAAAATTTTTCAAATAATATTTTTCTAAGAAAACCTTTATTTAAAAAACTAAGCGGAGAAGGGTTATAATGGCCCCACGACTTCCATCATGATCCTCATTAGAGATTGTGGGTCTCCTCGTGTCACCATAGGAGTGAATCCGTATAGGATGGAGATACCACAAGAATCTAGAACTACTAGAATGATGTAATTAATGACCCAGGACACGTACTATAATCGGCCAGCTCACGTTGGAGGTTATAGTGTGAGGTATATCCATAGAAAATGAGAAGAAACAGCTATCCCCTCGATGGAGTTATCTTCTAGATCATTACCTAGAAGGGAAATTAATTTATGGTGGTTAACACACTTAATTTAGGAAACTGTTAATCTTCCCAAGAAGTTCTGTCAGTTTTCCTAAGAGTCAAATTAAGAATGTTAAAGATAGCAGTAATGGGGTTAGCTATTATCGAGTTTAATATGAAGATAAAGTGCACACAATTATTTTTTATTTTACAAATATTGAGAATTTCCTTTATTTTTTTCAAAATTTTAGAAATAGTTGGTGGAGATTCTTTCAGTCCTTTGGTCGTTATTTTCCATGAGAATAAGCTAATGGGTCCAAACTATATGGACTAAAAAAGGAACTTGGCCATAATATTCACAGTCGAAGAGTATAAGTATGTCCTATACGAGACCTGCTCAGTAATCGGGGAAAGTTCCACCGCTGAGAAGCATGAGACTGAAAAGGCATGGAAAAAAACTGACGAAATGGCCCGATACTATATGTTAGCCTCTATGTCAAATGTGCTACAGTACAAACACGAGCACATGGCTACTGCACATAACATTAGCACATCTCTAGCCACAATGTTCGCGGATACAAGCTGGCCCACAAGGCAGGAGGCTCTTTGAACGATCATAAATACCAAAATAACTGATGGAGCATCAATCAGAGAGTATATACTCAAGATGATTGCTGCTTTTGAGGAAGCAGAAGTCTTGGGGGCTGTTATTGATTCCGAGAGCTAAGTGGACATGATTCTTGAATTTTTGCTAGGCTCATTCTGTGAAACCCCAGTTGAAACCAACCTTAGAGTAAGGGGGTTGAGATGCATATCATACTTTATTGCAAGTTTAAATATATTTTGATATGATTTTATGTGCATTGAATTTGTGTTTTATAGTCTAGAGGGCTTGATGATTGACTTCTTTCTTATTTCAATCAATTGAATTATTTGAAAATCAACAAGCAGATTTATTCAAACTTAAAACTCTTTCTAAAACAGATTTTGACAAAGACTTTGGAAACTCTTAATTGCCATTTTCATATGAAAATTGTGTTTGTTCATTTTCTCCCAAGTGGAATATGTTACGTTGAGTACTCAATACGGGTGGACTGTTGGAGCTAATCTTTGAGGGGTTAGGGTAAGTCTCTCAGTAGGTGGCCACCTCTGAGGGGTGAGTCTTGCCCAGATAAGATGTCAGTCCAGTAGGTCGTGCCGGTCCGAGCTAGCAGTTTATTTTTCAGTCAAGTGACTTTGTTTTGCCGAAATGGACACCCGGTTGTTGTTTGGGTATAGAAAATGAGGAATATCTTACTCGGTAGGCCGATCACCCACCTTTTTTGTCAGTCTGCACAAAGTGTCGGCATTCTGACCGGTTATGGGGCCCAACGTGTGGTAACCCATGATCATTTCTTTTGAGTGGTTGATTTTATTGATTATGTATGGTTGGAAAAGCCAAAACACCACTCTTGCTTTTGACTAATGTTTATTGCTTGCCAGTGATTTTTATAAAGAATTTTATACTTTGCATGCACGAACTATTTTCACTGGACACTCAAAGTACATACGGACTTACTGAGATTTTTGTCTCATCACCATTTTTACCATGATTTCAGGTCGATCTTGCTGTGGGAATGAGTAGCTAGTGTTATCTGCCTTGGAAGAGAATTTTGTCATTTATTTTTATGTATTGCTTTGGGGAGTTGAGAGTGGATGATTTTATTTATGGATTTGTGTTTCTTTTGGGTATTTTCGGATTTATTCTTGGATTTAATCTTGAGTTGTAATAAATTTTAAGTTAAAGTATTATTTTTATTCCGCTATTTTATTTGTGTGACCTAGTTATAAAGACCCTTTGTCCTTTGGACGGGGCGACATCCCTGGCCCTGGCGGGCCTAGGTAGTGGGGTGTTACACATTCACTCAGTTCAAGTTGAATTACAACATGAACAAATTAAACATGGGTTTAATTGAGTTAATGATGGAGCTCCAGGTGGCAGAGAAGGTCATGAAGCCACAGGCTAGAGCGATGATAGCTTCTTCTTTGAGAACTGGGCCCAAGCTCAGAAAGTTCAAGAAGAAGAAGGGAAATGCAGTACATCAACCTAAGTCCCAGTCCAAAGATAAACCCAAGGGCAAATGTTTCAAGTGTAGGAAATGGGGACACTAGAAAAAAGAATGTCCAAATCTTCAGGCCAAGAAAAACTCCACAGGTAATGTTCTTTATCTAGAGTCTATATCAATGGTTGGATCAAGTTCCACTTAGATTATTGATTCAAGAGTCACTAATCATATCTGTAACTCCTGGCGGGGTTAGAAGACTCTAGATGGGCGAACATAGACTACGCGTGCGAAATGGAGCATAAGTTTCAGCCCTTGCTGTGGGAGAACTAGAACTTACTTTTGATTGTAATAGAATAGTTGTTTTGAAGGATATTTTATTTGTTCTTGGTTTTAGACAGAATTCGGTTTCAATTGCAAAACTAATAAATCAAAGATATTCTATTTCTTTCCATTCTAGTATTACTATCAGTAGAAATAGAGAAGTTATATGTACTGGGCACATGTATTAAAATCTATTCTTTATTAATTTTATTAACAATCAGTTGAATAATGATCAATCAGAACCTTTAAATAGAAAGAGAAAGACCACTGATAATGACTCATATCTTTGGCACCTAAGGTTGGGTCATATTAACTAAATCAGGATTTAGAGGTTAATCCATGATGGGCCTTTAGGCTCATTGAAATTAAAAAGTTAGACTCAGTGTAAATCCTGTCTTATGAGAAAAATAACCAAAAGGTCTTTTACCCAAAAGGCGAATAAAGCCAAAGAAGCATTGAGTCTTGTTCACACTGATGTGTGTGGTCCTTTGTCTATACCAGCAAGAGAGGGGGTTTGAGTACTTCATCACTTTCACAATGATTATACAAGGTATGGTTACGTTTATTTGATGAGATGCACGTCTGACTCTTTTGACAAGTTCAAAGAATTTAAGGCTAAAGTGGAGCGTCGAATAGGTAAGCTAATCAAGACCTTATGATTAGATTGTGGTGAAGAATACCTCCTTAGTGAATTCAAGGACTACATGGTGCATCATGAGATAGTATCCCAACTCTCTACGCCAGAGATACCCAGTAGAATGGAGTAGCTGAGAGAAGAAACAAGACATTGATGGAAATGGTTCGAAGCATGATGTCTCATGCTACTCTTCCAGTATCTTTTTGGGGATATGCTCTAGAAATAGTGGCATATATTCTAAACTTGGTGCATTCCAAGTCAGTACCTAGGACTCCCTATAAGATGTGGACTGGGCATAAGCCAAGTTTAAATCATCTCAAGATATGGGGCTGTCCAACTTATGTACTGATCAAGGGAGATAAGATAGAATCAATATTAGAATTATGCTATTTGGTAGGGTATCCAAAAGGTACAAAGGGTGGTTACTTGTATCATCTCAAGGAATAGAAAGTACTCTGAGTACTAATGCTAGATACTTGGAGGATGAACAAAGTACATCCACTAAAGGTTCAACAAAGTTGGAACTTAAAGAAAAGTTATCTTCTGAATCAACTTCTCCTAACCTGATTATAGAATAAGAAGAGGCACAGCCTAAGGAATCTATACAATTGGAGCCTCGTCGTAGTTTGAGGATATCTAGGGTTTGAAAAAGATGGATTGAAGAGGTTTTTGACCTAATCACCGACCATCAAGAATAAGATCCCACTAGATACGAGGAGGCTATTGCTGATGACGATGCAGACTTATGGCATAAATCAATAAAAGTCGAGATTGAGTCTATGTGCTTCAATCAGATATAGGATCTTATAGCTTCACTTGAAGGGATAAAACTCATTTGGTATAAGTGGGTTTACAAGAGGAAGAGGGGAGCAGATGGGAAGGTGGAAACCTTTAAAGTTAGGCTTATGGCAAAAGAGTATACTCAGAAAGAAGGGATCGACTATGAGGAAACCTTTTTCCCAGTAGCCATGCTTAAGTCCATCCGTATCCTACTTGTCATCGCATGTCATTATGGCTACGAGATATGACAAATAGATGTCAAGACGGTATTTTAAAATGGCCATCTTAGTGCAGACATCTATATGTCCCAACCAGAAAGCTTTACTACTAAAGGCCAAGAATATATGGTTTGTAAGTTTAAGAAATCTATTTATGGATTTAAGCAAGTATCCAGAGTATGAAACATTCATTTTGATGATACTGTAAAGTCTTCTGGTTTCATTCAAAACGAGAATGAACCATGTGTGTATAGGAAATTGGAAGGCATAAATGTGATTTTTCTTGTCTTGTATGTAGATGACATTCTACTCATTAAAAATGATGTAGGGACACTATCATCTACTAAGGTTTGGCTATCTAGTCAATTTAGTATGAAGGACTTGGGTGAAGCCAGTTACATTCTCAGAATAAAGCTTCTTGAAAATAGGAAGCAAAGAATGTTAGGTTTATCCCAAGCTACATACATTGACAAGATGTTGGCCAAGTATCGCATGAACTCATGCAAGAGGGCATTGATCCCTTGTAGACATGGATTGTCCTTTTCATCAAAGGACTGTCCAAAGTCTCAAGAAGAAAAAGATAGAATGAGTAGGATTCCCTATGCTTTGGCTGTGGAAAGTCTCATGTATGCCATGCTGTGTACTAGGCTAGATATTTGCTTTGCTGTAGGCTTAGTCAGTAGATATTAGTCAAACCCATGAGAGGTTCATTAGCAGGATGTAAAATATATTCTTAAGTATCTCAAAGGTATGAGATATTATCTGCTAGTTTATAGGACTGATGACTTGGTTCCTATAGGATACACAGACTCAAATTTCCAAGCGGATAAGGATGAAAGAAAATCCACTAGTGGATATGTCTTCGTCTTGTCTGGAGGAACCATTTTATGGAGGAGTATCAAGTAATCTTGCATTATTAGCTTAACCATAGAAGTTGAGTATGTGGTAGCTTTAGAAGCATCCAAGGAAGCAGTTTGCCTCCGGAAGTTTCTTTTGAAACTTGGAGTCGTGCCACATATGAATAAACCTGTTTTGATGTATTGTGACAACATTGGTGCAGTATCACAATCTAAAGAACTAAGGAACCACAAAAAGGGAAAGTACATAAATAGGAAGTATCACCTGATTTGGGATTTCATCTAGAAACGGGAAGTTGTGATGGAACAAATTGCCTCAGAAAATAATCTAGCAGATCCTTTCACCAAGTCTTTAGCAGAGAGAGTCTTTAGAAGACAGTTAGATGCCATAGGGGTGAGCACCTATAGACTTATTTAGTCTTAGAGTGCAAGTGGGAGATTGTTGGAATGTATGCCATCTTAGACTAGGTTTCTGATGTATTTTTTACTTGTATTAATAAAAGTATTTTTCTCAGAATTTGTTTGTGAATTTTTTTTTTTTATATTTGTGCATAATTCTATTGGAAAAGACCCATTGTGTTTAAGTAAATGATTCATGTGAATGGAGGTCTTCATAGTAAGGTATGGATTATGGGATAATTAACACATAAACTATTATTCTTAACCGAATGATGAGAATGAGAATCTCATCATGGCAAGGTTATTGTGTTATGAATTCCAAAAAGGGAATGACTTACCTTTAGCTAACGAGTAGTCTACTCATTTTATAACACAAGTGTATTTTAAATACGTAAAACAGGACATGTAGTACTTTGTGATAGAAACACAGACTACTACTGCTACAACGTGGACTTGTACTCTATACCTTGAATATAAGTTGGTAGTCTGACAAAACTAGAAATGTATGCTTTGATATACTATAGTTGAGATTCTTGAGAAGGACTAATATACTTGTATGTTAAGTATATGTGACTAGTTAGTCAAGAAAGACTTGTACAAGGTAGTGTTTACACTATATCGCCCCTTGTAGTTATCCAAATGATCTAATTATTCAGGGTCTTGGAAAACATAACTTGGATATTGGCTTTAGGGTAGCTCCCTTGGAAAGCTGAAATATTCTAAGAAGTTATAGATCATTGGATTAGAAGCCTAAGGATAGTAAATGTCATTTAGAGAGGTGTTAGTACGCTCTTTCCTTTCTAAATGAATTGCGATGTGTAGAGGGGTATTTTAGTCATTTCACTTGTAGGTCGAAGACATAGCTAACACAGCACTGTCCTTGGAGTTAATATTTTTTTATGGTGATATTAGAAAATATTTTTAAAAAAATACAACTATTTATATAATAAGGATATTTTGCTCATTTTAGTAGCCAAAGCGATGTGTCTTTTTGGTCCTCAGAATAGCCCGTAAGTCTTAATTATTTTAGGTCGAGGAAATGGTCACAATGGAAAAGGATTTTATTTTATTCAGGTTGTCTAATTTATTTTTTGGATTGGAATAAAATAAATGGAATGAGAGAAATTAAATTTATTATCTAGTTTGATTGGTTAATTAATTATTCAGGACCTAAGCCTAGATTGAATAATTAAAAAATTAACCTGAGTTTAAACTAGTTAATAAAAGGCTTAATAATTATTTTAGTTCATTTGGACTCACTAATTATTTATTGGGTTATTTTAATAGGCCCGAAAAATAAATAATTAATGGTTATTATTTTTGGGCTCATTAGGTCCAAGAAAAAATAATAAATTATTTTGGCCCAATAGCCTAAACTAAAGAGTTTTGATTATTCACGGTACAGATGAGTTGGGGATTACCCAAACCTCTTCTGTTGATAACCTCTGGATGTTTAAAATATCAAAACACCGGGGTTGGGTTATCTGGAATGTGAATAGGAGTCTTTGTGTAGAGAAAAACACAACACACGACACTAAAGAAAAAAAACCCAGGTCTTTGTTCTCACTCTCTCTAGTTTTTGCTCTTATTCTCTCTTTTCCATCTTTTTGTCTTTGCTTACTAATAGCAAAGGATCAAGAAGAACCAATCCTCGCCTAGGTTGTTTCACCAACATAGATAGCTGGTGAAATATTCTAAGAAGCGAAAAGCTTCTCGTACATGCCAAGAAGATGTCGACGGATCGTTGGTTTCTCGCCGAAATCATCGTCGAAACAGGTAGTTGCTCCCGTGGTTAGTGCCTCATCTTGTCAGCCAAACTAGAAAAGGACATGTAAAGGTATTAGCTTTAACCTTCCACTGTGTCGTGTTCTTATTTTTTTGGGTCTTGTTTCATGCGTGCATGGTTCCTCTATTTTTCGTTCCTGCACATAACTGCCCTCACTAGGAGGCAAGACGCTCAGGAACAACAATTGGAGCAGTGGATGCAACGATTCCATGGACCTCAAGAAGGTGATGGTAGCCATATGGCTGAGGATGATGATGAGGAGGAGGAGGATGACCATAATGATGATGATTAAGCATTTTTATACTGATCCCTGTCTCTTTTATTTAGTTTTCTTTTCTATTTATATTTTCATGACTTTTTTTTAGATTCTTCTTAGTTATTTTTTAGTTTATTTTCCTTTTCTAGTTTTATGTTTTTGGTTTCTTTTATGTTTTTGTTTAGGTACATTTCCCCAATGACTCCTTGTGATGGATTCATTTATGTTGAGGCTACTCCGATATGGAAGTATTTTCTTTTCTTATCTTCTTCGCATTTATTTATTTTGGTCTCTTAGCTTTGTTTACATTGATATATTTTTTGCCATTGAGGGTATTGTCCAATTTAAGTATAGGAGAGAATTTAACATTGAAAATATATTCCATGTACTCTAGTTTTGGGCTATATTAGCTCAATTTTTTTTCGAAATTCTTGTAGTTTTCATTTCTTTGACTTATAATGAGGTTGTAATTATCTTTCTTACTTGAGATATGATTTTTGTCATTCAAATAGTTGGATTTCCATTAACAATGAATTGGTTTATTGGATGGGATATGTTAAGTCTTAAGAATTTGAGTTAATCTTGTTTATGCATTAATGTTTGAATGTCATTTTATTCATCTAGTTTGAAGATGGATAACATGATGAATGTAGGGAAAGTTATTGACTAACTCGTGTATTATATATTTGAAATTTGCTTGGCTTTGAGTAATGAGTAAGGAATGTGAGGAAATTGAAAGAATATTGAGTGCAAAAATTCATTATTTTGTGAGTTGGAAAAAGATGCTTTGGCTTTTTATTATTGAAGACCTTTTGCTGAAAGGAGGTTAATATGAAGAAAAGTAGCAAATATTATTCATTGCACTTTCTTGAGGCTATCCCGAGGGCAAAAAGGCAAGAAAGAGCAAAGATTGAAAAAACTCTTGAAAAAATGTATAATGACTATAAAATGGGCCAATACGGTGTGTGAAGAAAAATCTATTCACTTTAAGCTATTAATTCCCTACGTCTTTGGAAAAAAGAATAGAGAGTTTTTCTTAAATTATTACTTGAGTTATACAATTTTTGAGTTTATAATACTTGACTTGGTAGATAGCTTAACTTGTATGATTTATATTCTTGAAGGGTGAAATAATTTTCTTAGACTAAAGTATAAACTTATTTAATTCGACTTTGAGGGCCTTGGTATGTCTTATCTAGTTCTTCGATTTGTAAATGTTTTCAAAGGGTTGAAAGAATAACAAGGTCATATCTAAAGTTTGAAGGGAAATTGTGGCTTCATTATAAGTTAGAATTTTTGAAAGTTTGTCTTGTTTTTCCTTGTCTTAAGCACTTTGCTTAAAGACAAGCAAAGATTCAAGTGTGGGGGAATGTGATAGGGGCTAAATTCATCAATAATTTCCTTGTTATTTGAGAATATTTTATGATACATTTGATGCAATAACTAGTCATATTCCTTTATATTTAATATTTTACCCTTAGAAAGGTTTTTTAGTGTTTTACTGTAGAAAAAGGGGGAAAACAATTAAAAACCTCACCGAGCAGTGCACGGCCAGCTCCGACCCTGAGGAGCAATATCGGCGGTAGCTTTATGCTACTCCAAGGCGGCGATTTTTCCTATTTTGCACGTATTTGAGAATTTCCTAAAAGTTTTGGTATTTTTCAACTTGTACTCAATCTAGAACTCTTGGGGAACAAATTTTGGCATTTTGGAAGCTTATTTAAGTACGAAAAATACAAGGAAAACATATGAATCCAAAGATCAAACCTGCCAATCAATCACAAAAAGAGGAAATTCATCAGTCAATGGGCATTATTCAAGAAGGTCTTCAAAGAGAAGAATGAGGGTTTGTCTATAAGTTCTTTCTTTTACCTTTATTTTCTTTTTCTAGAATAATTATGTGATTAATGTTTTCATTGTTATTTGACATTATTTTAAGATTCATGTTTTTTGGGTTAATTGAGCAATTTGATCAATTTGTATTCATTATTAGTATTTGATTACTTGTGATTATTAAAGAGTTGATGAATTTAGATTTGCTTCTAATTTACTTGGAAAATGATGTTAGGAGTTGATTTCATATTTGTATCTCTTAACGGACTTGAGAAACGAAGTTAAGAACAAAGAACCAAGATAATTAAAAATTAGTTGATTTCACCTAGAGTATAGAGTTATTTGCTAATTTCATGTTTATTATTACATAGAGTATAGGGGTAATTGTTGAAGGGTGAGTTTAATGCATCTTTTTGGTTATGTTCGTTTGATTGGGAAATCTATTAATTGAATCATGAGATAGTGAATCTATGACTTAGGAAACAATTGGATTCTATTATAATTCCTTCATGATACCAAAATAATAATTAATTCATTGTCATGTCTTCAAGAATATTTATCTAAATTGTATATTCTTTCATTCTTGAATTATATATATTTTTCTTTATTTTACTTTTTATTCTCTCACTACTTTATTGGGTTGGTTAAACAATGAATGAAAAGTAACTAATGGTAGTTTTTCCTTGAGGATCGATACTCGTTAATTCCATCTACTATACTTGCGATGAGTATACTTGCTCATATGTGTAATTTGGGGATTAATGTTTTTAATTAAAACTTGGTTAGAGATGGATATAAATTTGAATGATTTTTTTACACCGAAATCTTAGCATCAATATGTTTTCCTTGTATAAGACACTTTGAAAAGAAAATATTTTCCCTTTACATTTTATCTCCTTCTTCAACCACACACACATCTTTACAATCTTCCTCATAACACTAATCAATGAACATGGTTGTCTAACCTCAATTCCATATTTTTTATCTACTTCAATTTCTCTACTAGTTTGGGTGTATTTTTGTGAAATTAGACTAGATGCTTCACTCTCACTAATTTTACTTTTTCTTATTTACTCTTGCACCACTTTCTTTAGACTCTATTCCTTCTCAAACATTTTAACTCCTTTATGTTCCATTTAGTCTTGTTCATTCTCCTCCAATATTTCTAATGGATTTGGCTTGTCCTCTAGAAAGAATAGTATATTATAGTACTCCATAATCACACTTAGTATAGAACATATTGGCTCCTCATCAACCTCTCCATCATCACTAATCTCATCTTCTTTATTTTCCTCCTCTCGTTGTTAACCATTTTCAAAACTTGAGTATTGAAATCTCTTTGGACTCTTTACTCAATATAGCATCTAATTCCTCACTATTCCTAACATTTTCATCATTTTTCTTGGCTTCCAACTTAGCCTTTTCTATCTCATCATGTCGCTTCATTATCAATTCAAATGCTTGTCTCATTTCATCACACCTCTCCTTCAAGGATTTCAAACGACAATCAAGTTTCGTGTGCCTATATTTACCGCAATTCTTATAATAAATTGCACAACTCCCTTAAAAATCACTCCTTCTTCTTTGATCAACCAATCTTAGGCAATCATGTGTCATAGCTATAATCCTAACAAGTAGAGCAAACATATTTTTGTTTTCTTCTCAAACCACTCTTTGGTAAATTTTGCAACGCACTCCCCTTTCTATGTTTAGAACTTTTTGGACAATCATAGGTTGAGCAATCATAGCTCTCACACATTTTGTATATATTCTCTCTCAATTTTCTTTTTACACTCCACTCCTTGAATAATTTTGTGTTCCTCTTGCATAAACTCCCTCAAATCATTCCTCCTCATATTTCTAATTTTCTCTTTCATCAAACCTACCATATCCTCTTCCACTTGTGCTAGGCCCTTCATTATAGCTATTCCCATAAGATTCAACTCTACAATCAAGCAAATTCTTATGTTCATCTTCATTTCCCCACTAGTCTTTCTCGTGTTCAAATTCATGTTCATCATCCTATTGGTTTACTCGGCCATTCAATCAAATTGCACAGCGGAAATCAAACCAAGAAAACCTCCCAGGATCACTTATATGCCAATTACAGATCAAAGAAAAGGTAAGAAAAATACCTTTGGTATCATCTCAGCAATTTAAAATTTTCCTTCTTCTATGGAACTCTGATGGCATGATCTAGTAAGTGTCTATTGCTTGTTCGAAACAAGTCTCACCACGATCGTCCAATATAAGCCATTGGAACCCAAGAATAGGATTCCCTCTAGAAGTAATCTACACAAGGTTTGAGCACTCACAAAAACATACTTAATTCTCTGCTAGAAGAACAATACAACGGCTAGGGTTTTAATTAGAGAAGAGAACAGAAGAAGACCACACACAGAGAATGATTTCTGTGTATTGTATATTATGGAAAACAATTTCCTATTTTCTATAGGCTTTAGGATTTTAACTAATTATAGCTAAGTCCTTCAAGGTTTAAATACAGTTAAATCCTTGAAGTTTCTATAATCGCAATTAGGCTCATGAATTATAACAAACTTATAATTCACCCATAAGATTATTTTCTTCTCATAATTAACCCCATAATATTCTCAAATAATATATTAAATACTCAAACATTTATTGTGCGTGACCTATTAGGTTTCTTGGTCTATTGATAGTAAAATATGAATTAATCCAAACATCTGTAAGATTAATAGTCCTTGATAATTAGAATTAACTAATTAATTCTAAATATGATTGATTTATTAATTTTCTAATTCATAAATCCATATTCAGCAGATCATGAGTAATATCTAGCAATACATCATGATCACCCAAAAAATCTAAAAAGCCAAGTGGCATGACATGAACCTTTCAATAGCAAACAATAATGTAATAAACTCCTTTCACCATCCAATATCTCATTCGGTTTAGAGTATAGAATTAGTGCTAACTCCCTCCAGAATATTAACCCAAAATTTTAATTCTTGTTCCCAGAATCCACTACTCATCATATGTATCAATTGGAACTATTTTCAATACATAGTCGCCTTGATTAAAGACTTCTCGAATACTGATTCTTACAAGTGGTTGTGAGATATTCGCTCCTACTATTAGGAGTGATGAATCCTTTATTAATCCTCTCAACTACTTTTATTTACTTCACACTGTACCCAATATCTATTTTATAGGTGGCCCTCAATCTGACTCCAAATATTAGAATCATAGTACAATGCTCAACAAACAAAGTACCTTGGAGATCTCAAGTCTAAGGATACTTGCACATTTGCTATAACGATATTCTATCACTGGTACTAAATAGTTATCCATGTGATTATCTCATGGTTAGGTCATCCAATGTACTTTTTCAAATAACAAGTATCCACGCGTTAACTTTGAGTATCACAAAATTCACGAATGTAAGAACCACCGCCTGATCAAATCAGGAAGTATAACACGTGCTAGTCTTAATGCATTAATGATGTCCTATCTTATTAATACTATGACTAGGGATAATTTAAGTACGAACACTATCCAGTGTAGTAGGAACCTTACATTATGATCTCTATCATGATTTTCTTAACACAGTATTGCACTTGGGACTTTATCCAACAGTTATATTCACACGAAAACATCAATAAAATAAACTAAAAGATAAAAAACGCCTTATATTATTAAACAAACATGCAATATACAAAATACATGTGATTACCTCTAGGGCATACCACTAACACATACACCCTATAACTACTTCTACTCAAACAAGATTACTTTTCATAATCGTACCCTTCACTTTCACTCCAACTAGCAATTATGAATTTTCTTTTAAGAGAAATATCCACAAAATTTAAGCATAAAACACAAGAATAATTCTTCATTTCACTCCCTTACGTATTTGCACTCAATTTTGGTGGTCACTCTTCACTTGTGTTTGCACTCTTCTTGGCTTTTATCACAATAAGCTTATCCTCTTGTCTTTTTCAACACCCAATTACTCAAAGATTTTTTCTCAAGATAATCTTTCTAATTGTTTAGGAATTAGTCCAACTAAATAAGCTAAGGCTTCCCAAGACAATCAAGTAAGGATCCTAGGGGAATGCAATCAAGCATTTGATGGACACTTAAGAACAAGACAAGTTCAAGCAAGAATTCAAAAAAATAAGGGCTCAACAACATTTCAAGAATGATTTATGAGGGTACTAACTAAGCACACACCACAAGGATTCAAGATAAGACAAGTTCAAATCACTTCTAAGTATCTCAAAAAGATTTAAAACTAAATATTCAACCCACTAAAAATAAGAAATATATCAATGAAGTCAATTAGAAGTGAAAGATGCAAGTCAATATACAAAGCATTGTATAGACACTTAAGCATTTCATCAAAAACATAATAGGCAACTACTCAAATGAAGTATTTTTAAAATTAGGATACTATCACAACCACAAGAAACTCAATTTGATAAACAACAAAGATTGATTTCTCAAGAATGGCAATTCAAGAAGCTAGTAGTGGGAGTTCAAAATGCACAAATACTTTCCAAGCTTAAGACTAGTCCAAAGAGAAATAATTTTTTTCCCAAGCAGGTACTAGATATTTACCTCACTGAGAATAATCTACTATGCTAAGAGACAATGTAGTTCGTGAATAGAAGCTTTGGATAGTTTATGTACGAGCAATCACAAGTTATTAAAGTAACATATCAAACACATTGTATGCAACTCGTAACTCAACTTTATTCAGAAAATTCAACTATGTTTTAGGCCCCAAATCAATAAATTTTCACACCAAATAGTTTTACAAACAGCACTATATCATGTAAACTCAATTCCACAATAAATTCAATAAAAAATTGAAATTTCAGCTCTTAAAAATTTCAAGAAAATTAGTTACAAGAATCTATAAATTATAGAAATAATTTGACGAGTTTTTGCACCTATTTTATCTTTAAATCAACAATTTTCAAGCCAAAAGATTCCTGAAGCATCATAATAATATATAAAATCAATTTAACATCAAGTTCATGGTATAATATTGAGGTCTAAGCATCCAAAAATAGCCCCAAAATAAATGATGAAAATCTGAAAAATTTTCACAAGTCCTTGAAGAAAGGTTGTACCTTTTGCCCAAAGAAAATTAGTTGATTAGAATCAATACAATGCAAGCTTTAATACCACTTTGATATGAATTGTAGAATCCTCCTAATTCTAAGTACCAAATATGTAAGAGTTAGTCACCTAACTCCCTACTGAATTCATACACACAAGAAACTAGATGCAAATGCAACTAAACTACTAGAGGTTTGGTGAATCTAGCCTACTTCAAAATACCTTAATACCCTAATCTATCAAAAGATTAGAACAATCAGAATGAAATTTTAAGACACCCAAACTCAAATCGATCAAGAACATTAGGAAATTTCTAGCACCCAAGAATAGAGAAAATTTTTAGATTATCCGTTTAAAGTTTAGAGACATTAATCAAAATTAGGACTAAACCCTTTGATTTGGCCTTGATGAATGAAAATCACCTTTACACAACTCTTTTTTAGGGAGGATTTAGTTTCCTATCAAAATACTTAAAATACTCTAAGCTATGTATTATAAGAGTTAAATGGAATATATATATATATATAGATGCCAAGCCCTAAGGAATTAGAGATACTAATCCTAATCAAAAGATGCCTTAAAATATGTTAATTTGGTCTTTAAAATTATTACAATTTGTGGTCAAATATCAAAGAACTAAAACAAAGCAAAAATAAATCAAGCAAACATTGAATATAGCTTCAAGAAATTTGCACGGCCGTGTGCTTGACATGCACAGTCGTACCCGTGTTGAGTTGAGCCTTTGTGCACAAGCATGCATGGCGCATGGCTTCATGCATATCTGTGCATTCAACTACTGAGAGCTTTGATTTCTATAAAACATATGGCTTGGTGCACTCCCATGCATTCAAACCGTACAACCCCTATTTCTATATTCCAAAATTGTCTTCCATTATGTTCTTTGCTTTGCAATGAATGTCATCAGCCCTTCATATCAATTGTAGGTCACTTGAGCTCTTTTTGATCCCTCTTTTTGGCATCTATTACTTCACCACCTTTTTTGTTCTTGGCTTGTTGGGTTCATTAGCTTGATATCTTCTTTGAAGCCTTTTGAAAATGAGCCTTACCCAAGAAGCTATGAGTTGTAGCTTAAATTTCTATCTCCCTTCTTTGGTACAATCTTCATACCTTGGACGACTCCTATCACATAGCCCTTTACACAGCTGGACTGCAGGAGGATGGCAACCTCTCCTTATTACAACTATGGCCAGATGACAGTTTAGAAAAAGCATTATCCAAGAGAGAACACAGCCTCATTCCTCAAAATCCTCTCATTGACATAAATTTAGGCCAACTAGATGAATGTCGTATGACCAGAATAAGTGCGTTATTGAGTAAGGAGCAAAGAACTTAGTTGGTCATTGTTATTAAGAACTACAGGGACTGTTTTGCTTAGGATTACCATAAGATGCCTGGGCTAGATAGAAGGATCATCAAACATCGGTTGCCTACCAAGGATAGTTACAAACCATACAAACAGGTGGTCAGATGCTTCAATCTTGAGATTATGCCCAAGAACAAGCTGGAGATAAAGTGGTTGCTTAACTGTGGTTTCATCAGACTGCCCAATATGCTGAATGGATATCTAATTTTGTACCCGTCATTAAAAAGAATTGCCAACAATAAGTTTACATTAATTTTTGTGATTTAAACCTGGCAACACCCAAAAATGAGTCTGTCACGCCAATAACTGGGATGTTAGTAGATGTAACAGCCGGCTATCTATTCCTCAACTTTGTGGATGGCTATTCAGGTTACAACTAGATTTGTATGGTTGAGGAAGATATTCACAAAACAGCCTTCCAGTGCCCAGGATCGATCGGACTGTTTGAATAGGTCGTCATGCTATTTGGTCTCAAGAATACTAAAACAACTTTCCAACAGGCATTGAACCTCATATTCTATGACTTGATAAGGAGTTGTATAGAAGTCTACATTGACGACTTTGGTGGTCAATTCAATTAATTTTACTTAATATTTAATGAACCTAGCGCAGACTTTTATCAAAATGCGAAAACATAACTTGAAAATAAATTCAGCTAAATGTGCTTTTGGAGTTGTAGCCGGTCAATTTTTGGGCTTCTTGGTCCATTATAGAAGGATCAAGGTGGATTCCAACAAGGCAAAAGCAATCATGGAAGTTAGAGCTCTGAGGAATAAGAAGAAATTGCAGAGCTTGATCGAAAAAATAAATTTTTTGAGGCACTTTGCGGCTAATTCAGCTGGGAAGATGAGAGCTTTTTCATCCTTGCTAAGATTGAAGTCAGCAGACCAGTTTGTTTAGGGAAAGGAGCAGCAAGACTCATTTGATCGGATCAAGTTATCCTTAACTAGTCTACCAATACTAGTACCCTCTAAATTAGACCGGCCACTCAAGCTATATATTTCAACAGTCGAAATATCAATTAGATTCTTGTTGGCATAAGACATACCCCCACACTTGAACTTTTGCTTATCCTCAAGCAAACAAGAATTAAAACACTAAGCATTTAGAATAAGACAAAACAATTTAGTAAAATTTTTCCTTAGAAAATTCATCCATAATGAAGACATAACCTTCTTCCAACCTTAAATATAAACTTATCATTCATTCAACCATTTTCAAAACCTTGTAAACTCATGTATTAAATTAAAAAATCCCAAGGTCATCAAAGTTAAGTTAAACAAGCTTATATCTAGTACAAAAAATATTAACTTACTTCTCAAGCAAAAACATAGATAATATAAATCATACAAGTCAAGCCATTTAACTAATTCTAGTATTATAAACTCAAATTTACTCAACTCAAGTAATGAGATAAGAAAACACTCCATTCTCTTTTTATCCTCTTAAAATTTTTTCAATGACTTAAGGAATTGATAGCCTCATGTGAATGAATTTCCCTTCACGCACCGTATTGGCCCCCTTACAGTCGTTATCTTTTTTTAGCAATTTTATTTCTTTACCTTCTTACCTTCGGGATAGCCTTAAAAGAGTACACCGAACAATACTTGCTACTTCTCTCCATATTAACCCCATTTTCAGCAAAAGGTCTTCACAGATTAAAAATAAGAACAGTTTTTTTCAACTCAATTCTTTTTATCCTATAACAATGATTTTTTTCACTCATTATTTTTTTCAAATCCATGTGTTTTTCAACTCATATATTTTTTTTCTTTTCACTCAAAAATTTTTTTTTATTTCCTCACATTCCTTGTTCACAACTCAAAGTCAAGCAATTTTTAAATCTATAATACATGAATTAATCAATAACTTTTTCCATATTTCATCATATCATCCACATTCAAACTCAAAGAATAAAACAAAATTCAAATACAAAAAATAACTAAGGTTAACTTAAATTCTCAAAGCTTAGCAAAATCTAACTTAATACACAAGTTTACTTTTAATAAAAATCAAACCATAATGAATGACAAACCCATATCCAAAGCTAAAAAGAAAATCACAACTCCATTATTGATAAATAGGATCAATTTAACTCCAAAATTTCTAAATTCTCAAATTTTCAAATTTTTAAAATTTTTAACAAAATTATTTGATACCAAGAAAACACCAAGATAATTGATAAAAACATGGATAAAGAATATTATTAAACCACTGGCCCACACTTAAACTGGACAATATCCTCATTGGCAAAAAATTTACACAATAAAGTATCTCCAAATGGACCAAAAATAATAAAGGAGGTAGAAAGTTAAGCAATACTCCCCAAGTGCAATAATGCTCCAATAAATATTAAAACTTGGAGAAGCATAGAAGAGTTTGTCCAAGAAGACTTTAATCAAACCTACAAAATAAAACACAAATAAAAGCATAAAAAATAATAACAAGATAAAGACACACTTAATAAAAGAAAACAAAAAAAAAATCCTAACAAAGCAAATAAAGATACTACTCACTCCCCACACTTAAGATGGAAAATATTTTTCTTATTTCTAGGGGAGGGAAAAGACACTTATCCGACTAAAGACAACCCAACCTAAGTACAAAGACAAACTCTTTCCAGTCATTATGCTTTCTCATCATCCTTTTGTAAAAGAGAAATTAAAGCTCATTGAAAAAGGGAAGGATGATGAACGTAGAAATAAGAGAGGTTTTTGAAAAATAGAAGGTTCGTGAAAATAATTTTTCTCAATAAATCAAAATATATAAACCTCATTCTCTAACATTTCTTTAGACACATAAATATTTTTATCAACATATAAGTGCACATGGTCTCTAAAGAATGCATCAAACTGAAAATTACCATTTAACCCTTCAAAAGATTTGTTACAATGAAAATTCCCCTTAAAACTTAGAAATTGAGTTCTCAAAGATGGGATTAAGAAATTCTTACTTTTCACTCCTTAGTCTACAAACACTAAGTTACCTCCCTTTGGATGGGGTGAAGGGTAGAATTTGTTAGCAAACTCCGAGAGCTTTTTATGATGCATCAGTGAAAGATCTAACTCCTTAAGGCATGTTAAGCTTAACACATCATCATTTGGACTATTTTTTTCCAAGCATTGAGAAGAACCTAAGAAATTATATGACAAAGAGATATTAGAATTAGTAGCACATAGAGTAGAATCAAATACCTTTCTTGTCATATTGGGAAAGTGTTCCTCATATCCTCTCTCTTCTCCTTGGGGGTCCTCTTGTTCAAGTGTATGGGCAATTATGGTATCTTCAACCAACTTGACTAGTTATGTTCTTGTAAAGCTCATTCATTGGGATGCTTTTTCATGTCACCCAAAGGACGTGGTTGTGTTGGCAACAAAGGATTGGATTGAAGCTTCAAGTGACGTCTTACTAAAAGCATTTGTCTGAGCTTGCAACATTGCCAATGTATCATCATTATAGCGCATTTGATATTGTGCCCATGAAAATTATCTAGATGATGTTTTGAATCTGGCACTCAAAGAAAAATAAAAATCAAATTGAAAATAAAAATAAAAACAAACAATGTAATATCTGGCACTTCTACCTTCGATTGGCCACTACTTGTAATAGGATGAAAATTTATATCAATTGCCAGAACAAAAGATTATCGATGTAATGATACGAATATTTTGGTATAATAATATTTTCTCGGGACCTAGAAGTAATTATTAGATTTGTTTTACCCGTACTTTAAATCTTCAGAAGGCTATTATTGTTATAAAAAAAAATTGAGGGTATGCTGAGAAGAGAAATTGATTAGTGCGATGAAACTCATGTCTTGGTTTGAATTATGTTATCGGGGGCATTTTCATCATTTTGACCACGCCCACGACTTTGACCATAAATTTGACCCAATAGAGAAGGAATTTAAGTGTTACCAATAGATTTAGCGAAATTTTTGGAGTTGAGTGGTGAAATAAAATATTTTTTTCGTTTCAGACCCGATTTTTGGTTATTTTTGAAAAAAAATAAAAAATTGCGGTTAAAAACAGTGCATGTGGCGTTTTGTGATTGGTAGCCCATGGACATATGTTAATTTAACAAAGGTTGCAAAAAAATTTCATGCAAGACACATGGAATTAAAGGATTACAAAATAAATAAAGAATGATCTATAAATTGTATGATTGGAACACACATTTGTGGGTCCTTTAATTAAGGTCTTGTGAAATGTGATTGGCCAATACTTGGACCATAAGAATGTGATTGAATGGTTGGAAATTGGCCAAGAAAACCAGTAGCCATACAAGAGAAATGAAGAGAAATTTTTTATGAGGAAATTAAGCAGTTGGTGTGTAAAATTGTGATTGGAACACACCTACATGAATTCCACCATATACTTAATTGATTTAAAATATTCTTGGCCAAAAATCTGATAAGAATGGTTGTTATATAGCCCAAAATTTTGGCAACCTCAAGGGGAAAGAAATAAAGGAAAAGAAATCAAGAGAAAATAGCAAAAAAGAAAGAAAAAGGTAGCTAGTGTGTGTTCTTGGTGTGGTATGTGAGTTCTTGAGAGGTTCTTGGAGTAAATCATACCAAAGAGCTCTAAATATAAGGTAAAACCCTACCTTACTTGAATTAAAGTTGTTGTTGGGTGAATGGTGATCATTATGATATCAATTTTAACATAAAAATATGATTTTCATGTCTTGATTTTGGATCAAAAGCTAGTGTTTATAAACTTTGTTGTTGAACTCTCTATGTGTCTATGTGTGTCGGCTGCCTAGATTATTTATGGATGATGATTTGTGTGAAGAATAACTAAATATTTATGGTAGTTTGAAGGATTGTTTTCGGTTGAAAAGATGATGACCAAAGTAGAATAAAAAAATGGAAGTTAGTTGGTTGGAAAAATGGATTATATTAGCTTTTGATTAGAAAAGGTGAATTTATGTTTAATAAGTGTGACTCTTGTGAGCCATTGAAACCTAAAAATTACAGAATCAAAGATGATTTGAAGGAAATTGAATGAATTAATGTTCCCAAGGTGTTAAAGGCTAAAGGAAAATAAAACAAAGCATGAATAGTAGAATTGAAGCAAAACTACTACAGCTGTTATTGCCCTGTAGTTTGTTACGAGAACTAGAACTCTAAAAAAAGCTTACGCAGAATTAAATTCAAGAGTCTTATGGTCGTTTTGGTATATCATAGAGCCAAATCAGAATTATGGATTGAAAGTTATGTAAAAAACAAAATCAATTGTCAAGCAGTGAAATTCCAGAAAAATGAGTTCGAAAATGGATGAACAGATGATTAATTGTGTGATTTTGGATGAAATAAATAAGAAATGTGGAGTGAATCCATTGTATATGAAGGGAAAAAGAATGTGGAAAAATAAAAATGAAAGAATCGAAAAAACGAGGAAAAAACGACATGAACGAAAATTGAACGTTTTCATTAACCGTCGGCTAACCATTGGCTAAACGTCAATTGGACGTCAGTTACCCGTTGGGCACATCGGCTGGACATCGGCCAACCATCGGCTACTTTTTAACCAAACACAATTTGACTTTAAAACGATGTTTGGTGTAGGTTTATCAATAAAAGTCCAACGGTTCATTGGAAACGGTAGAAACAGTGGTCGAACGGCCGTGAATGGAAAAAGTTAATTAGGACACGACGTGAGTCCTTTTGATTTCTAAAACTTTTTGAAAGCTAGTGTGCTTCACTTTTCCATGAAGTGCTATATTTTATACTATTTTGGAAATATCTGAATATATTTAAGGTTTATCTGAGCAAAAATTACTTTGCATCATTTTAGGCTTGAATGAACTTCATAATTAGCTTAGAAACCTTAATGGATAAATTTTGTGAATTTAGTCCGTTTTGGATCAAATATTTGGGATTTTCAGAAAATGGTAAATTTTGGAATCGGGTATTCATAAATCGTCTGAAATGCCCTTATTGGAATATTTTATGGAAATGTGTTTAGAAACTTTGAATTTAACCCTCTTTTAGGATTAGAATTCTAGATTTCTTGAAATGAGTTCCTTTTGGAATCAGGTATTTGGAAAATGATTCAAATATCCTTATTGGAACGTTTATAAAAACCTTTGGAATTAGGTATTCGGTAAATGACCGAAATATCCTTATTAGAAGTCTTGTGAACGCTTTTCAAATCGGGTAAAGGTAAAATGACCTAAATACCCTCAAAAAGTCTTTTAGAATCGGGTATAAGTAAAATGACCTGAATGCCCTTGAAAATGACTTTTGTGATCGAGTATGGACAAAATGACTCGAATACTCCTAGAAACTGATTTTGATGTATGAAAAGAACTCTTTAACCTGTTTTCACACGGTTTTTAGAAAATGATCTCTCATGATAAGATTTGATTTTTGAAAAACAACATTTTGATCACAGGAATTATTTTATTGGCCTGATGTATCTATGGAATGAATTGATTGGCCTGCAGAGCCTATGGGAATTGTAATCTGACTTGCGAGTTAGTGGGATCAAGTTCTGAAAAATATTATTTTGCCCAAAAAATGTTTGTTTTGAAAATCCTGCGAGATCAGATAACCCTCTGGCCTGATCAGTCAGAAGGGGTTGGTATTGATAACGTTGCGTACTCAGCAAGGACTTTGATCTTTGTACTAACTCATGTGAGAGATAGACAACCCCAAGTAACCTGATCAGTTCTAGAGATTGTCTTACACCAAATAGGGCGATAGAACATTGAGATGAGTTGTTCTGGCTAGCTGTCTAATGCCTGGCAATTGTCGTGCCTTGTGTGCACTTTGTGATTTGGGTTGTTCTTGGGCTGGGCTGGACACCCAGCATTTTCAACCCCTTGCTACCTCGATGGTAATTGACGTTAGGATTGGGACCCATGACTTACGGTAGCGAATAAAAGATTCAATGTGCTACGTGCACTTATTGATTATAATTTGTTAACAACGCATAGATTGAGTACTAGAGGCTGCGGTCTCAGTACAATGATACGTGGCGCCAAAGGTAAAGACTGCGGACTTAGCCTACAGGCCGACCTTCTATTGGTGAAGTGCCTGTGATTTAGAAATTGGGGTAAAGATTTGAAAGTAAAAATACAGTTTTTTAAAAATGATTGAGTTTTGAATAAACTCTTCTTTAGAGAGTTTTGGAATTGTTTCCAGTGAACAAAATGATATGCGATTCCACAAAAGTTTTATGTATTCTGTCTCTTTTCTAAAGCACTAGCATATACAGGATTCACTGGGTGATTTTTTGCTCACACATGTCTTTTATCTTACCCTTTTGTAGAATCCGGAGTTGAGCAGACTTACGGATAGATGGACGATACCACAGGGATAGCAATTTAGGTCCGAACGTTCCCTTTTTGATAATGTACCTTAATACTGATGTTGAATGGAAAACTTTCATGTACGAGATTCTCTGTTGTATATATATGTGTGTGTGTGTGTGTGTGTGTGTGTATGTGTGTGTGTATGTGTATGTGTATGTGTGTGTGTGTGACCATCAGCATGGGATGTTTATATAGATCTAGACCTTGTATACTCTATTGATTTTTCGTTATAAAAATTCCTTGTCTAGGTAACTAAACGGGGCGACACCCGGTATTAATATCTTCCGCTGTTATTTTTAGTAGGGGTGTTATAATTGGTATCAGAGCCTTGTTTTATAGAACTGTGGTAGCGTCATAGGGATTGATAGAATTCTTTCATTGTGGAGGTACGGCAGATAGGGGTGATAAAGGCAAGCGCCCAATGGACAAACACAGTGATGAAGGGATGAAATAGATAGGTGAAAGTTTGGGTGTGAAGAAATCTGGAAAGATTAGGTTGATCTATCAAGCCTGTGTGCTAGGATTTTTTTTTTTTAACAAGACCCGGCCCTGACTGCCGTCATACACCCCGTCTCGCAGGGAATAGGTTTGACCCAGTAGTACCTATCGTTATTCCATTTGCATGAGACCTTAATATAGGGAAGACACCTACCCCTGAAAAGACATCGTTGCCACATGAAGAGATGGGTGGCGATTCTAACGAGATTGATAGTGATATTGAGTGGTACTATTAGGACGATAATAAGGAGGATAGTATCCCCGATGGTGCAATGTTGTCTGAGGATGATGAGGAGGTGTTTGGCGGGGGTATTCCGGGAGTATTAGAGGAAAAGATGCCAAGACTGGAGGTTACTAAGGCGGGAGGGAATCAGGAAGTACCTAAGGTAGTGATGCCTATGCTTAAGCTCAAGGAGTTCGAGGAGGAACTAGAGATAGACTCAGAGATACTGGCTTGGTTGCACCCTAATATAGATAGAGATGATGGATTTAATGCAGCCGAGTCCTATATGGTTTTTACTAATTCAGGACCTCCCGTTTCAAATAGTGATAATGATGAGTAGGAGTATGAGATGTAGATATATGTAGGGAGATATGTACAGTTCGACCAATGTATATAACCGTGTGCTTGGCACAAAAATTTTGTATTGACTTTGTGGTAAGATGAGAATAAATATATGTTATGTTTTTCTATGTGCACTGTGTCCATTTTACAATTGCTTTTTAGCTATGTTATATTGTTGTATTGGTAAAATCTTATGAACTATACAAATGCCTCCTAAGCGAACTTCCAGACGATCATCGCAAACTACTCGAAATAACTTTGAGCCAATGGAGGAGAAATTGCATGCAGAAAGTCTGTAAGGTATCTTATGCATATCATATATGGCACAGTGAAAAAATAAGAACAAGATACCATCCCAAGATCTGCATACGTATGGAAAACAAGACATAAAGAAAAGAAAATCACCTTTCTAGTGAGTCCCTGTCATTAAATTTTTTTTTTCCTTTCTCGTCTAAGCCGCGATCCAGCAATCCTCTTGATCAAACACCACGAGAGTCGAATGTCCAGCCACTACAATCGCAGTGCATGACTATCTCTAATAGAAATCCACATGAAGGATCACTCTCAAGCACCAAGATGTTTCGGTGCTAGTAGAAACCAAGAATGGCGGCTAAGGTTTTGATGAAGAACAATAAGAGAGAGAGAAGAGAAGGGATTCGTTTGTGCCCTAGGGTTTTGCAGTTGTTTTGTGTGTGTGTGTGTGTGTGTGTGTGTGTGTGTTTCATTAGGAATCGTGCATATATCTTATATATCACGAAAAATCCTGCTGAAAATACTTCATCTGAAAATTCTAAAACAATTAGAATTCTCTAATTGTAATTAGAACCATCAAGTTCTCACAATTATAATTTAGCCCATAAATTATAACTAATTATAATTTGGCCACAACAGCTTCTCTTTCTCGCAATTAACCCCACTATGCTATCAAATAATATCTTAAGTATATAATCCTCCATTGTGTGTGACCTATTAGGTTTCCCAGTCATTTGGTAGCGAGCATGAATTAATTCAAACGTCTTTGAGATTAATAATCCATAATTAATTAGAATTAATCATATTAATTCTAATCAGGATTGGTTAATTAATTCATCAATTAATAAAGTCATATTCCGCATACCATGAGCAGTATCTAGCAACACATCATGCCACCCAAGAGTCTAGGAAGTCAAGTGGCTTGACATAAACCCTTCAATAACAAAATACAGTACAATTAACTCATTTCACCATACAAAATCTCATCCAGTCTGGAGTACAGAATTAGTGCCAACTCCCTCCAGAATATTATATATATATATATATATATATATTAATTCTGTCTCGAATATAATAGTACTTGTACTAGGAATCCACTACTCTAGACGTGTATCAATTAGAATTGTTTCCAATACACAGTCACATTGGCCAAGGACTTCTCGAGTAGTAATTCCTACAAGTGGCCGTGAGATATTCGCCCCTACTATTAGAATTGGTGAATCCTTTATTGACCCTCTCAACTACTTTCATTTACCTCACAATGTACCCAATATCCTTCTCACAGGCAGCCCTTGATCCAGCTCCAGAGATTGGAATCAAAGCACAATACTCAACAAACAAAGTACCTTGGAGATCTCAAGTCTAAAGATACTTGCACGTTTGCTATATTGAGATTATATCATTGGCACTAAATAGTTATCCATGTGATTATCTCACAACTAGATCATCCAATGTACTTGTTCCATTAACAAGCATCCACGTGTTAACTTTGAATATCTCAATACTCACGGATATGAAAAATACCGCCTGATCAAATTAGGAAGTCTAACACATGCTAGTCTTCATGCATTAATGATGTCCTATCTCATTAATACTACAACTAGGAATTATTTAAGTATTAACACTATAGAATGTAGTAAGAATCTCATATCATGCATGATCTCTATCATGATTTTCTTAACACTGGGTTGTACTAGGGACTTTATCTAACAATTATTTTACACAAAAGTAAATAAAAGATACTGTAAGATAAATAATGCCTTTTATTAAAATAAAATATGTCATATACAATGCACAAATGATTGCCTCTAGGGCATAACACAAACAAAGTCCTCATCTTGCAACTTTGGACAACCCTATGTTCCAAACCTTCAAAAGATGGTTGATACCATTCAACAGTTGACTGAGACTATCACTAAAGTCAATCAGAATGCTAGAATAAATAATAATATGAGTAGGAGAAATCAAAATGAATTTTGGGGTATAAGTCAGAAAAGATCTGGAGGACTCTGATGGCAAAAAAAAGGAAAGATGCAGAGGAAGGGAGGCCCGACTAAGGGACAACCCTCTTTTAGATACTTTAACTATAGGAAGATAGGGCATAATATTTTTAATTACCCTCATCCTCAAAGGATGGGAGGATGGAGTTGACCTAGAAGAAACAATCAAGGACAGAGATCAAGATTTGGAAGAAAGAACCCAGGACAAGCTTCTACCTCTAGAGCCGGACCTACCAAACCCCAAGTAAATGCTCGGGTGGTTGCTTTGCAAAAGGCAGATAACTAGGCTAAGTAGTGGAAGGTACGCTATTTTTTATCATGATGCTAAAGTATTGGTAGATCCTAGCTCCATGCATTCCTTTATTGCCAATTCATTTCTTTATTCTATGAGAACTAAAGGGGGAGAAACTTCATATGAAATGATTGTTAGTACCCCATTGGAAAAGTAAATGATTAGTAAGAAAATACATAGGGGTTATAAAATCTTGGTAGGAGACGAATTATTAAGAGGAGATTTGATATGTTTGCCCATAGAGGATTATGATGCTATTTTGGGCATGGATTGGCTATCTCAACATCATGCTCAAGTTGACTTGAGACATAAGGTAGTACAATTCCATCGGCCGGAGAAACCTATATTGGCGCCGGCTAGGGCCCTAGAACCAGCGCTGCCATGCACTGTTGACTCGAACTTTGAAGCGACAGAAAAATTGGTGAAACAGAGCAAAGCAGAGTCAAACTGGCGCTGGTTCCAAGAGTCAAGACGGTGCCGACTGTATTCTGGTCTTCATCATGTGAAATTCGGAGAAAAATCGGCAAACAAGTAGAGAAGCAGAACACAACCGACGCCGGCTCCAAGAGCCAAGGCTGCGCCGGCTGTGCCTTGAAACTAAGGCGGTGCTTGATTTTTTCTACACAGTTTTTGGTAATCTATGGAGTTTTAGTATCTTCCAACTTCTACTCGACCAAAAACACTATACCTACGAGTTTAGGCACTTCCTAAGTCTATAAATAGATGAAAAACATACGGGAAAATGAGAAAATTCATTGATCATCATAGAAAATCACTCAATCAAATGAGGAATTCTTCAATTCAAGGAGGATTGTATAAGAAGGTATTCAAATGAAGAAGAAGGAGGCTTGTCTATGAGTGCTTTCTTTTACTTTGTTTTCTTTTTCTTGAACAATGATGTGTTAATTGTTTTATTATAATTTGACATTGTTTTAAATATTCATGATTTTTAAAGGTATTTGATCTTTTGATTAATTGATTGTTACTTTTGGTATTTAATTACTTGGGTTGATTGCGAGATTAATTGATTGTTTTCCATTAACTTGCTTGAGAATAAGGTTGATGGTGTCAATTTATTGATTTCATATTTGTTGTCTTTTAACTTGCCTGAAACTGGGGTTAATTGCTAAGGACAAAGTAATTAAAGGTTAATTAATGTCTGCCAGAGTATGGATTCATTGGTTAATTTCATGTTTCAAGTTTTCCTGAGAATGGAACTTGAATTAAGGATTGTGGTTAATGCATCTTTTGGGTAAGACTGGTTGAGACAGAGTATGTGATGCCAAGTTACCTAGAAGATAAGGGTACATGGATTGGAAAAGAAGTGAGTCTACTTTAATCCTTCATGATGCCAAAAGAATTATTAGTTATGATAATAGTTGGGTTCTTTAAGATCATGGTTGTCTAAACAATGGTTTGAATTGCATAACTCTACATCCTTGACATGTATATATTTTTATTTCTATTTTTCTTTTATTTTTCTTTTTATTTATTTTTTTCACTTTAATGAGTCGGTTAAACAATGAGAGAAAGGTAATTAATGTCTACTTGTTCCTTGAGGATTGACACTCGTTTGAACCCTATGCTCAATTAATGATGAGTACGCTTGCTCATATGTGTGATTTGGGTTGAACATTTTAATTTAAACTTGATTGAGAATGTGGTTAGTTTTTGTATTATTTTTATACCCAAGTCCGAACACATCAATGTGGCATTTTGTGATTGGTAGCCCATAGACATGTGTCAATTTAAGAGAGTTTGCATGAAGAGTTCATGCAAGACACATGAAATTAAAGGATTACAAAATAAATAAAGAATTATGTGTAAATTTTGTGATTGCAACACATCATTTGCAGGTCCTTTAATTAAAGTCTTGTGAAATGTGATTGGTCAATACTTAAACCATGAGAATGTGATTGAATGGCTAGAAATTGGCCAAGAAAACCGGCAGCCATACAAGAGAAATGAAGAGAAATTTTTTAGGAGGAAATTAAGTGGTTAGTGTGTAAAATTGTGATTGGAATACACCTACATGAATTCCACCATATACTTAATTGATTTAAAATATTCTTGGCCAAAAATCTTATGAGAATAGCTGTGGGAAGGCTATTATATAGCCTAAAATTTTGGCAGCCTCAAGGAGGGAGAAACAAAGGAAAAGAAATCAAGAGAAAATAGCAAAAAAGAAAGAAAAAGGTAGCTAGTGTGTGTTCTTGGTGTGGTGTATGAGTTTTTGAGAGGTTCTTGGAGCAAATCACACCAAATAGCTCTAAATATAAGGTAAAACCCTATCTTACTTGAATTAAAGTTGTTTTTGGGTGAATGGTGATCATTATGATATCAATTTTAATATGAAAATATGATTTTCATGCCTTGATTTTAGATAAAAAAAACTAGGGTTTATAAACTTTGTTGTTGAACTCTCTATGTGTCTATTTGTGTCGGCTACTTAGAAGCTTTATGGATGATGTTTCGTGTGAAGAAGAACTGAATATTTATTATTGTTTGAAGGATTGTTTTCAATTGAGGAGATGATTACCACAGTAGAATAAAGAAAATGGAAGCTATTTGGTTGGAAAAATAGATTATATTAGCTTTTTATTAGAAAATGTGAATTTGTATTTAATAAGTATGACTCTTGTGAACTATTAGAACTTGGAAATTATAGAATCAAAGATGATTTGAAGGAAATTGAATGAATTAATGCTCCCCAGGTGTTAAAGGCTAAAGGAAAACAAAGGAAAGCATGAATAGTAGAATTGAAGCAAAACTACTAGGGCGGTTTTTGCCCTATACTGTGTTACGAGAACCAGTATTCTAAAAAGGCTTATACATAATTAAAGTTAAAAGTCTTACAGTCGTTTTGGTATATCATAGAGCCAAAGTTATGGATTGAAAATTATATGCAAAATAAAATCATGTGTCAAGCAGTGAAATTCCATAAAAATGAGTTCGAGAATGGATGAACTTAAAGATGATTAATTGTGTGATTTTGGATGAAATAAATGAGAAATATGGAGTGAATCCCTTGTATATGAAGGGAGAAAGGATGTGGAAAAAGAAAAACGAAAGAACCAAACAAATGACGAAAAAATGATGCAAACGAAAGTTGAACGTTTTCCTTAACCGTCATCTAACCATTGGCCCCGTCAGCTAACCATTAGCTAAACATCGGTTGGACGTCGGCTACTTATCGGGCACGTCGGTTGGACATCGGCCAACAGTTGGCTACGATTTGACCTAAAATAATGTTTGGTGCCGGTTTATCAATAAATGGCAAAGGTTTATTGGAAACGGTAGAAATGGTAGTTGAACGGCCATGAACGGAAAAAGTTAATTAGGACATGAGATGAGTCCCTTTGATTTCTAAAACTTTTTAAAAGCTAGCGTGCTTCACTTTTCCATAAAATGCTATGTTTTATACCGTTTTAAAAATCCTTAAATATATTTAAGGTTTATCTGAGCAAGAATTGCTCTGCGTCATTTTGGGCTTGAATGAACTTCATAATTAACTTGGAAATCTTAATGGATGATTAAAGCTTGAATTTTGTGAATTTAGTTCTTTTTGGATTAAATACTTGGGATTTTCAAAAAATGTTAAATTTTGGAATCGGGTATTCATAAATCGTCCGGATTGCCCTTATTGGGACATTTTATGGAAATGTGTTTGGAAACTTTGAATTTAATCCTCTTTTAGGATTAGAATTCTGGATTTCTTGAAATGAGTTCCTTTTGGAATCAAGTATTTGGAAAATGATTCAAATGTCCTTATTGGAACGTTTATGAAAATTTTTAGAATCGGGATCCTTATTGGAACTCTTGTGAACACTTTTCAAATCGGGTAACCCTCGAAAAATCTTTTGGAATCGGGTATGGGTAAAATGACCCGAATACCCTTGAAAATGACTTTTGTGATCGAGTACGGGCAAAATGACATGAATACTCCTGGAAACTTATTTTCATGTATGAAAAGAACTCTTTAACCTGTTTTGACATGATTTTTGAAAAATCATCTCTCGTGATGAGATTTAACTTTTGGAAAACAACATTTCAATCTCAAAAATTATTTTATTGGCCTAATGTGCCTATGGAATAAATTGATTAGCCTGCAGAGCCTATGGGAATTGTGATCTGACTTGCGAGTCAGTGGGATCAAGTTCTGAAAAATGTTATTTTACCCCAAAAACATTTTTTTTGAAAATCCTACGGGATCAGATAACCTTCTGACCTAATCAGTCAGAAGGGGTTGGTATTGGTAACGTTGAGTACTTAGCAAGGACTTTGATCTTTGTATTAGCCTATGTTAGAGATAGATGACCCTAAGTAACCTGATCAGTCCTGGGGATTGTCTTATTCCAAACAGGGCGACAGAATATTGAGATGAGTTGTTTTGGCTAGCCGTCTAGTGCCTAGCAATTGTCATGTCTTGTGTGCACTTTGTAATTTGGGTTGTTCACGGGCTAGGCTAGACACCCGGTATTTTTCAACTCCTTGCTACCTTGATGGTGATTGATGTAAGGATTGGGACCCCTGGCTTATGGTAGCAAGTAAAAGATTCAGTGTACTGCATGTACTTATTGATTATAGTACACTGAGGTGGTGATACATGGATTGAGTACTGGAGGTTGCGGTCTTAGTGCAATGATATGTGGTGCCGAAGGTAAAGACTACGGACTTTGCATACAGGCCAACCTTCTATTGGAAAAGTGCCTGTGATTTGAAAATTAGGGCAAAGATTTGAAAGTAAAAATACAATTTTCTAAAAATGATTGAGTTCTAAATAAACTCTTCTTTAGAGAGTTTTGAAATTGTTTTCAGTAAATAAAATGATATGCCATTCTACAAAAATTTTATGTACTTTGTCTCTTTTCTAAAGCACTAGCACACACGAGACTCACTAGGTGATTTTTCACTCACACATGTCTTTTATCTTACTCTTTTGTAGGATCCAGAGTTGTGCAGACTTACGGATAGATGGACGATACCACAGTGACAACAGTTTAGGTCCAAACGTTCCTCTTTTTGATAATGTACCTTATTACTGATGTTGAATGAAAAATTTTCATGTACGAGATTCTCTGTTGTATATATATGTGTGTGTAACCATCAGTGTGGGGTGTTTATATGGATCTAGACCTTGTATACTTTGTTGGTTCTTTGTTATAAAGACCTCTTGTCGGGTAACTGGATAGGGCAACACCTGGTGTTGATATACTTCTATTGTTATCTTTAGTAAGGGTGTTACAAACAAGAATAATAGAACAATAAAGAAAAAAAATACATATATTAGAAATATTCAAAAACTCCCTAAATACAAAAGTTACTGATATATAAAAATACAACAAAGGTTAAACCAACAAGACTCCAGTGTTTCCGATAGTGTCCATCCCCGACAACGACGCCAAAAACTTTATGTGTGTTTTTTAGTGTAGAAAATATTATCAACAAATTATACAATCAATCAAGTTTTAATAAAATACTAACCACTAAAACCACACATATGGAAAAGTATACCCATCGTATAGCATAAGGAATAGCAAGTATCGAATCTATGAAAACTTAAGCTCCCACCTTACTTTATCCAAATCTTTATTGTTTAGTCAATAAAATAAGAAGAGAATAATAAATAAAGATAAAAATATATATAACTCAATGATGCAAATTCATGTAACTAGACAATTGTCTTGAAAACATAATATTGAATCACTTAGCATTCATCACAATCAATTGTCATCTTAGCATCATGAAGGAATATAAAGTAAAATTCAATCATTTCCCAAGTCACGAATCTATTTAGATAAATTTCACTTCTTTTTTCAATCCATGAAACCACTATCTTTTGATTAAATTAGCAGATTTCCCAATCAAGCCAACATAACCAAAACATGCATTAAGCTCAATTCCTTATAAACATGAAATTAGCTAATAACCCTTTGCTCGAGGTGAAATTAACTAATCTTTGATTACTTTAGTCCTATAATCTTAACTTCATCGCCCAAGTCCATTAAGATTTAACAAATACGAAATCAATGTAATAAAACTTCTAACATCATTTCCCAAGTCAATTAGAAGAATTAGCATCAACAACTAATGATAACGAGTAATCAAATACCAAAGATAACAATATATTGATCAAAATTTTCAATTAACTCTAAATCATAATCTCCAAAATACTATCCAATTACAATCAAAATATTAAGCACATTATTGTTCTAGAAAAGTAAACAAATGATAAAAGATAAAACTCATAGATAAGCCCTTCTTCTTCTCTTGAAAACCTCCTTTAAATAATGCTCCTTTGAGTGGTGATTGAGTAGCTAGCTTAGATCATTCAAATAACACCTTTCTCTTATATTTTTCTTATATTTATAAGCCTTTTTTAGACCAAAATTCATTGCTTGAGAGATCTAGTCTGAGTAGAATTTAGAAAATACCAAAATCCTTTAAAAAATACCAAATTCGCGCACAACCGCCTTTGGGTAGAGTACACCTAGTGTCGAGTCCAGTCGACCAACCTGTCATCGGGTCCATTCTATTTTTCTCTTCAATTTCCTCTTTTCTAGAGCGGACCTGGTGCATTATCTAGACCTAGTGTTTGGTACATTCTGGAAACTCTCACTTTTTTGCTTGAAATCTACTTAATTCTGCACAAATTTGTCAAAAACACTTTCTATAAGTAAAATGTCAAATAGAAAGAAATATGCCTAGTTATCATAATAAAAGTATCTCAAAACAATCTTAAATAACTGAAAAAATAATAGTGATTTTAGCCCCTATCAAATGACCAACATGAAATTAAGCGAGCTATACATTACCTTAGCCACCTGTTCAATGACGCTAAAACCAGATATTCTCCAGTTGAAAAGCTATGTCTTTCTTTATAGTATGCTTAGACGAAGTGAGAATATTATCTACTATTAAGAGGTGCATATATTGTGTAAAGTAGATATAGTTAGGTATTTCCTCAACTAGCCTATACTACAAGGCAGGCTAATGAAATGGGTTGTCGAGCTTAATGCATTTGCTCTTAAATACATCCCACTTTGAGAAATCAAAAGCCAGGTAGTGGTAGATTTCCTGGCCAAACACCCATGTTTGCACGTTGAGGATCCCGTCATAGATGCACAGCAATATGTGAATATCCAACTGTGGATCCTAATTTTGATGCATCAAAAACTAGCAGGGGGTAGGAGCTAGCCTAGCCATTACTTCCACAACTAGTCATAAAGGAAGATTTTTATTCAAGCTAGATACCGCTTGCACTAATAATCAGATAGAGTATGAAGCTTTTATCATTAGCTTGGAGATACTTGTTGCAAAAAGGGCCCAAATAATTCAAATTATTTTCGCATCTAGTGATTAAGCAATTGACTAGAGAATACAGATGCTTGAATCTAAAGCTAATTCCTTTGCAACAGAAGGCCATCAGTCTAATTGGGTAGTTTACAGATGTTTTGATCATACAAGTACCAAGGGACCACAATAATGAGGTTAATGACTTGGCACAGTATGCATTTGGAGGAAACTATTTGCCACGCCAAGAAGAAACCATGTGTGTAGTATTGATTGGCCAACCTTTTGAAGATTGGCGGACAGGTTTTATTGCCTACCTGTAAAATTTGTCAGCTAAGGCCAGCCAGAAAGTCAAGAATATGGCAACTAAACTTAGGGGTGAATGGGGACTTGTGTAAAATCCCACCTAAACCTACCCTAGAATTAGATGGATGAGATGCATTTCAAGACATATTGCATAAAAATATATTTACTAGATGAGTTTGTGTGTTTTAGATTTGTTATATGTGGTTTATATGGTTTATTTATACTTGTTGAGTATTGAGGGTAATTAGGGAATTTTGCTCAGATAAGAGAGAAGGAAAGAAGTAGGAAGTAGGAGGGAAGAGAATTAAGTTGGAAACATAAGAATAAGAATTAATGTAGTTAAGTGGTTAGAGCTTTTAGTTGATTCCTAAGGTCTTATAATATATTTACTAGATGAGTTTGTGTGTTTTAGATTTGTTATATGTGATTTGTATGGTTTATTTGTACTTGTTGAGTATTAAGGGTAATTAGATAATTTTGCTTAGATGAGAGAGAAGGAAAGAAGTAGGAAGTAGGAGGGAAGAGAATTAAGTTGGAAACATAAGAATAAGAATTAATGTAGTTAAGTGGTTAGAGCTTTTTAGTTGATTCCTAAGGTCTTGAGTTCAAATCCTTTCAACTATGTATTACTTCTAATTATCCTAATTAATATTTGAATTACACTTCTTGCATTCCATGAAACTAGGAATGTTGTCTTAGGGGAGACACAATGGTAATATTCTAACCATGTGATCTTGTCCTAAAAAAAATCTAGAGGAGTTTTAATCTCTATTATTTTAGCAACCCATGTCCTAACATGTTTGAATTTGAAATATTCATATTTCTTAAATTCTTTTAAATTTCCTTATAAAATATTTTAGATGATCTTGGACTTGAAATTTTGAAAGAAAAATTCCAGCTCTTAGAGAGTAGTTGGCCAAAATATAGGAGTGCTAATAGTGTGTTTGTTTTCTAAGATTAAATCGTCATGATTTCTTCTCTAAAGAACTTCATTTTGTTTATTCTTATTTTAGTGCAAAGTTGGAATTATTTCCAGTTCTTCTCTTGGTCAAACTTCCGAAAATGTGCAGCAAAGTTACCTTTTCTTTCCTTACTATCAAACAACCACTTTGTGTAAGCAAAAAAGCTGGAAATTCTTTGGAATTTCAGAGCTAATATAGCTTCACTAAACTAGAAAAATTTTCCAGCAAACTATAAAGTATTTTAGCCATAGGAATTTGAGCATCCAACTCATGCATTAGTTCATCTAAAGTTCTTCTTCTTCTTCAAGATGATGGCTGAAAACCACCATTAATAGACCTTGAAGCACTCCTATTTTACAGCTGCAAATATATTCAAAATAATTCAAACTCTTGCTAACAAACCATCCTAGATTTTATGAACTCTTGTAGCTAAGTTACCAGAATTTTTTTTTTCAGCCTTGTTAGCAAAGATAAAAATCAGTTTTCTCCTTCATTTCCTTCATAATTTTCGGCCACCTTGAATGCCATAGCTGAACATCTTACCTTCTTCACCAACCTTGGCCATTAGAACTCCATTAAAACACCTCAAACCTCTCCTAGTTTCTCTCCATTCAAAATAATTCAAAGTTGAAAATTTAATACCACCTTTTGCTCCATCAAACACTTACCTATCTAGTAATCAATCCAAACCAGAAATTCTGCACTCCTTTTCACAAGGAATTTTGGCCACACCGTCCAAGAACAGTCTCCCACTTCATCTAACTTTCTCTCATATTCTCTCAAGAACACCAAAAACACATACTACTCACCTTCAACCATTTAGTCATTTCTAAACACCCTAAACAACTCTAAAACCTTCAAATCAACTAGAGATCATCCTATTCTTTCCTTTAGTATACTTTATAACACCAAAACAACCACAGTGCACTCTATATTCGGATCAAACAAGCATTTTTTTTTAGCAAGTCAAAAAGAACACCATAAGGTAAACCAAGTTCAAGTACCCACTTTCTTTCTCTTTTCTTTACTTCTATTTCTTTTTACTCTCTTCTCAATCTCTCTCTCTCTATCTCCTGGCCAAATTCATTGGGGGGGAGGGGGCAACTTGGACTTCTCCAAATCTCGGTCTCTCAAAGGACTCATCAAAGCTCCTTGATTATCAAAGAGACATCTTCTTAGATCGATCATTAAACAAGTATTTTTTCCTAACTCCCTCATTTATTTTTGAACTCAAGGCTAATTAGATGATGGCTTGCTGATATGATGATCGATGATCTAGTGATGTTAGGGAAAATAAATGCATGTTTATATGACATGGATGATTTTATGATGCATAGATTAAGATGTGTATTAGAACTATTCTATGAAGTAAATTTAGATTATGATTTTAACATAAGGTTATGATATGTTATTAGTATATTTGTGAATTGAGACTATATGACACTAGCATGAGATGATATGGTGGATATTGAGATTGCTGCTATTATAATTTTGCTAAAGCTTTAACATTGTTGATCTTGCCATCAACTACCATGCAAACATTTATATGGATAATGATACTACTTTTGCTATGAAAATTATTATTACCACTCTACTTGTATGGTTACTAATTTATTTAGTAATAGTAAAATTATTACTACCTTTAATACTAATAGTAATATTATTGCCACTTTTGATACTTAAATCGCTATAATTATTTTTATTATTAACATTACTACTAATATTATTATTTTTAATAATAATAATATTATTATTATTATTATTATTATAAGTATTATTATTGATATTGCTATTTTTTAAGTATCATCGATAGTATTAATATTACTATTGTTATTATTACTAAACATCATTACTTTAGAGAAATATTAATAAAATTTATACTATTACCATTATTATCACTACTAGTCATATTATTTTTATTTAATCCTATTATTAATAATAATATAATAAATATTATTATTATTTTTATTAAACAATGTTATTTTCCTTTAAAATATATATATAAATATATACATAATAATATCATTATTACTATTTATATTATTATTTTCATTATCCTTATAGGAATATTATTATCTTTTACTTTTGAAAATATTACTACTTTTTGTTATACTAAATTAATACTTATGCCACTTACTTGTGTTACTATAGTATCAAAATTTTCTTACATTAATATTAACCTTTAAAATATTTTATTAATTAATTTTAGAGCTCCTAAACCATTAGCATCATATTTGAATGTTGCTATTAATTTTATGTATGTAAAGTTGGGAGTTACTATACCTATGCAATTTTGTTGCCTAGTTATGCACCAATAGTGAAATACACCATGTATTTACCCCAAACAATGTTAGGTTGCCTTGAGCAAGGCTTGGAAGATTATTATGCCAAGTGGAATCAAGAGTTCAAAGTAAGTCCTTGCATAAAGATGTTTGTGAACAAAAGTGCTTCTGCAAGTCAAATGCACGGATTGCCATGGAAGATTTACTTTGGGATACAATTATGGACAATTTATTCCTTCTACTAAAATAAAATAATTTTAGTCAAACAAACAATTTTCCAAGTAAAATAATAAATTTTCCTTAAACAAATTTTTACCTAAGGTTATTTGAAAACCATAATTACTACTTCAAATAAAACACTTAATTGATTTTACTTTTCCCAAGTGGAATAAACATAACATTGAATACTCAATAAGGGTAGAACACTAGGACTAGTCTTTGAAGAGTTGGGTAAGTCTTTCAGTAAGAGGCCATCTCTAAGGGGTGAATCCCGCCTAGACAAGACAACAGTTCTTGTTGGTCAGGCCAATTCAAGCTAGCAGTACAGTTCAAGTGAACTGTTTATTTTTGGAATGGACAACCGATAAGTTTGGGTGTAGAGATGGAGGAGTATCTCACCCAGTAGGCCAATCACCTACCTTGTATCAGAATGCACAATGTGTGGTATCCTGATTGTTCTCTTGTCATGGTTCACAATGTGTGGTACCATGTCTGTTTTTTTGAGTGGCTTATTTATTTACAAGTTGAGCACTTTTTTTTACAAATACTGATAAAACACCACTCATTATTTAAAGTTAAATTTTTGGACTTGTAGACTTTTTGTTATGACTTGTTCAAAATTTACATATATGAAATATTTTCTTAAATTGCCATGAGCACACACAGGATTTACTGAGAAGTATTTCTCGCCACTTTTTTATATCATGTCTCCAGATCGATTCTGCTTCAAAAATTAATTTACTTATATTGCCATGAGTTTGGAAGATTTATTTTGATATATTTATTTGTTGAAGATTTTAGTTACCTTCCATTTGTTTTGAGACTTGTACAAATATTGCTTTGGGGATTGTAATAAGGTTTTATATTAGATCATTTCCTTCTACTTTTCTATTACCTAATTATAAAGACTCTTTGTCCTAAGGACAGGGCAATATCCCCACCTCTTTTAAGATACGTAGGTAGGGGGTGTTACAAGTTGTACAAAAGGAGTCACGGCGATTTGCTACTCAAGTGCCTGAGCAAAGAGGAATCTTTGCGCGTAATGGTTGAGGTACATGAAACATTGTGCGGAGCTCATGAAGTCGGGCCTAGACATAGGTGGACAATACACAAGTATAGCTTTTATTAACCGACCATTACATTAGATTACTTCAAGTATGCCAAAAGATATATAACCTGTCAGAAACACGGAAGTATGCAAAGGGTCCCTGCTATATAACTTCATCCAGTCATTAAACCATGATTTTTTCATGGCTGAGCAATAGATATCATTGGTAAGATTTACCTACCATCCTCAAAAAGGACAGACTTTCATTCTGGCTATTACTGACTACTTTACTAAGTGGGTCGAAGCCCAACCAATTATCAAAGTTGGCCAAGATATCGTCCTCAAATTCTTCCAATACCAAATTATCTATCAATTTGGAATCCCAAAATCTATTACAACTGATAAAGGAATGATATTTACTTATGATAAGATGTTCTCTTTTTGTTCAGCAGTTTGGTAGCAAGATCATTTATTCTACACCTTATTATGCCCATGCCAATGGCCAGACAGAAACTACTAACTAGATTTTGATTGATATGATTAAAAAGAATATTGAAGAATAGCCTAGGAAGTGGTATAAGATATTAAACCAGGTCCTTTGGGCTTATCAAAACTCAAAAAGAACGGCAACCTGCTTTACACCTTTCAAGCCAACCCATAGTCAGGACACCATTCTACCATTGGAAATCTCTGTCCAGTAAACTAGGGTGACTAAACAACATGGTTTAAAGTCAAATGAATACCAACAAGCTATGACTATTGAGCTAGATGGCCTAGATGAAGTCTATTTGTTTGCCTTTGAGTAGCTGAAAGCCAATAAAGTCTTATAATCTAAAGGTCTAGGAAAAGATGTTCAAGAAAAGTAACTTGGTTTGGAAAACCATCCTATTGGCTAGTCCAAAAGACTCCAGGTTCGGCAAGTAGTCACCAATATGGAAAGGCCCATACTTGATCAGCTTACAGGCTGATAAAACCAGGAAGGTAAGAATTGGAGAAAATCATCAATGGTAAATTCTTAAAGCCCTACTACCATTCCATGTGGGAAGGGATACAAAATTAAGAAAAGCTAAAAAGTTTGCCCTGGCTATAGGCTAGTCATTCCAATAGCAATATTTAATAAAAAGTACTTAGTGACCAAGGTGTTGGAATTCCAATCCTATGTATCTAATGTAAATTCAATGGAATAAGTAAAAATTTTATTCTTATGCACAATTTTGTTAGAATAGACCCATTATGTTTAAGTAAATGATCCATGTGAATAGAAGTCTTTCACAGTAAGGTATAGATCACGGGTTGCTTAACACATAAACTTAGTTCTTAACCGGTTGATCAGAATGGGAATCTGATCAGGGAAAAAGTTATTGTTCTATAAATTCCAAATAGAGAATCACTTACCATTACCTAGTAAGTAGTCCTCTCACTTTATAATATAAGCGTATTTAGAATACGTAGAACTAGACACGTAATAGTGATTTTTTAAAGTACTAATATAATAAAAACTCAGACTACTACAGCTACAGTATAGACTTATACCCTATGGCTTGAGTATGGGTAGTGGTCTAGCAAAGCTAAAAGCATGTACTTTGATGTACTGTAAGTGAGATTCTACTATGGAACAAATATACTTATATGTTGGGTATGTGTGACTAATTAGTTAAGATAAACTCACACAAGATAGTTTCTACACTCCTAAATAGAGATATCACTCTATTGTGATTGTCGAAGATAATCTATATAATCCAAGGCCCTGCGAACGTAACTTAGTATTGTATGCTTTTGGGTAACTTCCAGAAATAAGTGGGTATATATTGGAAGTCATGGATTATCGGACAAAATATCTAAAGATGCAAGAAATCATTGAGAGGGGTGTTAATACATTTCTTCTATCTCAATAATGGGTATTACATAGAGAGGTATTTTAGTCATAATATTTGTGAGTTGAAAATATTACTACACGTAATATTATCCTTGAGGTTAATATTTTCTTATGGTGATAATAAAAAATACTTAAAATACAAAATAAAGCTATTTTTATAGTAGGAGTATTTTTGTCATTTTAGTAGTCAAAGACGATGTATCCTTTGGTCCTCAAAATAGCCCTTAAGTCCTTATTTATTTAAGGTTGAGTAAATGATCTTAAATAAAGTGGGTTTTATTTTATTTAGTTATTCTAATTTATTGTTGGGTTAGAATAAAATAAAAAGGCCAATAGAGAGAATGAATGAATTATTTGATTTTGCTGGTTAATTAATTATTCAAGGCTTAAACCCAATTTTAATGATTATGATTAATCTAGGCCTAAACTAAATAAAGGTTTGAGAAATTATTTTTGGTCCTTTTAAGTTAATTGATTAATTATTTATTATGGGTTTTGTTAGCCCAACTTAAATAAATAATTTAAAGTTAATTCAATAGTTAGGACCAGGTATCCAAGATTCTGGCCTAACCCTAGTTTAACTAAGATTATCCATGTTAAATGGATGAGGCTCATGCATGCTTTAGGAAACCTAGAAGATATACGTTTAATAGAATATCTCAGGGATTCTGGTATGAAAACGTGAAAATCTCAGAAAATTAAAAAAATATATTTTCTCTTCTCTAAAAATTCCCTCTTTTTTTTTTTTATTATTCTTCTATTAGAATAGGAAAAATCTTTAGTCCTTTTTTATACTGCTTTGTAGTAGATTGTTAAAGGAAAAAAGACCAAAGTTTCTCTACCTATTTTACTCTCACCAGCATGATTAGGTCGAGTGATATTTTGAAAGCCAAGGGCTTGGCATTCATGCAAACTAGGAAAAGTAGAAGATTAGGCAGTTTAGCTCCTAAATTGTCACAACAAGTTCCAGTGGTGGTTGATCCCAGTACTTCTACACAGCCTAAGCAATTAAAGAATCTCTCAAAATGTAGAGGTATAATATAAAAGCTTCCATTGTAAATTTTTGTTACTTCTGTGTGCTTTGCTTGCCTAAGATCCACACTTTCATATGGTACAGAGCTTGGTTTTTTAGCATACATAGAAGCATCCTTAGGCTAATTAAAATCAGCAAGCTAATTTGTATAATCCTTTGTGTTTTTGGTATGGGATAGATCTACTATAAGTCTCACCATTGAGACATAGGATCTGTGTAATTTCATGGCTTTCATAATTTATTATGTAAGCCTGATTTGAAAAAGCATAGGCAATTGTTGGTTTTTCTAAGAGATTAAAATTTCCTTGTGACTTTGTAATCAACTAGAGATAGGAGATCGTCTGGATGAAGAAAATAGAAGAAGAATGGAGGAAAAACAAATAAGAATGGTGTTGTTTTAGGAGCAAGCTAGCCAATAGCTGACTCAAGCCGGTACATGGCTTTGTGACTCACTAGGGACGGCAACGATTGGCTTAGGGGAGAAATCGGGCCCCGGCTAAAGCACCAAGCCAACCACAGCTTGGTGCTAGCTAGCCGCGGCTCAGAACACCAAACTAACGACCGGCCTGGGCCTAGCTGGCCGCAACTTGGTGCAAACCAGGTCACTGTTTGGGCACCAAGCTAGCCGCGGCTTAGGCTTTGGACTAAGCCACTATTTGGCCCTTTTTCATGTAGGTCTGGTTCTTGGAATGGGTCAAGTCCTGGAGCTTTCTGTTTTGCATTTTTCCTAGGCGAAGTTACTATTTTGCAATTTAGTATTCTTGGAATATTTTGTATGTAAATAGTAGTAAAGGATTTAGAGTTAAACGAGATCATTAATTAATTTAATTAATATATTTAATTCTTTATTTGATCATCTAGGATTTTTAAGGATAGAAAAAGGCACGAAAAATGTCTACAGTTTTTCTAGCATGCTTTTTTCCTTTTTGGACATTCTTAAGTGCACGTTTTTCAAGACAAAAGTCTTGAAAAATATTTTGACAAGGAAAAATGTTTTATTTTAATTAATAGGTTTATTAACTTATAGACAAAATTAATCCTTAGTTATTGTCCTAAAGGTTTTCATCCTAGACATGGAGAATTTTTTTATTTAGATATTTTGTGTAAGTTAGTACAAAAATCAATTTAATTAATTTTTATAGAAAACATTTTTGTCATAAAACTAGAGACAAAGTCTCAAGAAAAGTTTTTAATGAAAATTTTTGGAAATCACTAAGTCTTTAACTCAAATAAAATTAGTCCATGGTAAATCTCTCAAAGGGTGTCAACCTTGACATAGAAATTTAATGGGCTTAGATATTTTAAGTGAGTTGAGGGAAATTTAATGAAATTTTTCAAAAGGACATTTTTTTGGAAAAACCCTAATTTTAAATGATTAAGTAGGAGAGATGTTCCAACAACCCCACAGCTTCTATCATGGTCCTCATTAGAAATCATGGATCTCCTTATATCACCCTGTGAGTGAACCCGTATAGGATGGAGATTCTACAAGGATCTAGAGTTAATGGGTGGACATAATTGATACTCAAGATATGCACTGCGATCGGTCAACCCAAGTTGGAGGTCATAATGCAAGGATCATCCATAGGAAATGAGAAGGAATGGGCATCCTATCGATGGAATTATGTTCTAGATCATTACCTATATTACCCCTAAGAGCATTCTCTTATGTTTTGACTTATGAAAAACATTGATGAAGACTAACTTATGTGACTTACATATGATACGACATATTTAACCCCAATTCTTTCAAGGCATGCAAATACGGTTGCTAAGCAGCTCTTAAGGAAATAGAATCCAAAGTGGTGATTGATCAAGTATATTTTTAACCTAAGAGCTCATAAGATCTTGAAATTCTTGAGAAAGAACTTTAGATTAGGAATCTTGTTGTTAAGGTATTTTGTGTATATTCCTATATTTTTTTTACCTTATGATTTAGTTATTTCTACCTTGAAGCACACAAGCAAAAGGATTTCAAAGTTTTAAACCTTCATAATTTTGAATTGAATAGTTTAGATGACTCTATATCCAAAAGTTTCATCCAAAACTCTGTGAATAATGTCAAAATGTTTCTACCAAGAAAAGTGTCATTTTAGACTCATATTTTGGACGCACCTTCGTCCGATCCTTAAGTCCAAAACTCTAGAAAAATTTGACAGCGTGAAACTAGTCGTTTCTAGCCATTGGAGCTTTATTTTTTGCTTCTATAAAAACTTTCAAAACTTGATTTTAAAGTAGATTTTTTATCCTATCTTTCTGAGAAACACTCTTACTCTCTAGAATACAAAAATCTCCCTTTTTATTAGTGCTTCAAAGTGAAATCAAATTGCTTCAAAATGTAAAAGTTGTTTGTGCTTATTTGTTTGTACAATTGCTCAAAAGTGTGAGCTATCTCTAGTTCATTTCTATAATCTTTCTTGTGTATCATGGTTATGGTGTAAAACCTATTTAGGTTTAACCTTGATTTGTTGATTGATTGAGAAGCTTTAGTAAAACCAAATATGGTAATCCTCTTATGTAATTGGTGTAGATATAAACCATTGAGTTGGGTAAGTTTAATAAAATCTAGTTGAAAATCCTTAAGTGTGAGCTTAAGATAGTGGATGTAGATATTGGTAGATCGAATCACTATAAATCTCGTGTTCATTCTCTCTGCATTTAATTTCGACAAGATGCAAACTTCCTTACTTAAAAGCTTTCAAATTATTCAAAAGAAACATTTATGATTCTCACCAACCTATCTTTATTCTTGTATTAATTGCATATCTCGTATCTCATCTCATTCAAATCATAGTTGGTCTTTAAGATAGTCCAAAAGCTCCTCATTGTATCACTAGCAAACTCCTCGATCTAAAATACAAAAGGAGTATCTCAAAAATAGATTTTTGAAAAGTGTTTTAAATTTTTCAAAAATCGTATTCACCCCCTCTAAGGTTTTTAATTTGGTATCAGAGTGTTGGTCTACTCTTCTTCGGCTAAATAGCCTTATAGAAAAGATCCTTATGGCAAATATCTCCTCTCTTCCCTATGTCGAAGGATTCTCGACAAATAGACCTCCTTTGTTCACTGGAAGTAATTATACATTCTGAAAAAATCACATGAAGATCTATGTTTGCTTAATTAATTTTAAGTTATGGAACTTAACTGAAAGAGGACCATATATTCCTTCTAGAAGTATTGAATGTCAAATAGTTCCAAAACAGAGTGATGAATATGATACTAAAGATAATGCCAAAATGACATTGAATTTTCAAGCCATGAACATTCTATGTTATGCCCTTGATGCCACTGAATATAACCGAGTAAGTGGCTGTGATTTAGCCCATGATAAATGAAGATTGTTTGAAGTCACCCATGGGGGACAAATTTAATAAAGGAGTCTAAGTTGGGACTTTTGATTTATGATTATGAATTATTCACTATAAAGCCAAGAGTATAACTGATATGTTTACTCAATTCACAAACATTATAAATGGGCTTATGGCTTATGGGGAAAGATATTCCCTTGGTGAACAAAATAAAAAAAATTAGATGATTTACCAAAGAGTTGGCAACCTAAAACTCTAGCTGTAGAGGAGTCCAAAGACCTACAAACCTTCCCAACTGAAGAGCTAATTGGCTCTCTCATAATTCATGAAATGAAACTTAAAAGGTTTCAAGAATTTGATGACCATGACAAAGGCAAAAGAGGAATAGCACTGAAAGCTGCTGATGAGGACGCTGAAAGTAGCCAAACTGATAGTGATGATAAAACTGAAGTAGATACCAAAGAATTGGCCATAATTGCAAAGAAATTCAAAAGAATGTTCAAAAAGGGAAACTTCAAAAGAGGAAATCAGTTCGTGAAAAGGAAGGGATAGACCTCATCATTTAAGCCTTAATGTTATGAATGTAAGAGTATGGAACACTTTATTGTAGACCGCCCAATAGCCAAAGAAAAAGAAGGCAAAATGCTCAAGAAGAAAAAGAAGGATCTGAAACAAAGAAGGGCAAAGGACTAATGGGAATTTGGGATCAAGATGAGTCCAAATCTGAGGAAAATGGAGATTTTGAAAATGAAACTGCTAACATATGCTTAATGATAGTGGAGGACAAGGTAAACTCCTCCTCATCTAACCTGGTAGCTGAATTGCATGATTCTACTTGCGATAATATTGCTGATCCAAATGCTCTTCTTATTAATATGTTCTATGAACTAAAAAGATTGTCAAAAATGAACAAGAAAATGAATGTGAAAATTGATTCACTATCCACTGAAAATGACAATCTGATAAGTAAAAACAAAAATCTACTTGACTTTATGTGCTGCCTAAATGTGAAAAAAGAAATCATTTCTACTTTTTTGAACTGCTTTACTTTTGAGAATAAATGTTTGTATGATCGAGTCTCATCTCTTGAAGTTATGATCTATGAATTTGATCGTATGAAAATGAAGGTTGGTGATCTCACTACTTGTATTAAAAAAATCACTGATGGTCGAAGCAACCTGAATAAACTTCTTGGAGCTCAACGAATGGCTGGAAATAGAAATGGCCTTAGCTATAGTAATCTGCACATATCAAGAAAGCACAAGTCTTATTTTGTAAAAATTGCTTCCTCATATATGACACATAATTGTTGCACACATTGTGAAAAATCTGAACACAAAACATCTAGGTGTCATGTTAAGAAGAAAGTGAAATCCGGTGCAAGAACAGTTTAAAAAATTAGAGGAACCATTACTAACCCCCGTGAACCCAAGAAAATGTGGGTACCAAAAATCACTCTCCCATCTCATGTATAGGTACATTCATTGGAGAAAATGAACTTCACAATGTGGGTTTTAGATAGTGGATGCTCAAGACATAAAATCGAAAATGCAGCCCTATTAGAAAATGTGCAAGCTACAAATGATGGGTTTGTTACCTTTGAAGATAAAAAGAAAGGAAAGATACTTAATACAGGTAATATTGGTAGAGGATCTTCAACCATTATCAAACAAGTATTATTGATTAATGAGTTGAAATACAACTTGCTTAGCATTGGTCAACTATGTGACAATGGTTATAAAGTCATTTTTTAGAAAGATTCTTACTCTGTTATGGACAACTCAAATAATAAAACTATTTTGTTGCTAACCGTGTTGGGAATATGTATATATTTTATCTTGATGATCTTATAACTCATGATATTAGATTCCTCACCATGCATGATAATGATAGCTATCTTTGGCATAAAAGACTAGGCCATATATCATTTAATTTGCTAAGTCAATTGTCTTCAAAAGAGCTTGTTAGGAGATTGCCCAAAATGAAGTTTAATAAAAGTAAAATTTGTGATGCATGCCAATTTGAAAAATAGATCAAAACCTCTTTTAAGCCCAAGAAAATAATTCCTCATCAAAACCTCTTAAATTAATACATATGGATTTGTTTGGACCAATGGAGACCACTAGCCTTAGTAGTAAGAGGTATGCTTATACTATAGTAGATGATTTCTCAAGATTTACTTGGACTTTATTTCTAGAACAAAAAGATAAGGCATTTTCTGAATTCTTTAAACTATTCAAGCACGTCCAAAACTCTATCGGATGCAAATTGATTTCCATTAGGAGTGACAATGGCAAAAAATTTTGCAATAATGAGTTTATATATTTTTGTGATGAAAATGGAGTTTTTCATAACTTTTTAGCTGCTAAAATCCCTCAACAAAACCATATTGTTGAGAGGAAAAATAGAACCTTGCAAGAAATGGCTAGATCTATAATTTGTGAAAACTCTCTTCCAAAATACTTTTGGGCTAAAGCTGTTAATACAGTGTGTTTTATTGTTAACCTAGTGATGTTAAGACCCTTTCTAAGAAAAATACCCTTTAAGCTTATGTTTGATAGAACTCCATCAATTTCTTATTTGAAAGTATTTGGCTGCAAATGTTTTGCTCTTAATACCCGAGATAATCTTGAAAAAATTGATAGCAAATCTGATGAAGCTATATTCCTTGGATATTTTTCCAATAAAAAGGCATATAGAGTATACAATAAGAGAACTCTATGTGTGAAAGAATCTATAGATATTGTATTTGATGAATCTAACATTTATACATTAAGAAAAGATGATGATGAGGATGATGATGATGTAAGGATTTCAAAAGAAAAGGGCAAAGAATAGCTCAAAGCACCTTTGCTAGACATTAATGCTAAAGAAGAGGAATTGGAAGAGCAACAAGCTGAACAAAGCAAGGAAGAAACTGAAGAGCTCACTGATCAAGGACTACCAAGAGATTGGAAGTACAAAACTGGTCATCCAAAAGAGCAAATTATTAGTGATCCTGGATATGGAGTCAAAACTAGACGGTATTTTGTAGACAATTTTGCTTTACTCTCTAGTATTGAACTAAATGTATTGATATGGTCTTGCATGATGATTTTTGGATACTGGTTATGCGAGAAGAGCTGAACTAATTTGAGAGAAATCAAGTTTGAAAACTCATCCCTAAACGACTTAATCATCTTGTTATTGATATCAAGTGGGTTTTCAGAAACAAACTTGATGAAAATAGAATGCTGATTAGAAATAAAGCTTGACTTGTTGTCTAAGGATTCAATCAAGAAAAATGCATTGACTATGATGAGACATTTGCTCATGTTGCTAGATTAGAGTCCATAAGAATGCTCCTTACCTTTGCATCTTTCAAAAATTTCATGCTTTATCAAATGGACGTTAAAAATCTATTTTTAAATGGTTTTATTGAAGAGGAGGTATATGTAGAACAACCTCCAAGTTTTATTCATGAGCACTTTTCAAATCATGTTTCTAACTCTTAAAGGCTCTCTATGGTTTAAAACAAGCCCTACAAGCTTGGTGTGAAAGGCTTAGTGGATTCTTGCTCTCAGAAGGTTTTTCAAGAGGCTTGATTGATACTACATTATTTATTTAGTCAGAAAATTCTGATGATCTTCTCATTATCCAAATTTATGTTGATGATATCATTTTTGGTGCTACTAATAAATCCTTGTGTAAGATGTTTGCTAAGACTATGTAGTAAGAATTCAAGATGAGTATGATGGGAGAACTCAACTTCTTCCTTGGGCTGCAAATTAAACAAACCAATGATGAAATTTTCCTAAATCAAGCTAAGTACGCTAAAGAACTGCTCAAAAGGTTCGGTATGAACGAACCTAAAGAAATCAATACACCTATGAGTACCTCTCTAAAGCTTGACAAGGATTAAAAGGGTAAGAAAGTGGACGAATCAAAATACAGAGGTATGATTGAAAGTTTGTTATATTTTACTGCAAGCTGACCAGACATTATGTTTTTAATTTGTCTTTGTGCCAAATTTCAATCGTGTCCAAAGGAATCCCACTTATGTGTCGTGAAATGCATTCTTAGATATTTGATTGGAACATATGATTATAGTTTATGGTATTCTTGTACTAACACTTTGATCTTATAGGCTATACTAATGTGGACTATGCAGGCTATAAAGTTGAATAAAAAAGCACTAGTACACATTGCCAATTTCTCAGACACTCTCTAGTGTCATGGCATAGCAAAAAATAGGCTTGCGTATCCTTATCCATAACCAAGATTGAATACATTGTAGTAGGGAGCTATTATGCGCAAATTTTGTGAATGAAAAATACATTGCTTGATTTTGGTCTCCATTTTAACTGCATACCTATACTATATGATAATACAAGTACAATCAATTTAACGAAAAATCCTATTCAACATTAGGACCAAGCATATTGAGGTTAAGCATCATGTTATTAGGGATCATGTGTTCAAAAGCGATGTTTGTGTGGAATAAATCCCCACAAATGAACAACTTGCAGATATATTTACAAAACCCCTAGCCAAAGACAAATTCTTCTTTCTAAGAAGTGGATTAGGCATCACAAAAATTACGTGACTAAAATTTTGTTCAGAAAAATTTGACCATCTGTTTTTGCAGGACTCTAAAGAAACATAATTTTAGAGAGATATTTTGGATGCAGCATTTCGAAGAATAAATCCAAAACTCATCTTCCAAAACTCTTACTTTAAGGAACTCCTTTTGGATGAACATTTTGGATAAAGCCTCAATCCAAAATGAAAACAACCTAATACTTCATGTGACCTTAAAAACTAACTACTTCGTATGAGCTTCGCTTTTTTCAAAATAGCTTTTGAAATCTCTGATGAAAAGCCTTTTTCCAATATACTTGAGTGTACTTATCTTCACAATCTCCTAGGAAATCACAAAAGGCTTTCTCTCTCTTCTCTCTCGAATTCTGAAATCAACCGGACTCCATCTTTCTTCCCTCAAAACTTTTCTAAGTTTCTCTCTAAACAACTGAAAGCCCAAGCCTTTACCCTCTGATTACAATGGCAAAATCCCCAAAATCAACCAAACCCAAGGCAAAGAAAGCCTGCAAAATCACTTCAACAATGAAGAAGAAATCGACTACAACAGAAAAAGAAAAAAAGTCGCTCCCGAACTCTCAGCTTCTCAGACTGATTCTTCAAAATCATCTCTAGAACAGGAAAGTATCAAGACCCAGGTACCTCATTTTCTGGACTCTAAAAGTGAATTTGATTTGAATGAATGGGTTTCAAAAAAATCGAACTATAATTGTTAGTTATCGCACAAATCCAGTGTCTTTTCTGAATTTTACAAATGTGTTAAATATGTTTGAGTCTTTTGGGTAGGAAGCCCTATTATCTATTGATGAAAAGTTGTTTACTACTCTTGTATGGGAATTTTATGCTAATTTGAGAAAAGGCCAATTAGAGGAGACTGGAGGGGATTTTATGGTCTGGTGGTACATTTCAAGGGTTAGGGGTAAGAACCTTGAGTTTGATTATCACCTGTTGAACAGAATATGTGATGTCAAAGATGGCAGGATTCAATATTTTAAACTGAACAAGTTCTCAAAAGGAACTGATCTGTTTGATTTGGGGAAGTTTGAAAATACATTTACAGGCGGAAAGAGTTTTAAGAACTTAAGTGACAGGAACATGAAGTGGTTAAATGGACCAGGTAGGATTTTGCACTATATGGTTTCAATCATGGTGGTTCCAAATTTTGGACACAAAACCTCTATCAACATTATGCAAATGGTGATCGTGTTGGAACTCCTTGAAAATAGGTCAATAAGTGTTGGATATCTTACTACAAAATTAATGATGCAAACCAGGAATACCTCCAGCAAAGCCCCGCCTTATAGAAACTTATTGACTAAAGTATTTAGACACTTTAGTGTCGATTTGAGTTCTGCCACCCCTGTTCCTTCAAAAAAGAATGTATACAACTTTGAATCGTTTGAGAGAATGGGATATGTGAGAATGGACACTGAGTGGAAGCTATTCTGAGATACAACTGATGATGAAAAAAAAAAGTTGTTAAAGGTAAAGGTCGAAGGTAAGACTACCCAATCTGTTAGAGCAAAGAGAAAGGCTAAGTTAGAAACTCAAGAAGAATCCTCTACAAAAGGCAAACAGAGAATTCAGGACACAAGCATTAGCCAAAGCATTCTAGAAGCAATTAATTTGCTAGCTGTTAAGGTGGACAGCCTTAGTTCAGAATTCAGATTCCTAGGAATAGGCTAACTGTAGTAGAAGAGAAGGATAAAAAGGATGAAACAATGTCTGTTACATTAGCACCAGCTCAAGAGGAAGAACATGCCAAATGAACTACCTCTCCATATACTATAGAAGGAACTGGTCAACAAACTGATTAGCCAAGTTCGGGAAAGGAATTTGAGCAAACTGCAACTAGTTCAAAGGATAAAGAACTAAAAGTTGATGCTTCTATCTTAGTTACCCCTTCTGAAATCCCTGTCTCATCTGGAAAAAGGCAGAAGCATGTGATGGTAAAGAGAAAATCCAGTTGTATCGCCGACCAGCATTCCAAAAAGGGTGTCGGGTCCAAGGCAGAGATCGCTCATATTTTCTAAGTGACCATTTCTGTGAACTAATTACCAGACTTCTTCTGCCGAAAACTTTTTACTGCTTTTCTATTAAAAATTCCTTTTTTAAATTCTTCTCCAGTATTTGAACAATTTACATTCTGCTTTTTAGTTACTTTATCTACTCAATATCTATCTCTTCTTGTCCCAACATTCTCTATTTATTCTCCTTATTCTGCATTTTGATTGATGACAAAGGGGGAGAAAACTAGTATCAAAAATTCTGATAACTGTTGGGATTGTGCACTGTTATGGTATCAAAAACTGATAACTATTGGGATTGTGCACTATTATGGTATTAAAAATTGATAATTGTTAGGATTGTGCACTGTTATGCTATGATGTTGATGGTTATTGTGCTATGGAATATGGAATATAGTTATTGTGTTATAGGTTGCGACGTGCTTGTATGTAGAAACTAAATATTCCTTAAGATTCTGTAAAGCACATTATGAAATATATGTTGGGATTTGAGGTTGATCAAACAAGTATGCTGTGCAATTTCTTTTTTTGTATGAATTATGATTTATGATCATGTACTGGTTGTATATTGGTTTATGAAAAGTATGAATTGTGATTATGATTTTTTATTATCATAGTTTGCTGCAGACTAAAAAGATTTGAGTTATTTGATGAAAACAAGGTTGAGATCCTATTATGGACAAAGGAGTTTGAAGTGTGTGCATAAGTTTAAATTGAGATTTGATTTGTTGAATAATTTATTTTGAAACTGATTATGATATGCTCTATTTTAAAAATCTCAGATGATAAGGATATTTATTCCTATATCATTGATTGCTCAAAAATTTTCCTTGAAGTTTGAAATTTCTTGAGAAAACTAGAATGGATCAAAATCTCTAAAAATTCATTTTTACCTGCACATACATAGGAGGAGTTTCGGACTCTTATTTCTTCAATCCAAAAATCCCATTCTAAAAATGGGTTCTAAAAAGGCTAGCTTCTGTCTAATTTTACCCTATTTTGGAACATATTTTGGACATCTAAAATCTTAAAACCAAAAGTTCCATAGTCTCTCCTCACCTAGTTTGGATGCACATTTTGGAAGTCTAAAATTTTAAATCTTTTTTTCTCTCAAATCGCACTTTGTGATCTCATATCCTATATTCATATATTCACATATTAAGTGAGGGCATTTCATCTTGTGATTCATATTCTATACCACTTTGTGTACATATTTATACAATTTTTTTTTTTTTTTGCAATTAATTGTGGCTATTCTCTTAAGGAATAGTCATGTGATGGAAGGAAGGAGGATATGGAGGTTGGTTGGGCCATAAGTTCATTGAGCCACGTTTGTTAGTATATGCTTAAATTTTCTATCTTAATCTCATAAGCACTCTTTAAATCCTATAATAAAAGAATACATTTCTATGAAAAATACTTTTGTTTCTCTCAGTCTAACATGTCCATACTGTACATTTTATTATTTTTATATCACAATCCCATCAATTTTGTCATCAGTAAAAAATGGGAAGATTGTTAGCTGTAAGGGAATTCTCCTATACTTTTAACTTATGACAAACATTAATGAAAACTAACTTGTGTGACTTACATGTGATAGGATAGGTTTGACCCCAGTTCTTTCAAGGCATGCAAATACGGTTGCTAAGCAGCTATTAAGGAAATAGAATCCAAAGTGGTCATTGATCAAGTACATCTTCAATCTAAGAGCTCACAAGATCTTGAAGTCCTTGAGAAAGAACTTTAGATTAGGAATCGTGTTGTTAAGGTATTTTGTGTATATTCTTATATCTTCTTTGCCTTATGATTCAGTTATTTCTACCTTGAAGCACACAAGCAAAAATATTTTAAAGTTTTAAACCTTCAAAATTTTGGATTAAGTAGTTTGGATGACTCTGCATCCAAAAGTTTCGTCTAAAACTCTGTAGACAGTGTCAAAATATTTCTACCAAGAAAAGTGTCATTTTGGACTCACTTCTTGGATGTACCTTCATCCGATCCTTGAGTCCAAAACTCTGAAAAATCTGACAGCGTGAAACTAGTCGTTTCTAGCTGTTGGAGCGTTACTTTTTGCTTTTATAAAAGCTTTCAAAACTTGATTTTATTGTAGATTTTTATCCTAAGAAACACTCTTACTCTCTTGAATACAAAAATCTCCTTTTTCATTAGTGCTTCAAAGTGAAATCAAATTGGTTCAAAAGGTAAAAGTTGTTTGTACTCATTTGTTTGTACATTTACTCAAAAATGTGAGCTATCTCTGATTCATTTCTATAATCCTTCTTATGTATCAAGGTTATGGTGTAAAACCCATTTAGAATGAACCTTGATTTATTAATTGATTGAGAGGTTTTGGTAAAACCAAGTGTGATGATCCTCTTATGTAACTAGTGTAGATAGACACCTTTGAGTTGGGTGAGTTTAATGAAATCTGGTTAAAAATCCTTAAGTGTGAGCTTAAGGTAGTGAATGTAGATCTTGGCAGATTAAACCACTATAAATCTCGTGTTCACTCTCTCTACATTTAATTTCAACAAGCTGCGAACTTTCTTGCTTAAAAGCTTTCACATCATTCAAAAGAAACCTTTATGTTTCTCACCAACACATCTTCATTCTTGTATTAATTGTATATCTCGTGTCTCATCTCATTCAGATCATAGTTGATCTTTAAGACAGTCCAAAAGCTCCTCGTTGTATCACTAGCAAACTCCTCAATCTGATATACAAAAGGAGTATCTCAAAAATAAAGTTTTGAAAAATGTTTTAAATTTTCCAAAAACCTTATTCATCCCCCCCTCCCCTCCCAAGGTTTTTCAACCTAAAAGGGTAGTTGATTAGTAGTGATTAACACGCTTAACTTAGAAAATTATTAATTTTTCTACGAAGCTATATCAATTTTTCTAAAAACCAAATTGATTATGTTATAGATAATAATGATAGGGTTAGCTTTTATCAGTTTTAACGTAAGGATAAAGTGCACAGTTTTTTTTTACAACACAAACTGAGAATGTTTTATTTTTTAATTTAAAAAATGATCAGTGGTGGTTCTTTTAGTCCTTTAGCTATTATTATCCGTGTGAATAAGCTAATGAGTCCAAATTATGTGGATTATAAAAGAAATTTGGACATAATACTTATGGCTGAGTATAAGTATGTCTTGTACATTTCCTGTCCTGAGATTGAGGAAAGTTCCACTAAGGAAAAGGAACAGGCTGAAAAAGTATGGAAGAAAGCTGATTAGATGGTTCGTTGCTATATGTTAGCCTCTCTATCAAATGTGCTCCAGTATAAACACGAGCACATGTCCATTACCTATGATATTAGCACATCATTAGCCACCATATTTGCGGACAAGAGCCAGCCTACAAGGTAAGAAGCTCTTAAGGCGATCATGAACACCAAAATGGCTGAGGGAGTTTCAATTAAAGAGCATATGTTCAAGATAATTGTTGTTTTCAAAGAAGCAGAAGTCTTGGGAGCTGTTATTAACCCCGAAAGCCAGGTGAACATTGTTCTCAAGACTTTGTCGGATTCCTACTTACAGTTCAAATTAAATTATAATATGAATAAATTAAATATGAGTTTAACATAATTAATAAAAGAGTTCTAGGTGGCAGAACAAGTCATGAGGCCACAATTTGAGGCCACAGTCACTAAGTCATCTTCTTTTAGGACTGGACCCAAGTCCAAAAATTCAAGAAAAAGAAGGAAAAGCCAACGACCAAGCCCAAGTCCCAACCCAAGGATAAGCCTAAAGGAAAATCTTCAAATGCAGCAAAAAGGGACACTAGAAAAGAGTGTCCGGATCTTTTAGCTAAGAAAAAACCTATAGGTAATGGTTACTATCTACAGTCTATATCTATAGTTGGATCAACTTCTACTTAAATTGTTGATTTTGGAGCCATTGATCATATTTGTAACTCATTGCAAGGGTTTAAGAAGACAAAGAGACTCCGAAAGGACGAGCATGGTCTCCGCATAGGGAATGGAGCACAAGTGTGGGCTCAAGCATTCGGAGAACTGGAACTCTTCTTTGATTGTAATTGAACAATTTTATTGAGGGACATTTTATATGTACTCAGTTTTAGACAAAATTTAATTTTAGTTGCAAAGCTTATAAATCATAGTTCTTCTATTTCTTTCTATTCTGGTATTACTATTAGTAAAAATGAAGAAGTGTTATACACTGAGCATATATATGGTAATCTATTTTTTTTTAAATCCTATTAACAATCAAATAAATAATACTCAAAGTAAACCTATTAATAAGAAGAGAAAGACCAATATTAATGACTCATATCTATGACATTTAAGGTTGGGTCATATTAACTCAATTAGGATTCAGACGCTAACACATGATGGGCTTTTGGGCTCATTGAGATTGAAAAGTTGGCCTAAGTATGAATCTTACCTAATGGGGAAGATGACCAAAAGGTCTTTTACCCAAAAGGCATAAAGAGCTAGGGAGATACTGAGTTTAGTTCATACTGATATGTGTGGTACTTTATCCATACCAGCTAGGGGAAGTTTTGAGTAGTTTATCATGCTCATAGATAATTGTACAAGGTATAGTTATATTTACTTGATAAGACACAAGTCTGAATCTTTTGGCAAGTTTAAAGAGTATAAGGCTAAGGTGGTGTGTCAAATAGGTAAATTAATCAAGACCCTTTGATCGGATCATGGTAGAGAGTACCTCTTAAGTAAGTTTAAGGACTATATAGTACATCATGGGATAATATTTCAGCTTAGTACTCCTGGGACACTCCAGCAGAATGGAGTAGCTGAGAGAAGGAATAAGATATTGATAAAAATGATCCAAAACATAATGTCTCATGTGACTATTCCAATTTTTTTTTTTTTTTGTTGGATATGCCCTAGAAATAATGACATATATTCTGAACTTAGTACCTTCCAAGTCAGTATCTAAAACACCCTATGAGATATGGACTCGACGAAAGCTTAGTCTAAATCATCTTAGGATATGGGATATCCAACTTATGTACTAATAAAGAGAGATAAATTAGAACCAATATCAGAATTGTGCTATTTTATCTGGTATCTAAAAGGAACAAACGATGGATACTTTTATCATCTAAAGAAGCAAAAGGTACTGGTAAGTTCTAATGTTAGATACTTAAAGGATGATCAAAGTATGTCCACAAAAAGTTCAACTAAAATGGAACTTCTGGAGAAGTTATCCTTTGGCGAACTTCCAATAACCTAATTGTGGAACAAAAAGAAGCACAGCCTAAGGATCCTGTGCAAAATGAGCCTCATCGTAATGGAAGAATATCTAGGGTTCTTGAAAGGTAGACAAGAGAGGTTTTTGACCTAGTCACTAACTATCATAAATAAAATCCCATTAGATACGAGGAAGCTATTGTTAATACCGATGCAAAGATGTGGTATGAAGCAATAGAAGTCGAAATTAAGTCAATGTACTTTAATCAGGTTTGGGATCTTGTATCTTTACATGAAGAGATAAAACTCATTGAGTGTAAGTGGGTTTCTATGAGGAAGAGAGATGCGGATGGGAAAATAGAAACCTTTAAAGCTAGGCTTGTGAAGAAAAGTTATACTTAGAAAGAAGGTATCGATTATGAAGAAACCTTTTCCCTGGTAACCATACTTAAGTCGATTTGTATCTTCCTCATTATCGCATGTCATTATGACTACAAGATATAGCAAATGGATGTCAAAACAGCATTTCTTGATGACCATCTTAGTGAAAACATCTATATGTTCTAATTGGAATGTTTTATTGCTAAAAGCCAAGAACACATGGTTTACAAGCTTAAAAAGTATATTTATGAACTTAAACAGGCATCACAAGTATGGAACATTTATTTTAATGAGACTTAAAGTCTTATGACTTTACTCAAAATGAAGATGAACCATATGTGTACAGAAAACTGGAAGGTTTCTTGTATTATATGTGGATGGTATTCTACTCATTGGTAATGATGTAGGGACATTGTCATCGACAAATGTTTGACTTTCTAGTCAATTTAGTACGAAGGACTAGGAGAAGCCAGCTATATTCTCGAAATTAAATTTCTTAAAAATAGTAAGTAGAGAATATTAAGATTATCCCAATTACATATATTAACAAGATATTGGCCAAATTCAGTATGGACTCATACAAGGGAGCTTAGATCCCATACAAACATAGATTATCACTCTCTTCAAAAGAATATCCTAAGATATAATAAGAGAAAAATAGGATGAGTAAAATTCCTTATACTTCGATTGTGGGAGGTTTCATGTACGTCATATTATGTACTAGGCCAGATATATGCTTTGTTATAAGCTTAGTAAGCAGATATCAATCAAACCCTGGGAAGATTCATTAGCTAGCTATAAAACATATACTCAAGTACCTCAAGGGAACGAGAGATTATATGTTAGTTTACAAAGCTGATGATTTTAGTTCCAATAGGATACATAGACTTTAACTTCCAAGCGGATAAGGATGAAAGAAAATCTACTAGTGGATATGTCTTTACCTTGTTTGGATAAGCTATTTCATGTAAGAGTATCAAACAATCTTATATTACTGATTCGACCATAAAAGTTAAATATGTGGCAACTTTGGAGGTATCCAAAGAAGTTATTTGGTTTTGGAAGTTCCTCTCAAAACTTAGAGTTGTGTCACATATGGACAAACCAATTACACTATATTCTCAAGAGCTGTCTCACAATCTAAAAAACTAAGAAACTACAAGAATAGAAGCATATCGAGAGAAAGTACCACCTGATCTGGAAATTCATTCATAGACGGAAAATTATGGTAGAATAGATAACCTTAGAAAATAATCTAATAGATCCATTCACCAAGCCTTTTGGCAAAAAGAAGCTTTAGAAGACACTTAGATGTTATAGAGGTGGGCACCTATGGACTTACATAGTCTTAGAGTGCAAGTGGGAGATTATTAGAATGTATACCCTCCAATCCTATGTATCTAAGTAAATTCGATGGAATAAGTAAAAGTTTTATTCTCAAAATTATTTGTGTTTTTTTATATTAATTTATGCATAATTTTTTATTATGTTTAAATAAGTGATCTAAGTGAATGGAGGTCATTCACATTAAGATATGAATCATGAGTTACTTAACAAATAAACTTAATTCTTAACCGGTTGATCAGAATAGGGATCTAATCAGGAAAAAGGTTATTGTTGTGACATCCCTCCCGTTTGGAATGTAAATGGATACTACTTTGTATTGAAGTAGTATGTGTATGGATATGCAGAACAATAAATGCTCAATTTAATCAGATGAATGTTTTGGGGTAATAAAAATTTTAAGGGGCGATGAAGGAATTATCGATCGTGAATTAAGAAAAATTGCGAAAGAATTTGGGAATTCCAAGAGACATCATTGTGTTTAGTATAATGAGTAGAGTTCATTAGTAAAAGAATTTTTTTTTTTTTTACTGGAATAAATAATGGATTGAATTATGATTATTGCTGAGGGAAAATGTTGGATTTTGGGACGAAGAAACAAATGGCAATTTGTGATTGGTTGGGAGATGATGAATCATCAAGATGAGGTGGAAAGTGGAATTTAGTGTTAAGAGATGATAGTGGCATTAAAGTAGCATGACTAGTCAACATGCTTAATCATTACTAGCATTTAATGCACAAGCTTAGTCACCAAGCTTAATCACCAATTTCTAGATTTTATCACAAGGGTAATTTTTATACAACAAGAAGATGACGGTGGCGGTAGGAAGGGAACAAGGTGGCCGGCCAAGAGAAAAGAAAAAGGAAAAGAAGAAGAAAAGGAAAAGGAAGAAAAATTATAACTATATTACTTTTTATTCACAAAAATGTTTGGTTCGTTATAAGGAAAGCTAGGTGGAACTTCAAGATTTGGTTGCAAGAATTATGCATGGCAATATTTGATTGGTCACAAGAACAATCATGCAAGGATTTCCAAAGAATTCTAGAGAATGCGATCAAATCCCTAAGTGACACTTAAGTAGCTATTTGGACCAATTATAAGCCTCCAAGTGAATTGAAGCCATTTAAAGCTTGTTTGACTTGAAGACGATTTTTCCTATAAACAGCCATGGAGTTTTGGTTGGGATGGGCTTTAGAAGCTAGAATTTCGACAACAAACAAGGGAAAAAGGAGAAGAGAAAAGAAAAAAAAATAGAAAGGGGAGAGAGAGAGAAAACCAAAACATGTAAGGAAGAGAGAGAGAGAGAGAAAGAAAACCAAGAAGCACTTGGGCTATTTAGCTTCAAAAATCAGCAAATAGAAGGTAAAGGACTACCTTGTTTAAATTAAAGTTGTTATTTGAAGCATGGTGATCATTTTGGTATGAATATTACAAAAAGCTATGCATTAACTATGAAATTTATTTGGTAAATATTTCATGATTGTGGGTTGTTTTGAGTAAAGTAATGTGACGGTGGATATGGTTGTGCTTTTTCTGTGATTAAGTGAAGTTTAAAAGTGATTTGAAGGTATTCAATTAGGATGAGTCTGGCTGATCATGTAAAGGAAAGGAAGGAAGAAGAAATGAAGTAATATTATGTGAATTGTTGAGAAAATTGCAATGATTATGTGATATATGCAAGCTGCCAACTTTGTTGTGATTTGATTTGTGAACAATACAACTTTACTCTTGACTGGAAATTGTGTGAATGAATAATCATTAAGAGAAATGAAATGAACTAAGTGATATTTATATGCTATGGAAGAAGGAGAACAAAGATATAATAGGTTTGCTGGAAAACGGGATGCATTCCAGAAAATACTGAGTGGGTTTTCATCCAGTAGTTCTGTAACGTCCCAAGACTTAAACAAATCAAGTATATGTCTTTATAGCTAATGATTCTAGGAGTGTTTTGGCGCAAGTTTGAAGTTAATTGGATTTAAGGATTAAAAGAATAGTGAAAAGAGTAAAAGGTGCCAAATCAGTAACGGAATTTCACTACTGGAACTTTGTGTTAAAAAATGAAAGAAATGAGTAAGAGAATTGATATTGCATGAGTTGAAAATTGCAAAGGAATGTCTTAAGGATACTATAAAACTGGTTTGACATCATTTGGACTTATAGATTGAAAGTTATGAGCAAAACTTGATGATGTGCCAAAGCTGGAGAATTACAGAATCTCCATTAAAGAACAATTAAAGGCATGAAGTGATTTTATTTATGTTCATGGATGATTTAGAAGTTAATTAGGTCTATGACAACCATATATTCTTGCGAAGAAGATGAAATAAGGAAATGAATTACAAGTGCAAGAATTATATGTCATTTCAAGTATGAAATGAAATATGAAAGGAAGCAATACCCTTAGATGAACATATGTTTAGCTATATGTGTGCATTGTCATCGAGGCATAGAATACTAATTGTGTTATGAATGGTTATCATTGTAAAGCTTTGATGACAACTTAGCAAGTATTTATTTTGCTACGCAATAAGTGATTCAAGGTGAGTCCCTTGATTTCTAAATCCCATTTCGACTAAATGTTTTCTGAAACAATATAATTGTGGAATCCTTTAGTTTGTGAAAAACTTGGATTGTTAATTCCTTTTAGGTAATAAAATATTTCCAGTATAATGAAATGCTTTCTAGATATAGAAATGTGTTATCCTGACATAGTTGAACCAAAGCTTTAGTAACTAACATTCCTCAGCTGTCAAATATCTTGGAGTTCCAAAGTGTTTTCTGGTACGAATAAACATTTTCCTAATATAGATTCGTGTTTTTTCTGATATATTCAAGAAAACGGGTTTTCTTGAGATTTACGGGCATTGATTGCCAAACTTTAAATAAATCTTTTTCTTGAAGATTTATGTATTACAAAGCTTTTATCCTTGGGAAACTATATTTTATGCGCTATGCAAGCTTCCTAATTTTAGAAAAAATATATTTAATTCAGACTTTACAGTTGAACTCGCATAGGATTACTTTCTTCAAAATGAATCCAACAGTTTAGAAAATGTTATATTTTGGACTGAGGAATATGGAAATGTTTTACAAGTCAACTAAACCCTGGTTTTCTAGACTCTGTTTACAAGTACTTCACTCGATCAAATGGAAAATCGAAATTATTAAGAATTTCGAATTCTTTTATTACTCCATAATCATTAGTTTCACGCATATGATTGAAAATGTCTGCTATATCCTATTTCATAACAAATTTTTCATGTTACATAATTAAATCATAAACTCCTGACACGCTTTTCAATTGCTTGTAAAAAATCCCGCCATATGTCGTATTTCATGGTATTTCACGCATGCTCTGTATTTACAAGTTCTAATCGCCGTTCACCTGAATGTCCCCAAGTTGGTCACCTGAATAACCATCCCAAATGCGTCACCTGCACATGAAATTTGCATACCTGAATTTACATGATTTATAATACCTGAAAATTCCTAAATTCCTAAAATGACATATTTTACTCCTAAATTCCTGAAATGTAATACCTGCATTACTTGAATTCCTGATTTCCTGCATATGAATTTTCCCGAAATAACACTGGCTTCACCTGAATTCTTGAAATCCTAAACATGATTAATTTTCTAGTAAGGGCACATGGATTTTACTACCTACATTTCTAGATAAACATGAACTTCCGATACATGATTATGCCTATTTATAAGTCTTGTTGCTACTCGCTTTACTATTTAACCTGGAAATAGCTGTCAGTTTCACCAATTGTTTCTTTGAGGAAAACATTAGTACACACAGGACTCACTAACTGTTTAGCACTCGCACGGGTTTTATTCTTGACATCTTTTAGAGACAAGTCCCAATCAAAAGATTCCCGGAAGTGTTAAGGAATCAGGAGACAATGTCAAGGATGATTGTGAGGTCTTGGATACAATCGTTATTTGGTCAGAAGAACTTATTCTTTATATGGCTCTGTGTATCAGTTGTCCTTGTATCTAAAGTAATGTTTTGGAAAAATTCCACTGTATTGTAAGTTGATTTCATTGTAAAGACCCCTTGTCTAAGAAGATCAAATGGAGCAACATCCCACAATGTAAGGCCCTCTATGATGTAAAAATTTAGGGTGTTACAATTGTTCTATGAATTTTAAATGAAAAATAGCTTACCTTTAACTAATGAGTAGTCTTCTCACTTCATGGTATAAGCATATTTGAAATACGTAGAATTGAACTCATAGTAGTAGTTTCTTAAAGTACTAAAATAATAAAAACCCAAACTACTATAGCTACAACGTGAAATTATACCCTATGGCTTAAGTATAGGTTGGTGGTCCAATAACGCTGGAAGCATGTACTTTGATGTGCTGCAAGTGAGATTCTACTATGGGACTAATTTACTTGTATGTTATGTATGTGTGACTAGTTAGTTAAGATAAACTCACACAAAATAGTTTCTATACTCCTAAAAGGAAATATCACCCTTTTGTGATTGTCCAAGATAATCTAACTTAGTGTTGTATGCTTTTGGGTAGCTCCCAGAAATATGTAGGTACATACTAAAAGTCGTGGATTATCAGAGTAGATATCGAATGATGGTAGAAATCATTGAGAGAGGTATTAGTAGATTTCTCCTATCTCAATAATGGGTGTTATATAGCGGGGTATTTTAGTCATAACATCTATGGGTCAGAGATATTGCTACACGCAGTATTGTCCAGGGTTAATATTTTCTTATAGTGATAATATAAAATATTTAAAATGTAAAATACAGTTATTTTTATACTATGAGTATTTTGGTCATTTTAATAGCTAAGAACGATGTGTCTTGTGATCTTCAGAATAGCCCTTAAGTCCTAATTAATTTTGGGTTGAGAAAATGGTCTTAAATAAAGTGGGTTTTATTTTATTCGGTTAATCTAATTTATTGTTGGATTAAAATAAAATAAAAAAGCCTAATAGAGAGAATGAATGAATTATTTAGTTCAGCTAGTTAATTAATTTTTCAGGGTTTAAGCCCATTTGAATGATTATGATTAATGTGGGACTAAACTAAATATTTTTTGTCCTTTTCTGTTAACTGATTAATTATTTATTTATGGGTTTTCACTAGCCTAAGATTAAATAAATAATTTAAGGTACATTCAATTGCCTAGACTAAGTATCTAAGATTCTAGCCCAAGCCCAATTTAACTAGGGTTAGCCATGTTGAATGGATGAGACTCAAGCATGTTTTAGGAAACTTGGAAGATATACGTTTAATAGGATATCTCAGGGATTTTGGTGTGAGAACATGAAAGTATCATAAATTTTTTTAAAAAAAAAAATGCTTTCTCTTCTCTAAAAATATTCTTTGTTTTTTCCTTCTTTGTCCATTAGAACAGGAAAAATCTTTAGTCTTTTTTTATACTATTTTGTAGCAGATAGTTAAATAAAAAAAGACCAAAGTTTCTCTACCCATTTTGCTTTCACCGGCATGATCAAGTTGGGTGATATTCCAAAAGCTAAGGGCTTGGCATTCATGCAAACCAGGAGAAGTAGAAGATTGGGTGGCTTAGCTCCTGAATTGTCACAGCAAATTCCAGTAGTGGTTGATCCCAGTACTTCTACACAGCCTAAGCAGTCATAGAATCTCTCAAAATGCAGAGGTATCATATAAAAGCTATTGTTGTAAATTTTTGTTACTTCTGTGTGTTTTGTTTGCCTAAGATCCACACTTTCACGTGGCTATAGGCTGGTCGAATTTATAGCCAAATAATTTTTCAAATTTAATAAATAGAAGGATCACTTGGAGGTTGGGCAGGGTAAACAATTTGTAGGGAAGGCTTTAAAGAGTCCAACTGCTATTTTTATAGAAGCCAAGAAGTGATTTGTTTCATTTTCTTTGACAAGACAATAGGACAAATAAGGGGGCAAATGTTGACACCTAAAAATGTAGCAGGCCAGGCAGGTCAAACCTTGACTTGACAAACAAATCAAGACGTAACTAGATGGGCCAGTCATGAGCATCATCTGGATAGGCCAAACAGGTGCAACTAGGCTTAGTAAGCAAACCAAGCCAGGCAACCTCAAATAGAACTCCAAGCAAGTCAGAGAAGTAGCCGGCTAGGAGTTTAACTTTAGTCAGGATACTTCCTATCTTCAAGGAAATTTGTTGTGGCTAGAAGTTTTACTTCAGTCAAGATACTAGTTAGTTATGGACATGAGTTTTACTTCAGTCGGAATACTTCCTATTTTCAAGGAAGTTAGTTGTGGCCAAGAGTTTAACTTCTATCAGGACACTTCCTATCTTCAAGGAAGTTGGTAATTAAGGGGATAATGCACGTATTTCTCTCCAAGAAATCTCCCACTTTGCCATTAACGATCATGAAGCAAAGGAGAACAGCCATACTTACCATTTTCAATCATGGGGGGCCTAACTTAGAAGCTTGGAGAGAAAAAAACTCTACTTATAAGAGCCTGAAGATGAACAGAAGAAAGGAGGACATCAAGAAATCATCTCAAGAGTATATTTCATTCCTTAATTTTGTTTGAAAGCTTGTTCTACTACTTTTCTTTATAACTTTCCTTTAAGTTTATGTACTTTTATAGCTTTCAATCAAGTCCAACCAAATCTTTCTTTCAAATTACTAAGTTTTTGTACTTTTGGGATTATTATTACTTTGGTCCCCGGCTCATTTCTTCCAATTCACACCAAATTATTGTATTCACTTCACGAAATGAGCTTGCTTGAAGGCTTTTTGGAGTGCGTTAAGGAATCTTATCATTTAATCCTCTGCTTCTTACGTGATTTTCCATAAATAATTGCGTAGAAAAAGTATTAAGAAGTATGGAATACTTGATCGACCAAGTGTTGTCTTCGCCTAATTCAATCACAACTAAATTTGTCCGGACAATTACTAACTTGACAGTCAAATAGTGAATTCTGGATTTAATACACACACACGCGCGCGCACACATAAATCGAAGTAGAATCCTCATACAATAACACGTGCCAAAATTAAAATGTGCTGACACGGGGCAACTTTAAATTCAATAAAGGTTATTATTATTATATGATGATTATCTGAATTCATGGGTTATCTGAATATCTAAATTCAATGAATTCATTTGATTAAAGGATTAATTACGTTGTAATTAATACTTTGTCACTATTATCAATACTTCTTGAAGAGTAAAGAGACAAAGACAATTACTACTAATTCCTCTAAAGGATTTATTATGGTATCATTAATAGGTTTTCGCTATTATCAGAAAAGATTATAATTATGCTATAACTACTTATTTAATTCATTAAAGAAACCAAGGCATAATACCTTGGTATCTGAAGTCTTGAAACAATTTTTTCAAATTGTGAACAAAATCCAAAGCATCATCTCATATTCTAACCATCATATTCCAACTTCATTGTTGTTCTTGCTGAATTAGAGGTTTAATATTTGCTTCAATTTGCAGTAGGTTATCTGATAATCATATGTATTTACTTTTCTCAAATTCTCTATTTGTCGAAATGCCTCTCTAAAAGAAGAATAGAGGAAAATTGTAGTAGCTTTCAAATCCTTACTCGGTTGATTGCAGCAACAAGCAATGTTTCCTAGAAGGGTGCAAGTTATTTTATGAAATCATGATGCAAGATTTGCACTTTTCTTAACTAGGTCTATGGCTGAGTTTAGATTGAGCTCTATAGAGCTGCCTAGAAAATTGAAGAGGTCCAAGTGGAAACCATGGGTAATAAGCATTAATGAACTTAAATGAAGAGCCAGATTGAAAAAGAAATAGCAAATTTTTGTGCAATAGGCTACTTTGATTCCTGAGAATGGATTGTTGGTTAAGGCTTTTGTTCACGTTACTCACCAAAACTGAATTATTCTCTTGTGCTTCCAAGGTTTCTAGCAATATTCCTATTCATTACTTCAGGTAAAGATATAGTAGGATTTTAGCAATATTTATGTTGTTTATTATTGTTTGAGAATTGCATTGTCCATTCAACCATATTAGTTTTTGGTGATGATAATAGAAATAAGATAATTAGGATATCTTTGTGGAAAAATGACCTTCTGATGAAAAATGTTCATAAGGCTCTGTTTTAAAGAAAAGAGGAGTGTGCAAACACCCGCATCATAAAGCTTTTCAACATTTACAATAGCTATTGTTAGACTGAATTGTAGTTATTTGTTGTTACTGTGTAATACTATTGATTGTATGTATACCTAAAGGTTTTGTATTGCTAATTTTGGTTGTTAGACAGTTAATATTGCTACTTTAAATGACATGAATGTCGCTTTTGTGCAAGTTGTGTGGAGAAGTTCGTGTAAGTAATATCCCTTATAATTTTAGAACCTGTTACATGAGTGGCAGTCAAAAAAGTAAAGAGCATACTTAGGAAAGAGGGGAACTTGAACATATCTTGCCTATAGTGAAGTCTTTTCATCTATATGACAAACTGGGGAGAGCAATGTCTCACAATGAATGGCTTGAGATAGATTGGATTCCAGCAATTGTAGAATTATGTATTCAGGCAGGGGTTGACATGTCTGAGTATCCAATAAGAAGGAGAGAGTTTCCTATTTATTGTGTTGTAAGGAGGTTGATAGATTTTGAGAAAAGGTTCCCGAAGAATGAAACTTCTATAAAAAAACACAAATGTTTTTGGATTGTGGCAAAGCCCAATGGAGTTTAGTAGGGTTCAAAAATGTCCAGATTTGCTTTCTGATGATATCCAAAGTTTGTCTAACTGTCTTCTATCTGAGTTATTCCATTTTGTATTGTTTAACCATTAAATCCTTATTGGATGTCCAATAATACACTTATGTTTTTTACAGAGTTACCAATAAGAGGTATGGAAGTAGGGGAAAATATGCACTCTGGAGCTTTTAAACTTATGCAGAAGTATGTTGTTCAAACATGTGGATATTGCCTTGAGGTGCAAGTTGAGCCCAAGGGTTATAGGGTAAGGCAATGCCAGGTATTCAAGCACCAGATAAGGGGTGGACAACATGCTTGGCAAGAGGCAACAATTGATGATTTTGTTCCTCTTATGTATGTCTAGCATGTTTGAGATCATCAGACTAGTATTCTCATGGACACTTTGAAAAGATACTATGGGAAGTTGCCTACAGTGGTGTAACTATTTGCACAAGCTAGAACTCGAGTTGGAAAAAAATACATGACTTTGATGAGAGAGGATGTGGTACCCGACGTGGATGAAGAAAAACTAGTTGTATGAAGCTGTGAAATGTGATTGCATATCTATATATAGCTGAGCTATGAGTTGCAAGCAATATCATACGCTATCAATGGATCAAGTGTTAGTGTCATGCCCTAGAAGCAATCACTTGTATTTTGCATATGACACATTTAATTAATAATACAAGGCATTATTTATCTTTCAGTTTGTTTTGTGTGAATATAACTATTAGATAAAGTCTCAAGTATAATACTGTTTTAAGGAAATCATGATAGAGATTATGATGTGATATTCATATTACATTAGATAGTGTATGTACTAAAATTGTTCCTAATTATAGTATTAATGAGATAAGACATCATTAATGCGTTAAGACTAACACGTGTTATACTTCCTAATTTGATGAGGTGGTGGTTCTCATATCCGTGAGTATTGTGATACTCAAAGTTAACACGTGGATACTTGTTACTGGAACAAGCACATTGGATGACCTAACTATGAGATAATTATATGGTTAACTATTTAGTGCCAATAATAAAATCTCATTATAGCAAATATACAAGTATCCTTTGACTTGAGTCTCCAAGATACTTTATTTACTGAGCATTGTACTTTGATTCAAATCTTTGGAGTTAGATCCATGGCCGCCTATAAGATAGATATTAGGTAGAATTTGAAATAAACGAAAGTAGTTGAGATGATCAATAAAGGATTAACCACTCCTAATAGTAGGGGCGAATATCTCACGACTACTTATAAGAATCACTACTCGAGAAATCCTTGGCCAAGGTGATTGTGTATTGAAAATAGTTCCAATTGATACACATGATGAGTAGTGGATTCCGAGTACAAGTACTAAAATATTCACGCCAGAATTAATTTATTATTCTTAAGGGAGTTACATTAATTCCGTACTCCAAACCGAATGAGATATTGCGTAGTAAAAAGAGTTCATTGTGTTGTTGTTTGCTATTGAAAAGTTTATGTCAAGCCATTTAACCATGATTTGCTGAATATGGATTTATTAATTAGAGAATTAATAAAACAATCCTAATTAGAATTAATAAGTTAATTCTAAATTGTTAAGGATTATTAATCCCAAAGACATTTGAATTAATTTATATTTCGCTACCAATAGACTGAGAAACCTAATAGGTCACACACAATAAAATATTAAGAACTCAAGATGTTATTTCATAAAGTTGTGGGGTTAATTGTGAGAAGTAGAAGTTATTATGGTCAAATTATAATTAATTATAATTTTTAAGCCAAATTGTAATTGTGAAAACTTATGGGATCCAATTACAAATTAATGAATTCTAATTCTTTTAGAATTCTAGAAGAGTGTTTGTTGTGGCAATTCTGGGATTTCTCCAGAATGAATGTCGTGGTTATTTTTCTTTAATAAATACAAAGAAAATTGTTTCCTCTATATTACAATACACAACTTCTTCTTTTTCTGCTCTCACACACAAACCCTAGCCTCCATATTCATCTCTGCTAGCATCGAGAGCTTTCTAGTGTCTTGAGTAAATTGTCCTCATGTAGACTTTCATTAGAGGCAATCCTACACTTAGATTGCATTGTGTATTGACGAACATTGTCTTCTGGTTGGCGACTGATCCAACATAGAAAGGGTTTGATGGATTGCACCACACTAATCGTTCAAGCGTCTCGAAATTTTTAAATGATAGAAGTGACACCAAAGGTATGGTTTTCTATGTTTTTGGTCCGTTTCTACACATACATGCTATCCTCAATGGCTAGAATTCTTTTTCTTCCACTACGCATATTTGATTGCATGATAGAGAATTCTAACATCAAGCACTATAACTTCATGTGGAAATGGATGTTATCTAAAGTTCTCTATTCTTAATGACTTCAAGAACTTGTGTCTCAAAAGCCTATTTGATAATAAAATTAGGATTTGTTTCTTACTTGCCTGCAATTCCTAGGATTCTAGAGCAATGTGAAATGCTTTAGACCCTCAAGATGCTAGTGTTTTGTGTGGTCTCTTCAACGTGAAAGGTCATCAAAGTATTGTTTTTTTTTTAAATTCTAGGTTGGGGTTTGCATTTGTTACTATAGAGAAGTTGCTACTGGTCCGCAAGTCACATAGAACAAATTAAAAGCAGCTTATTCAATAAAAATGTTCCAAATTAAGAAGAAATTTAAAAATTTTCTTAAGAAAGAATGTCTTGGAAATGCACAGAAAGAGAATCCATTTTCAAATTAAAAAAAAAATCTTACAAAAAAGTAAGATATCGAAAGCTAATCACTCCATACACAGAGGAGAGAAAATTGGATTGCATGAAAATTTCAGGAAAGGCTTTTCTTCTTCCCCACTCACACAAACACATACCCAGGAGTAAAGAAAATAGCCAACTTATGAAAGTAAATCAAATAAATGAAACTTGGCTACTTCCTCTACAAGTGAAATTTCAGAAAATCAAAAGACATGTCTTTATTATTCAGAATATCAGAAGGCATGTCTTTATCATCATTATTTAAGAATTGAATAAGGATTTTTATTACTCAAGAAAAATGTCAAGGGGTTCGCTTTGCCGTTATTTGATGAGAGTTTAATTCTTTCTAATTTTCTAATTTTCTAAAATATTTTGAAGAAGGTAAATTTTATGTAATGAGAAATTTTACGCTTGAAAATCCTAGACCAAATTACATTAGATTTATAAATTTTAATTAACAGAAAGCATATACATAGATATAACATAACTTAAATTATAGAAAAATAAAAAATAATTCATCCCAAGCAACGCTCTGGGCTTCAACCTAGTATTATTTAATTATCAAGAAAAATACTATTGGTTGAAAAGGAAATGATAAGTGAAAGTAATTAGAATTATTATGTTTAAAAATAATTTAGCGATGTGAATTATAAAATAGATATGCAAAAAAAATTTAAAAAAGAATTATGTTAATTACATTTTTTAATTTACTAGAAAATAGAAATATGGCCAACTAGTGGGAGTAGTGTTGTTAATGGGTCAGGTATATCCGACCCGACCCAAAAATCATTTTACTCCCGTTCTGGTATAACTCTCTTCTTACCCATTTAGCTTATATAATTGGGTTCGGATATAGAACTATTATACCTAAACCATTCATTCAATTACTCAATTAATTTAGATATTATAATATATTTTATATATTATATATATTATTTGCGAGTAATTATGGTACGTTACTAATTGATTTCTCTCAATATTTCAAGTTTGTAAATTATTTCTTAAGGTTTATTATTGATCAGGAAGTTCGCCGTTAAATGCATTACTTCTGCCCAACTGATAATTGTATCATTTCTATATTTATGGCTTCTACTTTTGTTGTTTAAGCTTGTTTAGTATGTTATTAAATTTAAGTTTTTTGAAACATTTTTATACATCTTGTAAAAAGTTCTAATAGTATTTTCTCATCCACACTTTTATGTAAGATTTATAATCAATTTTTTCCTCTGTTTCCTATGACACCGAAGACATTTTACATAAGAAGATTATATCTGATCCGGACTTTATATCTGCGTGCTTAGTATAGATCTCTTTATATCGCACCCGATGGGCGATACCAAATTTTACTAATTGAGTCCAGGTCCAGACCAGGGCGATACGGACTCAATTCAACCGTTTACAGCCCTAGGTGGGAGTATTTGATTCGAAGCTTTGAGATTGGGACACACAATTATCATCAACCACGACAAATCCATGGCGAGGCAAGGAATCAAGAAAACACAACGAAGGTTAACAAGGAATCATGCTTGGTCCTGGGAAGATTATGTAGTACATGAGCAAGAAAGGTAGCATGAAACCGAATCAGTGAAAACAATACCTTTTATAATCCTTGTTCTCAAGCAAAGAAGAATTATGTTGACATTTTCAAGTCTTCTGTTCAATACATTTATATATTGGAGCCTAATCATCTTCGTCAATAAAAGCACAAACCCTTTGCACACACTGAAAAAACCGGCAGAGAATCAGAAAAGATTTGATTTAAGCACCACCCACCAAGTAAAAACAACCAAAAACTAGAGAGTTCTCCTTTGGGCCTCGAAATCAGTGAGGTGATTGCCGGAGAAGACAAGAAATGGGAGAGGGAAAGATGCTAATCATGAAAATTCTGATAGCTTTTCTGGGAATTGCTTTAGGTGGAGGGGCTTCAAGTGATCAGAGGCAGCAAGGATTATGGAAATTAAGGTCCACGGGAGCTAGTTCATCAAAGGGCAAACCCATCACTTCCTCTATCGTTCTTCCACTCTATGGAAATGTTTATCCCGAAGGGTAGCTAATCTCTTGCTCTTATGATATGAAATTTTGGTTGTTAACTTGGTTTCCTATGGATGATAGAAATTTCAAAACTTTATATCCTCGCAGATAATACATTATCTAAATTGTGGATTGCAAGTTTTGCCCTTCCCATCCTGGAAGTACACTGTATATTTCTGTAGTCACTTGACTCACTTATAAAAAGGTTGAATAGAAGCAAAAACTTTTGGAAAGGGGGCCAAGAGTAGCTACATTTTTTAATTTTATTGGCAGAGGAATTTTATGTTATTTATCGGCTCTTTCCTTTCTTTACTTCAGTTTGGAAAATGTATTGAACTGTTTTACATTTATATATTTTTACCTTTTATTTAATAAGCTAATTGACATGTTTGCTGGTTGAATATCATGTTCAGATATTACTTTGCTCAGGTTAACCTAGGACAACCTCCAAAGCCCTACTTTCTCGATCCTGATACAGGCAGTGACCTCACTTGGCTTCAATGTGATGCTCCTTGTGTCCGCTGTACAAGGGTATACTTTACTGCTATCTTCTATAAGCCAACTCATTGAGTTATGGCATTCAACATACAATTTTCTGCTATAGTTTTGCATGTTACTAATCTTTTGGAGAGACCTAACTGTTACCCTTCATTCCTTTAGTGACCCAGGTATTGTACTCAGCATCATGCTAAGTGTTTCTTTTTAGGGTGGGGAACGGATAGAACTTGAGATGAGGTGAATTAAGCAATGAAGAGGGAGCAATGATTTAATAGGACAAGATGACCAATACTTTTCATACAAGGAGAGATATAGCTGCATGAGTCTGCCTTCATCCTTATTCCTTTATTCTATAACTTCCTAGTTATAATTCTTTGGAAAATCTCTCTAATAGAAATAGTATAACTTAACATATATAAAGCATAGAGAAACTGTGAATTTCTTCCATGCAAACTTCTAATAAAAACTTTTGGAAATCTAACCACCATAGAATTTGGATCCAGTCGTACTTAATTCTTATCCTTCCAAAGGCTCATCAAATTTAAGAAACATTTTGAACCTCTAGGTCTCTGTATTCTAGTGGCTTAGATGGTGCATGGTTTGGACAATCCTAGAGAAAGGTATAATGTTTCCTAAAATGTGTTTATGTTGCTGTCAAGAACTTAATTAAACAAAATATCCACCATTTTAGTTTGTGATAGCTATTTACCCAATTCTTCATAAGTATGTTTGCATCAATAACAGGATTCTGCCTCTAACCGCTTTGTTTAATTCTAATTCCTTCTAATCTTGTAGGCACCTCATCCCCTCTATCGACCCACAAATGATCTTGTTGTTTGCAGGGATCCCCTTTGTGCATCTTTGCACTCAGGGGACTACAAATGTGACAACCCAGAACAATGTGATTATGAGGTTGAGTATGCAGATGGAGGTTCATCCCTTGGTGTCCTAGTCAATGATGTCTTCTTCCTTAATTGTACTAGTGGAGCTCGACTGAGTCCTCGGCTGGCCTTTGGGTGAGTTGATTTGCTTATATTCTTAACATGAATGCTTCAAACAGGGGCTTACCATAGCCTAGCCTACGTTATGGGATATCCCCCTGTTAATCTATGATTTTGACATTTACTCTGCTTGTGAGCTCTATCTATGATGGCTGGTTGCCAAACTAGTTTTAAAATTATCTTTGCATTTGTTTAAATAAGTGTCTTGGTCTTCCAAACACCTTAGTGCTACTATGCTTTTAAAAAAACATATAGAACTCAGTGAATGCATAAAAAAGACAAAAAAGGGGGAGAAAAAATAATAAAGGTGGCCTATTTCTTATTTCTTTCTTTTCCCTCTTTGTTGAGTTTTGTTTTCAATATTCTGCCAGTGTGTAGGCTATAAAATGAAGGATCATAAACTAAGAGTCACTTCGTGGTTTTTGTGAAACAAAGTATCTGGAGAAGTGAAGAGCTAAAGTTAAAGTCTTCAAAGCAAAAACTGTTATACTTTGACTGTTCAATACTTCGGTCAGATTTGCCATTGTTCTTCTAATTGAAAAATGCTCACACTAAGTCTAAAAGAGGTTACAAAAATTATTTAGGAAGTTAGATAGTCTCAACATGCCATCTTCAATTTCAGGTTTTCCCTCAAATACTAAAGTCTGGAGCAAGTATAAATTTAAAGTGGAGATGCTGGCAATCGGAAAGCTGGATAACTAATTTTTTTAAACCTCATAGAAAAACCTCTAAAAGAGATGCTGATGATGCCCCCCCCCCCCTCCCCACCCTCCTCCTGCTTTCTTCGTTGAAATTCATATCTACCGGATATCAGAATATTCCTCTTTGAATGGTACCTTAACGCAATAAAGCATTTGGTGTATCTTTTGCTAGGTGTGGTTATGATCAGATACCTGGTGCATCTCATCATCCTTTAGATGGAGTACTTGGCCTTGGGAAGGGCAAATCAAGCATTGTGACACAGCTCCATAATCAGGGGCTCATTAGGAATGTAGTTGGCCACTGTTTAAGTGTCAGAGGTGGAGGATATCTTTTTTTTGGGGATGATGTTTATGATACTTCACATGTGGTTTGGACACCAATGTCAACTGACTACACGTAATGCATGTTCTTCATTTTGACCTCCCCTATAATTTCTTGCTCCCCATTAAAAGTCAGACATGCAGAGAAATAATGCACACACTAAAGCACTGTCAGTCTTGGTTCTGTAGAAATATTTACCCTCCAGAAGGTATAGACATTTCTCAAGTAATAATTTGTGACAGAAAGCACTACTCAGCTGGATCTGCAGAACTGACATTTGGTGGAAAAAGTGTGGGATTTAAGAATCTTCTTGTTGTCTTTGATAGCGGGAGTTCTTACAGTTACCTGAATTCTCAGGCATATCTTGCAGTACTTTCTTTGGTATGGAAATACACTCACTTTTTTTACCCTAGAAGATTCAAGTTTGCATTTCTAAATCTGCTCTTTAAATATTTCATCTTATTTGAATATTTTTGCTTCCTAAAAGTTTGGATCATTTTTAACTACTAGTAGATCTGTTTTCTGTACACGAATAAATACCTATAATGAAACATTTAAGTAATAATAATAATATATATATATATATATTAAAACAACATTGACATATGCATTACAGGAATCTTTCTTTCAATCTTTCAGCTTTACTTTTCTGTTCCTCTAAGATCTCATGTGAAGTAAAAGTTGCACATCACCTTTGAATGTATGTATATAGGTGAAGAAAGAACTAAAAGGGAAGCCATTGAAAGAAGCCATAGATGATCATACTCTTCCCATCTGCTGGAAAGGAAGGAAGCCATTCAGAAGTATGCATGATGTAAAGAAATATTTCAAGCCTCTAGGATTGAGCTTCCCCAGTGGCTGGAGATCTAAAACCCAATTTGAAATACTCCCTGAAGCATATCTTATAATCTCAGTAAGAGCATTACTATGTTTTCTGCCTTTTGCTCCATGTTGTTAGCAATATATATATACTGAAATTAGAGACTGACAATTGCTTTTGTCCAGTCAAAAGGTAGTGTCTGCTTGGGAATACTGAATGGTACAGAGATAGGGCTGCAGTATAACATCATTGGAGGTAAGTTAAATGAAAAAATAGAGCTCTGGTCTGGAAGTACATGTGAAAATGCCATATCTAAACTGCACCCTCCCCTCCATTTACACTTTACCTTCTGTTATGTAGATATATCTATGCAAGACAAAATGGTGATTTATGACAATGAGAAGAGAGCAATAGGTTGGACAGCTGCAAATTGTGATCGGCCACCTAAATCCAATACTTTTGTCATGTAATCATGTATGTGTTTAATTATTTTTGTTCTTCATATTTGTGTAAATAGATATGCACAGACAATAATAATATCCAGAGTTTTACTTCCTTTGCTCGTAGTGAGTGGATAATCGGCTTTTATACTTTTACTTTTGAGTTTTTTACCAAAATATTGTATTAAAAAAAAACAAATGACAAAAATATTATACTTTTTTAGTAATGTTTTGAAACTATAAAAATAGCCAATGACTTTCTATTGGCAAAGTTTAACCCCGTTTTATAATGAAAATAATAATATTTTATCATAAAATCGTTACTGGTCATAATAATTTCTATAATTTCAAAATATTATTAAAAAGTGCAATATTTTTATTTTTAAAAAATAATAATTTTTGGTAAAAAGTTCCTCCTACCTCTATTCCATGTCTCTGCGAGCTACCGGCAATAATGGTTGGCCCTGTTACCCGAGGATCATTTATTTGGCTTTTGAAAATTTTTAGAAAATAGCAATTAAAATACTTGAAGCAAAGAGGGGCAACATTCAACAAATGGTGATGTCTATTATAAAATTATATAATTTTTTTTAAGTTGATCAGAGTAGTAAATAATAAAAATTTTATATTAATATTTTAAATTCGAATCTCTTTACGAACATAAAACATATGTACATCTTAAAATAGTAATTATACGTTATCCTTCAAAATCAGGCTTGTGGTCGCGGTGGTTGAAGCCAATCATTCCAAATCAGTTGTGGCCCACAGTCAAATGCTGGGTAATGTGTGAATTTTCATATGTGAAGTGTTTAAAAAATTTTAAAAAAAACAAAAATGGAATAATATATTAGTGAACAAAATTTGTTATAAGGTTAAGGGTATCGTGGAAAAGTACATTAATTATAATGAGGTAATACTTCTTCCAATTGAATTTGTTTGTTATATTTGGAGAAAATACTGAAAATTATGAACTTCTAAGTGTAAAAGAAAAATAACCAAGTAGAAATTTGTTGGCTTATTAAGAAAATCAAGAAAAGTAGTTAATATCAAATTTCAATAGGATAATAATGGCAAGAATAGGGAAAAAAACAGAGAGTAAATATTTCTTTGAATTTCTAATGTGATATGCAATTTAAAAAAAAAAAAAAGGTTCCAAATGTGACAAGTAAATTCAATAAGAAAGAGTAGTTATTTTAGCAAACAATCAACTAAGCAGGCATGGAATAAAGGTACTACAGTTCATCCTTTAAATTTTTTTTAAAAAAAATATTACCACAAGATAATATCATTATTATCACCTAAAATAAATAAATTTTCTTCATTAATATTTAGATATATTTGACCATCTTCATAGTTGATGATATCTTGCAAATCTCAATATTTCCTTCTCAGTTTTTAATTCTTTCTCTTTACTCTCTCTCCTCTTCATTGTAGTTTTTCTAGTTTTTTACTACTCCCTCCATTCACAAATAATTGATTTAATTGTAAAAATTACGCATATTAAGAAATTGTGAAATTTTATAGTAAAAATAATTAAAATGTCCATTATACATTTTAGAGTATTTTTATTATCTTTCTCACCTCATTAATTTGAATCACATTACTCTTTTATATCACTTTAATAATTACATGTGTCTCTATCTTCTCGCATACTATGTCCTTTATTCTTTTTACTCATATCATCTCATTAAATTATATTTTTGACTATTTTTATAGAGTAACAGAATTTTATTATTGATTAAAATAATTTTAGTATGGATAATTGTAATATTAATTAATTGATAGAAAATTGTGTTAAGGGTAAAATTAAAAAAAATAATTAAATATAATTTATATTTAAAAAATATATAATTATTTTTAGATAAAAAAAATTAAACTAATTATGTGTGGATGGAGGGATTATTTCTTTTCCCTCTGTCCTCACGCATATCCTCAAAAACATCCATAGCTTTGGTAGAAAAGGTGTTTTCCGGTCCAAGAAGTTTCAAAGATCAAAGAGAGGGAGCTATGGCGGGAGGAGAGAACAAAATTGTATAAAGAGAAGATTGAAATATTGCAGTGAGTGAATACAAGGAAGGAGAAGATGTGTAGTGACCATCGAAGAAAAGAGAGGGAGTTATGGTAGAGGAGGAAAGAATATTATAGTAAAGAAGATTGAAAGATCGTAGGGTGAGGGGACAATAGGGATAGCATATGGAGGAGGAGAAAAGAAGATCGCAGTGACACAATACGAGAGAGACAAATTAGGATTAGAGTGAAAAGGGAAGATGGGATGAGGGAAATATAGAGAAAAAAATAATTCCAAATTTAATAGAGAAGAGAACATTGGCTAAAGAGAGTAGAATTATCAATAACATACAAATAGACAGGAAGAAACAAGCGCTGGCAATAGCCATTTCTTTAGCTCAAAGAAAGAAATGAGAAGAGAAGAGAAGAGGTAGGCATAAGAGGAGGGAGGAAAAAAGGGAAAACCTAATTGGAATCTTGGGTACGTTCTACTTGTTCTCCAATTCAAGATTTAAAAAAAAAAAAGAATATGACATAATTGCATTGCAAATTAAAGTGGCACTTTAGATAAATGAACAAACATGTTTGCGTTACTTATAAATAAGTAATCTTTAATGGTGAGGGTTTTTCATGGACTTTTCCCCAATTTATTCAAGAAAATAAGAAAAATATAAACAGAAAAAATAATTCCTTAAGTTCGTGAAACTACCAAGTAATTTACAAAACAAGTATAGAGTTGCTTTCTCATCTAAATTACAAAGGCTTACCCATATAACTATAGAATTTTCTATTAATTTTAAGGTGAACACTAACTTTTGCTAAAATTAAATCTTATCTAGATTTGTGAGTGAGAGATTATTTTATTAAAGTTATGATCCCAATGATGGTGATGATTTGTTATCCAATAATTTCCATACACCTAATAAATAGGAGAGTAGAAAATCAAATATATAACTAGCTTATTTTAATGATATAAAAGTATGTGACAAAAAACTAATATTGTTGTGACTAAAACAAAAATATTAAAAAAAAAATACACACACAGAAAAGAGTTAGTTATTATAATGACATAGAAGATTGTGACAAAGGAGTTAGTTATTATATCTGAATTTCATGAACAATGAGAGTTGTATACTAGAACAAATAATTAACAATTATAAAACCTACTATGTCAATATTATCTATTTTTATTTTATCTCTTTTTTTCCTCAAATATTATTTTTTAAAAATTGTGAATGAATATGTAATTTTAGAATTTTTAAAAATTTTAAAAAATAAAATTTAAGATAAACTTAATTACGAACGGACTAAATTCACAATTAAACTAGCAAATCAAAACACAATCAATAATTCATAAAATCGTTAATCATGATTTACCGCTTCAATCATAAATTGGAACCGTATTACACGGTCTAGTTAAGATGGGAGATTTTCTCCAACCATCAATAGGCAATTGAACTGCTGGTTTTTTATTAAAAAAAAAAAAATTTAACTGTCATAGTCTCATAGATGACTAACATAAGTAGCTCCAGAAGAACACTCTAGAACCAACAAGTGTTAGCTCCTAAGTGGCCAATTTTTTGGCCATTGTGCCACTTTTTTTTTTTTTTCTTCCTTCTATAAATACCATGTAAATTCTCTCTCATTCTCATACTCCTTTCTTAAATTCCTCTTCTCCTTCAACTATCTCTGGGTTGTGTTCAACCGATTTTCGGTTGGATTTTCGATTTTAAAATTTGATTTTTTTTTTCAAAATCAAACCAAATCGAAATTTAAAGAAAATTGATAGAACTAAACCGAAATAATTTCGATTTGTTTGATTCGGTTCGATTTTAAACTGAATTTGATTTTTTTTAGATTCATTGACATAATATAAATTAAATTTAAATTCAAACAAGTAAAGTTTAATATAAATTATAATTCAAATTTAATATAAAATGTAATATAAATTAAAATCTAAATATTTTAAAGATTTAGGCCAAATATTTTAGTAGAAAGTTATAATCACGGATGCAAATTACAAAGATGAAGATCTTAAACTCAATTTGGACAAAATCAAACCAAACTGAACCAAAATAATCGAAATCGAAAAGAAATTTTTTAAAAAATCATAATTTATGAAAATAATTAATTAATTAATGAACAACATTTTAATATTAATTATATATTTTAAAATTTAAAAATTTAATTCGGATTTTTATTTTTTATTTTTTATTTTAAAAAACCGAAAATCAAACTGAAATTTTATATAAATTCTAAAATCGAACCGAATCGAATTTCATTAAAACCGAATCGAAAATCGAAATTATGATCAATTTAATTCGATTTTTCGATTCAAACCGAATAATGAATACCTCTAACTATCTTCAATCTAAACTCTCGAAAATCTCAAAATTCCAATTAGTAACTATTTATATTAAATTTTCTTCTTATTTTTAGTTTAAAATATCATCCTTCTTATATATATATATATATATATATATATATATATATATATATATATTTTTTGGAAAAAAATGTCGTATCCAATTAGTTTCAAGGGTAAAAGAAAAATGGGTGAAAGTTAAATGATCTAAATTTCTGTCTGGATTCATTTAGCACGCCATCTGTCTATCAAATTGACACTGCAAATCACATTTCTTTAGTGATATTTTTCAACTCTAACAAGTAGCCCATCGATAGAAGTTTGTGGTGCAATGTGCAAACTCAATAATCACCTTACATTGATATTTAAAAAAAAAAAAAGTATTCATATTCAAAGGGAAATTGGCACTGAGACTACGATGAAGAAGGTGAGAAAAAAATGAGTAAGACATGTTTATCGAATATAATTTGTGACAATATAAGTTAAGTACAATTATTATACTGTTCTTCCTAAATTTTATATATTTAAATTAAAAATATACTACGATACACTTGTTCAACACAAAAAATCATCATCCGGTCCGGATCATTTTTTATCGGACGTAAAAGCAATTTTTCCATTTACTATTGTTACCTTTGTTAATCCTTCTATTAATTTGTTTAAATATTTTCAAAAAATAAATGAGAAAGAATTAATTAAAATAATAGCTGTTGAATATCTTTACTTTAGTTTTGAAAAAAAAATTACATTATAATAAATATTTTCAAAATACATACATTTAAAAAAATTGAATAAGGATGGAGAGAAATAATTAATTTAAACTTTTATGAAATTACATAGTAATTGTTTTTTTAATCTTGTGGTATTTAAAGTAATCATTAGCAAGTTCATTCTTATATAAATGCCACATGTCATTGTATAGATAGTTATTAAAATTAAAAAAAAATTACTTGTTTATAGGTATTTTGATTATTCATACTAAACTGAAAATATTTATCAAATATTAGTTGTTATTTAGAAAAATATGGTTACGTAAATAAGGGTTTTCTCGGTTTTTTTTTTTTTTTTTTTTTTTGCTAATGTTAGAACAAATACAATTTTAATTATTAGTCTTACAAATTTAATTAAATCAACTGTTGGAAAAGGATTTTTTTCATATTTAAGGTGTGTATCATATTTTGAATTTATATGTACAAAATATTTTAAAATTTTTTTATCCTTTTATTAAACAATTTATCTGCTTTTTCTTATTTATGTTCTAGATTGTTGATTAAAAAAGAATAAACACAATTGTATCAGTTAAAAAGTCCAACAATTTTTAAGAAGTATTCCAAATAAATGAAATTCAACATATAAATTAGAATTAAATCTTTTACATATAAAAAATTAAGTATGCTTTTTTCGCAAATTAAGTTAGTGAAATATATTTATTTCTTTAACAATAGAATACTTATTGAAGGTTAAAAATGGCAAAAATAATGTAATCAAAAGCATGCTTACCGAACGAAAAAATTTACAAAGCATTATGGAAGTTGTTTACCTCTATATTTGAATGACCTTATTGGTATTGAAGAAGATGTCTGTGAAGGATTTGAAAACAAACAGAGAGCATGCATACAGGAACAAAAATGGAGACAAGAAAATAAAACAGAGCATAACAGCAGCATAGAAGCATGAAAATCATACCTTGGTACCTTAAACCTTGAAGATTGAAGGAGAATGGGTTGATTCACAAGAGCCGCTTCTTGCTACCCATTTGATGAAGTCTCCAGTGCAAAAATCACCACCTTCCTTCTTCACCTTCGGTGCAATGAATGCCAGGCTTTTCAATTCTCGAATATTTCATAGCCTAACCTCTAGTTGGTGAACACAGAAATGGGTTGAGAAAAGGATCAATTTTTTTTTTTCACACTCTCGGTTGGCTTCCTTTGGTTTCTGATGTTAACAAAAACCAAAAGCTAATGAAGAAACACCAAAAGCCAGAAAACCAAGAGCCACATGGGGAGAGATTTTATTTTTATTTCTTAATTTTATTTTTCCACACAAAAAGCTAAGAGTCCTGAAATCAAAAATAATTATTTTGATAAAAATAATATTCTCGGGATTTAATATTTCAAACACCCGAATATTATTAACAAAATAAATTTTAACTTCACCCTAAATTCTTCTGTGTGTCCGAAAAAATCCTATGGTCCAGGCTATTAGGCCAAAATAATATTTATTATTCTTCTTGGACCCGAAAAGCCCAAAATAACAATCATTAATTATTTTTCTTGGGATTAAATAAATAACTCAATAAATAATTAATGTACCCAAATGAACTAAAAAATAATTCAACTTTAATTATTTATTTCTTGGGATTAACTAAATAAATAATTAAGTATTAATTATTTTCCTCTAGTTTAAGTCCAGGTTAATTTTTCTAATTATTCAAACTGGACCTAGGTCCTGAATAATTAATTAATCAATTAAACCAAATAATAAATTTCTCTCAATTTATTTTATTCCAATCTAATAATAAATTAGATTTCCTGAATAAAATAAAACTCTCTCAATTGAGATCAATTTCTCAATCCAAAAATTAATTAGGACTTACGGGCTATTTCGAGGACCAAAAAGACACATCATCTTGGCTACTAAAATGACCAAAATACCCCTACTATATAAATAGATGTATTTTGCATTTTAAATATTTCATAATATCACTATAAGAAAATATTGACCCCAAAGATAATGCTGCATTAGCAAAGTCTTCGACCTATAGGTAAAATGACTAAAATACCCCTCTACACATCGCCATACATTTAGAGAGAAAGAAGTGTACTAATACCCCTCTAAATGACATCTATCATCCTTAAGCTTCTAGTCCAATGATTCACGACTTCGTGGAGTGTTTCCACTTTCTAAGGGAGTTACCCTAAAGTAAGCATCCAAGTTATGTTTTCCAGAACTCTGAATATTTAGATCATTCAGACAACCACAAGGAGCCATATAGTATAGAAATTATCTTGTACAAATCTGTCTTAACTAACTAGTTACACATACCCAACATGCAAGTATATTGGCCCTACTATAGAACCTCAACTATAGCATATCAAAGTATATGCTTCCAACTTCGTCAGACCACCAACTCATACTCAAATCATAGAGTACTGGTCCACACTGTAACGGTAGTAGTCTAGATTTCTACCATATAATACTTTTAGAAACTACTACTACAGGTCATATTCTACGTATTCGAAATACGCTTATGTCATGAAGTGAGTGGACTACTCACTAGCTAAAAGTAAGCCATGCCCCATTTGGAATTCATAACATAATAACCTAAATATGATGAGATTCTCATTCTTATCAATTGGTTAAGAATAAATGTTTATGTGTTTAAATAACTCATGATCCATACCTTACTATGAAAGACCTCCATTCACATAAATCACTTATTTAAACACAATGGATCTTTTTCAAACGAAAATGTGCACAAATAAAGAAAATTAATTTCACAAACGATTTCCGAAACATAAATTCTTTTGTTAAAAATATTCGATATTTATATCAGAAACATAATCCAAGAAGGCATACATTCCAACAGTCTGAACCAGGATGCTTGAAGCCACTAAATCACGTCATTATAAATATTGATTTCGTCTCATTCACGCGAAGCTTTTGAACTTCTGGAATGAAGCCCTTTCTTCCACCGGTGAAGGCTTACAGAATGTTAGGTTCTTCTTCCTTAGCCTCTGTATTTTCTTCACAGGCTTAGTCTACTTTTTCTTATTGGTCTTGATTTCCTTTTCATTTCTTTTCATGCACTCACAAAGAGAGAGAGACCAAGAGCATGAAACAAAAAGTACCATACTTTCTATTATCTTTTCATGCCAAACAATACGAGATCAATTTTGTGTTATTTTCTTTATATTTTATTTTATTTTTGTTATTTAATTTTATTTTACCATTTGTCTTATTCATTGGGTTAGATAAATTTATTTATTCTTGGGTTTGAACACCCATAAATAATAAGTCTTAATTATTTATTTTTTGGATTTCATTAAACAACTCAATAAATAATTAATAAATCCAAATAGACCAATATAAAATATCAAGTCTTTTATTTAATTTATACCTAAATTAATTTTCTAATTATTCAATCTAGATCTTGGGCTCTGAATAATTAATTAAACAATTAAATTAGATAAAATATATAATATCTCTCAGACCTTTTATTTTATTTTAGTTCAATAATAAATTAGACCACTTAAATAAAATAAAATAAAACCTATAATTATCAAGACTAATTCATTAACCCAAATCTGTCAAGACTTAAAGGGCTATTCCGAGGACCAAAAGACACATCGCATTGGCTATTAAAATGATCAAAATATTCCATATTATATAAATAGCTATATTTTGCATTTTAAATATTTCATAATATCACCATAAGGAAATATTGACTCCAAGGATAATGCTCAGTTAGCAAAGTCTTCGACCTACAGGTGTAATGACTAAAATACCCCTCTATGCATCACCGTACATTAAGAGAGGAGTGTATTAATACCTCTCTAATAGATATCTACCATCCTTAAACCTCTAATCCAATGATCCATGACTCCTAGAATGTTTTCACTTTCCAAGAGAGTTACCCTAAAACAAACATCCAAATCATGTTCCTCAAAACCCTGAATATTTAGATCATTTGAACATCACAAGGAGTGATATAGATCTTGTACAAGTTTGTCTTAACTAACTAGTTACATAAATCTAACATACAAGTACATTAGTCATACGAAAGAACTTCAACTACAACATATCAAAGTACATGTTTCCAACTTCGTTAGATCACCAATTCATACTCAAGCGGTAGAGTATTAGTCTATGCTATAGCAATAATAGTCTGGATTTCTTCTCAAGAGTACTTTTAAAAACCGCTATTACAAGTCTTGTTCTACGTATTCGAAATACGCTTATACTATGAAGTGAGTGGACTACTCACTGGCTAAAGATAAGTCATTCTCCATTTAAAACTTATAACACAATAACCTAAACATAATGAAATTTTCATTCTCATCAATCAGTTAAGAATAAACACTTATGTGTTAAGTAACCCGTGATCCATACTTTATTGTGAAAGATCACCATTCACATGGATCACTTATTTAAATACAATGGGTCCTTTCCAAATGTAAATCGTGCATAAATAAAATGTAAATTTATAAACAAATTTTGAGAATAAATTTGATAATTACATCAGAAAACTAGTCTAGAAGGCATATATTCCAACACTTGTAAATATATTTTTAAAATATTTAATGATACTACTCATAATTTGTTTAATATTTATTATGCAACTTCATGTTTAGTTATTCAAAAATATGTTAATGGGGATAATGTTTTAAATGAATATTCTGATGAGATCTTAAAGGTTAAAATATTATTTGAAAATGTTTGATGTTAATTTAATTACTATTATTCTTAACCCACATATATGATGAATTTTTTTTACATGATTACTTTATTTATTATTATGACTCTGTATTTCCTAAAGATAGTAATGATGATAATTCTAAACCAATACCACTTAAGATCTTGCATCCTCTCATGATATTTCTTGCATAATTGTTAATATAAAGAATATTATTTATAAATTATATCATAAATATTTACAATATATGTTTTAACCATTGAAACTTCTCAGCATGTTACATTTCCTACTTCTAAAGTAGGAAAACTTCTTATATTAGAACGATAAAAAACGACTAAGATGGCCAGCAAGTTTTACGACAAAATTTGAATAATATCTAACTTTTACTTTGAATTGAAATGGTGTAGGTGAATCATTTGATATTATGAGATTGTGGGTCAAAAAAGGGAACAAATTCCATGTTCTAACATTAATGGTTAAAAAGATTCTTCTCATTCATATTTCAACGGTTATATTAGAATAAGTATGTAATGTTGAGAGTAATATTTAAACTCACTCAATAATTATATCAAAAACCCTAAAAGTTCAACTATGTAAAGATAATTAAACTATGACAAAAATCGTCAGTAGGAAAATATATAGTCTGACTTCTCCAAAATATTGATCATGGACAATAAAGGAACTACTAATACACCTAGTAGTAATATTAAGATTGAGTGTTGAGGTAAAAGGGTTGAAAGGTAAGAGAAGTATGAAGATTTTGATTTCTTTGCATTCTAATAAAATACATAAATTGTTTAATTTTATGAGACTATTTATTATTATATATTTTATATTTTATATTTATTACATATTTAATGAAAAAATAAAAATAACCAGTGGTTAGCCGATTGGCCAACTATAACCTTAACCTTAATCACCGGTTAATCAATAGTAATCCTAGGGTCAAAGTTGGTCATTTAGGATGACCAGAAACCACCAGTTTTCTAGCTGCGGAGGTATGCCTAGTTTAGAGAAGGGAGATGGGATAGGACTTACCCAACCCTCATTTGTTTTTTAAAACAAATCGCCTTGTCCAACCGGTCGATTTGCAAACCGGTAACCAGCAACTAGTTCGCTCCGCTTCAAGGTTATTTGAGAAAATGAAACATGAACTCATAAAAACCAGTGAATATGTAAAGAACCTGATAAGAGCAGTTTGTCAGCTTCTTTTTTTTTTCCTTAATATTTATATGCATTGTTATTTGTCCATGTAATTAAAAACAACATTAAACAAGTAGGGCATTAAAGTCAAGAACGCTAACTTGAATGTACAACCAACTAAATTATCCCATTATTGACTGTTATATTATATATAAAGGCTAGGGTAAGAAATATAGGAACCAAGTTATTTAGCATCGAAGGTAGTATCAATTGCAGATTGTTACTTACGTAATTATCCCTATTTCTTTTTTCTTTATTGGAATTATCCCAGAGAAATTGATAAAATTTTCTATTATATGATATGGTTGACAGTTAGAAACCAAAAACATGAGAACCAAGTTCTGAAATCACTTCAAGAATTTTAATATATAAGAGCTTATAAAGGTGCACTTCCTCAAAATCACAGCTAATTACAAGCGCAGTTGATGATCAATATCGCTACCTCCATCATTTTCATTCACAAGGAAACAGAACAGATACAATTCTCCACCATTACAACTGGAAGAACAAGGAAGAGCAATAGTAGTCAATTTGATCACCTTGTTAACGCATTCGCCTGATGAAAGCAACACAGTCTAGAATATGAGCGAAAAGCACTCTTTCCCTGTCTGATGAGGCAAGCTCCCTAATGTTTTTTGGAGGAGGCTTTCCCATGCTATGTACTGTTGCCAGCGATCTTTAAGAAATGTCAGATCTTCTACATTATCTATGTCGTCTACTACCCCATGTTTTACATTGGCTCAGCCCGAAGAATCAGAGAAATGGTGGAAACAGCATTTTACCTAGATTCAATAGCATATGTTTCGGATCCTCTCAGAAATGATCTGCGCCACCAGATCTGGAATGCTTTACTGAGGTTGGGGCACTCAGTGCCATGTTTTGAGAAACAACGGAACCACTCCATGAATAGTGTGTATTGCTCCTTTAAAGGAAGTGTAAGGAGTGCCTGACCCATTGCTTCCTCCAATGCCTTGATATCTAGTCCCTTTCTACACCTCTGTAACCAGCCAAAGTCCATAAGCATTGGCCTAAACCATGCCTGAAGAAGGCCCAACCTTGCTTCTGTTCGGCAATGCAATTTCCTAGTTCCCATTGCAATAAAGAGCATCGCTGACACCCTGCTCAGCTCATACCTAATCATAGGAGATGCATTCTTGTGCCTTATGAGTAGCTCTTCTTGATTTGCCCATATATCTACCATCTCCTCTGCCAATTGGTGATCAATCAGTATTTCAAGCAGCCAGTTAATATTGTCAACCTGCTTTGAGATTCGTTCAATAAATGGCTTATCTTTATCCCTTTTCACTAATTTTCCACATGCATTAGAGCCAGAGTAGGCCTCCTCAAACAGATTCACCAAAGAACCCAGACAAGATTGGCACACAGCCAAAATGTCATCTTTGTTGAGGTCAACATGATCCTTTTCGTACACCGAGCTTTTGCTCAGAAGACCCTTGACTAAAGACTTAAGCTCATTTCCAGCATTGGCATCAATGCAGGTGGTGATAGACCAAAGCAGCTGTCTAGCCAAAGTTTGCTGAGAATATACTGAATCAATGGTACAGAGCCTGGCAAGTACATCACTACTCATTGTATCATCAAATTTATATCTAGCAAAGAGGAGTCTCAGTTTCTCTTCTTCTTCCTCAGTCCAGGGCACGGCTTCAAGGTATTTTAAGCATGATGAGACACCCCTACCGAACTTGATTCCTGCAGCTACCTGAGATCAAGAAAAACATTTCATCCAATAATGAGCCCATAAGGATGTTTCAGTAAATCCTAGTAAGTAGTAGGGAAACAAAAACCTAAAAATGGAATTCTCTCTGTTTCCTTGCAATCAAACAAATGAGTAGAAACCCCAGAAATAGTTGAATTTAATAGTTGAAGAGTTTGACAATTCTGTTAATAGCATACCAATTTCCTACTAGACAAAAAAGAAAAGGAAAGTAAACATCCAAGCTAGAAGAATATGCATCTATAACACAAGGAATTAGCTTATACAAGCGCCAATGGTTCTTGTCACAAGCATGTTTAGATTTAGATCATGCATTTACGAGGAATTTTTCAAATTCTACTCCATGATTATGTGGCATCAATCCAAATATGTTCCTGTAGGGATTCCAAGAACAAAATACAAACACTCATAAACTAAACAAAACTCAAAAAAAATTGTCAATCCAAGAATGCTTTACAAATGAATCACTTAGCACATTAAAAAAAAAAAATGAATAACCGATATACTCCAGCAAAAATCTCAAGAATATTAATTCCCATAAAAAGCTATACACAACAATAACAACAAATTAAGCCTTAGTTCCAAGAAACTTGGAGTCGGCTACATAAACCAATACTAGGCTATGTGTGGTCATTTACATGAATCTTCTCTCTTAACTTCCTTCTATCAACCGTCATATTTTCATTTAAATTTAACAAAGACATATTTTCTAATCACCTATATCCATATCGTTTTAGGCCTGTCTCTACCTCTGTCTAACATATCCTACCTCCCTCCCTCAATCCTCCTAATAGGCACATCTATTGGTCTTCGCTGTACATGTCCAAACCAACGCAAACGACTTTCTCTCATCTTCTCCTCAATAGATGTCACTCCCACCTATTCCTTAATGGTATCATTTCTGACTCTATCATTTCTAATATATCCATATATCCACCGTAATATATGCATCTCAGCTACTTTCATTTTGTGAATATGACACCTTTTAACTGCCCAACATTTCGTGTCCTATGGCAAAGCAAGTCTTACGTCTGTTCTATAGAACTTTCCCTTTAGGCTCAATGGTATATTTCGATTACATAGAATACCAGTCACACTCCTCCATTTCAACCAATCCGTCGTAACTCGGTGTGCAACGTTGCCATCGAACTCTCCGTCTTTCTGAATAATAGATCCTAAATATCGGAAGCAATCACCTACAATGGTATATCTCTACCATCTAAAGTTACACTCTGAGCTATATTTTTGATACTACTGAACTTGCATTCCCATAAAAAGCTATAAACTCCCAAAATTGGACACGGTCAGAAAATTGTGAAATATTGACAGTATCTAGGTAATCTCAAACAAAATGAACCGATAGAAAAAAACCAAAAAAGGGACAAAACACAGAGAAAAATATCAAGTATATGAAAATGCACAAAATAATTGGAATTATAGGGTTAACAAGGATAAATTTGTCTTGCATACACAATCATTGAGCATTAGAAATATGAACAAATTCCTCTCTCTCCTTGAGAATTTCACATCAAGTTGTTGATGTCAAGTAATTTATTTGTCTTAGTGTGACTAGAGATGGATACTTTACTTGTCCTAGGGTATACAGGGATGGATACTTGACAGATTTTGATGTAGCAGATTACAGGTATCTAAGTTTTTTTTTTTTTTCTTTTGAGAGGACATAAATGCTCATTCCATTATTTACTGTTCGTTTCAGTATTTACGTCAATTTTCTATGATGGAATTTGCTTTCCAAAGAGTAAATCAACTACACTGCTTTAAATTTTAAAGTAATTTTAAACCCCCACAAAAAGGAAAAAAAGGTTCAATCAACTACATCATGTTTGTTGCAGTAAAATGTATCAACATACGAAAAGGGCAACTAATCAAGGTGATTCCTGAAGAAGTGGCAAAAAAGGCGAGATTATCATCCCCTTTGGGCCAAGTTTGTCATATTGTATACATACAATACAAGACTAGGTTTGGTTGATGGAGCTTCATGAACACAAAATGAGATTCAAAAGTATCCAATTGACATAACACCTACTCTCCACCTCAACCCCCACCCCTAGGGGCCTCTCTCTCTGCTCCTGTGAGCCAACCATAGTGTTAGGTTGGGTTTTTTTTTTTTTTTTTTTTTTTGGGCTCTTTTAGGTAATTAGAGTTACAATGTTCTATCACAAATGGGTGCAATACTTATGTTATGGCAAGCAATTAGTTTTGTGCTAAAGCCTCAGACACACTGAGATACTTGTTTAAAGTATGTATGTCCCCATAAGCCACTCTAAGTTACATACATACAGTTGTCACTACATTCCACAGGATCTCAATGATTATTACTCCATCTGTTTACAATTGTTTCAGTTTGCTGCAGTCAACAAATTCCTGTGACATTTCTTCTTTTAGAGCAAAGGAAGACTTTTCCTACAGCAAATTTTGCCAAAATTTCACGGCAATTTATAAGAATTGAGCATGCCAAGTTTGGTCTTACTCTCAATTACATATATGGCACTTTTGGTGTACTTTGGTCATTACCAGCCCATATGACCCCCACAATTAGAACAGAGGTTAAACATGACAAATTACTTTACTTACCTATTAAAATTTACTGTTGATAGGTGTGCTACATGTAATATCAACTCAAGACTTAAATAATGAATAGCAATCAATTTCATGCAACAATAAGCCAAAAAAGGGTCAGTACATATGAAGCATCAAGATCTTCATCACATATAATCTTGGCAACCTTCTTTTACAAAAAAGGGGGAAAATGCCTATTTTCTTTTCTCTTTTGAATACGAAGGTTGTTTACTTATCAGTGATTTTCATATTTGCTTTAGCCTTGACCAAAAGTTCCTTGCATTGGGTTTCCGCAATATGTGAGTGGCTATAAAAGCTGGAAGCCACAGTGAACAAAGCTTCTCAAAAAAATACCAAGGAATAACTACAACTCTAAGGGAAAGATATAGTTGCATGCAAAAACTGTGTCACAATCATCAGACCCCATTCAAATTCCCATCCTAGGTCACCCCCATCAAGAAGGACAATGCACCATAAACAAGAGCATTTTGATGTGAATATAATTTTGCTTATTCTTTATTTTTCCAATTTTCTGCATGCCTATTGACTAGAAAATTATAAATGAACCATGGCATTTTCAAGTTTCTTCATATAGAAGACAATTGGATCATCTCAGTGTCTCGCCACCCACCACAACTGCTCTTTTCTTTTCTATACTTAATTTCACTGGACAAAACCAGCACCAGCAGTGCCCAAAATAGAAGATCAAAGCCACTATTTCATATGCCCAATACAACTGACACTTAAAACCATAAAACACATGAAATTGATTTAAAACAAAACGGCAAAGAAGTGATGCAAGTAAGATGTGACCTCAATTATCAACCATCAACCAAGACATACCTATTTTCTCAACAACTGATGGAAGAAAACAAATTTAATTTTCATTTCAATGACAGAAAAGATATGCTGAATAATATTTTTTGCAGTTCAATGAACCATTTACTTCATTACAGAACATGCTTCATACATAACATAGTCATCAATCGCATCAAAAAGAAACAAGAGCATCCTGTCATCATTATAGCGGACATTTATGGAAAACATCTACGCTGTCATCAAGATTGAACATGCACGACCCACATGAAAATATTAATTCTTTACCCAAAACCAAAGAATTAGCAAATTATTACTAAACAACAACGAAGATTATGACAGTCACCCCCCCCCAACACCCCACAAAAAAAAAAAAAAAATCGAAGAGTCCGTATTATGACATAATTTAGACTAGGCGTGAACAGATCTTGCTATAATATTTCGGTTTTTGGTCAACATTTTACTGCATGTTAAACGGGGTGAAGGAAAACTTGGAAAACTTTTAAAGAGAACAATAAGGAGTGCAGCTTTGAATAACAAGGACATATATATACCTCAAGTATATCAATGACGCGATAAACCCCAATCTTGAGTAGTCGAGTAGTGACATCTTCATCAAACATCAGTTCAATAGTTTCACGGAAAACGTTGAGATTTTCAACTTCTGGCACCTCAATTCGGCAAAGACCCTTCGAATTCCTCCTATAGTCAGCGATCAAATCCGCAAAAACCGAGCTATTGGCAGCCAAAACCGCCGAGCTGAGTTCCAAGACCAAGGACCCCCCTCCATTCGTCCCCTTTAAACTCAATCTCACGTCAAAAATTCCCATATTACCCTCCTCGGAAACAGCAGCATTGTCGGGAGAATCAGCATCACCGGACAAGGGAAGTTTCCGAACTTCAGCGGAGGGAACGGAAGTACTAGCCAGAGGCGCAACTGGGTCGTCAATCGGTGAGACCCGACCCGGAGAAAGGATCCGCCGGAGCCCGAGCTTGGAGGAAGAGGAGGTAGTGGAAGCTTGAGACTGCGGTGAATTGGGGAAGGAATTCTGGGAGGATTTAGAGAGCAATTCAGCCCTTTGAGACGTAGGATTGTGGAAGTGCTTCGAGAGGGAACGAGAGCGAGGCTGAGGAGTAGAAACCGAATAATGCTGTTGGTGATTCTGCCGATGCTGTTGCTGATGTTGATGGTGATGATCAGGACTCTGAGAAGGGACGGCGAAAGAGCAACACCAGGAGAAACGGCGGTGTGACGGCGGTTCACGGCGGTGCTGCGGTTTCAGCTTGGAGGGTGTAGAGTCGCGCATTTTGGTTCAAGAATGAGGGAGCGTTTGGATACGAAGATAACTGAGTTCAGATCATTTCACTGTGTGTAGTGCGTGTTTTTAGGGTGGGGGAATTGGGGATTGGGGTTTTGGGTATTGGGTATTGGTTTGTGCGAAGAGGACGAGGGAGGGTGAAGAATATGATGGAAAAAGAAAGGAAGGAATTTGAGGGAGGAAAAGGGTTTCCGCTATGTAAGTGAGAGAAGGAAAATGCAGGCTGGAAATTGGAAAGGAAAAGAGAGACTTTGAGGAAAAGGAAAAGTGGTCACACCCAATGTGGACTATCTGGGTTTTGGTGACAAGTGAGCTGTAAGTGACGGCCTTTTTAACCTTTTTTCACTTTCCTAATTTTCCTTTTGGGTAAATTTTTCACTAACAACCTGACCAGATTGAAGGAAACAGAGAAGAGGAAAGCATTGGAGAAGAAATAAAGGATTTAGGTTTTAAGTATCTGGATTAATTTTTTAAGAAGAAAATAAAAAAGAATAAGAGGGAAATGTCGTAATTAAATTTAGTATAAAAGTTTTAATGTATTTTTTTATTTAATAGTGAATAAAAATAAGAAAAAAAGAAACCCCATCTAATAAAATTTTATCAAACGGTTTAAATTATATATAATCTTAAATTATATAATTTTCTTGTTTTCTTTTATTATATTTAATATTTTTTTTCTTTATATCTAATTAAATATTATAAATAATTATGAATATCCTCTCTCTCAATTTAAATATGTCTTAAGTTTCCTTTTATTTATTTTCTCTTTTTCTTTTAAAAGAAAATACCCTAACCTTATCTGATATGGTTGCAGTCATATGTTTGACTTATAATTTTAAGAGTTGAGTGAGTCCAGAAGATTGGATTCATCCTTAATGATATAAACCAAGCGTATAATATATAGTAATGTCTTTTTATTTTTATTGTTTTCGTTTTAGATAAATTTTCTATTAGGTTTCTTTTATCTTTTCTTTTTAAATAAAATTTGACATTGCTCTCGGTTCAATAGTTGATTATCTTTTTTCCCCTTATCCTAATTATGTGTTTGCAATTAATATTGTAATTAGATATTCAATTTTTTTTTTCATTTACAAGATAAATTAGTTTATTTCTTTATTATATACTATTTATTATGAGTTTCAATATGATTCTCCTTTGAAATCAAGGAGGAAAATCTATTGAAACATAAAAAGTAAAAGATTCAATTTTGATGATTGAAGAGGGATGCAAGAATTTATAATTAAAGTTTCATATAATAACACAACTAAAGAACACTTCAAAGAAAGAGGCATAATAATTGGAAACTTTATTAAAACATGATTTCTATCTTTGTAAACAAGTAATTTAGGTATTACGTTTACATGGGACATTCTCCAAAAGTAGAAAAGTAGTATTATTTTTAAGAGTAAGAAAGTACTCTCTTCGTTTCAAAATATTTGTTCATGAAACTTTTTGTTTTGTTTTAAAATACTTGTTCACGTACATATTTCTAAAACTAATGATTAGTTTTTTCCTATTGTATCCCTATTTATTCCAAGTCACCTATTCAACTTTTTAAAACTCTTATTTCTTTTTGCTTCTTGGGAACTTTCACTAACCAATAGCTATAGGGTTTTTAATATGAGTAGAGTATGAACTTTATCTAAATTATTGTATTGTTTTCAACACCCTTAATTTGCATGTAAAAGATTTCATGAACAAGTATTTTGAAATGAGTAATATTTAAAAAGCCTAAAAAGTTAAGTTATTTGATCAAAACAATGTCTGTGCCTCAAATGATTATTTGAGGTGTGCAAAAACGAAGCCATAAAATAACAAAACAAGTGTCTGCATCCTCCCATTGACTATAATTTGAGATTTATGATATAAATAAATTAGAATTAGATTGAAATAAATTTATTTAAATATAATAAAAAATTATTAAATATGTAAGGTTGTTGTAAAACAAGTGAGACTAAAGAAAGAATATAATCTATTATGAATATATGATTATGTTAAATAATTATTTTAAATTAAAATAAAAGTTTGAATTTAAATGAATTCGAAAAAACCTTACATATGTATAGGAAGAGAAAGGATACATTTACTTTTCAATCGAAATTTTGATCAAATTTATTATTATTATTATTATTATTATTATTATTATTATTATTATTATTATTATTATTATTATTATTATTATTATTATTATTATTATTATTATTAAAAAACTCCATGTCAAATACAAATATAATAGAAAATTTTAGGTTTCCTTCAACCTTCCCATTCCTAATCTATTTATGTTAAATACAAATGCTGAAGTTTAAAGTCTATTATTAAATTTCAAAAGTTGCTTTCTTTAACCTTCCTATGCTTTGTAAAACCATCTTTTTTAATAATATTTTATATTTTTATTAAGATTTTGAAAGAAAAATCCTAATAAATAAGAATTAGAATCCCTTGTGATTAATATTTTAAGTAAGTAGAGACATGAATGAAATTATTTAAGAGTTGGGAAAACTCTACGATTTATTAAAACACGAAAGTTTGTAAGAAACATTATTGCTTTTCTGTAACAATCAACACACATAGAAAGAGAGAAAGTTTAACTAAGATTTGAAGAAAAGAATACGGTAAGTTTGGTACAATTTTCAAAACATCGACGTCAAAAGGTAATTAGGAATGAATCTATTTTATTTTCTTATACGAATAATATAATAAAACCGTTATTTTTGGTTAAAAAATCTCGAATAAAGTGTATAGTCTCAAAGCTTATGTTTTAAGGATAGATTAAAGCATGGTATGTATTTTAGTCTTCATGTTTTGTACATCATGCATAAAAGCGTTTGATTGATTTTGTACATGATGGAAATATGTTTATATTTATTTGAATGTAGTGATGCCTCTAAGGTGGACTAAACTTTTTTAGAACAATGTTAGGCTTAATTTCATATTTAGTCCCTGAATTTTTTTCTATTGCCATAGTTGGTCCCTAAACTTTATTTTTGACTTTTTAGATCCTCAATCATTTTTCGTTTGACATACTTAGTCCTTCTATCAAAATTTCCATTAGTCAACACCAAGTCAACGTAACTAATTTGACTTTTACCACATTCATAAGGGTATTTTTTGTATATAAATTTTTCCGACTATTATAAATGATTCATATACTTTTTATTTAACTTTTTATGTCCTCTATCATTTTTCGATTGACATGTTTGATCCGTATACTTTATTTTTTTAACTTTTTATTTCTTTATCATTTTTCAAGTGACACATCCTTCCGTTCAATTTCTCGTCAGTCACAAGTATTTGGTCATTAATATTAGCAGAATTATAAGGAAATAAAAAATTATTTGATTACTCCCTCCAGCTTTTGGAAATTTTTATATGTATCAATTTAGTTGATAAAAATATTTCTCATCAATTGAGTTGTTATAAATTTTATTTACATATTTTTCTCTTCTAATGTATTAAAAAAGTCTACTTTGTTAAAACCTATATTAAAGAATGAAAAATGTGATTTATTAACATTATTTTCTCACAAAAGAGTAAATCTCGCGATATTTATAATTTACTACATTAAAACTTCTACAAGAAATAGTAAATATCTATATTTAAAAATAAATATTTCTATACAGATGATATTTATGGATCATTGCATTAAAATTACAGTCTAAATATTACATCATACCATATTTTTTTAAAAAAATCTAAATTATATAATTTATGACCATCAAATTTATATGAGATATTTTTATTATTTAAATCTTACTTGAAGAGTGGATGGAGTTATTTTCACAAAAAAAATCTTACCAAGAATTAACAACATATTTCATTTGTACTGCTAGATCTTTAAGAAATGACCATATGCAAGTAGATCTTCTCAAAAGTAGAAATGAGAGGGAAAAATGGTGGGGAAGGGGAGAGGAATATCCATTATGGTATGGTAATAGCAATGATGTAATTTTGCTAAAATCTTATGTAAAAATAATAGCAGTGCAGTCGCCCTTTGCGACTTGTCCCTTAGAATTTCCAAGTCTAAACACTGTCAAATCATTTGTCAACTAACTGAAAGTAAACAAATAAAGTCTTCACCCATTCTCCCTGTGTCCATGCAACATCTTATATTTCATCCGTCTCCAATCTTTCTCTCTTTACATTTTCACCAAATGCTATCCATCTCTCTCTAGAACTTTAGCTGTACGAAACCATCATAAATTGAATGGAATGACCAAATATGTCGCTTGAAAAAGGATAAAGGACTTAAAAAGTTAAAAATAAAATATTGGGATAAAAAATGGTAGTCGAGGAATAATAGAAGATCTAAAAAATTAAAATTAAAGTATCGGGACCAACTATGATAGTCGAAAAAATATATATACCAAAAATACCCTTATGAATGTGGTAAAAGTCAAACTAGTTATATTGACTTGGCATGACTAATGAAAATTTTGACAGAAGTACCAAGTATGTCAAATGAAAAATGATTGAAGATTTAAAAAGTTAAAAATAAAGTTTAGAGACCAGCCATAGTAATTGGTAATAGAAAAAAAAAATAGGGACTAAATGTGAAATTAAGCCACAATGTTAAGATTGGACTCATTTTTTTGGAATTTATGAAAGGCGAAGTCCGATCTTTTTAGACCGCTAAGACTGGATTAAGTCTTTTTGGATTTTCCGAAGGAGGTAATGATTATATGATTTTTATGTGAATGAATATTTCTATCTATTTTATATTCTTGGTTGTTTGTTGTATTGTATTATATGTGTATCATGTCTGTTCTGTTTTTTATTCTAGGTGTTTTCTTAAAAAAAAAAAAAAGGATTTTCTTTAAAAAAAAAAAGTATTCTAGTTTCAAAAAAAAAAAAAAACCCCCAAAAATGGTTGAACGAGCAATCACCGACGGGACTGCCAAAACATATGATATGCTTTGTTCTTGGTTTAAAAAAAAAACTAATTTGGCTGCCTGTGCGTTGCACGGTTTCATTTTTCATTTGCTTGGGTCATATATATAACTTCTAAGAATTCTATTGAGGGCAGTGCAACAGTGCTTAGTATTTCCTTTCCATTCTGAAGGGGGAAATAAAGTAATACAGTCTATGTCATATATCCCATCAAGGGAAAATGATTTCAATGTTGAACCCTAACGGTTCAATTGCTAAGTAGGATGCAATGTACAATGATTCAAGTAATTATTCAATTTCATAATAAAAGATTTATTAATTATTAACGGGACTAATAACTCATCAAAAGGATAACATATTTTATATTGAAAGGAAGCACGATAAATAAATTATTTATACAATTATTCATCTAATTAATTACTTGGCATATATAGACAAAAATGTAGTGTATGTGTAGAAAAATTAAAATTAAAAACTACTTTTGTCCATTACCGTTACATTATCATTCTTCAAAGGTAATGCAACAAACTAAAAGTTGAAGATGTATTTGCATTGGGCACATCCAGACCAAATTGGTCAATTTTGCACAGCAGCCCTTAACCTAAAACTTTCCTCAAAAGGATGTGGGCACCATATTAAGGCTGCAAAGTGAGGAATGCAGCATGAGCATGAACATAAGATGGTGATACTGCAAGAGAAAAATGTCTGACAATCATAGCCAAGACAATTTTTGCTTCAACCATGGCAAGATTTTGCCCTACACAGACTCGAGGACCTAAACCACATGGGAAAAATGAGGCCAGATGCTTCCGAGGTTCCAAAAACCGCAATGGATTAAATTCATTTAAATCCTCTCCCCATATTTCAGTGTCATGATGAACATCAGTTAAGGTCACATAGAACTGTGTATCAGCTGGAACATTTAGCTTTCCCAACTCGATATCCTTTGATGTTTTCCTTATCTGTTGAAATACTGGTGGATAGAGCCGAAGTGTTTCATTCAAGATCATGGTCACCTTTTTCACAGAACACAAAAACATGGCAAACTCAGTGGATGTATAAGCATAGCAAGTAGTAGTAGCATGACTGAAGATTTGAAGGTTAGGGAATCACTCTGCAAGACTTCATCCCCTCCCCTGCAATTAACCAAACACAGACCAATATTCTTTATCTTAAGAAAGATTAAGATACGGGAATAAAGTGAACAGGCCTGGTAAACATTTCACGTTTAGGAGGTGTATCCATGTATGTTTTTTCCATCCTTTCCGTGAAGTAAGGCAAATATCTGCTTTATACTCGTCTCCATAGTAGTACACAAAATCAGCGTATAACTCTAAAATTAGAGTTTCTCCTAGGGGAATAAAGTGAACAGGCAACCAATTGACAGAGGTAGTCAGAATGTGTCCAAACTCTTCTTCTCTAAACATCTCCAAGTACTCAATATGAGAAGGGAAACTCCACTGGGCAGTTCTAGTTCCTACTTCCTAATAATCTCAGCTTCATGCCTGTGCACAGAACTGTCAGTTATCTTTGAAATTTTACACATGAGGCTGGAAATGTTTCTCTCTGATTTCCCTCAAGGCTACATTGTTAAAGCAGTTCAACCAATGCAGAAACGTTTTAATACTTCTGGCTACCAATAACATGGGAGTCTGCTTATATTGTTGATACGTAAAGAAATTTTCTTGAATCCTATCAAAAACATAACAGATAGATTAATAAGCCATGAATAGGATGATTGACTTGAAATTGAAAACTGAACTTACAAGCTTAAAATCATTTAGATTCTCTGCATTTGGAAGTCCATTGCCCTTGCAAACCTACAAAACTTCTTCTCTTACTTTCCTTTTCCATTCTTGATGGTGTGCTAGGAGAATAAGGGCCCAAGTTAAGAGGTTGGCAGTTGTTTCCTTTCCAGCGAAGTAGAAAGTTTTGCATTCATCTATAACTTCTTCAACTGGTAATCCCTCTTCTTCCTGGCTGGCAGACATAAATAGAGTAAGCAAGTTGTTTGAATTTCCTCTAAAGTGACAAACACGCCGGCGAAGCTAAGTTAAAGATGGAGGACAAAATTTAAACTTTGATCCTAAGAGTGATTTCTTGCTTCATATGTTGAAGATGGAGGACAAAATATCAAAGGATAAGACGCTTCAATTGCAAACGGCAAACCCTGCAACTTTAACTTGAACCACAGCCCTCCTTAAAAATATCCAGTCTCTGGAAGATCTCAACAGCAAAATTCTGCATGATTTTGAAAAAAAAAATGAAAATTTGAAGGCTAAATCCTAAAGCAAAGTGTCTGCCAAGAAGTATTAGCCAAATATTCTGATCATGATTAGCAAAATTTCTCAACAATTTAAAGAAATCTAAGAAAGGAAGTGAAAGAAATCATATCGGAAGGCAGCATGAGCTATGCTATTAAGACTATATGGTCAGCTTATTCTGTTATAAACCAATTCATTCATATGCTGCACTCTTGAATTTTTTTTGAGAAAATTGCACTTGATCATGGATACGTCATTGATGTTGTCCTCATCGCCACCCTTTTCATCTGTATAGCAACAAAAAAAGGCGCCACATTAAAGCCAAACTCGGAATGCAATTGCAAATGTTATCCTGTTCTTCACTCATTTAAGAAATTTTTGCTATGCTTTGGGAATACTAACTAATTTAATGTGTATCCTGCAAACGATAGCAATGGTTGCTGCTGCGTTGTTTTTCACATTTCTCATTCTTATTCCACTTTATTAACCTTCAGTAAGAGTGAGATATAGACTTACCCCTCTAACTTCAAGGTATTGGTTCCATCCTTAATCTAGTAAGATTAATTGATTCGTGGAATTGTTTTTTGCTTCAAATGTCCAAGAGGGAGCATAGGAGATCAATACCATTTGAACTACCAAACAGTGCAATCAATTCATTGCTCCTTTATTTTTCACTCCCAATCCAAAATCTACAATGACCATTAAAATCATATCTGATCGTAAAGAATAAAGGGATATTGGGGACGCACTAATAATTTTGTATAAAGAAGCACAACAAAAATTGATATTCAACAAACCTCCCATCCACGACAAAAATTGAACAATTTTCATCAAAAGGCAAATGACAATGGTCAGAGAGTATACCTTGAGGTGTGAAATTAAACAGCAGAGGCAGAGGTTGGCCATTTGGTAAGCAGGCATTTGGCTCCCTCAGACTATCAAAGTAGGGGTGTGCACATGCTTCCAACTGAAGACTAAACGAAGAACACATGGCCAACAAATTACAATACAACTAAATGCAAGTTATAATAAAAGAAAATATGCGACATAGAAAGTAAGGAAAGCTTGTGATCTTGTTTTTAAATTAGTGCTTCTACTTTTCTCTAAGGTGCCATATCGTAATGGAAAACCTCACTACAGATAGAGAAGAAAATGAGAATCAACCTGAACTTAGATCTATGAAGAAAGCAAAACTTTATCCCTGAAGAGGCACATGCCTAAATGGCAGTAAACAATTCTTTGAAGACATACGCTAGTACCATATATAGGACAAAATGAAAGCAAATTGTGCAGTTTCTTGCCTTCCCCTGTTCCCCTTTCTATTCCCTTCTTGCACAAATGGGAAAAAAAATAAAGTAGAAGTTGAAGATTCAAGTAAATATGTTCCCAATGTTTGAAACAACCAGGAAAGAAGTCCTTCATATAACTATTTCAATACAATCATTGAAGTTGCCTCTTTCTACTGAGCTAAGAATGGTTAACAGCATGATATGTAAATTCCTTGTTTTTGGACTTGCCTTAACTACTCCTACGTTCCCTCGCCTCGCCCACCCCACTCCCTTGGTGCTATTCCGGTAGACCATTTTAGAGGCTTCTTCTTGGGCAACAAAATCTTAGTTGGAATTAGAGGTTGGGAAGTTGATTGCTATGTGGTTGATGAAGTATTTGGTAAGTCTTGTGGTACGGGAGTAGCTGAGGAAGTCACTAAAATGTAGCAGTTCACCATTGCCATTGTTTTTGCTTCTCTATGAACTGGGTGGAGGGTTGGAAAATTGGTGCTGATAGGATTTGGAACATTTGGAGTGCCAAGAAAGTAACGGCCATTAACAGGCGATAGTACTCCAAAGAGAAAAGGAAGGTTAGGACCCCACTTGTCAAAAACCTTATCACTAAGAACACTCTTGGGATTCTACTCAATCCACTCTTTTAGTCTCAACCCAACCTTCTCGAAACCACCACCATTGGCCACCCTTCCATTCCCCACAGCCACCACATAAGAGGGGCCCGAATTATGCGTCCCTATCCAGAACTCTGCGTAAGACATTCCCTTTACAATCTCCGCAGCATTGTTCCTTTCATACAATCGGGCCATAGCCGATTTTGGCCCAATGCGGCCCCATTCGTAATTCTTCACCGAGCATCTCAACCTGAGAGTCCTTTTGTCCTTCCTCGCCGACAACCCATTAGTCGCCATTGAAGCTGGTGAGATGAGTGCACTCAACAGGAAGAATGGTATTGGGGAAGATTTCGAAGATGTGAGCATCGATGGAGGATGAAGATTTTGAAGACACTCTCGGCTCACGCCTTTAATAGAGGATGGTCCATCTTCCAGTTCGAGATCTCCAATGCAATCTCGTGTGGAAGACCAACAAAACAAACAAAGTTCAGCGATGAATCCCAAAAAATACAAGGAATTCAAAGCGTCTGCTATAAATATAGCACTAAATCTGAAGAAATCAAACCGAGGAACAATCCTATAAATATCCCACTTCATTCTCATAAAAAAAAAAAAAAAAAACTCCTCTAAGGACAATAACAATCAAACTAAACCTACGAAGTAAACCCAAAATCTTGAGACTAATATTCATACCTAGTTAATATACCTAAGAAAAAATCTAAAAGAATACTAAAAAGTACTTCACAGATACTTTTCTGGTAAAGCCGTCAAGAGGTCAGCAAAAAAATAATCAATTAACCTAAATCTGCTGATGTGTCAAACCCACATGACTTTACCCCTTAGCTTTACACATTATTAATTTATGTCCATGATTATTTTTTTTTTTATGTTATGAAGTGACTTACAGATGCTAAATGCTAATAGAAGCATTCTTGTTTTAAACAAAAACAGTAGGTGACATCTCGTTGGGGCAATGCCTATGTGAGTTTGTAAAAGAAAAATATAATATATATATATATATATATGTATATATAATGTTATTTTTATTATATTAGTTAGTTTTGAGTTTTGAAATAAAAGAAGTCATTTGATATATTTTAAATGTTTAAAATTTGTGCTGATTAAAAGTAATTTAATGTCTTTTGAATTATTTGGCTAACAAAAATTTGTATGTTTCTAAATTTGTTATAATAATATTTTAGAACCAAATGTTAGGTAATGGTTATTACCTCTTTATAAATGTGATTATTAATGTAGTATCTATATATGTATATTATGTAAAAGTATAATACGTTTTATTCAAGGGAAATGATTCATTATTACTTATTGAGCATGTGGTTGGCTCACCCTTCAATTTTTTTCCTTTCAGATTCTAGCGAAGATGACTAGTATGAGGGGGTCCTTTCTACTAGGAATATAGTTGGGATGTAGAACCAAGTCAGAAATCAAGATTTGTTGAGAGACTATTGTTATTTTATTTGTTTGAGTTTCTTTCATGCTACTTAAGCACTTGATGAGATAAGTATAAGATTGAATTTTTGTTCTTTCATATAGCAGCTTAAACAACTTGTATTTGGGAATTGATCAGAATTTCTTGGAGGGATTTAGTTATAATATTTTTTATCTATTATTTTTTGGAAAAGTGTTGGGATATTTAACTTTTTTTATGTAAGGCTTTGTATTACTGGGAAAATACTCTAGTGATACAGCCGTGTCACGCCCTGCGGGCGTGGGGCATGACATTTAATGGTATTAGAGCAATAGGTTTTGATCTTACCGGGGATGTGGGAATAGTTAAACATGGAGTTAGAAAAATTTCTAGGATGAGAATCAATTATATTAGTGAACTGTATGTCCTAGACAATTTTGTGATAATAGATGATACTAATACATAGCCAACCTAAGATAGGTGAGAGTCTTCGGTTAGAATTTTTGTTTAAACGGATAATAAGCAATGTCGCCCTATATTATTTAGTTTATGAGTTGTTTTTTTATATGTATAATTATGATATTAATTAATAAGTTTGAGATATAAGTATGAATTAGGTTTTGATTTTTGGTTAAGTAAAATAAATAATTTTGTTGCATAGATGAACAAGAAGGTGATGACAAAAACAGAGAGCATGCATCAACGGAACAAATATGGAGGAAATAACATTAAAACAGAGCATGACAGCAGCATGGAAGCATGAAACACATACCTCTTGGAGCCTTAAAACTTGAAGAATATGGTTGAAGGACTTGAAGCTCCAGAACAGCTTCTTCTTTTCCGTGGGATGAACATCAGTGCACTATCTTTCTTCCGAGGGATGAACACTCCGGTACAACCTTGATGCTAGGCTTTCCAGTTCTTAGAATATGACCACACTCTAATCACGTTGGTGAGCACACATTCGGGTAGAAGGAAAAATGATCAGTCATTTTCCATTCCTCACGATTGGTTTTATAAAGGCTTGGCTCTTTAGTTCTCAAACAAAACCAATAGCTAATAAAAACCAAAAGCCTGAAATGAAAAAACCACGAGAGACAGAGAGCCAAGTGCTCGGGAGAGAATTTTTTTTTCCTCTTTTCTTTTATTTTATTTTTCCACACAGAAAGCCAAGAGTCATGAAACCAAAAATAATTATTTTGATAAAAATAAATTTTGGCTTCACCCTAAAACTCTTCTGAACTGTGTCGGAAAAAATCCTATGGTCCAGGCTATTGGGCCAAAATAATATTTATTATTTTTCTTGGACTCGAAAAGCCCAAAATAATAAATATTAATTATTTTTCTTGAGATTAAATAAATAATCCAATAAATAATTAATGAACCCAAATGAACAAAAAATAATTAAACTTTAATTATTTATTTCTTGGGATTAAATAAATAAATAACCCAATAAATAATTAAGTATTAATTATTTTTCTCTAGTTTAAGTCCCGGTTAATTTTCTAATTATTCACATTGGACCTAGACCCTGAATAATTAATTAACCAATTAAACTAGATAATAAATTTCTCTCCATTTATTTTATTCTAGTCTAATAATAAATTGAACTTTCTGAATAAAATAAAACTCTCTCAACTGAGATCATTTTCTCAATTCAAAAATTAATTAGGACTTACGAGCTATTCTGAGGACCAAAAAGACACATCGCATTGACTATTAAAATGATCAAAATACCCCTATTATATAAATAGATCTATTTTACATTTTAAATATTTCCTAATATCATCATAAGAAAATATGGACCCCAAGGACAATGCTGCATTAGCAAAGTCTTCAACCTATAGGTAAAATGACTAAAATACCTCTCTACACATCGCCGTACATTTAAAGAGGAAAAAGTGTACTAACACCCCTCTAAAAGACATCTACCATCCTTAGGCTTCTAGTCCAATGATCCACGACTTCCTGGAGTGTTTCCGCTTTCCAAGGGAGCTACCCTAAAGCAAACATCCAAGTCATGTTTCCCAAGGTCCTGGATATTTATATCATTCAGACAACCATAAGGGGCGATATAGTGTAGAAACTATCTTATACAAGTCTGTCTTAACTAACTAGTTACACATACCCAACATGTAAGTATATTGGTCTTATGATAGAACCTCAACTATAGCATATCAAAGTATATGCTTCCAGCTTCGCCAGACCACCAACTCATACTCAAGTCATAGAGTACTAGTCCACGCTGTAGCGGTAGTAGTCTAGGTTTCTACCATATAGTACTTTTAAGAAATCACTACTACATGTCCAGTTCTACGTATTCAAAATACGCTTATATCATGAAGTGAGTGGCCTACCCACTGGCTAAAGGTAAGCCATTCCCCATTTGGAATTCATAACATAATAACTTAAACATGATACGATTCTCATTCTCATTAATCGGTTAACAACAAAAGTTTATGTGTTTAAATAACCCATGATCCATATCTTATTGTGAAAGACTTCCATTCACATGGATCACTTTTTTAAATATAATGGGTTTGTTCCAAATGAGATTGTGCACAAATAAAGAAAATAAATTCACAAACGATTTCTGAAAATAAATTCTTTTATTAAAATATTCGATATTTATATCAGAAACCTAGCCAAGAGGGCATACATTCCAACAATCTCCCACTTGCACTCTAAGACTAGGTAAGTCCATAGATGCCCATCGCAATAGTGTCTAAGTGTCTCGTGAAGACCCTCTCAACCAAAGGCTTGGTGAATGGATCTACTAGATTGTTCTCAGAGGTAATCTGTACCACCACGACTTCTCATCTCTGGATAAAATTCCGGATCAGGTGGTACTATCTCTCCATATGCTTCCCCTCCATGTGGTTCTAAGGTTCCTTTGAGGTACTTAAGAATATGGTTTACAGCTTGCCAATGAACTTCCCCAGGGTTTGACTGATATTTGCTAACTAAGCTTACGGCAAAGCAGATATCTGGCCTAATACATGAGACTTCCCACAGCTGAAGCGTAGGGAATCCTATTCATCCTATCCTTCTCTCCTTAAGACTTAAGAAAGTCCCTTGAAGAAATTGACAACCCATGTCTGCAAGAGATCAGAGTTCCCTTGCATGAGTCCATGCTGTACCTGGCCAACATCTTGTCAATGTATGTGACTTGGGATAATCTTAACATTCTCTGCTTCCTATTTCTAAAAAGTTTAATCCCGAGAATGTAGCTGGCTTCTCCCAAGTCCTTCATACTAAATTGATTATACAACCAAACATTTGTAGATGACAATGACCCTACATCATTTTCAATGAATAGAATGTCGTCCACATACTAGACAAGAAAAATCACATTAAACCTCTCAAGTTTTTTGTACACGTATGGTTCATCTTTGTTTTGAATAAAATCATAAGACTTTACAGTCTCATTAAAACGAATGTTCCACACTCTCAACGCCTGCTTAAATCCATAAATGGACTTCTTAAACTTGCAAACCATATGTTCTTGGCCGTCAGCAATAAAACCTTCCGGTTGGGACATATAGATGTCTTCGCTAAGATGGACTATTCAAAAATACCGTTTTAACATCCATTTGTCATATCTCGTAGTCATAGTGATATGTGATGGCAAGGAGGATACGGATGGATTTAAGCATGGCTACAGGGGAAAAGGTTTCCTCATAATCGATTCCTTCTTTCTGAGTACACCCTTTTGCCACAAGCCTAGCTTCGAAGGTTTCCACCTTCCCATCCGCTTCCCTCTTTCTCTTGTACACCCATTTACACTCAATGGGTTTTATCCCTTCAGGTGAAGCTACAAGATCCCAAACCTGATTGAAGTATATAGACTTAATCTCGACTTTCATTACTTCATGCTATAGATTTGCATCGGCATCAGCAATTGCCTCCTCGTATCTAGTGGGGTCTTGTTCCTGATGATCAGAGACCAACTCAAAAGCTTCACCATACCATCTATCTGGAACCCTAGACACTCTCCCACTACGACGAGGCATTATCTGTACAGGATCTTGAGATTGTGCCTCTTCTTGTTCCACAATCGGGTCAGAAGAAGTTGCTTTCGAAGATAATTTCTCCTCGAGTTCCAACCCAATGGAACCTTTCGTGGAAGTAATTTGATCATTCTCTAAGTATCTAGCATTGGTACTAACCAGTACTTTCTGCTCCTTAGGATGATAAAAGTAACCACACTTTGTTCCTTTTGCATATCCAACAAAATAGCATAATTCTGACATTGATTCCAACTTGTCTCCCTTTATTAGTACATAAGTTGGACAACCTCATATCCTGAAATGATTCAGACTTGGCATACGCCCAGTCCACATCTCATAAGAAGTCCTAGGTACTGACTTGGAAGGCACCAAGTTCAGAATATATGCCGTTGTTTTCAGGGTATATCCCCAAAAAGATATTAGAAGAGTAGCATGATACATCATGCTTCTGACCATTTCCATCAATGTCATGTTCCTTCTCTCAGCTACTCCGTTCTGCTAGGGTGTCCCCGGCGCAGAGAGTTGGGATACTATCCCATGATGTACCATGTAGTTCTTGAATTCACCTAGGAGGTACTCTCCACCACAATCTGATCGTAAGGTCTTGATTAATTTACCTATCTGACGCTCCACTTCAGCCTTAAACTCTTTGAATTTATCAAAAGAGTCAGACTTGTGCCTCATTAGGTAAATATAACCAAACCTTGTACAATCATCCGTGAAAGTGATGAAGTACTCAAAACCTCCTCTAGCTGGTGTAGATAAGGGACTACACACATCAGTGTGAACAAGACTCAATACCTCCTTAGCCCTATCCGCCTTTGGGATAAAAAGACCTTTTGGTCATCTTTTCCATCAGGCAGGATTCACACTAAGGCTAATTTTTCAATCTCAATGAGCCCAAAGGCCCATCATGGATTAGCCTCTGAATCCTGGTTGAATTGATGTGATCCAACCTCATATGCCAAATATATGAGTTATTGACATTGGTCTTTCTCTTCTTAGTTAAAGGTTCAGATTGAATGTTATTTGATTGATTGTTAATAGGGTTTAAATAGAATAGATTTTCATACATGTGCCCAGTACATAAAATTTCTCCATCTCTACTGATAGAAATACCAGAATGAAAAGATATAGAATATCCTTGATTTATTATTTTTGCAACTGAAATCAAATTCTAACGAAAACCAAGTACATATAAAATATCTATTAAAACCACTTTTTTATTACAATAAAAAATAAGATCAAGCTCTCCTACTGCAAGGGCACAGACTTGTACTCCATTTCCCATGCGTGATCCATGTTTGCCCTTCTTGAGTCTTCTTATCTTTCTAAACCCCTGTAAGGAGTTACAGATATGATCAGTGACTCCTGAATCAACAATCCAAGTGGAAGTTGATCCAACCATTGATATAGACTCTAGATAGAGAACATTACATGTGGGGTTTTTCTTAGTTTGAAGATCTGGACACTCATTTTTCCAGTGTCCTTTCTTCCCACATTTGAAGCACTTGCCATTTGAATTGTCTTTGGGCTGGGTCTTGGGCTGGGCTGCTGCGTATCCCTTCTTCCTTTTGAATTTTCTAGACTTGGACCCAATTCTTGAGGAAGAAGCCTTAGCAATCATGACCATTGATTGTGGCTTCATGGCCTTCTCTGCCATCTGGAGTTCCTTTATTAACTCAGTCAAACTCATGTTTAATTTGTTCATATTGTAATTTAGTTTGAACTGAGTAAAGGAACCCAGTAGAGATTCGAGAACCATGTCCACTTAACTCTCGGGGTCAATGATAGCTTCTAAGATTTCTGCCTCCTCAAAGGCAGCAATCATCTTGAGCATATGCTCCCTGACTGATGCTTCCTCAGCCATCTTAGTGTTTATTATAGTTCGAAGAGCCTCCTACCTTATGGACCGACTCTTATCCGTGAACATAGTGGCCAATAAATGACTAATGTCATACGCAGAAGCCATGTGCTCGTGTTTAAATTGGAGCATATTAGACATGGAGGCAAGCATATAGCCATGTGCCATTTCATTAGCCTTCTTTCACGCCTTCTCAGCCTCTCGCACTTCATTGGTGGAACCTTCCTCGATCACAGGGCAAGTCTCGTAAAGGACATACTTATACTCCTCGGCTGTGAGTATTATGTCCAGGTTCTTCTTTCAGTCCACATAATTTGGTCCCGTTAACTTATTCTCACAGAAAATAACGACCAAAGGACTAAAAAAACCTCCCACCATTTCTGAACAATCGAAAAATAAAAGAAAGGATTTAGTTTGTGATAATAAATTTGTGCACTGAAATTAATTTAGCTCTTAGGAAAACTGACATAACTTCTTTGGAAGATTAACAGTTCCCTAAGTTAAGTGTATTAACCACCACAAATTAATTTCCCTTCTAGGTAATGATCTAGAGGATAACTCCATCGTGGGATGGCCGTTTCCTCTCATTTCTTATGGACATTTCTTGCACTATAACCTCCAACGTGAGCTGGCCGATTATAATACGTGTCTCGGGTTATTAATTACATCATTCCATTAGTTCTAGATCCTTGTGGTATCCCTATCCTATACGGATTCACTCCTAGGGTGACGCGAGGGGACCCACGATCTCTAATGAGGATTGTGATGGAAGTCGTGGAATCGTTGGAACCCCTCTCCCACTTAGTCTTTTAAAATAAAGTTTTTCTGGAAAAATATCCTTTTAAAATTTCCATTTAGGTTTTCCTTAACTCAAAAATAAAATATCCAAGTCCATCAAAATTTATATGTCAAGGATTATATCATTTGAGAGATTTTTCCATGGTTTAATTTTATTTAAGTTAAAACTTAATGATTTCAAAAAAATTTCAATTTAAAACTTTCTAGAGACTTTGGTCTCAATTTTATTTAACAAAACATTTTTCCTTGTGCAAAATAAAATAAAATGGCTTTTTATTTTAACTTACAAAAATATCTAAATCCAATATATTTTCTATGTCAAGGATTAAATCCTTTGAGAAAATATCAAAGGATTAATTTTTGTTCAAGTTAAAATAACTATTTAATTTTTAAAGAAAAATGTTTTCCTTGTATAAATATTCCCAAAGACTTTGGTATTTGAGAAACCGCACACATAGGTACACAAAAATAGCATGCCAAAAAATAGTAAACGTTTTCATGCTTTTCTATCTTTTAAACCTAAGTGCCCAAATAATAGAATTAAATACATTAATTAATTAATTAATTATCTTGTTTAATCCTAAAATCTCTTACTAATATTTTTCATGCAAATATATTCTAAGAATATAAACTATTGCAAAAATATTAACTTCGCTTGGTATGAGACTCAAAACGGAAAAGAAAAAAAATAAATAAAATAAAAAATTTGACTAGTGGTCCACGTGTACCAGATCCGCGCCCAATAGCACAGCGGTCCACCGGGCGCCCAGTGCACCAGCCGCACTAGATCACCATTGCTTCAACCCGCGCCCTCGCCTCTCTCTGCTGCTGACCCGCGCGCTAACCCAGTAACCCGCTCGTTGACCCACGCGAAATGCAATTGCAATTTGCAATTGCTAATGAAATCGGCTCCAATTTCTACCACAATCGGCTCGGCTATTGCGCGCAAAGGACGTGGCTCGTGACACAGAAACGGAGGTGGCTCGGCTACAGTAACAGCGGCTTATGAATAGTATCTTTCTTCTCTGAGAGTTTTCTTCTGTGTTTTTCTTCACAGATTGCTCCCTTTGGCTTCTTTGAACAGTTTTCATTACAAAAACTCATCTAAACCAAAACAACAACCGCATATACCCATTTAAATTGGGTTTACACGATCAAAACTCAAAAACAAAAATTTTACAAAATGATCATGCTTCCATTGTGAAGCTTATAGAAATCACATCCCATATCATAAACAGCAAATGATCACATGTTTAAGCTCCAAACAATGTTTTTCTCCATTTTTATTAACTAACATGCTCCCTAAGTCAATCAAATTCATGCTCTGATACCACTTGAAGGTGATGACAGAAACAGAGAGCATGCATCAACGGAACAAATATGGAGGAAATAACATTAAAACAGAGCATAGCAGTAGCATGGAGGTATGAAACATATACCTCTTGGAGTCTTAAAACTTGAAGAATATGGTTGAAGGACTTGAAGCTCCAGAACAGCTTCTTCTTCTCCATGGGATGAACATCAATGCACTATATTTTTTCCGAGGGATGAACACTCCAGTACAACCTTGATGCTAGGCTTTCCAATTCTCAGAATATGACCACACCCTAATCACATTGGTAAGCACACATTCGGGTAGAAGGAAAAATGATCAGTCATTTTCCATTCCTCACGATTGGTTTTATAAAGGTTTGGCTCTTTAGTTCTCAAACAAAACCAACAACCAATAAAAACCAAAAGCCTGAAATGAAAAAACCACGAGAGACAGAGAGCCAAGTGACTCGGGAGAGAATTTTTTTTTTCCTATTTGCTTTTATTTTATTTTTCCACATAGAAAGCCAAGAGTCATGAAACCAAAAATAATTATTTTGACAAAAATAAATTTTGGCTTCACCCTAAAACTCTTCTGAATTATGTCCGAAAAAACCTTATGGTCCAGGCTATTGGGCTAAAATAATATTTATTATTTTTCATGGACTTGAAAAGCTCAAAATAATAAACATTAATTATTTTTCTTAGGATTAAATAAATAACCTAATAAATAATTAATGAACACAAATGAACAAAAAATAATTAAACTTTAATTATTTATTTCTTGGGATTAAATATAAATAACCCAATAAATAATTAAGTATTAATTATTTTTCTCTAGTTTAAGTCCCGATTAATTTTCTAATTATTCACATTGGACCTAGGCCTTGAATAATTAATTAATTAACTAATTAAACAAAATAATAAATTTCTCTCCATTTATTTTATTCCAAACTAATAATAAATTAGACTTCCTGAATAAAATAAAACTCTCTTAACTGAGATCATTTTCTCAACCCAAAAATTAATTAGGACTTACAGGCTATTCCGAGGACCAAAAAAACACATCGCATTGGCTACTAAAATGATCAAAATACCCCTATTATATAAATATATGTATTTTACATTTTAAATATTTCCTAATATCACCATAAGAAAATATGGACCCCAAGGACAATGCTGCATTAGCAAAGTCTTCGACCTATAGATGAAATGACTAAAATACCCCTCTACACATCGCCGTAATTTAGAGAGGAAGAAGTGTACTAACACTCCTCTAAAAGACATCTACCATCCTTAGGCTTCTAGTCCAATGATCCACGACTTCCTGGAGTGTTTCCACTTTCCAAGGGAGCTACCCTAAAGCAAACATCCAAGTCATGTTTCCCAAGGCCCTGGATATTTAGATCATTCAAACAACCATAAGGGGCGATATAGTGTAGAAACTATCTTGTACAAGTCTGTCTTAACTAACTAGTTACACATGCCCAACATGCAAGTATATTGGCCCTACGATAGAACCTCAACTATAGCAAATCAAAGTATATGCTTCTAGTTTCGCCAGACCACCAGCTCATTCTCAAGTCATAGAGTACTAGTCCACGCTGTAGCGGTAGTAGTCTAGGTTTCTATCATATAGTACTTTTAAGAAACCACTACTACATGTCCAGTTCTACGTATTCAAAAGACGCTTATATCATGACGTGAGTGGCCTACTCACTGGCTAAAGGTAAGCCATTCCCCGTTTGGAATTCATAACATAACAACCTAAACATGATGAGATTCTCATTCTCATCAATCGGTTAAGAACAAAAGTTTATGTGTTTAAATAACTCATGATCCATATCTTACTGTGAAAGACTTCCATTCACATGGATCACTTATTTAAACATAATGGGTCCGTTCCAAACGAAATTGTGCACAAATAAAGCAAATAAATTCACAAACGATTTTTGAAAATAAATTCTTTTATTAAAATATTCGATATTTATATCAGAAACCTAGCTAAGAGGGCATACATTCCAACAGAACAATGGCGAGAAGAAGTTACTATAAGATATGACGAGACGTCCGACAGAGATTCTCATGGGACAAATGATTTAAACGTACCTTTAACTACATGGGAACGAAAAGCACCGGCAAGAGGATGAAACAAAGACGGACTATCAAATGCATCCTCACCACAAGGGATGGCTCATCTAGCAGTGAATCTGGATATCGCTACAGCATTAATGGCAGTTGCTGAAATTTTTGCAAGGACAACAACAAATTCAGTAAGAGCAACAAACATATTCCAAGCTCTAGAAGAGTGGCTCCGGAGATATTCAACTGGAACAAGAACCCATTACGAGCATTTTAAAAAAGCTAACATGCTAACGTTTGACAAAGGTGCAGATCCCGAGAAGGTTGAGAAATGGTTAGAAGAAATAAATCGAAACTTTGAGATTTTGGAGGTACCGAATAAAGCAAAATCAAAGGTCATTCTTCCTTTTCTCATGGGAATGTACAAAAGCGGTGGAAGAGAGTACAACCTGCTTATTGAAGTGATAGACAATAGATTACGTGGGATGTATTTAGGGAAGCATTCTTGAATAATTACTTTCCTGCCACTTTACGATTGGAGAGACAAAATCAAATTTTCAACCTAGTGCAAAAGGATGGTGTGATAGTAGTCAAGCATGCAAGTTGATTTAATGTCTTAGGACAATACATACCTTTAGTAATTGCAAATTATAGACTCAAGACATTATGTGTTGTAAATGAGTTACAAGCACGACTTCGAGTTTGGAGGTTTGTAGTACAGTCCACTAACTACAAGAATGCTTACCAACGAAGCCTGAACATTGAGATGGAAATTTAGAAGAGGAGATGTGCAACATGCGTTAAAAGACAAAATTCAAATCACTTTTCGCAAACCCGACTTGTGGCCCCCTAGCTGAACAGACAATGAGGAAAGAAAAAGCACCAATGAGTTTCAACACTAATATTACTGCAGGGACAATGTAAATTATGTGACAATTGCAAGCGTTACCATGATGAAGAATGTCGATGGAAAACAAGTGTATGTTTCGATTGTGAGAAGTCCGGTCACAAAGTGCATGATTATCCAAAAAGCAAGTAGCAAATTTAGTCTAAGCCAACTGAAGAAAAAGGAGTAGATACTCAAAAGAAGACCAATGCACGCGTTTTTACTCTACTTCAAAATGCAACACAGGAGGAAATAAAAAAAAAAGTGAGACGCAATATGTTTTTAGAAGTTAAAGTTGTATATGTGTCGTTTTTGTTTTGTTGATAGGATTGATTTGTAGGATAGTTAAATGTTAAGTTTCGAGAACAAAACTCTTTGTAAAAGGGGTAGAATGTAAAACCCGTCCTTTTTGAGAATATTTTATTTGTAGAAATATTTTATATTTTATTAAGATTTTGGAAGAAAAATCCTAACAAATAAGAATTAGAATCCCTTGTGGTTAATATTTTAAGTAAGTAGGGACTTAAATGAAATTATTTAAAAGTTGGAAAAATCCTACGATTTATTAAAATATGGAAGTCTGTTGGAAACATCGTTGTTCTTCTGTAGTTGTCAACACACACAAAGAGAGAAAGTTCAACTAGAATTTGAAGAAAAGAATATTGTAGGTTGTTAAAATTTTCAAAAAGTCGATATCAGGAGGTAAGCAAAAATGAATCTCTTCTATTTTCTCATATAAATAATACAATGAAAACGTTATTTTTTATTAAAAATTCCCGTATAAAGTGTATAGTCTTAAAGCTTATGTTTTAATATAGATTAAGACATGATATGTATTTTAGTGTTTGTGTTTGTACATTATACATAAAAGCGTTTGATTGATTTTGTATATGATGAAAAATCTATTTATGTTTCTTTAAATGTGATACTTCTAAGGTGGGTTAAACTTTTTTAAAACAATGTTAAGATTGGATTATCTTTTTGAAATTTATGCAAGATGAAGTTTGATCATTTTGGACTGCTAAGGCCAGGTTAAGATTTCCTAACCGAATAAGTAAGAAGGAGGCAATGGTTATATGAATTTATGCATACAAATATTTCTATTTATTTTATATTCATGGTTATTTGTTGTATTGTATTATATAAGTATATCATATGCATTCTGTTCTTGATTTTAAGTGTTTTCTTTAAAAAAAAAATGTTTTCTTTAAAAAAGAAGTTTTCTAGCTTAAAAAAACGACAATGGCTGTACCGGCAGTAACCTGGGACAAGACTGCAGAGAGCCAACATTTTCTTGATTTTAAAAAAAAAATTTATGTCCAAGATTTTTTTTTTCAATTCTTTATATCATGAAGCGACCCAGAGATGCTGAACGCTAATAGAAGCATTCCTGTTTTAAACAAAAACAATAGGTGGCGTCTCTGTTGTTGGGGTAATGCCTTTATGAGTTTGTGAAAGAAAAATAAAAAATATATAAATGTATACATAATGTTAATTTATTATATTAGTTAGTTTTGAGTTTTGAAATAAAAGAAATCATTTGATATATTTTAAATATTTAAAATTTGTGCCAATTAAAACATTTTATTATATTTTGAATGTTTTTATACAAAGATTAGAAAATATTCAATTTCATTCACACAGGAGAGTAGCCTTACCCTCTCTTAGGTTTATATTTGAAGTGGAGTTTTTAATGGAGATCTGTTAGGTTAATAATAATAATAATAATAATAATAATAATAATAATAATAATAATAATAATAATAATAATAATAATAATAATAATAATAATAATAAAGAAAAAATAAAAAGAGATGAGTGAGAGATCTTTCAAGGGTAGGAAAGAGAATATGGGAAGAAGTTTGGAGAGTTGATGCAAAGTGCTTTTTTTATTTGATAATAATTTCTATAATAACAAATTGTTCAAGGTAATCCGAGATCAATGGCTTAATATTTCAAATAATTTGATTTAATTTAGTTTGAAATTTTTTAAATTGTAATTATTGATTTGATTTGAAAATAACCAAAATCAAACCAAACGAAACCATGAACACCCTATGCAATACCCTCCTTGGTTAGTCGATCATAATTGTGAATTTTGGTTACTTTTTCTGCTTGAGCATATTTGTAAACGCATGTTTGTAAACCATGAACACCCTATCAATCCCCTCCTTAGTGCGTTAAAAAATACGCATAAACTATATGGTTATTAACCTTTCTAGTTGACAATTTATAGTTAGTTATATTTCTTTCATGAAATTAATCTACTATATATATATATATATATATATATATATATATATATATAGCTACAGAAGACTATAAGAGAGCCACCTGACATTGTACTACGTTGCCATGTGGCACTTTGAAAATACATGAACTCTAGATGCACCGCACATTAATTGATAACAACTTTATCTTCAACTCAAACTTCTAATCTTTTTAAATTTCACTTTTTATTAAATAATTGAATAGATGAAGGTTCATTATTCTGTGCATTATCTTCAGGTACACCGTATCTAACAAGTTTATCTTTAATTAAAGTCCAGCATCTCTTTACATTCCTCTTCATATTAAATAGTCTCTGCCAAGACTACAGATATGAAAAAATCAATAGTGGTTGGGCTTCTTTCACCAAGTGATGGCGCTGGTCGGGGATTCCGTCAAAGATGAAGATTTTAGGTCACTACTGAAGGTTTAAAATGTCAAAATTAATCAAACCGAAAGCATGCTTACAAAACGAAAAATTTACCTTTGTATTTGAATAACCCTTTTTGCACTGAAGAAGATGTTTGTATAAGGATGCTTGAAGCTATTGGATTACGTCCTTATAAACGCCGACTGCATCTCATTCACGCGAAACTTTTGAACTTCCGAAATGGTCCCTTTTCCACTGCCGGTGAAAGCTAAAAAATGTGGGTTTGCAATGCTTTTGGCTTCTATGAATGCTTCACAGACTTAGTCTCTGTAAAGCTATCAAAAATGGGTTGTTTCATCCGTGAAGTCCAAAAAAATGAAAGCCACCATCACTTTGCATGATTTCCTTTTCATTTTGTTCCTCCACCGAGAGAGAGTAGCCAACTGCATGAAAACAGAAAGCAGCCTATCCTTTCTATTATCCTTCACGTAAAACAACACGGGATTCATCTCGTATTATTTTTTTATTTTAATTAATTAATTAATTTTATTTTACCCTTGGTCTTATTCATTGGGGCAGATAAAATTATTTACTCTTGGGCTTGAACACCTATAAATAATAAATCTCAATTATTTATTTTCTCAACTTCATTAAACAACCCAATAAATAATTAACAAATCCAAATAGACCAATATAAAATATTAAGTCTTTTATTTAGTTTATATCTAAATTAATTTTTTAATTATTCAATTTAGGTCTTGGGCCCTAAATAATTAATTAACCAATGAAGTTAGATAAAATATATACTTTTTCTCGGGTCTTTTATTTTATTCTAATCCAATAATAAATTAGACTACTTAAATAAAATAAAATAAAACTTATAATTATCAAGACAAATTCCTTAACCCGAATATGTCAAAACTTAAGGGCCATTCCGGGGACCAAAAGGCACATCGCCTTAGCTACTAAAATGACCAAAATACCCCTGCTATATAAATAGCTATATTTTGCATTTTAAATATTTTCTAATATCATCATAAGGAAATATTGACCTCAAGGATAATGGTGCCTTAGCAAAGTCGTCGACCTACAGGTGTAATGATGATAGGGGCTAAATTAGTCATATTTTTCCTAGTTATTTGAGACTCTTTTGTAAAATATTTTGTTCAATAACTAGTCATATTCCCTCATATTTGAGATTTTATCATTGGAAATGTATTTTATTCATTATTTTAGATTTTTGGGGTAAAATGAAGAAAAAACGTCGCAAAACAAAGGAGAGGCGGCGCTGGCTAGGGCACTGGAACCGGTGCCAGCCATGCACTGGATTACACGAACTTCGAAGCGACAAAATTTTGTCAAAACAGAGCGAAGTAGAGTGGAACCGACACCAGTTGCATGCTGGAATACATTGTGTGAAATTCGAAAAAAATTGGTGAACAAGTGGAGAACCAGAACACAACCGGCATCGGCTCCGAGAGTTAAGACGGCACCGGCTGTGCTATGAGAAAAAGATGGGATTTTGATTTTTCTACGCGATTTTTAATAATCTGTGGAGTTTAGTACTTTCCAACTTCTACTCTGTTAAAAACATTGTACCAACGAGTTTAGACACTTTCCAAGCCTATAAATAGATGAAAAACACAAGGGAAAATGGGAGAATTCATTGATCATCATAAAAAATCACTCAAATCAAAGGAGAAATTCTTCAATTCAAGGAGGATTGTGCAAGAAAGTCTTCAAAGGAAGAAGAAGGAGGCTTGTCTATGAGTGTTTTCTTTTACTTTGTTTTCTTTTTCTTGAATAATGATATGTTAATTGTTTTATTATAATTTGACATTGTTTCAGATATTCATGATATTTAGAGTTATTTGATCTTTTGATTAATTGGTTATTTTTCTTGGTATTCAACTAATTGTGCTTATTATGAGATTAGTTAGTTGGTTCTCTCCATTAACTTATTGGACCAAAGAGTTTAATGGTAGTTTCAATTTATTAATTTCATATTCTGTTGGCTATTAACTTACTGGACCAAGGGGGTTGATTGCTTAGAACTGGTAATTGAAGGTTAATTGATATTTTCCGAGACTAAGAGTTCATTGATTGATTTCATGTTTAAATTTTTTGAGACCAATGGAATTTAATTAAGAATTGTGTTTAATGCATCTTTTGGATGAATTAGTTGAGACGAGATCAAGTGATTCTAATTTATCTAGAAGGTAGTGATGTCATGGATTGGCCATCAAAGTGAATCTACTTTAATCTTTCATGATGCCAAGAGAATAATTAGTTATGATAATGGTTGGGTTCTTTAAGATCATGTTTGTCTAAACAATGGTTTGAGTTACATGCTTCTCCATCCTTGACATGTATATATTTTATTTTATTTTTCTTTTTATTTCGTTTTCACTTTATTAAGTCGGATAAACAATGAAAGAAAAGTGATTAATGCATACTTGTTCCTTGAGGATCAACACTCGTTTAAACCCTATGCTATGTTAATGATGAGTACGCTTGCTCATATGTGTAATTTGGGGTTAACGTTTTAATGTAAACTTGATTGGGAATATACTTATTTTTATATGATTTTTATACCCAAATCCATATGCATCAAGTTTTTGGCACCGTTGCCGGGGAACAATATCATGAAAGCTTGGATTTTGTTGATTTAACCATGTAAATATGTACAATTGTTCTTTTCGCAAAAAGGTACTATCTTTTGTATCTTGTGTATTTATGTATACCCTTATAACCTAACCTACTAACTTTGACTATGTTCTATTAACTAACTTTGTAATCTTGTAATTTTGTGTTGTAATCATGAATTTTGTTATCTAACTTTCGTTTTGTCTTTGCTAGGTGTTAGCCTTGGTACATGATCTAACAACCTGAAGGCGATATAGTAGATTTCGTTTTGTTTCATTTTTATTTCCTTCTTCATAAATTAAATTGCATTATTCATCATTGCTACATGTTCATTATTTTTATTTCATTTAAAAAAAAATATTAGTGTATTGGTGACAGATTGGCAAAATTACAAGCTAACATTAATGTTTTTAGTGAGACGTCATTAGAAATATTAGTGAATTCTTTTGTTGCCAATACAAATTCATCTGTTCAGTGGTATAAAGAAGCTTTGCAATGATTGGGCGATCAAAGGAAGCAATTAGTTAAGATTGTTGAGGAGAGTCATGAGTTCATGCTAGCTCGTATAATTGACCATGAAAAAAAAAAGAGAGGCTATGAGGGACAATTGCATGATGTGGCAAGAGAGGTATTTGATTCTACTATATGTGCTCATAATTCTAATATTTCTTTGTCACATGATTTCTTAGGCTCTTCTTAATTTTTAGAGAATAAGGTTCCAAATGATGTTGTGTTAAATTTATCATGCCTCAAGGAGTTGAATCTTTCAACGCTACATCATAAGAAACCATTTGAAGATGTTGACGAACTCTACCCTTCACCCTAATTTTAGGGAGGTAACTTAGTTTTTGTAGACCATGCCTTGAAAAGTAAGGATTTCTTGATCTCATCTTTAAGAACTCAAATACTAAGTTTAAAGGGGAATTCTAATTATGAACATTATTTTGAAGGGTTAAAAGGTGATTTCAAACTTGATGTATTCTTTAGAAACCATGTGCACTTAAATGTTGACAACAATATTTGTGTGTCTAAAGAAATGTTAGGGAAAAAGGTTTATGTTTTTTGCTTTAGTGAAAAAATTATTTTCATAAACCTTCTATTTTTCAAAAACCTCTCCATTCTACATTCATCATGCCTATCTTCTATTTTGAGCTTTAATTTCTTTTCAAAAGGTTTGATGAGGAAGTATGATGAGTGTGAAAAGTTTTTGTTTTACTTTTTATTTTAGTCTTTTTCTTTAGCTTGTTTTCTTTTATTTAGGTATGTTTTTTTTTATTATTTTTTTGTACTTTTATTTTTGATTTATTTTATAGGAATAAAGTCCTCTTGGACAAGCCCTTCTCTTTACCTCAAGTTTGGATACCTATCGGAGCATTATTGCACTTGAGAAGTATTACTTAAATTCTAACCCATTATTATTTTTAGTCCCTTTGGAGATGCTTTCTTGTGTTTATGTTTTGCCATTGAGGACAATGTCCAGTTTCAGTATGGGGGAGTGGTTTGGTGATATACTTTGTCCAAATTTTTATCAATTTTATTTTAAGCACAAAGTTTGAAAATTTGGAGCTACTCCGTCATGGAAGTAATTTCTTTCTTATCGTTTCCCCTTTATTTTTTGTTCCATGGCATTCATTCTTTGTTATATTTATTTGGCCATTGAGGATAATGTCCAATTCAAGTGTGGGGGAGTGATTTGATTGACAAGTCTTCTATACATATACTTTAGCCTTCTTGGGAGCAAACATTTTGAGAGAAAAATTTTCAAAATTTTTTCTGACTTTCTTTGAGATTTCAAGCTATATTTTTAGTGCATGTCTATATGATGGATTATAGAGCATATGTTCTAGATCATTTATGGCTTATGCATGACTTTTTGCACGCACTTGGACGAAGTAGTTCTTGATCAAATGCTTTACATTGTTCTTAAACCTGTTTTTTTACTAAACTTTATGGAACATTCTAGAACTTACTTGAATACCTCTCGAGGTAAAATAAGAAAGACAATCATGATTTAACTTAGGGATGACGGTAATAGGCCTTCTTTAGATAGTTTGAACTTTTCAAGCCTACCTATTTTCATATGATCCCTAGTGCCTTTTTTGAGCCTAAATTATTGATTTCTTTCTTTAAAACCCGTCACAATACTTTGTCCATTTATTGTTTCTGAGAGTTTGAATAATTTTCCAAATCTTTATACTTTTGATGGATGAAAGTACATGAAGGAGAATGTGAGGAAGAATACTTGGAGAAAGATCATGACTTGTTTCTTTCAGTCATATAGTTATGGTGAGCAAGAAAAAGAAAAGAAAGAGAAATGAGGAATTGAAACACAAGAAAAGAAAAACAAAAAGCTGTTAGAAAAAAAAAAGAGAAAAAGTGAAAAAGAAAAGAATAACAACAGTGAAAACAAAAGAGGAGTGAAAGAAAAGAAAATTGAAAGAAAAAGAGAGACGAAAGATCACAAGAGGAATGGTGATTGAGTTGTAAAAGTTGAGTTCATATCAAATCTTTGACACCATTGCTGAAAAGTCGAGTGATCTTGTGAAAAATAAAGAAGAATTGATGAAGAAAGTAAAAATATGAGAAAGAAGGAAAAATAAGAAAGAGAAAAAAATGCAGGATTTGTTTGAGTTGAGCTGTAATTTCTCAATAAGGTTATGGTTTGATTGATTTTGGAATAGGAGAGTAAGAAGAGTTGGAAATTATTGGTTCATTTTGTTTATCCTTTTCTTGCGAACTCTCAGCTTCTTTGATATTTGATTCTCTTATATCTTTCGTTTGATAAGCTATATTACAAGCCTTTAGCCTTACATTACAAGCTTGAAAGTCCTACTTGACCTAAGTAGAGTCATGATATGTCTCGGATTAGTGGAGAGAGTGTATGAAAAGTAAGCCTATGGAATGCATATTCTTTTTGAGCTAAATTCTTTCCAATGATTTAAGAATATTGTGAAGTATTGAGATGGTTCTACTAAGTCATTTATCACTTACACAAGTCTTGCATTTGTTGTGAAAGATGTAGTAGCATGTGCTTTATGTTCTTGAATGAAGAAAGCATTAGAGATATCGTTTTGAAATTGATTGAGTGATTTAATGAATCTTGTGTTTTCCTACTTGTCTATGATACTTTGCTTGAGGACAAACAAAGAGTTAAGTGTGGGGGAATATGATAGGGGCTAAATTAGTCATATTTTTCCTAGTTATTTGAGGCTCTTTTGTGAAATATTTTGTTTAATAACTAGTCATATTTCTTCATATTTGAGATTTTACCCTTGGAAAGGTATTTTGTTCATTATTTCAAATTTTTGGGGTAAAATGAAGCAAAAATATTGCAAAACAGAGGAGAGGCGGTGCCGGCTAGGGCATTGGAACCAACGCTAGCCATGCACTGGATTACACGAACTTTGAAGCGATGAAAATTTGTCAAAACAGAGCGAAGTAGAGTGGAACTAGCGCCAGCTCTGAGAGCCAAGGCGGTGCCGGCTGCATGATGGAATACATTGTGTGAAATTCGAAAAAAATCGGCGAACAAGTGGAGAACCATAACACAACCGGCACCGGCTCTGAGAGCCAAGGCGGCGCTGGCTGTGCTCTGAGGAAAAGACGGGATTGTAATTTTTCTACGCGATTTTTGGTAATCTGTGGAGTTTTAGTACTTTCCAACTTCTACTCGGCCAAGAACATTGTACCAACGAGTTTAAACACTTCCCAAGCCTATAAATAAATGAAAAACACAAGGAAAAAATGGGAGAATTCATTGATTATCATAGAAAATCACTCAAATCAAATGAGGAATTCTTCAATTCAAGGAGGGTTGTACAAGAAGGTCTTCAAAGGAAGAAGAATGAGGCTTGTCTATGAGTGTTTTCTTTTACTTTATTTTCTTTTTCTTGAATAATGATATGTTAATTGTTTTATTGTAATTTGACATTGTTTCAGATATTTATGATATTTAGAGTTATTTGATCTTTTGATTAATTGGTTATTTTTCTTGGTATTTAATTACTTGTACTTATTATGAGATTAGTTAGTTGGTTCTCTCCATTAACTTACTGGACCAAGGGGGTTGATGGTAGTTTCAATTTATTAATTTTATATTCTGTTGGCTATTAACTTACTGGACCAAGGGGGCTGATTGCTTAGAACTGGTAATTGAAGGTTAATTGATATTTTTCGAGACCAAGAGTTCATTGATTGATTTCATGTTTTAAATTTTTCGAGACCAAGGGAATTTAATTAAGAATTGTGTTTAATACATCTTTTAAATGAATTAGTTGAGACGAGACCAAGTGATTCTAATTTATCTAGAAGGTAGTGATGTCATGGATTAACCATCGAAGTGAATCTACTTTAATCCTTCATGATGCCAAGAAAATAATTAATTATGATAATGGTTAGATTCTTTAAGATCATGTTTGTTTAAACAATGGTTTGAGTTACATGCTTTTCCATCCTTGACATGTATACATTTTATTTTATTTTCTGTTTTATTTCATTTTCACTTTATTGAGTCGGATAAATAATGAAAGAAAAGTGATTAATGCATACTTGTTCCTTGAGGATCGGCACTCGTTTGAACCCTATGCTATGTTAATGATGAGTACGCTTGCTTATATGTGTAATTTGGGGTTAATGTTTTAATGTAAACTTGATTGGGAATATACTTATTTTTATATAATTTTTATACCCAAATTCATACGCATCAAATGACTAAAATGCCCTTCTATGCATCGCCGTGCATTTAGAGAGGAAGAGTGTACTAACACCTCTCTAATAGACATCTACCATCCTTAGACCTCTAGTTCAATGATCCCCGACTCCTAGAATGTTTTCACTTTCCAAGGGAGTTACCCTAAAATAAACATTCAAGTCATATTCCTCAGAGCCCTAGATAATTAGATTATTTGAATAGTTACAAGGCAATATAACACAGAAGCTATCTGTACAAGTCTATCTTAACTAACTAGTCACATATACCCAATATACAAGTATATTGGCTCTACGAAAAAACTTCGACTACAACATATCAAAGTATATGCTTCCAACTTCGTCAGACCACCAACTCATATTCAAGCGGTAAAGTATTAGTCCACGCTATAGCAGTAATAGTTTGGGTTTCTTATAAATAGTACATTTAGAAACTACTATTACAGGTCTTGTTCTATGTATTCGAAATACGCTCATGCTATGAAGTGAGTGAACTACTCACTAACTAAAGGTAAGCCATTCCCCATTTAAAATTCATAACATAATAAACTAAATATGATGAGATTTCCATTCTCATCAATCGGTTAAGAACAAACATGTGTTAAGTAACCCGTGATCTATATCTTACTCTGAAACACCACAATTCACATGGATCACTTACTTAAACACAATGGGTCTTTTCCAAACGAAAATTGTGCACAAATAAAATGTAAATTCACAAACAAATTTTGAGAATAAATTCTTTTACTAATAAGTTCGATAATTACATCAGATAAAATTTGTCTAGAGGGCATATATTCCAACAATCTCCCACTTGTACTCTAAGACTAAGAAAGCCTGTAAGTGCCTACCCCTATGGCGTCTAAGTGTTTCTTGAAGACTCTCTCAGCCAAATGCTTGGTGAAAGGATCTGTTAGGTTGTTCTCCAAGGCTATTTGTTCCACCACGATTTCCCTTATCTAAATGAAATTCAGGATTAGGTGGTACTTCCTCTAGACGTGCTTTCCCTTCCAGTGGTTCCTGGGTTCTTTGGATTGTGAGACTGCTCCAGAATTGTAGGAATACACCATAATCAGTCTGTCCATGTGTGGCATAATTCCAAGTTTTGAAATAAACTTTTGGAGCCAAACTGCTTTCTTAGATGCTTTCGAAACTGCCACATACTCAACTTCCATAGTTGAGTCAGCAACACAAGATTACTTGATATTCCTCCATGAAATAGCTCCTCCTGACAAGGTGAAGACATATCCACTAGTGGATTTTCTCTCATCCTTATCTGCTTGAAAATTTAAGTCTGTGTATCTAGTAGGAACTAAATCGTCAGCCCTGTAAACCAGCATATAATCTTTCATACCATTGAGGTACTTAAGAATATTCTTTACAGCTTGCCAATGAACCTCTGCAGGGTTTGACTGATATCTGCTAACTAAGCCTATGACAAAGCAGATATCTGGCTTAGTACACAGCATAGCGTACATGAGACTTCCCACAGCCAAAGCGTAAGGAATCCTACTCATCCTATCTTTTTCCTCTTAAGACTTAGAATAGTCCTTAGAACAAAAAGACAACCTATGTCTGCAAGGGATTAGAACTCTCTTGCAAGAGTCCATGCTAAACTTGGCCAACATCTTGTTAATGTATGTCGTTTTGGATAATCCTAACATTCTTTATTTTCTATTTCTAAGAAGTTTAATCCCAAGAATGTAACTGACTTCTCCCAAGTCCTTCATACTAAATTGACTAGACAACTAAATCTTAGTAAATGACAATGTCTCTACATCATTCCCAATGAATAGAATGTCATCTACATATAGGACAAGAAAAATCACATTTATACCTTTCAATTTCTTGTATACGCATGGTTCATCATCGTTTTGAATAAAACTGTAAGATTTTACAGTCTCATCAAAACAAATGCTCCATGTTTTAGATACCTGCTTAAGTCCATAAATAGACTTCTTAAATTTGCAAATTATATGATCTTGGCCTTTAGCAATAAAGCCTTCCGGTTGGGACATATATATGTCTTCGTTAAGATGGCCATTAAGAAATGCCATCTTGACATTCATTTGTCATATCTTATAGTCGAAATGACATGCAATGGCAAGAAGGATACGGATGGACTTAAGCATAGCTACCGCGGAAAAGGTTTCATCATAATCGATTCCCTCTTTCTGAGTATACCCTTTCGTCACGAGCCTAGCTTTGAAGGTTTCTACCTTCTCATCTACTCCCCTCTTTCTCTTGTATAGCTACTTATACTCAATGGATTTTATCCCTTCAGGAGAAGCTACAAGATCCCAAACCTGATTGAAGTGCATAGACTTAATCTCAATTTTTATTACTTCATGCCATAGATTTGCATCGGCATCAGCAATATCCTCCTCATATATAGTGGGATCTTGTTCCTGATGGTTAGAAACCAGCTAGAAAGCCTCTCCTGTCTATCTTTCTGGAACTCTAGATACCCTCCCACTATGACGAAGCTCCATTTGTACAAGTTCTTGAGTCTATTGTAAATGACAAATTTCAAGTCTACAAATAAGACAAGAAAAATATCGAAACTTACAAAATGTTTAGTAAATATGAAAAGTGATTACAAATCTCCGAAGAAGTCCTAAATTGCAAGATAAGTCCTCCGATTCTTCTATTTTTGCAAAACGTTGATTCGAGGACTGAAGAGCTTGATCTCGGATCGAACGAGATTTGATGATGAACACTTGATTGCCAAGCCTTCGAGACTTGTTTGATGCGGAGCAAGATGAATGTCTTGAAATTTGAAGAAGATTCTGAACCTTGATTTGATGACGATTCTGAACTTAGAATTTGGTGACGATTCTGAACCTTGAATTTGATGAAGCTTGAAAGCTTGAGTTTGTTGAAACTTGAGATGCCTCTTATTTGTTGAAGTTTAAGCTTGAGGATTTGGGGGTCCCTTGAACCATTGAGGGAAGACCCTATTTATAGGCTAAAAATCCTTTGAATTTAGCATAAATAATCGATGTGGGATTTTGAAGGAGCCTCCCAACAAACCCTAATGGACTTAGGTTTAAGATGACCTGGGCTTAATTTATATTTTAGCCAAATCTCATTTAATCCACATTATATTTGGATTATGAGATTTTCAAAAGTCCAATTTTAGAGCCTAATCCAATTTCATTTAATCCATAATATATTGGATTTAATATAAAATAGACCATTAACAATAGCCCAATTTCAATAGTCCAATTTTATAATCCATTGGATTTAATGGACTTTTAATGATAGCCCAATTATATTAATTAATTCAAGAATAATTATATTTATTCATGAATTAATTTTAATTAATCAAGACTAAAATATATAATTTTCTTTTAATCTTGAAAATATATTTTATCCCAAAAATTTTTGTCTACAAATGCCCCCACTTCAAGACTTGAGGAAAAATATTTTGTTAAAAAAATTTGGAAACAAGGCTTGAAGTATTTAAAATATTAATTTCTCAATTTAATTAGAAATTAATATAAAAGCCATTTTCAACTCCTTACTAAAATAGAATTCTTTTTCTATTCCTATAAGGAAAAAAATATAAAATTCAATTTTGAGAAGGAATCATATTTTAGAATCCACCAATCAAAATTTTTGGATTTAAATTTAAATCTCAATTGAAATCTTTTATTCAAGAATTAGAATTCTTAGAGGATTTGGAAAAGACATTCTATAGTGCCTATAAAAAGGCCTTTATCTTGATCAATTTTTTTCCACACCAATTTGAAGAAATCTTCATTATCCTCAATTGAAGATCCCTGCAATTCAACCTCCGCGGCATCTAAGTAAGCCTTTTTTTTATTTTTTAAATTTCGCAATTTACTATCACGAAATTGCAAGTGCTACAGTAGCCTGAATTGCACCCGCCGCCAATCTTGACCCATTTTTTTTTCCCGTAAACTCTTTTTTTTTTCTTATTTTGAAGTTGACTTTTTATTAAAAAAAAAAACCAATTAACTGTTACTCCTTTTTTTGTAAACTCCAATTTTTGTTTATTTATGCACTTAGATTTTTTTTCTTTTTTTTTGTTTTGTGTTTGGCAAATGCAAAAAAAAAAATAATAAATAAAAAAAAATCATAAACTCAAAACCCTTTTTTTTTTTTTGGAACTAGGTCCAATTATGGTGTACTTCTCAAATTTGCAATCTTCTTCGGGCCAACAACTGCTAGTCATTCACGACCATGAGAATGATTCAACGAAAGCAAGGACGGCTTTGACGGTTTATGAGACAAAGTCAGGCAAGTATGCGGGATCCTTTCCAAAGGTGACACTCTAATGACTTGTGAAGGAATGGTCAACGGAAGTCAACTTCAAAGGCACTCGTTCCCCAAAGGCATGGATTCTTCTTTCCTCAAATCATCAACCTCAAGCTCAGCCCAGTGTGTTACCTTCACTTAGACGTCGAATGATTCAAAAAGAGAGCCAATGGACCTCACCACTCAACTTCTTGGGTGTGTTTCGCTTTAGGGAGAGATATTGGGAGTAAGCACACTATGTTCTAACTCATTGCGAAAGACACTTAAGATCTGCGAAGATCTATGAGGCTGTTTATGCATCGCTTTTTACGTATGATTGCAATCCCAACGTTCTCAAAGCCTTTTGCAAAGCTTGGTGTCCTATCACCAACACGCTCTTAACATCAACTGGCGAGGTGTCCATTTCACTTTGGGACTTGCACGAACTTGGAGGCTTACCAATACTTAGAACTTACTATGATGAAGTTGTTCCTCATGCTATGGAACTTACGGATGTGAACCATGATGGCAAGCGATTTCTTCCAAGGAGTTGCGAACATCTCCTTCATGCATACAATTTGATCAAAAAGGACAACAACAACTCTGGTGTCTCCATCAATAAGTGGCTTGACTTCTAGTTCAAAAGAGCAATAAAGTATACAGTGCCTCCTCCAAAGGAAGAAAGGAGATTATGCCCCAAGTTTACTGATAATCCATGTGGAGTTATCTCACCTCATACTGCATGGACATCTAAAGAAGAAGCTTTGTTTTCAAAGTTGGGCATTAGAAGCCACAACAAAGATCAAACATTCCTTGCAGCATTTTTATCATGTTGGCTTTGCGTCTTTGTCTTACCTAATGAAGAAGTAGACATCATTCATCCAAGTACCTCAAAATGGCAAGTTTGATGGCGTACGGGGAACGAGTTAGTTTGGTTATTCCCGTCTTGACCAGCATTTATAGAGAATTGAATCGTATTTCCAACTCTCAACATCCCAGTAAGGAGAAATCTATCTTCCCAACTCACTATATATATGAATGGCTTGCACACTACTTCAAAACTCACTATGAAGTCTCTCAAGGCCTAAACAGCTCTCCCATGGCGAGTTATTCTAGTGAAAGTAGTGAAAATTACTTTAGTGAAGACGAAGCCCGCAAGCGGATTTATAGAGGTGAGATTATTGTTTGGGCTACGAACATCCTTACTAAGTACAAAAAGCATGACTTTGTTGATAATGAGGCAGCCCATTTGGAGGAACAACTTTACGTCTTGAGCCTTCATTTAAGTCTTCTAACTTTGCGGAAGGATGATCACTTCATCATTGAACCTTATAGCCTACATCGCTTTAGTCACCAATTTGGATTCCTACAAGATATCCCAGGCTACTTTGAGCTTTCCACCCGTAAGGCTGCCTTAGTAGATGGCTTACGTCTTTGGGTAAAATGCACGCTTCGCGGAACAATGGCCAAGGTAACATTTCCAGCCACTCCTTATAGCATAAAGAAGTACTATACTCCAGAGTATAAAGCATAGTGGGAACAAGTGCATGGAACCTTTCTTTCACATCTCGATATTGAATTCCCAAAAATCTGCATTTAAGAAAGTAGAGAACTTGCTTTACCCCGAGAAGAAACTTTATCAAAATACTACCACTCTCAATGCTTCAAATGGGTTAGAAAATTCTTCAAGACATGATAGGCATTCTTCTTTGGATCATGACTTAGTTATAGAAAAACTTTTATCATCTTCAAAACGAAAGGAGTTGAATCGCATTGAAGAAGTCAGTTCTAGTAGTAGAGACTGTTGTTGGAAGAGAACGAAGGCAACAACTACAACTTTAAACTAAGAGTCCAAGGTTCAAGAGACCTTCAAGGACAAGGTAAACCTGGTTTTCCCTTTTTATTTTTTTTTATTCCACTTTTCTTTTCTTTTGACTCAACTTCTTGCTATTCTACTTCATTAGGTAGACAATGTTGTAGCCCTTGATGAGGATGCTTATTCTCAAGGCTCAATCAATGATTCCTACTGCTCAAAGTAAGATGGTTACAAGGACATCTCTTACTCTCAACATGAGGATTTGACATCTAAAGTAGTAGCTCATCAATATTATTCAGCCATCTCTACCTTCCCGGAAGAGTCCCTACTGTCAAGTTGTAAAAAGAAGTTTGTCATGGAAGTATGGTAGCAATTTTATCAAAGAATTCGACAAAAGCCTATCGAGCAGATCTCTTCACTTGAGGATCAAGCTTGCTATATTCTTAAAGAATTGAGTAAGGATCCTATTGTCGACTTGTCCCTATTGGATAATCGCTTGAGTTCTTTCTTTGCTAGAGCGCGTGAATTTGACAATGCTAGATCCACCTCTTCGAAGAAAGTCTCAAAGGAGTCTCATGCAAAATTGCTTTCTGCTGCTAGCCAACACTTAGATGATATTGAGGCTAAAAAATGTGACCTCACAAGTCAAATTGAAGAAAGTAATGCCAACTTACAATGAGTTAAAGCCAATATTACCGCTTTCAAAAGGAAGCTTAAACGCTTAAATAAAGAGGAAAAAAAACATTTAACTGCTGTTGAGGAAAAGAAAAGGCAGCTTTTAGAAGTAGAGTCCACCTGCTTGTCCCTCAATGAAGAGCTTGCTTTACTTCAAAACGCCCCAAAAGCAAACGAAGAGGATGAAGCCAACTTGAAGAATATAAGAGAACATTTAGTAGCAATGCAACAAGACTTGGAAAATTTCAAGTTTTTTACTTGATGTCGTGTTGCACCTCATATGTTTATTAAGCAGTTGTATTTTTTTTCTTTCTTGTAAAATAGGGTTGCTCCCTTACTAGCATCAATAATATACTTCTTTCATATTGTCTCAACCTTTTCTCGCACATATGTGTTTTGTTTACTTATTGCAAATGTCGATTTCACAATAAGTCATCACTTGATTGTAACAAATGAGAAAATAGAGAATGATGAAAGGATGTGACTGAATTTAGAAATTTCTTCTAAGTTGCCTACGTATCTTAAGAATAACTTAAGAATCAAGTCAAACGTAGTTCAAAATGGATGGGTATGGTTTTGGGAGGGGGGCGTTCACAGTTTTGATTCTTGTGGGTCAGGAGTATCCATTTTTACCAACTTAGACTTGATGGAGTATTTCAGCAGTTTAACCACGTACTACACTATTGGTGGTTGTCTTTACACAGTTTAAACTCATGCAGGTCAGGAGTATCCATTTTTACCAACTTGGACTTGATGGAGTGTTTCAGCAGTTTAACCACGTACTACACTATTAACGGTTGCCTTTACACAGTTTAAACTCATGCGGGCCAAGAGTAACTTGTAATTTAAGCTTGTGCAGTCAATGAGCAACTTACAATTTAAGCTCGTACAGTCGAGGAGCCTTCATTTATGCATAGTATTGCTTCAAATATTTGCCGTTGATCGGTCCAATTCTCAACCCATCTTCAGCAACTATCTTGTAAGATCCATTTGAGTAGACCTCTTGAACAACATATGGGCTATCCCACTTTGATGTCAACTTCTTTGGTTTATGTCCGACGATGATTGGTCTTTTCACAGCGAGAACTAAATCACCAACTTGAAAGGAACGAATATGCACTTTCTTATTAAAGGCTTTGGAAACACGAGCTTAGTAACATTCTAACTTTTTTGTGCCTCTAACCTCTTTTCATCAAGTGCTTCTAACTCTTCAAGTCTGAGATGGACATTATCTTCCTTGGTGAGACCTTCTTGAATAGCGATTCTCAAGGAAGGAATTTGTTGCTCTAGTGGAATGACAGCTTCCACACCATATACCAATGCATATGGGGTAACTTGGGTTGGAGTGCGGTAAGTGGTCCTATATGCCCACAATGCCTCTCCAATACGAAGATGCCAATCCCTTTTTAACTTAGTAACCACTTTTTACAACAAATTGCATAAAGTCTTATTGAAAGCTTCAGCAAGTCCATTAGCCTGGGCATAGTACATAGAAGATTTGTACTACTTGAATTTAAACTTCTTGCATAGCTTGTCTATAAAATTATTACAGAATGGCTTGCCGTTATCTATGATAATATATCGAGGAATGCCATATCGATAAATAATGTTTACACATATAAAATCAATGACATTTTCCTTTTTTGCTTCTTTTAGTGCTACAGCTTCTACCCACTTAGAGAAGTAATCTGTTACAGTCAAGATATAAGGATGCCTAATAAAAGACTTTGGTAGTGGTCCAACAACATCCAATCCCTATGCATCAAATTGCCATGAAGCAACTGTCTGGTGCAATGGCTCCGACAGTTGATGTAGATAATTGGCATTAAATTGATATGCTTGACATCTTCTAGCATAATCCAGACAATCTTTCACCATAGTAAGCCAATAATATCCCATCCTCTTGATACGAAAATGAAGCTTCGGACCAGATTGATGAACTCCATATATGCCAAAATAAGCTTCTTCTATTGCTTGTATAGCTTCTTCTTGGCCTAAACATCTCAAGAAGACACATTCAAATGAACGTCGAAAAAGCGTATCCCTATAGAAAAAGAAGTGGGTGGCACGCCGGCGAATATCACTCCATCTTCATGGATCATCCGGAAGTTTTCCATTTTTGAGATAGTCTACAAAAGGTTGTCTCCGATCTTTTTCATTAATTTCATAAACAAAGACGGAATGGATTTCATGTCCTTCATCGTCTTCATCTTCAAAAATAGGCAGTATGACCCAAGTTTGACATATAGGATTTGAATTTCTCGATCATGTAGACATAAAGTAGAAGCTAATTTTGCCAACGCATCGGCTTGCTTAGTTTTGCTTCTTAATACATGCTCGATTGTCACATCACCCAAATATCCCATAAGTCGTCTCGCATAATTATGATATGAGATCAACTCAGGTTTTTTAACATCATACTCACCAAGTAATTGATTAACAATCAATTGAGAATCCCCATATACTTCGAGATGCAGTCGCTTTATCTCAACAGCCAACTCTAATCCAAGTACAAGGGCTTGGTATTCAGCCACATTATTTGAGCATCTTTTAGTCAAGGTGAAAGAGTATGGTAGTATTTCTCCTTCAGGGGTAATGAATACTACACCAGCTCCAGCACCTTCATGATGTGCCGCATCGTCAAAGTACATCCTCCATGGTGGGAGAATCTCAATGATAAGAACATCTTCATCAGGCAACTCATCACTTAATTTCCACTCAGCAGGGATAGGATGATCAGCCAAGAAATCCACCAGCACCTGCCCTTTGACAACTTTCTGTTGGACAAAGACAATATCGAATTATTGGAGTTGAAGGTACCACCTTACCAACCGTTCAGATAGCACAGGTTTTGTCATAACATACTTTATAGAATTAGCCTTGGAAATAAGACGTACAGTATGCGCTTGAAAATAGTGCTTCAATTTTTGAATTGCAAATATCAAAGCTAGGCAAAACTTCTCGATTGGTGAATAATTCAACTCATTTGGTGTCATCATCCGACTTAAATAATAGAGTGCATTTTCTTTGCCATTGTCATTTTCTTGAGCAAGTAATGCCCCCACTGAGCGTTTTTGCGTAGCAATGTATAAAATCAATGGCTTGTCCGGAATAGATGCAGCAAGCACATGAGGTTTCATCAAGTAAGATTTGATGCATTTGAAAGCATTGTGACACACTTCATCCCACTCAAATGGTACACCCTTCTTCATTAGACGACTGAATGATTGACAGCGTCCGGCAAGATTTGAGATGAATCTTCGGAGGTAGGCCAATTTTCCTTGTAGACTCTTTAGTTCATGAATGTTTCTCGGCTCAGGCATCTTCATAATCGCATTGATCTTTGATTGGTCTATTTTGATACCTCGATGACGAACGCTGAAACCCAAGAATTTTCCAAAGGTGACACCAAAAACACATTTAAGAGGATTCATCTTTAATTGATATTTTTAAAGTCGCTCAAAAGTTTTTCTCAAATCTTAAAGATGATTTGTTCGTTTACATGACTTGACTACCAAATCATCCACATAGTATTCCATGATCTTGTGTAGCATGTCATCAAAGATCTTTTGCACTGCTCTTTGATATGTAGCTCCAACATTCTTCAAACCAAAAGGTATTACTATGTAGCAATAGATTCTTTTTAGGGTACGAAAGGCAGTAAGCTCCTCATCTTTTTGTGCCATTTTGATTTGGTTATATCCAGAGGATCCATACATAAAAGATAGAACTTTATGGCCAGTGGTTGCATCTACCATCAATTCAGGAATAGGCAGTGGAAAATCATCTTCTGGACAGGCATCATTTAGATTCCTAAAATCGATACAAATTCAAATTTGTCCATTTTTCTTCCTTACATGGACAATATTCGCAATCCAAGTTGAATACTTGACCTCTCGAATAAATTTGGCTTTGATTAGCTTATTCACTTCTACTTCAATTAATGGAACCAGCTCAAGTCGAAAACGCCATTGGGCTTGCTTTACTGGTGTTGCCCCATCATTTACAGCTAAATGGTGGACAGCAATTTTGATGTCTAAGCCCGGCATTTCTTTATATGTCTAAGCGAAGACATCTCTGAATTCCTTTAACAGGTCGACATAGGCCTTATCTTCTTTAGGCAATAAGAGTGCATTTATGTAAATTGGGCGAGGATCTCCAATAGTGGCCAAATTTACTTATTTGAGTTCATCAACTATGGCCTTTACGCCTTTTTCAAGTTCCACTGGAGCATGCTCAGCATCTTCTTCCTCAATACACCTTTTATTATAGATGGTGATGTGATTACAAGAGGCTACACTTTCTTCATCACAAGGTACATCAGGTGTCGCTTGTATTATTATTTTTAAGATTCCATTACAATTCACCACCGTTCTTGCCTTGGAGGAGACTTTGTTGGAATGTCTTGCCTTTGAAGTGACTGTGACTCCAAGCCTCTTGAAAACAGATTTTCTTCTTTTCTTTGGGCCTAACCTAGTGAAGACAGATAGACGTGAATTTGTATCTCCTATCTTACCAAAAATAAATCGCGGTTTTGACATCACTTCATCTTCTACAGTAATATACTGTATGTTGGCCCTTTAATCTTGAGTCAGATGGGAGATGCTTGTTTGTAACCCAAGCCAGCACGCTCTTTTCTTGTTGGCATGCTTTGGATAGATCCCGAGCTTTGACCCTTTTCCTTGTTTGATATCAATAGAAAGCTTTCCCAACAAATGTTGACTTTGCGAATTATATCCAACCTTTGCTAGGAGTTTATAAGCATTTGGGTCAAATCCTTCGTACGTGAGGTTGGTAATTCACCATGCTCTACTTTTGCTTCTTTCTTTGGCTAAACAAATCCTTTTATATGAGTATTTGATGACTTGATAGGATCAACTTTTGTAAGAGGCAAAGTGAACCCTCCTAGTAGCTTATTGCATGCAAGTTACTTGGTAGAACTTTCTACACATACTGTAGCTTTAACATCTTTAGAGAAAGTAACATTTTCATCTTCCTTCCCTCTTGATAAATCGATCTTAGTTGATTCACCATTCTTTTTAATGTAGTACTTAGTATCAGTAATATGTGCCACAACTTCAGTGAATGGTTTATCATCAGCATCTATTTTCTTCACCACGCCATTTCGATGAAATTTGAAACATTGATGCAGGGTTGATGGCACTACGCCATTATCATGGAGCTATGGTCTTCCTAGCAGAATATTGTAGGAGGTCTTGGCATCAATAACATGAAAAAGAGTAGCTGAAAGCATATCTTCAATTAATATATCCAATCGAAGAGTACCACTATCTCGTTGCCCCCTTGATTGAAGCCTTGTATTATAAGGCGACTTTGGGACAACTCATCCATAGAAATGCCCAACTCTCTTAATGTTCGTAGAGGTAAGATATTTACTGCCGATCCTCTGTCTAACAGTATCTTATTCACCCTCTATTCTTGCACCTAACTAGCTATAAATAATGGTCTGTTGTGAGGGGTTGAGCCAAGCAGCAAATCATCGTCAGTAAATGTGATCTCAGCTATATAGCTACTAAGCTCTGCTAAAGCTTCAATTCTCTCCAGGTCTCCTTCATTTATACACTCATCATTGTCTTCTTTGCTTTTCTCATCATGTATGGCATAGCATAAAATAATGTTGAACTTTTTAGCAAGTTCCCTTAGTTTGAAATCTTTTAGTGTGAGAGGTGCCGAAAATTTCTTCCAAAAAGAATCATCTACTATTGATGCAGATTTGGTCTTCTTACTTTTGACCTTCTTCATATTTTTCTTTGTGAATTTGCTTCTGACCAGTGAAGCTCAACCTCTTAAGGCTTTGGTACGTTTCTTTCTTCTTGTTACAAGCGTCTAGCCTTCATCTTCGCCATGGATAGAAGGTTCTTCAACTTCTTGTTGATATGCTTTAGTAGGAAGGACTTGTCTGTCAACTTCAACCTTGACAGGATCAAAACTTCCAAACTTAACCTCCGAGATAACGAGTTCGGTGGGAGGGATGACAACAGTTGTTAAATTTGCAGATACCTTGTCTTATTCAAGGACTACATGTCCTTCATGGACCAACTGCATGATCTTGTCCTTAAATACAAAACATTTCTCAATTGGATGACTAATCAATCGATGGTACTTGCAGTAGTTAGGATCATTTATTCGTCCAACTTCATTCGAATGCTTTGCCTCCAGCAACTCTATAGCTTTAGCAGCTAATAATTCATCAAACATTGAAGAAATATCAAAGTCGAGAAAAGGATATTCCTTAGACTGCCTTTCTTCTAAGGTTACCTTTTTCCTTTCTTGCGGAGGATCCATCTTCTTAGTTACCTTTTGAGTTACCTTTGAAGAAATTTTTATTGGAGCCGCGACTGTGGCCATGGATTCCTTTGCTTCAGTTTTAGAAAAAGATTTGTTCCCTTTTCTAAAATCTTATTTTTCTTTACCTTTGTTGGGGTCTTGAACAGGTGCCTTACCCCCATGTGTAACTATGCTTAATTCCATATCATGAGTACGGGTCGCCAATTCTTCAAAAGTTTTCAGCTAGATCCCTTTAAGGATATACTGGAGTCCCCAGTGTATGCCTTGAATGCACATCTCAATTGCAGATGATTCACTTAGACGATCTCTACAATTGAGGTTCAAATTCCTCCATCTGTTGATATAGTCCACCACTGGTTCATTTTTCCATTGACGAGAGTTGGTGAGCTCTACCACACTGACGATTCTACGAGTGCTATAGAATCTGTTGAGAAACTCTTGTTCGAGTTGCTCCTAACTGTTGATGGAACCAGGTGCCAGATCGGTGTACCAATCAACTGCATTTCCTTTGAAGGATCGTACAAATTGCTTCACTAGTAGATCCCCATAAGTTCTAGCATTGTTGCACGTCTTGATTAAGTAAGCCATGTGCTGTTTGGGATTTCCTTTGCCATCAAATTGTTGAAATTTTAGTGGCTGATATCCAGTTGGCATTCTCATATCATCAATTCTTTGCGAATAAGGCTTTGCATAAGTGAAGGTGGATTTTCTACCTCCTTCATACTTGCCCTTAATCGTACCCATGATGAAGTCTTTGAGCTGTTCCACAGGAATCATACCCTTGGAGGATATTTGAATATCTTGTGATTTCTTGGAAGTTTCCACTTCCTCTTGCACTTCAGATCTCTTTAGAAGAATTTGACTTGTTTCACCAGTCTTCTCAAAGCAATTGATAAGATGCGCGATGGTAAGATCTTGCTCGTGGAAGCGTTTGGCGAGCCCCTCCACCAATTTTGTTAGGTGCGCGAGTTGCTCTTCCAGATTTTGTGTGCCCGTCATCATAACCGGTACCACAGAAGAAGCGGTAGAATCTTCATTGAATGAAACTTTTGATTTGAGGTCCCCATGGGGGAATTGAGGCGCAAAGCCAGTGCTTGAACTTTGGTAAGCTTGTTTGGGGATGTTGGTCTTCTCCAATGAAGGTGACATCTTGCGCATTGTAGAAGCAGCATCTTGCTTTAACTTTGTAGTTGCAGGCGCTGAGACAATGTTGAAGTTTTGAGCCTCGCTTTGTGAAAGAGCTCGAGTCTTACTTCTTGTCAGCATGCCTTAGCTTGAAACTTGTAGAGCCTTGCCAACAGTTGTAGCAGCCTCCATGATATCAGCAACCTTTGAACGAGCAGATGTAGTTTTGCTATTCTTTGGGGCCATTGAGTTAATTTGTGCTTGTACTTGAACTTGGAATTGATTTGAAAAGAAGAGATGAGAGGTAGAGATTGTCCCACTGGGCGTGCCAGAAATTTGTAGACAATAAATTTCAAGTCTGCAAATAAGACAAGAAAAATATCGAAACTTACAAAATGTTTAGTAAATATGAAAAGTGATTACAAATCTCCGAAGAAGTCCTAAATTGCAGGATAAGTCATTCGATTCTTCTCTTTTTGAAAAACGTTGATTCGAAGGTTGAAGAGCTTGATCTCGGATCGAACGAGATTTGATGATGAACACTTGATTGCCAAGCCTTCGAGACTTGTTTGATGTGGGGTAAGATGAATGCCTTGAAATTTGAAGAAGATTCTAAACCTTAATTTGATGACGATTCTGAACCTTGAATTTGGTAACGATTCTGAACCTTGAATTTGATGAAGCTTGAATGCTTGAGTTTGGTAAAACTTGATATGCCTCTTGTTTATTGAAGCTTGAGCTTGAGGATTTGGGGGTCCCTTGAACCATTGAGGGAAAACCCTATTTATAGGCTAAAAATCCTTTGACTTTAGCATAAATAGTCGATATGGGATTTTGAAGGAGCCTTCCAACAAACCCTAATGGATTTGGGTTTAAGATGACCTGGGCTTAATTTATGTTTTAGCTCAATCTCATTTAATCCACATTATATTTGGGTTATGAGATTTTCAAAAGTCCAATTTTAGGGCCTAGTCCAATTTCATTTAATCCATAATATATTGGATTTAATGTAAAATGAACCATTAACAATAGCCCAATTTCAATAGTCCAATTTTATAATCCATTTGATTTAATGGACTTTTAATGATAGCCAAATTATATTAATTAATTCAAGAATAATTTTATTTATTCATGAATTAATTTTAATTAATCAAGACTAAAATATATAATTTTCTTTTAATCTTGAAAATATATTTTATCCCAAAATTCTTTCTCTACAGCTGTGCCTCTTTTTGTTCTATAATCGGGTCTGAAGAAGTTGATTTCGAAGATAACTTCTCCTCGAGTTCCAACCTTATTAAACCTTTAGTAAAAGTACTTTGATCATCCTCCATGTATCTAGCATTAATACTTACTAGTACTTTTTGCTCCTTGGGATGATAAAAGTAACCTCCTTTTGTCCCTCTTGGATATTCAACAAAGTAGCATAATTCTAAACTTGGTTCTAACTTGTCTCACTTGATCAGTATATAAGATGGACAACCCTATATTCTAAGATGATTTAGACTTGGCTTACGCCAAATCCACATCTTATAGGATGTTCTAGGTACTGACTTGGAAGGCACCAAGTTCAGAATGTATGCCACTGTTTCCAAGGCATATCCCTAAAAAAAGGCTGGAATAGTAGCATGAGACATCAAACTTTGGACCATTTCCATTAATGTTTTGTTCCTTCTCTCAACTATTCTATTCTGCTGGGGTGTACTTGAAGGATTGAACATATTTACAGAGCATGCTTCAATGGACGAAAATAGAGAAAATGAACATTTAACAGAGTAGTGGTACAGCATGGTGGCTTGAATACATACCTCTTGGAGCTTTAAAACTTGAAGAACGTTGAAGAATTGCTTGAAGCACAGAAACAGCTTCTTCTTCCGTCCATGAACACCAGTGCACTACATCCTTTCTTCCTCTGGTGAATGCTTGCTTTCCAATTCACGGAATATGACTCAACCTAATTTACCAGTCGATGAGCTCACATTTGGAAGAGAAAAGCCTCTCAATTTTTTTTTCACCGACTCACTGGCCATCCGTCTTCAAGGCATGGCTTCTTCTGTTATAGAAAACAAAAGCCACATGCTAGAAAACCAAAAGCCACACAAGAAGGAGAAAGAGAGCCAAGAGTCTCTGGAAAATATATTTTATTTTTTTCCTTTTCCTTTATTTTATTTTTTCACACAGAAAGCCAATAGTCATGAAACTAAAAATAATTATTTTGATAAAAATAATATTCCCGGGATTTAATACCCGAATATTATTTACAAGATAATTTTTGGCTTCACCCTAAACTCTTCTAAACTGTGTCCGGAAAAATCCTATGGTCTAGGCTATTGGGCCAAAATAATATTTATTATTTTTCTTGGACCCGAAAAGTCCAAAATAATAAACATTAAATATTTTCCTTGAGATTAAATAAATAGCTCAATAAATAATTAATGAACCCAAATGAACTAAAAAATAATTAAACTTTAATTATTTATTTCTTGGTATTTAATTAAATAAATAACCCAATAAATAATTAAGTAATAATTATTTTCCTCTAGTTTAAGTCCCAGTTAATTTTCTAATTATTCAAACTGGACTTCGGTCCTGAACAATTAATTAACCGATTAAACTAGAAAATAAATTACTCTCCATTTATTTTATTCCAGTCTAATAATAAATTAAACTTCCCGAATAAAATAAAACCCTCTCAACTGAGATCATTTTCTCAACCTAAAAATTAATTAGGACTTACGGGCTATTTCGAGGACCAAAAAGACACATCGTCTTGGCTACTAAAATGACCAAAATACTCCTACTATATAAATAGATATATTTTTCATTTTAAATATTTCATAATATCATCATAAAGAAATATTGATCCCAAAGACAATGCTGCATTAGCAAAGTCTTCGATCTACATGTGAAATGATTAAAATCTCCCTATATACATCGCCGTACATTTAGAGAGGAAGAAGTGTACTAACCCCTCTCTAAAAGACATCTACCATCCTTAGGCTTCTAGTCCAATGATCCACGACTTCCTGGAGTGTTTCCGCTTTCCAAGGGAGCTACCTTTAAGCAAACATCCAAGTTACGTTTCCTAGGGCCCTGGATATTTAGATCATCCGAACAACCACAAGGAGTGATATAGTATAGAAACTATCTTGTGCAAGTTTGTCTTAACTAACTAGTCACACATACCCAACATACAAGTGTATTGGCCCTCCGATAGAACTTCAACTATAGCATATCAAAACATATGCTTCCAGTTTCGCCAGACCACTAACTCATACTCAAGTCATAGAGTACTAGTCCACGCTATAGCGATAATAGTCTAGGTTTCTACCATATAGTACTTTTTAGAAACCCATACTATAGGTCCTGTTCTACGTATTTAAAATACGCTTATGTCATGAAGTGAGTAGACTACTCACTGGCTAAAGGTAAGCTATTCCCCATTTGGAATTTATAACATAATAACTTAAACATGATGAGATTCTCATTTTCATCAATCGGTTAAGAACAACTGTTTATCTGTTTAAATAACCCATGATCCATACCTTACTGTGAAAGACTTCCATTCACATAGATCGCTTATTCAAACACAATGGGTCTGTTCCAAACGAAAATGTACACAAATAAAGAAAATTATTTCACAAATAATTCTTGAAAATAAATTATTTTATTAACATATTCAATATTTTTATCAGAAAACTAGATTAAGAGGGCACATATTCCAATAGTACCTGACACAGAGAGTTGGAATACTATCCCACGATGAACCATATAATCCTTGAACTCACCAAGGAGGTACTCTCTACCACGATTCGATCATAAGGTTTTGATTAGTTTACCTGTCCGACGCTCCATTTCAATCTTAAACTCTTTGAACTTATCGAAAGAGTCAGACTTGCACCACATTAGGTAGACATAACCAAACCTTATATAATCATTCGTGAAAGTGATGAAGTACTCAAACCCCCCTCTAACTTATGTAGACAAAGAACCACACACATTAGTATGAATAAGGCCCAATATCTCCTTGGCTCATCAGCCTTTTGGGTGAATGACCTTTTGGTCATTTTTCTCATAAGGCAGGATTCACACTAAGGCCAACTTTCCAATTTTAATGAGCCCAAGAGCCCATCATGGATTAACTTCTAAATCTTGATTGAGTTAATATGACCCAACCTTAGATGCCAAAGATATGAGTCATTAACATTGGTCTTTCTCTTCTTATTTAAAGGTTCAGGTTGAGTATTATTTATTTGATTGTTTGTAGGATTTAAAAAGAATAAGTTTCCATACATGTGCCTATACATAAAACTTCTCCATTTCTATTGATAGTAATACCAAAATGGAAAGAAATAGAATATCCATGATTTATTAGCTTTGCAACTGAAATTAAATTCTGTCTAAAACTGGGTACATATAAAATATCTTTTAGTATACTTACTTTATTACAATAAAAAATAAGATCCAACTCTCCCACTACAAGAACCCATATTCGTGCTCCATTTCTTACTCGTAGTCCATACTCGCCCTTCTGGAGTCTTCTTATCTCCCTAAACCCCTTAATGGAATTACAAATATGATCAGTGGCACCAGAATCAACCATCCAAGTGGAAGTTGATCCAACTATTGAAATTGACTCTAGATAGAGAACAATACTTGTAGGGTTTTTCTTGACCTGAAGTTTTGGACACTCCTTTTTCCAATGTCCTTTCTGCCCGCACTTGAAGCATTTGCCTTTGGGCTTGTTGGGCTGGGCCATTGAGTTTTCCTTCTTCTTCTTGAACTTCCTGGGCTTGGGCCCAATTCTGGAAGAAAAAATTCTAGCAATCATAGCCTTATACTGTGGCTTTATGACATTTTCTGCTACCTGGAGCTCTTTCATTAACTCAGTTAAACTCATGTTGAACTTATTCATGTTATAATTTAACTTGAATTAAGTAAAAGAGCCTGGAAGAGATTCGGGAACCATGTCCACTTAGCTCTCGGGGTCAATTACAGCCCCTAAGACTTTTGTTTCCTCGAAAGTAGTAATCATCTTAAACATATGCTCTCTGACTGATGCTCCCTCAGCCATCTTAATGTTGATGATCATCCTAAGAGCCTCCTGCCTTTCGGGTTGGCTCTTATCTGCGAATATCGTGGCTAATGAATGGCTAATGTCGTACGCAATGGCCATGTGCTCGTGTTTAGACTGGAGTACATTAGACATGGAAGCTAATATGTAGCATCGAGCTATCTCGTTGGCCTTCTTCCATACTTTCTCAACCTCTCGCTCCTCAGCGATGGAACTCTCCCCAATAACAGGGTAGGTATCAAAGAGGACATACTTATACTCCTCAGTAGTGAGTGTCTTTTTTCATTCCACATATTTGGATCCGTTAGCTTATTCTCAAGGAGAATAATTGCCAAATGACTAAAAGAACCTCCACCAACTATTTTTGAAAAATCAAAAAATAAAAGAAAACTAAGTTTGTGAAAAACAAAATAATTTGTGACTTTATCCTCATATTAAATTCGATAATAGTTAACCCTATCACTATTATCTTTAATATGATTAACATAGCTTCTAGGGAAGATTAACAGTTTTTCTAAGTTAAGTGTATTAATTATCACAAATTAATTTTCCTTCTAGGTAATGATCTAGAAGATAACTCCATCGTGGGATGACTGTTTTTTCTCATTTCTTATGAATATTCTTCGTACTATAACCTCCAATGTGGGCTGATCGATCATAACACGTGTCCCGAGTTATTAATTATATATATCCATTAGTTCTAGATTCTTATGGTATCCCCATCCTATATGGGTTTACTCTCAGGATGACACGAGGGGACCCACGATCTCTAACGAGGATCGTGTTGGAAGCCGTGGGACCGTTAAAATCCCTCTCCCACTTAGTATTTTAAAATAAGAATTTTTCTTAGAAAATATCTTTTGAAAATTTCAATTAAGTTTTCTTTTAACTCAAAAATAAAATATCTAAATCCATAAAAATTTCTATGTCAAGGTTTATACCCTTTGAGAAATTTTTTCATGGATTAATTTAATTTAAGTTAATAAACTTAATAATTTCAAAAATTTCTAATAAAATTTTCGAGAGATTTTGATCTCAAGTTTAATTTGATAAAAATAATTTTTCTTGTTAAAATTCAATCAAAATGGTTTTCTATTTTAATTCACAAAAATATCTAAATCTAAAATATTTTCTATGTCAAGGATAAAATCCTTTAAGAAAATAACAAAGAATTAATTTTTATTCGAATTAAAATTAACCATTTAATTTAAGAAAAATGTTTTTCTTTGTCAAAAATTTCCAAAGACTTTGGTTTTTGAGAAAATGCACAGATAGGGTACAAAAAGAAATAAGCATGTTAGAAAACTGTAGACGTTTTCATACTTTTCTATTCTTTTAACCTAAGTGTCCAAAAAATAGAATTAAATATATTAATTAATTAATGATCTTATTTAATCATAAATTTCCTTTACTATTATTTTTCATGCAAAATATTCAAAGAATATCAACTATTGTAATAAAAATAACTTCGCCTGGTATGGGAGCAAAAATTATATATATTTTTTAATATTAGATCCAGTGCCCCCGCCACACTAGATCATGGCCTATGAGAAAACCCATGGGCCGAGACCCGAGCGGGTGCCTGCGACCCACTCACTGTCACGATCAAAATCGCTGATCGCGGCAGCTTCAATTTGCATTGGCTTTCTTGCGAAAGAAGGCTTCCTCGCGTGACGCAAGGAAGCTGAGGCTTTAGCGAGGAAGCTTTGCTCCTCTCACATCCGCATGCGGCTCGGCTTGGCTTGGTCATTCTTATGCAAGTTTTTTCTTTGCGTTTTAGACGCTACTGGATGTGATTTTTTACATAGATTTCAATCAAAACTCATCCAAACAACCACTTATGCTCTTAAAAACATTGGGCTTACACAATATCTATGAAAGCAATCAAAATACAGTATTCCTAAACTTCCATTAGCGAAGCTTTCGGTAAAACTACCCATACCAGAAAATACGAAGGATCACAGAAAACATCCAAAATAAATATTTTCTTATTTTTGTTAAGCCTAGCATGTTTCCTATATTTGCCAAATCATGGCTCTAATACCAATTGAAGGTTTAAAATGGCAAAATTAATCAAACCAAAAGCATGCTTACAAAACGAAAAATTTACTTTTGTGTTTGAATAATTCTTTTCGTACTGAAGAAGATGTCTATATAAGGATATTTGAAACTATTGGATAACGTCCTTGTAAACGTCAACTGTGTTTCATTCATGCGAAACTTTTAAACTTCTGAAATGGTCCCTTTTCCACTGTCGATAAAGGTAAGCTTTTTAGGACCGGACCGGACCGGTCAGTCAAACCGTGAACCAGTCCCCCGACCGGTCTAGTTCGATCGTACAAGCCGAAAAGTTCAAAAACTGCACTGGATAATGCAAGCCGGATTGGACTAGTCGGTTGGACTGGTTGAATCGTGAATCGACCGGTTCAATATTAAACCGGGCGATCTCTTCTTAAAAAAAAAAGTTCAGATCTTGTAATTCAATCAAATTTGGAGCAAGATTATGCAATTTAATAAATTTTGAGGCTTTTGAGTTAAAAAAAAAAATACAATCGTTGACCACAACACCCCCAAATCAGCAATCCAATTAGCAATTTCTTCTTTCTGTTTCCATTTTTCCTTTCCTCCACACTGACACAGCTCCGACGTCCCAAATCGGCACTGCCTCTGAACCGACTGTCCCAAATCGGCACTGCCTCTGCATTGATGTCAAGACTCAAGAGACAAAAGGTATGTTTTGTAACTTTTGTCTATGAAATTAAAACTAGCCGCAAAGGCTTCTGTTGCTACGTGTGTTTTCTTGAGCTATGACTGGAAATTTCTGCTTGATTTGCTTCTAAGTTCTAACAATTTGAATGGCATAACCGAATGGCTCCCCAAGCTCCTGCATCCCCTCTTGTTTCTTGCTTTTCTGCATTCAATTATGTGTTTGTGTGGTGCTACTATGACTGACATTTCTTGTTTGGACGAGAAGGAGTGTTACCTGGCATTTCTTGACTGGCATTTCTTGTTTGCTATGACTGGTATTGCTATGTGTTACTCTCCATAAGAGAGCTATTCCCATAGTTCTAGAACTAAATAGTTTCCTCTGCAACTTATTTGTCATATGAAATGTTGATATCTACACCAACATTACGGTTCAATAGTTTCCTCTACTACTTATTCTCTTAGTACTTTTGAGTTTAAACCTCACTATTGGAGATAGAAGGCATTATTGATGAATTCTTAACTGTGTTGTAGGAGATAAAAGCAATGACAGACGCCTGGGCTATTCCTTTTGAGTATGGTTAAATGCTTTCTTAAATTGTGCCACAATACGTGAACATTCAAGATGGGATGGAGGGAGTATTTGTGCTAAAAGTGTAGGATAGATGTTGAATTAGGAGAAAGAGAGAGGGGGGGGGGGGGAGGAAGGAAGGAAAGGAGAGTATTTGGAGGAACAGGAGATGATTGAATGTTTTTGTGTTTGGATTGCTAATAGAAAGAAATGAAAGAGAAGGGAAAGATAAAGGATTCACTTACATCATCATCCATTCCTTTTAAGAGAGTATAGACATTTTAAATGAGGGTATTTTTTCACTGTAAAAATGTCCATTAAAGCTAGTCTCTTTTTCCTCTATTTCCATCTACTTTTGGACAGAAACCATGTCAAGTTTTTAAACTAATGCAAATCCCTCCACTACCCTCTCTTTCCTTCTCTTCCCTTTTAGAAAATATAATCCAAACACCTAAAACTTCCCCCTCCTCTCTTCTTCCTTCCATTCCTTCTAATTCCTTCAATTTAGACAGAATATGTTGCTGTAGAAAAGAACAAGAACAGTTGGAATGCTAAAATGAACACTACGGACTCAGAAAAAGCAAGTAACTCTGCAGATATCCTCTAAAGCGATTGAGATCTGTTCTATAATTCTAGTAACTGCATGCAGTAATTAATTTCTCATGATTTAGTTAGCAAATGTGTTTTTCCAAGATTCAACAGAAGGTGATTGTTGCTTCTCATAAATTGCCTACAACAATTTTATAGTGGTTTTGCGTCAACATTGGGCAAAAGGTCTGACAGGCAAAAAACCTTGGAAAATGCATGCTTAGTTGCATAATAATATATCAAATCACTAATGTATTGTTGTTCTATAACTTGCACTTGAAATGTTGGGAAGTCAATAGTGTGAAAAGCCTAGTTTTCTTTTTCTATACATCAACATCTCTATAGCTGTATTATGTATTAAAAGGATTTTGACAGTCAAGAAGATGCAATATTCTCAATGTGTTTGATTTCCAGGGTTATGTGCAAACAATGAAGTTGACTGGAGTTTTGAGCATAACAGTGATTGAACTAGCATATTCTCAATGTGTTTGAACTAGCATTTTAACAGTGAAGTTGACTGGAGTTTTGTGCATAACAGTGAAGTTATAAAATTTTCAATAACAGTGATATTCCTATTCCACATGAACTGTTATTCAAAACAGTGATATAGGGCCAGGGTATTTTCCAGGATAAAGGAATAAAGGAATTGAAAATGTTATTCAATGAACTATTATCCATGAACTGTTATTCAAAATAGTGTTATTGAAAAATTTTAAACTCTGTTTTCATGAAATTTCCAAGGTACTTTCCAGGATAAAGGAATTGAAAGTTCAAAAACAGTGATTGAATTAATGGAAACAGGGTTTGATTATAGGAATAGCTGAAGTTTTTGAAATATGCATAACAGTGATATTCAAAACCAAGTGCATCAAATAGCTGAGTTTTGTTTCTTTTGCAGGATTGAATTAATGTAAATGGATTCTTCAAAAAGTAGTTCAACTTCTCAATTAGCTGCTCCATTAGATAACAGTTCATGTGGGAGAAGTAAATCTGACATTACTTGGAATTATGTAACTCAAAAGGTCATTGAGGGAAAGAATGTTTTGACTTGTTTGTATTGTGGTTTTATTGGGAAAGGTGGTGGAATATATAGAATGACACAACATTTAGCTGGAAAAAAAGGACAAGTTAGGCCTTGCCCACGTGTTCCACATGATGTGAAATTTCAAATGAAAAATTCTCTTGAAGACATTGTTAGAAAAAAAAAAAAAAGAGAGATTCAAGAAAACTTTGATTCTAAAAATCCTTATGGACCTAGTGTAGCAAACTTTGAAGGTGATGAAGATGTTCAAGAAATACCTCATCCCAATGATACTAGACCTCGTGACCACTTGAAACTTAATACATCTCAAAAAGGAAAATGAAGGAATTTAGGATAGATAAATGATTATTTTGCACCAAGAACAACTTTTGGCTCTCAACCAACTTTAAAAAGTGTGCTTACAAATAAAGAGGTGGTACATAGATCACATATGGAAGTTACAAAATTTTTCTATGATGCTTGTTTGCCCATTAATGCTATGAATTCTATCTACTTCCAACGGATGTTTGATGTTGCATGTGCTATAGGGCCAGGGTTTAAAGTTCCCTCTTATCATCAATTGTGAGTTTCTTTGTTGAATGATGCAAAAAAAGAAGTGCAGTTATTTGTTGATTCTATGAAAAAGGAGTGGGAAAAACTTAGTTGCACTATAATGGGTGATGGTTGGACTGATAATAGACAAAGGACATTAATTAACTTTCTGGTTTACTGTCCTCGTGGAACTGTTTTCTTAAAATCTGTTAATGCCTCTGATGTTGTGAAAAATGTACAAACTTTGTTTGAGTTATTTAAAGAAGTTATTGAATGGGTTGGTCCAACTAATGTTGTTCATATGATGACTAACAATGGGGCAAATTATGCGGCTGCTGAAAAATTGGTTAATAATGCTTATCCATCAATCAGTTGGTCTCCATGTGCTGTTCATTGCTTGAATCTAGTGTTGCAGGATGTTAGTAAATTGAGTCATGTATAAATTCTTGCTGAGAAGGGTTTTGCAATTACTAAATTTGTGTATAATTATGGTTTTTGGTTGAGTTGGTTGCGAAAAAGAAAAGATTGGACTGAAATCATTCGTCCAGGTGCTACTAGGTTTGCTACCACTTTTATTGCTCTTAATAATGTCTATCAACATATGCATGACTTGAGGGCTTTGGTGACTTGTAAGGAGTTTTGTGATTCTAAGCTTTATAGAGAAAATAAGACAAAGGAAGTGGTTGCAATCATTTTGGATAACAAGTTTTGGAATGATTGCTATGTTATTGTTAAAGTAGTAGAGCCTTTGATGCGTTTGTTGCGTATTGTGGATGGTGATAAAAAGCCATCTTTAGGTTATGTATTTGATGGCATGCATAGGGCACGTAAGGCAATCAAAATGCAATCAAAGGAAAAGATATTACAAGGTGTATACTGATATCATTAAAAGAAGATGGGATATGCATTTGAAGAAAAGTATACATGTTGTTGCATATTGGTTGAACCCTGCCTTTCAATATGACCGAGAAAGCTTTTGTGATAAACCTTATATCATGGATGGTCTTATTGAGGTTGTTACTAAAAAGACTAAGGAGGGTTGGAGTAAGATACTATAAGAGAGTATTCCATTCAGAGACCAATTAAATAGTTTTGGTTCTGATGCTGCAAAAGAGACATACAAAACTTTTCCACCTGGTAATATTATTTCTTTCACTTTTATTTTTTATGTTAGTTATTAAATTGTTATTATATCATTTTATTTCATTATTGTTAATTTAATTATTAATTTAATTTCTTTTTAATAGATGAGTGGTGGAAAATGTTTGGTTATAGAGTACCAAATTTAAGGAAGTTGGCAATTCGTATTTTATGGCAAACAAGTAGTTCATCTATATGTGAAAGAAATTGGAATGTGTTTGAAAGGATACACACTAAAAAGAGAAAAAGATTGGAACATCAAAGATTTAGTGACCTTGTCTTTGTTCATTACAACTTGAAGTTGAAAAATAGGTAAATTTCTTTTCTGAAAATATTGATTATTCTTTTGAATGTTTATTTGATACAAGTATAACATATAACTTATGATATGATAATATGTTGTTGTCTAAGGAGAAGAGTTTTGATCCAATTGATTATGAAAGTATAGATACTACTGACTATTGTATTTTTGAAGATGTGGAGGATGAGCCTTCAAGTAACATTGTTGAAGAAGTAGAGCAAATATTGTATGAAGAGCTTGAGGAACCAAGGTTACAAAGGCAACGTCGTCATGGAAGAGAAAGTTAGTCTTTCTTTTTTTTTTTCTAATATTGATCAAAATTACTTATAATATACTAGTATTATATTTTTGACTCTTATATATCTACTTAAATTGTTTGTAAATGACAATGATGGTGATGATTTTGTGGTGAAAGATATTGGTAATGACATTGATCTTTCAAAAATGGATCAATTTGCATTTGAGTCACAACTATTTGATATTGATGTTGGAGTTGCAAACACAAGTGGGGCATCCAACAACGAGAATTTTGATCATGAAAGTTAGCCCAGAGGAATTTGAAGATTTGTACCTTTTAAGTTTTAAGTAATAACTTAATATGGATTTGAAATTGTGTTTGTAATAAATTAAGAATGGCTACTACTTTTAATTTTATTATATGTTAGATTGTTAGTTATAAACTTATAAATTAAGAATGACTATTTTTAATCATGTATTTGAATGTTTATATCTTTATATACTTAAATTACACTAAATTATTGATTAATTTTATTTTTAAAATAAATATATTTTTAATTTTTAAATTATAATATTATCGGTTTAATTACGGTCTAATTACGGTTAGACCATTAAATCGTGAACTAGTAAATTTTTCGGTTTGATGACCGGTCCAGTTCTAAAAACATTGGGTGAAAGTTCAAAGATGTGAGTTTGCAATCCTTTTAGCTTCTATGAATGCTTCACAGACTTAGTCTCTGTAAAGCTATCAAAAATGAGTTGTTTCGTATGTGAAGTCCAAAAAAATGAAAAGCCACCATCACTTTGCATGATTTCCTTTTCATTTTGTTCCTCCACCGAGAGAGAGTAGCCAACTGTATGAAAGCAGAAAACAACCATACTTTCTATTATCCTTCATGCAAAACAATACGGGATCCATCCCATGTTTTTTTTTAATTTTATGTAATTAATTAATTAATTAATTAATTATTTTTAATTTTATTTTACCCTTGATCTTATTCATTGAGGTAGATAAAATTATTTACTCTTAGGCTTGAACATCCATAAATAATAAATCTTAATTATTTTTTTTCTCACCTCCATTAAACAGCCCAATAAATAATTAACAAGCCCAAATAGACCAAAATAAAATATCATGCATTTTATCTACTTTATATCTAGATTAATTTTCTACTTATTCAATTTGGGCCTTGGATCTTAAATAATTAATTAACCAATTAAGTTAGATAAAATATATACTCTATCTCTCGCCTTTTATTTTATTTGAATCTAATAATAAATTAGACTACTTAAATAAAATAAAATAAAACCCATAATTATCAAGACAAATTCCTTAACCTAAATCTGCCGGGATTTAAGGGCCATTCCAGGGACCAAAAAACACATCGCCTTGGCTACTAAAATGACCAAAATACCTCTATTATATAAATAGCTATATTTTGTATTTTAAATATTTCCTAATATCACCATAAGAAAATATTGACCCCAAGGATAATGGTGCGTTAATAAAGTTTTCGCCTACATGTGTAATGACTAAAATACCCCTCTACGTATCGCCGTGCATTTAGAGAGGAAGAGTATACTAACATCTCTCTAATAGACATCTACCATCCTTAAACCTCTAATCCAATGATCTACGACTCCTGGAATGTGTTCCACTTTCCAAAAGAGTTACCCTAAAGTAAACATCCAAGTTATGTTACTCAGGACCTTGGATAATTAGATCATTTGAACAGTCACAAGGGCGATATAGCGCAGAAGTTATCTTGTACAAGCTTGTCTTAACTAACTAGTCGCATATACCCAACATACAAGTATATCGATTTTACGAAAGAGCCTCAACTACAACATATCAAAGTATATGCTTCTAGCTTTGTCAGACCACCAACTCATACTCAAATAGTAGAATATTAGTCCACATTGTAATAGTAATAGTCTGGATTTCTTATAAATAGTACTTTTAGAAATTACTATTACAAGTCATGTTCTACGTATTCAAAATACGCTCATTCTATGAAGTGGGTGGACTATTCACTGGCTAAAGGTAAACCATTCCCTATTTGAAATTCATAACACAATAACCTAAATATGATGAGATTTCCATTCTCATCAATCGGTTGAGAACAAACATTTATGTGTTAGGTAACCCGTGATCCATACTTTACTATGAAAGATCACCATTCACATGGATCAATACTTAAACATAATGGGTCATTTCTAAACGAAAATCGTGTACAAATAAAATATAAATTCACAAACAAATTTTGAGAATAAATTCTTTTATTAATAAATTTGATAATTACATCAGATAAAATTAGTCTAGAGGGTATATATTCCAACAACTACCTGGGAGCGAACTCAGCGTACCGGTAAAGCTTCCGCCTTTAGGCATGCTTTTTGGTCTAATTTTTCTTTCTATAGTTTAAGATAAGAGGAACCATTTTCTATAGGGAAAAACTAAAAATGATTGCGGTAATATTGTAAATTTGCACCTACTTCCACTTATCAAAGTTGGAAAAAAAAAAAAACAATTTTGATACTTGAGAAAAGATTCTTTCGATTTGTGCTTTAGATCGATATTATTTCTTAGGTCTAGTGGCGCTTTTGAATTTGAATTAATATATTATACAAACCCATATAATACACAGAGAATCAAACTAGTATATCACTAGAAGTTAAAAACATTAAAATATGATAAAGAGTAAGAACAATGAATTGTATATTTCAATACAATACTTAGATATTATCGAGGACTTAAAATAATAAAATAATATGAATTAAACCTTTCATATATACACACATAAAAATATATAAAAATACACAAATGATACGTGAGCGCGCACACAATTAAGTTATTTGATTTAAATATATTTAGATTAAGATTATTACTGATTTTTTTAAAAAAAATATAACTATAATTTTAAATCTTATAAAATATTTATGAACTTAAAGATCAATTCTATAATTTATTTATGATGAATAATAAAATTGTCAATATTTTATAAATAAAATCTATTTATATTAAATTAATAATTTTGTCAAGAAATAAATTAATAATTTTTTAAAAACCTCTCAAAACATTGGGGGGGGGGGGGGAGAGGGAAAGAGGGAAAACTAGGCGGAAAGAATACTAGTACCAAAGGATTTATTGCAAATTATTTGTTCGGGGAGTGGAACGCCTTAGTCTCTTAACTTTAAAATAAAAATGTAGTTTATTCCCAACTATTGAATGGGTCCCCCCTTCCCCCCCCCCTCCCTTATTTCTTAAGACAAAAATGCCCCTCTTTTTCCTTTATTCTTTTAATAACCAGGATCCATTCAAATTTTTTTCCTTTTCATATATATATATATATATATATATATGTGTGTGTGTTTACTATTACTACCATTTTTTTTAAGATTAACTAATCCTAACCTGTTTATTTAAAGATGAACTTTCAAAGACATTATAGACCATGTCAAGCGTCCAATATTGAAATTAACATACATCATAAATTACTAAGAATGAGAAAATAAAATAAAATAAAATTGTCATCATTTTATTTGTTGCAACTTAGGATTAGTTGAATAAAAGTTGGCAACCATATAATGTGTTTATTTTTTCACACATAAAAAATAAATCAAGGTATGGGAAGAAAATAACTAGTATTAAAAAAAAAGAATCTAAAAAAAAAAAAAAAGTAGACAAGTCAACATAGTTATTTCTAAGGAGTTTAATGAGAAGAAATTTTAAAAGCAAAAATAGAAAAAGGAAAAAAAAATGTTTATGCTTGTGAGAATTATTGTAAAATAATGCTTTATTGCTTCTATACCAATGATCCCATGCCTTAGTTCTGTTTCCTAAGACAGAGACCAGACATAAATAAAAATTTGTAATTAGCGTCATAAAATTGTCACATCTTGAATAGCAGCACTTCATTATCATTAAAAGCAAAATGCATTGGAGTTGTGTAGCTCAATAATAGAAGGGTGAGAATAATAAAAGGAGAGAGAATAATAGGAAAGAGAAGAACCTTAAATTATTGTCGTCCCATAAAGACAATTTGCAACTTCCCTCCAACCATGCAAGATTGCATTTTTTTGTCTTCGTCCTAATAACTTGCTATATGAAGTGGTCATTGTTTACGACAACCAGAGGGCTTGTGACGTATTCTTGTATGTTTGTCTTTATTTTTTTGTATTTTATTATTTAAGATATAATTTTTATTCGTTATCTCTGACTCTTGCTGTATTTGTAATTTTTTTTATAAATATATTTCACTTACTTAGAAAAAAAAAAAAAAACTGGCTATATGAAGATAGATCCACTTGTTATTATTATTTTTTTTATTTTTGTGGGATTTCGAGCTTTCGTCCGACTAATCTTCATGAACCTGAAAGACTGTCGTGTAAATCTCCCAACTACTCGCGACGGGATTTGAATTGACAACCGTGACATCTCGAATGAAATGATCCCAAGTTACTTATTATTTGTTAATACAGCAAAAGAAATAAAATGAGGTATCTTCTCACACGATGCTTTTATAACTTTCTGGACTCAATGATTAACAAAACCAAAATGGAAACAATGACTTGTCCAAACTCTGTATAATAAACTGGACAAAGTGTCAGTATATAATTTAATTAAATATTTAAAATTAATTAATTAAATATATTTAATAATAATATTTAATAATTATTTAATTATTTTAATACTTTTAATAATAATTTTTAAATTTAATTAATTAAGATATATTAAAATTTTATAATTTTATTTTTCAGATTTAAATTTTATATTAAAATTCAATTTTTAAACTTCAAATTTTAATATTTAAATATTCAAACTTTAATATAAGAATTTAAACTAAGTAACATTTTGCTTACAGAAATTCCAGAGCAAACATGATTACGTGATTACATATAGACATGTCTTCCAATAATTACATATTCAATTTGAAAACTCGCAACTTAGATGAATTACACAGGAGTAGTCGCAAGCAAGGGTGGACCGCGGAACATATGTTGTAGCCACTATTGTAAGGGCACCAATTGAAGCCATTATAATGATAGTCTTAAGAATATTGTATACATGGAGTTTCGGCCCATCTGATTAATTAGGTACTAACATATTAATCGTGAAGTCGCATATTCGATTCTCGAAAAGAGAGTTCATTATCCTTCTAAGAAGCAAGTTAGGTTCAGTAAAATTTGTTTAAACTGAGTTTAATTTTGTAGGTTTTTTATCGACTAAAATTGGAGGTTGTGGACTTTTCTGATTTCAAAGAATGTTATGTACATGAAAAAGATAATAATCAAAACTTGGGTTGTACAAAAATAGCATTTCGAGAATGTCAAAATATTTTCTAGAATTAAATGATACCGTCCTTTGTTAAAGAGCGGCGTAAATCCAATTGTAGAAATTTGCAGTAGAAGAGAGCAAGTCTGTATATATATATAGTCGTCAAATAAAGGTTAAGAAATATTCAAACTAATGGAGTTTGTATGCAATCGTCTTGAGGTAGTTTTAACAAACAAAGCAATTTATGTAACGAGAAATTAGTCTATTTAATTATTAAATTATAATAAATATTTACAACTAAACGCATAATTTTTATTCGTGACTCCAAATACATAGCATAAGTGGGAATAGCATGTAAAACAGACTTTATGAATAACTTTACTCTTTCTAACCGCTCACTTTCTTTGGTATTTAGCTTTCTTACAAACCAAACCCCGTCTCCCCTACTAAATAAGGTAAACGCAAATACTTTCCCTGACCATCACCCACCCTCCACCCCATAGATTTGCCTCTCTATCTTTAGCCACATCTACAACCCTTCAGAAAAGAAGACGTAAGATGTCTGATAATTTGTCCTCAGTCTAGAAGTCCTCTCATATTTTTGAACCACATCTCTATAATAACTAGTCCCCATTCTCAATCTCATCTTACTAAATAGCAGACAATTATCTGTAAAGAAAAGGTGGGAAATAACAAGACCATTCCTACATCCTCACCTTGTTCCACTGCACTTTCTTTCAGAAGAAATTTAAAAAATAAGAAATTTGTCTAAATTTAGAGAATTATGTAAACTATAACTCCACTTCTAAGATATCTACTGACCTCTCGAGGTATTTATATTATTTGTTAGAGTACCTAAAAACAAAAAAAAGTAAATGTCAATCATTTACAATCTTTAAATAATTGATATGCTCTTATTTTATCAAAAGCAATACAAATAATAAAAATCATAATCAAAACCGATCGGTTAGATTATAAGCAGCTCAACTGCATGATTCCTTTGCTTGTTCAAAAAGATTTTGATGGCTTGCCATTGACGAGTACATATAAAGAAGCAGATGTAACACATTTCATACTAATTAAGCTGCACCCATTTCACTAGAACCCCAGCCAGTCTTATCATCCTCCAAAAAAAACACGGATACGACAACTTGCGCGGTCATTTGAATTCATATGAACGTTTGATACAATTATATGAATATTTTACACGGTGAATATTTCACACGACTACATGAATATCAAAATGACGTCATTCTACTAAAAAAAATTTTACACGTGACCACCTTTCGAACATTGAATTTTTAGCGTTTTCAATTTAAATCGTGAAATCACCGCGCAAGTTGCCCTACACAACTTGCACGGTCCCACATGCAAAAAAACACGGGAGATCTCTCTTCAATATTAAAAGAAGGGATATCTTTCAATCAATTAATAGGAAGATACGTTAATATTTTAATAGTTAATGGTTGTGATTAGATTTCATCTAGATTGTCCTTATCTTTTCCTATTTTTTCCCCCTATTTTTCCCTTCGCCATTAGTTTCACAATCCTGTTCAGTTTTGAAAAGAGGGGGAAAAATCTAAACTAAACTATTCAATGAAATAAGATGAGTTATGTAGAGGCAATTCAAACTATATAGAAGGTTTAAAGATACCAACATCGTTCTTCTATAAAAGAAAGGAGTTTAATAACCTTAATATTTAAAGAAATTTGAATAATAGGTGGTAGTTTTAAACTTCATAGGGAAGTATGGTTTAAACCTTATGGAAGTTATAGAAGAAAAATCCTATTGCTGATGAATTATGAATTATTTATGCTCGAATAGATTCTAAATGTTTCTTTTAAGTAGGATAATTTGATTTAATTTTTTCCCCCTCCTTTTGAATAGGAGTTAATTAGCAGAGAGTGGAGTGTAAAGGTAAGGAAAGAAAAAATGAATAGGAAGAGATAATAAGAATAATTCTAATAATTAATTACTAAAAATAGTAATATATCTTTCTATCTTTAAAAGATTAAAAAATATCTAATTTTGTTAACACTAGAAAGGAACCTTTCTCATAAAATTCCATTCTATTCTATCTTAAACCTGACTCAAAATGAACTGCAATATTGTACCCTTGACATGCATCTTGAAACTAACGTGAAAGTATCCTTAAAAAAGTATCCCTTAATGTTTATTTCATTTTATTAAATCAATTCACCCTAAACTAGTTGAGTGTAATTTTAATACAAGTAACTTCTATGATATGTGTAGTGTATTTATATTTTAAAATAGTATTCCATTTTTTTAAAAAGAGATATTTATGAATCTTTAATGCATAGATTAAGAGTATTAAAAATAATATTATAATTTAATAAATTTTTTATTATATTCATATTAAATACACCACAGATATTAGTTAGTGAAAATTTTTAAAAGTATAAAGAAAAAAATTTAAAAAATTGTGTAGTTAATTCAAAATAAATAAAAGTAAAATGAGAATAAATTAAGTATTTATGTATAGAAATATATATATGAATATTTATTTTAAAATAAAATAAAAAAATTATTAATATTTTAAAATAAAGAGAATAGTATATAGTACTTTCTCCGTACCATAATATAAATCGTTAAAAACTACTTTTGTTGTCTCAAATTATAAGTCGTTTGTGAATTTTTAAGAAAGTTTTAAAGATATTTTTATATTTTTATCTTTATTTATTATTTTCTTTTTCTCTCTTTTTTTATATTTTTTTTATTTCTAAAATATTTAAATAGAAATATTTTTTTAAAAAAATAAAATTATTTTATTTTTAAAAATCTTGATATGTATAAAATTAAATCAAATGAAAAGAATAATTGGTATCCGGGCGCGCGGGGATAGTTTCCTTCATTTGCACCCCCCATTTGCCACATGGTTAATTAATTTCCGTCCAACTCCTTTGTCCTTCTGAGTCCGAACGAAGGCGTTCCCACGAATTCAAAGACAAGGAATGACCACCGTCGCCGCCGCCGCCACCAACAGGCAAACACCTGTACACCAAATGTACAGATCCGTCAAAGAAAGAAATCAACCGTGGCTTTCAGCAGTTGGTCCCATGAAACCACGTAAGGGCCCCGTGAATATTGCAGTTGCCTTTCCCATTTTAGAAACCAAAAAACCCTTCAAACATCAAATGCAGATCATCTAAGTTTCCTCAACTGAGACACAAAATCTTATTCTTCGCCACGTTTCTTTAACAAAGCATCTCCGATACTTCCACGTAAACATCTCTCTTTGGGTTCATTTTGCCACGTCGCTTTACGTGGTTCATCAGTTAACTCAAACCCCATAAATCTTTCCCTATATATATACTGCTTCTTCTGATTATCAAATCCCGCTTCCCCCTTCCTCTGCTCCTTCTTCTGCTGTTATATATATATATATATATATATATATATATATATATATGTATGTATGTATACACGTTACGTGATCACCTTGTGAGAAGTTGTACCGAGGGTTTGCAATGGAGTCAGCAGCAATGGTTCCATTGGAGAGGAAATCTTCAATCGATAAAGAACCGAGGACTCTCAACATTGAAGAAATCCAAATTGCCAGGGTATGTAAGTCTCTCTTCCTTCTTTGTTGATAATCTGGCTCCACTCTGGAATCGTCTGTGTGATTACTCGATCGATCTAAGTTTTTTTTTTTTATAAATATTCTTTTGTATGACATGCGTTTTTGAAGGATGATTTTGGTGTTTATATATAGGAGGCAGCACTTTACGTGGTGAGCACAAGAAGTGGGGAAGAAGCACTTCGAATTTTCACTGAGGTAATTATTGATTTTGTTTAATTTTTTTGGAATCTTGAAAGATAAAATGATTTGATTGTTTAGGGTAAATATGGTTGGATTTTTATTGTTGAAAATTACTTGCATATTTATTGCTTGAAAATTGACATTTTTTTCCCCCAATTTTTTTGTTGTTCATGGTGATCTTTCATTCTATGATATGGCTTTTCGGCCTTTGTATGAAGGGGAAAGGCCGGGGCCCACACCAACTCTCTTTAATTTCCTGGTTTAGGTAACCGAGGGAGACTAGTCTGCATGATGGTGGGGTCAGCATATATATAGAGAGTACGTGCGCATATCGAAATACTTAAACGTGGCATATACAATATGTAAGCATTTAGGTTATCTTGATTCTAATGCAACACTTGGATTTCCTATGAATGCAATCCGTCACGAAAAAGTAAAAAAGATAGAGGAAGAGTCCTACATGGTACGGCAGTTATTAGAGAGAGAGCAGAAATTAAATATGGTTTCTCTTGGAGCTTTCTTAGGCTTTTTGGCCCTCCATTATACATCACCCACTATCCTATCTTTAAATAGACAACGGAAAAAATGAATATGCGAGCTATAAACTTTATTGAAATGATCAGATAGGAGCCAAAAAATAATAATGAAAAAAAAAACCGACTTTTGATTGAGTGAGTTGAGGAAGGTAAGAGGAAACACAGAAGCAGGTACTTTAATTAGTTTGCTGGAAAGTTGATATTAAAAAAAGAGAGAGAGGGAGAAAAGCTGTTTGCAGTCAATATACTCGAAATGAATTTGTTTCAATGGAGACGAAGTTCCAAAGTACATCTCTCTCTCTCTCTCGTTTTTGTTTGGCTAAAAAATTTCCTTTGTGATATCAAACAAATTGTCTGTGGATTTTGCTTTAATGAGTACAAGAACAGTGCTTTTATGAAGATTATATAATTAGTGAACTACACAATTGAAAGTAGGAGTACTATTCGTATTATTAACGACCTCCCTCCCCCCCCTCAACAACCAAAAAAAAGAAAGAAAGAAAAGGGGTGCCGTGGTCGGAGGACTTTGGGGGTGGGGGATGGAATTAATGATTTGGAATTATGGTTTTTTTTTTTTTAAAGTTGGAGTGTTCAGGTCTCACAGTAAAGGATATAATCGTTGAAAAACATTTTTTGCAATCAAAATTATGAATTTTTTAACAATTATTTAAGAAATAATTTTTATTGCATTGATGAACTAAATATGACAAGAGGTATATTAAATTTTATTGTCAAATAATGTGTTCTATTATTTTTATTACCACTTTCATTGTCGAACAGAAAATAGTTATTTCAAATTAGACTTTCTTATCATATTTTATTCTTATTTTTATTATTATCATCAATATTAAAAACTTAGAAAGAATACTCCTTACATATGTCATAGGATTGCCAATCAGATTCGATCGTCCTTGTTAATTAAGCACGTGTTTTTAACCGATTTTTAGTTCATCCTAGTCTGATCCAAAATAAAATAATATAATAACAGGAATGTATATTCAAATTCTGCACCATAAGATTGAGCGATCTTTGAAGGGTAAAATTACAGTTTTCTTTGAATCAGGCGGCTTTATTTAATAAAATATTAATGAAAAATTGCTTTTTATAATCTTAGTTTATTCCATATTAGTAAACTAAAAGACGAAAAAACCTTTGAAATTTAATGATATTTTCTAACTAAAAAGATATGAAAATATTAATATTGTCGAAATATAAAAAAGATAATGTAAATATCTTTAATTAGAATTTGATCTTCAGTATTGGATTCGAAAGATGAGAATGTTTACAGTATGTATGCCCCCCCCCCCCCAACCGGCCGGGGTTCATTTTTATTACATGTTAGAGTTGCATGGATGATCGATTTTTTCCAATAAAACTGCTGTTAAGAGTTGTACGAAGTAGGAAACGAAAATATATATGAGAGTATTACGTTGTGATGGACAGTGAATTGGTTGGAAGGCAATTATGTTAACTCACATTTTGCTAACTCAGAAAAAAATATACGTTTTCTTTATTATTGTCAATCCAAAAGAAGGAAGGATCCAAAATTTTTAAAATTATTATATTTTATCTTAAATTTTTTTAAAAATTACAAAATTAAAAAATTTTATATTTCGTTTATTTTTAAAAAATTATGACATGGTCTTTTTTATTTAACTCCCTTCACTCCCTCCTCATCGTCCCCCTCTCCCTTAATTCCAAATTCTTAATTGTTGATCCATAATGATTAATTAGAGAATATTCTTAGGGCTATGCTACTTCAATTTTGAATTAGACATTACAGTATTATTATAAGTTAAAAGAGTTTAGAATTACAAGGGAAGCAGAGATTTATAAGGGGCAGTCTATCATCCATGCGTAGGGGAGAGACCAATTTAGGGTTCCAAATTTTTTTTTGAAATCATGTATCTTTTCTAAATTAAAATTTTATTTTTTTTAAGTTGTACTCTTTGTCTATTATTTTTTTAAAACTTATAATATTGTCATTATAGTTTCCTCCTTGATGCATGGTCTGGATTTAAAAGCAGGTCATACATGAAGCAAATGAGTTCATTTGCTGCTAAATCTAGTCTTAATTCTGATATTATTGGAATTTTCTTTCATTTTTTTAAAGAATTATATTTCATATAATTGTATTACTAGCAACATTTGCAGTTGGGAATATGTACATTTGAAGCTAATAATTATATTTGAGAAGGGAACTTAAGAAAGATAATTGAAAGGGGAGAAATGCATGGTAGGGGTCGAGGAATATTTACGAAAAGGAAAAGCAAAAAAGACCATTTATGTTTCCTATCTTGCCCTCCTTTTTCTTTAAAACAACAAAAATCAAAATAATGCTGCAATCGTAATTCCACTAAATTAGAACAATTTAAATTCCAAATCTATAAAATTAAGCGAAAATGATGAAATCTAATTAATAGCTTATAAATCATTGGTTATAATTTACTCATGTTGAGATTTTTTATATTATACACGCGTGATTATAAAGGGCAGAAAAGGTTCTGCAAGTTGGAATTGGTATTTTACACATTTGTTTTCCTTGTCCTAAAATTTAAACAGGGTTTAGAACCAGTGATGAGGTGTGCACAGGACAATGGGGAAAGTTTGATGGATGATGATGAGCAGCTTTTGGTTAGTGCATCTAATCAATTAAGACTTGCAGGTTTAAGAGACATTGCATCAGCCCCTTTCTAGTGCTAGCTGCCCTTTCCCCTGCAAAATTTTCACTTTTTTTCCATCTTACAATCCCCACAACACCCCCCGGCCGGGCTGCGCTGGGCCGCTCGCGGTGTATTTTGGGAACCTAATCAACACTTGAATACAATAAAAAAGTATCATGTGGGTCGAAATAGAATATTGCAGTGTAATTGCATTTTGTAACCGTGGCCAAGAAGTGTTTGTCATTGGATTTTGCTTGGGTGAAATTGTTCTTTTGTTGTTTAATCAAAAAATGAAATTAAGAAATCATTTTCTGCTTGCATAAAATATGTCAATTTTATATTTACTGCTTAAAGTTTGGGGTTTGGATTCTTATTTTTCTCAATATTAATCATAATAATTATAAAAATAATAATATTATTTTGATGAAGATTGTGTGAATATTCCAAAAGAATAAGTTCTAGCCAATAAACGTCGGGTTCGTCATGGCCCAGAGACCAACATCTCTTTTAAGTATAAAAATGGGAATGACTGCCTTGGAGTGAAGGCCGCGTCCATTGCAGCTTCATCAAAGGCCTGCACCCAGAAAACACAATAACAATTATTAGCATCATTCTATATCCGCACTCAGCCATTTTCTTTTCTTTCTTTCTTTTTTTTGGCTTGGGGGTGGGGATTGGAATATGATGGTTTCACATAGTTTGCTTGTTGGTATTATATTCGAAATAATTATGCGTTTAATGTGTTTTTACACATTTATTTAATAAAAATATTATTTATCTTTCAATTTCTTTAATATATGTGTATATAATTAATAAATAAAATCTTTAACATAATGTACAATGTTAAGGAAATTATGATAGAAATTGTGATATGACATTGTTACTATATTATACATTACTTGTCCTTAAATCATTTTTGATCGTAGTATTAATAAGATGAGATATTATTATTACGTGAAGATCAAGACGTTTTAATGCTTATTGATTGGATCAAGCACTAGTTTTTACATTTGTGAATATTATGATACTTAATGTTAACACATGTATATTTGTTACATGAATAAGTACATTAAATGACCTAATTATGAAATAATTATATGAATAAATATTTAGTGTCAGTGATAGAATTTCATTATAGTAAAAGTGTAAGTATCTTTAGAGATAATGGAATGTTATCTCGGTAGACTCTTCTCCAGCATAATGGTGTATTTGAAATAAGAAATCAAATTATATTAGAAATGGTTCGAATCATGATGGCTTTTGCGGAATTACTCAAACCGTTTTAGGGATATGCACTGAAAATTGCTGTTTATATTTTGAACAGAGTTTCACAAAAAATGGTTGATGCCACCTTATATGAGTTATTTTTTGATAAGAGATTAAAATTAGTTTACTTGAGAATTTGGGGATGTCTTGTTTATGTCAAAATGATAAAATCAAACAAACTTGAAAATAAGTATGATAAATGTTTGTTTATTATATATCTAAAGGAATCACAAAGATATTATTTCTATCTCCTTTTTAAAAATAAAATATTTGTTTTAAAGCATACAATCTTCTTAAAGAAGGAATTTATACTTAAGGGTGATAGTGTGAGAAAAATTAAATTTAGTGAAGTTCAAGAAGAATAAACAAACATTGATCAACTGGATGATTCCAAGTCTATTGATAAAATAAATGAACTTTTAAATATACAAGAATGTCATAGATCTAGTAGGATACGTGTGACACCTAAAAGATATAGATTTTTCATTAGTGAGCACAATGACGTATTGCTCATTAAGAATGTGAGCTTACCACTTATAAAAAAAATTCTAAATAATGCAAAATTTGACAAATGATTGAAAGCTGTAAAGTTAGAAATGGATTTCATGTATGACAATCAAGTTTGGTCTTTAGTTGATCTACCCGAAGGGATAAAACTTATAGGGTGCAAATGAATTTTTAAGAAGAAAATCGACATGAATGGTAAAGTTATTACCTATAAGGTAAGATTGGTTGTAAAAGATTATCGCCAACAATAGAGAATTGACTATGACAAAGTTTTTTTACCAGTAGTAATATTGAAATTTATTGGAATATTCTATGTTAGGAATATTCCTAACATTTGCCACTCATTATGACTATGAGATTTGGCAAATAGATGTGAAAACAACTTTCTTTAATAAAAACTTGACTAAGGAAGTGTATATGACCAAACATGAGGGTTTCACATCCAAGGATCACACTAAAGAGTGCAAGTTGTAAATGACCATTTATGAATTAGAGTAAATCTCTAGGAGTTAGAATATCCATTTTGATAAAATAATTAAGGAACTTGGTTTCATACAACATATAAATGAACCTTATGTATACAAGAAGGTTAGTGGGAGTGCAATTGTTTTCCTATTACTGTATGTAGATGACATATTACAAATAGGAAATGATGTCTCTACTTTTCAATTAGTCAAGATTTGATATCTAAGAAATTCTCCATGAAAGATCTTGGAGAAGTAACCTACATTCTAGGAATAAAGATCTATAGGGATAAATCAAAGAGGTTGCTTATTCTTTTTACAATCTACATATATAAATAAAGTATTAAAGAGGTTTAACATGGATCAGTCTAAAAGAGGATTCTTACCCATGACCCACGACGTAAGCCTTTCAAAATTTATGTGTCCTAAAATACAAGATGAAAATGATCACATGAGTATAATATTTTATATTTTGATAATTGAATCTATCATATATGCTATGATATGTATTAGGCCTGATGCATCATGTACTTTTAATTTGATGTGCAGATACCAATCTGATCTTAGGAAATATCATTGGATGGCTTCAAGAACATTCTCAAGTATTTAAGAAGAACAAAGAATGAGTTTTTAATATATGGAAAAGGTGACTTACAAGTCAAAGGGTACACTGATGTCAATTTTCAATTTGATAAGGATGATTACAAATCCCAATCTGGTTATGTGTTCAGTTTTTGTGGTGGAACAGTGAGTTAAAAAAGTTTCAAATAAGATACAATTGCCGATTCAACTATTGGAGTTTACATAGTGGCTTTTGAAGTAACTAAGGAGGTGGTATGGATCAAGAAATTCATAACGAAATTAGGAGTGGTGCCTAACATTGTTGATCCAATACCTTTATATTGTAATAACAATAGAGCTATTACACAAGTAAAGGAACCATGGTCTCATCAACGATCTAAACATGTACTTAGACACTATCATTTGATACGAGAGATCACAGATAGAAAAGATGTAAAGATAGAGAGAGTTCTCACTGATTAGAATAAATCTGATCCACTCATAAAGGCATTACCTAAATATGATAGCCATTTGATATTCGATACATGAATGATTGTGTCTAGTGAAAGTGGGAGGTTGTTGGTATAATAACCTTGAAATAATCATTTATACAATGTATTTTTACACATTTATTTAATAAAGGAATTATTTATTTTTCAAATTTTTTGTGTCATATGTATATGTGCATATAATTTATAGATAAAGTTCTTAGTATAATGTGTAGTGTTAAGGAAATCATAATAGAGATTATAATATGAGATTCTTATTACACTATGCAATGCTTGTAGTTAAACAATTTCTGGTCATTGTATTAATGAGATCAGACATCATTAATACGTGAGAATCGGCACGTGTTAATACTTCTTAATTGGATTAAACGGTGGCTCTTACATCCATAGAGATATTGTGATATTCAAAGTTAACACGTAGATACTTGATATATGAACAAGTATATTGAATGACTTAATTATGAGATAATTAAACGGATAATTATTTAGTGTCAGTGATAGAATTTCATTATATCAAAAGTACAAGTATCTTTAAACTTAAAATCTCTAAGGTGCTTTGTATGCTAAGTGTTGTACTTTGATTCTTATCATTAGAATCTATTTGAGACGGTCTATAAGGAGGACATTGGGTACAACATGAAATATACGAAAGTAGTTGAGATGATCAACAAATGATTTGTCACTCATAATAGTTGGAGAGTATATCTCACGGGCATTTGTAGGGAATCATTACTCAAGAAGTCCTTAGCCAAGGCAATTATATGTTGAAAATAGTTTCAAATGATATATAGGTTGAGTAATGAATTTTGGAATAAGTAATAATTAACTCGGGTTATAATTAATTATATTCTAGAAGGAGTTGAAACTAATTCCATACTCTAAATCGAATGAGATAATAAAATTATGAAAGGAGTTTATAGCACTGGCATTTTACTATTGAAAGGTTCATATCAAACTACTTGACTTTTTAAATTTTTGGGCGGTCATAATGCATTGTTAGATGCCACTCATGATCTGCTAAATATAAATTTATTAATTAGATAATTAATAAATTAATTCTAATTAGGATTAATAAATTAGTTATAATTATCAAAGATTACTAATTCTATAGTGACTACAATTAATTTATATTCCTTCCGTTCTACTTAAATTGACCCACTTACTATTTTGGACCGTTCCAAAAAATTTGATAGTTTCCTTTGTTGGCAATTATAGTATTTCATAAGTTCCAATTTCACCATTTGAATTCACACATTTGCACAAATACCAAAACTTGATAAAATATCCATTGACAATTTTGAGACTTTTAGAAATGTTTGAATTCAAATTTTAATGATAAAACTTCAAAATAATGACCCTTTTTATTTTTTTTAGAAAAAGATTTTTTTTTTACAGTTTCACTCGTCAAACAGTTAAAATTAACTGTAATGGCAAAACTCTTGCTTATTTATTTTTTCTGCTCTTTTTTTTTTTAATAATTGCTCATCTTGTAATTTTTTCCTTTAACTGGAGAGAAAGAGAGAGAGAGAGAGAGAGCAATTCTGGACATGAATTGGAGCTAAAAGAAATTCCATCATTTATTGATCAAATAAAAATCCGAGTACCTAAAGTACAGATTTTTCCATTTAAATTTACAACCTTTGCACTTACAACTTGCATACAATTCACAGAGGCAAACAAAACAAAAAAAAAAAAGGAATTGATACTTTGAGTTTTAGACAAAAGCTAACACAGAACAGACATACAACGGTAGTTATTCAAAATTCTTAGACTACATGCACAAAATCCATAAGCTTCACAAATACTGTACCAACATAAAACAAGCTTCACAAAGTCAACATTCTACCGGCACAAAATTCCCATCAGATTTAAACCTTTGCTACTATTGTTGCAAGCTTCTTATCCAATTCTTCACTACTTCAGCAGAACAAAGGAGTTGGAGTGGCATATTTTCATTTCTTTCTAAGGTGCTCTTGCTCAAGTGTGGCATTTTGTAATGATTTCCACCATAATTTTTGATGATCTCAACAATACAAGATTGTAAATTTAAGAAAATACGATTAATACAATTAGTAGATAAATCATCAAATGCACTCTCAACAGCATAAATTAACTCATCAATAGTTCTTGGAGCTTCTTGGTACTGCAATGACTGAATTTCTCTAAAAAAATCCAAGATTTAACACATTAAGATTAGGGCTATTTGGAGGCTGAAAACACAATTGAATATCAAAACCACTTTCTTTTGAAGCTTCAATAAACAACTGATCATCAACAGCTATGTGAGATTTTGCATTGTCCTGTCGGATGAAAATGGTTTTTGAGGAAGAATTTGGCCATTTAGATCGTATAGCTGGGAGTACCTTCTCAATTAAAAATGCCCTTGTTATCTCTTTAGTTACAAATAAAATTGGTTTGGTTTCTAATGCTCCTGCCATTCGATTTTTGCTATTGCGTTTGGCTGGTTCTTTATATACAAAAGGGAAAGATTCCTATCTTCCCTGAAAATATTTCTTGACCACTGGAATCAAATATTGGACATGCTACAACAGCTAAAAATATTATCTTAGTAATGAATTAGTTTACTTTTGCAAGTACGAATAAGATCTTCTTTATCTTGTAAGAGGTAATACCTCTTTGTTTCTTTTGTTAAATTGAACCATTTTTCATCAATATGAACAAAATTAAGCATATTAATGAACTTTGGGTTTGGATCAATCGTACCTGGGTCAATCATTGATAAGCAGAATGCCAATCTTTCCTTCTTGTTCTTGTCTGTTAATGCAGCTTTATAGTGTTGGCGTGAGGCCTTACTAATCCTTCTTTCACTCGTCTGAACATGGTGGATTTTGACACTTTTAAAGCTGTAGCCAAAGATCGGATACTTGTGCGGTGTCTAAGATGTATTTCTCAAATTTGGTTTGGATCAATTTGGACTTGTTTCCATCCACTAGAAGGCTTTCGGTGAATTTCAATCTTTCTCCCAGCTTCTATACAAGGTTTGGCTTCCCTCCATATACGAATTACTGTGGAATAAGAAACACAAAATAGTTTTGCAACTTCTAAAATTGACTCATTCTTCGTTCGTCCATGATGACACTGTTTTAGAATAAATTCAGCTATTTCTTGTTTTTGAGAATCTGTTAAAAACCTCTTATGACAGCCACGGTATATGATGGGTGAAGAACTCATTTTTACAACTTCTCTGACAACCTATTGCTAATGGAAGAAGAAGGAAAACAAGAAGAAAAAGACTATCACACAATTGTTGAGAAAAACAAAGTACCCATATCCAGCACTAGAAAATAACTAGGTGAGTCAGCCTTTGGTATAGACTCTCAATCACCCAAAAAAATTAAATATCCAGAGGCAGCCCAATGAGAAAAGACCAAGACAAACGAGGGAAACTTCACCCAACAATTGCACCAAATCGAAAAAGTTTTTTTCTTATCACTGTGTCTCTACACCACAAGCTTCACAATAGGCACAAAATGCTAGAACCTTTAACCAATAAAACCTAAATACTCCACATCCCCAACATAAAGAATTTCAACCCACATAATAATCACCATGGACATCAAAGCATCAATAGCCACTGCCGAATTCCATCAAAACCTTGTGACTACAAATTTAAACCCACTATAAATCACCGGCCGGCCAGCGACACAAAGATGTGAAGAAACAACTGAAATCTACACTAATCGAGAGTAGTAATAGCAGGAGTTAGAAGAGGCAATCAAGGATATAGATCAAATTGATGTATTTCTTCCTCACCAGACACTCTTCTCTCGATTTCTAATGTTGGGTCTTTGAGTTTTAGATTCTTAAGATAAAAGTTTCACAGAGAAGTACATTCAGGCGCTAATAATTTGCGCTAATTTGGAGTACAATTTAAATTTGGCTCGCTAATTTGGAGTACAATCCAAATAATGACCCACTTTAAATTTTTACCACTCATTTTCTTTAAGGGGCACTCTAGGTATTTTACTTTTATTTTGCTGATGTGTCTAAGTCAACCAACAAATTCTTAATCTCCGTGTTGGGTCAGACGCTATCAATTTGGGTGGGAAAGGCTTCGTGTGTTTGCTGAAGGTTTACCCAAACGTACATATGTATGTAGCCTTCAGAAGTTATTCGATACATACAGTAGCTTTTTCAAATAGAAAATCAAAGCTTTTCTTTTCTTCTCCAAAACAAAATTAATCCCTACTGCCACTGCATAAGACCTACGAGCATTGATTCTGTGTGACGTGTATTTATTTGGGTATAAAAATCATGTAAAAATAAGCACATTCCCAATCAAATTTAAATTAAAACGTTAATCCCAAATTACACATATAAGCAAGCGTACTCATCATTAACATAGCATAGGGTTTAAACGAGTGTCGATCCTCCAAGAACAAGTATGCATTAATTACTTTTCTTTCATTACTTAACCGACTTAATAAAGTGTAAAAGAAAAATAAAATAAAATAAAATAAAAGAATAGATATATGTCAATGATGGAGAATTATGTAACTTAAACCATTATTCTGACAAACATAATCTTAAAGTACCTAATCATTATCCTAATTAATTATTCTCTTGGCATCATGAATGATTAAAATAGATTCACTTCTTTGGTCAATCCATGAAATCACTATCTTCTAGATAAATTAGCATCACTTGGTCTTGTCTCAACTAATTCACCCAAAAGATGCATTAACACAGCCCTTGATTAAATTTCCTTGGTCTCGGCAAACTTAAAATATGAAATTAATCAATGAATCCTTGGTCTCGACAAACATCAATTAACCTTTAATTACCAGTTCTCATCAATTAACCCCCTTGGTCCAGTAAGCTAATCGACAACGAATATGAAATTAATGAATTGAAACCACATCAATCCCCTTGGTCCAGTAAGTTAATGGGAAGGAATAACAAACTAATCTCGTAATAAGCACAAGTAATTAAATGCCAAGAAGAATAATTAATTAATCAAAAGATCAAATAACTCTAAAAATCATGAATACCTAAAACAATGTCAAATTACAATAAAATAATTAACACATTATTGTTCAAGAAAAAAAAAACAAAGTAAAAGAAAGCACTCATAAACAAGCCTCCTTCTTCTTCCTTTGAAGACCTTCTTGCACAATCCTCCTTGATTTGGCAGAATTCCTCTTTGATTTGAGTGATTTTCTATTATGATCTATGATTTTTTTTCCCCTTTCTCTTGTGTTTTTTCATCTATTTATAGGCTTAGGAAGTGCCTAAACTCGTTAGTATAGGGTTTTTGGCCGATTAGAAGTAGGAAGATACTAAAATTCTGTAAATTACCAAAAATCGTGTGCAAAAATCAATGCACCACCTCAACATCAGGTCACAACCGGTGCCGCCTTGGCTGCCTAGAGTCGGCGCTGGTTGTGTTCTGTTTCCTCAGTTGTTCGCCGATTTTTTTCTTGATTTCTTCATAATGTTTTCCAGAGTACAGCCATAAATGATATAGAACATATACTCTATGATCTATCATAAAGACATGCATTAAAAATACTTCTTGAAATCTCAAAGAAAATCAGAAAAATTTCGAAAAAATTTGCTCTCAAACAAGGTTCCAAAGAAGAATTTCGAGAAGATTATAAAAGAATCGAGAAGATTATGAAGAATAGAAGAATTCTCAATCTAACCACTCTCCCACACTTAAATTGGATATTGTCCTCAATGGCCAAATAAATAGAATAAGGAATTAAATACCATGGGACCAAAAATAAAGGGGAAAAGATAAGAAAGAAATTACTTCCATTCATTGTGCATGCTTCTGTACAAGAGTTAAGTTTCTAAAAAAGGAGACATTGGCAAAGAATCTAAAAAGAAAAATACAAAAGAGCACACCAAAGCATAAAACTAGAAAAGAGAAATAAATCAAAACAAAAGAAAAAAAATAGTACACAAATAAAAGAAAAGTACACCTCCAAAATAAAATGACATGAAAATATAAAGGAAAAAGATCAAAAAGAGAGTGACAAGTAAGGACATGTGTAGAATAAGTATCTCAATCCGCCCTATCATCATCATCAGGTGCGGACGTGCCCTCACCACCATGTTGTCCTAGAAATTGCTACCTCCACTCAGCCCATTGCTGCTCCATAGTAGCTTACCTATGAGCAATGTCGTTGATGGAGCCCTGCATGTGTAGTAGCATCTCCGTCTTCTAGGCTAACTGTCCTAGCATTACAGTCTCAAAGTCAGTCCTGGCTTGGGATTGTGAACTACCTGCTCTTGCTCGCGATGGTGGTGGTGGGTGCTCCTCCTCCACCGGTGGTGGCCTAACCTGACTGAGATGCCTGACCTCATGGGGTGTTAACCACTTTTTTAGCTCTTGGTTATACTTGTACCCGCCGCCCATCAATGTCTGCTCCGTAACCATATCACGCTCAGTGGTAGTCTCCATCAATTCTCCCAGTGCTAATACCAAAGTCTCTCAGAATCTTCATTATGACTGAGAGGAAGATAAAGGCTTTGGTAGAAAGGCGGTGATGAACCACATCCCGAATAGATTATATAACCAATGGAGTAAGAGGGATAGGCTAGGTGGTCATCATCCTATGTAAGATATATGTATCAATAAGGCATGTTTCATTGAATCCACTGGCACGGGGTATAACAGTGAACCTAAACATGTAGAATAGAGCCCTAAAGTTGGCAGTAAGATCATTGTTCGAATAGAAACTGTTGGCTTGGAAGGCATTATGCTTGTACAACCCTAGAGTAGCTCTAGTTCCACGGGCATCCCAATCAGGGTCAGAAAGATTTTTTTGATTGTTAACATCTATCCCTTGCCAAGACTCATCATCATAGACCTGGAAAAGAGTAGCTAAGTAATTTTGTGTGATGATAATGGGGGTGCCCTTTGCTTTTGTCTCTATGTGTGGAAGGTGTTTATTACCCTTGTCGACCATGTTGGCATAGAATTCCTTAATGACTACTGGGCAATAATTCCCTTTTAGCTGTATAATAGGTCCCCACCCTAGCCTTCTAAACATCATTCCAAGTTTGAGGGCACGGTCTAGGGTCGGTGCGAATATACGCTCCACAATAATCTTGTCCTATTATATCACTCCTCACATTTTGGATCTATGAACTCAACTGTTCTAAGGAATAAGGGATCTATAGATGAAGGGGTTGAGGAAGCTCGAGACCTCTTTGAGGCTTGACCCCTTGCTCTAGACATGGTGTCAAGTAAGTAGTGGTGAAAATAGGAGGATAAAACGAATGAGCTTAAAGATTTTAAAAGGGCCGTATCTCCCCTATTCAAACAAAATACACAACGCTCACTCAACCTTCAACCAGCTCACAACAATAATTTCCAAACTCCTTTAAAGTATGTCACACACCCAACAACAACCAATTCAATTCCTTCAATCAATTCAACATAACCTGCAGAATCACATAAAAATCTCACTGTAAAGCATAAATGTGTTGAACATACCCAATGCATTCGAATGTGCATACATAATCATGTAAATGAAGGCATCATCATAGCATTAGAGTGATCAAGTACAAAACAATTCAAGGCCAATATGCATCAACTACTCAATCATCATAATAACCACGATCCTACCCTTGAGCATATGCATAAATTTTCTAATGATCATGTGAATGAATCAAGTACTCAAGAATCATTAACTCCTAATATATCCAAAGTCAAGAAGCTCAAGAGTTAATTCACAATGCAAGAGAACATCACATATCCCAATTTTGGGCCAAAAATAGACTCAAAATTAGAAAAATTCATTTACAACATATTAACCATGGGAATTGAAGAAAAATCATACATTTGTGTTCTTTCATACATGGGCAAGCAAAAGATGCAATCGTTTTCTAGAAATCTAAGCCCTTTACATGCGGATTAAAGATTGGATATTTGTGAAAAATGGAAGGTTTACAGAATTTTGAATCGTAAAACCAATGAAAGAAGGATAGATTGATGTTTTAAAAGTGTTTGGGAAGTGAAAAATCAAATCTTGAGAAGTTTGAAAGGTGAAGCCAGCGCCGGTTAGAGAGAATTTGAGAGGGAGTTGGAGAGTTTGAAAGAAAAAAGTGACCAAAATGGCCTATTTAGAATGGGACGCCCGATAGGAACTAGCGCCGGTTCTGGTCATAACCAGTGCCGATTACATTCTGTCCGGGCTCCGGATTTTTTTTAATCACAATAAAAGCGATGAACACGCAATAATGATGAATAATATAATTTAATTCATGAAGAAATAATAAAACAAAATAAAACAAAATGACGAAAATAAAAATCGTTCCAAATCATAAAAACTAAAAGCAAAAAATGACTTCAATGTTTTCCACGGCCTTGATCCCATGGATTTTCCTCAGTGTTTCCTAGCAATGCCCTCGCTTGACGATCCCCAAGTAGCTTAGCAAGTTGGCCAATTTGGTTCTCCAAGTTGCGCATGGAAGCCTCTAAGTTCCTTATTGTCGCATCAACCCCTTGGAACTTAGTCTCCGTTGTACTTACTAATTGGCCAATCAAGTCCTCCAATGGCGGCTTGGAAGGTGCTGAATTGTTGTTCAAAGGGGTTGGTTCCTTTGATTGTCTCCAAAGTTAAAAGAACCCTGCCTAAGTTGGTTTTTGTTGCTCCAAGAAAAGTTAGGGTGATTTTTCCAACCAGAATTATAAGTAGAGCTATAAGGATTGTTACTTGGATGGATATTACCTACAAAGGTGGCTTGTTTCGTGGTTTCTTGAAGTGAACCCATATTTTAGCACTCATGGTTTGGGTGCCCTTTTCCACAGAAATCATAATTCCCATTTACCACTTGGCCTTGAGGCATCACTATTTGTTCCATCTTTTGAGTCAACACTTCCACATTAGCGTCCAATGCTGCCACAACATTCACTTTGTGCACTCCTTGCACACGAGTTTTAGACCTTGTACTTCCCCAAAAATAGTTATTAGAAGCCAAATTTTCAATAAGATCAAATACCTGTTCCGGGGTCTTATGATTGATGGAACTCCTGGCCGAGGAGTCCACCACTTGGCGTGTTGCGAACGTCAGGCCATTAAGAAAGATGAGCATCTACATTCCTAGCTCAAATCCGTAATATGGGTATTTTCTCAGCATTTCCTTGAATCTCTCCCAACTTTCATACAAGGGTTCAGAATCTAATTGTTGGAAGGCAAAAATCTCGTTTCTAAGTTTGGCTGTCCTAGTTGGGGGAAAATATTTGGCAAGAAACTTTTCAGCTAGGGCATTCCAAGTCGTGATGGAACCTGTAGGTAAAGACTTTAACCAAAATTTGGCTCTATCTCTCAAAGAAAAAGGAAAAAGTCTTAGCTTTATAGCGTCTTCAGAAACACCATTCATTTTGAAGGTATCACAGATTTCAAAGAAATTGGCTAAGTGGGCATTAGGATCTTCTTCAGGTAGCCTATCGAATTGGACCATCTGGATGATATTGGGTTTTATCTCAAAATTGTTTTCATCCACTCTAGGTCTAGTGATACTTGAGCCTGTGCTCGAGATTGCAGGTTTCACAAAGTCATCCATAACCCTCCTATCGTTTCCAGCATTGTTGTTTTGTACACCATCCATATCTGTGATTAAGTTCTGTTAGATTGTCCGGCGAATTTTTGATAGTGTTCTTTCGACCTCAGGGTCAAAATCAACTATCTCACCTTTAAATTTTCGAGTCATGTACCAAGGTTAACACCTACAGAAGACAAGAAGCAAGTTAGATAGCAGAATTTATGATTAAAACAAAATTAAAAGAAGAAAAAGTTAGTCAATTAAACATAGTTAGAGTTAGCAAGTTAAATTACAAAGGCATACATAAGATACACAAGATATAAAAGATGGTACATTTTTGCGAAAAGAACAATTGTACATATTTACATAGTCACATGTTTACCTATTTACATATTTACATAGTTAAATCAACAAAATCCAAGCTTTCATGATATTATTGCCCGGCAACGACGGCAAAAACTTGATGTATATTTATTTGGGTATAAAAATCATATAAAAATAACCACATTTCTAATCAAGTTTAAATTAAAACGTTAATCCCAAATTACACATATAAGCAAGCGTACTTATCATTAACATAGCATAGGGTTTAAACGAGTGTCGATCCTCCAAGAACAAGTATGCATTAATTACTTTTCTTTCATTATTTAACCGACTTAATAAAGTGTAAAAGAAAAATAAAATAAAATAAAAGAATAGATATATGTCAAGGATGGAGAATTATGTAACTTAAACCATTATTCTGACAAACATAATCTTAAAGTACCTAATCATTATCCTAATTAATTATTCTCTTGGCATCATGAATGATTAAAATAGATTCACTTCTTTGGTCAATCCATGAAATCACTATCTTCTAGATAAATTAGCATCACTTGGTCTTGTCTCAACTAATTCACCCAAAAGATGCATTAACACAGCCCTTGATTAAATTTCCTTGGTCTCGGCAAACTTAAAACATGAAATTAATCAATGAATCATTGGTCTCGACAAACATCAATTAACCTTTAATTACCAGTTCTCATCAATTAACCCCCTTGATCCAGTAAGTTAATCGACAACGAATATGAAATTTATAAATTGAAACCACCATCAACCCCCTTAGTCCAGTAAGTCAATGGAAAGGAACAACCAACTAATCTCGTAATAAGCACAAGTAATTAAATATTAAGAAGAATAATCAATTAATCAAAAGATCAAATAACTCGAAAAATCATGAATACCTAAAATAATGTCAAATTACAACAAAATAATTACCACATAATTGTTCAAGAAAAAGAAAACAAAGTAAAAGAAAGTACTTATAAACAAGCCTCCTTGATTTGACAAATTTTCTCTTTTATTTGAGTGGTTTTCTATTATGATCTATGAATTCTCCCATTTCTCTTGTGTTTTTTCATCTATTTATAGGCTTAGAAAGTGCCTAAACTCGTTGGTGTAGGGTTTTTGGCCGATTAGAAGTAGGAAGATACTAAAATTTTACAGATTACCAAAAATCGCTTGCAAAAATCAAGGCACCGCCTCAACATCAGGTCACAGCCAGCGCCACCTTGGCTGCCTAGAGCCAGCGCTGGTTGTGTTCTATTTTCTCAGTTGTTTGCCGATTTTTTCTTGATTTCTTCGCAATGTTTTCCAGAGTACAGCCGGCGCCAGTTTCAGCTTCCCAGCCGACGCCGGTTTGGTTTTGTTCCGGATGTTTCACTGATTTCTCTATCACCTCGAAGTGCGTGCTAGTAGCACGTGGCCAGTGCCGGTTCCTCTGCCCTGTCCGGTGCCGCCTTTGTTCTCTTTTGTGACGTTTTTGTCTTATTTTACTTCTAAAATCTGAAATAATGCACAAAATACATTTTTAAGGGTAAAATCTCAAATATGAAGGAATATGACTAGTTATTAAACAAAATAGTCTCAAATAATTAGAAAAAATATGACTAATTTAAGCCCTATCATTGTGCATCGTTCTTAAGTGTGTTCCTCGTGTGGATTTCTATTGGAGAAATTTTTATTTTTGAAATTTGATGGTTCACTACTTGAACAAATTTCTGGAAGAGTTCTACGCAGGAAGAAAAATTTTAAAAGTTATAATTTTCAGGTAACGAATTTTTTCTTCTTTCTCTTGATCCATTTAATTACATACGAGTAATCTTTTGGCGTATATTTTATTTTAATTTTCGCTATGTATAAATTATTTTTACATGATCAAAATCTAACATTGCTCACTCCAAGTGGGACAATAAATAGAGAGATAGGACAAATAGAATACTGGGACTAGGAAGAAGGACAAGAAAAAACTTAGCTTTAATGTAACTTGAAATTTATTGTATAGTAAATACTAGTATTTTTAATCAATTGATTTATTAAAACTATTGAGTTAACAAGAACAAAAAGATTTACTGCAATTTTATTAAATTGTATATAGATATGTCTATATGCGTATGTGTGTGTGTGTGTGTGTGTGTGTAGATAGATAGATAGATAGATGTGTGTGTGTGTGTGTGTGTGTGTGTTAGAAATTGTCTAAAGTTTTGTAGAAAATTATTTCAAAATCATACCACTTCCTTTCGTAATTAACATTTATTTTTCTTTTTAAGGATATTCGTTTTGAAAATAAACAAAAATTTTCTCTAAATTTTCACAATTAGCTTCTTTTACTAATTCATGGGTAATATTATCGTTCTTTTTAATTAATAAGAATAAAAATGATAATTTATTTACAATTAAATATTTTTTTAAAAAATTTTATTTTATGCCAAAAATGCAAAATTGAAATGTAGAATGTATGTATAAACAATCAAAGCATGTTCACTTTTTCAAAGAAATTTAGTTCTAGATTCATTTTTTTTAAACTCGTCACAATTATCTATTTCTTTCATTATGAATTAAGTATTTAATGATTATATTATTATTTAAAAAAACTATAAAGTAAATAAGAAAATAAAGAATGTATCTGCAAAAATGATAATAGTAGGTCGGGGAAGAAATAAATACCTTTTTGGCCATCATATCATGGTGGCTCTTTCTACACCTATCTTTTTCTTATCTGTTAACTTACCAAAAATAAATTTAATATATATTAAATTGTTTGAAGTATCAAGTGTTTCGAAAATTTCATCCGACACAAGTCTTTCAATTCTCTTTTTGGAGATATGACTTAATTTTTTGTGACATAATAAGTAGGAATCCTTATTAGTTAGTTTTTGTTTGTGGCCTCGTGTATCTACATGCAAGGATTCATTAAAGGACGTAATTATATCAAACTCATATAAATTATCATAAGGGGACAAAATATTGGTTTCAAGCAATTTAGAATAAAAATAGAGACGACGCTGTTTATTGCCAAATGAACAAAAATACCCTTCCTTGTCCAAAATAGAAATAGAAACTAAATTTTGTTTAAATGACGGTACAATGAATGTCTCTTTCAATTTTAAATAATAACCAAATTTTGATAATAATTTAAATGTCTCCATGGCTTGAACCTCCACCATACTGTCGTTCCCCAATAGATGAATTTTTCATCATCACTTGGGTGGCAATAATTCTGGTAACCCTGCATAGATATACTTATATAAGTAGTGGCACCTGAATCTATCAACTAAGTATATCTTGATATCGAAACTAAATTAACCTCTGAACATACAAGTGTTAGAGGGATACATTTCTTCACACGCCATGCATGATATTTCGGGCATTCCTTCTTAACATGAGAGGGATCCTTGCAGAAAAAGTACTTGTTGTCTTTTGACTATCCCTTCTACTTTTCTCTGCCGATGCATCCGTAGTCACTTTATCCTTCATTTTCTTGTTACCCTTTGAGAACGATACCAGATTAACACATTCATCTTTATATTGTCTCATTCTCTCTTCCTCTTGTACTAAATATGACATAATTAAGTTCATTGACTATGCAGTTGTCCTTTTGACAGTTATAACTTACCTCAAACTGACCAAAGTTAGAAGAAAGAGACATCAAAACGAGGAATATCAACAAATCATTTGGAAGATCCAATTTCAATGCCTTAAGTTTTGATATAGTGTGAGACATCTCGAGAATGTATTTCCTAGTGTTTCCTAAACCACTGTACCTCATGGCTATGAATTTATGCAAAAGCATAATAATCTATGCTTTTTCACTCTTTACAAAGCGTGGTTTCAGCTGTTTGAGAAATTTAAGTGCATTCGTCTCTTGGGACATACTACTAACAAAAGTTTCTGGAATTGTACTCTTTATGATCATCAAACTTATCCGATTTGAGAGCTCCCACTGAGCCATTTCCCTCTTTTGATCAGAGGTACTATTATCCGTTAGCTCAATAGGACATGGCTCCTTAAGAGCTAAGTTCAACTTAATACATCCCAAATGAATTAGGACCTTATTCTTCCAAGCTTTAAAATTTGCACCACTTAGTTATGGAATGTTATTCAAATTGGCAGACAATTGAGCAATATAAATTTCAATAACTATAACAGAGAACAAGTAAATTAAATTAAAACTTACTCACATAAAAGTAAAAAAATACTTTTATACTATACAGACTGAATAACCCCATCACAAGAAGACCGGTGTAATACTAAATCTAGTCTTTAGGTAGAAAGTTAGCTTACAAGTGATCTCCTTGGTGTGGTAATCGAGTACTAATAGTAAAATCTAGTCAAGTACTAAATCTTCCTTTGGGCCGACTTAATACTCACTATGGACACTTAATAACCATTACGTGCTCATTATTACATGTATTTGAGTTTCTCCACCTATCAATAGCAATCTTCCTTTAGGCCGATTGCTATCTGCATGATTGACACAAAACAAAACATCTAATTAGTTCATTGATGAAAAGCTTCCATGAGAGAGGCTACTTTGGTAGGATACCACTTTCACCAATCAACGTAAACTAATAGACATGCTCATTAGAGTATCCTTAAGTTGCTATGAATTAAAATTAATTAATTTTTAACTTTAAAAATTATGCACAACTAAATAAAAATTTATACATAATTAATTTAAAAAAATTATGCATAACTAAATAAAACCTAGAGTGGTGTTTAATGCAAATCACATGGCATGTTATCATGAAATATATATAATTCAACAAAATAATATAATAATAAAAAAACTACTATAAATAAAAAATAATTTTATGATCAACCTAGATAAAAAAAAATGAAATTTCAGAATTACAATTGAAAAAATTAATTGGCTAATAAAATGGCCAAGTCATCAATCTGCAATATCAATTAAATGAACCATTTTAATCTTATAAAACCTTCACTGGTCCAACGGTTTGGTTGTTACATATACACACGAAAGAACTGGGTTCTCAGGTCTGCTACATTAGTCCCCCTCTTTTTTTTTTAAAGTTAAACAAAGGGGCCTGTTGGCCCATCACGTTGGACCATCTTCAGCCAGGTCAAGGCATAGTCAGCCACCTAACATGGCCCAACACTGGGATGGGCAATACGCAGCAACACACTAGCAAAATTCTAGCCATTGTCTTTGACAAGTTGGTTCTTCAATTTTTTTTCGCATGAGTTGCCGAAAATAGAAGTTGCAAACAAAATAGAAGTTGCAACATGCATCAACAGAAGTCGACAAAACCAAAACAACATATTTATGCAAAAACTGCAAGGTAGTGAAAACCATAAATTCATACATGATTTACAATTAAAAAAAAACCAAATAATCACCGATATAAGGTGACTTTGATACCACTAATGGAAATTAATGGAATTAACTCAATCAAATTCCTCAAGAACAAGACCTTACTCAAAAGATTATTTGGATATAGAAGATACGGAAGCGTACCTTGATCCATAATAGTTAGTGGACACAAATTCGGGCTCGTTGATTCTTTTGATTGTTACGTATGCAGCCTTTTTCCTCAGAGAGAGATGGGAACTCCAAGAGGTGGCTAGAGTTTTTAGTACGTGCAGTTAGAGACCACAATCCTATATTTATATAATTGTACAGTTGCTAAAATAACCCATCATAGTTTTTGCAACTACACATTTGGGTTTCTACACATTATAAATAACTCCAAACATTATTAAGATGACGAACCTATATAATTAAATATAGGTCACTATAATTGGGTCTTAAACTTTATAACAATAACAATCACATAATTAATTTAGCGATACATGTACGTCTACATATCCAAATGCTAAATAAAAATATGTGCATGCTCATGACTTAAATCCGAATTCTAACATTGCCATCTTCTAAGAGATTTAAAATCTGGTAATAGAAGACAGAGGAGTTGAGTGCCAAACCCAGTCTCGTAGGGTGCACTGCTGAAAGATGAGCACGTGCAATTTTCTGTGTACGTAAAAGGAAAACAGGGAAATTCGAAATGCATGCAATTATATTTGAATTCATAGAGGGAAGCATGCTAATGAATTTAAGAGCTTATTTTTTGTGAGAAAAATAATTAAATATGTGTGTAAATTATTGGTTTAATGTTGAATCTAATACTTTTTACCATTATAATTTTTAATAAAAAAGTAATTTTAAATTTATTTAAAATTTCACTCCCTTTATCCTAATTTTTGTTAGGAATATGATCGATATATTTTTGTGTTAATTAGATTAAATCTTATAAATACGCGAGAAATGAATTGTACCTTTGTAGATATCGTCTCAAAACTTTTGGCCTTTAGTGATGAGTTCCAGACTCCCAAGTCTTCTTTTGTGTAATATCTCGAGATTAGAAAATTGTTAGTTATATTTTTTTTCTCTCTTTGTAGATGGTGGACTCACAAAAACTGAAAGAACGTTGTATCTCACGTTACCCTGATATAGAGACTTAAACCAATATATATAGTTGGATATTTCCAACTGTGTCTATATATTTTGACTCTATCTAAAAAATGAATCTTGATAGAATAAGACAAGTATAGTTGGGTGCAAATATTTCTACTTGTCATATTCCATCTCAAATACAATTTTTAGTTTCTTGCAATTTTCATTAATAAATCATAAATAATTATAATTTATTATTGTCCTATAATTAGGAACCACTAAAGGGACTTGACTGATGCAGTTAGATTAAACTCCAATAAATTATTTTGTCAACCCAAAAAATAATTTATTAATTACGTTCCACTCTATTAAAAGAACGTAATTGCATTCCTAAACTAATTGCAATTACTAAAATTAATAATTATATCCTTATGATTGATGGATCTAACAAATTACCCCAATCGATCAACATAATACTTTGAATGAGGCAGTATGACCACAATGCCCATCTTCAATTTGACAGTACTATTTGACCATGTCACACTTACAAATTGAATTCAATAGATACTATTGAATTACTGAGCTTAGATTTAATTGTCCCTTAGAAGAACTTATAAAGAAATGATTTTACCTTTTAAAGGTGACGGATTCCATATTTTAGAATAATTGTTCTGTATTTTTTTTACTTTAATTCCGAAGATACTGAGATATTGATTATTAAATTAATCTCACTCTTTGATAACTTAAAGAACTTCAAGTTAGTAAGTATAGATTATTATTTGCTTAGGATTAAGCTATTATGTACAATAATCATATAATGTTTAATTTGTATGGTCTATTCCACAAACCTAACATTTATGGTCCTATCCAATATATCAAAATATATCATTAATTTTATTACCAAAGTCAAAGATAGACTTCAATAAAATCAAGACGATCTCAATAAAATAAACTGTTCAAATTTATTTGGATCGCGGATAATTTATTTCGAATTAAATTAGAAACCAAATATTTTTGTATTTAACAAATAAACACTTGATTTATAATATTTAAATAATTTATGGACAAAACAGACTCATACATATATATAAATATATAAAAACATACTTTATTTCATTTTAAAATATAAATGTTGTATTTACTCGAAGGACATATATAACAAAATTCTCACTTGTCCTAGAGTAAATAGGACATTTAAGAAATTCCCATACTTTCGATATGACTTTCAAAAATTATTGCAAGTAAACTTTCAGTAAAAAAGATCAGCAAGATTTTCAGCAGAAAAAATCTTGCACACTTTTACATCTCCATGTTAAACAATTCCCCTAAGTAAGTGATATTTACATTCAATGTGTTTACCACATTGATAGTTGCGTGGTTTTTTCGCATTTGCCATTGCACTACTGTTGCCACAGTACATACTAATGGCTTGAGATGTAAAAGAAACCACCTCAAGTTCTATTAAGAACTTCTTCAACTATATTGCTTCTTTAGCTGCCTTACAAGCTGCCACATATTCAGCTTTTATTGTAGAGTCAGCAATATAAGATTATCTGATATTTCTTCACACAACTGCACCACCATCTAAGGTGCAAATAGAGCCTGAAGTGGACTTGCGAAAATCTATATCAGCTTAAAAATAAAAATCAGTGTATCTTGTAGATACCAAGTCTGGAGCCGAGTAAACTAGTATGTATCATCGAGTTCTGCGAATATACTTGAATATATGCTTTACTGTTGTCAGTGTTTCGGTCTTGGTTTAACTGATATCTATTGACCATTACAATAGCACAAAAAATGTCTGGACGAGAACAAAGCATGGCATACATGAAACTTCATACGACTGATGCATGAGGAACTTTTATGTACTCAATTTCATCAAGAGTTTTAGGACTATACTTTTGAGATAATTGGATTCTATATATGACAGGAAATTGACCTTTCTTGGAATTTTGCATTGAAAATCTCGCTAATATTTTATCAATATATAAAGTTTGGGATAAAGTTATATGTCTATTCTTTCTATCTTGAAGGATTTGAATGCCTATAACATATCTTACTTCTCCCAAATCCCTCATATCAAATTGGTTACCCAATCAGATTTTCACTGATGTCAATGTCCCTACGTCATTGTCAATGAGAAATATATCATCAACATACGGTATGAGAAAAATGACCTTACCATCTATAATTCTCTTATTGACACAAAGTTTATCAGGATATTGACTAAATCATAAGATTTAATGGCTTGATCAAACCAGATATTCCAAGATTTAGACGCTTGTTTAAGCTTATAAATGGACCTATTCAATTTGCAAACATTATATTCTTGACATTTGATAAGGCCTAAATGTATCTATATTTTCCTAGTTATTTGAGGTCATTTTCTAATACTTTTGATGAAATAACTAGCCAATTCCCTTCCTATTTGATATTTTACCTGTGGAAAGGTCTTTTGATGATTTTATGCAGTAATGGAGGAAATTGGAATTAAAACGTCAGATTTCTAACATAGACCCGGTGCCGGCCCATGTATCTGAACCGGCCGAGGCTCAACCTTGTATGAAATAGAAGAAAACAAGGCAAAACTGAGGGGTTCCAGAGGAGAACTAGCGCCGGTCTAGTCGAAGGGACCCGGTGCCAGTCCAAACCTATTCAAAGGTAGTTTGCAATTCTTTTTTATGTGGAAAATGAGTTTTTGAGCAGAATTTGGCAACTTATGTTAAAATCTTTTGGAAATTGATTTGGGAATGAATTAGGACTCTTGTAATGACTTTTTGCCAATCTAAACCCCTATAAATATAAGAGAATAATACCTATTTTTCACTCTATATAATCAAGAAACTCCTAGAAAGTCTCAAGAACACCAAGATTAAAGAGGATCAAGAAGAATTCTTAGAGAATAAGAAAAGGTTGACTGAGAAGGTTTTAAGGAAAAGGAAGAAGACTGGCTTGTCTATGATGATTTCTTTTTCTGTCCTTTGTAATTTATTGACAATTTAAGTTTATTATGTTTTAATTATATTTGAGGGTAGAACCCTAAGTTTATATTCATAGATTGGATTTCTTTTGATCTAGTGATTCCAGCTTCAATTATTTGATTACTTAAATTTATTTTTTGTTGAATTGATTGGTTCTTTTCTAACTAACTCGAGAGAGAGGTTAGGAGAGTAGTACAAATTAATTAATTCAATAATTGTTATCTCTTAATTAACTCGACATAGAGGTTAATGGTAAAGATTGAGTAATCAAAGAGAGGTTAATTTCACCTAGAGATAAGGTTTTTTATTTCTTCCATAAAGACTTTAGTGTTACCTAGAGATAGGAACATTAATTGTTTAATTGAGTTAACCTTAATACTTCTTGGATTTAATTAGGGAGGTAGAGATACCCTTTGATTAAGCCAAGAATAGAATTTCATAACTCAAGAGAGAGTGGAATTTATCTTGAACTCATACTGGTATTTGGATTGGGATTTAATTGATTTAAAAATATTTTCTTTACTTGTTATAGATTTGGGTGATGTCTTCATTGCATGTCTCTTCTCTTTATTCTTATTCCTTAATAATTCTTGTGACTTTTCTTGTGTAAACTTGATCTATTCTCTAGTATATTAGGTTAGCAGGTTATTTACTTCTATTTCTTTATTTTATTGGCTAAATAATAAAGATTTGGGTAAAGTAAGATGGGAGTCTAAGTTCCTGTAGATTGGATACTTACTATTTCCTATACTATATGATGTGTATACTTGCCCGTATGTGTGGTTATAGTGGTTAACATTTTATTAAAATTTGATTGATTATGGCCGATTCTTGTTAATTTTTCCAATACTAAAAACACAAAATCAACCTTCTTGGATAAAACCATTTGGTTGTACAATATAAATACACTCGTTAAGATTTTCATTAAGGAATGCTGTCTTAACATATATTGCCATACTTCATAGTCGAAGTGAGCTGCAATGGATAACAAGATTCTTATAGACTTTAGTATGGCCACACGCGAGAAGATTTCCTCATAATCAATACTTTCTCGTTGGGTATAACCTTTAACAACTAATTTAGCTTTAAAAGTTTTCACTTTTCTGTCTACTCTTCTCTTTATTTCTATTTGCACCCAATAGGTTTTACCCCATTAGGTAAGTCCACAAGTTCCCAAACGAAGTTAAGTGCACATGGATTTCATTTTTGAATCCATTGCACTCTTCCAGTGGTCCTCTACATCTTCTACAACTTATTTATACATAGTGGGATCTTTTTCTTCCTTAATGGAGATTGTTTGAAAAGTCTCTCCATAGAATAAGTATCTAGAGGGACGTTAAATGACTCTCCCACTACGTCTAAGCTGTGGAGGTTCTTAGATGATTAGACTTTCTAGCTTCTCATTGATTGGAACCTGTGCTATTGATTCTTCAACGACTGGAGTTTGTATAGGGGCAGGAGGTTCTTCCATTCTATGTGCCAAAAAGCCAGTGGGTATAGAAGGTATAACATCTATTTCTATTCCACTAGAATTTGGCATGTTAAGTGGCATAGATACGAATCCACCACATGAATCTTGAGTATGGATTTCTGTAACCATTTTTTTTGGGATTGTCTCCCTTGGTTTCTTCGAGAATAACCCTACTCTTGGATCCAAGTTCTTCTATGTACTTGTCCTCTAAGAAAATTACATTTGTACTTACAAATATTTTCTTATTTTGAAGACTATAGAAGTAGTATCCTCTTGTTCCTTTTAGATACTTAACAAACAGATATAAATTTGATTGTAATTCTATTTTATTCATCTTTTCCTTTAGCACATATGCAGGACAACCCCAAATTCAAATATGTGTCAAATTAGGCTTCCGCCCATTCCACAATTCTAATGGAGTCTTAGGGATAGATTTTAATATAACTATATTCAATATATATTTTGCAGTTTGTATAACATATCTCCAAAAGGATGTACTTAGTGTAGAGATGCCAAACATTGATCTTACCAGTCTAACAAGGCCCTGTTTCTCTTTTTTGCAACTCCATTTTGTTGAGGAGTGCCTAGTGTACTTAATTGGGATAAAATCTCATTTTCTGACAAGTATGATCTAAAATCGTAGGATAGATATTCTCCACCTTAATCTGATTGAAGTGTCTTATTGTTCTCACCTTACTGCTTCTCAGTTTCAACCTTAAATTCTTTGAATTTATCGAAAGCATCAGACTTATGTGTCATTCGGTAAACATATCCATATCGGAAGTAATCATTCGTACAAGTAATGAAATACTCATATCCACCTTTAGCTTAGACATTAATTGGTTCACATACATAGAGTGCACTAATTCCAAGACTTAGCTCTATTTCTTTTTGAAAGAAAATACTTTTTGGTCATTTTACCCTCCAAACAAGATTCGTAAACTTGAAAAAATTCTACTTTTAAGTCACTTAAATGACCTCCTTTTACGAGTCTTTGAATCCTATTTAGATGAATATGATAAAGTCTAAGATGCCATAAAAGAGTCTCATTAGTAGAAGATAACTTAATGCGTTTGTTAGATTCAATATGATATAACAAACTATTAGTATGCTTTAAAACATATAGATCATTATTTAAATTTCCATGACATATCAATGAGCTATTAAAAAATATTTCTATTGAAAATTTATAAAATTTAACAAAATATTTTTGTTTGAACAACAAAGACATTGAAATTAAATTTCAATAAATGTCGGGAACATAATAATAATCTTTCAAAAGTAAATGTTTATTATCAAAATAAAGATAAACATCTCTAACAGCTTCTGTAGATATCACTGATCCTGTTCCAACCCTTAGAGTATACTCTCTTTTATTAAGATGTCTGGTTACTTGGAACCCCTATAATAAATTGCAAACATGATTAGTGGTTCCAGAATATACTATCCAAGTATTTATAGAATCAACTACTAAATAAGTTTTAATGTTGAATAATTCACCAGTACCTTGCTTGTATTTGGCTAAGTAATCTTGGCACTAAGACTTCCAATATCCTTTTTGCTTGCAGTAGAAACACTTGCCTTTGGACTTTTCATCCACTTTTGCCTTCTTAGTCTGCTGCTTACACCCCCTTTTGTTATTTTGCTTTCTTTTATTTCCTCTTTTGCCTTTGGGCTTAGAAGAGGAAGAAGATCCATATAAGCTACAACAAGAGCATTGCCACTTTCTACTTTTAAGGTAGCCTTAACGCTCTCAAGCTCTTTTATTAACTCTGTAAGAGACATATTCATCTTATTCATGTTATAATTAATCTTGAACTTCGAGAATATCTCCAAAAGAGTTTCTAGAGCTATATCAACCTGAGTCTCGAGCTTAATTTCAACTCCTAAGATTTCTGCCACATTAAATTGAGTGATCAATTTTAACATATAATCTCCCGTGGGAATTTCGGGTTTCATGCACATATTCAGTATGCACTTCATTGCTATTTGACGGGCTTGACGTCTTTTGTACTCAAACATTTACTTGAGGCTTTTCATAATATCTGAAGCAGTTGTCATAAAATTATAGTTGCAAAATTCTCTACCATTGTCACTTCTAATTGAAATCAATTTGCACCCAAGGGAATTTTGAACACGTTTGAGCAGCTTTGAAAATTCAGAGAAAGCTTCATATTTTTATGCAAGAAATAAAGTCCAAGTAAATTGTGAGAAGTCGTCCATAAGTACATAAGCATACCTCTTACCATCAAGATTAATGGTCTTCATTGGTCCAAACAAATCCATATGTATGAGTTTACGAGGGTTTGATATTGAAATCATTTTCTTGGGTTTAAAAGAGGTTTTTGTTTGTTTTCCAAATTGGCAAGCATCATATACCCGATTTTTATCAAATCTCATTTTGGGCAGTCCTCTAACAGGTTCTTTTGAGGATAATTTATTTAGCAAATCAATAGATACATGGCCTAGTCTTCTATACCAAAGATAGCTATTATTATCATTCACTGAGAGGCATCTAATATCATGAGCCACAAGAACATCAAGATAAAATACATACATATTTCCAATATAATTAGCAACAAAAATTGTCTCATTGCTGGAACTATTCATAATAGTGCAAGAATCTTTTTCAAAAAAATAACTTTGCAGCCATTATCATATAATTGATTGATGCTAAGTAGATTTTACTTTAATTTATCAATTAATAATACTTTTTTGATAATGGTGGAGGACCTCTTACCAATATTACCTATGCCAAGTATCTTTTCATTCTTCTTGTCTCTAAATTCGACAAATCCATCATTTATGACTTGAATATTTTTCAGTAGTCTAGCATTTCTAGCCATGTGCTTGAGCATCCATTGCCCAAAAACTACTTTGTAGAGCTCATCTTATCCGATGAATGTTCTTATACATAAAATAAAAGAGTGATTTTTGGTACCTATACCTTTTTAGGTCCACAGAGGTTAGTAATAGTTTATTTAATTTTTTAAACTATTTTTATACCGGATTCCACCTTCTTCCTAACATGACACCTAGATGCTTTGTGTCCTGATTTTTCACAATATGTGCAATAACTCTGAGTCATGTATGAAGAAGCAGCTTTTACAAAGTAGGATCTATAATTTCTAGCTTTGTTTTCATGCTTATAGCTAAGACCATTTCGGTTTTCAGTTATGTGTTGTGCACCAAGTAATTTTTCCATATTGTTTTTGCCATTTGTAAATTTCTCAATACACATGGTGAGGTCATCTACTCTATTTTTCATATCATCAAAATTGCTGAGCATAATTTCAAGAAAAAGTATTTTGTCACATAAACATTTGTTTTCAAGTGACATATGATGCAAAGAAGTTAGGATAACATTCTTTTGCAACATTTGAGCACATAGTGGAATCAAGTAAAACTTTGTTCTCATTCAACAGCTTTGCATTCTTATCCAATAAGTAATCAATATTCATTTTCATTTTCTTATTTCTTCTAGATAGTTTTTTGAATTCATGAAACATGTCAAAAAGTAACTCATTCGGATCATCAAACTTCTCACAATCAGAATTATGCAATTCAGATATGGAATTAGAGGAAGTAAGATTTACCTTATCTTCCATGGCCATAAAGCAAATGTTTGCTTTTTCACTATCAGATTCGTAGCTTTCTTCAGTCTCAAATTCAACTTGGTCCTACGACCTAATTAAACCTTTTCCTTTCTTTTTCTTTTTGAATTGCTTACTTTCTTTTTCTTTTGCTACTGGATAGTCGGAGATAAAGTGTTGTATGCTTTTACACTTATAGTATTGAGGCTTGAAGGAAGATGCTTGTCCCTTCTTTTTGATAAACTTCTTACCCCTTTTGAAGTGGCATTTTTTGAACATTTTTTTGAACTTTCTGGCAACCATAGCCAATTCTTCTGTATCTAAATCAGTCCCATTGTCGCTATCAGTTTGATCACTGTAGGCTTCTTCATCAACAGCTTTTAAAGTTGTTCCTCGTTTGCCTCTATCATCATCATCATACTCTTGAAACCTTTTGAGTTTTATTTCATAGGTCAGGAAAAATCCTATTAGCTCTTCAGTTGGTAAGCTATTTAAATTCTTGGATTCCTCCACAGCCAAGGTTTTTGACTACCGATTTTTTGGCAAAGCATCAAATAACTTTTTGTTTTGCTCACCAAGGGAATAGATTTTTCCGTATGCCTTTAGTCTATTCATGATGTTTGTGAATCTAGTGAATATATCAGTTATGTTCTCACTTGGCTTCATAATGAACAACTCATAACCGCGGATTAAGAGTCCTAACTTTGATTCCTTTACTTGATTAGTCCCCTCATGGGTGATTTCAAGTAACTTCAATATATCGTGAGCAGAATCACAACCACTCAGTCGGTTGTATTCGTTTGCATCGAGAGCACAACATAAAATGTTCATTGCCTGATAATTTAAGGTCATTTTAGCATTATCATCACTGCTATATTCTTCACTTTTTTTTTAGGCATTATTTCACCTTCTACTACTTTGGTTGGGACGAATGGTCCATTTTCAATTAGATTTCATAGATCAAAATTTATTGAACAAACATATATCTTCATTCTATTTTTTCAGAAGGTGTAATTGCTTCTTTTGAATAGAGGTGGTCTATTTGTTGAAAACCATTCGATATAAAGCAAAGAAGATGTGTTTGCCATCTGAATCTTTTCTACAAGACTGTTAAACCAAAGATAGTGTATACCAAAGCTCTGATACTAATTGATAAACCTTAGAGGGGGTGAATAAGATTTATGGCAAACAAATACAATTTTAAAAAAAATCTTTTGATATTTTTTGAAAAGGCCCGAAACAATGTATGTTTTCAAAAAGGCAGATTTGCTTCGCAGCTTTAAGAAGGCAGTTAAAGATCTTTTGAATCAACACTAAATGATGAGAAATGGTATGTATTAAAGATGAGAAGTTGAGATGATAATAATAGATTTACTATAGAACATAAAATTCTTAAAATAGATCAATAATTACAGAGAAAAAGATAGAGTTTTTTTTTATTTGATGACCAGTGAAAATGCAGTTGATAAAGTTCAGATAATATGTACAAGAATAGACCCAAAAATTTATAGTAGTTCTATCCTTAAATGATCTACATCCACTACCTTAAGCACACACTTAAGAATTTCAATTCAACTCACTAAAACTTTTTTTTTCTTCCAAATCAATAGTGGTAGGCAACACCAATCTTACATAAAAGGATCAACACATTTGATTTTACACCCGACCTCTTTAAACTTACCAATTAAGGCTCACCCCAAATAGATTTTACTTCCTTAACTTTGATATAAAGCTGATTAAAGATGGAACACAGAAATAGCTCACAGATTGAGCAAGTATGAACCACTGAGTACAAATACTTTTTTACCTTTGGAACAATTTGATCTCTCTTTGAAGCACAAATGAAAAGGGAGATTTATGTATTCTAAAGTGTAAGAGTGTTTCTGAACGAGTTAGCACAAAAATGTGCTTGAAAATCGAGTTTTAGAAGCTTTTATAAGAGTTGAAACCGAAGTTACAATGGCTAGTTACTTCTGCCAAGATTTTCAGAGTTTTGGATTCACAAAATAGAAAGTCGTGCATAAAAAAAGTGAGTCCAAAATGACATTTTATGCAAAAAGGTATATTTTAAAAAAATACTACAGATCATTGGATGAGTGTTTTGAATTTAGATGTCTATCCAAAACTACTCAATCAACAATTTTATAAAATCCATATTTAGAAATACCCCCCCCCCTTTTTAAATCATTTGGAAGTGCTTCAAGATAAATCAAATTGAACATAAGGTAAAGAGATATAGAAATTTACAAATAATACCTTAATCACAATTCCTAATTTATAATTCTTCACAAGGCCTTTCATGGTATGCAATCTCTTAAGGTATAGTTATATTTGATCAACCATTCTTAGATTCTATTGCTTAAGAGCTGCTTAGCAGTCCTACTAGCGTGTCTTTGAAGAATTGAAGTCAAACATATTGTATCCAAAAATCCTATCACATATAGATTACCCATGTTAGTCCACATCAATGTTTGTCATAAATCAAAACACGGGAGAATATCCTTAGGGCTAACAGGCATCATAAACATTATTTAGATATTCTATAGGAAATCCTTATAATATCTTTGATTTAAGTCTAAACCCAATATTGATATTTTTTAAAGTTTCTAATCCAATCACATCACCTATTGGGTAATTATGAATGAATTAAACTTATAAAGATAATGTACAAATATTAGGCCTAATCTAGTAACTAATAAAACGTAGCCTTTCTATAAGGAGACTATTTAAAATGACACGAAGCAAACATTAATTTCACTAAAGAGCTAATAGGGGAGGCCTAAGGTTAATTAAAATTAACTATTTTACAATTAAATTTTTTTAATAAAAACTTTATTTATGTATAATTAAATAGTATATAGAATGGTGTTAATACAAATTATATGACATGTTAACATGAATGATACATAATTCAATAAAAAATAAAATTGGAAAACTATAAAATTAAAATAATTTTATGGCCAACTTAGACACAAAAAATAATATTACAAAATTACAATTGAAATTTTAATTGGCTAAAAAAAATAGCCAACTCTTTAAACTTCTGCAATATTGATTTGATGGAGCACCATTGTGACACAAGAACTTCTTTGGTGTGGTGGTTAAGGTGTAAGGGCTTTATATTGGTAACTTGGTTTCGAAACCAAAATCTACCACCAAACCTCCTTTTTATTTTTTATTTTTCTAATTCAAAGGGACCTCTAAAATGGACTAGCCCAGTAATAGGTTAGTCTAGCTCCAGCCAACTAGGTTTCTAGTTGCTAACCCAGCACGTGTCAGGCTAGCCTAGAGCTAGCTAGGCCATTAGGCCAACATATGTCACCCCAGCTCCAGCCAATTAGGCTTTTGGCTTCTGGCCCAGTACTAGCCAGGCCACTAGGCCAGTATGGGCTGGTCTAGCTCCAGCTAGCTGGGTTTCTAGCTACTGACCCAGTACGAGCCATGCTGGCCTGAAGCTAGCTAGGCCACTAGGCCTGCATATGTCGGCCTAGCTCTAGCCGATTAGGCTTTTGGCGGTTGGTTAGTGCCACAGGGCCAGTATATGCCAGCCTTTGTTGCTGCCTCAGCTTGCCCATCATGCTAGCCCAGCTAGCTAGCAAGCCAATACAACCAACCTGGCCTAGCCCATCATGCTTAGGCTAGATGAATATTACATTTTTTTTAAAAATAAACTAAAATAAAATAGTGATAATAATAACTCAAAATGGAAATATAGATACGTAATCCATCCATTTTGTTACAAAACTCGATAATACTTACACATATTCACCGAATAAAGAACTAAGGCCATAAAATTATATTGAATTAATCAAACCATTCACCATGAATATAAATGTCTTATTCCTACACTGCTCAACTAATATATGCATAAAACATTTAATCTTAACACAAACATATATCAAAATTGGCTTTGATACCAATTGTTAGGAATATGATCGATATATTAATGTATCAACTAGATTAAATCTTATAAATACGCGAGAAATAAATCATACCTTCGTAAATATCATCTCCAAAAATACGACTTGAGAAGCTTTTGGCCTTCTGGTGATGCTCCAAACCCTCAAGTCTTCTTCAGTGTAATCTCCCGGGACAAAAAAATTGCTAATCATATTTTTTATCTCTCTTTGTAGAGGGTAGACTCACAAAAACTGAGAGAACGTTATATCTCACGTCACTCTAATATAGAGTCTTAAACCAATAGATAATTTGCTATTTCTAGTTATGTCGATATATTTGACTCTATCTCAAAAATGAATCCTAATAGAACAAGACAAGTATAGTTAGGTACAACTATTTCTACTTGTCCTATCCCATCTCAAATATGATTTTTGGTTTCTTACCATTTTCATTAATAAATCATAAATAATTATAATTTATTATTGTTTTATAATTATGAGCCACTAAAGGGACCTGACTGGATACAGTTAGATTAAATTCGAATAAATTATTTTGTCAATTCAAAAAATAATTTATTAATTACGTTCTACTCTACTAAAAGAACGTAATTATACTTTTAGAGTAATTGCAATTATTAGAGTTAATAATTATATCATTATGATTGATCGATCTAATATATTTTAAATATCAAAATTTATATAAAATTATGACAATAAATTCAGCATGCGAATACATATTTTACGGCTCTAGCTCCCGAGTCTATTTACCCTTTTGTTTCTCTTAACTTTAAAAATATTTTTTTTGACCCAAATTAAATGCAAAAAATTTTGAGAACTCCAAAGATTAGTTATTGTGTCCAAAATAAATACTCCCTCAATACTTCTTTCCCTTTAATATTTTTAAGATTTGTATTTTACAAGGAGCTGGAGAGAAAATTATATAAAAAGAGATATTAGAAGATAATAATATAATTTTGAAAAAAAAATTAAAATGAAAAATAATATTTAATGAGATTTAAAAAAAATTAAAATATCCCCTCTCTCCCCATCTCAGTTACGAGTCAAAACCTTGAACGCCAAAACTTCCTTACCCATATTATAATTTCTTAATTTTAAAAAAAAAATTAGTGACATCTAATTCAGGAGGGAAGGGTGAAATTGGAAACTAAATATACATGCAGAGAAAACATGTATGTACCTCAGCGGCTTTGTAAGCAACCATGGCGGCATAAGCAGCCTTTTCACGTTCATCACCGAACTGAATCTCAGCCAAATACCTGTAATAATCTCCTCTCATCGTCAAATAAAACACCTCCACTTCACTCGATCATGCTGACGGAATCAAAATCTCCTCCAACATCTTCAAAATCTCAGCACAGACATTTGATATCTTGCCTTCCGAATCCAATCGATATCTTTGCATTAGCTCCACCGGGTCGCCATTCTTTCTGGCCTCCTTATTTTGCTCTGCTTCTCAAACTGTCCGCCGTGCATGGCGGAGGGGGCAAACTGCTTTCTCGTAAGCTTCATGAAGTAGGTTTCGTTCTTCTATGGTTAACGCAGCAGACGGCGAAGCCCAGCCGGGACGAGCTGCTTCACGTAGTTTGCCATCTCCTCATAATGCTTGGCACTTTCGGCTAGAATAGCCTTGTAACGGATTTGCTCTCGCATCTCTATGGCGGGGAAGAATTTGGGTTTTCAGGGATTCGAGCTCTTAACTTTCTTGCAAGAATCTTAAATTTAGAGAAGAATTAGTTAGGATTTAATGTAATGGTTGAATAGGAAAAGGTTTGGCTGTAAGACGATGAATAGAATGAGGATATCAAAATTAATAATAATAAAATTACTAAAGTGGAATCTCTCTCTCTCTCTCTCTCTCTCTAATATATAATATCATTTTTAGAGTTTTTTTAAATTTAAATTATTTTTATTTTATAAAATAAAGAATATATTTATTTTTAGTTTTTAATTATATACCCTTATCATTTATTACTCCACTAAATCATAACATTAGTTTATTTTTAAATTTCAAAATAATTCTATAATTTTTAATAAATAGTAACTTAATTTTTCTCTAAAAACTCTATAGTAGAGTTTTTTTAAATCTATGTAATTTATGTAATAGTAACAGATTTTTTAAAAAATAAGGGAGTATAAGTTATATTTTTTAAAAACAGTGCCTCCTCTGTCTTGTGAAAATTAATTGTATTTGATTTGATACATAATTTCATGCAAAAATAAAATATAATAGTAATATATTATAACAAAATGTGAAATATATGAAGGGGTGAATATTTTATATAAAAAATAATTGATGACAGAAATATTTGTTTTTTATGATATTTAATATATTAAAACCTTGTAAAAATGTTAATTATTTTAGAATATTTTAAAAAAATAAATAGGTCAATTTTAATATGACAAAATAATTAAATTGCATGAATAGTTTCTGAGTTATTTTGTAGTCTAAATTTGGTAACTAAAACAATTTTAAAAAAAATTTAATCTTAATATACTTTAATTTCTGGTCGTAAAGTTGGTGATTGAGCTTCCTTAAAAAAATAAAAAATAAAAGTTAACGTATTCAACTTTTATTTTATTTTTTAAATAAATGTATAGATTTTTGTGCTACATAGTTTTCCATTTTGTAAAAGTTTAATACTATGATTCTTTTGATGGAAAGAATGAAGTCGTGTGTCACGAGTTTTCAAGCAAAAACGTTGTTCTAATAAAGTGGCAATTGAATTAGAAGGAAAAAAAGAAATCACTTAATCATTTGAAAGTTGTGAAATTTTATATTGTTATTCAAATTTTATGTTTGGTCCAATTCATATTCTACCTTTCAAATTTTTCACTTTATTATTGTGGTCAAAATTTTCAACAAATGTTAACTAATTTCCATTTGACTATTTGGATATTTGAGAGTTTAATCATGAGTTGACTGATGCTAAAATGACCATGATTTTTTTTTTTTTTTTGCTAAGTGAGAGTAACATATTTATAATAAAAATTACACAGATAGCAAAAGTTATAGGTAATTGGTAAAAATCACGCCTAAGGTGGTAGAATATAAAAGAAACAGAAACAAAAAGAAGACAAACAAGAAGGCATACACACAACAATTCATCACAAGCCTTATGCTCGCCGTATGCAAGTACCAAAGTATGGGACTCCAGACTTTATCAGATCCATGAACAATAAAGCAGAAGAATCAATGGGCATGTCACGGTCTTCAAAATTACCTGAGAAAAAGAAGAGAATCAGAGAAAAGGCCCAAAATGAATTGGGTTGAACACGAAAAGAACTGACCGACACCAAAAGATGCAAATCTGCAAGATATCCATGCCAAAGGATCGTGAACTGCCACCATAATAAAGAGTAAAAAATTTAGGTGTGGTTTGAGGAATAAAAGAGAGGCATAGCTCACAAAACCACAAAAAGACAAAAGTTTTGGTTAGAATAAAAGCACTAGAAGAAACCAGAGCTATGATGTGGCCAGGCCTTGCAAGGCGCAAGGAAGGAGACAACGACTGCGGCAGAGAGAGGAAGAAATGTAGAGGAAGAAATCCAAACTTTACTTGGATTATGCACATTAATATGACAACGTAAGAAAAATTAAACTTTAATATGTACATTAGATACAAAGTGAAATTCGAATATAAATTATCAAATTCAGTCTTAGAAATATAGTCGAAACTTGATTTAGATTCCCATTACCGTTACATACTTATTTAGTTTATTGTGTTTAATAATATATTCTTATTATCATTTAATTAAGTAAATTATTATAAATTTTAAGTAAAATAAAAATTATTTAAATTTAAAATATGAATACGCTAAATATTTATTTTATCTAAATTATAGTGTGTATATATATATATATATATAAATACATACACACATATATATAGAGGTGAATTATATATGTATTCTATATGTATACATATTATATAAATTATATATGTATATATACCAATATATATATATATATATACTATATAAATTATAATTAGATTATATATGATTATATATGTATATAAAATAAAATAAAATAGAAAAGAAGAGAAAAAAAAAAGAAATAAATTATCAATTATCAATTATCAATTTTATTCTTACTAATCTAGTGATATGATAAATACATGAATTATTGGAAACCACTACAAAAGTTTTTTATATGATTAAAAAATTTTGAATAAAAATATATTGGAAGCAAAAAAAAATTTAAAATCTTTATAAATATTTTCGGGTCCAAACGGGTCTCTATTTTCGTGCTTCCCCGTTGGGTCGGGACCGGGGATTGTTTTATCCTCGGCGGACTGGGGACGGGGATCCCCGTCTTTTCCCGTGATAGGGACGAGTCGGGGATGAAAAAATAGAGGTAAATGTGAGGGCGAGACCGAGATTTCTAATCCCCGACCCTACCCGATTCCATTGCCATCCCTAATTAAAGTTAGTGCTTTCTAGAAATTTAGGAACACTTAGAAATAATCATGTAACTTAATTAACAATTATTATGTGAATTTATTATTATTTTTTACTACTACTATTATATATTTGAAATTTACTTATTACTGACAAAACACAGTGCAGTATTGTTGTTGTTGTGAACTAATCAATTCAAATCAAATCGAACTAAATTGATATTTTAAATTGTTTAATTTAAGTTAAAAGTTTTCAAAATGAAATGATATGTATTATAATTTAGAGTTTCATTTTATTATAAAATTATTGATTTATTTTTTCTTAAAATTATTACCATATAATTTTGTGAGTTTCACAAAGGGAAAAATAAAAATTTCAACGATTTATTTTTTTTATAATTATGCATTTTACGTAATAGATTAAAACATTAATAAAATAAAGGATTTCATCAAAGACAAAGAGCGAGAAAGAGTCAGTATTGGGATATACATCAAAAGAAAAAAAATAGTAATTATTAAATTTCTATTAATTATTTGTTATTGAAATAATTAATCTACAAACAAAAAATTAATGATATAATTAATGGGGAATAAGAATAGGATAAAACATTTTTGTCTAACTGATAGACATAAATGCAAAGGGGGTATGGATTTAAGTTGGAAGAGTTTGAATTTAACTCCTCCCTGTATATTATTCTATAAAACTATAAATTTTACCGTTCAATGTTATCCACTAGATATTGGCAATACAAATATGAGATTGGAAGGATATCGTACCCAAGCAAAGACAGAAATAGAGACATTGTTGACAAAATACTCTATTTTCTTTATTCTTTCATAGATTAGGGAGAAGTCCGCAACCGTTATCTTTTTGAATGCGCATTGGGTGAAATTCGTCTCGTAATTCTACTCGGCAAAGAACTACAAGAGTGTAAATCAATTTAGGCAAGTCTTGATTGACCGGCTCAACCGAGAAAGTTAATAGACATCTCGTGAGATTTGAACTCGTGACCACCTAATCGCTGCCCTCATTATCCGACCAATTATGCTACTCCTTACGGGACAAAATAATATGTGCATGAGTTACAAGGCACAATAACGCACTTTTTACTTTATTTTCTTTCTTCTTTTTGTGACAATTAAGTGACCTTACTAATTAAATTTCTTGTTAATAAAAATTTTGTACATGAGTTACATCAACTTTAAACCAAGAACTCTATCTGAGTTGGAGATTATAAACTTATTAGATATTCAATAAGTTCAACATAATACTATTTTTAGGTATAGATTCTTATAATCTGCATAACTCAAATTTGCCTTTCAACATGGAAAATCTTATCAAGTGGCCGTTCTTTTTCATATTTAGTAGAAGGGTAAACTTGATATTTTCTAGACAGAAAGGCATAATTGATAACATAAAAACATAATATTTGGTGAGCAAAATTATTAAAAAAGAAAGTACAATAGCGCAAGTCAAAATATTTAAAAAGCTAGTTTTCGAATCATCTTTACGTTATGCATCTAGAAAATTGATGCTATCATCAAATATCATATTTCACTTTTCATACCTTCAAATTTCTCATTGTGTAACACAAATTCCAGGCTTAGTTTGGAAAGCTGAGGAGAGAGAGAAAAAAAACACTTTTACATAAATCATTAAATGACTGAAAAAGAATTAAATAAAAGATACTTACCTTATTTGGTTGCATTGAAAAATGAAAGAATATTCTTTACTTTGCTAAGTTAACCATTCCCTCCATATCAAAATAATTATCATTATTATATAAATCATAAATCATTTAAATAAAAGAAACTTTAATATCTGTAGAGGCTTTTTTTTATATATAAAAAAAGACTGAATTATCATAATAAAAAAATTGTAGAGTTCTTTTAAAGTTTAAAAATTTATTAATGAAGCTTCATTCTTTTATATCTGTTTCAACCTTCAAGCAGCTCCAGAACAAACTCGACCTGTTGCTGAATCCGCAAGGCATTGTCTTCACAAAGAAACCTCCTTAGGCGAAACCACAACCACAACCACAAATCCTTCCATCCCCCCTCCCCCCCACCTTACCTTCACACAAACGCATATATCATCGTCCAAAAAATTTCCCCCAATCTCGGATGTTGGTCGGAATAGTAAGTGTTGGGTTCTTCTACACTGTTATTTTGGATTCAAATCTAGCATAGGATTTGAACGATATATTTATTATTTTATAGTATATATAATATATTATTTTTTTTTTAAAGAGAAAGTATCAATTTTTTAAAAATAATTCAAAATAGTAAATCAATGAAGGAGGGGAATAGTATGTGTAAGGCGACGGAGAGCGGCAAAAGGGCGGTGATGACTAGATTCATGTTCTGAGACTCTGATGAATTTCTGGATATGGCTATGTTTTGACACTTGATGAATTTTCGGATAATTTTTTTTTATGAGATAGGAATGGGCTTTGCCTTCAGCTATACAAAATCAGGCGACTGAAGAGAGAGGATAGAACTGAAGACAACAGGAAAATGAAGGGGAAAAGACAGAAACATGAGTGATGGGATTGGGAAAAAAAAACAAAGACAGTGAGGATGAAAGGGAGGTGCAATGTGCCCAAATTAGTCCATCTAATTCACATAGAACTAAAAGTTAAGTTTCAAAATTTTCAATACATCTATTAAATTCTTTGCTACATCACTAATAAAGTGAAATATATTTACTTATTTAGTTCCTACACAACTTCTTCTACTGTGATACTGTTATTAATATTATTTCCTTCATGAGATTAAAATAATAATATAAAATAAAAAATTCAAAATAAAGATGCCAAAAACCCAAAAAAAAAAAAAAAAATCTATCTTCATTCTTGTACCAATCAACCAATTCCCCTGCTTTCCTTTTCCCATACAACCCAGTGAAGGTAATTTACGTGAATTACACTCTTTAATAGAATATATCATATTTTACTACGGAACTCGTAAAAAGATTGTAAATATTACTATATAAATATAAAATGCTAAATATCTCACGTACAAACTTATTGAAGTAATTCAACACATTGTTATACGCCGAACAGACTAACATCCCTAAAGAGATTTCTGTGAGTCCTCGGAATGAGAGGATGCTGGAAAGGGTTTTTATTCAAACATTAAATATTCTATTAGTGTGTTTTGGAGTTATTAGTTTTTTTTCCCCTTAATTTAAGACTTCATATAAGAATATATTTATACTATACCATTTCAACTTCTAGCTTAAAAAGAGAATTTCTTTCCATTCTATCCCCCCTCTACTTCCACATCTCCCTATAAGCATCCAGTTAATAAAAAAAAAAAAAAGGGAAAAAGTACAGTTAAAAATATTACAACCAATAGCAAAAATAGAAACAACCCAATACCTAATAAAACTTATACTTGCTGGAGACGCGTAGACGATGAGTAGAAGACATACTTTTTGTATTGTTTTGTATTTTTTTTTTTTTCATTTTTGGCGATCGTGTTTTACAGGGTTTGTTTGTTTTTTATTTTAATTTTATTTTATTTTATCTTTACCATGGATGAAAACATAAGTGTATTTACCGTGTAAGAGTGGGAGAGGTTAAATAAGTTCAGATACTTCAGGAGTAAATTAGTCAGTAAAAGATACTTTTGTTTCTTTATTAAAACTTGTGTTTTGGATTTTACTTTTTCTCCTTTGTTATGGATGAAAACGTTAGTGTGCTTATGAGATTATAGTGAAAAAAATAAAAATTTATTAAGGATGTAATTGAATTGATATTCTTTCCAATTCAAATATTTAGTTTAATTCAAATCTCATATTTTATAATTTTTAAATCATATTCAAATAAATTTATTTTTAAAAAATTACTATCTAAATACATCCTATATACACATGCAATGTTAAATAAGTCGATATGCAACTAAAAATGTAATAAAAGTAGTGCTAGAAAATTCATAGCCTCAAAAGTAGATGAGTCATTTAAGCCTAATTTACATCCCCCTTCCCATTTTCCTCTCTTCACAATGCTAAAAATCTGGCTGTAGATACCATTTAAGTAATACACATACTACACTACAACAAGGGCAAAATAGACCCCATCAAAAAGTTGGTTGAAAGCAGTAGATTTGAGTCAAGGAAACAAGGATCGAATCTCCTAAAATTAATTCCCTTAAGAAATGGGTTATTGTTATGAATTATTGGAATCTCCATTAATTAGTGGAGGCTCCACTAATTATGGATTTATGTGAATTATTAGAAGATTTTTATGGATGTCCACCATTTAATGGAGACACCATTAATTGAGATTAGTTGAAGATGATGTATGCTATGATGTATTCCACTAATTAGAGCTCTATAAATAGAGCTATTCTCTAAGCTTGTAATACACCATTATTTTGTGAAAGAAAGATTAGTGAAAGAAAGATTAGAGAAAGAATTGTGAGAGAAAGAAAGAGAGAAGTTTGAAGAGAAATTTTTGTGCAAAGAATAGTTAGAATTTTCTTAGTGTGTAGTGTGTAGATTTTATTCTAACACTACCCTAATTTTATAACACGTTATCAGCACGAGTCTCTGCCGTTATTAAAGCCAGAAGACAGGTACGCATTTATTGATCTCGCTAAATTCGAATTTGTAGCCCTTGATATTTCTGAAAAAAAATTATATGTCATACAGAAATGCATCTAAATGCTAAAAAAAAGGAGATCCATATGTCATGTGGATAAAAAGAAAGATTTGACCACTCGAAGATGGTCGTACTACCCATCGCATGGTATGAATGGTTGCACCTGAAGTTGCAAGATTGTAAAACCGTGAACTCCATGATGTATAAAACTACATCTTAGTTAAAAATTTTGCGGAGAAAAAGTTACTGATGAAGTTATATTGGAGAAGACATTCTCCACTTTTCATACCTCGAATATTGTCCTGCAGTAACAATATCGAGAAAAATGGTATTCAAAATTGACAAATTTAACATGAGTTATTATTGAGAAATCATGAAGCCAGATGAACTGGCTCAACAGCACTCCCAGAAGTGAATGCTGTTGGCTCCAGTAGAAGCCATCGTTATAGTCGTAGTTGTGGCAGTGGCCGTGGTTATGGTCATGGACACACTCGATATTTCCCTTATCACAGAGAAATATTGGCCACCTGAAGTGGAACAGAAAAGATAATAAGGGAAAAAGATATTTCCATTAATAATAAGCATCACATCTTTTATTCATATCACTAGTGTTCATATGAACTTGATGATACATGCTTATAGTTGCTCTTTTGTAATTGAGTTGACAAATGTAAGATGAAGGTTTGTAATTGTTCTTTTTCAATATTTACATTAGAAGAAGACAAACAATTAATAATTATGGATTTTAACTCATCTTTTTCGACATCCTCCTCATTTTCTTTCCCCTTTGAGCCAGCATCGAGACTAGCAGCAGAATTAGCCGTAAAATTACTGCGAAATGAGTCTTGAGATTTTATGATCTCCTTAAGTTTATTATAATTAAATTTCTTATTATATTTGGCCTTGAAGTATGCTTGTCTCAATTTCTGTGTTTGGTCCTTTAATTGCGTATTAGGACTTTCTTCCACCAACTGTTTTTCACATTCCAATATCGCAATGACTTCTTTCAACTTCTTCTCAGCCATATGTCCTCCTTCTTCTTTATTTTGCATCTCATGTAAATCGAAGTGATATCATCGGTTATTTATTTATAAATCTTTTATAGTTTCATACTTGAAAATTATAAGTATGTATGAGAGAGAACCTGAACATTCTTAATTATGGTCTCCAAGCTCACCAACTTCCTGTGAGGCCATCGACGAATTCCTAACTCCCTACATCTTTTCTTGAGACAGGTTATGCCAATATTCAATTCTTTGGCTGCGCTTTTGATTGGTAGGTAAAAGTATTGCGAAATTGTTTCTCTTGATAGTGTCTGTGAGTTATTGCCCTTCTTCTCTCTCTGCCTCTTAATCATCTTCTTCTCCCCAATAATTTTGTCTGCAATAATATCTTGAACTTCGATATTATGCATTTCATGAATACTTACTCCGACTCCGTTGTCAAGACCACTCATTATTTCTCCTAGAAAAATAAAATAATATCAGTAAAGGTAATACCATTCAAAATCCATGTTTAAATGGATAATAACCTGGAATCATATTCTAGCTTTGTTCAAAATCCATTAGAGAGTAGAATGGATCATGCACAAGCATATCCTCATTCAAAGGAATAGCATCAAGAGGAACAGTATCAAAAGCAGTCTCTTGTAGGGGCAGATCAACTTGGTCCAAAGCAGTATGTTCAAAACTTTCACTGATTTACATAAAAAACAAACCAAAAGAGAGTTTAATTTCATTATCAAGCACACTAAAAACAAATGGAAGCCCTCAAAGGTATCTCACCTGAAATTAGGAGGAAGTGGTTGGTTTGAAAAGGAAAACATATCACAATCTTCTGCGTTCGAATTAGGCAGAAGCGGTTGGTTTGGAAAGAAAAATACATCAACATCTGCTGCAGAAACCGAGTCAAAATTTGACCATGTCTCAAATGAATTACGAGTCTCCATATCTGCTTTGTGATTTTTGTTTTTGATGTTTACTAATGATTGATAACTGAGATATATATTGATACATACATATATATATATATATATATATATCTGTATGAGGAAGAAGAAGAGGTAGATGGTAGGTAGATGATCGGAGGAGAAGAAAATACAAGAGAGGAAGACAAAAAGTCAGTACCGGGAAGAGTGCAAAAAAAAAGGAGATATTTTTCTTAGAATTTCCTGCTTGTCATCATTTTCTTATATTTCTTTTCTTATTCTCTTGTGAAATCATTATTCCCTAAATTAGGGAGAGAACAGAAACAGTACAAGAAAGATCGTGATTGGACAACATCATTAAATTATCTTGATCCGCATACAAGCGTGTGTGAACTTGAAATTCAAAAGATAATTTATTTGTAAAGCATTGCAAATCAAATGCCAGACGCTTTTGTTGACTCTAGAAGAGTAACAAAATCGCATATGCCAGCTATAAATGCTAATATTGTAATTGAAGTTCCAACAGAATAAAAGATTTTACATATAGATGCTGAGCCAAAAGCATGCCAGAAGCATGGCCGACCTCTTGATTCTAAAGATAAAAATCATCGAAAGAAAAGAGGATTAACTGATCCAGAAGATCATATTGAAGAAAAGAATGATAAAGACCAAGAGAGAACTGATGACAAAGAACCAGAAGTTGATGAAAGTAACACTGAAATTTCTATCAATTATACCACTTCCGGTAGAAGTTGGAATCGAATAGAAACTGTTATTGATAATATATTTGCATACAATATATTTCTTGATGTTACACAGGATAATGATGATCCTGAACCAATATCAGTTTATGAATGTTGACATAGAAAAGATTGGCTGCAATGGAAAGATGCGATTCAATCGGAGTTAAATGCACTGACAAAACGTGAAGTCTTCGGACCTGCAATCCGAACACCAGAAGGTGTAAAACCTGTTGGCTACAAATAGATATTTATGCGAAAACGCAATGAAAATAGTGAAATCGTTCAATATAAAGTGCGATTAGTAGCCCAAGGTTTTTCACAAAGACCAGGTATTGATTATGATGAAACTTATTCTCCTGTTGTTGATGCTATTACACTCCGATATCTTATCAGTTTGACAGTACATGAAAAGATAGATATGTGCATATTAGATGTTGTCACTGCTTACTTGTATGGAAATTTAGAAAATGATGTTTACATGAAAATCCTCGAAGGATTTCATATGCCTGAAGCATATAAACATTATCCTCGTGAAAATTACTCAATCAAGTTGCAGAAATCATTATATGGCCTGAAGCAATTTGGACGCATGTGGTTCACACGTCTTAGTGAATATTTATTGAAAGCGGGATTTAAAAATGAACAGGTATGTCTATGTGTTTTTATTAAGAAATTTGGTTCTAAATTTGTGATATTAGCTATATATGTTGATGATATTAATCTTATTGGAACTCCTGAAGAGCTCCAATAAACAATTGATTATTTAAAAAGAGAATTCGAAATAAAGGATTTTGGTAAAATCAAATTTTGCCTTGGTTTACAAATTGAACATCTGGAGAGTGGAACATTTATTCATCAATCAATATATACAGCAAAAGTGCTAAAAAGATTTTACATGGACAAAGCACATCCATTGAGTATTCCAATGATCGTCTGATCATGAAATGTGAGTAAAGATCCTTTCCGACCTCAAGAAAATGATAAAGAACTCTTTGGTCCTGAAGTACCATATCTCAGTGCAATTGGTGCATTGATGTATCTTGCTAATAATACAAGACCTGATATTGCTTTTGCTATCAATTTATTAGCAAGATTTAGTTCTTCACCAACACGACGACATTGGAATGGAATTAAACAAGTCATTCGATATCTCCAAACAGTTACTTCTTCAAATCATGCTGAAATTATAACCATTCATGAAGCAAGTCGAGAATGTGTATGGCTAAGATCCATGATTCATTATATCCGAGAAAGTTGTAGATTATCATCAATCAAATATATTCCAACTCCTCTTTATGAAGATAATGCAGCTTGCATAGCTCAATTACGCGGAGGATATATTAAAGGAGATCGGACAAAACATATTTCACCAAAATTCTTCTTTACTCATGAATTCCAGAAGAAATGTGAAATTGATGTGCTACAAATTCGGTCATGTGATAACCTCGCAGATATTTTCACGAAGACTTTACCGACTGCAACATTTGAGAAGTTGAGATATAAAATCGGTATGCGTCGGTTTAAAGATTTAAAGGAATCATCTCATCAATGGGAGTAATAAACAGACATATAGAATAGTGTACTCTTTTTCCTTCACTAGATTTTTTTTCCCACTGGATTTTTATCTAATAAGATTTTAACGAGGCATATTCTTTATGTATGGATGGACATCCAATGAGGAGTGTTATGAATTATTAGAATCTCCATTAATTAGTGAAAGCTCCACTAATTATAAATTTATGTGAATTATTAAAAGATTTTTATGGATGTCCACCATTTAATGGAGACACCATTAATTGAGATTAGTTGAAGATGATGTATGCTATGATATATTCTATTAATTAGAACTCTATAAATAGAACTATTCTCTAAGCTTATAATACACCATTATTTAGTGAAAGAAAGATTAGAGAAAGAATTGTGAGAGAAAGAAAGAGAGAAGTTTGAAGAGAAATTTTTGTGCAAAGAATAATTAGAATTTTCTTAGTGTGTAGTGTGTAGATTTTATTCTAACACTACCCTAATTTTATAACAGTTATCTGGATCTCCTAAAATGAATTCCCCTAAGAAATGGGTTATCTTAGTCACCGTGATTTCCCTCCACTCCACATACTCCCTAGACGAGAGATTTCACCACCTTCTGGGACAAGGGCAAAATAATGTTCAATGAAAGACTTGACTACAAAGAGGAACAGAGCAGCGCCACTGACCACAATTAACACTTGGGCCAAAAGATTTTGTGATAAATTTCAAATCAAATCAAGGACATTTTCTGAACTTATCCTCATAACTGCAGATGCAAAACTTGTACATGCAGGCAAAATAAATGAACACTCATAACTCACAAATTACCAAAATAGAGCAGTTTAAAAGCATTCCTGAACTAAAAACTTCTACTACCGCCAAGTGTATTAAGCATTCTTCTGACACATTTTTCACAGCATATGAAGGATAGAAACTTAGAATGTATATGAAGATATCTGTACTTATCCAATAGTGTATGATATTCAGAGGCATTATGCAAAATAATAGTTTCAGCAAAATATGCAGCTCAAGGACAAAGCATTGCAAAGCATTGTAACATAAATGAAAAAACCGAATGTCACTACGTAGGATTGGTTCAGGAACTCAAAACCCCCCGCCGCCCCCCCGGCAAAAAAAAAAAGTGGTACAGTACAGGTATTTTAGTAAAACTATTAAAGCAAGCAAATCACTTTGGAAAAGGAAATGCGTTTCAACAAATGGCAGCCAAGTACTAAAGAGAGGAGAACACCAGGAACCACATAAAAATAAGCATTAGTCCAAAATAAAACACAATGGAACCACTGCTGCAATCAGCCGCTTTCTTCCAAAATTCTGCACCATGCAGGTTCCACCAGCAGTTGTGGTCATAAGTAGACTCCCCCAACATAACTGACAAAGCGTCTTTAGTGCTTGCACTGAATCTACGAGTCACCTCAGCCTTGACATGTATGGAGGAGCCACCATAAGCAGAATTTGAAGGAGCAAGATGCTCCGCAACTGATGCAGGATGAACAGGGAAGGACTCCAACAACTGTTGGAGCCTTGAGAAAAATTTTCTTTGCGGCATGCCTGCTACCAATATAACACAAAACAACAAATATGAGAATTTAGAGAAGAAAGTGCTAGAGAACATCAGAGACTGCAGCAAGTACCTGCAGCACCCATCGATCTCATAAATTCATAAATCAGAGGTTTATTCAACCTCCTCAGATGCTGCAACTTACAAAGTAAAAACTCATAAAAGTCACCTAAGAGAAACAGTACAAAATAAAATGTGTCCTTTCCCTCTCCTCTTATCACAAATTGGATACACTAAGACCTAACTCCGGTTAGGCGAAATGCTAGATATCCATAGATACCCAGTATCTCAAACTGAATCTCTATGTTGACTGGACTTTTAGAACAGGAAATATAACTTCAAGGCTTGTTCCAACGACCAGAATTGTCATCAGAAATATGAGATCTACCTCTTTCCCGACTTTCTGCAGCATCCCTACTCTCCTCTGGTTGGCTGTATGGAATAAAATGCAAACTGTATCCAGCAGTGTATCCCTGGCTTAAGTTATTTCCATAGACATTCCCCTGCAAATTTTTACAGCACAGTGATTGTAAAAACGAGACAGTTGTGTATAATATAAGATATTGAAAAACAAAATGCAGAAATAAAGAGGAAAAAGGATAGGGTTAAACCGTACAGTTGAGAAAACATTAGTTGAATCCACATGCCCACCGGATCTAATAGGCAACAGAGAAGACTGACTTGACTCAGGAAAAACTGTCTCGGAACAGGGGAAATTAACATTATGACAGATTTGCCCCAAATCTGCATTAGAGCTGTACTCTTCACTTGAGATGCCAATTGAAACATGTTCAGATGCATCAGAAGTGCATGCTGCATATGAGCCGCCCGCAGGTATATTTCCAAATCTGCCAGAGTCCACTGAGAAATTCAATGGTGCATCAAGATCGTTGAGTTCTAAAAATGCCATGTCATCTTGTGGGAGCATGTTGTTTACATTATGACCTTGAACGCCAGACAAATTAACCCCACCAGTCAGCTCAGCCCAGTTACTGAGGTCTTCTAAACCATTGTAAGTGAGAGGTACATTGCCTCTAGGATGATCAAGCTTGCCACATTTCATTTTGCATATAAAATCAAATGTTAGTGAAGTAGTAAACTAAAAAGGACATTATTAAATCAAAAAGAGTTGGGAGGTATTGAACAAGTCATCTGGGAAATTAAATCCCTCAAATCAGCATCAAAATTAGATATAAATAGAAAACTTGCATTTCTTTCAAGCGCACTTGCAACCAACGTGCATTTGAAATAAAAGAATCCCTAGCTCAACAATTTAAGCAGCATCAAAACAAGTTACTTTCAGGCACCAATATGGCACAAAAGGACGTGTAGATGCCTTCCACCCTTAGGCTTACATTAAATGTTGAAAACCAATAAAATAAATAGTTGCTAAACAAGATAACTTGAAATGAGAATCACATCTAAAAGAGACCAAGGCCAGTGTCTCACCACTCCCTTTTGCTTAATCCAGAAGTGCCAAGCAGTTGATTTAACAAATCTACTATTTGCAACAAATGTGTTATCTGAAGTATATGACATGCCAATCATGGTCTACACAACTCAACCAAACCAGCCCACATTTAAAAAAAAATAAAAAATAGAGAAACACTCCCAATAAAATAAGAACTTCCATCTGTCTTGCAGATGATGGGTAGATATAGCTCATTTTTTCACCAGTCATGACAAGAATCTGTTCCAAGACCTACTGGTAAGACAAGCAATCCAAGAAGAATCAGATAGGGTGTATAGAAAAATTCCTTTCATTCTACAGAATGAAAATCAGCACAGGACATCCCTCTTTAAGGTATACAATCAAAGGCCCTATTCTCAGTTGCTTAAAATAATGTGTTTTCAGCATTTTTTTTTCCCCCTCTCCCAAGCTAAAAGCTGTTTTGAGCCGTTCTTGACTGATTTTCTACTTGTCATTTTAACTTTAAAAAAGCTATTTTTTTTTTTTTTAAAATAGGCTGTTTTGGAAAGGCTGCATGAAGGTGTTTTTCAAAACTACTCTTGCTGATTTATGCCATTGAAAAAACGAATGATGTATTAATTTTTAAATCAGCATTTTCCAAAAGGACTTTTTTAGCAGCTTACTTCAACAACGAGAACCAGCCCAAAATTTATTAGGACCTACTCTCTTTTTTTTTTTGCCTACATATGTTTTAAGGTTTTTTTGTCTGCCTTCAGTACAAAAATTCCAGACTTCAGATTCCGTTAATCAGTTTTAGGTTTATTAGGAACACCATTTATTTTCTTTGGGGCTGGGAATGAGAATGTATAACTTATATTAGAAACCAAGCAAACTTAGCTTCACTCTATAACTTGTTAGAAGCCAGAACTAAATGTGAAATGCCAAACTCAAAACATTGTCATCGAGGAAACAGAGGAGAATGGTATGTAGACCCAAATTATTTGAAAGAAACTGCAGTTGTAAATGCTCTTGCAGCTCCTCAGCTAAAGAAAGGCAAAGGTGTGCTGACCACAAACAAGAAGTAATTTGTTATTTTGAAACAAGAAGCCAGAGACCTCCTGATTGTCAAGCATGATGAAAAGCGTAGTAACCCAATGATTCTAATTCAACTGGTCAACATTAACACGGTAGGAAACATTATCAGCCACTAAGATAATTTACATGATGAGGATATCCATCAGCTAAAGTTCAGTTGCGTACTAGAATTTCTTTTTAGGCATTAGATATAGTCCACTCCTGCAAGCTGATACTCATAATCTCAGTTAAAACCTTCTATCTACATGGGAAGTATTGTAAACAAAACCTGGAAGCTCAGATTCAATCACTGAATCAAACCATAATGACCCTGGCCTTTGAAATTCAGTAGATGCAAAGCATATAATCTAAAGCGCCACCTACTTTAAGCTTCACCATCCCCTTCGACACTTTATGCTCTTAACACATTTCTAAGCTACAACAAAGTAGTTTTTTTATCTGATGATGCTCTTAGCACCAATAGGCTTGATCAAATAAAGCTCATCTCTATGGCTGGGATAGTTTGTAATTTAGAAAAGATCGAAAAGCATAATGACAATGAGAAGTACCCACTCTAATGGAATAAGGCAGCAAAACCAAAAAGAAAAGGAAATGTGGCGCTTCTTGGCCAATCAAATTCCCTCACAAATATTCATGAAGCATTCTTAGAATCAAATAATTGTAGAGCATACTCCAGAATGGAAAATTTCACCAACAAAATCAGTGATTATGTGCATCACTCTTAAGATCACATGCATGGAAGCAACAAACCCCAACCAACCACTCCACCCTTGAGTTTTCTTTGCCAAAACAAAAGATAAATAAAATAAAAAAGGAGACAAATGCAAGAAAACTTTTGCACCAGGAAAGGAAGAATTATCAATATAGAACAAAAAGAAAAATGATACACCTTCAAAATCTAATAGATCTGGCTAAATATTGTGTCTGACAACTAAAACTACATCAAAAACACAATTACTTATTAAGCTAAGTTATAGGATTTTGTAGAGAATATAAAAAAAAAAAAAAAAAGATTCAATTTATACTATACTTATGATATTACATATTCCAATCTACTGGAATCCCAGAAAAATAAATGAATTTGGCTTTTGGTCTTTTCGATGAGAGAAAAACATAAAAATCAGAAACAATAACAATATACAATCGATTTTTTAGCACTTAACACCCCAAAATTGTGTTTATCATAAAAGGATAATTTCAAGGAATACCATGAAAGGAAAAAATAAAGGTTATTTCTCAACAGGTATCACCTACCTCATAATTTTCCTCATTTGGAAAACCGATGCCATCTTCAGTGAATGTTGCCAGCAAATGAGTAATATCATTATCTGGTGAATAGGGGAAATCATTAGCAGAAGGCCCAGCTGAAGATAGACCTTGTTCAGTCAAGGCCCGTTCAGATGTGCTCGGAAGACCACAGATATCCATGACCATAGAATTGTTCAGACCACCAAGAGGAATGTTGTTAAGAGAATGCTGCCCAGAAGGCCCAGGTTCAACCAAGGATAATCCAGATGCACATACAGGGCTAATCATGTTCTTCGAAGCAGCAGAAATTTGATTTTCAGGCACTGTCAGCACAACCAGAGATGGGCCATCAGACGGTAAAGAGTCAACAGGGATGCCTGAATCTTCATCATCTTCCCATTCTTCTTCAATAAAAGGTGCTCCATACTGTGCACCATTTTTTGGGCCTGGTCCATTCTTCTTGAAGACTTTGTAAAGCACATACGAATCCTGCAACCCAAGATTAGCCACCACTTAAGTCAAGGATGAAGATGATTAACAACCACCTTGGAGAATAAATGCCAAGGAAAAATAAGGATGAACATCATAAAGATGGAATTAAATTTACATCAAATAAATTGTATGAAGGAAAAGAAATGTCAACTAGGCATTGTGGTGTCAATGAATCTATTTATCAATTTTCTTGAAGATATACCGAAACTCGCTCAAAGCACATGGAAACTAGAAGATACAATCAACAGCTCAAGGTGTTCAATTTTCAAAATAATGGCTCGCAAAGGACAAACATGCAGATTAGCAAAAACAAAGAATGAAGAAATAGAAAGATGGTGAATGCATGACCAGCAGCCATAATTTAGATCTAATATAAGAAATTCCAAACAGACAAGACATAAGAATAAATCTGACATCACCAGAATTTGATTTTAGATAAGGAGCAAAATGTAACTAAACTCACCTGAGCAATTCCTGCATCAGTTAATTTTCTGTCATCCATTCTGTATTCATATGCCACCCAATCGGTTCTCTTCCCACTAGGTGCACTACCTTCATGAAAAACCAAGGTCTTAACCTTTCCAACATCCCTTTCATTGTACACAACAGTTCGATCCTTTCCTGTGGTTTTCCAATATCCAGATTCAGTTCCGCGTTTCATTCTTTGACCACTTGCATACTTCCTCTCTCTTGGGCAAAAGAAATACCACTCAAGATCCTTGCTTTTCAAGCAGGATTTATCTGACGAAGCAGGAAAAGTACTTAGAAACATTTCACACAGAAAACAAGAAAATAAAGAACAAAAGACAAAAATAAAATAATAACTTTGTAAAAAAGCAAGCGCACGCACACACACACACAGCCCATGCGGATTTGATCATGCTATCAAAGACACTCATCGCATAAACATAATCCTGCATATGCATATCCATATTCTCCAATTAAAACCAATAGTTGGGGTAAAAGGTAAATGGATTTAACCACTGATCAGTACATAGTTTTGAACAAAATGCTGACTAATATGAAAAGAATAAACAGAGACAAGAGATTAATTACCTGGGAGATCCCATGGAGAGAACTTGTAAATGTTCAGTTCCGAAATGGCTTCTAAACGGACCTTCTTTCCCAATATCTTCCGTTTCAGATGGTACATAATCAGCTCAATATCAGTAGGGTGAAACCGAAATCCAGGAGGAAGGGATGTCCTCGCCATCTAATATGGCAACAGAACACCCCCAATTTCGAATAACTTATTGATGCCAATAACAATCTTTTCAATAATCCCTCTTAATGCAACAAACCACAATGTTCCGTAATCACAAGAGTAAGTAATGGAGTCGGAAAAGTGAGAAAATTTGAAGGAAATAAAATATTTACACCCTACACCCCCACAATGAAAACTTTTCCTCCAAAACTCAACAGCCACAGTCAAGTCCAATGTCGAAACAAGATCTTCCGAGAGCACCACAGTCTCCTCCGATTCATGAAAGAAAAAGTACCCCAACCAAACCAGTGATATTTCTTACAGGAACCAAAAGACATCTGGTGTGCAGTGCAAAACCTATCATATCAAAACCTTATCAGAATCTCACAATAAAAGTATATCTAAAAATTGAATAATCCAAAAAGATCTTAAATCCGTTGCTTTCTGAATCAGCCAAAGCAAATATGCCAATCACGTTTCAGTGATAATTCCAGGGCCAATTAACTTGCAACAGAAAAGGCCTTAATAATTAAATGAGTAATATCTCTCAAAAAGAGCAATTCAAAGAGAACTCAAATCTGCCACAGAAAGCAATACCTATCAATTAAGACAGTGCAAAACCCAATATACCTTCGAATAGAAAAGACAGCAATCACTCGTATTAACATTCTTTTCGGCATTCAGTGGTATGACAACTTAAAACAGATAAAAACCCGTCAGTTCAGCCAGAATTAGGACAAGCCCAAAGTCCGTTTAGCCATGTAAACAACTAAAAAAAACTCACTTTTAAGGAAAATGAGTAAACCTCAGATAGATTCTGGCATGAGAAACATCTCAATGCCACCAAAGTCGATTATATGTAACCAAAATGTTGAAGCCACAAGGAAATTGAGCAAAAGAAGTCCTTATACCTCGAAGCAAAAGAAGACCCATATGAACAAGATAGAAATATTCTCAATAGAAATTCAAAACCTAGACTACCGAGTTCTTAGAAAATCCGAAGTATTGAACGCTGTGTATTCTTTTTGCCTGTTTTCTTGTTAAAAATGATACTATTATTTCCAGAGGAACAAAAGCCCTCTCCTTCAACGAAAACCCTAGATTCGAAAAATCAACAGAAGACAAAGGAACTATACAACAAAAGAAAAATCACACAATAAATTAAATCATCCAAAAATTCATAGCTTCTGAACTAAAATCGAAACTCACCCTAAAGGGAGATGAACCGGAGAGGCCAGAGAGAGGGCGAGAGCGAAGAGGAGACAAACCGCGTAACAGAGAGAGAGAGATCAAAGTGGAACGAAGCGAGAGAGTTAAAATGAGGATTAAGGGCTTATATAGACGGGGAAGAGACTGAGAGAGGGCTGCTGCGAGAGAGAGTGCTGGAGGTATTGGAGGGAAGCTTCAGCGGCAATCCAAGCCTTCTGATTGGTTGGCTTTTTATTTCCCTATTTTTTTTATTTTGGATTATTACGTTAAACCCTCCCAAAGTCTTACATCATTTATTATGTGGATTGTGGAACTTGACCAGCCCTCATCTGTCATTAAATCCCAATAGAATTATGAAATTACCAAATTAGCCTCGTCGTTATGTGTGAGGCATCCTCCGCTTCCAAGTTTTTCTACTATCTACGACACTTCGCTGGCATCCTTCGCCTTAATACCGTATTTAGTTCTTAAAATTTATTTTTTTTATATGATTAATTTTTAATTTTTTAGGTCTCTAAATTTTATTTTTTGACATAATTGATCTCTAATATTTATTTTTAACTTTTTCAATCCCTTAACATTTTTATTTCGACATACTAGTCATTTTACTGAATTTTTATTACTCATTTTATAAGTAAATATAATTTTTTTTACTATTAATTTTATAAAGAATTTAAAATTTATTGATACGTTTATATTTTTATATTAAAAAATCAATAAATACATGACAAATAAGACGGTCAATTCATATTTGTAAATTAATTTAGTCAAGTTTAAGTTAGACTCGACTTCAAAAATAAAAAATTTGGCTTGAGTTTAGCCTAATTAAACTCATAAATATCAAGCTCGAATTTGACTCCAATATAAAATATGAGTTCGTGCTGATTGAAAATAATTTTAAAAAATATAAAATTTTAACTCATATAATAATATACATATATGTAATTAAAATATAATTTTATATAATTGTCTATGACAATAAAAATGAAAATGAAATAATGTCATATAAAAGACCGATTTTTAATGATTATAATAATATAGTTTAATAGTTTGGTTAGTTTTATAATGAGATTTTACAGTAATGTAAAAAAAAATAAAATATAGAATTATTATACTAAAAAAGGTTTAATAAGTATATATTTTGATAATAATGACTAATAAAATAAATGTGATTGTTTAGTTTAATATTATAATTTTAAATTTTATTAAAATTTGTAGAGATAGAAAATAATTTTGCAATAATTTTATAATTATTTTTAAAATTAATAATATTTTCATAATTTCATATATTTTAAAAAAAGAAAGTTATTTTATTATCAACTTATCATTATTTGGATTGAACAGTCTGCGTTAGAGTTAATTTGAATCTGTTTAAAGTACATAAATAATAATATTTTTAAAGGATCAGGTGTGTCGAAATAAAAATGTTAAGAGATTTAAAAAGTTAAAAATAATGTTTAGGGATCAACTATGCTAAAAAAAAAAGTTCAAAGACCTAAGAAGTTAAAAATAAAATTTGGAGACTAACCATGTCAAAAAAATAAAGTTTAGGGATTAAATACGAAATTAAGCGGCATCCTTCGTTTATTATTATTTTTTAAAATTCTCAAACTATTAGCGATTAATTTTCATTTTCCAATCACCCAAGGTTTTTTAAATCGGATCGGACTAGCCAGTCGAATCAGTCGAATCATGAACCAATAATATTCCTAGTTCGATTCTTTGTTTCAAATCGTTTTTCTCAAAAGCTACTGTTGTTTGGGAGAACTAGATTGGACCCGTTCATCTAATTGGTGAACTGTTGAACCAATTGGTCTAATACTAATTCAACCAGTCTATTTTAAAAAATAAATTAAGGGGGTAAAATTTGAAATTGTATATTATTAATAAACTAAGAATGACTAATTTTAATTTTGTAGCTGTTAATAATTTGTTTTATTAATAATTTATTATTTTAGTACGTAATATTATTATGAACTTGAACATTTATATCTTTACGGATTTGATTTAAATTAAATTATTAATTTATTTATTTTTATAATAATTATATTTTTAATTATTAAATTATAATATTATTAATTCAATTACGATTTAATTACAATTAGATCATTAAATCATAAATTTTCTACAGATGTTCAGTTCAATTCTTAAAACATTGCAATCACCTTTCCAGGCGATGATTTTTTGTCGTTTACTTTTAAGTAACGCGAGATATATATGAATAATGTGGTCGAAAATTTCCTCTTAAGAATTCAACAAAATATATTAAAAATAAATATTAATAAGAATATTACTCCGTTTGGTTCTTTCGAAAGTTGTTTAAGATTTGCTATATAAATCAAGAAAACTTATAAATTTATGGAACTTTAAGAAAAAAAAATAAGAAACTAGATTTGCTTTTTATTAATTACATAGTTTTATAGTGTAATAAAAAATAAGAATAGAATCAGGAAAAATGATAAATATTTTATTAGTTTTCTTTTCAAATGGCATACAATTGTAACTAAGAAAAAGTTTTTAAAATGACTTGTAAAACACAATTAGAGAGACTAAAAGTAAAACAATAGTTTAAGAATAGATTTTAAGAATTACAAAGAGTTGGATGACATTTAAAGCTATTTTTCCCAACTATATGTTATAGGAAATGTTATATGTTATTTTTTTATATAAAATTAAATGTTTAATTTTGATTGAGCAGAAAGATTTAAAATAATATTTGATTATATATAAACAGTCATCTTACTTTTAATAATTAAAAAAATAATAGATAAGAATAATGAATTTGTAGAATTTTGTATCTCTTATATAGAAAGGTTGATTGTAAAATTTTAAATAAGAAAATGAACAATGCTACAAATTTTTGAAATAACAATTTGGATGGAGTAATGTATAATTACTTGGAAACTTAGACCCTAATGAAAATTTATGAAGGCCCACCCCCAATTCACCTTTGAGATTTGGGTTAATCTTCTATAGAGTTTTTGCATTCTCACTATCCCACTTTTATGTCCTATACTTGGTAACTTTCTATTCTTAACGCTTATTTTTTTATTTCAAATTTGTACGAAATGTATTAAAATTCTTAAATTTACACTGACCATTATTGTAAAAGTTTCAATTTCACACTGCAAAGAATAAATTCTATGTAATTAAAAAATTGAAAAATAGAAGGAATTACTTATGTAAAAGCTATTAAGCATGTAGAAAAATTTAAAAGTTTATAAGAAAATAGAACAAGACAGCTAAAAAGCTCTTGCTAAAAAGTTTATGAACGTATTAATGCTTTTTTCTACTTAAAAATCTAAATTTCTATCTAATTTGGATGATAGTTACTTTTGAAATCTAATATTATAGAGTTCATTTGACGTATATTTGGGATAGAATGTTATCCAATTATTTCCAACTCTTATTATTATATCTAATTTTTGTTCCTAGTGACAAATTAAACCTTTTTTAATAATGTTTGGTACAAATTTAAGGTTTTTAATACATTTAGTGTAAAATTAGGGCAAAAAGTCAATATGAAGGACTAGAAGTGTGATTTGTCCTTAAATACAAAACTTTCGTGGATGGAAATCCTGGTATCATCCTTCTTATAATATCTTGTTTTGTCATACATTATATTTTTTTCTTCTTTTGTAATTGTTGGCAAGCAAAAATACCCCTGTGCAGGTTGTGAATTTGGATTAGTTGGTCTAATTGATTCTAAAAAAGGGTCAAACAACTGAAGAATGCAGATGGCTAAGAGACAGCCTAAATTCCTCAAAGACTCCTAGTCTGCCTACGATTCTCAACTAGGGGTTGCAAAGCATTTGATTCTGTCCAAATCCACTTGCATTCCCACGATTTGCCATGAATATGAAGGAGGAGGCAGAACTACTACCAAAATGGGCAAGCATGGAGGAAACAAGGGAGACCAACATGCATAAAACAAGGAGGACCAAGAAGAATCAGACATCAAAACAATCTCAAACATCACTGATAAATCTTAGGGGTGAATAAGGTTTATGACAAATAAAAGTAAATTTTCATAGTCTTTTGAACACCTAAGAAGAAACCGAAAATGGGTGTGTGCCAAAAGAAAGATTTTCTGTGCAGCTTTAAGTCTGTAGTCAAAGATCTTTCAAAATTCCACTAAATGATGAGAAAGGAGACTACATTAAAGATGAATAGATAACACATCAACAACTGATTCACTCTTCTACATAAATATCTTTAACCAAATCAGTGAATGCAAGGTTTTCTAATCAGATGAACAGTAAAATCACAGTCATAGAATTCGAAATAAATGCAAGAGAATAGACCCAATGATTTATAGTGGTTCAATCCTCAAATGATCTATATCCACTACCTTAAGCACGCACTTAAAGATATCAGTCCAACCACTAAAACATTTTTTTCCAAATTAATGGTGGTAGGCAATACCAATTTCACAATAGAGGGCACTATACTTAATTTTACTCCCAACCTCTATACACCTAATAATCAAAGCTTACTCTAACTGGGTTTTACTTTTCAAACCTTGACACGATTTAGATTAAAGATAAAATACAAAAATGGCTCACAGATTGAGTAGATATAAATCAACTAAATTACTTTTACCTTTTGAACAATAGATCTCACTTTGAAGCACAATGTAGATGAGGGATTTTTGTTTTTCAATAGTGTTAGGATGTTTCTGAAAGTGTTAGCATGAACCCTTACTAAAAATTGCATTTAAATGGCTTTTATTGGGGTAAAAATCAAAGCTGTAACGGCTAGTTGTTGTTGCCAGTTTTTGTAAGATTTTGGACTCACAAGGTGAAAAATTGTATGTCCTAAAGGAGCGTCTAAAACACGCTTTATGCCAAGAAGTATATTTTAAATAGCTTTAGATTTAGGCATTTTGGAAACAGACTTTGGATTCAGAGGTCAGTCAAAAAACACTCAGCCAAGTTATTTATAAAGTCAAGAGATTTTCTTCTAAAATTCTTTTTATGATAAAAAAATGGATTAAAAATACCCTTTTTTTGAAATGACTTCGAGTGCTTCAATATGAAATAAATTGAACGTAAGGTGAAGAGACATAAGAAATACAAGTAATACTTTAACCATAATTTCCTAATCTATAATTCTTCAAAAGTCTTCATGGTATACAACTCCTTTAGGTAGGATTTTGATTTGATCAATCCTACTTGGACTTCATCATTTCAAAAAAGGGTATTGAACGTAAGGTGAAGAGACATAAGAAATACAAGTAATACTTTAACCATAATTTCCTAATCTATAATTCTTCAAAAGTCTTCATGGTATACAACTCCTTTAGGTAGGATTTTGATTTGATCAATCCTACTTGGACTTCATCATTTATGAGTTACTTTGCAATCTTATTTGTGAGACTTTGAAGAACCATGGTCAAACATGTCAAAATCTAAAAATCTTATCACATGTAAATCACACATGTTAGTCCACATCAATATTTGTCATTTATCAAAATATAGGAGAAAGCCCTTTGGGTTAACAATCTCCCCCTTTTTGAATTATGACGAACTTGATAGATTATGACAAGGAAAACAATGTAAGCTTGTATGAACATGTTAAATCGAGAGATATAAGAGTTTATATTCATTTGATAAATGATCTCTCAATATAAAGCTTAAAGAATGATTATGAGATAAGATTAGAAAATTTTAAGTATAGTCTTATAAATCGGGCTCAATGAACCTATGGCCCTACCAACCTCTGTATCCTCTTTCCTTCCTTGTTAGGACTATTTCACAAAGAAATAGCCAAGTAATGATCATTAGATATGAAGTACGTTAGCACAAATATATAACATAAGTATATATATGTGCAAGTTGAGGTGTAGAAAATAGAACATAGTCATTAATGCTCCCCTTTTCTAGATGCATATGAGTAGTAGATAGAAGGATATTTATAACATTATGCATTGGCAAATAAAACTGGATTTGTGATTTTGGACTTCCAAAGAGTGCGTCTAAAAAAAAAAAAAAAGATATACAACCTTTGTAAGAACGTAATGTTTTTCGAATTGGGATTTTGGATTCAGAATTACTCCCCCTGTGTCTGTGCAGGGTCTAAATAGAATCTCATAAATCTAATAATTAATCTAATAATTTGCATCACAGATGAATTCCAAACTCACTCCTCCATATTTTTCTTACCAATCCAAACAAAATCATTCACAATCCAATCATTAATGAAATAATTAAATTTTAATTTCTTCCCTTTTTGGCATTAGAAAAAAAAAGGTTAGAAATGAAAGCAAATAAATGAGATAAATGAAAAATAGATAGACAAGTGTATCAATAATAAGTAAGTGCAGCATAGTATTAAAAAAAAAGTTGTTCAGGAAAGTGAAAGGAAATTAATAAAAGGAGCATCAGGGGAGGGGTCAGCTGATTTTCTTCATGGTCTTGACACCATATGTGTTGGTGGAGATTGCCATATCTCCCTAAATCATAATAGTCTTAGGCTTGGCATCTGCACTACTCTTCTTTATCTGTCCAGCTAGTTTGCTAGATTTTCTTTTGATTACCATGTTTCTATCTTGGGCTGATGAACTGCTAGGTGCAGTTGGTTTGGCCTGCTTAGGAACAGCTTCATTAGTAGTGCTTGCAGTGGTTATGCCAGTAGAAGGTTCTTCAGAAGGTCCTTCCACTTGATCAACACCAGTATCTTTCTCTGGTAAAGGGACGAGAGTTTCTGGTTCTTACTCTTTTGAGATAGGTGTAGTTGCAGATTGTTCCCTTTCCACATTGGCTAATCTAGTCCCCCAGACTTTGCAGTTCAGTCTTAACTTTTGCACTTAGACCATCCAATTTGGTAGACAAAAGATTTAGAGCATTTCGAATACTTTGTGTCATACCACTTTCTTCAGTCTTCTGCTTTGCTTTACTGGATGATTCCTCTTGACACTCAGCTTTTTTTTTTTGTCCCAATCGGGTAGCAGAGGTAGATTTCTTTCTTTCAACCTTAACTTTAATCAGTTTCTTCTTTTCTTCATTCATGGCATCCCTAAGCAAAATCCATTGGTTGACCATTTGGACAAATCCTACTTTTTTAAAGGGATCCTTACTGTAGACTTTAACCTTAGAGTGCTTAGGGGCAACCAAATTCAGATGAACATTAAAATGTTTAAACAACTTAGTCAAAAGATTCCTGAAAGGCAAAGCATTATTTGTGGTATTCTTAGATTAAATCATCAATTTTGCAGCCAAAACCCAAAACTAATTGGCCTACCCTCTGACAAAGCCAACATTATCACCATCTGCATATTACTCATAGAAGTTTTATGCCCAAAACTCAGGATGACCATGGTTGAAACCATAATGATGAATTGGTCTGCCCATTTCATTTAGCCATTTGGTATTGTGGTCACTTGGGTTTTTGAAACTCTTCCCACCAGTGAATTTGCTCTCGAATCTCTTCAACTTAAACAGATCAGAACTCTTGGGCAGTTTGTTCATCTCAAAGAACTGTATCCCTCCATATTTAACATAAAAAATTCTGTTTAGCATTCGGTAGTCAAACTCAAAATTCACACCTCCAACCCGGGATATGTACCACTACACCAAATCCATCCCCTATTTCCTCATATCTTCCTTTTCTCAAATTGGAATAAAATTCCTAGACCAATGTCCTGTACAATTTTTTATTTATAGACAATAATGTTCCCCAACTAATCGATTCAAACAAATTTAGAACATTTGCATAATTTAAAAATGCGTTCGCATTAACCCGGTAACCCACAATAATGGTTCTCTTCCTCGACACCCAGTCATTATATTCAGATTCACATTTTGAATCATGAAATTGGGGTACCTGAGTATCAGTACTTTCCTCCTCCAGTGGTTGTTCCAATGAAGCAGTTTGAGAAGTAGGTTTATCGATAGCAACTTTCTTGTCCTTTTTCTTTGCAACCGATTGATTGGCAGCAAATGATTTTTTTGCCACTACTTTACTTTTCTTGGTCTCTTTTGCTTTTGGTTCAGTCCCTTTACTGGGTTTTGGAAGTTTAGCCATGGCAGATAAAGTTTGAAGGTTTGGTTTGTCTGGTTTTGTTGAGAGAATGATGTCCAGAGGAAAGAGAAAGAAAACAACTTTAGATTTTGAAAATGAGAAGATAATTCAAGTGGTTTCGAAATCGTTTGGGCTTTACAAGGTATTGAAGTAGATAAGAACAAACAAGTACGTTGAAAAAGGTGATTTTTCAGAGATTTGAAAAAATATTTTGACGGAAAGAGAGTGTTTGCTGCTGGGATGGACAAGACGCGCGGATATTTAGAATTTAAAAAATTTGAAGAATTTGGCAACAGAAATTGTCCATTTGATTTGCTTGTCCAAAACATGTGTCACATGTGGCATAGGATGCTGCGATTTTGGACTAGGAACTCAGTTTAAAATGCCCATCCGATTTTGACATGGAATATTTTAATTTGAGAGATGGTTCTAGTGAGGGAATTTTAGACTCACTTTGTCCAAACATTGCATCCAAAATCTCCATCTATAATAAAAAATCTTCAGAAACTTACAAGAATAAACAACTAATTCCAACAAAATCATTAGTTACATAATCTAATTATTCCCAATCCTATCCTCAAATGATTGAATCTTTTTTCAACCAGTGTTTTGGTGAATATATTTGCAAGTTGATCATTAGTAGAAATGTATTCAACATAAACATCACCCTTAAGCACATGATCTCTAATATAGTGATACTTAATCTCAATGTGCTTAGTTCTTGAGTGCTAAACAGGGTTTTTAGTCAAATTTATAGTACTAGTGTTATCACAAAGAATAGGAACACACTTAAAATTAAGACCAAATGCGAGTAAAGTATGTTTCATCTATAACATTTGAGCACAATAACTTCCTGCAACTATATATTCTGCTTTGGTTATTGAAAGAGACACACAAGCTTACTTCTTGTTGTACCAAGAGACTAAGGAGTGTCCAAGAAATTGACAATACCCACTTGTACTCTTTCTTTCAATTTTACAACTTGCATAATCTGCGTCTGTGTATCCTATAAGATCAAATGAGTTAGTTTGAGAATACCATAGACCATAATCATGTGTCCCAACCAAGCATCTAAAAATATGTTTTACAACACATAAGTGTGATTCTTTGGGATAAGATTGGAATCTTGCACAAAGATAAACCAAGAATATGATGTCAGGATGGCTAGCAGTGAAATATAAAAGACTTCCAATCATACCTCAATACTATGATTCATCTACCTTCTTACCATTTTCATCTTTGTTAAGCTTTAATGAAGTACTCATATGTGTACTGATTGCCTTTGCTTAGTTCATCTCAAACCTTTTGAGCAGTTCTTTATTAGCGTAATTAGCTTGATTTAGGAAGATTCCATTCTTTAGTTTGCTTAATTTGTAAAATGAGAAAGAAGTTAAATTCTCCCATTATACTCATTTCAAACTCTTGCTGCATAGTCTTTGCAAACTTCTTGCATAAAGATTCATCAGTAGCTCCAAAATAATGTCATTAACATATATTTGAACAATTAAGAGGTCATCAAAATTTTCGGCTTTGATGAATAATATAGTGTTAATCAAACCTCTTGAAAAATCTTTTGAAAGAAGAAAACTACTAAGTTTTTCATACCAAGCATGTGGAGCTTATTTTAAACTATAAAGAGCTTTGGAAAGCTTAAAAACATGATTTGAAAAATGTTCATGAATAAAATCAGGAAATTTGCTCCATATATACTTCTTTAATAAAACCATTTAAAATTGCGCTTTTAACATCCATGTGATGGAGTATGAAATATTCGAAAGATGCAAAAGTAAGTAACATTCTAATAAATTCTAATCTAGCAACAGGTGCAAATGTCTCATTATAATCAATGCCTTTCTCTTGACTAAATCCTTAGGCAACAAGTCTAACATTGTTTCTAATAAAAATATCGTGCTCATCAAGTTTATTCCTAAATACCCATTTGGTACCAATCATGGGATGGTCAAGTAGTCTAAGGATAAGTTTCCAAGCTTGATTTTTCTCGAATTGATTCAATTCTTCTTGCATGGCCATAATCTAAAAATCATCACACAAAGTCATATCAATGCAATCAGGTTCAATGCTTGAAAGTAAGGTAAAATTATCGATAAAGTACCATCTAGTTTTGACACTACAGTTTGGATCACCAATAATTTGTTCTTTGGGATGCCCGATTTTGTACTTCCATTCTTTTGGTAAGCTTTAAACAACATGATCGTCAGTTCTTTGCTCACTGTTTTGAGCTTGCTATTCCTCTAATTCTTCTTCTTTGGCATGGTTATCAAGTGATGGAGCTTTTGTAGCGTTCAATGCCATTTTCCTTTGAAGTACCTATATCATTGTCATCCTTTTTATAGGAGTATATGTGAGATTCATCAAATACAATACGTTTGGATTCTTCCACACATAGAGTTCTTTTATTGTACATTCTATATATCTTTTTGTTGGAAGAGTATCCAAGAAATATTGTCTCATCCGATTTACTATCGAATTTGCCAAGATTGTCCCGAGTGTTGAGAACAAAACATTTGCATCCAAAAACTTTAAAATATGAAATGGATGGGACTTTGTTAACATAATTTCAAAGGGTATGTTTTTTTAAGAAAGGGCCTTAGCATGACATGATTCACAATATAGCATGCTGTATTCACAGCATCAGCCTAAAAATATTTTGGAATGGAGTTTTCACAAAGCATTGATCTTGTCATTTCTTACAAAGTCCTATTTTCCCTCTCAACTACACCATTTTGTTGCGGGGTTTTTGCTGTTGAAAAGTTATGAGAAACACCATTCTCATCATAAAATTTTGTAAACTCATGATTGCAAAATTCTCTACCATTGTCACTTCTAATTGAAATCAATTTGCACCCAAGGGAATTTTGAACATAGTTGAGTAACTTTAAAAATTCAGAGAATGTTTCATCTTCTTATGTAAGAAACAAGGTCTAAGTAAATCTTGAAAAATCATCCACTAATACATAAGTATATCTCTTACCACCAAGGCTAGTAGTTCTCATTGGTCTGAACAAATCCATATGTATAAGTTCAAGAGGTTTTGAGGTTGAAATTATTTTCTTTGGTTTAAAGGACGTTTTAGTTTGTTTTCCAAATTGGTAAGCATCACCTAATCGATTTTTGTCAAATTTTATTTTGGGCAATTTTCTAATAAGCTCTTTTGAAGATAATCTTTTTAGCAAATCAATAGACACATGGCCTAGCCTTCTATGCCAAAGATAGTCATCATCATTATTATGTAAAGGCATTTTATATAATGAGTAATAAGATCATCAAGATATAATACATAGACATTACCAATACGGTTTGCAACAAAAATTATTTCATCACTAGAGTTATCAATAATAGTGCATGAGTCCTCAAATTTAACCTTACAACCATTGTCCACACTTGGCTAATACTAAGTAAGTTGTACTTCAATCTATCAATCAACAATACTTGCTTAATAATAGTGGAAGATCTGTAAAACCCCATCTAAATCTACCCTAAAGTTAGAGGGATGGGGTGCATATAATATTATATTGCATAAAAATATATTTTTTGGATGAATTCGTGTGCTTTAGAATTGTAGTATATGGGTTATATGGGTTATTTATGCTTGTTGAGTAGTAAGGGTAAAAAGGAAATTTTGCTTGAGGGCGAAATAGGAAGAAGGCTTGAGGCATAGAAAGGAAGAGAATTTGGTTGGGAAAATAAGAACAAGAGTTAGTGTGGTTAAGTTGTTAGAGCTTTGTGATTAATATCTAAGGTTTTGAGTTCAAATTCCATCACCTAAGTTTTATTTTTAATTATCCTAACTAATGTTTGAATTTTTTTTCTTACATTCCTTAAAGTTAGGAATGTTATCTTATGGAAGACATAATAGTAATGTCCTAAATTTATGAAGTTGTCCTAAAAGAAAATCTAGAAGAGTTTTGGTCTCCATCATTTTAGCAAGCCTTGTCCTAACCTATTTAAATTTGAAATACTCATATTTCTTTAATTCTTTTCAATTTCTATAAAAAAATGTCTTGGATAAATCTTGGCTTGAATTTTCAAAATTTTCAACTTTTGGGAAAGGAAAATGACCGAAATTTAGGAAGGAAAATAGGTAGGTGGTTTTCAATTAAATCACCATAACTTTTCTTCTAAGAACTACATTTTCTTCTTATTCTTATTTTGGTTCAAATCTGGAAATTTTTAACCAACTATTTTATGTAAATAGGAAAGCTGAAAATGCCTTGGACTTTCGCACCTTGTACAGCCTTACCAAACCAGAAATTCTCCAGCAAACTACCAAGAGTTAGACATGGAAGTTGAGCTATCAACTCATGTATAAGAGCACTTGAAACTTTTCCCCTTCTTCTCCAAGATGATGGCTAGAAAACAACCATTAATGGACCTTTAAACAGTCCTAAGTTTCAGTTGCAAATTCATTTCAAAATAGTTCGAAAATTTTGCTAAAAAATCCTTCCACATTCTAAGAATTCTTGTAGCTAAAACTAGAATTTTTCCAGCTTGCTTAGCAAAGTCAAGAACCAATTTCTTCCTCAATTATCTTCAACAATTTCAGCCACCTTGAAGCTATGGACTGAATATCTTGTCTTCTTTATCTACCATGGCCATTAGAGCTCTATTAACATACCTCAAATCATTCATAACTTTACCCAATTCAAAACTTTTCAAACTTGAAAATTAAATTCCAGCTTTTCCTTCATTAAACTCTCACCTAGTTAGATGAATAAACTAAAATTTTCTCCTCTCTTGTACAACCATTTTCGGCTTGCTATAAGGCTGAAACACTCCTCCATTTCACAATCAAAACATAGCTAGACTAGCCACCCATCATTGAAGGACTAGAAACCTTCAAGAAGAAAACACCATTACCAAATCTTTTACCTCAAACATCTCCACATTTTCTTCATTTTTAAAATTCAAAATAGCTGAACTCTCTCCCTCTTCCTCTAGGATAACGAAATTCCTCCTCTAGCATGGCCATTCGGCCATCACACACCAAGCACACACAAATAATTTTCTCTCAATTTTCTCTTGTGTTCTCAAGAACACTAAGAATATTAAGAACACACACTAAACTTCTTCAACCTTCAATCACCTCATTTCATCCCAAATCACTCCAAAAGCTCTTAAATCAACAAGGATTCAACCTATACTCATCCATAGCACACTCTATAACACAAAACAACCAAAGTTGATCCTCCATTTGGATCAAACGTACTTTTTGTTCAAGAACAAGAAGAATATCAAGAAGGTAGATTCAATCACCTTGATCCTTCTTCACTTCCTTATCTCCATTTTATCATCATCTTAATCACACACACACACACACACACACACACACACACACACACACACACACACACTCTCTCTCTCTCTCTCTCTCTCTCTCTCTCTCTCTCTCTCATTATTGGTGGCCATTGTTGAGCAAACTTCAATCAAGGAAGGGCTCCTCAAGTACTCAAGGATCTTTATTGGACAAGACGACATCTTCAACTCCAACGATTGTCAAACAAGTATTTTTTTTCATAACCTTCTTTTTAAATTTTCGAACTCAAAGCTTTTAGACAATGGAATTAATAGGTTGATCGAATAATGTTGGGTTAGAGATATGTATGTGGGTAAAGGGAATAAATTTAAGACAAGAAGATTGAAATGAATATTGAGACTTACGGATTATGAATTATGCTTTAGGACCATTATATGCTCATTAGTACATTATGATTAAAGGCTTTATGTCTCTAGTAAGATTGTTGTGATGAATGATGGACATTATACCACTATTGTTTGATTATGCTCTCATGATGTTATTGTTGCCAATAAATCCCTAGGTAATAATATTGATTAGTTAGTATCACCCTTGTTGTGATAAATACTATTACAAGTCTATTTTGGGCAAATCAACATGTTATTCATTGGATATATGTGTGTATGAATATATATAAATTTTTGTACTAGTAAATTCATTGTGGTCATTAAAAATTATTATTAGAGCTACTTTTACAACTAATATTATTATTATTACTATTATTATCATCATCATTATTAATATTATTAGTATTATTATTTAATTTCTTAAATTTTGGTAAACCTCAACATTTTCGAAAATAATAATTACCTAAAATATTATTTTATTGGATAAGCAAACAGTAATATTTTCAGAATTAATAGTAATGTTATTTTCGAAATTAATTAATATCAAATATCTTTTATATTCATATTATTATGGGTTAGTCTTATTAAAACTTTTATTTACACTCATATATTATTTACAATAACAAATATTATTGTTAATTATTATTAAAATAATTTATTTATTATGTATTATTAAAAAATATTTATAATTTATTATTAATATTACTTATTATTTGTTAATAAATAGTTAATATTATAATGTATTATTTATAACACCTATTTTATTTTGACTTATCAAATTAATCTTATTTTATGAAATACTTTATCAATTAATGTTAAAGCTTAAGGCATTATTGTCATAATTGGGTATTTTTGTAACTTGTTGAGCTTAAGCATGTTAGGTTAGAAGTTATTTATTTAAGTAAGTGATGCTTGGATGTTGGGACTAATACCCTATATTTACCCCATGTGGGGCTAGTTTGCCTGGAACCAACTTGGAAGGCTATTGTATCAAGGAAAAGTAAGAGATCAGGTAAGTCCTTGCATAAAATTTTTTGAAGATCAAAATCACTTCGGTAAGTCAAAACATGATGTTTACGTGGAAATGTACTTTGGATACAATTATGGACAATTTTCCTTTTCTTTTCCAGTCAATCAAATAATTTTAAGTTGAACAAGAAATTTTGTACAAAATGCTAAACTTTTCTTAAAAACTAACTTTGACAAGAATTTTAGAAACTATAATTGCTATTTCAAAGAAAACACATTGGATGATTCTTTTTTTTCCAAAATGGACAAATACAACGTTGAGTACTTAATAAGGATAGACTACTATGACTAATCTTTGAATGGTCGGGATAAGTCTCTAAGTAGGTGGTCACCTCTGAGGGGTGAGTCCTACCTGGATAGGATGCCAATTCTGGTAGATCATACCGATCTGAGCTAGCATTACAGTTCAAGTGGATTGTTTATTTCTGGAGTAGACAACCGGTAAGTTTGGGTGTAGAGATGGAGGAGTATTTCACCCAATAGGCCGTACACCTACCTTGTATCAAAATACACAAAGTGTGACATCCTAATCATTCTCTTGTCATGATACATAAAGTGTGGCATCCTAAATATTCTTTTGTCATGGTGCACAAAGTGTGGTGCCATATCTATTTCTTTTGAGTGGTTGCTTTTATTTTATATATTGTATAGCATTCGAAAGGAAAACACCACTCCTCGCTTTGTGAAATTTATTTGTGACAGGCCAGCACTTTACCTTTATAAAAGTTTCTCAACTTGCATACATGAACCGTTTTACCTGAAACAGCCTAAGCACACATGGGTTTACTAAGATTTATGTCTCACCACCATTTTATGTCATGTTTTCATGTCGATCCTGCTGTGAAGATTATTGATTAATGTTGCCTTTCTTGGAAGACTTATTTTGATTGTATTCCATTTTGAGAGACTCTAGCAGATATTTGTTTATTTTGAGAATTTTTCATGTATTGTTTTGAGTTGTAATAAGTTTAAAGTTGGATCATTTCTTTCATTTCTTTTGTGAGTCCTAGTTATAAATTTTGGGATGTATGCTCTCTTAGACTAGGTTTCTGTTGTAAAAATCGCTTATATTAATAAAAATTTTATTCTCAGAAATTGTTTGTGAATTTTTATTATATTTTTGTGCACGATTTCATTTGGAAAAAACCCATTGTGTTTAAATAAATGTTCCATGTGAATGGTGGCCTTTCACAGTAAGGTATGGATCATGGGTTATTTAACACATAAACATTTATTCTTAACTGATTGATGAGAATGAGAATCTCATCATATTTAGATTATTGTGTTATGAATTCTAAATAGAGAATGGTTTACCTTTAGCCAGGGAGTAGCCCACTCATTTCATGATATAAGCATATTTCGAATATGTAGAATATGACTTGTAATAGTGGTTTCTTAAAGTACTATTTGGTAGAACCTACACTACTACTGCTACAGTGTGGACTAATACTCTACGGCTTGAGTATGAATTGATAGTCTAACGAAGCTGGAAACATGTACTTTGATATGCTTTAGTTGAGGTTCTATCGTAGAACCAATATACTTGTATATTGGGTATATGTAACTAGTTAGTTAAGACAGACTTGTATAAGATAGTTTCTATACAATATCCCCCTTGTGGTTGTCTGAATGATCTAAATATCCAGGGGCCTGGGAAACATGACTTGGATGTTTGCTTTAGGGTAGCTCCCTTGGAAAGCAGAAACACTCCAGGAAGTTGTGAATCATTGGACTAGAAGCCTAAGGATAGTAGATGTCATTTAAAGAGGTGTTAGTACACTTTTTTCTCTCTAAATACACAGCGATGTGTAGAGGAGTATTTTAGTCATTTTATTTGTAAATCAGAGATTTTGCTAATGCAGCATTGTCCTTGGGGGCAATATTTCCTTATGGTGATATTAGAAAATATTAAAATACAACATATAGCTATTTATATAGTTGGGGTATTTTAGTCATTTTAGTAGCCAAGGCGATGGGTTTTTTTAGTCTTCGGAATAGCCCGTAAGTCCTAATTAATTTTGGGTTGAGGAATTGGTCTTAGTTAAAGAGGATTTTATTTTATTCAAGAAGTCTAATTTTTTATTGGACTGGAATAAAAATAAAAAGTTGAGAGAAATTTATTATCTGGTTTAATTGGTTAATTAATTATTCAGGACTTAGGTCCAGTATGAATAATTAAAAAATTAACATGGGCTTAAACTAGATGGAAAAAGGCTTGTTTAATTATTTATTGGGTAAATAATTAATAATTAATTATTTTTGATTCATTTGGGCTCATTAATCATTTATTGGGTTATTTCTATAAGCTCAGAAAATAAATAATTAATATTTATTATTTTGGGCTCTTTGGATCCAAGAAAAATAATAAATATTATTTTGGCCCAATAGCTTGGACTATAGGGTTTTTCCAAATACGGTTCAAAAGAGTTTAAGGCTAAGCCAAACTCACTCTGTTGATAACATTCGGGTGTTTGAAATATCAAATCCTGGGGATATTGTTATTAGATATCTAATATTGTGGTTTTGATAAGAGAGATTCACATCTCTGTGTGAAAAAAAAGAAGTAAGCCTTTGTTTTTTTCTCTCTTTTCTCTCTACACTGTCTCGTGAGTTCTTTTTCCCTTGTTGTTCTTAATATTGCTAATCAATAGCAAAAGATCAAGAATATTGAGACCGTTCCTTCTCACCTTTTGTTTCACTGACAAGAATTGAGGCAATGAAATATTATAAGATCCTGAAAGCTTTGGTGTTTATGCAAACAAGGCGAAGCAAGAGGATAGCAGGATTTCAACCGGAGGCTTCATCAAGCAGAGAAGAAGGAGTTATCCTTGTGGTTCAGTCGACTTCTTTATAGCCAAAGAGGCTTAAGGCACACAGAGGTATTGAATAAATGCTTCCGTGGTGTTGTGTTTTTTTTATTTTTGGCCTCTGTTTTTTTTACTTCCTGCGTGCATGCCTTCCTCTATTTTTTTTCAATCTACAATAAAGACCCATTGTCTTAAGGATGGGGTGACATCTCCAGCTTAATCGGGGTACGTAGGTAGAGGGGTGTTACAAGATCACTTACTAATATTACCTATATCTCAATTTTTTTCCATTTTTCTTGTCTCTAAAGGTGACAAATTGATCATTTGTAGCTTGAATGTCTTCCATTAGCGCTGCATTTCTCGTCATGTGTCTAGAGCATCCACTATTCAAGAACTATTTTGTAAAGCTCATCTTTTGCGGCAAATGTATCTATACACATGATGGAAGAGTGATTTTTGGTATCCACACTTTCTTGGGTCCAAGAGGTTAGTAATGGTTCCTTTAATTCTCCAGACTGTTTTCACACCGAATTCCATTTTCTTCCTAACATGATACCTAGATACTTTATGTCTATGTTTGCCACAATATGTGCAACAAATATAAGTCATATATGAAGAACTAGCTTTCACGAAATAAGATTTGTAATTTTCAGCTTTGTTCACATGCCTATAGCCGAGACTATTCCTGTACCCAGCTACACGTTACACTTCAAGCAATTTATTTAGATTGTCAGTGCTATTTGTGAACTTCTCAATGCATGTGGTAAGATTATCAACTCTCTTTTTCGTGTCATTAAAATCACTAAGTATAATTTTCAGAGAGAGTACTTTATTACATAAGCATTTGTTCTCAAGTGACATACAATGCAAAAAAGTTGAGATAACATTCTTTTCACCATTTGAACATCTAATTAAATCAAGTAGAGCTTTGTTCTCACTCAACAACTTAGTATTTTCATCTAACAAGAAATTAATCTTCATTTTCATTTTCTTGTTTCTTCTGGACAGTTTTTTGAATTCATGAAACATGTCAACAAGAAGCTCATTCGAATCATCAGAATTTTCACAAGCAAATTCGTGTAATTCAGGTATAGGATTAGAAGGTGTAGGATTTACCTTATCTTTCATGGCCATGAAGCATATGTTGGCCATTTCAGTTTCAGATTCACAAGTTTCTTCAGTTTCAGATCCATCTTGGTCCCAAGTCCCGATCAGTCCTTTTCCTTTCTTTGTCTTCATGTCCTTCTTTTTCCTTTTATTCTACTTGCCCTCTTTTTTTTTTTTTTTTTTACCTATTACACAATTAGCAACAAAATGTTCCACACTCTTCAGTCATAACATTGAGGTTTGAAAGATGAAGTTTGTCCCTTTTTTTTGACAAATTTTTTGCCTTTTTTGAAATTGCTTTTTCTGAACATCTTCTTGAACTTTCTTGCAACCATGGCCAATTCTTCAGTGTCTAAATCAGTGCTATAGAGACTTTAAGATTGTTCACTATTAGCTTCATCATCGACAGCTTTTAAGGCGATTCCTCTTTTACCTCTATTATCATTATCATGTTCTTGATGAATGATCAAAAACGGAAAACATTAGAGTAAGCACAGCGGAAGATTTTTTAGTTTTTCGAGCCATATTTAGGAGAGAGTACTTACTTTTTCATTATTGGTCACGGATTAACCAACAAGGGGCCGAGTTGTACTGGAACTTGCATTGGATGGGGAGAAGGAGGTGCCTGTGGTTCGATTGGTATTCCCGCGCCAATCTTCTACTCCTACGCATTAAACGTCTCCAAGCTTCCTCTTTTCATCTTCCAGAGTATGATTCTACCTCGATCGTGGGTTAGCTTAGTGAAAGCTCCTTCTTTAGATAATCAAAATATCTCAAAGGGAGAAGGAAGAGAAGGACAAGAACAAGAGAAAGAGATGGCACACTTGGAGTAGGGAAAAATCTCAGATAGCCACATTATTTTTTTTTCCTCTCTTGCACCTCAAAATTTCGGCCAGCCTTAGGGCTTGATAAATCCCTAATGGACGAAAACTCTAAGCCCTTATGGGCTTGGTGCTGTGCTCCAAAACCAATCCAAGATTGGCCCATTCATCTTAACTAATTAATTATCTTTTATGGGCTTTATTAAATACACAAGACTAATTAATTAATTCTAATTGTACTCTTAATATATGTCAATATAGATCAGCCCAATTAGTTAATTTATTCCAGCCCAATTCTCTTAATTAGTTAATTATCTTTTCTGGGCCTTATAAAAATTCAAGACTAATTAATTAATTCTAATTGGACTCTTAGAATAAATGTTATTCTCTTCCAAATAATTATCTAATAAGCCCATATTGTGTTTAAACAACACCAAGGTAACTTGAGCTATTCTAGGACCAAGAGACATATTATTCATGGCGACTAAAATGACCAAAATACCCTTACTATTAAATAGCTGAATTTTACCATTTTAAATATTCCCGTTTATCACTATATGGAAACATTGACCCTAAGAATAATATTGCTAAAGCAATGTCTTCGACCTACAGGTGAAATGAAGGAAATACCCCTGTATATGACACACATCAATGAGATAGGATAAATGTACTAACAATCATTTCAAAGACATCTACCATTCTTAGATCTCTAATCTGATTATCCATGACTCACTCGAATGTGCTTGCTTATCATTGGAAGCTACACAAAAGTACACATTCTAGAGTCACTTTCCCAGGGTTCTGGATTATTAGATTATCTTAGATAATCACAAGTGAGTGATTTAACTTCACAAAGTGAAGCATAGAAACTCTATTGCGTTAGTCCGTCTTAACTAACTAGAGTACACCCAACGTATAAGGTTTTTAATTTCACAAAAGAAATCTCACCCAACATACATCAAAATACAAGACGCTAGCTTCACCAGACCACCAACTTATATTCAAGTATGAAGGTATCTATCTATGCTGTAGCAATAATAATCTGGTCTCTATAATTATAGTACCTTATGAAAGACTACTACTTCAGGTCCAATTCTACGTATTCGAAATACACTTATGTCAGTGATATAAGTAAACTACTCACTGATTTAAGGTAAACCATTTCTCATTGTAACTCATGACATAATAGTTTCATCTTGATGAAATGCCCAATTCCATCAAATGACTAAGAATTAAATTTTACGTGTATGATAAGTACTCATGGTCTATACTTTACTGTGAAGAACGACCTAACACATAGACCATTACTTGTCATACTTGGACCTTAAATGTGCAATAATATAAGAAACAAACTAAATTGAACGAATAAATATTTTATTACAATATATTTACACAGAATACATAGTCTTTGGAGGCATACATTCCAACAATCTCCCACTTACACTATAAAGACTAAGAAAGTCCACAAGTGTCTACCCTTATAACATCTAAGTGTCTGCGAAACACCTTTTCTGTCAAAGGCTTGGTAAAGGGATCTACCAGATTGTTGACAAAAGAATTTTGATCAACCCCAATCTCCCGTTTTTGGATGAACTCCCGGGTGAGGTGATACTTCCTCTCTATATACTTGCCCTTCTTATGGTTTCGAGGTTCCTTGCATTGTGACACTGTTCTAGAGTTATCCGTGTGCAATACTACTCCAAGTCATGTGAGGAACTTTCGGAGCCACACAACTTCTTTAGAAGCTTCTAAAGCACAACGTACTCAGCTTCCATGGTAGAATTAGGAATACAGGATTGCTTGATACTTCTCCATGGAATAGCTTCTCTAGACAAAATGAAGACATATCCACTAGTAGATTTTCTTTCATCTTTATCTGTTTGGAAGTTTGAGTCTGTGTAATGATAGGAACCAAATCATTAGTATGATATACAAGCATATATTCTCTCATTTCCTTGAGATATTTTAGTATATGCTTGACGGCTTGTCAGTGAGCTTCCTTTGGATTTGACTGATATTTACTAACCAAGTCTACTGCAAAGTAGATATCTGGCCTAGTACAAAGTATAGCATGCATGAGACTTTCCACAGCTAAAGTATAAGGGATCCTGCTCATTTTCTGCTTATCTTTCTGTGTCTGAGGACACTACTTGGAAGATAAGGATAATCCATGTCTAAAGGGTATAATAACCCCTTTACATTAATCTATGTTGTACTTGACCAATATCTTGTCAATGTAAGTAGATTGGGATAAGCCTAACATTCTTTACTTTCTATCTCTAAGAAGCTTAATACCTAGAATGTAGCTAGTTTCTCCCATGTCTTTCGTGCTAAATTAACTAAATAGCCAAAACTTAATAGATAACAATATCCCTACATTATTTCTAATGAGTAGAATGTCATCTACATAAAGTACCAAGAAAATTACTTTGCCATTGTCTGATTTCCTACACACATGGTTCATCTACATTTTGAATGAAACTATAAGCCATCACAGTTTCATCAAAACGTATGTTCCATACTTGTGACGCTTGCTTAAGTCCATAAATGGACTTCTTAAACTTACAGACCATTTGTTCTTTACCTTTAGTAACAAAACCATCTGGTTGGGACATATAGATGTCTTCTCTAATATAGTCATTTAAGAAGGCCATCTTGACATCCATTTGTCATATCTCGTAGTCATAATGACATGTGATGGCTAAGAGAATACAGATAGACTTAAGCATGGCTACTGGTGAAAAGGTATCTTCATAATCGATTCATTCTTTCTGAGTATAACCTTTAGCAACTAACCTTACTTTATAGGTTTTAATCTTTCCATCCTCACATCTCTTCCTCTTGTATACCTACTTACCCCAATAGGTTTTATTCTATCAGGTGCAGTGACAAGATCTTAGACCTGATTGAGGTACATGGACTTAATCTCGGCACTCATAGCTAGCTGCCATTTGTCTGTATCAGCATCAACAATGGCTTCCTCGTATCTAGTGGGATCTTATTCCTGATGATCAGAGACTAGATTATAGATCTCTCTGATCCACCTTTCTAGAACTCTTGTGATCCTTCTACTACGACGAGGCTCAGTTTGTATAGGAACATCCGATAGTGTTTCTCTTGGTTCCTCGATCGGGGTGTTAGAAATATCTGAAGTTGAATCAGTGATCAACTTCTCTTCTAACTCTATTCTAATTGAACATGTGGTGGATGTAACTTGTTCATCCTCTAAGTATCTAGCATTAGTATTAACAAGTACCTTATGCTCTTGAGGATGATAGAAATATCCATCTCTCGTTCCTTTTGGATACCTAATGAAGTAGCATAACTCTGATTTTGGTTCTAGCTTACTTCCTTTTGTCAGCACATAAGTTGGACAACCCCATATCTTGAGATGACTTAGACTGGGCTTTCGTCCAGTCCACATTTCATAGGGTATCCTAAGTACTGCTTTGGAAGGCACCAAGTTCAAAACATATGCCACTATTTTTAAGGCATATCCCCAAAAAGAAATAGGAAGAGACATATAACTCATCATGCTTTTGACTATTTCCGTCAAAGTTCTATTTCTTCTCTCAGCTACTCCGTTCTGTTAGGGAGTCTCAAACGCAGTTAATTGAGATACTATGCTATGATGTACCAAGTAATCCTTAAACTCATCGAAGAGGTACTTTTCACTACGATCCAATCTCAAAGTTTTAATTAATTTACCTATTTAATGCTCCACTTCAGCCTTAAACTCCTTAAATTTATCAAAAGAGTCAGACTTGAGCCTCAGCCTCATCAGATAAATATAACCAAAACGAGTGTGATCATCTATGAAAGTGATGAAGTACTCGTAGCCTCCCTTAACTGGTGTAGTCATCGGACCACAAACATCCGTATGAACTAGTACTAGTATTTCCATGGCTCTATCTGCCTTTTTGGTAAATGACTTTTTGGTCATTTTACCTTTAAGGAGAGATTCACACTGATGCCATTCTTCCAATCTCAATGAACCTAAAGGCCCATTATTGATTAGCCTCTGAATTTGATTGGGATTTATATACCCCAATCTTAGATACCAAAAATACGAGTCATTTGATATGGCATTTCTCTTTTTATTATCAGGTTAAGTTTGAATATTGTTTACTTAATTTCTAATAGGATGTATATAAAAGAGATTTTTATACATGTTTCTAGTACAAATTAAATTACCATCTCTACTGATGAAAATATCGAAATGGAAAGAAATAAAATATCCTTGATTCATCAATTTGAAGACTGAAATCAAATTCTATTTAAAATAAAAAACATAGAAAATATCTTTTAAATTAAATTCCTATTACAATAAAAAATAAGTTCAAGATCTCCTACTGCTTCAGCCCATATTCTTGCTCTATTACCTACTTGAAGTCCATACTTACTCTTGTTGAGTCTCCTTATCCTTCTGAACTCCTACAAAGAGTTACAGACATGATCAGTGGCTCCAAAATCAACTATCCAGGAAGATGTTGATCCAACCATCAAAATAGACTCTAGGTATAGAGCAATACCTGAAGTAAAGTTGACTAAGAAGTCCGGATAATTTTTCTTCCAATGAACTTTCTTGCCACACTTAAAGCATTTACCTTTGGGTTGACCAGATGCTTTGGGTTGGGCCCCTGCGTTATTCTAGACCTTCATCTTCTTGAATTTCTTGAGCTTTCCTTAATTCTAGAAGAAGAAGTAGAATGAGAGAACAAAACCTTTGACATGGGCTTCATGATCTTTTCTGCTGCCTGGAGCTCTTTCATAAGCTCTGTGAGATTCATATCCAACTTGTTCATGTTGTAATTTAACTTGAATTGAGAATATGAATCAGACAGAGTTTCAAGAACCCTGTCAATTTGACTCTCAGGATCTATCATTGCACCTAGGACCTCGACCTCCTCGAAGTAGGCAATCATCTTGAGTAGATGCTCTCAAATCGATACCCATTCAGCCATCCTAGTGTTCATGATTGCCCTAAGAGCTTTCTGCCTTGTGGCTGGCTATTATCGGCAAACATAATACGCAATGACAAATCTATGTCATACGCAGTGGCCATGTGCTCATGTTTAGATTGGAGCATACTAGACATAGAAGCTAACATATAGCACTTAGCCATCTCATCAGCTTTCTTCCATGCCTTCTTGGCCTTTCCTCCTAATCAGTGGATTTTTCCCCAATCTCAGGATAGGGATCCGTAAGAACATACTTGTACTCCTCAGCAGTGAGTACTATATTCAGGTTCCTCTTCCAGTCCATATAATTTGGGCCTATCAACTTATTCTCCTTGAGAATGATTGACAATTGATTGAAACCAGATATTTTTCTGAAATATAGTGAAAAACCATTCATTTAATTTGTAAGAAATAAAAATGCACATTTCTTTGTATTATTTCTTTGATAATAGATAACTCTTAAAACCATTATCAATAATATAAATAGTTTGGTTCTTAGAAAAACTAACAGAGCTTCATAGGAAGATTAATAGTATTCTAAGTTAAGTATATAACCATCATGAAGCAAAACTTTCGTAATAGGTAATAGTCTAGAAAAAGTTCCACCGATAGGATGACCACTAATTCACACTATCTACGGCAATCTAGTGCTAAAAACCTCCAATGTAGGTTGGTCGATCCTAGCAAATACTGTAGGCTTTTAATTTTACTCATCAATTAGTTCTAGATACTTGTGGAAATCCATCCTATTGGGGGTCATGCTCAGAATGACACGAGGAAATGCACTATTTCTAAAGAGAGTTGTGATGGAAGCCATGAGGTTGTTGGAACTCCTCTCTCACTTAATCTTTTATTGAAAATAGAGTCTTAGGCCTAAAAACGTTTTTTATAATCTTATGGTTACATTAACTTTAGTAAAAAACTAAAATTCAATATTATTCTCTATGTCAAGGATTAAATCCTTTGATATAATAAATTGTGAATTTATTTTACTATTCTAAGTTAATAACCAAGTAAAACTTTATTAAATAATCTTAAATTCAACATTATTCTCTATGTCAAGGATTAAACCCTTTAAGAGAATAAATCATGAACTATTTTATTTTAAAATTTCTTAGATTAAAACGTTTTATCAAAAAATGGTTCTATCTAGTAAGACTTTGGTCTCACAAGACCTTGCGCATTTGATCACAAAAATGAAATAAGCATGATAACAAAAGTAAACTTTTTCATTTTCAAACTATTCATTTATACCTAAGTGACCAAACAATGGATTAAATATCATGAATTAAAATTAATGATTTTGTTTAATTCTAAGGTGGTTCCATCATTTACTACTTATTTTTATGCAAAGTATTCATCTAAAGATAAATAAAACAATTGCAAAAAATTAACCTTATATAATGGTTTCAAAACATGATTACATCAAGGAAAACTTGAGGTACAAAAATCTAGCAGTGCTATCCTTTTTCTAGGACAAAATTGCGCGCATCCGCCTCTGGGCAGAATGGACCTGGCACTTGGTCCATTGGGCCAACCTGCCGCCGAGTCTGTTCTATTTCTCCAAAACCTCTGGTTAGGCAGTGTAGACCTGGTGCCTGGTTCAATTAGGGCACCTGGCGCTGGGTTTGTTCTGGAGTTCGCCGATTTCTGAAAAATCCTACTTTTCAGCCATTTTTGCCCCTCAACTCTTCCAACAATCACGTTCTTCAATCCTCAAAATTTACAAGTTAAAAGAAACGCAAAAGTAGGCATAAAACCGTGCTTTTACAAGTACCTATGCCTCTAACCACGAGGCGTACATCGCATCTACTCAAAACCAGAAAAACAATAGGAAAACCATTAGAATACATGATCCTATGCCTCTAACAGTGAGGCATACATAAACTCTAGAAACCAATGTATGAAGGATCACATAAAATCACAAAAAATTCATTTTTAATAGTAAAGGAACCGCATTTTTCAATTTTTAACCCTAGTACATGCTCCTAGATGAAAATCGTGGCTTCGATACCAGTTGAAGATTTTTTAGTTTTCTGAGCTACATCTAGGAGAGAGCACTTACTTTTTCATTATTGGTCGCAAATTAACCAACAAGAGGCCGGGTTGCACTAGAACTTGCGTTGGAAGGGGAGAAGGAGGTGCCTGTGATTTGACCGGTATTCCCGCGCTAATCTTCTACTCATACGCATCAAACATCTCCAAGTTTCCTCTCTTTGTCTTTCGGAGTATGAATCTACTTTGATCTTGAGTTAGTTTGGTGAAAGTTCATTCTTTGAATAATCAAAATATCTCCAAGGGAGAAAGAAGAGAAAAACGAGAACAAGAGAAAGAGATGGCACACTTGGAGTAGGAAAAAAATCTCAAACAACCACGTTATTTTTTTCTTCTCTTGCACCTCTAAATTTCGGCCAGCCTTAGGGCTTGATGAAGCGCTAATGGCCAAAAACACTAAGCCCTTATGGACTTGGTGTTGTGCTCCAAACCAATCCAAGATTGGCCTATTTCTCTTAATTAATTAATTATCTTTTTTGGACTTCATTAAATACCAAAGACTAATTAATTAATTCTAATTGGACTCTTAATATATGTCAATATATATCAGCCCAATTAATTAATTTATTTTAGCCTAATTCTCTTAATTAATTAATTATCTTTTCTGAACCTTATAAAACCCAAGACTAATTAATTACTTCTAATTGGACTCTTAGAATAAATTTTATTCTCTTCCAAATAATTATTCAATAAGCTAAGATTGTGTCTAAACAACATCAAGATAACTTGAGCTATTCTGGGGACTAAGAGACATATTATTCATGGCTACTAAAATGATCAAAATGCCCTTACTATTAAATAGTTGCGTTTTACCATTTTAAATATTTCTATTTATCACCATATGGAAATATTAACCCTAAGAATAATATTGCTAAAGTAATGTCTCCGACTTACAAGTGAAATGATGAAAATACCCCTTTATGTGACACCCATTAGTGAGACAAGATAAATGTATTAACACCCATCTCAAAGACATCTACCATCCTTAGATCCCTAGTTCGATAATCCATGACGCACTTGAATGTACTTGATTATGATTGAAAGCTACTCAAAAGCACACATTCTAGAGTCATGTTCCCAAGACCTTGGATTATTAGATTATCCTGGATAATCATAAGGGGATGATTTAACTTTACAAAATGAAGCATAGAAACTCTATTGCATGAGTCCGTCCTAACTAACTATAGTAATACAACCAACATACAAGGTTATTGATCTCACAAAAGAAATCTCACCCAACATACATTAAAGTACAAGACCCTAGCTTCACCAGACCACCAACTCATACTTAAGTCTGAAGGTATCCATCCACGCTGTAGCAGTAATAGTCTGGTCTCTATAATTATAGTACGTTATAAGAGACCACTACTACAGGTCCAGTTCTATGAATTCGAAATACACTTATGCCAGTGATGTGAGTGAACTACTCACTAATTCAAGGTAAACCATTCCTCATTGGAATTTAAGGCATAATAGTCATACTTTGATGAAATGCCCACTTCCATCAAACGATTAAGAACTGAATTTTACTTGTATGACAAGTACCCATGATCTATACCTTACTGTGAAGAACGACCTAACACATAGACCATTACTTGTCATATTTGGACCTTAAATATGCAATAATATAAGAAACAAACTAAATTGAACGAATAAATATTTTATTGTAATATATTTACACAGAATATATAGTTTTTGAGGGCATACATTCCAACATTGGAAACCTTTTAAGTTTCATTTCATGTGTCAAGAAAGTTCCAATCAGTTCTTTAGTTGGTAAGATTTTCAAGTCCTTAGATTCTTTCACAGCCAAAGTTTTAGACTACCAGCATTTTGGTAAGGTATTGAGTATTTTTTTGTTTTACTCTCCAAGGGAATAGATTTTCTCATATGTCTTTAATGCATTAATAATGTTCGTAAATCTAGTGAACATATTAGTTATTTTCTTATTAAGTTTTATGGTAAACAGCTCATAGTCATGGATTAAGAGTCCTAACTTTAATTCTTTTACTTGATTTATCCCATCATGGGTGATTCAAGTAATTTTCACATTTCATAGGCTAAATTACAACCACTTACTCGGTTGTATTCATTAGCATCAAAGGCACAACATAGTATATTTATAGCCTGAAAATTCAAGATAATTTTTTAAGTGTCTTCACTGTTATATTCATCACTTTACTTAGGTACTTTAATACCTTCAACAGTTTTGAATGGGACAAATGGTCCCTTTTCAATTAGGTTCCACAGCTCAAAATTGATTGAGCATACATAGATCTTTATTCTTTTTTTCTAGAAGGTATAATTGCTTCTATTAAACAACAATGGTCTGTTTGTTGAAAACCCTTTAATGTATGGTAGAGATGAAGTATTTACCATCCGAATCTTTCCGACAAGGCTATTAGGTCAAAAATAATGTAGACCAATGCTTTGATACTAATTAGTAAACATTAGAGAGGGGTGAATAAGGTTTATGGCAAACAAAAGCAAATTTTCAAAATCTTTTGAACACCTAAGAAGAAACAAAAAATGGGTGTGTGCCAAAAGAAAGATTTTCTGTGTAGCTTTAAGTGTGCAGTCAAAGATCTTTCAAAACTCTACTAAATGATGAGAAATGTGACTATATTAAATATGGGTAGTAACACATCAACAACCGATTCACTCTTCTACATAAATGTCTTTAACAGAATCAGTGAATGCAAGGAGGAATGCAATATTTTCTAATTAGATGAATAGTAAAATCACAGTCATAAAATTCGAAATAATACAAGAGAATGACTCAATAATTTATAGTGATTTGATCCTCAAATGATCTACTATCCTAGATACATACTTAAGGATTTCAACCCAACCACTAAAATATTTTTTTTCAAATTAATGGTGGTAAGCAGCACCAATCTTACAATAGAGGGGACCACTACACTTAGTTTTACTCCCAACCTCTATACACCCGACAATTAAGGCTTATCCCAACTAGGTTTTACTTCCCAAACCTTGACACGATTCTGATAAAAGATAAAATACAGAAATAGATCATAGATTGAGTAGATATAAACCAATTAGAATACCTTTACCTTTTTACTTTTAGAACAATAGATCTCATTTTGAAGTACAATGTAGATGAGGGATTTTTATTTTTTTTAATAATTTTAGGACGTTTCTGAAAGTGTTAGCATGTACCTTTACTGAAAATTGCTTTTAAATGGCTTTTATGTGGGCAAAAATCAATGCTGCAACGGCTAGTTGTTGCTCCCACTTTTTGTAGGATTTTAGACTCACATGATGAAAAATTGTGCGTGCTAAAGGTGCGTTCAAAACACGCTTTATGCCAAGAAGTATATTTTGAGTAGCTTTGTATTTAGGCATTTTGGAAATAGACTTTGGATTCAGAGGCCTGTCTAAAAATCCTCAGCCGAGTTATTTATAAAGTCAAGAGCTTTACTTCTAAAATTCTTTTTATGATAAAAAACTAGATTAAAAATACCTTTTTTTGAAATGACTTCGAGTTCTTCAATATGAAATAAATTGAACATAAGGTAAAGAGACATAGGAAATACAAGTAATGCCTTAACTATAATTTCCTATGCTATAATTCTTCAAAAGTCTTCTTGGTATGTAACTCCTTTAGGTAGGATTTTGACTTGATCAATCCTACTTGGATTTTATCGTCTATGATTTGCAATCTTATTTGTGAGACTTTGAAGAACTGTGGTCAAATATGCCATAATCCAAAAATCCTTTCACATGTAAATTACACATATTAGTCCACATCAATGTTTGTCATTTATCAAAACATAGGAGTAAGCCCTTTGGGCTAACAATCACAACAATTTCATTCATTCTGTCTTTTTTAAAGTTTTCCTTAAATTTATCTAGTTTTTATTGCTTTTGTTATATCTTTAGCTTAGTTTCTAGTTTATGTTTGATTTCATCTTGAAATACTCCCCCAATTTGATAGAAATTGCTTGTATATTCAAAGTGTAGCTATTTGACCGAGCAAAATGAGTGTATTTTTGCATATTTTTAGTGTATATGCATTTTTTCCTATTTATTTTTGCAATAGTTTTCATCTTGAAGAGAGTTTCTATATTAGCCGTCCCATCCAAAATTTGAAGGAATAGCTTGGTGAGGAAGATCACTATACTATTTGACTAGCTAGCTATATTTTCACAATAACACTGTTTGGTATCAAGAATGAAATCACCTTGAAATGAGTCATTTCTATTAGTTTATGCAATTACATTAAGAAAGGATTGTTTTAAATATGAACAAGTAAAGAGACGACGTCGAGGGTCAGCAAGAAGGTGCTAGCCAAAATTCAACTTCCATTGCCATTACTACATCCCCAACATCTCTTACACTTATTTGGCAACAATTTGATAAGAGTAAGGAAGAGCTAATACAAAATCTCATCTAACAATTTGTGGTAGTTTTTAAGCCATTATTGTAAAATGAGTTGCAAAATTTAATCGCCCTTAGGAGGAATACACCCGTTGTTGTAGGAGATTTAGATATTCAAAATCTAGGTCTTTTAAATACAGTCGTGATGTACCAATAAATTTATAAAATCCTATTTCCTAGATATATGTAGTACAGTAGCAAGTAGGGTGTCGAACCCACAAGGAACTTAAGAGAAGTATACTCTTATATTATCTTCTTATCTTAATATTATGAACAACTCTTGAATTGTTAACTTGAATGAATTCTTATGATATATTGAACATGAAATAGATGGGGGGAAAACAATTTAGAAATTACTAAATCTAAAACATGAAAGAAATAAGAAACTACTAAAAACAAGAAAACAAATTTGAACCAATTAGGCAACTGACTTGTCTTAGGAATATGCTTTGAAATTAAATTAGAAAAGCTATTATATATTGGATTATCATGAGTAATGGGTTTTAGGATTCTTGCTCAATGCCTTAAATCCCTATGATTGCTAAATTGGATTATGCTTTACTTGGATTGGAAAATTTAAATCCTATCACAAATCAAAATTTTATTTTAATTTATATATATTATTTTATATAATTTTCATTTTAAAAAAAATATCATTTACTCACAACACCTTATATTATCTCTTTAGACCCTATATGTAACACCCCACTACCTAAGCCCAACAGGGCCGGGGATGTCGCCCCGTTCAATGGACAAGGGGTCTTTATAACTAGGTTACATATAATAAAATAAAATAAATACTTTAAAATTAAACTTATTACAATCCAAAAGATAAATACAGGAACAAATCCAAAATAAATTGTTTGCTACAATCTCTCAAAACATCCATAAAGAAAATAACATAAAGTCTTCAAAACATAGGCAACAAGTCTAGCTATTGACCTCCACAGCCAGATCAACTTGAAAACATGGTATAAAAGGTGATGAGATAAAAATCTCAGTAAGCTCGTGTGTGCTTTGAGTGTTTCAGGTAAAATAATTCATGTATGCAAGTTGTAACAGTTTCATAAGAGAAAGTGCTGGCAAGCATTAAATAAGTATTGAAAATAAAGAGTGGTGTTTTGCTTTTTAATCCACACATGTGCACAATAAATACAACCACTCAAATGGGTAGCCATGGGTTATCACACGTTGGGCCCCATGACTAAGCAACGGTTAGAATGCCACACTTTGTGCAAGCTGACAAAAGTTAGGTGTACGGCCTATCGGGTGAGATACTCCTCCATCTCTACACCCAAACTTACCGGTTGTCCACTCCGAAAACACACAGTCCATATAACTGAAACTTGCTAGCTTGGACCGGCATGATCTACCGGACTGGCATCCTATCCAGGAAGGACTCACCCCTCAGAGGTGGCCACCTACTGAGAGATTTACCCTAACCCTTCAAAGACTAGTCCTGATAGTCTACCCTTATTGAGTACTTAACGTTGATTGTCCCACTTGGGAGAAAATGGATCATACATTGCTTTATTTGGAAATAGCAATTAAGGGTTCTAAAATTCTTGTCAAAGTTGGGTTTTAGAAAAAAGTTTAGCATTTTGTGTAAAACTGCTTGTTTGATTTTCAAATGATTTGCTTGACTGAAATAATAGGAAAAATAGACCTTAATTGCCTTTACAACATGAATTTCCGCATACATCGCGTTTAGCTTACCACAGTAATTTTTGGTCTTCACAAAATTCCATGCAGGAGCTTACCTGATTCTTTGCTTGCTCAAATTCAAAAGTCTTCCAAGGCTGACCTAACCCCGCCTGGGGTAAACACAAAACATAAGGTTACACTCAAGCTAAATTCACTTACACAAATAATCCTAGTTCAACTTATTACAATCACGACCCTAATGTCCTAAGCTTTAAGGTTAGCTGATAAAGAATTTTATAAAATAAGTCTAGTTTGATAAGTTAAAATGACTAGGGGTTCTAAAATAATTGCTAATAAATTATAGACTCAAATAATAATTCTTGAGTGTTATTATTAATAAATAAACTAAGGTTTGAATATTGAATAATACTAAGCCCTAAATAATATTAATAAATGGTAATTTAAAAATAGCTTTATTTTAAATAAATAATAAATTACAAATAATTTTAATTAATTTTTAATAGATAATAAATAATTAGTAATAAATAAAATTAATAATAAATGAATTATATTAAATTTTTTGTTTAATAAATAACAAACGAATTTTAATAAATATAATATTTATGAATATAGGCAAAAGTTTGAACTATGGTCTACCAGGTCATTATTATTATTTATATAAAAGATCTTATTTAATATTATACCTATGCATATATTATTTTTAAGGAAAAATATCATTTATTTGACTAGTAAAATATCAATATTTCATGTAACATCCCATTTCTAAAACTTCATAGCAATTTCGAAATCCTTAGAGGAAAATATAGTAATAATTTTAATTAAAGTAAAAAAATTTACTAATTAAAATAGCCTAGGATTAACAAGAACATAATCATGATTTTCTATTGCTAACAAGAATCATGAACATTTTCTTCAACATTAAACAACAAACTAATCCACTCATGAACATATGCTTAAAGCAACACTTGCTATCACATGGCCAAACAATCATGATCATGGCTTCAATGGAGATAAGAACATAAAAATCCTATTCACTAAAGGGGACATAACATCTAGCATGCTTAAACATTCATAATTCTCTTAGGACATGATGAGCATGCATCGATTCTCAAGGAAATCCATATAGCTTAAACATGATCAATCATTCTCATGTCCTAATTCCAACCCCTTCATTCACATGCATATACTCAATCCCCCATTCATATTTTATTATTCCTATCAATATCTAAGAGACATGAATGCTGAATTAAAAAGAAGGTTTAAGGAGGAATACTTGATTGATGATCACTTCGATGAAGATTTAAGAAGGTCCATGCGATTGAGAGTTTTGATGATGTTCTTGAGACTTCAAGGAGAAAAATCAGTTTTGATCCGAATGCCAATTTTTTTTTTTGAGATTTGATGTTATAAATTCTAGAAATGAACTCTAGAGAGTATGTAGGAGTATTTTGGAGTTTTTGAGAGGGATTAGAGGTGTTTAGAGTGGGTTTTGGCTTGAAGAAGAGTAGTGTGTGTTCTTGGTGTTCTTGGTGAAAATGGAGAGAATTTGAGGGAGATTGTTAGACGAATTTCTGGAGAGTGTTGACTGAATAGTTTAGGGAATTCAGGGGTTTCGGTTTAGCTTAGAGAGGGAGAGCAAAATCTGATCATTTGAGATTCAAATGGAGTGATTTGAGGAGTAGTTTGAGGTATAGGATATGTTAATGGTGTTTGCCTGATGGAGGTTTTCTTGGAGCTACAATGGTGTTGGCTGGTTTGGTTTGTTTTGCTGAAATGATTGAAGTCTGATAAGGCTTTAAGGCTTGCCGAAAATCAGAGTTTAATGGCGGAGAAATTCTGGTTGTATAGCTTAATACAAGGGTGTTTTCATGGAGAGAAAATTCTGGAAAATTTGAAGTTCAAATGGAAGTTTGAATGGAGTGATTGTAGGAGAGATTTGAGGTGTGATTATGGAGTCCAATTGTGCAAGGTAAGTGGAGAGGGTAATGGTTTTCAGTTCATGGCTAAATAAGGGTTAATTTATAGAGGTTGAAGGGTGGTTTTCGGCCAGGGCTTGAAGAGAACAAAGCTGGAAAAATTCTGGTTCTATGGTGTTCAAATCTGCGAACGGTTGCAGCATTTTTCTGTGCAGAATTTCTGCACTTCTTCAGCCCGTTTTGCAGAGGTTTTGAGAGGTGTCCAAGGGTCCTTTAAGGCTGGTTTTCCAGCCTTCTTTATGGGGAAAAAGCAGAGAAGTTTTGCTGGCTTGAAGGTGGAATAAAACAGCTTCATTTTCTGGTTTGAAAGTTGCGAACTGCCCAGAATTTTTTCCTGGTTTATGCAGTTTTTTGTACAGTCTGAATTGCACAGAATTTTCAGTTCCTCAAGCTGAATAAATTGGCCATTTTCCAGCAGCAATTGAGTAAGAAAGATGGCTGAGATTTTTGAAGGTTAGGCTGCCAAGAATCTGGAAAATTTCCAGATTTCTTTCATGAAGATTATGAACACAATGGAGTGGAGTTTGAAGGTTCATCAATGGTGATTAATTTCTCTTGGGAACCTTCCCTAAATCCTCTCCCATTTTCAGTCAAAACCCCAACCTCCAAGATTCATTTTCGAAATTCAAAGACCAAGCTCTAACCACTTAACCACAACAACTCTTGTTCTTATTTTCTCACCCACATATTCTTCTTATGTAATCCTCAAGCTATCTTCCTATTTTGACCTCAGGCAAAATTACCATTTTACCATTCCAACCCAATAAGTATAACTAAGCCTTTAACCTATAAACCACAATCCTTAAAGCACATAAAATCATTCAAAAATATATATATTCATGCAAAATAATATAATATGCATCCCGACCCCCTTACTCTAGGGTTAGCTTTAGGTGGGGTTTCACATCCTCTCTTCCTTAGGAGAATTTCGTCTCGAAATTCAGGCGTACCTCTATATCAGATCGGGATATTTCCGCTTTACCCATTCTTCTATTTCCCATGTGGCATCTTGCATGCCATGATGCTCCTACTGCACCTTTACCATCGGAATCTGCTTGTTTCGGAGAGTCTTGATACTTCGGTCCAATATCTTTACGGGTTTCTCCATATAGCTTAGGTCGGGTTGCAACACTAATGGCTCATTATTCAAAACATGCCCGGGGTTGGCATTGTACTTCTTCAACTGTGATACATGAAATACGTCGTGAATTCCCGTCAACCCATCTGGCAAATCCAATCGATACGCCACCGGTCCAATTCTCTTTTTTATTAAAAACGGTCCCAAATACCTCGAATTCAGCTTTCCCCCTTTCGGATGCTTCAGAATTCCCCTATTTGGTGTCAGTCTTAGGAACACACCATCTCCCACCTGAAATTCTAACTTTCTCTGCTTATTGTCTGCATAACTCTTTTGTCGGCTCTGGGCCGTTTTCAACCTTTCCCTAATCAACTTGACCTTGTCCAACATTTCTTGAACATAGACTTCTCCCGATTTACTTATGTGACCGTCCTTTGTCCAACTCCAGTATAGCGGTACTTGACACTTACGTCCATATAGAGCTTCATACGGAGCCATTCCAATCGAAGCTTGATAACTGTTATTGTATGACAACTCCGTATACGACACACATTTGATCCACTTATCCCCAAAATCCAATACATAGGCTCTCAGCATATCCTTTAATATCTGAATAACCTTTTCTGACTATCCATCAGTTTGTGGATGCGCCGTCGTACTAAACTTCAGACTATAACCCATTGACTCTTGAAACTTGCCCCAAAATTGGGAGGTAAATCTCGGATCACGGTCGGACACAATACTTGAAGGCACTCCGTGCAATCTGACTATTTCCCGCACATAGGTCTGAGCCAACTTTTCCATTGAATCCCTTACATTCACGGATACGAAATGCGCCGACTTGGTCAATCGATCCACCACTACCCATATGGCGTCCTTTTGGGTCCTTGCCATAGGGAGTCCGGTAATGAATCCATGGTCACCTCTTCCCATTTCCATTCCGGTACTGGCAATGGTTGTAATAATCCTGCCACCTTTTTGTGTTCCGCTTTAACTTTCTGACAGATTAGACACGTTGAGACATACTTAACCATGTTCCGCTTCATCCCGGGCCACCAATAAGTCTTTTTAAGATCTTGATACATCTTGACCTCTCCCGGATGAATGTCATACTTGCTCTTATGCGCTTCTTCTAAAATTCTGTCCTTCAACTGGTGCTCCTCGGGTACACACAAACGATCTCGGAAGTACAACACTCCCGCTTCGTCTTGTCGGAATTCACTGCCTTGCCGTTTAAGCTCCTTGTCCTTAAAAAGCTGAAATTCCTCATTACTTTGCTGGGCTTCAACAATTTCCCGCCTTAGATCTGGCATCAACTTCAGGTTGCTAATAATAATCTTCTCTTCTTGCACTTCTGCTCTTCTATCCAACACATCCTGAACCACTTGAACCTTCTGTACTCTTAGCCTGGCCATTCTGACTTTCCGGGTCAAGGCATCAGCAACGACGTTGGCTTTCCCGGGGTGGTAGTTTATAGGGCAACGGTACTCTTCCAAAAATTCCATCAATCTTTGCTGCCTCAAATTCAAGTCTTTCTGGGTGAAGATGTACTTCAGGCTCTTGTGATCAGTGTACACTTCATATTCCGCTCCATACAGGTAGTGCCGCCATTTCTTTAAAGCGAACACAATGGCAGCTAGCTCTAGATCATGCGTGGGATAATTGACTTCATGCGGCTTTAATTTTCGAGAAGTATAGGCGATCACTTTCCTCTCTTGCATCAAAACTGTTCCCAAGCCTTCCTTCGAGGCATCAGTATAAAGTGCGTAGGGCTTATCTGCCTCTGGCAGACTCAACACAGGCGCTGTCATTAACCTCCGCTTCAACTCTTGGAAACTCTTTTCACATTTTTCATTCCACACAAAGGGTATATCCTTTCTCAGCAGCCGGGTCATAGGAGATGCTAGCGTTGAAAACCCCTTAATAAACCTCCTGTAGTAGCCAGCCAATCCCAAGAAGCTTCGAATCTCTGTGATGTTCTCTGGTTACTTCCAGTCCAAAACTACTTCAACCTTCGCTGGGTCCACCTTGATCCCATCTTTGGTCACCACATAACCAAGAAATGCCACACTATCCAGCTAAAACTCGCACTTGCTAAACTTGGAGTAAAGCTTGTGCTCCCTTAGCTTTTCCAGTATCAACTTCAAATGTTCTGCATGGTCCTCCGGGCTCCTGGAGTATATGAGTATGTCATCGATGAAGACCACCACGAACTTGTCTAAATAGGGTTGGAACACTCGATGCATCAAATCCATAAATACCGCGGGTGCATTAGTTACCCCGAAAGGCATCACCACAAACTCATAGTGACCATATCTTGTATTGAAGGACGTCTTAGGAATATCTTCCTCCTTTATCCTTACTTGATAGTAGCCTTGCCTCAAATCCAGTTTGGAGTAACAACTGGATCCTTGCAACTGGTCGAACAACTCGTCAATTAACGGTAGAGGATATTTATTCTTGATGGTCAGGTTGTTCAAGCCCCGTTAGTCAATATACAACCTTAGAGTCCCATTCTTTTTCTTCACAAATAGCACAGGTGCTCCCCAGGGTGACGCACTAGGTCTGATATAGCCTTGTCTCACCAACTCTTCTAGCTACTCCTTCAATTCTTTCAGCTCCGCTGGTGCCATCCGATACGGAGTTCGGGACACTGGTTCCGCTCTTGGGACTAGATCAATGGTGAACTCAACTTCTCGATTGGGAGGTAGAGATGTGAGTTTCGTAGGGAACACGTCGGGAAAATCCTTTACCACCTCAGTATCCTTCGGAGTGCACTGGTCCTTCGGCTTGTTTATCACATAAGCCAAATATCCTTGACATCCTTGCCTCAACAATTTCCGGGCTTTAGCCCCAACTATTAAAAACTTCAACTCTTTTACTTTCTTGCCATTAAATTCCAACACATCACATCCTGGTCTAATGAACTGAACTGACTTATTCTTACAGTCTACTCTAGCCCCATGTTTCGCTAGCCAATCCATTCCTAATATCAAATCATAATCATCAATAGCTAAGACTATTAAATCCCCCTCCAAGCTTTCTCTCCCTACTTCAATTTTACAATTTTGCATATACCGATCCGCTTGCACCATCTTCCCCAAAGGCGTACTTACTAACAAGGTAAAATGTAGTTCTACTCCATCCCAACCCAAATGATATGCACAATTCTTGTTTAAATAGGAATGGGTAGATCCAGGGTCTATCAATGCATTAACGGAACGACCTTGGATAGTAAACGTACCTTCCACCACTGCTGCATCAACTCCAACCTCCTCCCGGTTGAGAGCGAAAACTTTTGCTTTCACCTACGGCTTCTGGGTTCCACTCCCGGAAGCTCCCGTGGTATTGGCTCGATTGGGCCCTGGGATCTGAGCTGGGTTCCCTTGTCCGACTCGGAGAAGTTTAGGGTAGGCGTTTCGCAGATGGTTTGGGTCTCCACAGTGGTAGTATTTCCGCTTACCTCCTCTGGACCAACAAATTTTCTCAGGGTGGCCCATTTTTTCACACTGCCGGTATAATGGAAGATTCTACGCAGGACCAACCAGTGTTGTTCGGGTTTGTTTTCCCCGATTCTGCCACTGCTAGTTGGCAGGGCGCTTGTTGGGCTGCTGCCTCTGAAAAGGTCTCGGCGGCTGTCTTGACGGTACGAAAGGTCTTGGTGCCATTCGGTTGCGATCCTCATTCTCAGTACGGGTGGTTGCGTCCACAGCCCCCGAATAAGTCGTTGGTGGAGAGGGTACCAACGCCCTTCTTAACTCCTACCTTAAACCCTTAACAAATTGCCTCGTTCTGTTCTGTTTAGTGTCCACCAGCCTTTTCCAGTACTTTGACAGTTGCGTGAACTGTGATGCGTATTGAGCTACCGTCATACCTTCCTGCTTTAGATTCTAGAACTCATCTTCCCGCTTCTCAACTATCCACTGATGGATATACTCGGCTCGGAATGCTTCCACAAAATTAGCCCATGTCTAGTCTTGGTCAATCATCTCCCAGTCGTCCTGAACCCGTTGCCACCATGCCCGAGCTGGACCCCTCAGTCGGAATGCAGCAAACTTCACCATTCATTTCTCAGTGTACTGGAGCGTAGCAAAGATGTCCTCCATTTGTTCCACCCATTGTTCCGCTTTCTGATCTTGTTCGGCCTCTCCCAAGAAGATAGGTGGTTGAAATTTTAGAAACCGCTCCAATGCCTTATCTTCCCCTTTTGAATTCCTTCGCTTAGTCAGGGTTTGCAGAATCTCGGTCACTTTGTGGAATGCTTGCATCATAGTTACACTAACTGGTTCTTTCGATCCCATTTCTGGCTCCAGTTCGTTCTCATCCCCCTGGTTTGGTGATGGCATTTGAGTTGTATCAAACTTCGGTGTCACGGGCTCTGCCACAGGAACCCTTCTGCTGGATGTAGCTGCACGACGCTTGGGTGCCATTCTAAACCATGCCCCAGATAATGAGTTTATGCAACAAGGTTTAAAATATCCAAATTGAGCATGCAGTCACATTCAACTTTAAGCGGAAGAGAATTAGATGCAAATTTTGTATAAAGAATTGCATATAGATTTTTCCTCAAGATTTAGAGTACTCATATTTGCATAAATTCAGAATTAAAGTAGTAAACATGGAAAAATAATCCTTAGCATAGGAATTTATGGAAAGCAGTAAATAAAACATCCCAATCGTAGCAGCACTTAGCCTTTCTAGTCCTCATCGAATCTTCAAAGTCGGCCTCATATAACCATCCCCCAGAATTCCTAGTGAAGTCTATCCCAACCCCATTTGCAAACCCATCTATCGGCTCCTTCCCGGGTCTCCTAGAACTCTCCCCGGTCTCAACCTGATTGGGTGGGGTTACAAAGGAAGGTCTAGGTGGAGATTCGTAATCTATCTCCCCTGGGTCATCACTATTAGCTGTCAAGTCAACTATGGGACTAGGAGGGAGGGGAACATATTCCATGTCAATCCCCTCATCTTCACTGTCAGTAACTAGGTCGATCACGGGTATTAGGGGTGGCTTAATGATTTGGACCTCATCGTCACTACTATCATCCAGGGGAATAATTGGCTGCGGTGTAAGCTGAGGTGCAGACTGAGGCACTGATAGGTTCTCCGGGTAGAAAGGAATGGGAGGATGCCATTACTGCCCTTTCCTTGCGGTTCTAATTATTCTAACCATCCTACAGCATAAATAAGATAGGTCAGATAAAAGATTTGAACTTAATAAATCAAAACATATACTATTAATACTTGCCTAAACCTACTCTAATCCAAATATTTCACAAAAATTTCCTAATTCCTTTTTAGATTTTTTAAAAATCAACCCTTTATGCAACCAAAGAGAAATTTGAATTTCTCCCAAAAACAGTCATCCCAATATTGGCTCTTCCCAGAGAACTAACAACCCTTTCAGAAAGAGAACTAGTTACCAAACTTCATCCAGAGGCCTATCGACAATCCAGCCACATTTTCAAATCAGAACCTCAAAAATCCCGACTCTATTATGAGCACATTCTTTTTGCAACAGGTTCAATTGAATTTGAACATGAAAGGAATTTAAACAGAGCCGACAAAGGCATAGCCTATTCTAAATGCAGGATTATGAAAATCCTTGACCTCAATACCTGGCCAGTTACAGGCATCTATACCCCTTTCCAATTCAAAACACCTTTCAAGCCTCCTACATATAATTTCATGGATTACATAGATGCTTGGTACAATTTCATGTACCTCCGAGATGTTACTCACACCTGGTTTGTCAAATATGGCAAATATATCATTACTCCTATACCAAGATGGTTCTACGCTTGGTGGAAAACCTTTGGTGGAAGCAAATCCACATTATCCAGTCAGAACTTGTAAAAGTTTAATCAGTTTATAATAGAGAGTCAAATTCAGGGATTAACTCTGAACAACCAGCTTTGTAAGTTTTATGTTGAAAAGAAAATATGTTTTGTATTAGGATGGGGCTATAAGCTCGATCAAATTGAAAATGTAAAATATCTCTGTAAGGAGATAAGAGTCAAAGGATGGACTCCAATCCCTAAGCCAGATCCGAAAGAATCAGATGCACAATCCTCTTCAAGCAAAGGAAAGAAGAAAATCAGCAAGACAGAACTGCAACTCCAGTTGCAACTTTTACAATAACAGCTTCAACAAGCCGATGACGATGAAAGTGAATTGGATTCTCAACCAGAATACAGCTTGTATGACAACGGAGATATGGACAACCCTTCTGGTATCGCTCAAGCATACCTTTGTCAGAGTCCATAAATGACACGGCTCCACTCCAAAGGAAAAAGAGAGAAAAGGACCTTACAGCTTTATCAACAGTCGAAAAGACTATACGATATTATTCAGACATACTGCAAAATCATTCAATTAACAGCATCACATGGTGGACCCCTCCACTCACGAAGACTTTTGAAGCCATTCTTCATGATGGTCGACAACATTATTCCATCTTCCACTCAAGTGGACCACACTACAATAATGCAGACTTCAATCAGAGAAACCTATTCCCTCGCTGCCTATATAAGGCAACTCGTTACTGAAGACATGTAGACTCATTCACCCTTGAATCCTTCTGATTGTGAAACCTCTCTCTATCTAGATATCTATAGCACTTGTTTTAGTTTTTGTTCCCTTGTACTTCAATCAGATGTTGTGTAAACTTTGAATAGTCATCAATAAAATAGAAATTTTATCAGCAATTTATCCTGGGTTCGCAATTGGTATCAGAGCCAAGTGCTCAAATTGCTTCATCATGAATACATCCATGATTAATCAAATCATGACTGAGTAAGTCTCTTTACTTTCTTTCTCTAAGTCTTGCATGATGTAGTTTAATCCGCTTCTCTTGTTCTTAAGTATTATATCTTCCTGTATGTTTCTTTGAAAGTACCCTTTAACTATGATGGTTGGTTAGTCATGCTTAGAAAAGACCCAATCCCTTGGAGTGATGAGCAAACTCAAACAGTTAAGAAAATTAAACAGATTGTCAAAAGACTTCCTTATTTAGGTATTCCAGATCCAACAGCTTTTATGATAGTAGAAACAGATGCATCAGACTTAGGATATGGAGGTATTCTAAAACAGAGAAAACCTAATTCTACTTCAGAACAATTAGTTCGATATCATTCAAGAATTTGGCTTTCAAGTCAAAAGAATTACAGTACTATTAAAAAAGAAATACTTGCAATAGTTTTATGCATTTCTAAATTCCAAGATGATTTAATCAATCAAAAGTTTTTACTTCGAATAGACTTAAGTAAGATAATCATGATAAAAACTTAAATGATGGGATTTGAACTCATGACCTTAGAGATTAATTCCAAAGCTCTAATCACTTAACCACAACAACTCTTGTTCTTAATTTCTCACCCACATATTCTTCTTATGTAATCCTTAAGCTATCTTTCTATTTTGACCTCAGGCAAAATTATTATTTTACCCTTCCTACCCAATAAGCATAACTAAGCCTTTTAACCTATAAACTACAATTCTTAAAGCACAAAAAGTAATTCAAAAATCTATATATTCATGGAAAATAATATGATATGCATCCCGACCCCTTTACTCTAGGGTTGGTTTTAGGTGGGGTTTCATACTATATGACCCTACAAAATTTAGTAATATTTTACAAAACTCATCTTAAACTAATTCTTATCCATTTACACCCTTCTATAGGTTGGGGAGAAGCTCGCAGTCGCTACTCTTTTGGGTGCGCACTGGGTAAAGCCCGCCTTGTGGCCTTAGCTGGTAAAAAATCATGAGGATTTAAACCTATTTAGTCAAGTCCTGACTGACTGACTCAACCTCCATGGGATTCGAACTCGTGAATTTTTTGTCTCCGCGCTCTTACACCCTTAATCTTTACTCAACGCATCCAATCATTCTTTAATCCTATTCTTAATCTAATCAACTTGATTAACTTTTTTTTGATGAATTTAATGTTGGAATGTATGCCCAAAATGGCCTATATTGTAACACCCCTACTAAAGATAACAATGGAAGCATATCAATACCGGGTGTCGCCCCGTCTAGTTGCCCAGACAAGGGGTCTTTATAACGAAGAACCAACAGAGTATACTATGTCTAGATCCGTACAAACATCCCACACTGATGGTCATATATATATATATATATATATATACAACAGAGAATCTTGTACATGAAAATTTTCCATTCAACATAAGAATAAGGTACATTATCAAAAGAGGAATGTTCGGACCTAAACTACTGTCACTATAGTATCGTCCTTATTTCCGTAGGTTCGCTCGACTCTGAATCCTACAAAAGGGTAAGATAAAAGATATGTGTGAGTGAAAAATCACCCAGTGAGTCTCGTGTGTGCTAGTCCTTTAGTAAAGAGGCAGAGTACATAAAACTTTTGTAGGGAAAGCATTTCGTTTGTTCAATGGAAACAACTCTGAAAAACCTTAGAGGGGGTGAATAAGGTTTTTGGTAAACTAAAAATTTCAAGTCGTCTGATATATAAAATAATGATGATCTTTAAGTTTCTTGGATCAACTTTATGGAAATAAAGAAAGTAATCCAAGAAAATCTCGAGAACTATCCAGATTCAGACTAAAGTATGATATATAATGCAGTTAATGTTGTAAGCCAAGAAATGAGACACAGAATGTATAGTGGTTCAATCTATCAAGATCTACTTCCACTACCTTAAGTTTACACTTAAGGATTTTCAACCAAATTTCTTTTACTCAACTTAATGAAATCAAACTATACTAAATATAAGAGAGGATCACCACACTTAGTTTTCCAAAACCTCTCAAACAAACAATCAAATCAAGATTCACCCCAAATGGGTTTTACACTATAATATTGTAATACAAAAGAGATTGAATATCAATGGAACAGTAAAAGTTCACTTGTTTAAGCAGATATGCACCACGGAACAAAACACAAACACTTTTATCTTTTAGACACAATTTGAATTTACTTTGAAGCACCTGATAAAAGGAGATTTTTGTTTTCTATAGAGCAAGGGTATTTCTTAGAAAGATGCCACAAAAATTTTATGTCTAATCATGTTTAGAGGCTTTATATAGAGCCATAAAGTGAAGCACCAATGGTTATAAAACGGTTATAATTTTTCTGTTAAATTTATGCGTGTTTTGGACGATGATGCATCCAAAAGGTAAGTCCAAAATGGTATTTTTTTAGGTAGAAATGATTCAACACTATTTACAGGATTTTGAACGAATCTTTTGAATGCAGAACCATCCAAACTACTCAATCCAAAATTCTGAGATTTTCAAAATTTTGAAATCTTTTTCTTTGTGTGCTTCACAGTAGAAATCAATTGAATCAAAAGGTAAAGAGACATGGGAATTAATATGAAATACCTTAATATCACTTCCTAGTCTAAAGTTCTTCCATAAGGACTTCTTGGTATACAACCTCATAAGCTTGAACTTCATTTTGATCACTCATACTTAAATTCCATTGCTCAAGAGTCGCTTAACAATCTTATTTGAATGCCTTAGAAGAACTGAGGTCAAACATGTCTTATCACATATAGATTACACAAGTTAGTTCACATCAATATTTGTCATAAGTTAAAACACATGAGAAAGCCCTTAGGGCTAGTAAATTCCAAAACTCTCTCAGAAGGAGTTTATTCAGAACTCAATCATTTTTGAAAAATTATATTTTACTTTGAAATCATTGCCCCAATTTTCAAATTACAGGCATTTCTCCAACAGAAGGTCGGCCTGTATGCAAGTCCCGTAGTCCTTGTCTTTGGCACAATGTATCATTATATTGAGACCGCAGCCACCAGTATTCAACTTGCATGTATCATTGTACTTAGACTGCAGTCTACAATACTCAATCCGTGTGTCATAGGAAAATAAGTACACCATAGCATACTATAATCAATAGGTGCACGTAGCATACTAAATCTTTTACTTACTACTATAAGCTAGGGGTCCCAATCCTGATGTCAATCACCATCGGGGTAGCAAGGGGTTGAATAACACCAGGTGTCCAGACCAGCCCGTGAACAACTCAAATCACAAAGTGCACACATGGCACGACTATTGCCATGCACTAGACGGCTAGTTAGGATGACTCATCTCAATATCCTGTCGCCTTGTTTGGAGTAAGACAATCTCCAAAACTGATCAGGTTACTTGGGATCATCTATTTCTAACATGAGCAAGTACAAAGATCAAAATCCTTGCGGAGTACTCAACGTTACCAATACCAGCCCCTTTTGACTGATTAGGACAGAGGGTTATCTAATTCAGCTAGATTTTCAAAGCAAACATCTTTGGGGTAAAATAATATTTTTCAGAATTTGATCCCACTGACTCGCAAATCAGATCATAATTTACATAGGCTCTGCAAGGTTAATCATTTCATTCTATAGGCACATCAGGCCAATAAAATAATTTTTAGGATCAAACTATCGTTTTCGAAAAGTCAATCTCATCACGAGAGATCATTTTTCAAAATCATGTCAAAATAGGGTAGAGAGTTTTTTCACACATCAAAACAAGTTTTCAAGAGTATTCGGGTTATTTTACTTGTACTTGATCACAAAAGTCATTTCCAAGGGCGTTTGGGTCATTTTACCTATGCCTCAAAAGACTTTTCGAGGGTATTCAGATCATTTTACCTTTACCTGATTTGAAAAGTGTTCACAAGAGTTTCAATAAAGATATTTCAGTCATTTACCGAATACCCAATTTTAAAAGTTTTCATAAAATATTCCAATAAGGAAATTTGGATCATTTTTTAAATACCCATTTATAAAAGAAATTCATTTCAAGAAATCCAGAATTCTAATCACAAAGAGGATTAAATTTGATGTTTCCAAACACATTTCCATAAAATGTTCCAATAAGGGCATTCCAGTCAATTTATTAATATTCGATTCTAAAATTTACCATTTTCTAAAAATCTCAAGTATTTGATCCAAAAAAGACTAAATTCATAAAATTTATACTTCAATCATCCATTAAGGTTTCCAAGCCAATTATGAAGTTTATTCAAGCCCAAAATGGCATAAAAACAAATCTTACTTAGATAAACTTTAAGTATATGAAGGATTTTCAAAATGGTATAAAATATAGCATTTCATGAAAAAGAGAAACACACTAGTTTGCAAAAGGTTTTAGAAATCGAAGGGACTCACCTCGTGCCCTAATTAACTTTTTCTGTTTACGACCGTTCGACCCCCGTTTCTACCGTTTCCAACGAACCGTTGGTCGTTTATTGATAAACTTATATCAAACATCGTTTTTAAGTCAAATTGTGTTTAGTCGAAAAGTAGCCGATGGTTAGCTGACGTCTAGTCGATGTGTCCAATGGGTAGCCAACGTCAAATTGACATTTAGTTGATGGGGTCGACGGATATCCAACAGTTATGGAAAACGTTCAACTTTCGTTTACGTTGTTTTTTGTCGTTTGTTCAATTATTTCGTTTTCCTTTTTCCTACATCCTATCTCCCTTAATATACAAGGGATTCACTTCACATGTCTCATTTATTTCATCCAAAATCGCACAATTACTCATTCTTAAGTTCATCCATTTTCGGACTAATTTTTTGGAATTTCATAGCTTGACACATGATTTTGTTTTGCACATAACTTCTAATCCACAACTCCGATTTAGCTTTATGATATAACAAAATAACCGTAAGACTCTTAAATTTAATTGTGTATAGACTCTTTTCAGAGTCCTAGTTCTTGTGGCATAATAAAGGGCAAAAATAGCCACAGTAGTTTTGCTTCAATTCTACTATTCACGCTTTCCTTTGTTTTCCTTTAGCCTTTAACACCTTGGGAACATTAATTCATTCAATTTTTCTTCAAATCACCTCTGATTCTGTTATTTATAGATTCCAATAGCTCACAAGAGTCAAACCAATTCAACACAAATTCACTTCTTCAAATCAAAAGCTAGTATAATTCATTTTTCCAACCAAGTAACTTCCATTTTCATTCTATTTTGGTCATTATCTCTTCAACTGAAAGTAATCTTTTGAACTACCATGAATATTCAGTTCTTCCTTACATAAAATATCATACATAAAGCTGCTAGGTAGCCGACACACATAGACACATAGAGAGTTCAACAACAATGTTTATAAACTCTATCTTTTGATCCAAAATTAAGATATAAACATCATATTTTCATGTTAAAATTGATATCATAATGATCATCATTCACCCAACAACAACTTTAATTCAAGTAAGGTAGGGTTTTACCTTGTATTTAGAGCTCTTTGGTGTGATTTGCTCCAAGAACCTCTCAAGAACTCACACACCACCCCAAGAACACACACTAGCTACCTTTTTCTTTCTTTTTGCTATTTTCTCTTGATTTCTTTTCCTTTATTTCTCTTCCCTTGAGGCTGCCAAAATTCTAGGCTGTATAACAGCCTTCTCACCACCATTCTCATTAGATTTTTGGCCAAGAGAATTTTAAATCAATTAAGTATATGGTGGCTAATGTATAGGTGTGTACCAATGAAAATTTTACACACTAACCACTTAATTTCCTCCTCAAAATTTCTTTTCATTTCTCTTGTTTGGCTGCCGATTTTCTTGGTCAATTTTCAGCCATTCAACCACCTTCTCATGGTCCAAGTATTGGCCAATCACATTGCACAAGACCTTAATTAAAGGGCCCACAAATGATGTGTTCTAATTACAAAAATTACACATAATTCTTTATTTATTTTGTAATCCTTTAATTCCATGTGTCTTGCATGAATTCTTCATGCAACCTCTCTTAAATTGACACATGTTCATGGGCTACCAATCATAAAATGCTACACACACCATTTTTATATACGATTTCCTATTTTCTTTAGAAATGAGCAAAATCGGAAACGGAAAAATATTTTATTTCACCATTCGACTCCAAAAATTCTATTGAATTCATTGGTAATATTTAAATCCTTCAATTCCTTCTTGTTTTGGTCAAATTTTCAGTCAAAGTTGCTAGCGCAGTTAAAATGACGAAAATGCCCCCGATAACCCGAATAACATAACTCACACCAAAACGTGCGTTTCATCGCACTAATCAATTTCTCTTCTCAGCGTACCCTCAAATTCTTATTTTATTAACAATAGTAGCATTCCAAAGATTTAGGGTACAGGTAGAACAAATCCAATAATTACATCCAGGTCTCAACAAAATATTATTATACCAAAATATTTATCTTATTACACCGATCATCTTTTATTCTGGCCATTGATATAAATTCTCATCCTATTACAAGTTGTGGCCAATCGAAGGTAAAAGTGCGGGGTATTATATTCTTCCCCCCCTTACAAAAAAATTTCATTCTCGAAATTGGCTTATACCTAGAATAATTCTGGATACTTTTCAACATCTTCACTTTCGTTTCCTAAGTTGCGTTTTGCACTGAATAATGATTCTACAACACTTTCACAAGTGGAATTTTCTTATTTTGCAAATCTTTTTCATCATACTTCAAGATTTTAATAGGCTTTTCCCTATATTTCAAGCTTGGAGTTATCTTAATAGGCTTTTCATCCAAGATGTGTACGGGATCAGCTACATATTTCTGAAGTTAGGCAACATGGAACGCATCGGGAATACTTTGAAGTTCTTTTGGTAACTCTAATCAATTAAGTCATCTTCCCAATCCTTTCAATATTAGGGAATAGTTTAATGTACCTAGGTGCCAACTTCTTTCTTGGTCCTTTAATTCCCAATTATTGTTGTGGAGTCAATTTTAAGAATACATGATCTCTTTTCTACAAATTCCAAATCTCTCTTACGTCGATCCACATAACTTTTCTGTCTACTTTGAACTACCTCCAACTTGATTTTAATCATCTCCATAGCCTGTTGAACTTTTCAAGATCGAAGGCATTTTATTCACCCGTCCTTCGTCCTGTACTACATTTCCTTTCACATAGAGCTTCAAATGGGGCCATTCCAATTGTTGATCGATAACTATTGGTGTATGCGAAATTTGCATATACTAAATTATCAATCTACTTAGATCCAGAATCTACAGTGTAGGCTCGCAATATGTCTTCCAAAACTTTATTCACTCGTTCTATCTGTTCATCCATTTGTGGGTGCACTGCTGTGCTAAACTTTATTGTGGTCCTATACCTCTATGGTAGCTTAGTCCAACTCTGAGGTAAGTCTAGGATTTTGATCTGACACAATACTAGAGGATACTCATATAGTCTAATTACTTCCTCTATATAGATTTTACTTAACTTCTCTAGGGAATTTCGTTAGTTGATCTATTATTACCTATATAGTATCTTGCTGTCCTACTGCCATGGTAATCCTGTAATGAAATCCATAATAATTTCATCCAATTTTCACGATGGAGTAGGTAATGGTTGTAGTAACCTTTTAGGCCGTTGCTGGTCGGCTTTCACTTACTGACAAATTAAACATCGAGCTACAAGGTCTGAAATATTCTTCTTCATACCAATCCACCAATAATGCTATTTCAAGTCATGATACATCTTTACTGCTCTTGGATAGATGGTATACTTACTTCAATATGCTTCTATTAAAATGCCTTGCTTCATCGCAGACTGTTTCGGTGTACAATACCGACCCTGGTAATAAATAATTTCATTATTGTCCTTTTAGAACCCATCTCCTCCTTTATGCACCTCCTTTTGCACCAACTTTTGCAACTCTTCATCTTTATCTTGCTTTCCCTTTTACTGTTGTAGGGAAACAGGTTGAATGGAGGCATTACTCATCCTTATTTCTATATCTACCACAATTGCTTCCAGTTCTAAAATTCGTAATATCTGAAGAGCTGATAAATTTGCTTCCCTACTAGGGGGTATCTGCTACTGTGTTTACTTTTCCAAGATGATACTTAATTGGACACCGAAATTCTTTCAAAAATTGCATCCACCGACGTTATCTCATGTTTAAATCCTTCTGGGTAAAACGTACTTCAAATTTTTGTGGTCGGTGAAGATTTTAAACTCAGTCCTATACAAATAATATCTCCACATCTTAAGGGCAGACACAATAACAACTAACTCCAAATCATATATAGGGTAATTCTCCTAATGGGGTTTCAATTTCCTAGAGATATAAGTTATCACCATTCTCTCCTGTATCAATACTCCTTCCAATCCTTCACTTAACTCATTCATATACACTTCATAAGGTTTGTTCATCATTGGTAATACCAAAATAGGAGCAAAACTTAACCTTTTCTTCAGCTCCTACAAATTTCTCTTACATTTCTCGGTCCACACATAAGGATCTTTCTTTGGGGTGGGTCGAGTCAAAGGTGAAGCTATCTAAAAAAAATCTCTCAATAAATCTTCGATAATATCCTGCTAATCCCAGGAAATTTCATATTTCAGTTAGAGTCACAGGACGTTTCCAATTCTTCACCAGTTCAACTTTTGTAAGATTTATTGTAATCTAGGTTTTGGACATTACATGTCCTAAGAATGCTACTTCTTGTAGCCAAAACTCACACTTACTGGATTTTGCATATAATTTGGCCTCCTTTAACTTCCCCAGTACTTTCCGAAGGTGTTGTTCATGTTTTTGAGGATCTTTGGAGTACACCAAGATATCATTTATGAATATAACAACAAAGATATCTAGGTAAGGCCGAAACGTCCAGTGCATCAAGCCCATGAAGATATCAGGGCATTAGTAACACCAAAGAAGAGCACTACAAACTCAAAAGGTCCATATCGTGTGTTAAATACAGTTTTTGGTATACCCTCTTCCCGAATCCGAACTTGGTAATACTCTTGCCTCAAATTCTAACTTTGAGAATCATCCTACTCCTTGTAATTGATTAAACAATTCATCAACTATGGGTAATGGGTAATTATTTTTTACTGTTACTGTATTCAATCATTGATAATATCTACACATCCATAGTGATTCATCTTTCTTTCTAACAAACAATATAGGTATTCCCTAAGGTGAAGTACGAGGCTGAATAAATTCTTGCTCTATTAATTCCTATATTTGTTTCTTAAGTTCCCGTAATTCTGTAGGTGCCATTTTATAAGAAGTTCTTGAAATTGATTTTGCCTATGGCACCTAATTAATGGAAACTTCTACCTCTCTCTCGGTGCTAACTCTTTCAATTTTGCTGAAAAAAATCTAAATACTCGTTCACCACAGGGGCATCTTTGGGTTTCTTAACCTCTCCTAACTTATAAATTTCATAAGCTAAGTATCTAGTATATAACACCCCACTACCTATGCCCCTATTAGGGCTGGGGATGTCGCCCTGTCCACAGGACAAGGGGTCTTTATAATTAGGACGCACAAAATAAATGAAAGGAATAATTCAAAATTAAATTTATTACAACCTAAGCAATACATGGACAAGTTCAAAAAATAAATGTCTGCTATAGTCTCTCAACTAAAACACATAGGAAAAATAACAACAAGTCTTCAAAATATAGGTAGTTCTCTAGTTAATAACCTTCATAGCAGGATCAATCTGAAAATATGGTATAAAAGATGGTGAGACAAAAATGTCAATAAGCCTGTGTATGCTTTGAGTGTTTTAGGTAAAACGGTTCATGTATGCAAGTTGTGAAATTTTCATAAAAGAAAGTGTTGGCAAGCCTCCAATAAATTTCACAAATAAAGAGTGGTGTTTTCTTTTCCAAAACATACATGTGCAAAATAAATACAACCACTCAAAAGAGATAGCCATGGCACCACACTTTGTGCACCGTGACAATATAATGATCAGAATACCTCACTTTGTGCATACTGACACAAGGTAGGTGTACGGCCTACCGGATGAGAAACTCCTCCATCTCTACACCTAAAATTACTGGTTGCCCACTCCGAAAATACACAGTCTACTTGATTGAACTTACTAGGCTCGGAGTGGTATGACCAACATGATTAGCATCCTATTCAGGAAGGACTCACTCCTCAGAGGTGGCCACCTACTGAGAGACTTACCCTAACCCTTCAAAGAATAGTCCTAGCAGTCTACCCTTATTGAGTACTCAACGTTATTTATCCTACTTGGGAGAAGAAAGATCATACAATGAATCACTTGGAAATAGCAATTATGGTTTCTAAAATTCTTGTCATAGTTTGGTTTTTAGGAAAAGTTTAGCGTTTTGTGTAAAATTATTTGTTTAACTTTAAATGGTTTGCTTGATTGAAATGAAAAGGAAAATTGTCCATAATTGTCTTTACAGTACAAATACTCGTATACATTGAGTTTGACTTGCCAGGATAACTTTGGTCCTCAAACGGTTTTATGTAGGAATTTACCTGATTTTTTTTCTCTTCTCGAGTTCAAAAGTCTTCCAAGGTAGATCAAGTCAACCTAACCCCGCTTGGGGTAAACACAAGGTATAAGATAACATTCAGACTATATTTGCCTTATATAAATAATTCCTAGTTCAACTAGCCACAACAATAACTAACCATGACCGCAATATCTTAAGTTTTAATACTAGTTGATAAAGTATTTTATAAAATAAAATTAGCTAGATAAGTTAAAATAAATGGGTTTTATAAAATAAAAAATAAAAAATTATAGTTTCAAATAATAAATAATGAGTAATATTGCTAATGAATAAAATTAGTATTAAATAATGGATAATAATAAATCCTAAATAATATTGGTAAATAGTATTATTTAAATAGTATTATTATCGATAATAATTTATACTTAATTTTAATTAGCAATCAATAGATAACAAATAACCAATAAAATTAATAATAAATAAATTATACTTAATTTTTAATTGATAAAGAATAAATAAATTTTAATATAAATAATATATATGAGTATGATAAAAGTTTTAGTAAGGCTAACTAGCTATAATATTAATATGGTCTACAAAGTCATTTGATATTAATTAATTCTAATATTTTATTATTTATATTTAATAAAAAGATTTTATTTATTTAACTAATAAAATAATCTTTTATTTCAAACCTACATATTGTTTTTCGAATTTTGTAGATTAAATTGAATAATAGTGCTAATTAAATTAATATTAATAATGATAGTAAGAATAATTCTAGAATTAATAAAAATAGTTCATACAATAATTTTCTATTACCATTTATCCTTTCTACTCAACAAGCACAAATAAATCATATCTCCTACAAATTACAATTCTAAGGTACACAAAAATCATTTAAGTGATATATTTTATGGATGATGACATGATATGCATCCCACTCCTCTTACTCTAGGGTAGGTTTAGGTGGGCTTTCACATCCTTCTCTCCTTAGAATAATTTCGTTACAAAATTCAGGTGTACCTTTATCTCAGGTCGGGGTATTTCTACTTTACCCATTGTTTAGTTTCCCCCCCGTGGCATATTAAATGCCATGATATTCCCATTGTACCTTCACCATAGGAATCTGCTTATTCCGGAGAGTCTTAATACTTTGGTCTAAAATTTTCACTAGTTTTTCTACGTAGCTCAAGTCGGGTTGCAATACCAATGGTTCGTCATTCAACATATATCCAGGGTCGGCATTGTACTTCTTCAACTAAGACACATGGAATACACCGTGTATTCCCGTCAACCCATCCGGCAAATCCAGTTGCTATGCCACTGATCCAATTCTTTCTATTATCGGAAACGATACCAAATATCTCGAATTCAGCTTCCCACTTTTCGGGTGCTTCAAAATTCCTCTATTCAGTGTCAACCTTAAGAAGACACTGTCTCCTACTTGAAATTCCAACTCCCTTCGCCTATTTTTTGAACGTAGACTTCTCCAGTCTTGCGTATGTGGCCTTCTCCAGTATAGAGGTACTTAACACTTATGTCTATACAATACTTCATACAGGGCCATTCCAATCAAAGATTGGTAGCTATTATTGTAAGCCAATTCTGCATACGGTACACATTCAATCCACTTATCCTCGAAATCCAATATGCAAGCTCTTAACATGTCTTTCAATATTTGAATAACCCTTTTTGACTGACCATCGGTTTATGGATGTGCTGTTATACTGAACTTTAGACTATAACCCATTGATTCTTGAAACTTGCCCCAAAATCGGGATGTAAATCTCGGGTTTTGGTCGGATATAATACTCGAAAGCACTCTAAGCAATCTGATTATTTCCTGCACATAGGTTTAAGCTAATTTCTCCATTGAATCCCTTACGTTTACCGGTATAAAATGTGCTGACTTGGTCAATCTATCTACCACTACCCAATAGCATCCTTTTGGGTCCTTGCCATAGGGAGTTTAGTAATAAAGTCCATGGTCACCTCTTCCCATTTCCACTCAGGTATCGGTAACTGTTGCAGCAATCCTGCAAACTTTTTGTGCTCCGTTTTAACTTTCTAATAGGTTAGACACATGGAGACATACTTTACCATGTTCTTCTTCATTCTGGGCCACCATTACTCCTTCTTCAGATCCTGATACATTTTTACTTCTCCTGGATGAATAGCGTACTTGCTTTTATGAGCCTCTTCCAAAATCTTATCCTTCAGTTGGTGCTCATCAAGTACACACAAACGATCTCGAAAATACATCACTCCCGTTTTGTCCTGTCAGAAATCACTGCCTTGTCGCTTAAGCTCTTTGTCCTTGAAAAGTTGAAACTCTGCATTACTTTGCTGAGCTTGAATGATTTCCCGCCTTAGGTCCGGTATTAATCTCAGATTGCTAATAATAATCCTCTTTTCTTGCACTTTCGTCCTTTTATCCAACACCTCTTGGACTGTTTGAATGTCCTGCACTCTCAGCCTGACTTTATGGCTTAAGGTATCAGCAACAACCTTAGCCTTTCTGGGGGTGGTAGTCGATAAGACAACGATACTCCTCCAAAAATTCCATCCATCTCCGCTGCCTCAAATTCAAGTGCTTCTGGGTGAAGATGTATTTCAGGCTCTTGTGGTTAGTAAACACCTCATACTCGGCTTCATACAAGTAGTGCCGCCATATCTTTAAAGCAAACACAATGGCAACCAGGTCCAAATCATGCATTGGATAATTAACTTCATGAGGCTTGATGTATCCGGACTTGGGCATAAAAATCATACAAAAACTAAGCACATTCCCAATCAAGTTTAAATTAAAACGTTCAACCTAAATCACACACATGAGGAAGCGTACTCATCATTAACCGAGCATAGGGTTCAAACGAGTGTCGATCCTCAAGGAACAAGTGGATATTAATTACCTTTCTTTCATTGTTTAACCGACTTGATAAAGTGAAAAACAAATAAAAAGAAAAATAAAAATAAAAAAAATAAAAATATATACATGTCAAGGATGTAGATTTATGTAACTCGGGCCATTGGTTGGACAACCATGATCTTAAAGAACCCCACCTTTATCATAACTAATTATTCTCTTGGCATCATGGAGAATTAAAGTAGACTCACTTCTTTCCCAATCCATGAATCCCTATCTTCTAGGTAACTTAGTATCACATACTCTGTCTCAACCAGTCTTACCCAAAAGATGCATTAAACACAATTCTCTGATTAAGTCCCATTCTCAGGCAAACTCAACCTATGAAATTAACAAATTGAATCCATATTCTGGCAGACATCAATTAACCATTAATTACTCTGTTCTTAGCAATTAACCCAATTTTCAGGCAAGTTAAAAGACAACAAATATGAAATCAATCAATTGAACTACCATCAACCCTATTCTCAAGTAAGTTAACGGAAAGCCACAATCAATTAATCTTGTAATAAGCACGAGTAATTAAATACCAGGAATAACAATTAATTAATCAAAAGATCAAATAACTTTAAAAACCATGAATGTCTAGACCAATGTTAAATTATAATAAAATAATTAAAACATCATTATCAAGAAAAAGAAAACAAAGTAAAAGAAATCACTAATAGACAAGCCTCATTCTTCTTCTTTTGAAAACCTTCTTGTACAACCCTCATTGAATTGAAGAATTCCTCTTTTGATCGAGTGATTTTCTATGATGATTAATGAATTCTCTCTTTTTTCCTTGTGTTTTTCATCTATTTATAGCCTTAGGCAGTGCCTAAACTCATAGGTACAAAGTTCTTGGCCGAGTAGAAGTTGGAAGATACTAAAATTCCTCAGATTACCAAAAATCGCGTAGAAAAATCATAGCACCGCCTTAGTTTCAGGGTATAGCTAGCGCCGACTTGACTCTTGGAGCCGGTGCCGCCTTGGTTCTATTCTACTCTGTTTCAACAAATTTTCCGTCACTTCGAAGTTCGTTTCAATAGTGCACAGCCGGTGCCAATTCTAGGGCCCTAGCTAGTGCCGCATTTCCTCTATTTTGCGACGTTTTCACTTCGTTTTACTCCAAAAACCTGAAATAATGAAAAAAATACCTTTCCAAGGGTAAAATCTCAAATATGAAAGAATATGACTAGTTATTGCACAAAATGTATTACAAAAGAACCTCAAATAACTAGGAAAAGTATGACTAATTTAGCCCATATCATATTCCCTCACACTTAGCTCTTTGCTTGTCCTCAAGCAAAGTATCAAGAACAAGTAAGAAAACACAAGGTTAAACAAATTACTCAATTAATATCAAAACTATAGCTTCAATTCTTTCTTCATTCAAGAACATAAAACATATGATACTAAATCTTTCACAACCAATGCAAGACTTGTGTAGTGATAAATGACTTAGTAGAACCATCACAATACTTCATACTATTCTCAAACCATTGGAAAGAATTTAGCTAAAAAAGAATATGCATTCCATATGCTTACTTTTCATACACTCTCTCCACTAATCCGAGACATATCATGATTCTACTTAGATCAAGTAGGATTTTTAAGCTTGTAATGTAAGGCTAAGGCTTGTAATGTAGTTTATCAAACGAAGAATATAGGAGAATAAAAAAACAAAGAAAAACTGAGAGTTAGCAAGAAAAGGATACACAAAATGAATCAATAATTTTCAACTCTTCTTGCTCTCCTATTCCAAAAAAAATCCAACAAACCATGACCTTATATAGCAATTACAGCGCTACTCAAACAAATCCTGCATTTTTTCTCTTTTTCTTTCAACTTTTCTTGTCATCAACTCTTTTTCTCACAAAATCACTCAATTTTCCAGCAATGGTGTCAAATTTTAATATGATCTTTAAATTTTTTTTTTCATCTCAAGCACCATTCCTCTTGTGATCTTTCTTTTCTTTCTCTCTCAATTTTCTTCTCTTTCACTCCTCTTTTATTTCTACTACTACTGCTGTTCTGTTCTTTCTCATTTTCTTCCCATTCTTTCTAGCAGTTGTTTATTTTCTTTTCTTATTTTCACTCCCTCTTTTTCTATTCTCTTTCTTCCAGTCTCTCTTTTCTTTTTCCAGCTCAACTCAATATTGATCCATGACTGAAAGTAACAAGTTATGGTCTTTATCCTAGCATTCTTTCTCAACATTTTCATACATATACTTTCAACCATCAAGAGCATAAAGATTTGGAAAATTATTCAAACTCTCCTAAACAAGTAATGGACAAAATAGTGTGACTGGTTTTAAAGAAAGAATTCAACAAGTTAGGCTCAAAATAGGCACTAAGGATGATATAACAAGAGGTAGGCTTGAAAAGCTCAAACTATCCAAAGAAGGCCTATTACCGTCATCCCTAAGTTATACCATGATTGTCTTTCTTATTTTGCCTCGAGAGGTATTCAAGTAAGTTCTAGAATGCTCCATGAATTTTAGAGAAAAACCAGGTTTAAGAACAATGCAAAGTATTTGATCAAGAACTATTTTGTCCAAGTGAGTGCAAAAAGTCATGCATAAGCCATAAATGATTTAGAATATATGCTCTATAATCCATCACAAAGACATGCATTACACATATAGCTTGAAATCGCAAAGAAAATTAGAAAAAATTTTGCAAAAATTTTGCTCAAAGAAGGCGAAAGAATATGTATAGAAGGCTTGTCAACCAAATCTCTCCCCCACACTTAAACTAGACATTGTCCTCAATGGCCAAATAAATATAACAAGAGCAAATAATACCATGGGACCAAAAATATAAAGGAGAAGAGATAAGAAAAACAAACTTCCATTCATTTGGAATTGTGTCGTACAAGATCCGAATGCTTGAAAAATGAGGCATTGGCAAAGTACCTAATAAAAGAAAAATACAAAAGAAAACACCAAAGCTTAAAAGCTAGAAAAGAAAAGAAAATAAAGCAAAAACAAAAGAAAGAAAATAGTAAAAAGAAAAATAAAACTAAATAAAAAAAACATGAAAAGAGAAAGGAAAAACAAGAGTGATCGAGAAAATATAGACAAGTATCATTAGTCCTCTCCATCATCATCATCATCATTAGCCGGGATAGAGGTGCCCGTACCACCATGTGGCCCAGAAGAATGCTGCCTCAACTCGGCCAACTGCTGCTCTATAGTAGCTTGCCGTCTCGCCATGTCCTCCATAGTACCCTGCAAGCGTAGGAGCACCTCCATTTGTTGGTCGAGAAGTCCCAGCACGTCTCAAAATCAGTCTGAGAATGTGACTGAGAGCTGCTGGACCGTGCACGTGTTGGTGATGGTGGCTGCTCCTCCTCTATTGTAGGTGGCCTTACCTGACAGGGATATTAGACCTTGAAGGGAGTGAGCCACTTCTTCAACTCCTGGCTGTATTTGTACCCGCAACTCATAAGAGTTTACTCAGTGACCATATCGTACTCCGTGGTAGCCTCCATGAGTTTTCCCTTAAGACTCACCCCAAAGTCTTTCAAAATCTTCATTATAACCAAGGGAAAAAAAAAGGCTTTTGTGGAAAGATGGTGATGAACAACCTCCCTAATAGATTGGATAATCAAAGGTGGAAAAGGGATAGACAATGTGTTCATCATCCGATGCAAAATGTAAGTGTTAATAAGCATAGTCTCATTGAAACCACTAGCACAGGGGACAACATTAAACCTAAACATGTAAACTAGAGCGTGAAAGTTGGCTGCCAAATCATTATTGGAATAGAAGCTATTAGCTTGGAAGGCATTATGTTTATATAAGTCTAGGGTCGCTCTTGTCCCTCTAACATCCCAATTCGGGTCTGAAAGAATCTTTTGATTATTCACATCAATCCCTTACCAAGTATCATCGTCGAAAACCTAGAGGAGGTTAGCTAATTGGTTTTGCGTGATGACAATAGGGACCCCTTTTACTCTTGTTTCAATATGGGAGAGATGTTTATTGCCCTTATTAGACATATTAGCATAGAATTCTTTAATAAGCACGAGACAATATTTCCTCTTCAATTGTACTATCGACCTCCATCCTAGCCTTCTAAACATCATACCCAATTTAAGTGCACGGTCTAAGGTGGGTGAGAAAGTACGCTCGACAATAATCTTATTAGATGCTTTCTTACTGTACCATTCCTCACAAGAGGCATCAATAAACTCAGTAGGTCGAAGAGACAAGGGATCAATAGATGATGGGATTGAGGATGAGGAAGTTCTCGCCCTTTTAGAAGACTGACTCCTTGCTCTAGACATGGTCAAGTAGGGAATGGGTGGAGTAAGAAGAGAGAACAAGTAAGCTCAAAGACTGAATATAGTATAGCTACCCCTACACAGATATTCCTCAAATTGCACACAGCCCTCAACCAAGCTCACAGTCCACAAAACCCAAACTCCTTCAATATATATCAACTCCAACAACCAATTCAATCAATCACATTTGATCAATTCAACATAACCTACACAATGTATGTAAAGTTCACTGTAAAGCATAACTTGTGCTGATATCCTCAAAGCATGCTAGTAAACATGATCATGTGAATGAAGGCAGTATTATGGTATTATGTGATTAACAATGCACATTCCATATATTCAAGTATCACCAATAGCCACAATTCTAGCCTTAGCTATATGAAGTCTCAAATGATCATAAGCATGGATCAAGTAGTGAAGGCTCAATAACTCCTAATTTAATCTAATTCATGAAGCTCAATGAGGAATGCATAAGTCAAGCATAGCATACATACTTCCTATTCTTGGCCAACAGTATTCTTCAAATTAGGCAAAGTTATTTACAATATTTTGAACCGTAGGAATGGAATAAAAATCATACCTTTATGCTCTTGTATGAATGGGCAAGAAAAAAATGTAAGCTTTTTTGTAGAAATCTTAGCTCTTTGCTTGTGGATTGAATGTGATTTTGTTATGAAAAATTGAAGCTTTTGAGGTGTTTGATCCGCAGGATCAACAAAAAAGAAGTCAATAGATGTTATGAAGGTGTTTAGGAGTTGAAAAATCAAATTTGGGAGATAAGGGATGTGAAGCCGGTGCGGGCTTGAGAGAATTTGAGAGGAAGAATGGAGATTTTGAAGAAAAGTGGCCAAAATGGCCCTTAAATTATGCTTTACCCGACAGGAGCCGATGCCGGCTTGGTTCTATCCGGTCTCCCATTTTTTTTTTAATATTTGAATGTAGAAAAACACACGAATGCTGAATAATGCACTGGAATAAGAATAATCAATTGAAATAACATAAATAGAAAATGGTTGTCATAACAAAAAACGAAAAGTAAAGAAAAGAGAAAAAATTGCTTCAAGATTTTCCACGGTTGTGATCCTGTGGATTCTCCTCAGTATTCCCTGGTAGTGTCCCCGCTTGACGATCCCCCAAGAGTTTGGCTAGTTGACCAATTTGGTTCTCCAAATTGTGCATGGAAGCCTCTAGATTCCTTGTTGTCGCATCGACTCCTTGGAACTTAGTCTCTGTGGTACTTACCAATTGGCCAATCAACTCTTTCAATGGTGGTTTTGAAGGTGCTGCTGTGTTGTTTATGGGGTTTTGGTTCCTTTGGTTATCGCCAAAATTGAAAGAATTTTTCCTAGGTTGATTTCCATTGCTCCAAGAGAAATTAGGGTGATTTCTCCAGCTAGGATTATAGGTAGAGTTATATGGATTGTTACCTGGCCGGACATTACCTGCTAAGGCCGCTTGCTCTAAGTTTCTTGGATTGACCCCATCTTTTGACTTTCATGATTGGGGTGTCCTTCTCCACAGAAATCGCAATTGACGTTTAAAACTTGGCCTTGAGGCGTCACCGACTGTTCCATCTTTTGAGTTAAGGCATCTACCTTAGCCTCTAATGTTGCCACAACATCCACTTTGTGCATTTCTTACACGTGAGCTCTTGACCTTGCACTTCCCCAAGAATAGTTATTAGAAGCCAAATTTTCAATAAGCTCAAATACCTGTTTCGGGGTCTTATGATTGATGGAAGCCCTTGCAGAAGAGTCCACCACTTGTCGTGTTGCGAACATGAGGCTATTCAAGAAGATAAGCATTTGCATTCTCAGCTCGAATCCGTGGTGTGGGCATTTTCTTAACATCTCCTTAAATCTTTCCTAACTTTCGTGTAAGGGCTCAGAATCTAATTGTTGGAAGGCGAAGATTTCATTCCTAAGTTTGGCTGTCCTAGCTGGAGGAAAATATTTGGCCAAGAATTTTTCAGCTAGGGCATTCCAAGTAGTGATGGAACTTGTAAGTAAAGACTTTAGCTACGATTTAGCTCTATCTCTCAAGGAAAAAGGAAAAAGTCTTAACTTAATGGCATCTTCAGAAACACCATTCATTTCGAAAGTATCACAAATCTCGAGAAAGCTAGCTAAGTGAGCATTGGGATCCTCTTCAGGTAGCCCGTCAAATTGAATCATATTTTGCACTATTTGGATAATGTTGGGTTTTATTTCAAAATTGTTTGCATCTATCTTAGGTCTAGTGATACTCAAGCCTGTGCCCGAGATTGCGGGTTTCATAAAGTTATCCATTACCCTCCTGTCATTCCCAGCATTGTTTTGGTGAGCACCATCCATCTCGACGATCAGGTTTTTTTGAATTGTCCGGTGAATTTTTGATAACGTCATTTTGATTTCAGGGTCAAAACTGACTATCTCGCCTTCGAATTTTCGGGTCATGTACCAAGGGTAACACTTAAGAAAACAAGAAGTGAGTTACATAAAAAGAATTTATGCTAAACCACAAAAGTACAAGGTTACAAAGTTAGCAAAAAGAACATGGTCAAAGTTAGTAGGTTAGATTAGGTTACAAGGGTGTACAAGAATACATGAAATATAAAAGATAGCACATTTTTGCGGAAAGAACAATTATACATATGTACATATGTACATATTTACATATTTACATATTTACACGGTTAAATCAACAAAATTCAAACTTTTATGCTATTGTTCCCCGACAACGGTGCCAAATCAAGTTTTTCAGAAACTTGATGTAAATCAAGTTTTTCAGAAACATCTCTACGATGAAATAGAAAAATATCCTAATCCCCGGCAACGGCGCCAAAAACTTGATGTGTCCGGACTTGGGCATAAAAATCATACAAAAACTAAGCACATTCCCAATCAAGTTTAAATTAAAACATTCAACCCAAATCACACATGAGCAAGCGTACTCATCATTAACCGAGCATAGGGTTCAAACGAGTGTCGATCCTCAAGGAACAAGTAGACATTAATTACCTTTCTTTCATTGTTTAACCGACTTAATAAAGTGAAAAACAAATAAAAAGAAAAATAAAATCAAAATAAAATAAAAATATATACATGTTAAGGATGTAGATTTATGTAACTCGAGCCATTAGTTAGACAACCATGATCTTAAAGAACCCAATCTTTATCATAACTAATTATTCTCTTGGCATCATGGAGAATTAAAGTAGACTCACTTCTTTCCCAATCCATGAATCCCTATCTTCTAGGTAACTTAGTATCACATACTCTGTCTCAACCAGTCTTACCCAAAAGATGCATTAAACACAATTATCTGATTAAGTCCTATTCTCAGGAAAACTCAACCTATGAAATTAACCAATTGAATCCATATTCTGCAGACATCAATTAACCATTAATTACTCTGTTCTTAGCAATTAATCCCATTTTCAGGCAAGTTAAAATACAACAAATATGAAATCAATCAATTGAACTACCATCAACCCTATTCTCAAGCAAGTTAATGGAAAGCCACAATCAATTAATCTTGTAATAAGCACGAGTAATTAAATACCAGGAATAACAATTAATTAATCAAAAGATCAAATAACTCTAAAAATCATGAATGTCTAGACCAATGATAAATTACAATAAAATAATTAAAACATCATTGTCAAGAAAAAGAAAACACTAATAGACAAGCCTCCTTCTTCTTCCTTTGAAGACCTTCTTGTACAACCCTCCTTGAATTGAAGAATTTCTCCTTTGATTGAGTGATATTCTATGATGATCAATATATTCTCTCTTTTTTCCTTGTGTTTTTCATCTATTTATAGCCTTAGGCAGTGCCTAAATTCGTAGGCCGAGTAGAAATTGGAAGATACTAAAATTCCTCAGATTACCAAAAATTGCGTAGAAAAATCACAGCACCACTTTAGTTTCAAGGCACAATTGGCGCCGCCTTGACTCTTGGAGCCGGCGCCACCTTGGTTCTTTTCTACTCTGTTTCAGCAATTTTTCCGTCGCTTCGAACTTCGTTTCAACAGTGCACGGCTAGTGCCGGTTCTAGGGCCCTAGCCGGCGCCGCCTCTCCTCTATTTTGCAACATTTTCGCTTCATTTTATCCTAAAAATCTGAAATAATGAACAAAATACCTTTCCAAGGGTAAAATCTCAAATATGAAAGAATATGACTAGTTATTGCATAAAATGTATTACAAAAAAACCTCAAATAACTAGGAAAAGTATGACTAATTTAGCCCCTATCAAGGCTTCAACTTTCGAGAGGTGTATGCTATTACCTTTCTATCCTACATTAATACTGCACCCAAACCTTTTTTTGAAGCATTAGAATACAGAGCGTAAGGTTTATCTCCTTCTAGCAAACTCAGCACGAGTGCCGTCATTAACCTCCGCTTCAGCTCTTGGAAGCTCTTTTCGTATTTCTCACACCAGACAAAGGGTCCATCTTTTCTTAGCAACTGGGTCATAGGTGATGCTAGTGTTGAGAACCCTTTAATAAACCACCTATAATAGTTGGTCAGTCCTAAGAAGCTTCGAATCTGTGTGATGTTCTCTGGTTGCTTCCAGTTTGAAACTGCTTCAATTTTTGCTAGGTCCATCTTGATTCCATCCTTTGTTACCACATGGCCAAGGAATGACATACTATCTAACTAAAATTTGCACTTGCTAAATTTGGTAAAAAGCTTGTGCTCTATTAGTTTCTCCAATACCAGCTTTAAATGCTCTGCATGATCCTCAGGACTCTTGGAGTATATAAGTGTATCGTTAATGAATACCACCACGAACTTATCCACGTAGGATTGGAAAACTTGATACATCAAATCCATAATCACCGCTGGTGCATTTGTCAATCCAAAAGGCATAACTACAAACTCGTAGTGACCATATTTTGTGTTGAAGGCCATCTTGGGAATATCCTCTTCCTTTATCCTCATTTGATAATATCCCCGCCTCAAATCTAGCTTGGAATAACAACTAGAGCCTAGCAACTAGTTGAACAGTTTGTTCATTAACGGTAGAGGATATTTATTCTTAATGGTTAGATTGTTCAAACCCCGATAGTCGATACACAACCTCAGGGTCCCGTCTTTCTTCTTCACAAATAGCACTAGAGCTCCCTAAGGTAACGTGCTAGGTCTTATGTAACCTTGTTTCACCAATCCCTCTAGCTGCTTTTTTAGTTAACCTTGTTTCACCAATTCCCCTAGCTGCTCTTTTAGTTCCTTCAACTCCGTTGGTGCCATTTGGTATGGGGTTCGGGATACAAGTTCCGCTCCAAGAATTAGACCAATGGTGAACTCAACTTCGTGGTTGGGAGGTAGAGAAATGAATTCTGCAGGAAACACGTCGGGAAAATCTCTTACCACCTCGGTATCTTCGAGGGTGCATTGATCATTCAGCTTGTTTATTATGTAAGCTAGATATCTTTGACAACTTTGCTTCAATAATTTCTGAGCTTTTGCTCCAGCTATTAAAAACTTCGACTTTTTTACCCATTTACCTTTGAACTCCAGCATATCGCATCCCGATCTAATGAACTAGACGGACTTATTCTTACAGTCTACTTTAGCCCCATGCTTAGCTAGCCAATCTATACCCAAAATCAAGTCGTAGTTGTCAATAGCTAAGACTACCAAATCTCCCTCCAAGCTCTCTTTCCCCACTTCAATCTTACAATTCTGCACATACCGATCCACTTGCACTATTTTCCCCAAGGGCGTACTCACCAACAAGGTAAAAGGTAGTTCTACTTTATCCCAACCCAAATGATATACACAATTCCTGTTTAAATAAGAATGGATAGATCCAGAGTCTATCAATGCATTAACAGAATGACCTTGGACAATAAACATACCTTTTACCACCATTACATATGCTCCAACTTCCTCCCAGTTAAGAGCGGAAACCTTTGCTTTTACTTGCGGCTTCTGAGTTCCACTTTCAGAGGCTTCTGCAGTATTGGCTCGATTGGCTCCAATGGTCTCGGTCGGGTTTCCTTGCCCGATTTAGAGAAGTTTTGGGCAGGTGTTTCGCAAATGAGTCGGATCTCCATAATTGTAACATTTTCGCTCAACTTTCTTGGACCAACAATGCTTCTCTACATGACCCTTCTTCCCACAGTGTCGGCATGATGGGAGATTTTGTGCAGAACTAGTTGGTGCTGTTTGTGCTTGCTTCTCTCGGTTTTGCCATTGTTGGATGGCAGGTCGCTTATTGGGTTGTTGCCTCTGAAAAGGTCTCGGTAGTTGTCTTGGCAGCAAGAACGGTCTTGGTACCATCCTGCTTCGATTATCATTCTCAGTTCGGGTTGCCACGTCTACTGCCCCCGAATAAGTCGTCAGTGGAAAAGGTGCCAAAGCCCTTCTTAACTCCTGCCTCAATCTTTTGACAAACTGCCTCGTTTAGTTCTGCTCGGTATCTATCAGCCTTTTGCAATATTTTAATAATTGGGTAAAATGAGAGGCATATTGAGCTATAGTCATACTCTATTACTTTAAATTTTGGAACTCGTCCTCCCTTTTCTCCACTATCCACTGAGGGATATATTCCGCTCTGAATGCCTCCACAAAATTGGCCCACGTCCAGTCTTGATCTATCATTTCCCAGTCATTTTGGACTCACTGCCACCATACTCGAGCTGGGCCTCTTAGCTTGAACACAACAAATTTTACCACTTGCTTCTCAGTGTATTGGAGTGTGGCAAAGATGTCCTCCATTTGCTCTACCCACTACTCCACTTTCAGGTCTTGCTCGGCCTCTCCTAAAAAGGTGGGAGGTTGAAACTTAAGAAACCTCTCTAACGCCTCGTCTTCCCCATTCGAGTTCCTTCGCTCAAATAAGGTTTGCAAAATTTCTATCATTTTGTGGAATGCTTGCCCTATAGTCACACTGACAGGTTCTTCAGATCCCACTTCCTGCTCCGATTCATTATTTCCTCGATTTGGTGATGATAGTTGAGTTGCATCAAACTTCAGAGTCATGGGTTCTGCCTCAGGAACCCTTCAGCTGGATGTTGCTGTACGACGCTTTGGTGCCATTCTAAACCATGTTCCCAGATAATGAGTTTATGCATAAAAGTTTAAGACATTTAAATCGAGCATGCATTCACATTCAAACTTAAGCAAAAGCAAATTAGATGCAAGCTTTGCATAAAGAATTGAATTTTTTAAGATTAAAGTACATCAAGGTATTCTTATTTACATTAAATTTGAAATAAAATATTAAACATAAATGGACCCCTAGCATATGAGTTTATTGAAAGCTGTAAATAATAACTTCCTAAGCATAGAAAAACTTAGCCCCCTAATCCTCATCAGAATTTTTGGTGTCAGCATCATATAACCATCCTCCAGTATTCCTAGAAAAATCCATCCCTACACCATTCACGAACCCATAGTCCATTGGCTCCTTCCTGGGTCTCCTAGAACTCTCTCCAGTTTCAATGTGGTTGGGTGGAGGTACAAAAAAAGGTTTAGGTGGAGATTCATAGTCTATCTCCTCCGGGTCATCACTATCAGCAGTCAAGTCAATCATGGGGTTAGGTGGGTGTGGGACATACTCCATGTTAATTTCTTCATCCTTATTATCGGTAACTAAGTCTATTACAGGTATATGAGGTGGCTTAATAATCTAAACCTCATCATCACTGCTCTCTTTGATGGGTATGACTGGTTGAGGTGCGGGTTGTGGTGCAGGTTGTGACACTGGTAAATTTTCTGGGTTGATAGGGATTGGTGGATGCTATTGCTGCCCCTTCTTCGCAGTTCTAATCATTCTAACAATCCTACAGCATAAACAAGTCAGATTAGTTAAAAGAGTTTAATCCCTAATGAAACAAAGCATATACTATCAATAATTGCCTAAACCTAGTCTCTGATACCACTTGTAACAACCCACTACTTATGCCCCTATTAGGGTTGGGGATGTCGCCTTGTCCACAGGACATGGGGTCTTTATAACTAGGACACACAAAATAAATGAAAGGAATAATTCAAAATTAAACTTATTACAACCCAAGTAATATATGAACAAGTTCAAAAAATAAATGTCTTCTATAGTCTCTCAACTGAAACACATAGGAAAAATAACAACAAGTCTTCAAAACATAGGCAATTCTCTAGTTAATAACCTTCACAGCTGAATCGATCTGAAAACATGGTATAAAAAGTGGTGAGACAAAAATTTTAATAAGCCTGATTGTGTTTTGAGTGTTTCAAATAAAATAGTTCATGTATGCAAGTTGTGAAATTTTCATAAAAGAAAGTGCTGGCAAGTCTTCAATAAATTTCACAAACGAAGAGTGGTGTTTTCCTTTCCAAAACATACATGTGTACAATAAATATAACCACTCAAAAGAGATAGCCATAGCACCACACTTTGTGCACCGTGACAATATAACGATCAGAATGCCACACTTTGTGCATACTGACACAAGGTAGGTGTACGGCCTATCGGGTGAGATGCTCATCCATCTCTACGCCCAAACTTACCAGTTATCCACTCTGAAAATACACAGTTCACTTAACTGAACTTGCTAGCTCAGACCAATATGACCTATAGGACTAGCATCCTATCCAAGAAGGATTCACCCCTCAGAGGTGGCCGCCTATTGAGAGACTTATCCTAACCCTTCAAAGACTAGTCCTAGCAGTCTACCCTTATTAAGTACTCAACGTTGTTTATCCCACTTGGGAGAAGAAAGATCATACAATGAATCACTTGGAAATAGCAATTATGATTTCCAAAATTCTTGCCATAGTTGGGTTTTTAGGAAAAGTTTAATGTTTTGTGTAAAATTGTTTGTTTAACTTTAAATGGTTTGCTTGATTGAAACGAAAAGGAATATTGTCCATAGTTGCTTTTACAGTACAAATACTCGTATACATTGAGTTTGACTTGCCAGGGTAACTTTGGTCCTCAAACAGTTTCATGTAGGAACTTGATCTTTTGTGTTTCTCGAGTTCAAAAGTCTTCCAAGGTAGATCAAGTCAACCTAACCCCGCTTGGGATAAACACAAGGTATAAGATAACATTCAGACCATATTTGCCTTAAATAAATAATTCCTAGTTCAACTAGCCACAACAATAACTAACCATGACTGCACTGTCTCAAGTTTTAATACTAGTTAATAAAGTATTTTATAAAATAAAATTAGCTAGATAAGTTAAAATAAATGGGTGTTATAAAATAAATAATAATAAATTATAGTTTCAAATAATAAATAATGAGTAATATTGCTAATGAATAAAATTAGTATTAAATAATGGAAAATAATAAATCCTAAATAATATTGGTAAATAGTAATATTTAAATAGTATTATTATCGATAATAAATTATACTTAATTTTAATTAACAATCAATAGATAACAAATAACCAATAAAATTAACAATAAATGAATTATACTTAATTTTTAATTAATAAATAATAAATAAATTTTAATATAAATAATATATATGAGTATAGATAAAAGTTTTAGTAAGGCTAACTAGTTATAATATTAATATGGTCTACAAAGTCATTTGATATTAATTAATTCTAATATTTTATTATTTATATTTAATAAAAAGATTTTATTTATTTAACTAATAAAATAATAATATTTTAAATAATATTCTATTTCAAACCTACATAATGTTTTTCGAATTTTGTAGATTAAATTGAATAATAGTACTAATTAAATTAATATTAATAATGACAGTAAGAATAATTATAGAATTAATAAAAATAGTTCTTACAATAATTTTCTATTGCTAGAGAAGATCCATGAACATACTCATACATACAAGGATGCAATAAATAACATGTTAATCTATCCACGAACATAGACTTGATTTAATATATATTACATTATGGATGATCTTCTACTAGGCATAATATTATTTATGGCTTCATTGAAAAATAATATCATGAAGGCCTAATCAACAATGGTGGCATAATGTCTAACATACATCAAAACATCCATAAATCTCTTTAATTATAATGCATATATAGTGATTCTAAAGCAAAATCCATAAGGCACAACATTCATTCCAATTTCTCATGTCTTAACTCCATCCCCTTCACCTACATATATATCCTCAACCCCTGCTTTATTCAACCAACCTATCAATATCTAAGAGTCTTGATTTTGAGAAGTAAAGAGGAGATTAAGAAAGAAATACTTGATTGATGCTTGTTTGATGAAGGATTCACTTTACTTAGTGAAGATCCTTGAGTGCTTGATGGCTTTTTAGTGATCCAAAAATAGTCCATAGTTGGCCATCAACATTTCGGCCAAGAGAGAGGGAAAGAGTGAGAGAGGAACCAATAAGAGTAGATGAGAAGAGTAGAAATTGAATAAAAGAAGAACAAAAAGATTATTCTTATTTTATCTTTTTAGTGTTCTTCGAATCTTTAACAAAAAAAGGATGGTTCGATCCGTTTGAAAGTTTAACTTTGTGTGTTTTGGTGTTATAAAGTGCAGCAATGAAGTATATAGGTTGAATATTAATGGTTTAGAGTGTTTGGGAGTGATTGGAGGTGTTTATGAGTGGTTTAGGTTTAAAGATGTGAAGTGCGTGTTCTTGGTGTTTTTGAGAGAGTTTGAGAGGAGATGAATTTCGTGTGTATTTGTGAGTGTGATGGCTAAATGGCTTAGCCTAGGGAGAGCTTTTGGTTATCTAAGAATGAGAGAGAGAGTTTCAGATTTTTTTAAAATTCAAATTGAGAGAAAAGTAGAGTTGTTTGAGGTATAAGATTGGGTAATGGTGTTTGCTCTTGGAAGATTTCTTGTCCTTCAATGGTGTATGGCTGAACTAGCTATGTTTCAACTAAAGTATGGAGGGTTGTTTTAGATTAAAGCTGGCGGAAAATAGCTATGAAATGGTAGAGGATTTTCTGGTTTTATCAATTAGCTAAAGGAGTGTTTTAATGGAGCAAAATCTGGAATTTTAATTTGAAGTTTGAACAAGTTTGGATACAGCGAAGATAGGAGCTTTTTGAGGTATGATAATGGAGTCCTATTACTCAAGGTTGGTGGAGAAGCCAAGATGTTCAGTTCATGGCTGTACAAGGGCCGAAATTTAGTAAGGTTTGCTGAAGAATTTCGGCCTTAGCATTGAAGAGACAAAGCTAGAAATAATTTCTGAAATTGAAGCTTAAGAACACTTGGAATTGAAATGGTTTTAGTGCAGAATTTTTGGTCCACTTTGGCACGATTTTGCACCTGGATTTTAAGGGTGTTTGAAGGTTATTTAATGGTGGTTTTCCAACCTTCATCTTGAAGAAGAACAAAGAGAGTTCTAGCTATTCATATGTTCTAATGGGTTACTTCAAGTTCATGTTCAATGTTGCTAGTTTGCTGAAAAAAAATTTTGGTTTGGCATTGTTTGTAAAGCTACGAAAATTCAAGGAATTCCAACCTTCACCCTCACATAAGATGGTTGGTTTTCTTGCAAGAATTGGGTAGGAAAGCTTGCTTCAATTTTTGAAAACAACCTTGAAGTAAATTTGGAAACTTTTCTAGATTTTTAACTAAAACATGAACAAGAAGAAGATGGAGTTTTGAAGGAATAGCTATGGTGTTTTCCTTGGAATCTCTAGCTATTTTTCCTCCTTACTTTCGGTCACTCCTATCTCACAAGAGCTGGGATTTTTTAAATTCTAAGCTAGTGTTATGAATGACTATTCATATTCTTAACAATAGTAAGTGGCTGTTCATTTTCTTGAAGATAATGTGACTGTTCGTATATTGTGACCGTTCATTTTTTAAGGTTATTAAATTTATTTCTTAATCTTTCAGATTCTGTAACCTTTCAGATTCTATATCGAAATCTCTATAAATAGGGGTCATATGTAAACAAACGAACAATCAATGAAATTGTATCTAAACGATTCTCTCTCTTCTCTCCTCTTCTAGTATCTTTACTTTATTTTTATATTTACTGATTCTATTTTGAATCAAATTCACAACACGTTATCAGCACGAGACTCTACTGAAGCTATTTTACTAAAGGTTATCATTACGGGTTATAACAAAAGAGGATGGTAAGTACTTTTCCTATTTTCTTTTGTATTCACATGGCAAATCTCACCAAACTTGAGTTTGCCGCTCTTGATATTATTGGGAAAAACTATTTATCTTGGACACTAGATGCTGAAATGCATTAGCTGCAATGGGTCTGGCAGATGCTATTGTAGAAGGAAATCCATCATCATCACAAAATGATGCTAAAGCTATAATTTTCCTCCGCCATTACCTTCATGATGACTTAAAGGTTGAATACCTTACCGTGAAAAATCCACTTATTTTGTGGACTAATTTAAAAGAAAGGTTTGATCACCAGAAGATGGTCGTCCTTCCAAAGGCACAGTATGACTGGATGCACTTGTGATTACAAGATTTTAAATCCGTTAGTGAGTATAATTTTAAAATTAGCTCGCAACTAAAACTATGTGGAGAAAATATTATTGATGAGGATATGTTAGAAAAACTTTCTCTACTTTTCATGCCTCGAATGTGCTCCTGCAGCAGCAATATCGAGAAAAGGGATTAAAAAAGTATGCAAAATTAATATCTTGTCTTCTTGTAGCTAAGCAAAATAATGAGCTATTAATGAAAAATCATGAAGCTTGACCAACAGGTTCTACTCCATTCCCAGAAGTGATTGATGTTAGAACTCGTAATTTTGGCCTGGAAAGAGGTCGTGGTCGTGGATATGGCTGTGGCCGTGGACATACATATGGTCGTGATAAAAATATTCATTATGATCGCAATAGCCAAAACAAAGTTACGAGAAATAATGACAACCACCAAAAACTAATGTGAAAGGAAAAGGAAATGATGTTGTTCCTAAAAATTATGAAGATAAATGTTATCGCTGTGGCATAAAACGTCATTGGTCTCGTACCTGTCGTATGGCAAAACACCTTGTTGATCTGTATCAGACATCTATTGATAAGAAAGGCGTGATTGATTTCTTTGAGCATCTAAAGGAAGAATTGAGCATTTGATTGGTGAAGTTTACTTTTAATATGTTTCTTTTTATTTTTTTTTGGTATTGTAATAGTGATTAGCGTTTAAAGTTTTATTTTTTGAGTATTTAAATTTATAAATATTTTGTTATGCCCAGATGGCTATTATTCTGCTTACTGGATACACAAGTGGCATTGAAGATATATGCCTAATTGATAGTGGTACAACACACACCATATTGAAAGATAGAAAATATTTCTCTTACCTGCAGATGGGAGAAACAAATGTTAATACTATAAGTGGTAGTGTAAAGTTGATTGAAGGCTCCGGAAGAGCTAATATTGTATTACCCGGAGGAACAAATATTGTTATTCTTAAAGCGTTATTTTCTTCCAAAATCTCGCAGAAATTTATTAAGCTTTAAAGATATTCGTCGAAATGGATATCACATTAAAACAATGGAAGAAACTGGTTTTGAGTATCTCTGTATTGCTCAAATAATGTTGGGTAAGAAATCTATATTAGAAAAGTTACCATCTCTTTCATCTGGCCTATATAGCACAAAAATCCATGCAATTGAAGTGCATCATTCAATAAATCAGAAGTTTACTGATCCTACTACATTTATCATTTGGCATAACCGTTTGGGTCATCCAGGAGCTATTACGATGCGAAGGATAATTGAAAATACGCATGGTAATCCTTTTGAAAAGTCAAAGAATTTTGACATCTGATAAATTTTCATGTGCTGCATGTTCTCAAGGGAAATTGGTTATTAAACCATCTCCAACAAAAGTGGAGTTTGCGTCTCCAGTATTTTTAGAAAGAATTCATAGTGATATATGTGGACCAATTAATCCACCATGTGGGCAATTCAGATACTTTATGATTTTAATTGATGCATCGACCCGATTGTCGCATGTCAGTTTATTATCAACTCACAACTTGGCATTTGTGAGATTGCTTGTCCAAATAATTCGCTTAAGAGCACAATTTCCAGATTATCCTATCAAAAGGATCCGTCTAGATAATGCTGGAGAATATTCCTCCCAAGCTTTTGATGTTTATTGCATGTCAATTGGCATTACTATTGAACATCCAGTAGCTCATGTTCATACTCAGAATGGTCTAGCTGAATCATTCATTAAACGGTTACAATTAATTGTCAGACCGTTATTAATGAGAACAAATCTCCCTACAACTGCTTGGGGACGTGCTATTTTGCATGCTGCAGCACTTGTGCGCATAAGGCCAACAAGTTATCACAAATTTTCTCTCTTACAATTGGCTTTTGGTTCCGAGCCAAATATTGCTCATTTGAGAATTTTCGGGTGTGCTGTATATATACCGATAGCGCCAAATCAACGTACTAAAATGGGCCCTCAAAGAAGGTTGGGGATATATGTTGGATATGATTCTCCCTCTATAATAAGATACGTTGAACCATTGACAGGTGACGTATTTATAGCAAGATTTGCTGATTGTCATTTTGATGAAACTTTGTTTCCTAAATTAGGGGGAGAACATAAACCACATAAAAAGGAGCTTGCCTGGACAACATCATTGAATTATTTAGATCCGCGCACAAGCGCAAGTGAACTAGAAGTTCAAAAGATCATTCATTTGCAAAGACTTGCAAATCAACTGCCAGATTCTTTTGCGGACTCTACAAGGGTAACTAAATCGCATATTCTAGCTATAGATGCTCCTATTTAGATAGAAGTCCCAATAGGACAAAATACAATTCCTATAGCTACTGAATCAAAAACACATCAGAAACGTGGACGACCCATTGGTTCAAAAGATAAAAATCCTCAAAAGAAAAGAGGATTAAATGATCAGAATGATCCAATTGAAGAATTAAGAAAAAAGGGATCAATTAGAAACTGATGAAAAGATTCAAATATCTAAAAATAGTGAAAGGAATAGTGAGATGTCCATTAATTATATAACTTCTGGCAGAAGTTGGAATCGGACAGAAATAATTGTTGATGATGTTTTTACATACAATATAACACTTGAAGTGTTAAAAGATAATGAGGATCTTGAACCAACATCAGTTGAAGAATGTCGTCATAGAAATGATTGGTCAAAATGGAAAGATGCGATTCAATTGGAGTTAAACTCACTTGCAAAGCGTGAGGTTTTTGGACCTGTAGTCGAACACCAGAAGGTGTAAAACCCATTGGTTATAAATGGGTATTTGTGCGAAAGCGAAATGAAAATAATGAAGTCGTAAGATATAAAGCATGACTTGTGGCACAAGATTTTTCGCAGAAACCGGGTATTGATTACGATGAAACATATTCACCTGTGGTGGATGTAATTACACTCCGATACCTTGTGAGTCTAGTAGTACGTGAAAAGATTGACATGCGTCTAATGGATGTTGTGACTGCTTATTTATATGGAAACCTTGATAATGATATTTATATGAAAATTCTAGAAGGATTTAGTATGCCTGAAGTATATAATTCTAACCTTCATGAAAATTATTCCATTCGATTACAAAAGTCATTATATGGCTTAAAGCAGTCTGGACGCATGTGGTATAATCGTCTTAGTGAATATTTATTGAAATCAGGATATAAAAATGATCCACTATGTCCATGTATTTTTATTAAGAAATCTGGATCTGGTTTTGTAATACTTGCAATATATGTTGATGATATTAACTTTATTGGAACTCCAGAAGAACACCAAAAGGCAAGAAATAGCCTGAAGCAAGAATTTGAAGTCAAGGATTTTGGCAGAACCAAGTTTTGTCTTGGTTTACAAATTGAGCATCTGGAAGATGGTATTTTTATTCATCAATCAACATACACAACAAAAGTTCTTAAAAGGCTTTACATGCACAAAGCACATCCATTAAGTTCTCCAATGGTCGTGAGGTCGTTAGATATAAATAAATATCCTTTTCGACCTCGGGAAGATAATGAAGAACTACTTGGTCCTGAAATACCATATCTCAGTGCAATTGGTGCATTGATGTACCTTGCTAATAATACTAGACCTGATATAGCATTTTCTGTGAATTTATTAGCAAGATTCAGTTCTTCCCCAACACGTCGACATTGGAATGGGATTAAACATGTCTTAAGATATCTCCAAGGGACAATGGATCTTGGATTATTTTATTCAAATAAAACCAGTCTAATGTTGATTGGATATGATGATGCTGGTTATCTATCCGATCCACATAAAGCACGTTCTCAAACTGGTTATTTATTTACATGTGATGGTATTGCTATATCATGGCGCTTTACAAAACAATCTATAGCAGCTACTTCTTCTAATCATGCTGAAATTATAGCTATTCACGAGACAAGTCAAGAATGTGTGTGGTTGAGATCAATGATCCATTATATCTGAGAAAATTGTGGATTACCTTCTGAAAAGGAAATTCCAATACCTCTTTATGAAGACAATGCAGCTTGTATAGCTCAATTAAGAGGTGGATATATTAAAGGAGATAGGACAAAACATATTTAACCAAAATTTTTCTTTACTCATGAACTCCAGAAAGAGGTGAAATTGATGTGCAACAGATTCGATCATGTGATAATCTGACAGATTTACTCACTAAGGCATTGCCGACTGCTTCATTTGAAAAATTAGTACATAAAATTGGAATGCGTCGGTTGAAAGACACAAATGCATCTTGAAGATGTTATTAAGAGGGGGAGTATGTATACTGTACTCTTTTTCCCTAACCAAGATTTTTTCCTTCTGGGTTTTTTCTTAGTCAGGTTTTTAATGAGGCAGTATTCCCTCCAGAACGGAAAGTGTACTCTTTTCCTTCACTAGGTTTTTATCCACAAGGTTTTTCCTATGAAGGTTTTTAACGAGGCATTTTTCGAAATGATTGAAAATGAACATTCAAGGGGGAGTGTTGTGAACGACTATTCATATTCTTAACAATAGTAAGTGGCTATTCATTTTCTTGAAGATAATGTGACTGTTCGTATACTGTGACCGTTCATTTTTTAAGGTTATTAAATTTATTTCTTAACCTTTCAGATTTTGTAACCTTTCAGATTCTATATCGAAATCTCTATAAATTGGGGTTATATGTAAACAAACGAACAATCAATGAAATCGTATCTAAACGATTCTCTCTCTTCTCTCATCTTCTAGTATCTTTACTTTATTTTTATATTTACTGATTCTATTTTGCATCAAATTCACAACAACTAGAGAATTATCTCAGAATTTTTATGATTAAAAATGAATTAAAGAATCAAGAGTAGTTTAAATTTCAAAGATGCTAAGACAAGGTTAGCAAAATTAATAGGGACAAGAATTCTTCTAGAATTCTTTTTAGGATAAGGCCACATGGTCAAGACATTACCATTGTGTCTTTCTTAAGACAACATTCCTAACTTTAAGGAATGTAAGAAAAGGAGAATTCAAACATGGGTTAAAATAAATATGAATAAAACTTAAGTAATGGGATTTGAACTCAAGACCTTAGAAATTAATTTACAAAGCTCTAACCACTTAACCACACTAACTTTTGTTTTTATTTTCTCAACCAAATATCCTTCTTATCTAAACCTCAAGCCATCTTTGTGAAACCCCAGTCAAAACTAACCTTAGAGTAAGGGGGTTGGGATGCATATCATATTTTATTGTATGTTTAAATATATTTTTATATGATTTTATGTTCATTGAATTTGTGTTTTATAGTCTAAAGGGCTTGATTATGATTATTGAATGAGAAGGGCAAAATGGTAATTTTTGCTTGAGGTGGAAAAAGGGAGATAGCTTGAGGATTGAATAGGAAAATATTTTTAGGGGGAAAATAAGAATAAGAGTTGTTGTGGTTTAGTGATTAGAGCTTTAGAATTAATTCTTGAGGTCTTGGGTTCAAATTCCATCATAAGAGCTTTAGCTTGGTTAAATTTTATTTTTGTTTGGGAAGTAATATTTTCGGCCTTATGTGTTGGGAGTAGGGTAGAGATGTTATCCTAAGAGAGACATGATAGGAATATCCAAATCCTACTCCTTTGCCCTACACAAAATTCCTAAAGGGAATTCATTTCCTCTTGATCCTTAAATTTTCCTATTTCCCAACTCATTAGTTTGATCAAATTGTTCTAGCCATTTTCTTTCCAAAAATTCCAGCAAGGTACTGTGGCTTTGAAGGTTCAAAATGTCTTAGTAAAAGACATCTTATGGACCGAAGCAATGGAAGAGGGGGAAGGATTTCAAGTGAATTAAATTCCTCTAGTGAACTTTCTAAAAATTCCCTCTAGCTAGGTTCATCTTCCTTCTTGGAATGAATTGAAAATTTCCAGCCTCTTGTGCCTTCAAGGTGTCGAAATTTTTAACCATTATTCCTTCCCAAATGCTGCCAGAAAATGGCCTTGTGGATCAGCTTGCAACCTGAATTTTTCTGGCCATTTTCGGACTGCACAAAGGTGGTGCAAAACCAGGAAAATTCCTGGGCAAATTCGCAGCTTTGGAGGTCCGAAACCAAGCTGTTTTCTTCCAGTTTTTGTTCAACACCTTAACCATATTTTTCCTCCATGAAGAAGGCTAGAAACCAGCTTTAAAAGCCCCTGAAATTCCCCTTCAAACTCCCTATAAACCATCTGGAAAAGGGCAGTCGAAAACTATCCAGAAAATTCCAGCAAGTAGCGAATCTGTGCAGTAGTTTTTCCAGCTTTGTTTCCTAATTCTCTCCTAGCCAAAACTCCATCATTTTTCTGCACAAACCACCCTTAAACCTCCATTAACTGAACTCCATTATCCTCCCTAAGTTCTGCATGAAAAATCTAGTCATGGCTGCGTAAAAGATTTCCAAAAAAAATTCTGCAATCATGCCTTGATTTGGATACCAAAAATTTCAGCTACCATGATTTAGCAACCTTCCATAAAATATCCCTCAAACAACTAGACCTTCCCTTCACCACTATACTCCTTAATTTCGGCCACCCTTAGTCTCCTTCAACCAGCTTTCATTCAGCCAAAATACTGGTCCAAATTTTGTCCATGGCAGATTCCCAAAAGCCCTCCAATAATCAAAGATATTCTTGTTATATCTAGTTTCCAAATTTGCTTCCCAAAAATATTCTTTAAGGATTTTAACAACTAGCATTTCCTTTTTCCTTCCAAACCAGAAAATCATCTTCTTAAACCCTATAAACAATTCGGCAGCCCTAATCTCTTCAGAATTTCGGCAGCCTCCCATCCAAAAGCTCTCCACTCTCTTCAACCTTCAAGAACACATAGTACACTAAGAATACCTACTCCTTCCTTTCATCTAATACCTCTCCAAATCACTTCAAACTACCTCTAAAAATTTTAGATTTTATCTATTCATTGCTGTGAGTCCATCCGTACCATTTTTAACATCAAACTACAAAATCCAACTTGCATTTTTGGATAAAAAACCAAAAATTTTGTAAAGACTCAAGAACACCTTCAAGGTAGGATTATTCAATCAACTTCATCTTCGCTAATCTTCAATCTCTAATGAACATATATGTGTTTAAGCATGCTAATGAGCTTTCTTCTTCTCTTTTCTCTCTCTCTTGGCCGAACTACTCACCTTCTTGGGCGAATGGTTCCTTCTCCATGGCCATGTTTTCTTCATTTTCCTTGGACAAATTTAGACCTCTAGTAGTTGAGATCCATTCGAAACTCCTTCAAGGTATTCATCAATCAAGTAAGCCGTTTTAACCCTTCTTTTAAATTCAAGATTCATGTCTCTAGGATGATGTTGATAGAAGATGGATTGCGGATAAGGTTTGAGTATGTATTGTTGAGGTTGGAGCATGAATGTATGTATGAATATGAAGGAGATGGGATTTATGCATAGATGGATTATCTTGATTAATTGTATGATGATTTGAGGTTTAATGCATGTCTCCATATTATAGGTAGTATTTGTGATCAAGTATGCTAGAGATTATGTTACCTTTGGTGAATAGGATTTATATTCTTGTGTGATTATTAAAGCCATGGTTATATTTATGCTAGAAAAGGTTAGATCATGTCTTGATATTGTTAGATCTATGCTTATATGCATAATTTGGATGATTTGATGAATTGAAGGGCTGTAAATGTTCATGATTATGGTTAGCAATAGAACTATGGTCATGACTTAATTGTCCCAAAGCTAATTTTATTTCATGAACAAAATATTTCATAATATGATTTTGCTAGTAATTTCGAAAAACCCTAGGAGGGGTAGATTTGGATTATTATATATAATAATGATATTTTAGTCAAATAAATAATAGCTTTTGCTAGAAAAATAATATATATATATATATATAGATATTATTTAAAATAATAAAATCAATTAAAGCCTTTTATGGAAATAATTATAATTAGTAAAATATTTATTACTAAAAATTTAATTATTATCTTTTAACCAAAACCTACTAAAATTTATTTAGTATCTTTCAATCAAGACTCATTAAAATTTATTTTCAACTAATTTTAAATATCAATTATTTTCTAGCAATTAATTATTATTTTACCTAGTACCACCTAGGACTTTTCATCAAATAAACTCTAAATTATTTTAGCAAGATTTAAACCTTCAACTTATTAGTACATATTTCCCAAAACTCTAATTATTTTAAATATCAAAATTAGCCTTAGCTTATAAACCTTTTTATTTATTATTTGGCCTTAAAGCTTGGGACACTAGGATCATGGTTGTAGTAGTGAGTTGAGTTAGTTTATTTGTGAAAGTGGTTTGGCTTGAGTTTGATTGTGGTTTGTATTTACCCCATGCGGGGTTAGGTCAGCTATTGGAGACCTTTGTTGTGAGCAAGGATCAGGAAAGCTCTTGCATAAAACCTGTTTGATGAAAAATGATTTTTTTTTATGGCAAGCCAAATGTAGAGTGCATGGTCACTCATTTCTGTAAAGGCAATTGAGGATTATTTCCATTCTCATTTCAGACAAATAAATTATTTGCAAATCAAGGGGCGGTTTTACTCAAAACCTAAAACTCTTTCTAAAACCAGTTTTGCCCCAAACTTTGGAAAACCTTAATTAACATTTTCAAGTGGAACTACGTTTTGTTCATTTTTCTCAAGTGGGATACATTATGTTGAGTACTCAATAAGGGTAGGCTAGTAGTACTAGTTTTGAAGAGCAAGAGTGAGTCTTCTAGCAGGAGGCCACCTTCAGAAGATAAGCTCAACTTAGAGAAACGTCAGTACTACTTAGTCATGCCAGTCCGAGCTAGCCGTTTTTATTTCAGTCAAGTGACTGTGTTTTACCGGAATGGACACTCGGTTGTTTTTTGGGTATAGAGAAGGAGGAGAATCTTGCCCGGTAGGCCGATCACCTACCTTTTGTCAGTCTGTACAAAGTGTGGCATTCTAACCGGCAGTATGCACAAAGTGTGGCATACTGACCATGTAGACATGAGGCCCAACGTGTGGTAACTCGTGACCACCCTTTTTGAGTGGTTAATTTTATTGTGCACTTGTATGGTTTCAAAAAGAGGGAAACACCACTCTTGCTTTTGACTAATGTTTATTGCTTGCCAATATTTCTCTTATAAAGATTTCACATTTTACATCCACGAACTGTTTTCACTGAACACCCAAAGCACACACGGACTTTTTGAGATTTCTGTCTCATCACATTTTTACTATGATTTCAGGTCGATCCTACTGTGGGGATGATTAGTTAGTATTATCTGCCTTGGAAGAGAATGTTGTCATTTATTTTTTTTATGTATTGCTTTGGGGAGTTGAGAGTGGATAATTTTGTTTATGGATTTATTTTTGGAATGTAATAAATTTTAAGTTAAAGTATTATTTTATTCCGCTATTTTATTCGTGTGACCTAGTTATAAAGACCCCTTGTCCTTTGGATGGAGCGACATCTCCGGCCCCGGGCGGGCCTAGGTAGCGGGGTGTTACAATCTTCCTATTCTGACCCTAATCAAAATTACCATATTACCCTTTCTATTCAACAAGCACAAATAAATCATATCTCATATAAACCACAATTCTAAGACACACAAAAATCATTTAAGTGATATATTTTATGCATGATGACATGATATGCATCCTACTCCTCTTACTCTAGCGTAGGTTTAGGTGGGGTTTCACACAGTACACTATTTCCTAATCATCTTCTGAGCCTTGAGTCTTGATATGAAAGCATTACTTTTCCTTCCAGCCTCACCTATCAATTTCAATATAGGTTCCCTAGGCCGACAGAATCGTACTACTTTATATCTACGGTCAACTTGAATATGATGTTGGGATAGCTAGTCCATGCCCCAGATAGCATTGTAATCCTCTATGGGCCGATTTATCAAATCTCCTCCCAAAATTTCATTCTCCATCGAAGTCTTACATTTCTTATGTACTTTCTCACTATTCATTCACTGTTCCAATGGGGTACTAACAATCATTTCATAATGAAGTTTCTTCCCCTTTTATCCCTATAGCATCAAGAGATGAATTGGCAACAAAGGAATGTGTAGAACTGGGATCTACCAATATTTTAGCATCATGATTTAAAATAAGGAGTGTACCTTCCACTACTGTGGCATGATTATCCGTCTTTTTCAAACATAACCACTCAAATGTTCATTTGTGGTTTAGCAGGTCCAGGTTTAGAGATAGAAGCTTATCTTAGGTTCTCTTTTTCTAGTCTTGACCTCTATCCTTGATTATTTCTTTCCCCAGTCAATTCCATCCTTCTATCTTTCGAGGGTGAGGGCAATTGAATCTCTTATGCCTTATCTTTCCACAATTAAAGCATCTAAAAGAGGGTTGTCCCTCAGTCGGCTTCCTTTCATTTACATATTTCCCTTCTTTTGCCAACGGGGTTTCCAAATCTTTTCTAACTCATACCTCGATGTCCACTTCAATTTCTCCTACTCCTATTCTCATTTATTCCAGCATTCTCATTGACTCTAGTGATAGTCTCAATCACTCGTTAAATGGCACCAGCCATTTTCTGGGAGGTTTGGAACATAGGATTGTCTAAAGTTACAAGGTAGGGACCTTCCACATGCGGTTCCTCCACCAATAGCTTAGTGTTATTTCGAGTAGTTCGCGATGATCGTCCAAAATTATTTAGGAGACATCTGTATAGTTCATACGATTGTATTAGTAAAACGATATAACATAACTCAAGAGCAGGCACAAAAGGGCTATAGTGCACATAGTAGGATTATAACATATATTCATTCTTATCAAGCACAAAGCCAGTACAAAATTCGTGTGCTGAGCACACAGTTATATACACTACCTGAACTGTACATATCCTACTACATATATCCACATCTCATGCTCCTGCTTATCATTATCATTATCTGAAATGGGAGATCCAGAATTAGTAGAAACTGTATAGGGCTCGGCTGCATTAAATCACTCATCTCCATCCACATTAAGGTGCAACCAAGCCAGTATCTTTGGGTGTATTTCCAGTTCGTCCTCGAGCTCAAGCATAGGCATCTCTACCTTGGGTACCTCCTGATCCCTTCCAGCCTCAACAACCTCTAGTCCTAACATCTCTTTCTCTAATACTCCCAAAATATCCCCACCAAATACATTCTCATCATCCTCAAAAAATACTGTACCGTCGGGGATACTGTCCTCCTTATCATCATTTTGATGGCATAGTTTAATATCGCCATTAACCTTATCAGAATCGCCACCTACCTTCTCTATCTGACCATGTGGCGATGATGTCCTCTCAAGAGTAAATGTCATCTCTAGACTAAAGTTTCGCACAAACGGAGTAACGACAGGTACTGCCGGGTCAAATAAGCTCCCGGTGAGACGGGGTACATGATGGCAGCCAGGGTCAAGTCCTGTCCGCATGAAATGCCTGGCACACATTCTCAGTAGATAGTCCTAATCTTCCCATATCTTTTCACACTCGAATTCTCACCTATCTTTTTCTTCCTATCATCGCTACACTCATCCATTGGGCGCTTGCCCTTATCACTCTTATCCATCATACCTCTACAATGAAAGAGTTCTATCAATCCCTATGACGATATGATGTGTTCAGACTTGGGCATAAAAATCATACAAAAACTAAGCACATTCTCAATTAAGTTTAAATTAAAACGTTCAACCCAAATCACACATATAAGCAAGCGTACTCATCATTAACCGAGCATAGGGTACAAACGAGTGTCGATCCAAAATCACACAATTACTCATCCTTAAGTTCATCCATTTTTAGATTAATTTTCTGGAATTTCACTGCTTGACACATGATTTTGTTTTACACATAACTTCCAATTCACAACTCCGATTTGACTCCATGATATACCAAAATGACCGTAAGACTCTTAAATTTAATTCTATATAGGCCTTTTTCAAAGTCCTAGTTCCCATAGCATGACACAGGGCAAAAATATCTCCAATAGTTTTACTTCAATTCTACCATTCATGCTTTCCTAAGTTTTCCTTTAGCCTTTAACATCTTGGGAATATTAGCTCATTCAATTTTCTGACAAATCACCTTTAATCATGTGATTTCAAGATTCTAATAGCTCACAAGAGTCAAGCCTATTCAACATAAATTCATTTCTTCAAATCAAAAGCTAGTATAATTCATTTTTTCAAACCAGTAACTTTCATTTTCGTTCTATTTTGGTTATCATCTCCTCAATCGAAAGTGTGAAACCCCACCTAAAGCAAGCCCTAGAGTAAGGGAGATGGGATGTATATCATGTCATCATGCATAAAAATAAACTTAGTGAATGATTTTATGTGCCCTAGGATTGTGGTTTATAGGTTAAATGACTTATTTATACTTGTTGGGTAGAAAAGGTAAAAAGATAATTTTGCTTGAGGTCAAAATAGGAAGATGGCTTGAGGTTTAGATAAGAAGAATATTTGACTGAGAAAATAAAAATAAGAGTTAGTTTGGTTAAGTGGTTAGAGCTTTGTGAATTAATCTCTAAGGTCTTGAGTTCAAATCCCATCACTTAAGTTTTATTCATAATTATCTTAACCATGTTTGAATTTTCGATTTTCTTACATTCTTTAAAGATGGGAATGTTGTCTTAAGGAAGACATGATGGTAATGTCTTGACGATGAGGTCTTGTCCTAAAAAGAATTCTAGAGGAATTCTTGTTCCCTTTAATTTTGCTAGCCTTGTCCTAACATCTTTATAATTTAAACTATCCTTAATTTATCAATCCATTTTCAATCCAAAAAATTCTGTGATAAATCCCTAGCATTAGAATTCGAAAATCAGCTCTTGTGGGATAGGGATGGCCGAAAATAGGGAGGAGAATTAGGAAGGGATTCTAAGGAAAAGAAAACACCATAGCTATTCCTTCAAACTCCATCTTCATCTTGTTCATGTTTTGGTAAAGAAAAATCTAAAAAATTTTCCAGATTTCTTGTAGGCTATTTTCGAAAGTTTTAGCCAATTTTCCTACCTAATTTCTACAAGAAAAATAGTCATTTTATGTAAGGTTGAAGGCTAGAAATTCAGTGGATTTTCGGACTGCACAACCATTCCAAAACCATAATTTTGTTTTAGTAATTTAGCTACATTAAACTTGGAATTTGAAGCCACCATTAGATCATAAGAACAGTTAGAACTTCCTCTATTTTTCTTCAAGAGGAAGGCTGGAAAATCACCATTAAAAGACCTTCAAACACCCTTAAGAACCAGCTACAAAATCGTGCCAAAGAGAGCAGAAAATTCTGTACCAAAAACATCTCAATTCTAAGCATTCTTGGAGCATTAAATTCCAGAAATTTTCTAGCTTGTCTCCTCAAGGCAAAGGCTGAACTTCTTCACTTGAAACCACTGCAATTCGGACCTTGTTCAGCTATGGACTGAACATCTTGGCCTCTACACCAACCTTGAATGTTTGGACTCCGTAATCATACCTCAAAAAACTCCTAAGATTACTCTATCCAAAACTTATTGAAACTTCAAACAAAATTACAGATTTTTGTTCCATTAAAACACTCCTATAGCAAGTGATCAAACCAGAAAATCCTCTACCATTATAAACCATTTTTGGCCAGCCTTATGTACTGAACAACCCTTCACTCTTTGATTAAAACCTACCTAATTCAGCCTTACACCATTGAAGAACAAAAGACCTTTCATGAACAAAATCTATTAACTAATCTTATACCTCAAACAACTCCGCCTTTTTCTCCATTTGAATTTCAAAAAAACTAAAAACATTCTTTCTTATTCTTGATAACCAAAACTCCTTTCTACACTAGGCCAATCGACCATCACAATTCTAGCAACTCTCGAAAACCATTTTCTCTCAAACTCTCTCAAAGAACACCAAGAACACGCATTTCTCATCTTCAAGCCTAAACCCATCCTAAACACCTTCAATCACTCCCAAACACTCTAGAACATCCATATTCAATCTATAGTCTTCATTTCTAGTGTTTATAACGTCGAATCATGCAAAGTGGAATTTCCAAATGGGTCAAAACCAACTTTTTTGTTGAAGGTTCCAAGAACACCAAAAGGTAAAATAAGAACAACCTTCTTGTTCTTCCTCTTTTACTCAACTTCTAATATTCTTTTCTAGTCTCCTTTATCTCTTTCTCACTTTCTCTCTCTCTCTCTCTCTTGGCCAAAATGGTGATGATCAACCATGGCTATTTTCCGGACCACTAAAGGCTCTCAAGCTCGTGTGGATCTTCACTAACCAAGGAAACCTTCATCAAGCGATCATCCATCAAGTTTTTTTCCTTAAATCTTCCTTTTTAATTTCTGGAATCATGACTTCTAGATGTTGATAGGATGATTAAATAAAGTAGGGATTGAGAATATGTATGTGGATGAAGGGGATGGAGTTAGGAAATGAGAGTTGGAATGTATGATTAGACCTTATGGATTTTTCTTTTGAATCAATATATGCTCATCATGTATAAAGAAATTTATGGATGTTTTGATGCATGATAGATATTATGACACCATTGGTGATTAGGCTTTTATGTTCTTATTTTTCAATAAAGCCATATATGATGATTATGCCTAGATGGGGATTATCCATGTGTTAGTATATGTCGATTCAAGTGTATGTTCATGGATGGATTAACATATTATTTATTATATGAGAATATGGTCATAGATCTTTTCTAATAATAGGAAATTATGGTGAAAACTATTTTCTTTATTAATTCTAGAATTATTTTTATTACCATTATAGTTATTAATTTAATTAGAATTATTATTCAATTTAATCTATAAAATTCAAAAACAATAGGTAGGTTTGAAATAGAGTATTATTTAAAATATTATTATTTTATTAGTTAAATAAATAAAATCTTTTATTAATAGTAAATAATTAGAATTAATTAATATCAAATGACATTGTAGACCATATTAATTAGCTTTACTAAAACTTTTACCTATATCCATGAATATTATTTATATTAAAATTTATTATTATTTATTAATTAAAAAATAAGTATAATTCATTTATTATTAATTTTATTGGTTATTTATTATCTATTAATTAATAATTAAAAAAATTAAGTGTAATTTATTATTTATAATAATACTATTTAAATATTACCATTTACCAATATTATTTGGGACTTAGTATTATCCAATATTTGACACTAGTTTATTAGCAATAATACTCATAATTTACTATTTGAAACTATAACTTATTATTATTTATTTTATAACCCTATCTATTTTAACTTATCAAACTAGATTTATTTTATAAAACACTTTATCAACTAGTATTAAATCCTAAGACATTATGGTCAGGGTTAGGGTGGTTGTGATTAGTTGAACTAGGAATTATTTATTTAAGGCAGATATGGTCTGGATATTATCTTATACATTGTGTTTACCCTAGACAGGGTTAGGTTGAACTTGGAAGACCTTTGAATCCAAGAAGAGCAAAAGATTAGGTAAGTTCCCACATGGAACCATTTGAAGACCAAAGTTATTGTGGCAAGTCGAACTCATTGTATATGAGTATTTGTATTGTAAAGGCAATTATGGACAATTTTTCTTTTTCTTTCAGTCAAGCAAACCATTTAAAATTAAGCAAACAATTTGATGTGTATTTATTTGGGTATAAAAATCATATAAAAATAAGCTCATTCCCAATCAAGTTTAAATTAAAACATCAATCCCAAATTACACATATGAGCAAGCGTACTCATCATTAACATAGTATAGGGTTTAAACGAGTGTCGATCCTCAAGGAACAAGTATGCATTAATCAATTTTCTTTCATTGTTTAATCGACTCAATAAAGTGAAAAAGAAATAAAATAAAAATAAAAATATATACATGTCAAAGATGGAGAAGTATGTAACTTAAACCATTGTTTAAACAAACATGATCATAAAGCATCTAACCATTATCACAACTAATTATTCTCTTGGGATCATGAATGATGAAAGTAGATTCACATCGATGGTCAATCCATGAAATCACTATCCTCTAGATAAATTAGCATCACTTGGTCTATCTAAACTAATTCACCCAAAAGACTCATTAAACACAATCCTTAATTAAATTTCTTTGGTCTGGCAAATTTAAAACATGAAATTAATCAATGAATCCTTGGTCTGGCAAACATCAATTAACCTTTAATTACTTAATCCTCAGCAATTAACCTTTTTGGTCTAGCAAGTTAACATCTAAGAAATATGAAATTAATCAATTGAAACTACCACCAACCTCTTTGGTCTAGCAAGTTAATGAAAAGAAACAATCAATTAATTTCGTAATACGCCCAAATAATTAAATACCAAGAAGAACAATCAATTAATCAAAAGTTCAAATAACTCTAAAAATCATGGATATCTACAATAATGTCGAATTACAATAAAACAATTAACATATTATTGTTCAAGAACAAGAAAATAAAGTAAAAGAAAGTACTCATAGATAAGCCTCCTTCTTCTTCCTTTGAAGACCTTTTTGTACAACCTTCCTTGAATTGAAGAATTCCTCATTTGATTGAGTGATTTTTTATGATGATCAATGAATTCTCTTATTTTCCCTTGTGTTTTTCATCTATTTATAGGCTTGGGAAGTGTCTAAACTTGTTGGTGTAATATTATTGGCTGAGTAGAAGTTGGAAGATACTAAAACTCTATAGGATACCAAAAATCGCGTAGAAAAATCACAATCCCGCCTTTTCCTCCAAGCACAGCCGGCGCCGCCTTGGCTCTTGGAGGCGGCGCCGGTTGTGTTCTGGTTTTCCACTCGTTCGCCGATTTTTTTTTCGAATTCCACACAATATAGTCTAGCATGCAGCTGGTGCCACCTTGGCTCTTGGAGTCAGAGCCGGTTCTACTCTGTTCCGCTCTGTTTTGATAATTTTTTGTCACCTCGAAGTTCGTGTCATCATTGCATGGCCGGCTCCACATCTTTTCTGTTTTGTGACGTTTTTGCTTTGTTTTACCCCAAAAATCTGTAATAATGAATAAAATACATTTCCAAAGGTAAAATATCAAATATGAAGGAATATAACTTGTTATTGAACAAAATATATCACAAAAGAACCTCAAATAACTAGGAAAGTATGACTAATTTAGCCCCTATCACAATTTCACACTAAATGCTAAACTTTTCCTAAAACTCAACTTTGACGAGAATTTTAGAAACCATAATTGTTATTTTCAAGTGAATCATTGTATGATCTTTTTCCTCCCAAGTGGGACAAACAACGTTGAGTACTTAATAAGGCTAGACTATTAGGACTAGTTTTTGAAGGGTTAGGATAAGTCTCTCAGTAGGTAGCCACCTCTGAGGGATGAGTCCTTCCCGGATAGGATGCCAATCCTATAGGTCATACCGGTCCGAGCTAGCAAGTTTAGTCAAGTGGACTGTGTATTTTCGGAGTAGACAACCGGTAAGTTTGGGTGTAGAGATGGAGGAGTATCTCACCCGGTAGGCAGTACATCTACCTTGTGTCAGTATGATCAACGTGTGGTATTCTGATCGTTATATTGTCATAGTGCACAAAGTGTGGTGCCATGGTTACCTCTTTTGAGTGGTTGTATTTATTATGCACATGTATGTTTGGAAAGTAAAACACCACTCTTTATTTGTGAAATTTATTTGAGGCTTGTTAACATTTGCTTTTATGAAACATTTACAACTTGCATACTTGAACTATTTTACTTGAAACACTCAAAGTACACATGGGCTTACTGAGATCTATATCTCACTACCTTTTATACCATATTTTTAGGTCGATCCTGCTGTGAAGGTTATTAGCTAGAGAATTGCTTATGTTTGAAGACTCATTGTTATTTTTTTTCTATGTATTTCTTTTGAGAGACAGTAACAACATTTATTTTTGAGCTTGTTCATGTTCTGCTTAGTTTGTAATAAGTTTAATTTTGAATTATTTCTTTTATTTTATTTTGTGTGTCCTAGTTATAAAGACCCCTTATCCTATAGACGGGGCGACATCCCCAACCCTATTGGGGCATAGATAGTGGAGTGTTATAGAAAGCAATCCTTTAAACTACCATGAATATTCAGTTCTTCCTTGCACAAAACATCATCCATAAAGTTTCTAGACAGTTGACACACATAGACATATAGAGAGTTCAACAAAAATGTTTATAAACCCTAGATTTTGATCCAAAATTACGATATAAACATCATGTTTTAATGTTAAAATTGATATCATAATGATCACCATTCACCAAACAACAACTTTAATTCAAGTAAGGTAGGGCTTTACCTTGTATTTAGAGCTTTTTGATGTGATTTGCTCCACGAACCTCTCAAGAACTCACATACCATACCAAGAACACACAGTAGCTACCTTTTTCTTTCTTTTTGCTATTTTCTCTTGATTTCTTTTCCTTTATTTCTCTCTCATTGAGGCTGTCGAAATTCCGGGCTATACAACAGCTTTCCTACCGCCATTGTCATCCGATTTTTGACCCAGAGAATTTTAAATCAATTAAGTATATGGTGGCTAATGTATAGGTGTGTTCCAATGAAAATTTTACACACCAACCACTTAATTTCTTCCTTAAAATTTTCTCTTCATTTCTCTTGTTTGGCTGTCGATTTTCTTGGCCAAGTTTCAGCCATTCAACCACCTTCTCATGGTCCAAGTATTGGCCAATCACATTGCACAAGACCTTAATTAAAGGGCTGACAAATGATGTGTTCCAATTACAAAAATTACACATCATTTATTATTTATTTTGTAATCCTTTAATTCCACGTGTCTTGTATGAATTCTTCATGCAACCTCTCTTAAATTGACACATGTTCATGGGCTATCAATCATAAAATGCCCCATGCATCATTTTTATCATCGATTTTCTATTTTCTTCAGAAATGACCAAAATCGGGTCCGAAACGAAAATATATTTTATTCCACCATTTGACTCCAAAAATTCTACTAAATTCATTGGTAATACTTAAATTCTTCAATGTATTCTTGGTTTGGTCAAATTTGCGATCAAAGTTGCGGGTGCGGTCAAAATGACGAAAATGTCCCCGATAACCCGAATAACATAACTCACATCAAAACGTGCGTTTCATCGCACTGATCAATTTCTCTTTTCAGCGTACCCTGAAATTCTTATTTTATTAATAATTGTAGCCTTCCAAAGATTTACGGTACGGGTAGCACAAATTCAATAATTACATCCAAGTCCCGACAAAATATTCATCTTATTAAACCGATCATCTTTTGTTTTGGCCATTGATATAAATTCTTATCCTATTACAAGTAGTGGCCAATCGAAGGTAAAAGTGCGGGGTATTACATATGTATTCTTGTATTTTTTAAATTAATAAAAGTTTCAGTCATTAATGATTTTTTGTATATATATATATATATATATATATATATATATATATTGCACATTAAAGTCTAAATGTGTTAGTAAGTAATTTATGTGATTGAGTCATGCTTTCACAGTAAGGTGTAGATTATGGGCTACTAACACATAAGCAAAAAAATTGTTCTTGATCGATTGATGGAGCTGGGCACTTTATCAAGATTTAGATCATTATATTATGGTTTTTAAACGGGAAATGGTTTACCTTTAACCAGTGAGTAGTCTACTCATACAAATAGTGTAAGCGTATTTGGAATACATAGAATTGGATCACACGATAATAATCTTTATAAAAGTACTAAAATAAATAAATATTAGTTTATCGCAGCTACTGCATGGATGAGTACCTTAAGACTTGAGTATAAGTTGGTGGTCTGGTGAAGTTGGACTTGTACACTTTGAAGTATGTTAGGTAGGGTTTAATCGCAAGGCCAATAACCTTGTACGTTGAGTGTGTGACTCTAATTAATTAAAATAGATTTATACAATAGAGTTCTATACTTCATTACGTAAAGAAATCATGTGTGGGATAATCTCAATAATCCAGAGCCTTAGGAAACGTGACTAAGTATGTACACTTTTGGGTAGCACCCTATGATAAGTGGATACATATTGGAAGTCATGGATTATCATATTAGCTATCAAATGATAGTAGATGTCATTTAGAAAGGTGTTAGTGCATTTTTCCTATCTCAATGATGGGTGTTATGTAGAAGGATATTTTCGTTATTACACCTGTAGATCAAAGACACTTCACTTGTAATATTATTGTCGAGGTCAATATTTCCATATGGTGAGAAATAAAATATTTAAAATGATAAAATACAACTATTTGTTAGCATGAGTATTTTGGTCATTTTAGTAATCAAGAATAATATGTCTTTTGGTCCCCAGAGTAGCTCAAATAACCTTATTGGGTGAATTTATTATTGGAATAATTATTTTAGGAATGCAATTAATTATTATTTGGGCTAGAATAATTCATTGGGCTAATTTAATTAATTAATTTATTTATTATCTTGAGTAATTTTATATTGGACCGAGTGGTTTAATTAATTAATAAAAGATCTAATTTAATTAATTAATTATCTTGGATAATTTTAAATTAGACCCAAGTGGATTATTTAATTAATAAAAGAGAAAATTTAATTAATTAATTATCTTGGATAATTTTAAATTAGACCCAAGTGGATTAATTAATTAATAAAAGAGCTAATTAATTGGTCTTGGACTAATTAAGAAAAACCTTGGCCCACCAGGGTGTTGTGATGGCTTAAGGATTTTAGGAATCATATGGGAGCTGCCACTATACAAAGAAAAAGGAAAAAGGAAATAAAAGAAAATGGCAGCTGGTATTATTTTGTTTGAAAAGGAAAAGGAAGCTGTATATATTAAGAGGGCATAACATGTGCCTATAGAGGGGTTGATTGAATCACAAAAGACATGCGCATAGAGCTTTTGATTTTCCTTAGAACAAAACAAGCCATCGTTTTCTTGTCATTTTTCTTTCATTGTTCCTTCAACATTTAGCTCTTTCGTTTCTCTTCCAATCTTCTTCACCTTAATTCTACTTTCATTGGTAGAAATCCATAGGAGGTTCAAGAATACTCTAGAATATCAAGAGCTAGCAAACGTGGTAAGTGTTTGATGCAAAAGGAATTGACGGTTAGCTGGTATACTTGTGAACAAGCAAACATTCTAGTTGAGGAAGCGCCGTCAAACTTAAATCCAACTCTGATTATTCAAGTAAAATACTCCAGAAGGATGTATTCCTAGATTTTAGCTCGAAAAAAATTTTAATTTTTTGTCTTTCGTGAGTATTTAATTTTTTCTCAGCCCTTCGAGTGGTATCAAACCCATGGTTTAATCTAGGAGCATGCTTAGGGGTAATAACAGAAAAAGATGGTTTCTTTACTAATAAAAATATGTCTTTATGATTGTATAGATCCCTCATGGTTTTTTATTTGGATGGTTTTGTGTACGCCTCACGCGTGGTGGTATAGACACTTATAATTTATTGTTAATCACCTTTTGTAGAATTTGTATACGTCTCGTTTTGAAAGGCATAGGCATTGAAATTATGTTTCAATTTATTTTATGAATTCTTGTAACAAAATTGGTGCCTGGATTAACACACAAAGTCCTTGAAGAAAACCTGAAAAAGAAATTAAAGGAAATTGCTGAAAAGAAAGAACAATGGAGGAAAACGGAGCCACGAACAGGAGAACCAATTGCGGCCAGCTGGCCTATAGCTATGCGCAGCTCGAAGGAAGTTTCCTTCTAGGAACTGCGCCTGGCTTCTACAAAGCCACGGCCGATTTTCGTTTTTGTTGACTCAGTAGACACGCACGGCTTCCCAGTACCCACGCCCGATTTTTCAGTCTTCATGTCTCCAGAAGTCGCACCCGGTCCAAGTGAAGCCATGGCCGGCTTGTGACACAGTGGATCCGTTTTTGCACTGGTTCGATCGTACGGTTCGGTTCTTCTGGTTTGGGCCTTCTGAAATTTTTTCTATTTTATTTCCTTATAAATTATTTTTCTTTTGGGGTCCATATCACATGAGATTATTTTCTTGCAATGGTTTATTTATGGGTTTAAATAATTTTGCATGAAAATGGTTAGTAAAGGAGGAACCACCTTAGGATTAAACAAGATCAGTTTAATTTTATTATTATTCTGACGCTTAATCCATTATTTGGTCACATAAGATTTAAAGGTTAGAAATAGCATGTAAAAAGTTTATCTTTAGAGCATGCCTACTTATTTAATTTTGTGATAAAATGTACAAAGGTTTCTGAGAAATTATTTTTTTCTCTAAATAAAACAATTAAGGAAAATGTTTTAAAATGGAAATAAGTAATTTAAAAATAAATTCATGGTTTATTCTTCCAAAGGATTTTATCCTTGACATGGAGAATAATTTTGAATTTAAGTATTTTTAAATTTAGTTCCTAGAAAAATGGTTTTAACTTAAGTGGTGAAATAAAAATTCATAATTTATTCTCTTAAAAGGTTATTTTTATGAGCCCAGAAAATAAATAATTAATGCTTCTTATTTATTTTTGAGCTTCATCAATAACCATGTTAATTTTGGTTTCAGCATCAATTATTGCCCCTAAGACCTCGTCCTCCTCGAAGTGAGCAATCATCTTGAGTATACGCTCGTGAACCGATGCCCCCTCAGCCATCGGTTCATCAAGAAGCATTAATTTATTCTTAAAAATTCATAAACCTAAAAATAATAAATATTAATTATTTATTTTCTAGGCTTAGAAAAATAATTCAATAAATAATTAATGAGTCCAAATAGACCAAAATAATTATTCAAGCCTTTTATCTTGTTTAGGCCTAGGTTAATTTTTCCATTATTCAATCTAGGCTTAGGCCTGAATAATTGATTAACCAATTAAACCAGATAATAAATTTAATTTAATTTCTCTCATCCTTTTATTTTATTCCAATCCAATAATAAATTAGACTTCCAGAATAAAATAAAATCCTCTTTAACTAAGACCATTTTCTTAATTCAAAATTAATTAGGACTTACAAACTATTTCGAGGACAAAAAAGACACATCGCCTTGGCTACTAAAATAACCAAAATACTTCTGCTATATAAATAGCTATATTTTATATTTTAAATATTTTCTAATATCACAATAAGAAAATATTAACCTAAAGGACAATGCTGCGCTAACAATGTCTCTGACCTATAGGAGTAATGACTAAAATACCCCTCTATACATCGCCGTTCATTTAGAGAGGAAGAAGTGTACTCTTACCTCTCTAAAAGACATCTACTATCTTTAGGCTTCTAGTCCAATAATCTACGACTTCTTAAAATATTTTTGCTTTCCAAGGGAGCTACCCTAAAGCGAATATCCAAGTCCTGTTCCCCAGGGCTCAGGATATTTAGATCATTCAGACAAGCACAAGGTTTCTAGTCCGGAGCTAGACTACTTCCTTAGATGCCTCTGAAGCTGCCATATACTCAGCTTTCATGGTTGAGTCAGCAACACAAGATTGCTTAATACTTCTCCATGAAATAGCCTTTCCAGACAAGGTGAATACATAGTTACTAGTAGATTTTCTCTTATCCTTATCTGCTTGGAAGTCTGAATCTGTGTATCCTATAGGAACCAAGTCATCAGCCCTATAAACCAGTATGTAATCTTCCGTACCCTTAAGGTACTTGAGAATGTGCTTTACAACTTGCCAATTAACCTCCCCCAGGTTTAACTGATATATGCTAACTATGCCTACAACAAAGCAGATATCTAACCTAGTGCATAGTATGGCGTACATGAGACTTTCCACAGCTGAAGCATAGGGAATCCTAATCATTCTATCTTTTTCTTCTTGAGACTTTGGACAGTTCTTTGAAGAAAAAGACAACTCGTGTCTATAAGGAATTAACGCTGCTTTGCATGAGTCCATACTGAACTTGGCCAGCATCTTGTCAATGTATGTAGCTTAGGATAATCCTAACATTCTCTACTTCCTATTTCTAAGAAGGCGAATCCAGAGAATGTAACTGACTTCTCCCAAGTCCTTCATACTAAATTGACTAGACAACTAAATCTTAATAGATGATAGTGTCCCTATATCATTTCTAGTGAGTAGGATATCATCAACATATAGTACAAGAAAAATTACGTTTATACCTTCCAGTTTCTTATACACACATGGTTCATTCTTGTTTTGAATGAAACCGTAAGATTTCACATTCTCATGAAAATGAGTGTTCCATGCTCTGGATGCCTGCTTAAATTCATAAATGGATTTCTTAAACTTACAAACTATATGTTCCTAGCCTTCAGTAATAAAGTCTTCCAGTTGGGTCATATAGATGTCTTCACTAAGATGGTTATTTAGAAATGCCGTCTTGACGTCCATTTGTCATATCTCGTAGTCATAATTGTTGGGATGTAAGCCCTCTTAGACTAGGTTTCTGAAGTAAAAATCGAATGTTTTAATAAAAGAATTTATTTTTAAAAATTATTTGTGAATTTACAATTTTATTTGTGCACAATTACGTTTGGAAAAGACCCATTGTGTTTAGGTAAGTGGTCCATGTGAATGGAGGTATTTTACAGTAAGGTATGGATCACGGGTTACTTAGCACATAAACATTCGTTCTTAACCAATTGATGAGAATGGGAATCTCATCATGTCTAGGTTATTATGTTGTGAATTCTAAATGGGGAATGGCTTACCTTTAGCTAGTGAGTAGTCCGCTTACTTCATGACATAAGCGTATTTCAAATACGTAGAACAAGACCTGTAGCAGTGGTTTCTAAAAGTACTATATGGTAGAAACCTAGATTACTACCGCTATAGCATGGACTAGTACTCTACGACTTGAGTATGAGTTGGTGGTCTAACGAAGCTGCAAGTATATGCTTTGATATGCTATAGTTGAGGTTCTATCGTAGGGCTAATATACTTGCATGTTGGGTATGTGTGACTAGTTAGTTAAAACAAACTTGTACAAGATAGTTTTTATACTATATCGCCCTTTGTGGTTGTCTGAATGATCTAAATATCCAGGGCCCTGGGAAACATGACTTGGATGTTTGTTTTAAGGTAGCTCCCTTGGAAAACAAAAACAATCCAAGAAGTCGTGGATCATTGGACTAGAGGCCTAAGGATGGTGGATGTCATTTAGAGAGGTGTTAGTATATTTCTTCCTCTCTGAATGTACGACGATATATAGAGGGGTATTTTAGTCATTACATATGTAGGTTAGAGACTTTGCTATCGCAACACTGTCCTTGGGATCAATATTTTCTTATGGTAATATTATGAAATATTTAAAATGCAAAATACAACTATTTATGTGGCAAGGGTATTTTGGTCATTTTAGTAGCCAAGGCGGTGTGTCTTTTGGTCCCCAATATAGACCGTGAGTCCTAATTAAATACGGGCTAAGGAATTAAATTAAATTAAATGGAATTTATTTTATTTTATTTAAGTAACCTGATTTAATTATTGGGCTAGAGTAAAATAAAGGTCCATGTAGAGAGTATTAATTAAATTAGTTTAGTGAGTTAATTAATTATTTAGGGCTTTGGCTCAGTTTGAATAATTAAAGATTAATTTGGGACTAAACTAATATAAGCTTATTAATTGGACTAATTTATTTGGGCTAAAAAATTAATTATTAATTGAGCCATTAGGGTGGTTCTAATTAGAATAATTAATTAAGCCCAAAAGGTTAAACTAAGAGTTCAATGGCTCAGTCCAGTTTAACCTAGGGTTTTATTTAGGTTAAACAAGAGGATTGGAAATAACGTCGTTGTGACAAAACACACCATCTCTGAGATGGCTTCTTCTTTGTGGAAAAGGCTAGGCGTCTCTCTCTCTCTCTGTCTCTCTCTCACTTGCTCTCTCTCACTCTTTCCAAAAAATTCCTTAGCATGTTAGTTGTTCACCAAACAATAGTTAGGCAGGCCATATACTGGAAGACCGAGAGTTCGGCATTCACATATATGCAAAGACGGAGTAGGAGGCTTGTCGGAATCGCACCGGAGGCTTCCACCAGCACACCTACCCCAGTTGCGCACGTTCCGGTCCAGCCACCTTTGAGAACCAGAAGGAGAGGCAAAATTTTTAAAACCTCGGGATTGGGACAGGTCGCAACCGGTGCCGGCTAGGGTTGCCGGAGCCGGCGTCGGCCCTGCCCTGGAATCCCTGTTCTTGTTTTTCCAGTTTTTTTATGTTTGCTTCCGCTGCGTGCCTTGTGTTTTCCCGCTTTCCGTGCCTTCAATTGGTATTAGAGAATGAAGGTTTTGTGAAAATATCTGAAGCATGCATATAGATGAATAAAACTAGACACATATGTGTGATTAAATTTTTGATCCTTTTCTGTTTATGTAACACCCCGCTACCTAGGCCCGCCGGGGCCGGGGATGTCGCCCCGTCCAAAGAACAAGGGGTCTTTATAACGAGGTCACACAAATAAAATAGTGGAATAAAAACAATAAAAATAATACTTCAACTTAAGATTTATTACAACTCAAGAATAAATCCACGAATTCCCAAAAGGAAACAAATCCATAAATAAAATTATCCACTCTCGTCTCCCCAAAGCAATACATAAAATCAAAAGACACATTCTCTTCCAAGGAGGATAACACTAGCTACTCATCCCCACAGCAGGATCGGCCTGAAATCATGGTAAAAAGGTGATGAGACAGAAATCTCAGTAAGTCCGTGTGTGCTTTGGGTGTTCAGTGAAAACAGTTCATGGATGCAAAGTGTGAAATCTTTATAAGAGAAATATTGGCAAGCAATAAATATTAGTCAAAAGCAAGAGTGGTGTTTTCCTCTTTTTGAAACCATACAAGTGCCCAATAAAATCAACCACTCATAAAGGTGGTCATGGGTTACCACACGTTGGGCCCCATAACCGGTCAGAATGCCTAACACTTTGTGCAGACTGACAAGAAATATTGGCAAACAATGAATGATGTTCAAAAATAAGAGTGGCGTTTTGGGCTTATCTAGTCGTACATAATTTATAAGATCAACCACTCGAAAGAAAGGATTATGGGTTACCACACGTTGGGCCCCATAACCGGTCAGAATGCCTAACACTTTGTGCAGACTGACAAAAGGTAGGTGATCGGCCTACTGGGCAAGATACTCCTCCTTCTCTATACCCAAACAACAACTGGGTGTCCATTCCAGCAAAACACAGTCACTTGACTGAAATAAAACAAACTGCTAGCTCGGACCGGCCTGACTAAGTAGTACTAACGTTTCTCTAAGTTAAGCTTATCTTCTGGAGGTGGCCTCCTACCAGAAGACTCACTCTTACTCTTCAAAACTAGTACTACCAGTCTACCCCCATTGAGTACTCAACGTAACATATCCCACTTAGGGAGAAAATGAACAAAACACAGTTCCACTTGAAAATGGCAATTAAGGTTTTCCAAAGTTTGGGGCAAAACTGGTTTTAGAAAGAGTTTTAGGTTTTGAGTAAAATCGCCCATTGATTTACAAATAATTTATTTGTCTGAAATAAGAATGGAAATAATCCTCAATTGCCTTTACAGAAATGAGTGACCATGCACTCTACATTTGGCTTGCCATAAAAAGAATCATTTTTGCATCAAACAGGTTTTATGCAAGAGCTTACCTGATCCTTGCTCACAACAAAGGTCTCCAATAGCTGACCTGACCCGCATAGGGTAAATACAAACCACAATCAAACTCAAGCCAAAGACTCACTTTCTCAAATAAAACTAACTCAACTTACTACAGTCATATCCCTAGTGTCTCAAGCTTTAAGGCTCAATAATAAATAAAAGGGTTTATAAAATAAATCTAGTTTGATATTAAAATAACTAGAGTTTGAGAAATAGGTACAAAAAGTTGAAGGTTTAAATCTTGCTAAAAATAAATTATGGTTTATTTGAAAAAGGGTCCAAGGTAGTATTAGGTAAAATAATGATTTATTAATAATTTAGTTGTTAGAAAATAATTGATAGCTAAAATTTGTTGAAAATAAATTTAATGAGTCTTGCTTGAAAAATAATAAGCAAATCCTTAATGGGTTTTGATTAAAAGATAATAATTAAAATTTTAGTAATAAATATTTTATTAATTATAATTATTTCCATAAAATGCTTTAATTGATTTTATTTTTTTTTCTAGCAAAACTATTATTTATTTGACTAAAATATCACTATTTTATATAAAAGACCAAATCCACATTTTCCCATGGTTTTCAAAATTTTACTAGAAAAATCATATTATTAAATATTTTATTAATGAAATAAAATTTAGCTTAGGGACAACTAGATCATGATCATATTCCTATAGCTAACCATAATCATGAACATATACAACCCTTCAATTCATCAAATCATCCAAATCATCCATACAAGCATAGATATCAATTTATCAAAACATGATCTAACCCCTACTAGCATAAATAAGATCATGGCTTCAATAATCCAACATGAATATAAATCCTATTCACCAAAGGTGACATAATCTCTAGCATACTTCATCACAAATACTACCTATGACATGGAGACATGCATTTAATCTCAAATCATCATATAATCGATCAAGATAATCCATCCATGCATAAATCCCATCTCCTTCATATTCATACATACATTCATGCTTCAATCTCAACAATATATATATACTTAAATCCTATCGCCATCCACCTACTATCATCACCATCCTACAGACATGAATCTAGAGTTTAAAAAGAAAGGTTGAAGGGACTTACTTGGTTGATGAATTCTTTGAAGGAGTTTAGAGTAGATCTCAACTCCTAGATGTCTAACTTTGTCCATGGGAGATGGCGAAAGCATGTTCATGGGAGAAAAAGTCATTCGGCCAAGAGAGGGGAATTTTCGGCCATGAGAGAGAGAGAGAGAGAGAGAGAGAGAGAGAGAGAGAGAGAGAGAAAGAGAAAAAGAAATCATTAGTATGTTTATTCGCATAGGTTCTCATTAGAGATCAAGATTGGAGAAGATGAAGTTGTTAGAATAAATTTACCTTGAAGGTGTTCTTGACCTTAACAGAAATTTCTGGTTTTTGATCCAAAAGTGCTAGTTGGATTTTGGATTTTGATGTTAAAAATGGTACGGATGGACTCACAGAAATGAATAGATGAAATCTGAAATTTTTAGAGGTAGTTTGAAGTGATTTGGAGAGGTATTAGGTGAGAGGAAGTAGTAGGTGTTCTTGGTGTAGTGTGTGTTCTTGAAGGTTGAAGAAAATCGAGAGATGGTAATGTGCAGCTACTGAATTTTTGTGAGAGATAGGGGTGGACGAATTTCTGTAGGGTTTAAGAGGTTGATTCTCTGATTTGGAAGGGAAAATGAAAGGTTAGTTGTTACAATCTTTGAAGAATATTTTTAGGAAGTGAATTTGGAAACTAAATATTCCAAGAATATCTTGATTGTTGGACAGCTTTTGGAAATCTGCCATGGTCGACTGTTTGAGCAGAATTTCTGTGGAATTAAAGCTGACTTATGGAGGCTTATGGTGGCCGAAAGTAGGGTGTACAATGATGAAGAGAAAGTATGGTTCATTGAGCAAAATATTATGAAAGGTTACTAAATAAGATGGCTGAAATTTTGGAAACCAATCAAGCTAAATTGCAGGGATTTGTTTGAGAGATTTTTGGACAGCCATTAATGGAATTTCGCGCAGAAGTTCAAGGGGATCAATGGAGCTTTGTTGATGGAGGTTTAAGGAAGGTTTTGACAGATTAAGGTTGGTGTTTTGGCTGGAAGAGAAAGAGGAAACAAGCTGGACAAATTTCTGCCCAGAATTTTCGCTGCACAGTGATTTTTCTGGCAGATTTTCGTCTGCTGTTCAAAGCCATTTTGCAGCGAGTTTTGAAGGGGATTTCAGGGGTATTCAAGGCTGGTTTCTAGACTTCTTTATGGAGGAAAAACATGGCTAAGGTGCTGCACAAAATCTGGGAGAAAACAGCTTGGTTTGGAGCTCTCAAAGCTGATTTTCGTACAGGAATTTTTCCTGTTTTGCTCCAACTTGTGCAGTCCGAAATTGGACAAAAACTTTCAGGTTTCAAACTGATCCTAAAGACCATTTTTCTGGTAGCATTTGGGAGGGAATGTTAGCTAAAAATTTCGACCCTTTGAAGGTACAACAAGCTGGAAAATTCCAGCTCATTCTATGAAGAAAGATTAACTAAGCTAGAGGAAAATTTCAGCAAGCTTACTAGGGGGATTTTTCCTCTTGAAATTCCTCACAACTCTTCCATATTTTTCAGACCATAAGGAGTCTTTTACCAAGACATTTCGATCCTAAAAGACCTCAGTACTTTACTGAATTTTTTGGAAAGAAAAAGGCTAGAACATCTTGATCAAACCAATGAGTTGAAACTAAGGAAAACTAAAGATCAAGGAAGAATGATTTTCCCTATAAGAATTTCGAGAAGAGTAAAAGGAGTGGAATGAGGTTACTTCCATCATGTCTCTCCTAGAACCTCATCACCACATTAATCTAGGCCCTTAAGGTCGACACCATACTTTCCCAAGCAAAATAAAATTTACTCAAGCTAAAGCTTCTATAATGGACTTTGAACCCAAGACCTCAAGAATTAATTCCAAAGCTCTAACCACTACACTACAACAACTCTTGTTGCTATTTCTACTAAAAAAATTATTTCCTATTCAATCCACAAGCTATCTTCTTATTTTCACCTCGGCCAAAAATTACCATTTTGCCCATCTCACACATCACTCACCAACAAGACTTCAAGATAATAAAAGTCAAATTCAAAGCACTTAGAAATCATATGAAAGCATATTTAATCATGAAATAAAGCATGATATGCATCCCAACCCCCTTACTCTAAGGTTGGTCTTGACTGGGGTTTCACAGTTTATGGTATGGATAGATTCTTTGTTAAACCTCACGGGTGGAGGTATAGAAATTTGTAATTTACTATTTTCTTAGTAAATCGTGTAAGCCCAATGTTTATTGGTATAGGCGGTTGTTGATTTTGGTTGATTTCATTGTATTAAGATTGAAATCAGAGAGCTAATGGCACTAGAAGCTCTGTAGAAAAATAGGGGAAATTTGCAGAGAAAATCGCTGAAAAAAAAAACCGTAGAAGAGATTCGGTAGAGCCAAACCGGCGTCAGCTTGGGGTGTTGGAACCGGCGCCGGCTTGGGTCTAGAAGGTTGGTCTATACGCTGGTTTCTCGTAGGTCCTGGTTCTATGCGACGGATGCAGTGGATCACAGTGCATATGAGTGCATGTTCCAGTGTGGCGGGTGTAGTGGACCAAGGAGAAATTTTTAATTTTTTCCTTGTAATTTTCCTTGTGTTTTCTTTTGGCTTTGGGGTCCATACCAAGCGAAGTTAATATTTTGCAATAGTTAATATTCAAGGAATATTTTTGCATGAAAAATATTAGTAAGAGATTTTAGGATTAAACAAGACCATTAATTAATTAATAAATGTGTTTAATTCTATTATTTGGGAACTTAGGTTTAAAAATAGAAGAGCATGAAAACATTTACTGTTTTCTAGCATGCTATTTATTTTTGGTACCTATGTGCACGTTTTCTCAAAGACCAAAGTCTTTGGGAATGTTTTTAACAAAGAAAATATTTTGCTACAAATTAAATGGTTATTTCAGCTTGAACAAAAATTAATCCTTAGATATTTTCTCAAAGGATTTAATCCTTGACATAGAAAATATATTGGATTTAGATATTTTTGTAAGGTTAAAATAGAAAGCCATTTTGTTTTAGTTTGGCACAAGAAAAATTGTTCTGTCAAATAAACTTGAGACCAAAGTCTCTAGAAGGTTTTAATTGGAAAATTTTTAAAATAATTAAGTTTTTAACTTAAACAAAATTAGTCCATGGGAAAAACTCTCAAAGGATATAAGCCATGACATAGAGATTTTTATGGACTTAGATATTTTATTTTTGAGTTAAGGGAAAACTTAATAGAAATTTTCAAAAAGATATTTTTCAGAAAATCCTTGTTTTAAAAGACTAAGTGGGAGAGGGGTTCCAACGGCCCCACAACTTCCATCACGATCCTCATTAGAGATTGTGGGTCCCCTCGCATCACCCTGGGAATGAACCCGTATAGGATAAGGATACCACAAGAATTTAGATCTAATAGAGGGATGTAATTAATAACTTGGGGCACGTACTATGATCGGCCAGCCCCTCGTTGGAGGTCATAGTGCGAGGTATGTCCATAGGAAATGAGAGAAAATGGCCATCCCTTCGATGGAGTTATCTTCTAGATCATTACCTAGAAGTGAAATTAATTTGTGGTGGTTAACACACTTAGCTTAGGAAACTGTTAATCTTTCCAAGAAGCTATGTCAGTTTTTTAAGAGCCAAATTGATTATTATCAGTTTTGATAATAAGGATATAGTGCACATATTTATTTTGTTTTCACAAACTGAGTCTTTTTTCTTTTATTTTTCGATTTTTCAGAAATGGTGGGAGGTTCTTTTAGTCCATTGACCGTTATTCTCTGAGAGAATAAGCTAACGAGACCAAATAATGTGGACTGGAAAAAGAATCTGGACATAATACTCACAACGGAAGAGTATAAGTATGTCCTTTACGAAACCTGCCCTGTTATCGGGGTGCGTTCACCACCGAGAAACGTGAGGCTGAGAAGGCATGAAAGAAGGCCGATGAGATGACTTGTTGTTACATGTTGGCCTCCATGTCTAATGTGCTCCAATCTAAACATGAGCACATGACTACTGCGTATAACATAACCCAATCATTAGCCACGATGTTCACGGATTAGAGCCGGCCTGCAAGATAGGAGGCTCTTCGAACCATCATTAATACTAAGATGGTTGAGGGAGTATCAGTCAGAGAGCATATGCTTAAGATGATTGCTGCTTTCGAGGAGGCAGAAATCTTAGGGGCTATTATTGACCCCGAGAGCCAGGTGGACATGGTTCTCGAATCTCTACTGGGTTTCTTTACTCAGTTCAAATTGAATTATAACATGAACAAGTTGAACATGGGTTTGATTGAGTTGATGAAGGAGCTCCAGATGGTGGAGAAGGTTATGAAGCCACAATCTAAGGCTACGATTACTAAGGCTTCACCTTCTAGAACTGGGCCTAAGCCCAGGAGGTTCAAGAAGAAGAAGGGGAATGCAGCGGTCCAGCCCAAGACCCAACCCAAAGATAAATCCAAGGGCAAGTGTTTCAAGTGTGGACTGAAGGGACACTAGAAAAAGGAGTGTCCAGATTTTCAAGCTAAGAAAAACCCCACAGGTAATGTTTTCTATCTAGAGTCTATATCAATGGTTGGATCAACTTCCATTTGGATTGTTGATTCAGGAGCTACTGATCACATTTGTAACTCCTTGTAGAGGTTTAGAAAGATTAGAAGACTCCAGAAGGGCGAACATGAACTACGTGTGGGAAATAGAGCACAAGTTTGGGCCCTTGTAGTGGGAGAGCTAGATCTTGTATTTGATTGTAATAGAATAGTGGTTTTGAAAGATATTTTATATGTACCTAGATTTAGACAGAATTTGATTTCTGTTGTGAAACTAATAAATCAAGGATATTCTATATCTTTCCATTATGGTATTTCTATCAGTAGAGGTGGAGAAATTTTATGTACTGAGTACATGTATGGGAATCTATTTTTCTTAAACTATATTAACAATCAATTAAATAACATTCAATCTGAACCTTTAACAAAGAAGAGAAAGACCAATGTGAATGACTCTTATCTTTGGCATCTAAGGTTGGGTCATGTCAACTTAACCAAGATTCAGAGCTTGATCCACGATGGCTCATTGGGCTCATTGTGATTGGAAAATTGGCCTTAGTGTGAGTCTTGCCAGATAGGAAAGATGACCAAAAGGTCATTTACCCCTAAGGCGGATAGAGCCAAGGAGGTATTGAGTCTTGTTCATACTTATATATGTGGTCCCTTGTCTATACCAACTGAGGAGGTTTTGATTACTTCATCACTTTCACGGATGATTGTACAAGGTTTGGTTACGTTTATGTGATGAGACGCAAGTCTGACTCTTTTGACAAGTTCGAAGAGTTTAAGGCTGAAGTGGAGTGTCGGACATGTAAATTGATCAAGACCTTACGATCGAATCGTGGTGGAGAGTACCTCCTTGGTAAATTCAAGGACTACATGGTACATCATGGGATAGTATCCCAACTTTTTGTGCTGGGGACACCCCAGAAAAACGGAGTAGCTGAGAGAAGGAACAAGACATTGATGAAATTGGTCCAAAGCATGATGTCTCATGCTACTCTTCCAGTGTCTTTGTGGGAATATGTCCTGGAAACAGCAGCATATATTCTGAACTTGGTGCCTTCCAAGTTAGTACCTAGGACTCCCTATGAGATGTGGACTGGGCGTAAGCCAAGTCTGAATCATCTCAGCATATGGGGTCGTCCAGCTTATGTACTGGTCAAGGGAGACAAGTTGGAACCAAGATCAGAATTATGCTATCTTGTTGGGTATCCAAAAGGGACAAAGGGTGATTACTTTTATCATTCTAAGGAGTAGAAGATACTGGTTAGTACCAATGCAAATCTGTGGCATGAAGCAATGAAAGCCGAGATTGAGTTTATGTATTTCAATCAGGTTTGGGATCTTATAACTTCACCTGAAGGGATAAAACCCATAGGGTGTAAGTGGGTATACAAGAGAAAGAGAGGAGTAGATGGAAAGGTGGAAACCTTCAAAGCTAGGCTTATGGCGAAAGAGTATACTCAGAAAGAGGGAATCGACTATGAGAAAACCTTTTCCCTAGCAACTATTCTTAAGTCCATTCATATCCTCCTTGCCATCGCATGCCATTATGACTACGAGATATGTCAAATGGATATCAAGACGGTATTTTTAAATGGCCGTCTTCACTAAGATGGCTATTTAGAAATACTGTTTTGACGTCCATTTGCCATATCTTGTAGTCATAATTGTTGGGATGTAAGCCCTCTTAGACTGGGTTTCTGAAGTAAAAATCGAATGTTTTAATAAAAGAATTTATTTTTAGAAATTGTTTGTGAATTTACAATTTTATTTGTGTATAATTACGTTTGAAAAAGACCTATTGTGTTTAGGTAAGTGGTTCATGTGAATGCAGTTCTTTCACAGAAAGGTATGGATCACGGGTTACTTAGCACATACACATTCGTTCTTAACCGATTGTTGAGAATGAGAATCTTATCATGTCTAGGTTATTATGTTGTGAATTCTAAATGGGGAATATTTTACCTTTAGCCAGTGAGTAGTCCACTAACTTTATGATATAAGCGTATTTTGAATACGTATAACAGGACCTATAGTAGTGGTTTCTAAAAGTACTATATGGTAGAAACCTAAACTACTACCGCTACAGCGTGGACTAGCACTATACGACTTGAGTATGAGTTGGTGGTCTGACGAAGCTGGAAGCATATGCTTTGATATGCTATAGTTAAGGTTCTATTGTAGGGCCAATATACTTGCATGCTGGGTATGTGTGACTAGTTAGTTAAGATAAACTTGTACAAGATAATTTCTATACTATATCGCCCCTCGTGGTTGTCTGAATGATCTAAATATCCAGGGCCTTGGGAAATATGATTTAGATGTTTGCTTTAGGGTAGCTCCCTTGGAAAGCGGAAACAATCCAGGAAATCGTGGATCATTGGACTAGAGGCCTAAGGATGGTAGATGTCATTTAGAGAGGTGTTAGTACACTTCTTCCTCTCTAAATGTACATTGATGTATAGATGGGTATTTTAGTCATTACACCTATAGGTCAGAGACTTTGCTAACGCAGCACTATCTTTAGGGTCAATATTTTCTTATGGTGATATTATGAAATATTTAAAATGCAAAATACAGCTATTTATATAGCAAGAGTATTTTGGTCATTTTAGTAGCTAGGGCAGTGTGTCTTTTGGTCCCTAGTATAGACCGTAAGTCCTAATTAAATACGGGCTAAGGAATTAAATTAAATTAAATGGAATTTATTTTATTTAAGTAGCCTGATTTAATTATTGGGCTAGAATAAAATAAAGGTCCATGGAGAGAGAATTAATTAAATTAGTTTAGTGGGTTAATTAATTATTTAGGACTTTAGCCCAGTTTGAATAATTAAAGATTAATCTGGGACTAAACTAATATAGGCTTATTAATTGGATTAGTTTATTTGGGCTAAAATATTAATTATTAATTGGGCTATTAGGATGGTTCTAATTAGAATAATTAATTAAACCCAAAAGGTTAAACTAAAAATCCAATTGCCCAGTTCAATTTAACCTAGGTTTTTATTTAGGTTAAGCATGAGGATTGGAAATAACGTCGCTGTGACAAAACACACAATCTCTGAGATGGCTTCTTCTCTGTGGAAAAGGCCAGGCGTCTCTCTCTCTCTCTAGAAAATTCCCTAGCCTGTTAGTTGTTCACGAAACGGTAGTTAGGCAGGCCATATACTGGAAGATTTAGAGTTCGACGTTCACATACATGCAAAGATGGAGTAGGAGGCTTGTAGGAATCGCACCGGAGGCTTCCACCAGCACACCTACCCCAGTTGTGCATGTTCCAGTCCAGCCACCTTTGAGAATCAGAAGGAGAGGTAAAATTTTTAAAACCTCAGGAATGGGATAGGTGCAACCGGCTCTGGCTAGGGCTGCCGGAGCTGGCGCCGGCCCTGCCTTGGAATCCTTGTTCTTATTTTTTCAATTTTTTTATGTTTGCTTCTGCTACGTGCCCTTTGCTTTCCCATTTTCCATGCCTTCAATAATGACATGTGTTGGCAAGGAGGATACGAATGAATTTAAGCATGGCTACCGGGGAAAATGTTTCTTTCTAATCGCTACCTTCTTTCTGAGTATACCCTTTCGTCACAAGCCTAACTTTGAAGGTTTTCACTTTTCTATCCGCTCCCCTCTTCCTCTTATATATCCACTTATACCCAATGGGTTTTATCCCTTCAGGTGAAACTACAAGATCCTAAATTTAATTGAAGTACATAGACTCAATCTTGACTTTCATTGCTTCATATCATAGATTTGTATCGGCATCTGTAATAACCTCCTCATATCTAGTAGGATCTTATTCCTGATGGTCGAACACTAGGTCAAAAGCCTCTCCAGTCCATCTTTTTAGAACCTTAGATACCCTCCTACTACGACAAGACTCCGTTTGTATGGGTTCCTGAGGTTGTGTCTCTTCTTGTTCTAGAATCGGGTAAGAAGAAGTTGATTCAGAAGATAACTTCTCCTCAAGTTCCAATCTTTTCAAACCTTTAGTGAATTTGCTTTAATCATCCTCCAAGTATCTTACATTAGTACTCATAAGTACTTTTTGTTCCTTGGGATGATAAAAGTAACCAGCCTTTGTACCTTTTGGATACCCAACAAAATAACATAATTTTGATCTTGGTTTTAACATGTCTTTCTTGATCAGTACATAAGATGGACTATCTTATATTTGGAGATGATTTAGACTTAGCTTACACCCAGTCCATATCTTATAGGGTGTTCTAAGTATTGACTTGGAAGACACGAAGTTCAGAATATATACCGTTGTTTCTAGGGTATATTCCTAAAAAACCACTAGAAGAATCGTATAAGACATTATGTTTCAGACCATTTCCATCAATATCCTGTTCTTTCTCTCAGCTACTCCATTTTGCTGGGGTGTTCCCAGTATAGAGAGTTGGGATACTATCCCATGATGTACTATATTGTCCTTGAATTCACCAAAGAGGTACCCTCCACCATGATTTGATTGTAAGGTCTTGATTAGTTTACCTGTCCGACGCTCCACTTCAGCCTTAAATTCTTTAAACTTAACAAAAGAGTCAGACTTGAGTCTCATTAGGTAAACATAACCATACCTAGTATAATCATCTGTGAAGGTGATGAAGTATTCAAATCCTCCTCTTGCTGGTGTAGATAAAGAACTATACACATCAGTATGAAGAAGACTCAATATCTCCTTAGCTCTATTTGCCTTTTGTCCCCACAAGACAGAATTCACACTGAGGCTAACTTTCCAATCTCAATGAGCCCAAAGACCCATAATGAATTAACCTCTGAATCCTGGTTAAGTTAATATAACCTAACCTTAGATGCCAAAGATATAGTCATTCATATTGAATTTTATTTTCCTATTTAAAGGTTCAAATTAAGAATTATTTAATTGATTATTAATAGGATTAATGAAGAATAGGTTTTCATACATGTGCCCAGTACATAAAACTTCTCCATTTCTACTGATAGTTATACTAGACTGGAAAGAAACAGAATATCCTTGATTCATTAATTTTGCAATTGAAACCAAATTCTACCTAAAACCAGGAACAAATAAAATATCCTTCAATACTACTATTCTATTACAATCAAAATCTAGTTCCAGTTCTCCCACTGCAAGGGCCCATACTTGTGCTCTATTTTCCACGCGTAGTCCATGTTCGCCATTCTGGAGTTTTTTTTTTTTAATCCTTTTAAACCCCTGTAAGGAGTTACAGATATGATCAATGGCTCCTGAATTAACAATCCAAGTGGAAGTTGATCCAACCATTAATATGGACTCTAAGTAAAAAATATTACCTGTAGGGTTTTTTTTTTTGTTTGAAGATCTGAACACTCTTTTTTCCAGTATCCATTCTTTCCACGCTTGAAGCATTTTTCCTTGGGTTTGTCTTTGGGTTGGGGCACTATGTTACCCTTCTTTTTCTTGAACTTTCTGGGTTTGGGCCCATTTCTTGAAGAAGAAGCCATCATAGCCTGAGCTTGTGGCTTCATGACCTTCTTTACTACTTGGAGCTCTTTCATTAACTCAGTTAAACTCATGTTTAACTTGTTCATGTTGTAGTTCAACTTGAACTAAGTAACAGAGCTTGGTAGAGATTCAAAAATTATGTGCACTTGGCTCTCGAGGTCAATGACAATCCCCAAAACTTTCTGCTTCGTCGAAAGCAGCAATTATTTTGAGCATATGCTCCTTGACTAATACTCCCCAGCCATCTTGGTATTGATGATCGTTTGAAGAGCCTCTTGCCTCGCTGGTTGGCTCTTGTTTGCAAATATTGTAGCTAAAGATGTGCTTATATCATTTGCAGTTGCCATGTGCTCAATGTTTGGATTGAAGAACATTAGAAATGGAGGCTAATATATAGCAGCTTGCCATTTTGTCAGCCTTCTTCTATGTCTTCTTAGCCTCTCGGTCCTCATTGGTGGAACCCTCCTCGATAACATGGTTGGTTTTATAGAGGACATACTTATACTCCTCAGCTATGAATATTATGTCTAAGTTCCTTTTTTAGTTCACATACTTAGGACCTGTTAACTCATTCTCTCAGAGAATAACGGCTAAGGGATTGAAAGAACCTCCACCAACTATTTCTAAAAATTGAAAATAAAAGAAATTCTCAATTTTGTGAAAAATAAAATAATTTTATGCACTTTATCCTTATATTAAATTGATAATAGTTAACTCTATCTATTATCTTTAACATGATTAATTTGGCACTTAGGAAAACTGATATAGCTTCTTGAAAAAATTAACAGTTTCTTAAACTAAGTGTGTTAACCACCATAAATTATTTTTCCTTCTAGGTAATGATCTAGAAGATAACTCCATCGAGGGGATGGCCATTTTTTCTCATTTCCTATAGACATACTTCACACTATAACTTCCAATGTGGGCTGGCCGATTTTAGTACGTGTCTTGGGTTATTAATTACATTCTTCTATTAGTTCTAGATCCTTGTGGTATCTCCATCCTATACGGGTTCACTCCCAGGGTGGTGCGAAGAGACCTACGATCTCTAATGAGAATCATGATGGAAGCCGTAGGGCAGTTGGAACCCCTCTCCCACTTAGTGTTGAAAATAAGGATTTTTTTTCCGGGAAAATATCCTTTGAAAAATTTCATTAAGTTTTCTTTTAACTTAAAAAATAAAATATCTAAACCCATAAAAATTTTAATGTCAAGGTTTATATCCTTTGAGAAAATTTTCCACAGATTAATTTTTTAAAAGTTAAATCTTAATAATTTCAAAAAAATTTCCATTAAAACTTTCTAGAGACTTTGGTCTCAAGTTTTTATTTGACAAAAATAATTTTTCTCCATGAAAATAAATTTTAATGGTTTTTCATTTTAACTTACAAAAATTTCTAAATCCAAAATATTTTCTATGTCAAGGATAAAAAAACTTTAAGAAAATAACCAAAGATTAATTTTAGTTTAAGTTAAAATTAACCATTTAATTAAAGAAAAATATTTTTCCTTGTAAAAAAAAAAATCCTAAAGACTTTGGTCTTTCAACAAACGTGCAAATAGGTATTAAAATAAATAGCATGCTAGAAAACAGTAAACGCTTTCATACTTTTCTATTTTTTAAACCTAAGTGCCTAAAGAATAGAATTAAACAAATTAATTAAATTAATTAATGGTCTTGTTTAATCCTAAAATCCTTTACTATTATTTTTTCATGCAAAATATTCAATGAATATTAACTAATGCAAAAATAATAACTTCGCCTGGTATACGAACAAAAATTGAACGCAAAAATTACAAGAAAAAAAAACAAATACCGGATCGGATGTTCATAATTTGGAGTAAAAGGGTTCGAACCTTTGCATGCCGGTACCAAAAACCGATGCCTTACCACTTGGCTATACTCTATAGGCCTGTTTTGGACGGTAGGAACGGGGAGAGGGGGAAGGGAGAAGCAGGGCTCGAAGAACGAGTCGTGCAAGGATGCGGGGATATAGCAAGTAAGCAGCAAGGTTCTCCCTTTAGGACCGACTACAACAAGCTCGCAATAGCAGGGATTTGACTTCCCTTGGGGGTAGGGTACTACAAAAGGAAGTTGATCATGAATTACCAATAAGCCTAAAAGTGATTCTTCCTGGGTCGATGCTCAAGCGGTTAATAGGGACGGACTGTAAATTCGTTGGCAATATGTCTATGCTGGTTCAAATCCAGCTCGGCCCAATAATTCACCAATCTACCACGTATAATTTTTCTTGGTCTTGTGCGACCCACCACACCGGATCATGGCCCATAGACTATGACTCGTGTGCCTACACCCACCCCATGAAATCTGGTCATAATTGTGACAAGATCCAGGGGAAGATGTAAAGCATCCTTCCTAAGATGCATTTAAATTCACCGAGCCACGGGTCGGCTCGGTGCTTTGCTTCGGTACGGTTGAGCCATCCCACAACTCCAGGTGCATGGAGCCTCGGCTTCAGCTTCGCGGCTCAGCTCATCTAAGCGGCTCGCTGCACAGTTCTTCTTCCTCATTATTTTTCTGCGATTTTTCTCCAGAGTTCTTCTGCAACTCTTCTTTGTGACATCAACAGGTGGCATTTTTTGATTCAAATTTAAATCAAAACAAAAACAACATCTGCCTATACCATTGAAACTCAGGTTTAGACAATTGCTATGCAAAGAATTAAAATTATAGAGAGTTCCTAAACCTCAACGGTAAAGCTCACAGGGCACTATCCTATACCATAAAAAGTGAAGGATCTCAAGAACAAATTGTTGGGTATCTCACGTATATCATATATGGTGCAGCGGAAAAGTAAAACGAGATACCATCCCAAGATCCGCATATATGTGGAAAATAAGATATAAAAAGAATAAAGGTAACAGCTTTTTACCTTTCTTTGATCGTGTAGAAAATAAAATTTTCCTTCTTCAAGTCGAGGTGTGATCTAGCAATCCTCTTGATCAAACACCACGAGAGTTGAACATTCAACCACTATAATCACAGTGTGTGATTATCTCTAACAGTAATCCACACAGAGGATACATTCAAGCACAAAGTTTTCTGTGCTAGCAGAAAAAACTAAGTGGTGGCTAGGGCTTTATCAATATCAACAAGAGAGAGAAAGAGAAGAGAGAGCTTTCGTGGCTATTGTTTTTGTGTGAAAGCCCTACATTAGGGTTTCGTGCATATATGTATTATATGTCACGAAAATCTGGAATTCTAATCCTATTAGAATTCCCTAATTGTAATTGGAAGCATCAAGTTCTCACAATTACAACTTGGACCACAAATTATAACTAATTATAATTTGTCCACAACAACTTCTCTTTCTCTCATCAACCCCACTATGTTATCAAATAATATCTTGAGTATATAATCCTCTATTGTGTGTGACCTATTAGGTTTCCCAGTTAATTGGTAGCGAACATGAATTAATTCAAACGTCTTTGAGATTAATAATTCATAATTAATTAGAATTAATCCTATTAATTCTAATCAGGATTGGTTTATTAATTCATCAATTAATAAACCCATATTCTCAGATCATGAGCGGTATCTAGCAATACATTATGACCACCCAAGAGTCCAGGAAGTCAAGTGGCTTGACATGAACCCTTCAATAACAAACTTTAGTACAATTAACTCATTTCACCATACAATATTTCATTCAGTTTGGAGTACGGAATTAGTGCCAACTCCCTCTAGCAATAATGCTGGCCCGAATACAATAGTACTTGTACTAGGAACCCACTCCTCTAGATGTATATCAATTGGAACTATTTCCAATATAGAATTGCCTTGGCCAAGGACTTCTCGAGTAGTAATTCCTACAAGTGGCCGTGAGATATTCGTCCCTACTATTAGGAGTGGTGAATCCTTTATTGACCCTCTCAACTACTTTCATTTACCTCACAATATACCCAATATCCATCCCATAGGTGGCCCTCGATCGAGCTCCAGAGATTGGAATCAAAGTACAAAGCTCAACAAACAAAGTACCTTAGAGATCTCAAGTCTAAGGATATTGCACGTTTGTTATATTGAGATTATATCACTGGAACTACATAGTTATCCATGTGATTATCTGATAGCTAGGTAATCCAATGAACTTGTTCCATTAACAAGAATCTATGTGTTAACTTTGAGTATCTCAATACTCACAGATATGAGAACCACCTCCTGATCAAATCAGGAAGTCTAACACATGCTAGTCTTGATGCATTAATGATGTCCTGTCTCATTAATACTACGACTAGGGACTATTTAAGTACTAACACTATATAGTGTGGTAGGAATCTCATATCATGATCTCCTTAACACAGTGTTGTACTAGGGACTTTATCTAACAGTTATTTTACACAAAAGTAAACAAAAGAAACTGTGAGATAAATAATGCTTTTTATTAAAATAAAATGTGTCATATACAATGTACAAGTAATTGCATCTAGGGCACAACACTAACACAAATTTCAGACAATTATTTGGCCAATTTTATTAGACTAGAATACATGCTTCCTAAGCCAATCAAATTTCATGGCTTTGATACCACTTGAAGCTTGAAATATAAACAAAATGCATGCATCCAGATAAACCGAAACAAAAAATACGCACAGAGAAAAACACAGTAGAAGAAAATTTTTGTTTATTTATACCTTTGCACTTTGTTAATTTTTTTGGCTCTAAAGAAGTCAACTGAGCAATAGGGATGTCTCCTCTTCGCGTTGAAGCTTCTGGTTCAAACCCCGCCAATCGTCTACTTCGTCTTGTTCGCAGGAACGCCGAGGCTTCACAATTCACAGAATATTCCACCACCTAAACCTTGTTGGTGAAATAATATAGGCGAGGAAACAAGTCTCTATTCTCTTGAATCTTTGCTATTAATTAGCAAAATCAAGAAGAACACAAGAAGAAAAATGAGAGAGAAAAGAACAGAAGGCTTGTTTTTTTTTTTTTTTCCCGTTCACTGTGTTATCCCAATTGATACACACAGTTTTTTTTTTCTTTATCAAAAAAACACCAGGGTTTAGGTATTTCAAAATACCTGGAAGCTATCAACAGAAGATGTATAGCTAATCCTAAAGTCTCCTGTTCTGTGAATGACAAAAAACCCTTTGGTCCAGGCGAGTGGACCATTAATATTTTAATTATTTTTCCTAGACCCAATGGGCCCAAAAATAAAAAATATTAATTATTTATTTTATGGGCTTATAAAAATAATCCACTAAATAATTAATGAGCCTAAATAGACCAAAATAATTATTTAAGCCTTTATCTAGTTTAGGCCCAGGTTAATTTTTCTATTATTCAATCTAAGTTTAAGCCCTGAAAAATTAATTAACCAATTAAATCAGATAATAAACTTAATTTAGTTTCTCTCATTCTTTTATTTTATTCTAGTCCAATAATAAATTAGACTTTCTGAATAAAATAAAATCCCCTTTAACTGAGACCATTTTCCCAACCCAAAATTAATTAGGACTTACGGGCTATTCCGAGGACCAAAAAAATACATCGCATTGGATACTAAAATGACCAAAATACCCCTACTATATAAATAGGTATATTTTGTATTTGAAATATTTTCTAATATCACCATAAGGCAATATTGACCCTAAGGACAATGTTGCGCTAGTAATGTCTCCGATCTACAAGTGTAATGACTAAAATATCCCTCTACACATCACCATTCATTTAGAGAGAAAGAAATGTACTATCACCTCTCTAAAAGACATCTACCATCTTTAGGCTTCTAGTCTAATAATCCATGACTTTTTGAAATAATTTTACTTTTCAAGGGAGTTACCTTAAAGCAAATATTCAAGTCATGTTCCCTAAAGCCCTAGATATTTAGATCTTTCGAAAAACTACAAGGAGCGATATAATATAGAAGCTATCTTGTACAAGTCTATCTTAATTAACTAGTTATATATACCCAACATATAAGTATATTAGTTCTACAATAGAACCACAACTTTAGTACATCAAAGTATATACTTCCAACTTCGTCAGATCACCAACTCATGCTCAAGCTATAAAGTATAAGTCCACGTTGTAGCAGTAGTAGTCTAGGTTTCTACCATATAATATTTTTTAGAAACCACTACTACAGGTCTAGATCTACGTATTCGAAAGACGCTTGTGTTATGAAATCAGAAAACTGCTCATTGGCTAAAGGTAAGTCATTCCACATTTATAATTCATAACATAATAACCTTACGATGATGAGATTCACATTCTCACCATCCGATTAAGAACGATAGTTTATATGTTAAGTAATCTATGGTCCATATCTTACTGTGAAAGACCTCCATTCACATGAACCATTTACTTAAACACAATAGGTCATTTCCAGTGAAATTGTGCACAAAAGTAACGAAGAATTCACAAATAATTTTTTGAGAATAAAACTTTTATTAACACAAATCAAAATTACATCAGAAACTTAGTCTAAGGGGATATACATCCCAACACTTGAGATTTTACCAAATTCAAATTCTCAGTTCAAGTTAAATTATAACATTAATAAGTTGAATATGTCTTTGCCAAAATTGATAAAAGAACTCCAGTCTATTGAGATAATAATGAAACCTGAGTTAATGATTTTGGTTACTCGTTCAGGTATCTTCTAGAATTAGGCTTAAACTCAAGAAGTTCAAGAAGAAGAAGGTTCAGAATAATGCAGGAGCCTAGCCTAATAGATCCAAACCTGATCTGTCCAAGCTTAACGCTAAGCCCAAGGGCAAGTGTTTCAAGTAAGGCAAGAAGGGACACTTCAAAAAGGATTGTCTGGACTTTTTGGCAAGATCTCTTCAGGTATTACTCTATACTTAGTGTCTATATTAATGGTTGGGTTATCATCCACTTAGATTATTGATTCTGGAGCCACTGACCATATCTGTAACTTCTTACAGTGGTTCAACAAGATAAGACGACTCAATAGAGGAGAGCATGGACTAAGAGTGGGCCAAAGCAATGCGAGACTTGGAGCTATTATTTGATTGTAGTAGAATTTTATTTTTAAAAAATATTTTATATATTTCTAGTTTTAAACAAAATTTGATTTTAGTTTCAAGATTAATTATTCAAGGATATTCTGTTTCTTTCTATTCTAGTATTTCAATTAGTAGAAATGGAAATATTATTTCTTTTGAAAACATGTATTAAAAACTTTCATATATTAATCCTATTAATCATCAAATAAATAATACTCAGACGGAACGTAATAATAAGAAGAGAAAGACCATATCAAATAACTCTTATTTATGGTACTTGAGATTAGGATATATAAATCCTAATCAAATTCAATGATTAATCTAAAATGGGCCTTTAGATTTGAAATTGGAGGAATGGCCTCAGTGTGAATCGTATTTTATAGGTAAAATAACCAAAAGGTCATTTACTCAAAAGGCGAAAAGGGCTAAGAAAATATTAGTGTTAGTTCATACTGATATTTGTGGTCATATGTCTTCACATATTAGAAGAGGTTATGAATACTTCATCACATTCATAGATGATCACACGCGTTTTGGTTATGTTTACTTGATGAGGTGCAAGTCTGACTCTTTTGGTAAATTCAAGGAGTTTAAAGTTGAGGTAGAGCGTTATACAGGTAAACTAATAAAAAAGCTAAGACTAGATCATGGTGGTGTTGGAATATATGCCCTCTAGACTAGTTTATCTGATGTAATTTGATAGGGGCTAAATTAGTCATATTTTTCCTAGTTATTCGAGGCTCTTTTGTGATACATTTTGTTCAATAATATATTCCTTCATATTTGAGATTTTACCATTGGAAAGGTATTTTGTTCATTATTTCAGATTTTTGGAGTAAAATAAAGAAAAAACGTCGCAAAACAGATTAGAGGCGGCGCTGGCTGGGATAGAGGAATCGGCGCCGGCCATGCACTGTTTGCATGAACTTCGAGGCGACGAAAAATTGGTGAAACAGGACAGAACAGAGTGGAACTGGTGTCGGTTCCAATAGCCAAGGCGGAGCCGGCTCCAATAGCTAAGGCGGCGCCGACTGCATTCTGGAGTACATTGTGCGGAATTCAGGAAAAAATCGGCGAACTAATGGAGAACTAGAACACAACCGGTGCCGGTTCTGAGAGCCTAGGTGGCACTGGCTATGCCTTGAAGTCAAGGTGGTGCTTGATTTTTTCTATGCAGTTTTTGGTAGTCTGTGGAGTTTTAGTATCTTCCAACTTCTATTCGGCTAAGAATATTGTACCTACGAGTTTAGGCACTTCCTAAGCCTATAAATAGATGGAAAACACAAGGGAAAATGGGAGGATTCATTGATCATCATAGAAAATTACTTAAATTAAAGGAGGTATTCTTAAATTCAAGGAGGGTTGTGCAAGAAGATCTTCAAATGAAGAAGAAGGATGCTTGTCTATGAGTACTTTCTTTTACTTTGTTTTCTTTTTCTTGAACAATGATATGTTAATTGTTTTATTGTAATTTGACATTGTTTTAGATATTCATGGTTTTTAGAGTTATTTGATCTTTTGATTAATTGGTTGTTTTTCTTGGTATTTAATTACTTAGGCGTATTACGAGATTGATTAATTATTTCTTTCTATTGACTTGCTTGGAAAAGAGGTTGATGGAGGTTTCAATTTGATTAATTTCATATTTGTTGTCTCTAAACTTGCTTAAAAAAAGGGTTAATTGCTAAGAATAAGGTAGTTAAAGGTTAATTGATGTCTGTCAGGAATGGATTCATTGGTTAATTTCGTGTTTTAAGTTTGCCAGGAATGGAAATTTAATCAAAGAATTGTGTTTAATGTATCTTTTGGGTGAGACTGGTTGAGATAGGAATGTGATGCTAAGTTATCTAGAAGACAGGGATTCATGGATTAGAAAAGAAGTGAGTCTACTTTAATGCTTCATGATGCCAAGAGAATGATTAGTTATGATAACGATTAAATTCTTTAAGATTATGTTTGTCTAAACAATGGGTTGAGTTACATACTTCTCCATCCTTGACATGTATATATTTTATTTTTCTTTATTTTTTTTCCTTTTTATTTCATTTTCACTTTATCGAGTCGGTTAAACAATGAAAGAAAGGTGACTAATGTATACTTGTTCCTTAAGGATCGACACTTGTTTGAACCCTATACTATGTTAATAATGAGTATGCTTGCCCATATGTGTAATTTGGGGTTAAAGTTTTAATGTAAACTTGGTTGGGAATATGCTTATTTTTATATGATTTTTATACCCAAATCCAAACACATCATAATTATCGAATTTATTAATAAAAGAACTTATTCTCAAAATTTTGTTTGTGAATTTACATATTATTTGTGCAAGATTTTCATTTGGAAAGGACTCATTGTGTTTAAGTAAGTGATCCATGTGAATGGTGGTCTTTCACAATAAAGTATGGATCACGGGTTACTTAACACATAAATGTTTGTTCTTAACTGATTGATGAGAATGTGAATCTCATCATGTTTAGGTTATTATGTTATGAATTCTAAATGGAGAATAGCTTACCTTTAGCCAGTGAGTAACCCACTTACTTCATAGTATGAGCGTATTTTGAATACGTAGAATAGGACCTGTGATAGTGGTTTCTAAAGGTATTATTTAAAAGAAACCCCGACTATTACTGCTACAATGTGGACTAATACTCTACCGCTTGAGTATGAGTTGGTGGTTTGACGAAACTAGAAGCATATACTTTGATATACTGTAGTTGAGGTTCTTTTGTAGAGTTGATATACTTATATGTTGGGTATATGTGACTAGCTAGTTACGACAGACTTGTACAAGATAGCTTCGGCGCTATATCGCCCATTGTGACTGTTCAAATGATCTAATTATCTAGGATCCTGGGGAATATGACTTGAATGTTTACTTTAGGGAAGCTCTCTTGGAAAGTGAAAATATTCCGGGAGTTTTGGATCATTGGACTAGAGGTCTAAGGATGGTAGATGTTTATTAGAGAGGTGTTAGTACACTATTTCTCTCTAAATGCATGGCGATGCGTAGAGGGGTATTTTAGTCATTATACCTGTAGGTCGAAGACTTTGCTAACGTAACATTATCCATGGAGTAAATATTTTCTTATGGTGATATTAGGAAATATTTAAAATGTAATATATAGCTATTTATATAGTAGGGGTATTTTGGTCATTTTAGTAGCCAAGGTAATATGTCTTTTGGTCCCCGAAATAGCCCTTATGTCATGAAAGATTTGGGTTAAGGAATTGGTCTTGATAATTATGGATTTTATTTTATTTTATTTGTCTAATTTATTATTGGACTAGAATAAAATAAAAGGCTCGAGAGAGAGTATTTATTTTATCTAGTTTAATTGGTTAATTAAGGCTCAGATTAAATAATTAGAAAATTAATCTAGATATAAACTAGGAAAAATGTATGAAATTTTATATTGGTGATTTGGGCTTGTGATAGGGGCTAAATTAGTCATATTTTTTCTAGTTATTTGAGGTTCTTTTGTGATATATTTTGTTCAATAACTAGTCATATTCCTTCATATTTGAGATTTTACCCTTGGAAAGGTATTTTGTTAATTATTGTAGATTTTTGGGGTAAAACGAAACAAAAACATCGCAAAACAGAGGAGAGGCGATACTGGCTAGGGCCCTAGAACTAGCACCGGCCATGCACTGTTGATACGAACCTCAAAGTGACAGAAAAATTGGTGAAACAGAGCAAAACAGAGTGGAACCGGTGCCGGCTCCAAGAGTCAAGGCGGTGCTGGCTGCATTCTGGTCTTCATTATGTGAAATTCGAAGAAAAATCGTGAACAAGTAGAGAAGCAGAACACAACCAGCGCTGGCTCTGAGAGCTAAGGTGGCGCCAGTTGTGCCCTGAAGCTAAGGCGGTGCTTGATTTTTTCTACGCAATTTTTGGTAATCTGTGGAGTTTTAGTATCTTCCAACTTCTACTCGGCTAAGAACACTGTACCTATGAGTTTAGGCATTTCCTAAGCTTATAAATAGATGAAAAGCATAAGGAAAAATGGGAGAATTCATTGATCATCATAGAAAATCACTCAAATCAAAGGAGGAATTCTTCAATTCAAGAAGGATTGTACAAGAAGGTCTTCGAAAGAAGAAGAAGGAGGCTTATCTATGAGTGTTTTCTTTTTATTTTGTTTTCTTTTTATTGAACAATGATATGTTAATTGTTTTATTGTAATTTGACATTGTTTTAGATATTCATGATTTTTAGAGGTATTTGATCTTTTGATTAATTGATTGTTACTTTTGGTATTTAATTACTTGGGTTGATTGCGTGATTAATTGATTGTTTTCCATTAACTTGCTTAAGAATAGGGTTGATGATGTCAATTTATTGATTTCATATTTGTTGTCTTTTAACTTACTTGAGAATGAAGTTAATTGCTAAGGACAGAGTAATTAAAGATTAATTGATATCTGCCAGAGTATAGATTCATTGGTTAATTTCATGTTTCAAGTTTGCCTGAGAATGGAACTTGAATTAAGGATTGTGGTTAATGCATCTTTTGGGTAAGACTGGTTGAGACAGAGTATGTGATGCCAAGTTACCTAGAAGATAGGGGTTCATGGATTGGGAAAGAAGTGAGTCTACTTTAATCATTCATGATGCCAAAAGAATGATTAGTTATGATAATGATTAGGTTATTTAAGATCATGGTTGTCTAAACAATGGTTTGAATTGTATAATTCTACATTCTTGACATGTATATATTTTTATTTTTATTTTCCTTTTTATTTATTTATTTTTTACTTTAACGAGTCTGTTAAATAATGAGAGAAAGGTGATTAATGTCTACTTATACCTTGAGGATTGACACTCGTTTGAACCCTATGCTTATTTAATGATGAGTACGCTTGCTCATATATGTGATTTGGATTGAACATTTTAATTTAAACTTGGTTGGGAATTTGCTTAGTTTTTATATTATTTTTACACCCAAGTCTGGACACATCAAGTTTTTAGCGTCGTTGCTAGGGAACAATAGCGTGAAAGCTTAGATTTTGTTGATTTAACCATGTAAATATGTAAATATGTAAATTATGTATACTTGTTCTTTCTAGAAAAAGGTGCTATCTTTTGTATTTCATATATTCTTATACACTCTTGTAACCTAACCTAACTTACTAACTTTGACTATGTTTGATTTACTAACTTTTTAACCTTGTAATTTTGTTTTTATCAGTAATTCCGTATCTAACTCACTTCTATGTTTAGGAGAGATGGCGAATTGGAATCTGAGGAAGTCTGATGAGGGGCAGTACCTCCATTGCACTCCTAAGATGACACTCACAGCACCAGAATCATCAGAGCTTCAAACCTTAATTTGGAAATTTGCTGTTCATGTCACGAGGCGTTGCTAAGAAATCGATTCCACATTTGAGAAATTTGAAGCAATGAACCGCAACATGGAACGACAAATTTGGGTTTTGACGGACATGGTGATAAAATCCCACGACCTAACCCCAATAGCCAGTGAGGACACAACTGCTGTCACATTGCAAAGTGGAAAAGAATTACCAGACAGTCCAGTTGACAACTGGCACCAGATGGAAGAAGAGAACCGGCGCCGGCTATCCGAAAAACTTGGACCCATACAACACAGAATTGAACTGGTGCTGCCTAAGGTACCAAAACCGGCGCCGGCTACCCCCTGTCCACCTCTCGAAAAACTTACTTTTCAGCCTAACATACCGTACCCTACTCGTCTACATCAAGCCCGAAAAGATGCCCAATTCAACAAATTTCTTGAGGTATTTAAACAACTGTACATAAACATCCCCCTCAGTGAAGCTTTAATTCACATGCCCAAATACGCCAAGTTTCTTAAAAGCATGCTCATCAACAAAAAGCGATCGGAAGTGTTTTCCACAGTGGTCCTCAATGAAGAATGCTCCGCGATATTGCAGGACAAACCGAATCTGCCACGTAAAGAAAATGATCTATGGAGTTTCTCTATCCTATATTTTATTGGCACTCTTCATGTATGTAATGCATTAGCTGACCTAGGTGCTAGCATTAATTTATTGCCATATAAAATATTCAAAAGGCTAGGCCTAGGAGAACCACAACCCACTAGGATAAGTATTCAACTCGCGGATTGATCTATCAAATATCCTAGGGGCATAATAGAAGATGTGTTGGTAAAATTGGATAAATTCATATTTCCAGTAGATTTTGTTATTCTTGACATGGATGAAGATTCCAAAGTTCCGTTAATCCTAGGTAGGCCCTTCCTAGCTACAGCCAAAGTATTAATCGATATTCATGGGGGAAGATTGACACTTAGGGTTGGGGATGAGGAAGTAGTCATTCAAATTCACAAAAGAATGCAACACCATTTATCTTCTGATGAATCCTATTTAAGAGTTGATATTCTTGACGAACCTATTTTTTAGTTGATATAGGAATCCCTTGAGGAAGGGTTGAGTGAAACAGCAATGGCATATCCGGAGGAAGTTCACAATGAAAATGGGGAGAATAAGTTAGAAATAGAGAAAAGCAGTTTAGGGAGAATGAAATCATCTATAGAAGATCTTCCCGAACTAGACTTAAAAGACCTACTCGAGCATTTGGAATATGTGTTCTTGGCTAAAGAACGTAAGTTGCCTGTTATCATTGCCAAAGATCTCGAGCCAGAACAAAAGACCAAGCTGGTAAGTATGTTGGGAAAATATAAGAGAGTGATAGCTTGGAAGATCACTGATATTAAAGGCATTAGTCCATCCTTTTACATGCACAAGATCTTGCTGGAAGAAAGCGCAAAGCCCGTAGTGCAACCCTATCGTAGGTTGAACCCGCATATAAGTGAAGTGGTAAAAGGCGAGGTGGTTAAGCTCTTAGATTTAGGCATCATTTACCCTATTTCTGATAGTGTTTGGGTGAGTCCTACTCAAATGGTACCAAAGAAGGGAGGAATGACAATGAGCCCAAACGATAAAAATGAGTTAGTCCCTATGAGATTGGTCACGGGTTGGAGGTTTTGCATTAATTATAGGATGTTAAACAAAGCCACTAGAAAAGATCACTTCCCTCTTCCTTTTATTGACTAAATATTGGAAAGGTTAGCCGGACATGAGTATTATTTTTTCTTAGATGGATTTTCTGGCTACCTACAAATTCCCATAGCTCTGGAGGACAAAAAAAAAAAAAAAAAAACCACTTTCACTTGTCCATATGGTACTTTTGCGTATCGTCGGATGCCATTTGGCCTTTGCAATGGTCTTAGAACATTCCAAAGGTGCATGACAGCTATATTTGAAGAACTCGTGGGGGATATTATGGAAGTATTTATAGATGATTTCTTAGTTTTTGGTGATTCATTTGACTTGTGCTTATCTAATCTTGAAAAGGTGTTAGCAAGATGTGAAGAGACTAACCTCATGCTTAATTGGGAAAAGTGCCACTTTATGGTACAATAAGGTATTGTGTTGGGGCATAAAATTTCAAGGAAGGGTATCAAGGTCGATAGAGCAAAAATTGAAGCAATTGAGAAGCTACCTCCCCCTACTTCGGTAAATGCTATAAGAAGATTTCTTGGTCATGCAGGTTGTAATACCCCGTCCAAAACCACCTTTGATTATGGGGAAAAGTCATGCATTGCATAGCATCTTGCATTTTATGTGGTAGCTAGAATAATTTTATTTGCATGGATGCATGTGAATTTTTCTGTTGCTCTTGCATTTGAATTAATTGATGTGAAATAGTTGTGTTGTTAAAGATTTGGATAAGGGAGGTTTGGTCGAAGATTTGGAAGGATGAGTTTTAGGGTGTGAGAATTGATTGTGGAAAAAAAATTAGTATTGGAGTTGTTTTGGAATAGCGGAGAGGTTGGTGATTTCCTTTGGTGACCCGAGTTCGAATCCTATCTCTTGAAAATTTTAAGCTTTCTTTTGAATTCCTTTTCTAGTATTCTTTATGCCTTGGCCGAAAACCCCTAGTTAGGTGCCACTTTGAAGAATTTCAAGTGGTATAAAACTCTTCTTGATGTATATTAGAGATAGGGAATATATTAGGGAAAAATCTTATTTTACCTCTTCAAGAATTTTAGCCATAATCCTTTTATTTATTTAATTGTCTTAGAGAAATATTTTAACTAAAGTCTTAGATATCTTCTTTGGGTTTAAACGCCACTTTTATAGGAATAAGACTCTATATTTAACTCCTAAGTTCAAGGATTTTAGATAAGGATAAAGTTTGTTTTATTTTCAGCTTTTGTTCTCTTGAATTTTCAAAAACCTTAAGCTGTAAAAATTCTGGAAATTTTTCCAGATTTTGTCCGCCACCTTGGAGCACTTTTAGCTCAATCCAAACTCTTCTAGGACTAGAGAAAATCCTATCCAAATCCTTGATAAAATCAGATTTTATTTCAATCCAAATTCAACTAGGATTTTCTTCCTTATCCTAGCAGAATTTCGGCAGCTTTGTATCAACACAAGCTGTCCAAAATTCCAGCCCTCTTTAGCTACAATCCAATTCTGTAAATCCTAGCTCAAAACACCTAGAACACTCCTTAACAATTCAACTACCTTAGCTGCACAAAACCAGAATTTCTATCTCCAAAAAACTACTGATTTTCGGCAGCTTGGAAACCAGAAATTTCGGTTAGCTTGCACAGGAATTTCGGCCAGCCTTGTACTCCTAATCCAACCGAAATTCTGCACACAAAACACACCAAAAAATCCCAGCTGATCAAGCCAATTTCAATGCCCAAAACCCTCATCTTTTCTCTGGAAATTTCGGCAGAATTACAGCCTAAACAGTCCAGAATTTTTTCTCCTTTTGTTCAGCAATTTCTCACAGCACTTGCACAGAATTTTCAGTCACCAAAACTCACTCAAACTCTTTCTTGTTTGGCCCAAAATTCTGAACACATTCAGCCTTCTTTTGAGTAGTATTTCGGCCAGCACAAAGGAGGAAATTGCAGAATATTTTCCTCCACTACACCCTCCCAAATTCGGTAGCAAGTGGTGGCACAACAAGCTGAAATTTCGCCCTTGCTGTCCAAGAAACCTAAAGCCATTAGGAGTCTTTCTAAATATCACCATCTAACCCTAAACCAATTTTCTCCAACTCTAAAGCATAGAAACCGTCTACCCTCTCCATTCTACATGAAAATTTCATTAACTTCTCTCTGTAAATTTTCGAAAACATCAAGAGCCATACCTAGCAAAAAAACCGATCACTCTCTATGGTAAGCAAAAACCATCTCAACTTCTTGATTCCTTTCTTCCATCTATTCTTCTCCTTTTCTTCCCTTAAATCACGCCCATAGAGGTTGATTTCATCTTCTTCTTTAATTTTCGGTCAAGAGGAGCAAATGAGGTAGCTTCTATCTTCTTCTCAAGTGAACTCGGGACGATCACTATAGGAGCATCGAGACCTCATTACCCGGTAGTTGCAAGGTAAGGGAATACCCTCCCTTGATGCCGAAAGTAAAGTTTAATGGTGTTTATTAGCGAGATAAACATGTGGTCGTAGTATATGATCTTTGGGGATTGAATAGTTTACTTGGAATTAAATAGGGGATTGCGAATTGTTGTGAAAATAAATGGGATTATAGCATGTTTGAATTAATTGACCCTGATCATGATATTATATGGTTTAGATCAGGAGGATAATTGAGGAAAGCCAGCTGTGAATTTATCGCATTTAACTGAGGCACATCAAATAAGTCCTTGCATAAACTCTTTTGTTAAATATTGTGATGGTAAGTCCTTGTATAAACTCTTTGGTTAAATGTTGTGATGGCAAGTCTATGTTGTGAAGCTTCGTAAAGCTATTGTTAAACTATGTTTGCTTAGGTTGTAAACGTGGATATTTATTCTTTAAACAGTTTTGTCAAACTAATGATTTTATCAAGAAAACTATTCTTTCTTCTAAATTTTTAGAAATCTCTTTTCAAGAAAACCACGTTTTACAAAGCCAAGGTTTGGAAATATTTTGAATCAGGAATTGACGGATATGTTCGTTGAGTACTCAATAAGGGTAGGCTAACAATACTAGTCTTGGAGGGCTAGCGTAAGTCTTCTGGCAGGAGGCCACCTCCAGAAGATGAACTCTGCCTGAAGAGGCGACAGTGTTGGTTGGTCAGGCCAGTCCGAGCTAACATGTGTACCTGGTATGGTATTAATTATATTCCCGGCATGGACACCCGGATGATTTTGTTGGGTGTAGAGATGGAGGAGTATCTCACCCGGTGGGCTATACACTCATCTTGATCAGAACGCCTAACGTGTGGTAATCTGGTCCGAACAAGGTGCACAAAGTGTGGTGCCTTGGCCATTTTGTTCTCATGGAGCCCAACGTGTGGTGACATGACTATTTATTCGAGTAGAGGATTTATTTTGTACAAAGTGTGACAATGAGAAAAACCCACTCCTTGCGAAAAGAGATTGTTTATGACTTGCCAAATTATTTCTACAAATGTTTTACACTTTGCATACACGTACTATTCAAAACACCATGTGCACACACAGGACTTACTGAGATTTATTCTCACACCGTTTTACATCATGTTTTCAGGAGATAGATTGTGTTGAGGCAGCGGGGCTTGATAGTAGAGGCTTTGGCTATTTTCCTATGCTGTTCTAGAGGACTTTTGTCATTTATACTTCTGAACGATATTTGTTTTATCTCGTTTTGCTCCAAGTTGAGCCTGATGTAATAAGAGTATTTCTTTATTTATCTAAGTTGATTCCTGTGGAGATTGCCTTTATATTTTATACCTCGTTCTAAAGACCCCTTGTCCTACGGGACGGGGCGACATCCCCGCCCTTTTAGGGTACGTAGTCGTGGGGTGTTACACAGGTTTCTACAGAAGGTTCATTTTAGACTTCTCCAAAATTTTAAAACCTCTTACTTCTTTACTTGAAAAGGATGCTATGTTTAATTTTGATACAAAATGTCTCAACGCTTTTTTCATACTTGAGGAAAAGTTGATTAATTCACCTATTCTAATTGCACCTGATTGTTCTCTTCCCTTTGAACTAATGTGTGATGCAAGTGAGTTTGCAGTTGGTGCAGTATTGGGACAAAGACGGAATAAGCACTTCCAACCTATATACTATGCGAGCAAGACTTTAACAGATGTGCAGAAAAACTACACAACAACGGAGAAAGAATTGCTGGCCATAGTGTTTGCCTTTGATAAATTCCGTTCTTATCTTATTCTATCCAAAGTCATTGTTTATATGGACCATTTAGCCCTGAAGTACCTACTAACCAAACATGATTCCAAACCAAGGTTGATACGATAGGTTCTATTATTGCAGGAATTTGATTTGGAAATTAGGGACAAAAAAGGTGCAGAAAACTTGGCTGCGGATCACTTGTCAAGATTGAATAGGCCAAATTTAGAATCCTTGATAGAAGAAGACATTGATGACGCTTTTCCGGATGAGCAACTCTTGCTCATCAAAGGTGAGATTCCAAACACCCCATGGTTCGCCGACTTTGCTAATTACTTGGCTGTAGGAATTACTCCAAAAGATCTCATAATGCAACAAAAGAAGAAATTCCTCTCCAAAGTACGGCATTACTTTTGGGAAGACCCATATTTGTTTAAGTGTTGTGCAAGTCAAATCATTTGTAGATGCGTGGACTCGAGGGAAGGAGAGGATATTCTAAGATATTGTCATGAAGGACTTACTGGAAGCCACTACCAAGCCAACAACACTGCACGAAAGGTGCTCGACTCCGAATTCTTTTGGCCCACATTGTTCAAAAATTCCCACAAGTTTGTCCAAAGTTGTGATATGTGTCAACGTACAGGTAACATCTCTAAATCTAGTAAGATGTCATTACAAATTTTTCAAGCTTGTGAAGTATATGATTGTTGGGGGATAGATTTCATGGGACTTTTTCCTAGTTTTTTAGGGAATAAATACATTTTGGTGGCAGTAGATTATGTTTCCAAATGGGTGGAGGCCCAAGCTTTACCCACTAATAATGCAAGGGTTGTGGTAAGATTTCTGAAAAAACTTTTCACCTATTTTGGTATGCCTAAGGTGCTCATTAATGATAGAGGGACTCATTTTTGCAATGCACAAATGGAAAAAGTTCTCAAACACCTAGGCGTGAACTATAGGTTAACCACTGCCTACCATCCCCAAACAAGTGGACAGGTCGAAGTGGTTAATAGGGAAATCAAAAGAATCCTAGAAAAAATTGTTAACCATACTAGGAAGGATTGGAGTGTAAAATTGGACGATACTCTTTGGGTATATCGAACAGCTTTCAAAACCCCAATTGGCACAACTCCTTTTCGGTTAGTTTATGGAAAAGCATGTCATTTACCCGTGGAGATTGAGCATAGAGCTTATTGGGCTATACAACTTGTGAACCTTGATCTTGAGTCAGCTGGAAAGTCCATATTGCTTCAACTTACAGCCTTAGAGGAGTTGCGCAAGGATGCTTATGATACATCAACACGGTATAAAGAGAAAGTTAAAACATGGCATGACAAGCATATTACTCGACAACACGACCTTGAGATAGGCGACCATGTTTTGTTATTTAATTCTCGCCTACGAATTTTTCCTGGTAAGCTGAAATCTAGGTGGTTGGGACCCTACACGGTGAGTAAACTATTTCCCTTTGGCACCCTTGAAATTATTCACCCTACTAAGGGCCCTTTCAAAGTAAATGGGAATTGGGTGAAATGCTATGTTGGGGAACCCCTTCACCACACGGATCAAGCGGCCATGATCTTAGCCACGCTACCATGATCCTTCTTGGATTGTCTTGTTCCTTCTTCGGTCGTATTGTACTATTTTTTTCCTTTTGTTTTTGATTTATTTTCTTTTCTAGTTTTTATGCTTTGGTGTGCTCTTTTGTATTTTTTCTTTTTAGGTACTTTGCCAATGCCTCATTCTTCAAGCATTCAGCTCTTGTACAACACATTGCTAAACGAATGAAAGTTTATTTTTCTTATCTCTTCTCTTTTATATTTTTGGTCCCATGACATTGTTTAGTTGTTGTTATATTTATTTAGCCATTGAGGACAATGTCCAGTTTAAGTGTGGGGGAGTGATTTGATTAACAAGTCTTCTATGTATATACTTTAGCCTTCCTGGTTCTTGGGAAAGAAAATATTTGAAAGAAAATTTTTGAATTTTTGAGCGAAAATTTTTCAAGTTTTTCTGGAATTCTTTAGATTTCAAGCTGTATTTTTAATGCGTGTCTTTATGATGGATTATAAAGCATATGTTCTAGATTATTTATGGCTTATGCATGACTTTTTGCATGCACTTGGACGAAGTAGTTCTTGATCAAATGCTTTGCATTGTTCTTAAACCTGTTTTTCTATTAAAATTCATGGAGCATTCTAGAATTTACTTGAATACCTCTTAAGGCGAAATAAGAAAGACAATCATGATTTAACTTAAGGATGACGGTAATAGGCCTTCTTTGGATAGTTTCAGCTTTTCAAGCCTACCTATTGTCATATTATCCCTAGTGCCTATTTTGAGCCTAAATTGTTGATTTCTTTCTTTAAAACCCGTCACAGTATTTTGTCCATTACTTGTGCTGAGAGTTTGAATAATTTTCCAAAGTTTTATACTCTTGATAGATGAAAGTATATGTATGAGAATGTTGAGAAAGAATGTTGGGATAAAGATCATGACTTGTGTTTTTCAGTCATGGATCAATAATGAGTTGAGATGGGAAAAGAAAATCAGTAGTAAGAATGAAAGAAAGAGAGGAATTGAAAAAAAAAAAAAACAAAAAGCTGCTAGAAAAAAAGAGAAAGAGAAAGAAAACAAAAACAGTAGCAGTGAAGGAAAAGACAAGTGAAAGAAGAAGAAAAGAAAAGATCACAAAAGGGATAGTGATAGAACTGTAAAAGTTAAGTTCATACAAAGTAATTAACACCATTGTTGGAGAATTGAGTGATCATGTGGGAAAAAAATAAAGGAGAGTTGAGAAAAAGAGAAAAAATGCAGGATTTGCTTGAAGTGCATAGGGATTGTTGAATAAGGTTTTAGTTTGATTGATTTTTGGAATTGGAGATCAAGAAGAATTGGAAATTATTGATTCATTTTGTTTATCCTTTTCTTGCTAACTCTTAGTTTCTTTGCTATTTAATTCTCCTATATCATTCGTTTGATAAGCTACATTACAAGCATTTAGCCTTACATTACAAGCTTAAAAGTCCTACTTGATCTAAGTAGAATCATGATCTATCTCGGATTAGTGGAGAGAGTGTATGAAAAGTAAGCCTATGGAATGCATATTCTATTTGAACTAAATTCTTTCAAATGGTTTGAGGATATTGTGAAGTATTGAGATGGTTCTACTAAGTCATTTATCACTTACACAAGTCTTGCATTGGTTGTGAAAGATGTAGTACCATGTGTTTTATGTTCTTGAATAACGGAAGCGCTAAAGATATTGTTTTGAAATTGGTTGAGTTAAACCTTGTGTTTTCCTACTTGTTATTGATACTTTGCTTGAGGACAAGTAAAGAGTTAAGTGTGGGGGAATATGATAGAGGCGAAATTAGTCATATTTTTTTCTAGTTATTTGCGGTTCTTTTGTGATATATTTTGTTCAATAACTAGTCATATTCCTTTATATTTGAGATTTTACTATTAGAAAGGTATTTTGTTCATTATTGTAGATTTTTGGGGTAAAACGAAACAAAAACGTTGCAAAATAGAGGAGAGGCGGCACCGGCTAGGGCCCTAGAATTGGCGCCCCCCATGCACTGTTGGCATGAACTTCGAAACGACGGAAAATTTGGTGAAACAGAGAAAAACAGAGTGGAACCGGCACCAGCTCCAAGAGTCAAGGCAGCGACGGCTGCATTCTGATCTTTATTATGTGAAATTCGGAGAAAAATCGACGAACAAGTAGAGAAGCAGAACACAACCGGCGCCGGCTCCGAGAGTTAAGGCAATGCCGGCTGTGTCCTAAAGCTAAGGCGGTGCTTGATTTTTTCTACGTGATTTTTGGTAATCTGTGGAGTTTTATTATCTTCCAACTTCTACTCGCCCAAGAACACTGTACTTACGAGTTTAGGCACTTCCTAAGCCTATAAATAGATGAAAAACACAAGGGAAAAGGGGAGAGTTCATTGATCATCATAGATAATCACTCAAATCAAAAGAGGAATTCTTCAATTCAAGGAGGATTGTACAAGAAGGTCTTCAAAAGAAGAAGAAGGAGGCTTGTCTATGAGTTCTTTCTTTTGCTATGTTTTCTTTTTCTTGAACAATGATGTGTTAATTATTTTATTGTAATTTGACATTGTTTTAGATATTCATGATTTTTAGAGGTATTTGATCTTTTGATTAATTGATTGTTACTTTTGGTATTTAATTACTTGGGTTGATTGCGAGATTAATTGATTGTTTTCCATTAACTTGCTTGAGAATAGGGTTGATGGTGTCAATTTATTGATTTCATATTTGTTGTCTTTTAACTTACTTTAGAATGGGGTTAATTGCTAAGGACAGAGTAATTAAAGATTAATTGATGTCTGCCAGAGTATGGATTCATTGGTTAATTTTATGTTTCAAGTTTGCCTAAGAATGGAACTTGAATTAAAGATTGTGGTTAATGCATCTTTTGGGTAAGACTGGTTGAAATAGAGTATGTGATGCCAAGTTACCTAGAAGATATGGGTTTATGGATTGGGAAAGAAGTGAGTCTACTTTAATCCTTCATGATGCCAAAAGAATGATTAGTTATGATAATGGTTGGGTTTTTTAAAATCATGGTTGAATTGCCTAATTCTACATCCTTAACATGTATATAATTTTATTTTTATTTTCCTTTATTTTCCTTTTTATTTATTTATTTTTACTTTAACGAGTCAGTTAAAGAATGAGAGAAATGTGATTAATGTCTACTTATTCATTGAGGATCGACACTCGTTTGAATCCTATACTCGGTTAATGATGAGCACGCTTGCTCATATATGCGATTTGGGTTGAATGTTTTAATTTAAACTTGATTAGGAATGTGCTTAGTTTTTATATGATTTTTACACCCAAGTCCGGACACATCAGCTTGTTAATTATTTATTGGGCTATTTAATAAAGCCCAAAAAATAAATAATTGAGATTTATTATTTATGGGTGTTCAACCCTAAAAATAAATAATTTTATCTAGCCCAATGAATAAGACTAAAGGTAAAATAAAATTTAAAATAACAGTAATAATTTATTAATTATTAAATTAATTAATTAAATAAAATAATTATAAAAAAACACGGGATGAATCCCCTGTTATTTCACATAAAGGATAATAGAAAGCATGGATGCTTTCTATTTTCATGCGAATGGATTCTCTCTCGAAGAATTTGATGAAAATGAATGAAACAAAAAGATGTGGTTCATGGTTTTGGTAAGCAAATGAAGCACAGTGCTCTTCGTGGTTCATTTCTTTTCACAGAGAACAAACCCAATTCACAGAAACAAAGTCTGTGAAACATTCACTGAGAAGCCAAACGTATTGTAAAACCTAATCATTAAGCTTTTACTGACTGTGCTACGGGCACCATTTCGGAAGATCAAAGGCTTCGTGCGAATGAGACGCACTAGATGTTTACAAGGACATGACCCAATAGCTTTAAGTATCCTTGTACAGACATCTACATCAGTGCGAAGAAGGCCATTCAATCACAGAGGTAAATTTTTCGTTTTGCTAGCATGCTTTCGTTTTGATGATTTTTGCTATTTTAAGCCTTCAATTGGTATTAGAGCCATGGTTTGGCAAATGTAGGAAGCATGCTAGGCTTAACTAAAACAAGAAAATATATGTTTTGGTTGAAATCTATGATCCTTCGTGTTTACTGGTATGGGTAGTTTCACTGTAAATTTCGTGAGTGGAAGTATAGGAATGATGTATTTTGATTGCTTTCATAGATATGGTGTAAGCCTAATATTTTTAAGGACATAGGCGATTGTTTGGAAGAGTTTTGAATGAAAATGGAGAAAAAAATCGTGTCCAAAAAGCCTCTTAAACGCTTGAGAAGAAGGTCCAAGCCAGCCGAGTCAAGCCATCTGAGCCGAGCCGCTTTTGGATGAGAGAGGAGTCGCTGAGCCGTGGCTCCAAACCGTGCGCAGCTCCAGCCCAATGAGAAAGCTTTCTTTCGTGAGGAAAATACAAATTGCAATTCTACAATTGCAATCCTTGCTGCGCGGTCAACAATTTTGATCGTGCAGCTAGGCGGGCGGGTCGCGAGCACTCACCCAGATCCGGCCCATGGGTTTTCCCATGGGCCATGATCCAGTACGGCATGTGCACTGAACCTGAATAAATTTTTTTTTGGTCCCATAACCGGCATAATTATTTTTATTGCAATAGTTAATATTCTTTGAATCTTTTGTATGAAAAATTTTAGGATTAAACAAGACCATTAATTAATTAATGTATTTAATTCTATTATTTGGACACTTAGATTAAAAGAATAGAAAAGCATGAAAGCGTTTACAGTTTTCTAGAGTGCTTATTTCTTTTTGTACTCTATGTGCGCATTTTCTCAAAGACTAAAGTCTTTGGGAATTTTTGACCAAGAAATTTTTTTTCTTAAATCAAATGGTTAATTTTAATTCGAACAAAAATTAATTCTTGGATATTTTCTCAAAGGATTTTATCCTTGACATAGAAAATATTTTAGATTTAGATATTTTTGTGAATTAAAAGAGAAAATCATTTTGATTGAATTAAGAAAAATTGTTTTTGTCAAATTAATCTTGAGATCAAAATCTCTCGAAAGTTTTATTGAAAATTTTTGAAATTATTAAGTTTATTAACTTAAATAAAATTAATCCATGAAAAAATTTCTCAAAGGGTATAAACCTTGAAATAGAAATTTTTATGGGTTTAAATATTTTATTTTGAGTTAAAAGAAACTTAATTGAAATTTTCAAAAGATATTTTGCAAGAAAAACCCTTATTTTAAAATATTAAGTGGGAGAGGGATTCCAACGGCCCCACGGCTTCCATCACGGTCCTCATTAGAGATCGTGAGTCCCCTCGTGTCACCCTAGAAATGAACCTGTATAGAATGTGGATACTATAAGGATCTAGAACTAATTGATGGTTGTAATTAATAACCCAGGACATATGTTATGATCGGTCAGCCCACGTTAGAAGTTATAGTGCGAGAAATGTCCATAGGAAATGAGAAGAAACGGTTATCCTACGATGGATTTATCTTCTAGATCATTACCTAGAAGGAAAATTAATTTGTGGTGTTTAATACACTTAGTTTAGAAAACTGTTAATCTTCCCAAGAAGCTATGTCAGTTTTTCTAAGAGCCAAATCAATTATATTAAAGATAATAGTGATAGGGTTAACTATTATCGGATTTAATATGAGGATAAATTCACAAATTATTTTGTTTTTTCACAAACTGAATTTTCTTTTATTTTCGATTTTTCAGAAATGGTTGGTGGAGGTTCTTTCAGTCTTTTGGCCATTATTCTCCGTGAGAATAAGCTAATGGGTCTGAATTATATGGACTGGAAAAGAAACTTGGACATAATACTCACTGCTGAGGAGTATAAGTATATCCTTTTTGAAACCTGCCCTGTTATCGAGGAGGGTTCTATCGCTGAGAAGTGTGAGGCTGAGAAAGCATGAAAGAAGGTCAACGAGATGGCTCGATGCTACATGTTGGCCTCCATGTCTAATGTACTCCAGTCAAAACACGAGCACATGGCCACTACATATAGCATTAGGCAATCAAAAGCCACGATGTTCATCGACAAGAGCTGGTCTGCAAGGCAGGAAGCTCTTAGGACGATCATAAACACTAAGATGGCTAAGGAAGCATATGCTCAAAATGATTGCTGCTTTCAAGGAAGCGAAAGTCTTAGGGGTTGTTATTAACCCCGAGAGACAAGTGGACATGGTTCTTGAATCTCTACCGGGCTCTTTTACTCAGTTCAAGTTGAACTACAATATAAATAAGTTAGACATGTGTTTAACTGAGTTAATGTAAGTGCTCCAGGTAGCGGAGATGGTCATGAAGCCATAGTCTAAGGCTATGATTGCTAGGACTTTTTCTTCTAGAATTAAGCCTAAGCTTAGGAAGTTCAAGAAGAAGAAGAGAAACGCACCGGCCCAGCCCAAGAACCAGCCCAACAAGCCCAAAGGCAAATGTTTCAAATGCGGGCAGAAGGGACACTGGAAAAAGGAGTGTCTAGAACTTCAGGCCAAGAAAAACCCTATAGGTATTATTTTCTATCTAGAGTCTATTTCAATGGTTAGATCAACTTCCACTTGGATTGTTGATTCTGGTGTCACTGATCATATCTGTAACTCCTTGCAGGAGTTTAGGAAGATAAGAAGACTCTAGAAGGACAGGCATGGACTACGAGTAGGAAATGGAGCACGAGTATGGGCCCTTGCAGTGGGAGAGCTGGATCTTGTTTTTAAATATAATAAAGTTGTTGTATTAAATGATATTTTATATGTACTCGGTTTTAGATAAATTTGATTTTGGTTGCAAAGCTAATAAATTATGGATATTCTATTTCTTTCCATTCTGGTATTACTATCAGTAGAAATGGAGAAGTTTTATGTACGGGCACATGTATGGAAACTTATTTATTTTAAATCCTACAAACAATCAAATATGAAAAAACTTAGAGAGGGGGGAGGGGGGTGAATAAGATTTTTGGCAAACTAAAATTTTCAAGTTGTTTGATTTCAAGTTTTTTAGACCAACTTCATGGCAACAAAGAAAGCTATCTAAGGAAACTTTGAGAAATATCCAGATTCAGACTAAAGAAAGAAATACAATGTAGTTAATGTTGTATGCAGAGAAATAGATGCAGAATGTATAGTGGTTTGATCTACCAAGATCTATATCCACTATCTTAAGCTCATACTTAAGAATTTTCAACCAGATTTCGTTTACTCAACTAAATGAAATCAAACTGCACCAAATACAAAAGAGGATCACCATACTTATTTTTCCAAAACCTCTCAACAAAACAATCAAATCAAGGTTCACCCCAAATGGATTTTACACTATCACCTTGTAATACAAAAGAAATTGAATATTAATAGAATAGTAAAAGCTCACTTGTTTGAGCAGATGTGCACTAAAAAAAAAAGCACAAATACTTTTATCTTTTAGACACAATTTGAATTTACTTTAAAGCACTTTGATAAAGGAGATTTTTGTTTCTATAGAGCAAGAGTGTTTCTTAAAAGGATACCACAAAAATATTATGTTAAATCAAGTTTAAAGGCTTTATATAGAGCTATAAAGTGAAATACCAACGGCTATAAAATGGCTATAATTTTTCTGTTAATTAAATTTACCCGTGTTTTGGACTCATGTTTCGGATGACAATGCATCCAAAAGGTAAGTCTAAAATGGTACTTTTTCAGGCAGAAACGATTTGACACTGTTTACAGGATTTTGGACAAATCTTTGGGACGCAAAATCATCCAAACTACTCAGTCCAAAATTCTGAGATTTAAAACTTTGAAATCTTTTTCTTTATGTTCTTCAAGGTAGAAATCAATTGAATCATAAGGTAAAGAGACGTAGGAATTAACAAGAAATACTTATAACAATTCCTAGTCTAAAGTTCTTCCATAAGGACTTCTTGGTATGCAATCTCATAAGCTTGAACTTCATCTTGATCACCCATTCTTGAATTCCATTACTCAAGAGATGCTTAACAGTCTTATTTGAATACCTTAGAAGAATTGAGGTCAAACATGTCGTATCACATATAGATCACACACGTTAGTCTACATCAATATTTGTCATAATTCAAAACATAGGAGAAAGCCCTTAAGGCTAACAATCTTCCCCTTTTTGAGTGATGACAAAACATGACGGGATTGTGAAATAAATAACTGTATAAACATGTTAGACTGAGCAAAAATAAGAATATTTTTCATTGAAATACAATCTCTCATTATAGAACTCAAAGAGTGTTTATGAGATTAAGATATAATATATATATAAGCTTCACAAGCATAGCTCAATGAGCTTATGGCCTAAACTACCTCCATTTCCTCCATCCTTCCATCAAATGATTATTCCATAAAGAAATAACTGGTACAATAATTTTTATAAAAGAGATATAGTAGATAAGTCATGAGACGAGATGCTCCCCTTTAATATTTGCATATATGAATATTTGTAAGTGTCAGAGAAACTAAATTCAATTTTGTACGTCCAAAACGTACGTCCAAAACATTGGTGAAAGTGAATATGAAACCTTTATGAATGTGAGTTTTGGATGTCTAAAAGGTATGTGTCCAAAACGGTATGCATTTTTTAAGAAAACTTTTTGGACAAGATTTTTAGATCAAGGAAATATAAGTCTAAAGCTCCCTTTGACATAATGCATGAGATAATGGATTTTTCAGAATCTCAAAGAGTTTTGATCATAAAAGAAGTAATCCATCTGACTGAAATTTTTATCAATGAAATTGTCACAGAATCATATCAATAACTTAAAAGTATCTTATTGATCTAGTCTTAAAAATACCTTAACTACAAAAAGAGTATTTTTGGACAAAATTCAGGACACCAAACTAGTATCTAATTTGGATATCTACAAACTAAGATAAGAGATGATCAATATTCATATCAAGTAGTTCATCCAAAAATATCAAATTAAAGTACAAAGTTTCATTCAAGTAAATTTACTACTTAATCAGTAGAACAAAGAGCATAGCATACTATCACATAGATAAATAATCAAATGAATTTGTAGAATAATCACAGCCTAGTCAACAAAGTCAATTATAACACTCACAATCAGTAGAATAATCAATTGTAATGCTCACAATTATAAGCAAAATTATATGCAGAAAATTATCCCAACATTCCAACATTTTCCAGTCATAACTAATCATATCAGTAACTATTCCAACATTTCCTAAGCAAAAACTTCCCAATCATATCTTTTATGCAGATACTATCCCAACCAAATCCCCAGTCAGTTTTATGTTTTCTCCCCCTTTGTCATCAATCAAAAAGAGGAATAACAGAAAAGAAGCAAAAGAAATAGAATATATATAGATAGGAAGTATTCAAAATTTAAGCAAATAGGCTTATGCATAAGTAAAGATAGAAAAGTAAATTGTTCAACTACAAAAAGTAAACTGTTCACGATAGCAGAGAGAATTGAGGGCAGTCAGGTTAGAGGTCAACTGAAGAGCATTCTGCCAAACTTGTCTATTAGGAAATGTAAATTGTTTCAGTTCTCGATCCTGCACCCTTTCGAGAGTGTTGACTAGTAATCCTATTAGATTTCCTTTTAACCACAACATGCTTCTGTCGCTTTCTAGATGAAACATGTGGTTTAGAGGAGGCAGAAGGTGCTACAGCTTATTGAATTAGGAATTTTTCCTTGGTTTGCATAGTAACAGGCACTTCCTCCGCTATAGGTTGTTCTTGTTCAGTCTTTTCCTCAATGATTGGTTCTTCTTATTCTTTTGCCTTTGGTTGAGCAGATACTGTAGGTACAGGCACCGAGTCATCTATTTTTTCTTTCTTTTCCACTCCTGCCAGTCTATTGCCAAGATTTTGAAGTTTTGAACTGAGGTTATCCAGTTTGACAGCCAATGAGTCGATAGCGTCCAAAATACTTTCAGACAATCCCTTATCCTTTTCCTTTCCTTTAGCAGAGGATTCTTCTTGAGGATCTTCCTCAAATTTTCTTTTTGCCCTAATAGAAGGGGCAATTTTTCCTTCTGCTTTTATTTTCAACAGTCTTTCTTTTTCCTCACCTTTAGTATCTCGAAGCAATTTCCATTCATTGCATATTCTCATATATCCCATTCTCTCAAAAGAATCAAAACTATAAACATTCATTTTTGATGGGGCATAAGGAACTGAATTTAAATCAACATTAAATATCTGAAGACCTTAGTTAATAGATTTCCAAATGGCAAGGCTTTGCTAGAGGTATTTCTCAATTGCAGCATCAATTTGGCAGCTAAAAACCCAAAACTAATTTGCCTTCCCTCTGCCAATGCTAACATAATTACCATTTGAAAAATGTTTATAGAGGTTTTATGACCAAAATTCGGCACCACCATGGTAGAAATCATACGGTGCAAGATCCTCCCTATTCCATTTAGCCATTTAGTATTTTTGTTACTTGAATTCTCAAAACTCCTTCCTTTAGCGAAAATTTCCTCAAATTTCTTTAACTCAAACATGTCAATACCTTCTGGAGATTTATTTAATTCAAAATATTGAATCCCTCCGTCTCTTACTTCATAGATTTTATTTAGCAAACGATGATCAAACTCAGTGTCCTTACCTCTAACTCTAGAAACATACTAATGAATCATAAATCCTCCCCCTGTCTCCTTAAGACATCCTTTCCTCAGATTGGCATAAAATTTTCAAACAAGTGGGGTATATAATTTTTCATCAACAGATAGTAAACTATCCCAACTAATATGCTCAAACATATCTAATACATTTGAGAGATTCAGAAAGGATGATGGATTAACACGATATCCAAAAATAACGGTTCTATTTCTAGAAACCCAGTCATTGTAATCAGATTCACTCTTAGAGTCAATAAATCAGAGTACCTGGTTTTCGGAACTCACTTGTTCTAGTGAAGATTTTGAAGAGTCATAATGTGATGCCGAGAAGTCTGGTTTTGGTGAAACTTCTTTTCCTTTTGCTTTGTTAAATGTTGAACCCTTCTTCTTCGTCTTTGGAGACATTTTTTGTACCTTCTTGGGTTTTGGTGTAGATGATTTTATTTTTTCCGTTGAAAAGATTAGGGCTTTTGGACTGTCGGTTGTTTGGAAATGAAGAACGCAGAGAGTTTTTGAAAGACGAGGTGTGTCGGTTACAGAGATTTGGAGAAGAGAAGAAACGAAGTCCTTTGAATGTCTAGAGAGTTGTGATAGAAAGCACATTGAAAGACAAATTAACACAGAGATTTAGAGAAATTGTATTGAGAAAAGCGCATACCCTTTTTGAAATTCAAAAATTGAAATATGGAAGTAGTTATATTTTAAAGAGGGAAATATAAAGTATAAAAAATAGTTCTGTTTTGGATGTCGATCCAAACCGAAATAATCATCCAAACAGAACTTTTTCAGAAATGAATTTTAGATGTAGGTTTTGGACTCAAATACTATGTCTAAAAACTTTATTGGTGTGTTTTGGATACAAACACTGCATCCAAAAACATCGTCTTCACTAATCCTGCAAAATCAAGAAAACTTGTGCCACCAGGTTAGTTATGTGATTTTTGTAATCTCCAATCTTCTTCTTAGATTGTTGAATCTTTCTTCAGCCCAGAGGTTTTGTAAAGATATCGGTAAGTTGTTCATTAGTTGAAATATATTCAACACAAACATCGCCTTTGAGCACACGATCATCGATAAAATGATGTTTAACTTCTATATGCTTTGTCCAAGAACGTTGAACAGGATTTTTTGTTAGATTGATAGCACTTGTATTATCACATAATATAGGTATGCAATTAAAGTTAAGACCAAAATCAAGCAATGTATTCTTCATCTACAAAATTTATGCGCAACAACTGTCGACTGCTATATATTCGCCCTTAGTTGTGGATAAGGATACACAAACTTGCTTTTTGCTATGCCATGACACTAGAGAGTGTCCAAGAAATTGACAATGGCTACTTATGCTTTTTCTTTACACTTTACAACCTGCATAATCTGCATCAGTGTATCCTATAAGATCAAGTGTGTTAGTGTGAGGATACTACAAGCCATAATCATATGTGCCGATTAGATATTGAAGGATGTGTTTTACTGCACATAGGTGTGATTCCTTTAGATATGATTGATAATGGACATAAAGACATGCTGAAAATATAATGTCAGGTCGGTTAGCAGTAAGATAAAGTAAACTTCTAATTATACCTCTATACTTATGTTCATCTACCTTCTTACCTTTTTCATCTTGGTTAAGTTTTATAGAAGTACTTATAGGTGTGCAGATTTCTTTGGCTTCATTCATACCAAACCTTTTGAGTAACTCCTTGGCATACTAGCTTGATTTATAAAGATTCCATCCTTGGTTTGCTTAATTTGTAGCCCGAGAAAGAAGTTTAGTCCTCCCATCATGCTCATTTCAAATTCTTGTTGCATTATCTTAACAAACATCTTACATAAAGAGTCATTAGTAGCACAAAAAATGATATCATCAATATAGATTTGAACAATTAGTAGATCACCAGACTTATCAGATTTGATGAACAATGTGGTATTAATCAAGCTTCTTGAAAAACCTTTTGAAATCAAGAATCCACTAAGTCTCTCATACCAAGCTCGTGGAGCTTGTTTTAACCCATAAAGAGCTTTAGAAAGTTTGAAAATATGATTTGAAAAGTACTTCTGAATAAAACCAGGAGGTTGTTCAACATATACCTCATTCTCAATAAAACCATTTAGGAATGCACTCTTAACATCTATTTGATAGAACATGGAATTTTTGAAGGATGCAAAAGCAAAAAGGATTCTTATAGATTCCAGTCTAGCAACGGGAGCAAATATCTCATCATAATCAATGCTGTCTTCTTGATTGAATCCTTGAGCAACCAATCTAGCTTTATTTCTAATCGCAACTCCGTTTTCATCAAGTTTATTTCTAAATACCCACTTGGTACTAATAACCGGACGATTAAGTGGTCTAAGAACAAGTTTCCAAATTTGATTTCTTTCAAATTGGTTTAATTTTTCTTGCATAGCAATAATCCAAATTTCATCATGCAGTGCTACATCAATACAATTAGGTTTTATATTTGAGAGAAGAGCAAAGTTATCTATGAAATACAATCTAGTTTTAACTCCATAGTTTGGATCACTAATGATTTGTTCTTTGGGATGACCTGTTTTGTATTTCTAATCTTTTGGTGATTATTGATCCAAAGAATCTTCAGTTTGTTCCTTTCCTTGTTCAGCTTGTTGTTCTTCAATTTCTTCTTCTTTTGCATGAGTATCTAGTGGTGGAGCTTTGATTTGGTCTATTCTTACTTCCTTGGAACCTCCTACATCATCATAATTTTTTATTGGAGCATAGATGTTAAATTCATCAAACACAACATGTACGGATTCTTCCACACAAAGAGTTCTTTTATTGTACACTCTATATGTCTTTTTTTTAGAAGAGTATCCAAGAAATATAGCCTCATCGGATTTGTTATCAAAATTTCCAAGATTGTCTAGGGTATTAAGGACAAAACATTTGCAACCAAACACTTTAAAATAAGAGATTGATGGAGTTTTATCAAACATAGATTCAAAAGGTGTTTTTCTCAAAAACGATCTCAGTATAACTCAGTTTACTATATAACAAGCTGTATTAATAGCTTCAGCCCAAAAGTATTTTGGAAGGGTGTTTTCACAAAGCATAGATCTAGCCATTTCTTGTAAAGTTCGATTTTTTCTCTAAACAACACCATTTTGTTGAGGTGTATTAGCTGCTGAAAAATTGTGAAAGACTATTTTCATCACAAAAGTGTGTAAATTTATTGTTGCAAAATTCTTTACTATTATCACTTCTAATAGAAATCATTTTGCATCCAATAGAGTTTTATATGCGTTTGAATAGTTTCAAAAATTCAGAAAAGGCTTCATTCTTTTGTCCAAGAAATAAAGTCCAAGCAAATATAGAGAAATCATCAGCTAGCACATATGCATACTTTTTACTGCCAATTCTAATAGTCCTTATTAGTCTAAACAAATCCATATGAATTAATTCAAGAGGTTTTGAGGTTGAAATCATTTTCTTGGGTGTAAAGGAAGTTTTGATTTGTTTTCCAAATTGGCATACATCACAAATTTTACTTTTATCAAACTTCATTTTGGGCAGTCCACTAACAAGCTCTTTTGAGGACAGTTTATTTAACAAATGAAAAGATACATGACATAATCTTCTATACCAAAGATAACCATCATTGTCATGTACAGAGAGGCATCTAATACCATGAGCTATAAGGTTATTTAGATAGAATACATATACATTTCCAACATAGTTGGCAACAAAGATTGTTTCAAGATTTGAGCTATCTATGATAGAATAAGAATCATTTTCAAAAACGACTTTGCAGCCATTATCACATAGTTGGCTAATGCTAAGCAAATTATATTTCAAATCATCAATTAATAATACTTGTTTTATAATGATTGAGGAACCTTTACAAATGTTACTAATGCCAAGAATATTTCCTTTCTTCTTGTCTCCAAAAGTAATGAATCCTTTATTTGTGGTATATACATTTTCTGACAAGGCTGCATCTCCAGTCATGTGTCTTGAACAACCGCTGTCCAAGAACCACTTAGTGAAGCTCAAAGAATGTGCCTATACATGAGAAGGAGGAGTGATTTTTGGTACCCATACTTTCTTGGGTCCATGGAGGTTAGTAGCATTTCCTTTGATTTTTCAAAAAGTTATTCCACCGAATTCCACTTTTCTTTTAATAAGACATCTTGATGCTATATGTCTCAATTTTTCGCAATATGTGCATACTTTATGTGTCGTGTAACATGAGACAGGTTTAACAAATCGAGGCTTGTGAATTTTATCCTTATTCTCATGTCTATATCCTAAGCCATTTTTTATTTCCAGCTTGATGTTAAGTCCTAAGTAATTTTTCCAGGTTGTTTTTTCCATTTATGAATTTTTCAATACACGTGGTAAGGTCATTGACTCTATTTTTCATGTCATCAAAAGTGCTAACCATACTTTCAAGAGTTTGAATTCTATCACACAAACTTCTATTTTCTAGAGATACATACTGTAAAGTAGTCATGATCACATCTTTTTCAATAATAGCACTTATATGTGACTCAAGAGACATTTTGTTCTCACTCAATAACTTTTCGTTCTCATTTATCAAATAGTTAATCTTCAATTTCATTTCTTTATTTTTTCTAGATAGTTTTTTTAGTTCATAGAACATATCAATTAACAACTCATTCAGATCATCATGCTTTTCAATCATAGATATAAGCGAATTAGACATGAAATTAGTTGTAGTAGAGTTTACCTTGTTTTCCATGGCCATGAAGCATATGTTGGCAGTTTCATTCTTAGAATCTTCTTTTTCAGACTCAGTCCCATTTAGGTCCCAAATCCCCATCAATCCTTTACCTTTCTTTGCCTTCAGGTCTTTCTTCTTTTTAAGCATTCTATCTTCCTTTCCTTTTGTTGGACAATCAGCAATGAAGTGTTCAGTGCTTTTACATTCATAACATTGAGGCTTAAACGCTGAGGTTTGTCATTTTTTTTTTCTCACGAACTTCTTTCCTCTTTTAAAGTTTCCTTTGTTAAACATCCTTCTAAATTTTTTTGCTATAATTGCCAGATCTTCATTGTCTACTTCCATTCCATCACTACTGTTAAATTGACTAGTTTCTTCATCATCTTTTTCAACTTTCAATGCTATTCCCTTTTTACCTTTATCATGATTATCGGATTCTTAAAACCTTTTAAGTTTTATTTCATGTGTTAGAAGAGAGCCAATTAGCTCTTTGGTTGATAAGGATTTTAAATCCTTGGATTCTTCTACTGCAAGAGCTTTAGGTTGCCAGCTTTTAGGCAAGACATTCAGAATTATTCAGTTTTGTTCCCCCAAGGGAATATACCTTCCCATAGGCTTTGAGACCATTTGTGATATTTGTGAATCTAGTGAACATATAAGTGATGCTTTCATTCGACTTCATTGTGAATAATTCATAATCATGAATTAGAAGCCCCAATTTTGATTCTTTAACTTGGTTTATCCCCTAATGGGTGACCTCAAGTAATTTCTGCATGTCATGGGCTGAATCACAACCATTAACTCGATTGTATTCAGTCGCACCTATGATGTTCATAGCTTGAAAATTCAATATCATCTTAGCATTATCTTCAATATTAAACTCGTCATTTTGTTTAGGCATTTTTATGCCATCAACAACTTTTAATGGAATAAAAGAACATTTTTCTATCAAATTCCACAACACAAAGTTGATTGAACACACATAGATTTTCATTCTGTTTTTCCAAAATATGTAGTTGTTTCCATTGAACAAAGGCGGTTGATTTGTTAAAGATCCTTCAACATATAGAAGAGAGGATAAACTTGCTATGAGGATCTTTCCTACAAGGTTGTTAAACCAAGAATATGTAAACCAAGCTCTAATACCAAATGAAAAACCTTAGGGGTGGTGAATAAGGTTTTTGGCAAACTAATATTTTCAAGTCGTCTGATATACAAAATATTGATGATCTTCAAGTTTCTTGGGAAAACTTCATGGCAACAAAGAAAGCTATCCAAGGAAACTTTGAGAAATATCCAGATTCAGACTAAAGTAAGAAATATAATGCAGTTAATGTTGTATGCAGAGAAATGAGACGCAGAATATATAGTGGTTCGATCTACCAAGATCTACATCCACTACCTTAAGTTCACACGTAAAGATTTTCAACCAAATTTCATTTACTCAACTTAATGAAATTAAACTACACCAAATACAAGAGAGGATCACCACAATTGGTTTTCCAAAACCTCTCAACCAAACAATCAAATCAAGGTTCACCTAAAATGGGTTTTATACCATAACCTTGTAATACAAAAGAGATCGAATATCAGTAGAACAGTAAAAGCTCATTTCTTTGATCAAATGTGCACCAAAGAAAAAGCACAAACATTTTTACCTTTTAGATACAATTTGAATTCACTTTGAAGTACTTTGATAAAGGATATTTTTGTTTTCTATAGAACAAGAGTGTTTCTTAAAAGGATACCACAAAAATCTTATGTTAAATCAAGTTTAGAGGCTTTATATAGAGCTATAAAGTGAAGTACCAACGGTTATAAAATGGCTATACTTTTTCTGTTAAATTTACCCGTGTTTTGGACTCATGTTTCGGACGATAATGCATCCAAAAGGTTAGTCCAAAATGGTACTTTTTCAGGTAAAAACAATTTGACACTGTTTATAGGATTTTGGACGAATCTTTTGGATGCAGAATCATCCAAAATTCTGAGATTTAAAACTTTGAAATCTTTTTCTTTGTGTGCTTCAAGATAAAAATCAATTGAATCATAAGGTAAAGAGATATATGAATTAACAAGACATACCTTAATAACAATTCCTAGTCTAAATTTCTTCCATAAGGACTTCTTGGTATGCAATCTCATAAGCTTGAACTTCATCTTGATCACCCATTCTTGAATTCCACTGCTCAAGAGATGCTTAACAATCTTATTTGAATACCTTAGAAAAATTGAGGTCAAATATATCCTATCACATATAGATCACACACGTTAGTCTACATCAATATTTGTCATAAGTCAAAACATACGAGAAAGCCCATAGGGCTAACAAAATAAATAAGGCTCAATCTGAACCTTAAATTAAGAAGAGAAAGACCAATATTAATATCTCATATTTTTAGCATCTATGGTTGCGCCATATTAACTCGATCAGGATTCAGAGGTTAATCCATGATGGGCATTTGGACTCATTAAGATTGAAAAGTTGGCCTCAGTGTGAATCCTAGCGTATGGGAAAAATGACCAAAAGGTTGTTCACCCAAACGACTAATAGAGCCAAGGAGATATCGAGTCTTGTTCATACTAATGTGTGTGGTCCTTTGTCTACTCAAGCTAGAGGGGGTTTTGAGTACTTCATCACATTCACAGATGATTATACAAGGTTTAGTTATGTCTATCTGATGAGTCACAAGTCTGACTCTTTTGACAAGTTCAAAGAGTTTAAGGCTGAAATGGAGTGTCGGACAGGTAAACTGATCAAAACATTACGATCGGATCATGGTGGAGAATACCTTATTGGAGAGTTTAAGGATTATATAGTACGTCATGGAATAGTATCCTAACTCTTTGCGCCGGGTACTCCCCAGCAGAATGGAGTAGCTGAGAGAAGGAATAAGACATTAATAGAAATGGTCTGAAGCATGATGTCTCATGCTACTATTCCAGTCTCTTTTTGGGGATATACCTTGGAAACAGTGGTATACATTCTAAACTTGGTACCTTCTAAGTTAGTACCTACGACACCCTATGAGATGTGGACTGGGCGTAAGCCAAGTCTAAATCATCTCAAGATATGGGGCTGTCCAGCTTATATACTGATTAAAGGAGATAAGCTAGAACTAAGATCAAAGTTATGCTACTTTGTTGGGTATCCAAAAGGGAAAAAAAGAAGTTATTTTTATCATCCCAATGAGCAGAAAGTACTGGTAAGTACTAATTCTATATACTTCGAGGATGATCAAAGTACTTCCACTAATGGTTCCAAAAGGTTGGAACTCGAAGAGAAGTTTTCCTCAGAATCAATTTCTTCAGACCCGATTATAGAACAAGAAGAGGCACAACATCAAGAACCTGTACAAACGGAGCTTTGTCGTAGCGGGAGGGTATCTAGAGTTCTAGAAAAATGGATAGGAGAGGTTTTCAAGCTACTTTCTGACCATTAAGAACAAGATCCCACTCGATACGAGGAGGCTATTACTGATGCTGATGCAGATCTATAGCGTGAAATAATGAAAACCAAGATTAAGTCTATGTACTTCAATCAGGTTTGGGATCTTGTAGGTTTATCTAAGGGGATAAAACCTATTGGGTGTAAGTGGCTATACAAGAGGAAGAGGGGAGCAGATGGGAAGATGGAAGCCTTCAAAGCTAGGCTTGTGGCGAAAGGGTATACTCAGAAAGAGGGAATCGATTATGATGAAACATTTTCTCCCGTAGCCATGCTTAAATCCATCCGTATTCTCCTTACTATTGTATGTTATTTTGACTATGAGATATGGCAAATGGATATCAAGATAATATTTCTTAATGGCCATCTTAACAAAAATATCTGTATGTCCCAACTGGAAGGTTTTATTACTAAAGCCCAAGAACATATGGTTGCAAGCTTAAGAAGTCCATTTATGGACTTAAGCAGGCATCTAGAACATGAAAAATTCGTTTTGATGAGACTCTAAAGTTTTACGGATTCATTCAAAACGATGATGAACCATGCATGTACAGAAAATTAGAAGGCATAAATGTGTTTTTTCTTGTCCTATATGTAGATGACATTTTACTTATTGGAAATGATGTAGGGACATTATCATCTACTAAGGTTTGGCTGTCTAATCAATTTAGTATGAAGGACTTGGGAGAAGCTAGTTACATTCTCAGGATTAAACTTCTTAGAAATAGGAAGCAAAGAATGTTAGGATTATCCCAAACGACATAAATTGATAAGATGCTGGCCAAGTTTAGTATGGACTCATGCAAGAGAGCTCTAATCCCTTGTAGACATGAGTTATTTTTTTGTTCTAAGGACTGTTCTAAGTCTTAAGAGGAGAATGGCAGGATGAGTAGGATTCCCTACGCTTTGGTTGTGGAAAGTCTCATCTACGCCATGCTGTGTACTAGGCCAGATATCTGATTTGTCGTAAGCTTAATTAGTAGATATCATTCAAACCCTGGGGAGGTTCATTGGCCAGCTGTAAAGTATATTCTTAAATAACTTAATGGTATAAAAGATTATATGCTAGTTTACAAGACTGACGACTTAGTTCCTACTGGATACATAGACTTAGATTTCCAAGAAGATAAGGATGAAAGAAATCTACTAGTGGATATGTCTTCACCTTGTCTGGAAGAGTTGTTTTATAGAGGAGTATAAAGCAATCTTGTATTTTGACTCAACTATGGAAGCTGAGTATGTGGTAGCTTCGGAAGCATTCAAGGAAGCTGTCTGGTTTTGGAAGTTCCTTTCAGAACTTAGACTTGAGCAACATATAGACAGACCAATTATGGTGTATTACGACAACTTTGGAGCAGTCTTGCAATCCAAAGAACCTAGGAATCATAAGAAGGGGAAGCATATCCAGAGGAAGAATCACCTGATTTGGGATTTCATTCAGAGACAGAAAATCGTGGTGGAACAGATAGACTCAGAGAAAAACCTAGCAAATTCCTTCACCAAACCTTTGGTTGAGAGAGTCTTCAAGAAACACTTAGATGCCATAATGGTAGGCACTTACAGACTTTTTTAGTCTTAGAGTGCAAGTGGGAGATTATTAGAATATATGCCCTCTAGACTAGTTTATCTGATGTAGTTATCAAATTTATTAATAAAAGAATTTATTCTCAAAATTTGTTTGTGAATTTACATTTTATTTGTGCACGATTTTCATTTGGAAAGGACCCATTATGTTTAAGTAAGTGATCCATGTGAATGGTGGTCTTTCACAGTAAGGTATGGATCATGGGTTACTTAGCACATAAATGTTTGTTTTTAACCGATTGATGAGAATGAAAATCTCATTATATTTAGGTTATTATGTTATGAATTCTAAATGGAGAATGGCTTACCTTTAGCCAGTGAGTAGCCCACTCACTTCATAGCATGAGCGTATTTTGAATATGTAGAACAGGATCTATAATAGTGATTTTTAAAAGTACTATTTAAAAGAAACCCAAACTATTATTGCTACAACGTAGACTAATACTCTACTGCTTGAGTATGAGTTGGTGGTCTGATAAAGCTAGAAGCATACACTTTGACATACTATAGTTGAGGTTTTTTCATAGAGCTGATATACTTGTATGTTGGGTATATGTGACTAGTTAGTTAAGACAGACTTGTACAAGATAACTTCTATGCTATATTGCCTATTGTGACTGTTCAAAAGATTTAATTATCCAGGGCCCTGGGGGAACATGACTTGGATGTTTACTTTAGGGAAGCTCCCTTGAAAAGTGGAAATATTCTAGGAGTCATGGATTATTGGACTAGAGGACTAAGGATGATAGATGTCTATTAGAGAGGTGTTAGTACACTCTTCCTCTCTAAATGCACGGTGATGCGTAGAGGGGTATTTTAGTCATTACACCTGTAGGTCTAAGACTTTGCTAATACAACATTATCCTTGGGGTAAATATTTCCTTATGGTAATATTAGGAAATATTTAAAAGGTAAAATATAGCTATTTATATAGCAGGGTATTTTGGTCATTTTTGTAACACCCCACTACCTAGGCCTGCCAGGGCTGGGGATGTCGCCCGGTCCAAATGACAAGAGGTCTTTATAACTAAGACACACAATCAAAATAGCGGAATAAAAGTAATACTTTAACTTAAAATTTATTAGAATCCGAGAATAAATCCAAGAATTCCAAAATCAAATCCATAATAAAAATTATCCACTCTCAACTCCCCAAAGCATTACACAAATTAAACATCAGAAAAATCTTCCAAAGTAGGCAATATCTAGCTACTTATCCCCATAGCAGAATCGACCTGAAATCATGGTAAAAATGGTGATGAGATAAAAATCTCAGTAAGTTCGTGTGTGCTTTGAGTGTCCAGTGGAAACAGTTCGTGAATGCAAAGTATAAAACCTTTATAAGAGAAATACTGGCAAGCAATAAACATTAGTTAAAATCAGGAGTGGTGTTTTGGTTTTTCCAACCATACAAAATTAATAAAATCAACCACTCACAAGAAATGATCATGGGTTACCACACGTTGGGCCCCATAACCGCTCAGAATGCCGATACTTTGTGCAGACTGACAAAAGGTAGGTGATCGGCCTACCGGGTAAGATACTCCTCCTTCTCTATATCCAAACAACAACCGATTGTCTATTCTGGCAACACACAGTCACTTGACTGGAAAAAAAAAACTGCTAGCTCAGACCGGCATGACCTACTGGACTAACATCCTATCTAGTGAGGACTTACCCCTCAGAGGTGGCCACCTACTGAGAGACTCACCCTAACCCTTCAAAGACTAGTCCTAGCAGTCCACCCTTATTGAGTACTTAACGTAATGTATCCCACTTGGGAAAAATGAACAAAATATAGTTCCACTTGAAAATGGCAATTAAGAGTTTCCAAAGTCTTTAACAAAATCAGTTTTAGAAAGAGTTTTGAGTTTGAGTAAATCTTCTTATTGATTTTCAAATAATTGTTTGACTGAAATAAGGAAGAAGTCAATCCTCAATTGCCTTTGCGGAAATGAGTGTCCGTGCACTCTACATTTGACTTGCCGTTATAAACATTTCGCATGAAACAGATTTTATGCAGGAGCTTACCTGATCCTTAGCTCGAGATAAAATAAAGATCTTCAACCGCTGACCTAACCCCACCTAGGGTAAATATAAACCACAATCAAACTCAAGCCAAAATCCACTTTCACAAATAAGACTAGCTCAACTCACTACTACCATTATCCTCGTGTCTCAAGCTTTAAGGCCAAATAATAAATAAAAAGGTTTACAAGCTAAGTCTAATTTGATATTTAGAATATTTAGTGTTTTGGGAAATAGGTACTAACAAGTTGAAGGTTTAAATTCTTGCTAAGAATAATTTAGAGTTTATTTGATGAAGAGTCCTAGGTGGTATTAGGTAAAATAATGATTTATTAATAACTAATTGTTAGAAAATATTTGATAACTAAAATTAGTTGAGAATAAATTTCAATGGTCTTGATTGAAAGAAAATAAATAAATTTTAATAGGTTTTGATTAAAAGATAACAAATAAATTTTAATAGGTTTTGTGAGTATAAGACTTACAAAAATTAATGTTCTACTTATTATGATTATTCATATAAAAGGTTTTTTTATGTGATATTATTATTTTATATAATATCTATATATTTTATAAAAGCTATCATTCATTTGACCAAAATATCCTCATTTCATATATGATATTCCAAATCTACCCTTCCTAGGGTTTTTCGAAACTTATTGGCAAAATTTAATATTAACCATTTTATTGTTGAAATAAAATTAGCTTAGGGACAACTAGATCATGATCATAATTCCTCTTGCTAACCATAATCATGAACATACACTCCATTTCAATTCATCAAATCATCCAAATCATGAATAAAACATAGATCTAAATTTACCAAGGCATAATCCAACCTCTTCTAGCATAAACATAGTCATGGCTCTATCAAACATACATGAATATAAATCCTATTCACCAAAGGTGACATAATCTCTAACATGCTTGATCACAAACATCACTCACAACATGGAGACATGCATTAAACCCTAAAACATCATAATATCATCCAAGATAAATCATCACATGCATCAATCCCAACTCCATCATATACACACGTTCATTCATGCTTCAATCTCAACTCATCACAACAACACATGCTTAAACCACAATCATAGCCCATCTCCTTCCAATATCATCCTAGAGACATGAATCTAGAGTCTAAAAAGAGGGTTGAAAGGACTTACTTGATTGATGAGTACCTTGAAGGAGTTTCGAATGGATCTCAACTCCTAGATGACTTGAAGGTGTTCTTGAGCCTTCACAAAAATATTGATTTTTGATCTAAAAGAGAGAGTTGAATTTTGGAGTTTGATGTTAAAAATGGTATGGATGGAATCACGGTAGTGAGTAGATGAATTTTGGAATTTTTTTAAAGAAGTTTGAAGTGGTTTGGAGAGGTATTAGGCGAGAGAAGTGAGTAGGTGTTCTTGGTGTTCTATGTGTGCTTGAAGGTTGAAGAGAATGGAGGGATTTTGGTTTGAAGCTGCCAAAATTCAGTGTGTGTGCAGTGGCCGAATTGTTTGTGTAGTTTAGGTAGATGATTTTTCTGGTTTGAAAGGAAAAGGAAAGGTTGGTTGTTAAAATCCTAAAAGAATATTTTTGGGAATCAAATTTGGAAACAAAATATAGCAAGAATATCTTTGATCAATGGAGAGCTTTTTGGAGCTGCTATGGCCAACTGATGTTCAGTGTTTCAGCTGGATGAAAGCTGGTTGAAGAAGGTTAATGGTGGCCGAAAAGAAGGAGTGTAATGGTGAAGGAAAGGTCTAGTTGTTTAAGGGACATTTTATGGAAGGTTACTAAATTAGGATTGCTGGAATTTTGGTCTCCAATTAAGGCATGATTGCAGTAATTTGTTGGAGATATTTTAGGTGCAGCCATGACTGATTTTCGTGTAGAAGGTTGGGGAAGACAATGGAGTTCTGTTCATGGCTGTTCAAGGGAGCTTTGTGCAGAAAAAGGATGAAGTTTCGGCCAGGGCTAGAATAGGAAACAAAGCTGGAAAATTCCTGCACAGAATTTCGTCATTGCTGGAATTTTTCTGGGCAGCTTTTGCTGCCATTTTTCAGCCAGATTGCAGAGAGTTTGAAGGGGAATTCAGATGTCTTTCAAGGCTGGTTTCCAGCCTTCTTCATGGAGGAAAAACGTGGCTAAGGAGTTGGGAGAAAATCGGAAGGAAACAGCTTGGTTTAAGACCATCTAAGCTGCGATTTTGCCCAGAAATTTTTTTGGTTTTGCACAGCATTTGTGCAGCCGAAAATGGCTAGAAAATTTCAGATTTCAAGCTGATGAAAAGGGTCATTTTCTGGCAGCATTTGGGAGGGAATAATTGCTGAGAATTTTGACACTTTGCATGCACAAGAAGCTGGAAAAATTTCAGATCATTACATGAAGGAAAATGAACCTAGCTAGAGTGAAGTTTTGAAGGTTTACTAGGGAAATTAATTCTCTTGGAACCTTCCCCATCTCTTCCACATTTTCGGTCCATAAGATGTCTTTCACTAAGACATTTTGAACCTTCAAGGCCACAGCACTTTAATGAAATTTCTAGAATGAAATTGGCTAGAACAAATTTGTCCAATCTAACGAGTTGAGAATTAGAAAAAATTAAAGATCAAGAATAAATGAATTCCCTTAGGAATTTTTGTAGGGTACAAGAATAGGATTATGATACTCCAATCATGTCTCCCTTAAGACAACACCTCTACTCGACTCTAAAGCACCTACGGTCGAAAATACCACCTTCCCAAGCAACCAAAAAAAAAAAAAAAAAAAGCATGCTAAAGCTCCAATGATGGAATTTGAACCCAAGACCTCAAGAATTAATTCCAATGCTCTAACCACTACACCACAACAACTCTTATTCTTATTTTCTCTCAAAAAATATTTTTCCTATTTAATTCTCAAGCTATCTCCCTATTTCCACCTCAGGCAAAAATTACCATTTTGCCCTTCTTACTCAATAAACATAATCAAGCCCTCGAGAATACAACACACAAATCCAAAGCACATAAAATCATATAAAAATATATTTAAACATGTAATAAAATATGATATGCATCCCAATCCCCTTACTCTAAGGTTGGTTTCGACTGGGGTTTCACAATTTTAGTAACCAATGTAATGTGTCTTTTGGTCCCCGAAATAGCCCTTAAGTTATGAAAGATTTGGGTTAAGGAATTGGACTTGATAATTATGAGTTTTATTTTATTTGTCTAATTTATTATTGGACTAGAATAAAATAAAAGACCTAAGAGAGAGTATTTATTTTATCTAGTTTAATTGGTTAATTAATTATTCAGGGCCTAAGGCCCAAATTGAATAATTAAAAAATTAATCTGGATATAAACTAGATAAAAGGTATGAAATTTTATATTGGTCTATTTGGGCTTCTTAATTATTTATTGGGCTATTTAATAAAGCCCAAAAAATAAATAATTGAGTTTTATTATTTATGGATGTTCAAGCCTAAAAATAAATAATTTTATCTGGCTCTGATGTGTTCGGACTTGGGTGTAAAAATCATGCAAAAACTAAGCATATTCCCAATCAAATTTAAATTAAAACATTCAACCCAAATCACACATATGAGCAAGCGTACTCATCATTAACCAAGCATAGGATTCAAACGAGTGTCAATCCTCAAGGAACAAGTAAACATTAATTACCCTTCTTTTATTGTTTAACCGACTCAATAAAGTGAAAAATAATTAAAAATAAAAATAAAATAAATATATACACATCAAGGATGGAGAAGTATGCAATTCAAACCATTGTTTAGATAAACATGATCTTAAAGTACCCAACCTTCATCATAACTAATTCCTCTCTTGGCATCATGAAGGATAAATGTAGACTCACTTTGATGGTCAATCCATGAAATCACTATCTTCTAGACAAAATTAGAATCACTTGGTCCGTCTCAACTAATTTATCCAAAAGATACATTAAACACAATCCTTAGTTAAATTCCCTTGGTCTTGGAAAATTTAAAGCATGAAATTAATCAATGAACCCTTGGTCTCGGAAGACATCAATTAACCTTCAATTACTAGTTCTAAGCAATCAACCCCCTTTGGTCCAACAAGTCAATAGCCAACATAATATGAAATTAATAAATTGAAACTGCCATCAACCTTTTTTGGTCCAGCTAGTCAATGGATAGAACCAACCAACTAATCTCATAATAAGCACAAGTAATTGAATACCAAGAATAATAACCAATTAATCAAAAGATCAAACAACTCTAGAAATCATGAATATCTAAACGACGTTGAATTACAATAAAATAATTAACATATCATTGTCAAGAAAAAGAAAACAAAGTAAAAGAAAGAGCTCATAGACAAGCCTCCTTTTTCTTCCTTTGAAGACCTTCTTGTACAACCCTCCTTGAATTGAAGAATTCCTCATTTGGTTGAGTAATTTTCTATGATGATCAATGAATTCTTCCTTTTTCCCTTGTGTTTCTCCTCTCTTTATAGGCTTAGGAAGTGCCTAAACTTGTACGTACAAAGTTCTTGGCCGAGTAGAAGTTGGTTGATACTAAAACTCCTCAGATTACCAAAAACTGCGTAGAAAAAATCAAGCACCGCCGTATCTTCAGGGCACAGCCGGCGCCGCCTTGACTCTCGAAGTCAGCGCCGATTGTGTTCTGCTTCGCTACTCGTTCGCTGATTTTTCTCCGAATTTTGCACAATATGTTCTAGAATGCAGCCGGCACCGGTTCCAGCTTCACAGCCAGCGCCGCCTTAGTTCTATTCCGCTCTGTTTCAACAATTTTCTGTCGTTTCGAAGTTTGTGCAACCAGTGCATAGCCGGCGCCAGTTCCTTTGTCCCAGCCGATGCCGCCTCTAATATGTTTTGTGATGTTTTGGCTTCGTTTTACCCCAAAAATCTGAAATAATGAACAAAATACCTTTCTAAGGATAAAATCTCAAATATGAAGGAATATAACTAGTTATTAAACAAAATGTATCACAAAAGAATCTCAAATAACTAAGAAAAATATGACTAATTTATCCCCTATCATATTCCCCAAACTTAGCTCGTTGCTTGTCCTCAAGCAAAGTATCAAGAACAAGTAGGAAAACATAAGGATTTATCAAATCACTTAATTAATTTCAAAATAATATCTCTAATGCTTTCTTCATTCAAGAACATAAAACACATGCTACTACATCTTTCACAACAAACGCAAGACTTGTGTAAATGAATAACGACTTAGTAGAACTATCTCAAGAGTTCACAATATTTTCAAACCATTGGAAAGAATTTAGTTCAAAAAGAATATGCATTCTATATGCTTACTTTTCATACACTCTCTCTACTAATCCGAGACATGTCATGATTCTATTTAGATCAAGTAAGACTTTTAAGCTTGTAATGTAAGGCTAAAGGCTTGCAATGTAGCTTATCAAACAAAGGATATAGGAGAATCAAAAATCAAAGAAAAACTGAGAGTTAGCAAGAAAAAGATAAACAAAATGATTCAATAATTTCCAACTCTTCTTGCTCTCCAATTCCAAAAATCAATCAAACCATAACCTTATTCAGCAATTACAACTCCACTCAAGTAAATCCTACATTTTTTCTTTTTTCTCAACTCTTCTTATCAACTTTTCTTTATTTTTTCCGCAAGATCACTCAATTTTCTAGCAATGGTGTTAATTACTTTATATGAACTTAGCTTTTACAGTTCAATCACCATCCATTTTGTGATCTTTTCTTTTCAATTTTCTTTTCTTTCACTCCTCTCTTGTTTTCACTGCTACTTTTCTTTTCTTTCTCAATTTCTTTCTTTCCATTTTTTCTAGGTTGTTTCATTTCTTCCCTTGTTTTCAATCTCTATTTTTTTCTCCTTTTCTTCTCTTTCTTTTCTTTTTCCAGCTCACATAACCATTGATACATGACTGAAAATAACGAGTCATGATCTTTCTCCAAGTATTCTTCCTCAAAATTCTCTTACATATACTTTCATCCATCAAGAGCATAAAGATTTGGAAAATTATTCAAACTCTCAGAAACAAGCAATAGACAAAATATTGTGACGGGTTTTAATGAAAGAAATCAACCATTTAGGCTTAAAATAGGTACTAGGGATAATATAACAATAGGTAGACTTGAAAAGCTCAAACTATCCAAAGAAGGCCTATTACCGTCACCCCTAAATTAAATCATGATTGTATTTCTTATTTCGTCTCGAGAGGTATTCAAGTAAGTTCTAGAATGCTCCATGAATTTTAGTAGAAAAACAGGTTTAAGAACAATGTAAAGCAGTTGATCAAGAACTACTTCATCCAAGTGCAGGCAAAAAGTCATGCATAAGCCATAAATGATCTAGAACATATGCTCTATAATCCATCATAAAGACATGCATTAAAAATACATCTTGAAAGCTCAAAGAAAATCAGACAAGAAGAAGGAAAGTATAAAAGAATGATGCATAGAAGAATTTTCAATCGAATCACTCCCCATACTTAAACTGGATATTGTTCTCAACGGCCAAATAAATAGAGCAAGGAAATAGTGCTATGGGACCAAAAATAAAGGGGAAAAGATAAGGAAGACAATACTTCCATGTATTGTGCAATGTGCTAAAATCGATGAAAATTATATCCCCAAACCACTCCCCCAGAGTTAAATTGGATGATGTCCCCATTGGCAAAAAATAAACATAAGAACGCATCTCCAAAGGGACTAAAAATAATAATGGGTTAGAATGTTTAAGTAATACTGCCCAAGTGCTATAATGCTCCAATAGGTATCTAAACTTGAGGTAAAGAGAAGGGCTTGTCCAAGAGGACTTTATTCCTGTAAAACAAAACACAAAGAAAAGTACAAAGAAAATAATAATAAAATAAAAACATACCTAAATAAAAGAAAACAAACTAAAGAAAAAGACTAAAATAATAAACAAATAAAAACAAAACAACAACTCTCTACACCCATCATGCTTCCTCATCAAACTTTTTGAATAGAAATTAAAGCTTAAAGTAGAAGATAGGCATAATGAATGAAGAAAGAATGGAGGCTTTTAAAAATTGGAAGGTTCACAAAAACGATTTGTCTCAGCAAAGCCAAACACATAAACCTCATTCTCTAACATTTATTTAGACACATAAGTATCTGTTTCAATATAAGACTGCAAATGGTATCTAATGGATGCATCAACTTTGAAATTACTGATTAACCTTTCAAAAAAAAATTTCCAATTAAAATTCCCCCTAAACCTTAGCAATTGTGTTCTTAAAGATGGGATCAAGAAATCCTTACTTTTCAACACATCTACAAAAACTAAGTTACCTCCCATTGAATGGGGTGAAGGGTAGAGATTACCACCATCCTCCAAGGACTTTTACAATATAGTATTGAAAAATCCAACTCCTTGAAGCATGATAAATTCAACACATCATTATTTGGACCCATATTCTTCGAGAAACAAGAGGAACCTAGGAAATCATGTGAAAAAGAGAGGTTAGGATTATTAGCACATAGAGAAGAATTGAATACCTCCCTTCCCACATTGGATAGTTGTCCCGCATAGGATCTCTCCTTTCCTGGGAGATTCTCTTGTTCGAGTGTATAGGCCAGCATGAACTTATGAGTCTCCTCAACAATCTTAACTAATTGTTTCCTTTGATCGCACAATCATTAGGAAGCTTCTTCATACCACTGAACAGATGAATTTATATTGGTAACAAAAGAATTCACTAATGCTTCTAATGACGTCTCACTAAAAATATCAATGTGAGCTTGTAATTTTGCCAATCAATACACTAATGCTTTTTTTTTTTTTGAATGCAACATGCAGTACTGATGAATCATGCAATGTAATTCATGAAGACACAATAAAAAGAACAAAACAAAATGACGAAAATAAAAATTGTTCCAAACAACAAAAATGACTTCAATGCTTTCCACGGCTTACACCTATAAAAGACAAGAAGAAAGTTAGATAACAAAATTAAAGGAAGAAAAAGTTAGTCAATAAAACAGGGTCAAGGTTAGTAAGTTAGGTTACATAGGTATACAAAAGATACAAAAGATACATAAGATAGCACCTCTTTGTGAGAAGAACAATTGTACATGTTTACATATTTACGTATTTACATATTTACATGGTTAAATCAACAAAATCCAAGTTTTCATGGTATTGTTCCCTGGCAACAGTGCAAAAAACTTGATGTTTCTGGTACGAGGAAAGAATTACTAAACAAATAAACACAAATTTGTCCCCGGCATCGCCGCTAAAAACTTGTTGTGTTTGGACTTGGGTGTAAAAATCATATAAAAACTAAGCACATTCCCAATCAAGTTTAAATTAAAACGTTCAACCCAAATCACACATATGAGCAAGCGTACTCATAATTAACCGAGTGTAGGGTTCAAGTGAGTGTCGATCCTCAAGGAACAAGTAGACATTAATTACCCTTCTTTCATTGTTTAACCGACTCAATATAGTGAAAAACAATTAAAAATAAAAATAAAATAAATATATACACGTCAAGGATAGAGAAGTATGCAATTCAAACCATTGTTTAGACAAACAAGATCTTAAAGTACCCAACCTTCATCATAACTAATTACTCTCATGGCATCATGAAGGATAAATGTAGACTCACTTTGATGGTCAATCCATGAAATCATTATCTTCTAGACAAAATTAGAATCACTTGGTCCGTCTCAACTAATTCATCCAAAAGATGCATTAAACATAATCCTTAGTTAAATTCCCTTGGTCTCGGAAAATTTAAAGCATGAAATTAATCAATGAACTCTTGGTCTCGGAAGACATCAATTAACCTTCAATTACTAGTTCAAAGCAATCAACCCCCTTTGGTCCAGTAATTCAATAGCCAACATAATATGAAATTAATAAATTGAAACTACTATCAACCCCCTTTAGTCCAGCAAGTCAATGGATAGAACCAACCAACTAATCTCATAATAAGCACAAGTAATTGAATACCAAGAATAATAACCAATTAATCAAAAGATCAAACAACTCTAGAAATCATGAATATCTAAACGACATTGAATTACAATAAAATAATTAACATATCATTGTCAAGAAAAAGAAAACAAAGTAAAAGAAAGAGCCTATAGACAAGCCTCCTCCTTCTTCATTTGAAGACCTTCTTGTACAACCCTCCTTGAATTAAAGAATTCCTCCTTTGGTTGAGTAATTTTCTATGATGATCAATGAATTCTTCCTTTTTCCCTTGTGTTTCTCCTCTCTTTATAGGCTTTGGAAGTGCCTAAACTTGTAGGTACAAAGTTCTTGGCCGAGTAGAAATTGAAAAATACTAAAACTCCTCAGATTACCAAAAACCGCATTGAAAAAATCAAGCACCGCCTTATCTTTAGGGCACAACTGCGCCGCCTTAACTCTCGGAGCCAGCGCCGGTTGTGTTCTACTTCTCTACTCATTCGTCGATTTTTCTCCGAATTTTGCACAATGTGTTCCAGAATGTAGCTGGCGCTGGTTCCAGCTTCACAGCCAGTGCCGCCTTGGTTCTGTTCCGCCCAATTTCAACAATTTTTCGTTACTTCGGAGTTCGTGCACCCAGTGCATGGCCGGTGCCGGTTCCTCTATCCCAGCCGGTGCTGCCTCTAATCTATTTTGCGACATTTTGGATTCGTTTTACCCCAAAAATTTGAAATAATGAACAAAATACCTTTCTAAGGGTAAAATCTGAAATATGAAGGAATATGACTAGTTATTGAACAAAATGTATCACAAAAGAGCCTCAAATAATTAGGAAAAATATGACTTTAGACCCTATCAGGCTCAATGAATAAGATCAAAAGTAAAATAAATTTAAAAAATAATAATAATTTATTAATTATTAAATTAATTAATTAAATAAAATAATTAAAAAATAACATGGGATGGATCTCGTGTTGTTTAGCGTGAAGGATAACAGATTCATTTGCTTACCAAACTTTCTATTTTCATGCGAATGGATTCTCTCTCGAGGAATTTGATGAAAATGAATGAAATGAAGAGATGTGGTTCATGGTTTTGGTAAGCAAATGAAGCACAATGCTCTTCGTGGTCCATTTCCTTTCACAAAGAACAAACCCAATTCACAGAAACAAAGTCTATGAAATATTCACTGAGAAGCTAAACATATTGTAAAACCCAATCTTTAAGCTTTCACCGGCTGTGCTACAGGCACCATTTCGGAAGATCAAAGGCTTCGCGTGAATGAGATGCAGTAGGTGTTCATACGGACATGACCCAATAGCTTTAAGTATCCTTATACAGACATTTACATCAATGCGAAAAGAGCCATTTAATTATAGAGGTAAATTTTTTTATTTTGCTAGCATGTTTTCGTTTTGATGATTTTTGCCATTTTAAGCCTTCAGGTGGTGAGTATCTCCTTGGTGAATTCAAGGACTACTTGGCATATCAGGGTATAGTGTCTTAACTAACTACACCTGAGACTTTCCAATAGAATAAAGAAGCTAAGAGAAGAGATAGAACGTTGATGGAAATTGTTAAAAGCATGATGAGACATGAAACTCTTCCTATTTCCTTTTGGGGATATGCCCTGGAAACAACATTATATATTTTGAACTTGGTGCCTTCCAATATACTGCCAAAGACACCCTATGGGATGTAGACTGAATGAAAGCCTAGTATGAATCATCTCAAGGTATGGAGTTGTCCAACTTATGTAAAGAAAGTATGCTAGACCGAAGAACAGAATTGTGCTACTTCGTAGGGTATCCAAAAGGAACAAGGGGTAATGCTTTTATCATCTTCATGAGCAAAAGGTACTTCTTAGTACTTATACTAGATATTTGGAGGATGAACAAAGTGTATTTACTAAAGTTTCGAGTAAGGTAGAATTGAAAAAGAAGTTGATTGACACTTCAACTTCTCGTACCCTAATGGAAGAACCAAATGAGGCACAACCAAATGTTCCTATACAAAATGAACCACATCATAATGGGAGGATATCTAGGGTTCCAGAAAGATGGACTGGAGAAGCCTTTGAGGTAGTTTTCGATCATCAGGAATAAGATCCCATTAGATATGATAAGGCCATTACTGATGTTGATGCAGAGAAATGGCAAGTAGCAATAGATGCAGAGATTAAATCTTTATATCTCAATTAAGTCTAGAACCTTGTCACTGCACCTAAAGGGATTAAATACATAAGGTGCAAGTAGGTATACAAGAGAAAGAGAAGTGCATATGGAAATGTGAAAACCTTTAAAGTAAGGTTAGTAGTAGAAAGTTATACTCAGAAAGAAGGAGTTGATTATGAGGATACCTTTTCACCTGTTGCCATGCTTAAATTCATTCAAATTCTCTTGGCCATCGCATGTCATTATGACTAAGATATATGGCAAATAGATGTCAAGACAGTATTTCTTAATGGCTATCTTAGCGTAGATATCTATATGTCCCAACTTGAATGCCTTATTGTGAAAAGCCAAGAATATATGGTTTGTAAGCTTAAGAAGTCTATTTTTGTACTTAAGCAAGCATCACGATTATGAAACATATGTTTTGATGAGATTGTAAAGTTTTATGATTTCATACAAAACGTGGATGAACTATGCATATATAGGAAACAGATGGCAATAACATATCTTTTATGGTACTTTATGCGGACGACATTCTTCATTGAAAATGATGTAAGGATATTGTCATGTATAAAGGTTTGGCTATTAAGTCAATTTAGCATGAAAGATATGGGAGAAGTTAGCTACATTCTTGGAATAAAGCTTTTAAGAGATAGGAAGCAAAGAATGTTAGGCCTATCTCAATCTGCTTATATTGATAAGATATTGGCTAAGTTTAGCATGAATAAGTGTAAATGGGCAATTATACCCTTCAAGTACGGGTTGACCTTATCTTCTCAACTATGTCCCAAGACATATGAAGAAAAGGGAAGGATGAGTAGGATTTCCTATGCCTTCACAGTGAGAAGTCTCATGTATGCCATAGTTTGTACAAGGCCAGATATCTACTTTGCAATAGGCATGGTTAGTAGGTATTAGTCAAACTTAGGGGAAGAACATTGGCAAGTTGTAAAGTATATTCTCAGGTATCTAAAGGGAACGAGGGATTATATGCTTGTTTACAAAGCCAACGAGTTAGTTCCTACCGGTTACAAGGATTGAGACTTCCAAGCAGATAAAGATGAAAGAAAATTTACTAGTGGATATGTTTTCACTTTGTTAGAGAGGTTATTTCATGGTGGAGTGTTAAGCAATTTTGCATTGTTGATGAGTTGTACTACAAATGGACTATCATAGTCCATTTAGTGCAAGTGGGAGATTGTTGGAATGTTTGCCCAAAATGGCCTATATATATTTGAAATACGTAGAACTAGACCACGTGATAATAATTTTTATAAAAGTACTAAAATAAATGAAGATAAAATAAATAAAGATTGGTTTATTATAGCTATTACGTGACGAGTACCCTAAAACTTAAGCATAAGTTGATGGTCTGGTGAAGTTGGACTTGTACACTTTGATGTATATTAGGTGAGGTCTTATCACAAGGCCAATAGCCTTGTACGTTAGGTGTATGACTCTAGTTAATTAAGAAAAGCTTATACAATAGAGTTTTTATACTTCATTAGTAAAGAAATCACCCCCTTTTGATTTTCTAATATAATCTAAATAATCTAGGACCCTGGGAAATGTGACTAAATATGTACACTTTTGGGCAGCTCCCTATGATAAGTTGATATGTACTGGAAGTCATGGATTATCGAAGTAGCTATCAAAGGATGGTAAATGTTATTGAGAAAGGTGTTAGCACATTTTTTCCTATCTCAATGATAGGTGTTACGTACAGGGGTATTTTTGTCATTATATTTGTAGATCGAAGACACTGCATTTGCAATATTATTATCGGAGTCAATATTTTCATATGGTGATAAATGGAATATTAAAAATGATAAAATATAGCTATTTGTTAGCATGAGTATTTTGATTATTTTAGTAGCCAAGAATAATATATCTTTTGGTCTCCAGAGTATCTCAAATAACTTTAGTGAATTTATTTACTATATGGGCTTATTGGGTGAATTTATTATTGGAAGAATTATTCTAGGAGTCTAATTAATTATTTATTTGGGTTAGAATAATTCAGTGGGCCAATTTAATTAATTAGCTTATTAATTAATTATCTTGGGTAATTTTATATTGGGCTTAAATGGTTTAATTAATTAATAAAAGAGCTAATTTAATTAATTAATTATATTGAGTAATTTTAGATTGGGTCCAAGTGGATTAATTAATTAATAAGTCTTAGATTAATTAAGAAAAACCTTGGCCTACCAGGGTGTTGTGACAACTTAAGGATTTTAGGAATCCTAAGAGAGCCGCCACTGTACAAGGAAAACGGAAATAAAAGAAAAAGGAGGCCATTATTTTTTTGTTTGAAAAGGAAAAGGTTGTGTGTATATTAAGAAGGCATAACGTGTGCCTATAGAGTGGTTGACCGAATCACAAAAGACACGTGCATAGTTTTTTCAGTTTTCCTTAGAAGAAAACAAGCCACCGTTTTCTTGTCATTTTTCTTTAACGTTTGGCTCTTTCATTTCTCTTCTAATCTTCTTCACCCTAGTTCTACTTTTACCGCTAGAAGTCCATAGGAGGTTCGAGAATACTTGGAAAGGTCAAGAGATAGCAAACATAGTAAGTGTTTGATGCGAAGGAGCCTATGGTTAGTTGGTATACCCGTGGAACAAGTAGACATTCTAGTTGAGGAAGCATCCTTGAATTCAACTTCGGTTATTTAAGTATAACGCCTTAGAAGTAAGTATTCCTAAACTTTGGCTCAGAAAAAATTTTAATTTTCTATCTTCCGTTGCCTATTTAATTTTCCCGTGATCCTTCATTTAATACTGCAATAATCAATGTCATATATTAAAAAAATAATAAGATTGATAAACATTTCAAGGCATCACCAACATCAAATTATATATAATAATCCACATCAATCATGCAATTCCCTATCAATTATGAATAAGCCATTAAGAACAATTTAATTAAGACCAATACATGCTACTTAGAAAAATTAATCAAAAGTTCAATTAACTTAGATTTTAATAATGTAAGTTAAATATGTTGATCAAATATAAAAAACTCAACACAATTGATAAAGAAAAGATATATGAAATTGCACAAATACTTAAGATATAATCTTAATAATATCAAAGATAGTACTTTGTTCAATAATCTCAAAGTACCAAAATCAATACTCAAAATATAACCTAAAAAATAGGATAGAATCTTAATTCTTGAACATAAAACCATAAATACATAACACAATCAGAAACAGGAAAGAAACAAGAGAAAGTTTAAATGATAAAACTTGATAGCCTCCCAATCTCAAGTTCTTGCCTATAAACTTCTTTTGCCTTTTTGAAGCCTTCCTTTAATGCTTTCTCTTTGAAGGGATGAAAGAAAGATTTTATATTGTGATTGATTTTGAATTAGGTCATCTTTTGCCTTTATATAGAGCTTCCAAACTATTGTAAATCTGATTTAGAAGTTGCAAACCACATTTAGATTGATTTTAAGAATTGCATAAAGTTTTAGAGTGTTGCATGGGTAGTTGCACTGTTGGGAAATATATCCTTTTAGACTAGGTTTCTGATGTAAATATCGAATGTTTTAATAAAAGAATTTATTTTCAGAATTTGTTTGTGAATTTACATCTTATTTGTGCACAATTACGTTTGGAAAAGACCCATTGTGTTTAAGTAAGTGATCCATATGAATGGAGGTCTTTCACAGTAAGGTATGGATCATGGGTTACTTAACACATAAACGTTCATTCTTAACCAATTGATGAGAATGGAAATCTCATCATGTCTAGGTTATTATATTATGAATTCCAAATGAGGAATGGCTTATCTTTAGCCAGTGAGTAGTCCACTAACTTCATGACATTAGCGTATTTCGAATACGTAGAACAAGACCTGTAGTAGTGGTTTTTAAAAGTACTATAAAGTAGAAACCTAGACTACTACTGCTACAGCGTGGACTAGTATTCTATGACTTGAGCGTGAGTTGGTGGTCTGACAAAGCTGGAAGCATGTACTTTGATATGCTATATTTGAGGTTCTATCGTAGGACCAATATGCTTGCATGTTAGGTATGTGTGACTAGTTAATTAAGAAAGACTTGTACAAGATAGTTTCTATACTATATCGCCCCTTATGGTTGTCTGAATGATCTGAATATCTAGGGCCCTAGGAAACATGATTTGGATGTTTGCTTTAGAGTAACTCTCTTGGAAAGTGGAAACAATCCAGGAAGTCGTGGATCATTGGACTAGAAGCCTAAGGATGGTAGATGTCATTTAGAGAGGTGTTAGTACACTTCTTCCTCTCTAAATGTACGATAATGTATAGAGGGGTATTTTAGTCATTACACTTGTAGGTCAGAGACTTTGTTAATGTAGCATTGTCCTTGGGGTCAATATTTCCTTATAGTGATATTAAAAAATATTTAAAATGAAAAATACAACTATTTATAAGGGAAGAGTATTTTGGTCATTTTAGTAGCCAAGGTGGTGTGTCTTTTGGTCCCCAGTATAGACCGTGAGTCCTAATTAAATACAGGCTAAGGAATTGATCTTAAATTAAATAAAATTTATTTTATTTAAGTAGCCTGATTTAATTGTTGGGCTAGAATAAAATAAAGGTCCATGGAGAGAGAGAATTAATTAAAATTAGTTTGGTGGGTTAATTAATTATTCAGGATTTTGGCCTAGTTTGAATAATTAAAGATTAACCTGAGACTAAACTAATATAGGCTTATTTATTGGACTAGTTTATTTCGGCTGGAAAATTAATTATTAATTGGGCCATTTATTTGGTTCTAATTAGAATAATTAATTTAGTCCAGAAGGATAAATTAAGAGTCCAATGGGCCAGTTCAGCTTAACCTAGGGTTTTATTTAGGTTAAATAGGAGGATTGAACACAATGTTGTTCTAATTAGAAGTCTAAGTGTCTCTTGAAGACTCTTTCAGCCAAATGCTTGGTGAATGGATCAGCTAGGTTGTTCCCAGAGGCAATCTGTTCCATCACGACTTCCCGTTTCTGGATAAAATCCCAAATCAAGTGGTACTTTCTTTCGATATGCTTCCCCCTTTTGTGGTTCTTGGGTTCTTTAGATTGTGATATTACTCCAGTGCTATCACAATACATCACAAATCGGCATGTCCATCTGTGGCACGACTCCAAGTTCTGAAAGGAACTTCCGGAGCCAGACTGCTTCCTTGGATGCCTCCATAGCTGCCACATACTCAGCTTCCATGGTTGAGTCGGCAATGCAAGATTGCTTGATACTCCTCCATGAAATAGCTCCTCCAGACAAGGTGAAGACATATCTACTAGTGGATTTTCTCTCATCCTTATCTGCCTGGAAGTTTGAGTTTGTGTATCCTATAGGAACCAAGTCATCAACCTTGTAAACCAGTATATAATCTCTCGTTCCCTTGAGGTACTTGAGAATATGCTTTACAGCTTGCCAATAAACCTCCCTAGGGTTTAATTGATATCTGCTAACTAAGCCTACGGCAAAGCAGATATCTAGCTTAGTACACAGTATGGCGTACATGAGACTTTCTATAGCCGAAGCGTAAGGAATCCTACTCATTCTGTCATTTTCTTCTTGAGACTTAAGATAGTCCCTTGAAAAAAATGACAACCCATGTCTGCAAGAAATTAGAGCTCCCTTGCATAAGTCTATGCTATACCTGGCCAGCATCTTGTCAATGTATCCCGCTTGGGATAATCCTAACATTCTCTACTTCCTATTTCTAAGAAGTCTAATCCCAAGAATGTAGTTGGCTTCTCCCAAGTCCTTCATACTGAATTGACTAGATAGCCAAACCTTTATAGATGACAATAACCCTACATCATTTCCAATGAGTAGAATATCATCCACATACAAGATAAGTAAAACCATATTAATGACTTCAAGTTTTCTGTACACGCATGGTTCATCCTCATTTTGAATAAATCTATAAGACTTTACAATCTCATCAAAATGAATGTTCCATGCTCTCGATGCCTGCTTAAGTCCATAAATGGACTTCTTAAGCTTGCAAACCTTATGTTCTTGGCCTTCAGCAATAAAGCCTTCTGGTTGGGACATATAGATATCTTCGCTAAGAAGGCCATTTAAAAATGTCGTCTTGACATCTATTTGCCATATCTCGTAGTCATAATGACATGCGATGACAAGGAGGATACGGATGGACTTAAGCATGGCTATTGGGTAAAAGGTTTTCTCATAATCGATTCCCTCTTTCTGAGTATACTCTTTCGCCACAAGCCTAACTTTGAAGGTTTTCACCTTCCCATCTACTCCCCTCTTTCTCTTGTATACCCACTTACACCCAATGGATTTTATCCATTCAGGTGAAGCTACAAGATCCCAAATTTCATTGAGGTACATAGACTCAATCTTGACTTTCATTGCTTCATGCCATAGATTTGCATCGACATCAACAATAGCCTCCTCATATCTAGTAGGGTCTTGTTCCTGATGGTCAGAGACTAGGTCGAAAGCTTCTCCAGTCCATCTCTCTGGAACCCTAAACACTCTTCTATTACGATAAGGCTCCAATAGTATAGGCTCTTAAGACTGCACCTCTTCTCGTTCCATAATCGGGCCAGAAGAAGTTGATTTCGAAGATAACTTCTCCTCCAGTTCCAACCTAGTTGAACCTTTAGTGGAGGTACTCTAATCATCCTCTAAGTATCTAATATTGGTACTAACCAGTACTTTCTACTCCTTAGGATGATAAAAGTAACCACCATTTGTCCTTTTTGGATATCCAACAAAATAGCATAATTGTGATCTTGGTTCCAACTTTTCTTTCTAGACCCGTATATAAGCTGCACAACCCCATATCCTGAGATGATTCAGACTTGACTTACGTCCAGTCCACATCTTATAAGAAGTCCTAGGTACTAACTTGGAAGGCACTAAATTCAGAATGTATGCTGCTGTTTCCAAGACATATCCCCAAAAAGACACTGGAAGAGTAGTATGAGACATCATGCTTCGGACCATTTCCATCAATGTCTTGTTCCTTCTCTCAGCTACTCTATTCTACTGGGGCGTCCTCCGTGTAGAGAGCCGGGATACTATCCCATGATGTACCATGTAGTCTTTGAATTCACCAAGGAGGTACTCTCCACCATGGTCCGATCGTAAGGTCTTGATCAATTTATCTGTCCAACACTCTATCTCAGCCTTAAACTCGTTGAACTTGTCAAAAGAGTCAGACTTGCATCTCATCAGGTAAATGTAACCAAACCTTGTACAATCATCCGTGAAAGTGACGAAATACTCAAAACCCCCTCTAGCTGGTGTAGACAAGGGACCACACATTAGGGTGAACAAGACTTAATACCTCCTTAGCTCTATCCGCCTTAGAGGTAAATGACCTTTTGGTCATCTTTTCCATCAGGCAAGACTCATACTGAGGCCAATTTTCCAATCTCAATGAGCCCAAAGGCCCATTATGCATTAACCTCTGAATCCTGGTTCAGTTTATATGACCCAACCTTAGATGCCAAAGATAAAAGTCATTGACATTGGTCTTTCTCTTTCTTATTAAAGATTCAGATTTAGCGTTATTTAATTGATTATTAATAGGGTTTAAAAAAAAATAGATTTCCATACATGTGCCCAGTACATAAAATTTCTCCATCTCTGCTGATAGGAAAACCAGAATAGAAAGATACAGAATATACTTGATTTATTAGTTTCGCAACCGAAATTAAATTCTGTCAAAATCCAAGTACATATAAAATATCCTTCAAAACCACTATTCTATTACAATAAAAAAATAAGATCCAGCCCTCCCACTGCAAGGGCCCAAACTTGTGCTTCATTTCCTACATGTAGTCCATGTTCGCCCTTGTAAAGTCTTCTAATCTTTCTAAACCCCTGTAAGGAATTACAGATGTGATCAGTGGCTCCTGAATCAACAATCCAAGTGGAAGTTGATCCAACCATTAATATAGACTCTAGATAGAAAACATTACCTGTTAGGTTTTTCTTGGCTTGAAGATCTAGACGCTCTTTTTTCCAATGTTCTTTCAGTCCACATTTGAAGTACTTGCCCTTGGGTTTGTCTTTGGGCTGGGCCGCTACGTTCCCCTTCTTCTTTTTGAACTTCCAAGGCTTGGGTCCAGTTCTAGAAGATGAAGCCTTAGCAATCATAGCCTTAGATTGTGCCTTCATGACCTTCTCTATCATCTGGAGCTCCTTCATCAACTCAGTTAAACTCATGTTTAACTTGTTCATGTTGTAATTCAACTTGAACTGAGTAAAGGAACCCGGTAGAGATTCGAGAATCATGTCCACTTAGCTCTCAGGGGCCAATGATAGCCCCTAAGATTTGTGCCTCCTTGAAAGCAGCAATCATCGTGAGCATATGTTGTTTGACTGATGCTCCCTCAGCCATCTTAGTGTTAATGATAATTCGAAGAGCCTCCTGCCTTGTGGGCTGGCTTTTATCCGCGAACATCGTGGCCAATGATTGAGTTATGTCATACGCAGTGGTCATGTGCTTATGTTTGGACTGGAGCACATTAGATATGAAAGCCAACATGTAACAATGAGCCATCTCGTTGGCCTTTTTCTATGCCTTCTCAGCCTTATGCTCTTCGGAGGTGGAACCCTCCCCGATAACTGGGCAGGTTTCATAAAGGACATACTTATACATTTCCGCTGTGAGTATTATGTCCAGGTTCCTCCAGTCCATATAGTTTGGTCCCGTTAACTTATTCTATCTGAGAATAATGACCAATGGACTAAAAGAACCTCCCACCATATTTGAAAAATCAAAAATAAAAGAAAAGAATTTATTTTGTGAAAACAAAATAAATTTATGCACTTTATCCTTATTATCAAAACTGATAATAATTAATTTTGGCTCTTAGGAAAACTGGCATAATTTCTTGGGAAGATTAACAGTTTCTTAAACTAAGTGTGTTTGCCATCACAAATTAATTTCCCTTCTAGGTAATGATTTAGAAGATAACTCCATCGAGAGGATGGCCATTTTCTCTCATTTTCTATGGGCATACCTCGCACTATGACCTCCAATGAGGGGCTGGCCGATCATAGTACGTATCTCGGGTTATTAATTACATCCCTCCATTAGATCTAGATCCTTATCGTATCCCCATCTTATACGGGTTCACTCCCAAGGTGGTGCTAGAGGACCCATGATCTCTAATGAGGATCGTGATGGAAGCTATGGGGCCGTTGGAACCCCTCTCCCACTTAGTCTTTTAAAATAAGGGTTTTTCGAAAAATATCCTTTTGAAAATTTCTATTAAGTTTTCCTTTTAACTCAAAAATAAAATGTCTAAATCTATTAAAATCTCTATGTCAATGTAAATATCCTTTGAGAGATTTTTCCATGGACTAATTTTATTCAAGTCAAAAAACTTAATGATTTCAAAAATTTTCTAATTAAAACTTTCTAGAGACTTTGGTCTCAAGTTTATTTGACAAAAAAAAATTTCTTGTGCCAAAATAAAACAAAATGGCTTTCTATTTTAACTTATAAAAATATCTAAATCCAAGATATTTTCTATGTCAATGATTAAATCCTTTGAGAAAATATCTAAGGATTAATATTTGTTCAAGTTAAAATAACTATTTAATTTGTAGAAAAATATTTTACTTGTCAAAATTATTCCCAAAGACTTTGGTCTGTAAGAGACCGTGCACATAGGTATTTAAAAAAATGGCATGCTAGAAACCAGTAGACATTTTCATGCTTTTCTATATTTTAAACCTAAGTGCTCAGATAATAGAATTAAACACATTAATTAATGGTCTTGTTTAATCCTAAAATCCCTTACTAATATTTTTCATGCAAAATATTCCATGAATATTAACTTCGCCTAGTATAGACCCCAAAACAAAAAGGAAAACATAAGAAAAATTCCAAGGAAAAAATAAAAAATTTCTCCTTGGTCCACTGCACCTGCCGCACTAGATCAAGCACCTATTTGCACAGTGGTCTACTGCACCCGCCGCACAGAATCAGGACTCATGGGCAACCAACGCGCGGACTGACTTCCAAACCCGAGTCGACATCGGTTCAGCCACCCCAGCCGGCACCGGTTGGGCTCTGACGGGTTCTTCCTGCAATTTTTTTTTTTTTTTTTGCGATTTTCTTTAGTGAATTTCCTCTATTTTTCTGTGCAACTTCTGGTACCATTGGCTCTTCGATTTCAATCTTAATACAATGAAATCAATCAAAACCAACAATCGCCTATACCCTTTAATATCAGGCTTACACAATTTGTTAAGAAAAATAGTAAATTACAAATCTCCTATACCTCCATCAAAGAGGTTTAAAAAGAGAATCTATCCATACGAAAACAACAAAAGATTACGGTTTAATCACACATATGTGTCCAGTTTTATTCAACTAGATGCATGCTCCCTATATTTTCACAAAACCTTCATGCTCTGATGCCAATTGAAGGCATGAAAAAAGGGAAAACACAGAGTACGCAGTGGAAGTGAAAGCAAAAAACTGGAAAAACCAAGAACAGAGGAATTCCCGTCCCGGTCCGGTGCTGGCTCCGGCAGTCCTAGCTGGCGCCGGTTAGGCTCTGGCAGGACTCCGAGGTTAAAAATTTCTTACCTATTTTCCTCGTTTTAGGAATTGGCTGGACCAGAATGTGTGCAACCGAGGTAGGTGCAATGGTAGAAACCTCTGGTGCGATGCCTGCAAGCCTCCTACTCCGCCTTTGCATGTAGGTGAATGCCAAACTCTCGATCTTCCAGTATATGGCCTGCCTAATTTTGTTTGGTGAATAACTAACAGAGCTAAGGAATATTTTCTGGAGAGAGAGAGAGACGTGTGTTTCTTTTTTTCCCACAAAGAAGAGTCTGTAAAAACAAAGATGATTTCCAATCCTCCTGTTTAACCTAAATAAAACCCTAGGTTAAACTAGACTGGGCCATTGGACTCTTAGTTTAACCTTTTGGACTAAATTAATTATTCTAATTAGAACCAACTTAATAGCCTAACAAATAATTAATTTTCCCAACCCAAATAAACTAGTCCAATAAATAAGCCTATATTAGTTTAGCCCGAAGTTAATCCCTAATTATTCAAACCGGGCCAAAGCCCTGAATAATTAATTAACCTACCAAACTAATTCAACTAATTTTTTCTCTCCATGGACCTTTATTTTATTCTAGCCCAATAATTAAATCAAGCTACTTAAATAAAATAAATTCTATTTAATTTAAGATCAATTCATTAGCCCGTATTTAATTAGGACTCACGGTCTATATTGGGGACCAAAAGATACACCGTCTTGGCTACTAACATGACCAAAATACCCTTTTCATATAGATAGCTATCTTTTGCATTTTAAATATTTCATAATATCATATAAGGAAATATTGACCCCAATGACAATGTTGCATTAGCAAAGTCTTCGACCTACAGATGTAATGACTGAAATACCCCTCTATATATCGCAGTACATTTAAAGAGGAAGAAATGTACTAACACCTCTCTAAATGACATCTACCATCCTTAGGCTTCTAGTCCAATGATTCACGACTTCCTGGATTGTTTTCTCTTTTCAAGGGAGTTACCCTAAAGTAAACATCCAGGTTATGTTTCCCAAGGCCTTGGATATTTAGATCATTCAGACAACCACAAGGGGTGACATAGTATAGAAACTATCTTGTACAAGTCTATCTTAACTAACTAGTCACACATACCCAACATGCAAGTATATTGGCCCAACGATAGAACCTCAACTATAACATATCAAAGTACATGTTTCCAGCTTCGTCAAGTTGTAGAGTACTAGTCTACGCTGTAACAGTAGTAGTCTAGGTTTCTACCATATAGCACTTTCAGAAAGCACTACTACAGGTCATGTTCTACGTATTCGAAATACGCTTATGTCATGAAGTGAGTGGACTACTCACTAGCTAAAGGTAAGCCATTCCTCATTTGGAATTCACAACATAATAACCTAAACATGATGAGATTCCCATTCTTATTAATCAGTTAAGAACGAACGTTTATGTGTTACCCGTGATCCATACCTTACTGTGAAAGACCTTCATTCACATGGACCACTTACTTAAACACAATAGGTCTTTTCCAAACGTAATTGTGTACAAATAAAATATAAATTCACAAATAATTTCTGAAAATAAATTATTTTACTAAAATATTTTATATTTATATCAGAAACCTAGTCTAAAAGGGCATATTTCCCAACATGCCTTACCTAAAATATATCGACTCAATTATAACAATGCCCAAAGGTTTTAAAGTACCTGATTTCACAACTTTCTCGAACGATGATAAAGCGACAACCGTGGAGCATATTGGAAAGTTCAGGGCTTAGTTTAGTGAGTTGGGAACTAATGAGTATTATAAGCTTCAGTTATTTTCTTTGTCCTGGACTGGAGTTACTTTCACTTGGTACGCAAGCCTGCTGCTAAATTCTATACACACTGGGGGTAGAAATAGAGCATATATTCCATGAGATATTTTATCGGTCAATTCGAGAAGTGTCAATCGCCAATCTACTGGCTATAAAACAAAGATTAGGACAACATATTATTAAGTTCTTAGAATGTTTTAAGAGGCTTAAGTGAAAATGTTTAATTAAGTTGCCCAAATTTGAGTACATGAGGATTACGGTTAGTGGGATGCACCCTTAATTAAAGGAAAGTTTAACCTTTTAATTTTTTTTAAGGCTTATCATGACTAGCTTCTTATATTATGCGGTGATAATTGCTCATTATATGCATATTTTAAATATTAATTGTGCCATAAAATCTATAGAAATTTATTATCGATTACTACTTATCCCCTTATTTTCTCGTTGTTTGATGTAGGTTGCAATGATTTGAGATTCAAAATGGAATCATGGAGAAAAAAGGATCTCAAAAGTGTTTTACTTAGCATACACGATGTCGTCAAGATCATTTTACAAAGTATTTTGGCATCACCAGAACTTCAGATTTAAAGTACTGGGACTTCATGATGCTGTACCTTTTACTATCCACAACACCGTACATGTTCAGAGTTCAAAGTATTAAACATCTGGGAGCTGATGGTGCCGTATAACTCATATTGGATATAGCTGTGCATGATTACATCATACAGTGAGAGTTAAGTTCTACGACGTTGTTTAAAAGCCGATACAACTAAAGGAAAACATGCACGTCACTGTGCATAACATCTTCTACGACTTCGTGTAAGATTGCAGTCAACCCTTGTTTTCCAGATTTTATAGATTTTCAATAAGAAACTATAAGTATCCATCAATAGTGTCATTTCAGAAGGGAGCTATATGAGATTTACATCTGGGGAACCTTTTAGAACATCAAGGAATGCTAGAAGAGAAGATCAGGGTAAAATTGAAGAAGAAGAGGAGCATTCCAAAGAAGAACCCAAAGTAGAAGAAGGGCACTTGTTTGTAGGTTCCCCTTTACTTTTATTTTATATTTTTGATTTGGTGATATTTTTATTACTTAGATCTAATTGTAATTAAAATGTTGTACCCCAGTTTGATTTTGTATTAGATTATTATTTGATTAATTGAATTTTATTTGAGTAATCTATCACTTGGGCTTGTTTGATTGAATTGATTGATTGGGTTATTCTTTTGTATTGACTTTGAAAAATGGATTTATGAGATATGTATCCATTTGTATTGGTTCAATAGATTTGTTTTCCTTTGATGAATTTGAGAAAGAATTTAGGGGAAGAGAACTTTGTGGGAGATAGAGTTGGGGGGTCACCTAGAGATAGGGATTTTGCATTTTTTTTTTTAGCTTTAAAATTGTTGGTCTTTGATATTAATGCTCCTTAGATTTGATTTGTATAATAGAGATATCCATGGGTTTGGCTAAAGGATAGAAAACTCATTACTTGATATAGGTGGGTTTTTCATTTTGGGGAACCATTTTCCAATTCTTCAATTTAGATTCAATTGATTGAATAATGTTTGATGCTTGATTTTGGCAATTAGTTAGAATTAATAGTAGTCAGTGATTTTATTTCTCTATTTTGGTTGATTGAACAATGAAATAAAGGTGAAAGTAAGGGTAGTTGATACGGTTCTTAGGGATTCTTCGATACTTACCAATACAACGCTATACTACATGATGGGTATATTTGTCTAGATTTGTGTGTTATATATGTTAAATTGGTATTTTAAATTAAAATTTGATTGAAATTTGAATGAATTTCTCTATTACATAAGAGCACACAAATGCACAACGACAAGTTTTTGTACTGTTATTGGTGATTGGTTGTCAATGCCTTGAAAACACTTCAGTTTTGTTGATTCAATCTTTGTTTTAGCTTGTTAGTGTCTTTATTTTCTATTTTCCTTAGGTAGTTGATTTATTTATTTTATAGGTTTGATTTTATATGTTATTACTTTTAGATTTTTGTTCTATTAGTTTCTTATAAATATTTGCCATAAACCTTTACTTAGTTTTTTATCTACTTGATTATTATCTTATTGTTATTATACTTGTTTCTTTTGATTTGGCAAGAGTAATTTCGATTGCTAGTAGTAGAATTTTTCTTTGCTATATTTTATAGGAAAATTATTTTTGTGTGCATGTATAGAAGGAATTGTGGTAAAGAATTGGCTAAATTTGATAGTGAAATAGAAAGGATATTGTGGAGATTGTATAGGGAACCAAAACAAAGGGTTTTGAAAATCTTTGAACAACTAGGCACTTTGTTGTGTGTGTTTTTCGAGTGTCGAAAATATTATCAATAAATGTACAAACAATCAAATTTTAATTAAAATGCTAAACACTTAAACCATACAATTAGGAAGTATACTTATCGCATAATATAGGGAATAGCAAGTATCGAATCCACAGGAACTTAGCAATTACTGATACTTTACTCTAATATCATTGTTTAGCCTACAAAACAAAGAAATAAAATAAATAAAAAACTCTAATAATTACTATACTAGAGAGTATACTAAGTTCTCACAAGAAAAGTCACAAGGATCCTCAAGGGATAAGAATAAGGAGAAAGGCCATGTAAAGAAGATCATCCCCCAAATCTATGTCAAGAAAAGAAAATGCCCTTAAACTTATCAATTCTCAATTTAAGCACGGGAGGGATACAAATGCGAATCTCACACACACTCTCTCATAATGAAATTCCTATCCTTAGCAAACCAATGGGTATCTCTACCTTACCAATTTAATATAGGAAGCATTAAGAGCAATAAATCCCAAAGAAATCCGGGGCTACAATTTTCTTATCTTTAGGTAATATCATAAATCCTTTGATTACCAAGTTCAGTTTCCCAACTTCTCTTTTGAGTTAAATAAAGGAAAACAAACATTGTATCAATAAATTAGGTGTTCAACTCCTAACCTCATCTCTCAAATTCATTAGAAGCAAACTAATCAATTAACAAAATTAACCAATCCCCAATAATCAGTCCAACACAACAATACCCAATTAATCAAATATAGGGACTAGAAATTCAATAGATCTAAAAGAAAATCAATCCAAAAACACAAATTTAGGATTTATATCTCAAATAAAATTAAAATCATAGAGATACAAAATTGTCAAAATAGATTACAAGAAAGAGAAAAGAGTACTCATAGACAAGCAAACTTCCTTCTTCTTCCTTGAGATCCTCTTGAGCAACTCCCATTTTCTTCTCTTTTAATTCTTCTTAATCCCTCTTCTCTTGGTGTTTCTTAAGTTCTCTAGGAGTTCTCTAGTGTTTTTGGATGCCAAAGACTAATTCTTAGGGTTAGAAGTTGAATATTTATAGATGCCTATTGAAAACTCGAAAAATTGCTGAACAGAGGTTCTTCCATGATGTTGCATGGCGGGGGGTAATATGGCTTGCACGGTGCCGTGCATGCTTTGATCCTTCAATTTTGCATCGAAATGACATCGTGGGATTAAGTATTCCTATATGTTGGATTGATGCACGATGACATGGACAACAACTAGCACTGTGCCATGAAGCTCAGATGTTTTGCATTTTCTGCATCCTAATAATGCACGACGACGTGCAAGATGAGGGGCACAATGCCGTGACGCTTTAGTTTGGCTTTTTTCCAGTCTTTTCTCCTTGAATATTTATCTAATCTTCAACTTTTTGATCCTACATAAAATAAGGAGAACATAGGGGATTAAGTAGCAATTTAAAATGCATTCTTCTACAATTTAAGCATAAATGATGTATAAAAAATGTATACAATGAATACTCATCACTCCCCCACACCTAAACTTATGCTTATCCTCAAGTAAAATATCAAAATCATAAGCACTCCAAGCAAAAAGTGTTCATCAAGAGTAGATTCTTGGTAGTAACAATTGTCATGAGAAAGATATTCTTTTTCACTTGAGATGAGAATTCAGTTCAAAGTCACATAATTAAACTAAACTCGTGTAAACCTATGTATTTAAATAGATAAAACTAAAGTCATCGAAATTGAATTAAACAAGTCTATATCTATTTAACAAGTTTCATCTTATCTCCTATTTTAAGAATATAACTCAAGTAATTCATATAAGTAGGGAATGATGAGTGAATTTAAGTTCTTAGATTTTCAAAGCTTCTGCAACCCGAGTAGTAAACAAAAGATTGGTCCGAATGCTCTTTTTTTTTTTTTTTTTTTTTTGGCAAGGTAGTGCAATCACCTAGTAGAGATGGAATAAAGATCTTTCAACTTTTACATTACCCTTATTAGGGTAAAGTAATACAAAATGCCTACTAAAAATAAAATGAATGATTTTTAACTTTTGCATTGCTTTACTCTAATCACTCTTTTTTTACCTAATCTATATTTACTTAAACCCAGAGTTAGGACTAGCTAGAAGATTATAGAATATAAAAAGACCAAAATTCTCTCACTTATACTTCATCACAAGTTTCTCATCCATTCCTAAGAAACAAAATGTCACAACATTTACTGAAACATAGACAAGGTTGAGCCAAATTCTTAAGATTTGGTCTATATCACATCAAATATATAAGTTTACCTAAGAATATCCTAGTCAAAATAACATCATACCAAATTATCATGCCAAGAGAAAAAAAAATAGCAATACCATAAACATTAAAATATGTTAAAAATCGAAAAAATTTAGCCCAGTTTTCACTTTTAACAAGAAAATTTTCAATTTAACAACAAAGTACCAAGAAATTAATAAAAATTTGGATAAGAAATACCACAAAACTAAGAAAACACCAAGAAATTAATAAAAATTTGGATAAGGAATACCACAAAACCACTCCCTCATACTTAAACTTGACATTGTCCAAAATGGCCAAAATATACGCAAGAAAGCATAAATATCCAAAGAGATAAAAATGATACAATGGACTACCTAAACAATCCCAAGAAAGCATGTGAATGAACACTTCCTACACTTAAAACCCACATTATTTTTATTGTTAGGGAGTGAGAAAATGACAAAGACTATATAAAAACAAAATAACTATATAAAAACTTAAAAGAGGCAAACAAAAATCAAAGCTCAAAACGTAAGCATACTCTTTCCATTCATCATGCTTTCTCATCATCTCTTTGTAAAGAAAATTAATGCTCAATATGAAAAGTAAATATGATGAATCAAATAAGAAAAAAAAAAAAAAGAAGAGGTTTTTGAAAGTAACATACATTCAAATAATTAATCCCAACAAAATTAAGCACATAGATCTCATTCCCTTACAACTCTTTAAACATACAAAGCAAATCTTCCACATATGAATGCAAATAATATTTAAAGAGAGCATCATCAATCAAAGCATTAATTATCCATTCCAAGGCATCATTGCAATCAAAACTTAGTTTTGTAGCTCTTGAAGATTCAGTTAAACAATACTTACTTTTTATTATAGAGTCGAAATAGCTAAGTCACCTCCCTTTGAGTTAGTTGAAGGGTATAATTGGCTATTATACTCTAAGGACTGCTTGTGACTTTTGCATGAAACCTTTGTTCCTCATAGTATGGTTAGTTCTTCACATCACCATTAGCTTTATTTTGCTCCATGAATTGAGAAGTACCTACAAAACCCAGTGAGAAAGAGATATTAGAAAAATATATATGAGAGTGGGGTCCAACTCTTATCACACTATTTAATAGGTCCTCGTGTACTTTCTTTTCTTCTTGGGAGTTCTATTCTTGTAGACTCTCACATACTTATTCCAATTTTTTATTCCCCCTATCCTCATGTAGTAGAATCTCTTGTCCTTCATCAAATTTTTTTTCTATAGCCTGCTCGGATATGGTCTACCTGATTTATAATCTAGCAGCTTTTTCTTCATTATTTCAAAAATGTTATGCCTGAAGGGCATCGTGTCCCTCACTTCCGACGGTGCCGTGTGCTCCCTATATGCCTTACTCTACTTTTTTGCAATTTCTTCTATTGTCTTTCCTTGTACAGGGTCTACCAATGTGTTGAAAGAATTATTCTCTTGCATCTCCTCAATTGCCTTCAATTTTTGTTCACTTTAGTTGCTCCATCTTTGAAGGGATCAATAGTATTCGCAACAAACTTGTTTACTATTTTTTCAAGTGAAGGCCCATATTGTAAAGGTGGAGGTAGAGGGTCATATGGATAGTAGTATTGGTTACTCCAATAAGCACTAGAATAACCACACCTCTCCAAACTATATGCTCTATCTTGCCCTTGGTCCTAAAAAATATAAGCTCCATTAGAGTGAGGGTAATAATCAAAATGTCCTTCTCTATATAACTCACAACTCATGCCTTGGTCTTCTAAGAGAATTACACTCCAATTACGATTCCGCTCACTAAGGCATTAATACAAGCTTCTAATTAGGCCAATTTCACATTATTAACAACCTCTTTACTTTGTGCTAATGCCCACATACTACCCCATGAATTACTAGCCATGATGATGGTTTCAAACCACACAATCTCAAAAACAAAAACAAAAGTTAATAATAAGAAAATTAATAAAAAAAACTACAAAATTTACCAAAATCTACAAAAGAAATAAAAAAAATACAAAAAAAAAAGAAGAAAAGATTCAAACTAGAACAAAAGAAAATAAAAACTAAGAAACAAACAAATGACTAAATCAACAAAATTCAAACTTTTCACAATATTGTTAGTCCCCGGTAACGGCGCCAGAAACTTGTTATGTGTGCTTTTAAGTGTTGAAAATATTATCAATAAATCCATAAAAAATAAAATTTTAATCAAAATTCTAAACACCCATCCACAGAATTTGGCATATATACCTATCGTATAGTATAGGAAATAGTAAGTATCGAATCAACAAGAATTTAGCAATTACTACTACTTTACTCTAATCTCATTGTTTAGCCCACAAAATAAAGAAATAAAATAAACAACTCTAATAACTACTATACTAGAGAGTATACCAAGTTCACACAAGAAAAGTAATAAGGGTTCTCAAGGGATAAGAATAAGGAGAGAGACCATGTAAAGAAGAACACCCCCCAAATCTATGTTAAGAAAGGAAAACACCCTTAAACCTATCAATTCTCAATTCAAGCATCGAAAGGATTCGAATGCAAATCTCGCACTCTCTCGAGTAATAAAATTCCTACTCCTAGCAAACCAATGGGTATCTCTACCTCACCAATTTAATATAGGAATCATTAAAAGCAATAAATCCTAAAGAAATCTGAAGGCTACAATATCCTTATTCCTAAGCAATCTCATAAACCCTTTGATTACCAAGTTTAGTTCCCCAATATATCTCTTGAGTTAATTGAAGGAGAATAAACATTGTATCAATAAATTTGGTGTTTAGTTCCTAACCCCATCTCTCGAATTCATTAGAAGAAAACCAATCAATTGAAAGAATCAACCAATCCCCAACAATCAATCCAACACAACAATGCCTAAATAATCAAATACGCAGAATGAAAATTTAATAGATCTAAAAGAAAATCAATCTAAGAACATAAATTTAGGATTTATCCCTTAAATACAATTAAAAGTACAGAGATACAGAATTGTCAAAATAGATTACAAGAAAGAGAAAAGAGCATTCATTGACAAGTAAACTTCCTTCTTCTTCCTTGAGATTCTCTTGAGCAACTCCTCTCATATACTCCATTGATTCTTCTTAATTTCTCTTCTCTTGGTGTTTTTTGATCTCTCTAGGAGTTCTCTGGTGTTTTTTTGCCGCTAAAGACTAATTCTTAGGGTTAGAATCCGCGTATTTGTAGGTGCCCATTGAAAAACCCCAAAAATCGCTGAACATAGGGCCTTCTATGATGTTGCACGGTGGCATGTAATATGGCTTGCACGGTGCCGTGCATGCTTTGATACTCCAATTTTGTCTCAAAATGACATTGTGCAATTAGCCATTACTATATGCTAGATTAGTGCACGGTGACGTAGATAACGACCAGCATTGTGCCGTGAAACTCCAGATGTTCTACATTTTTTTCATCCTGATGATGCATGACGATGTTCAAGATGAGGGGCATGGTGCTGTGGCACTTCAGTTTGTCTCTTTTTCAGTCTTTTCTCCTTAAATCCTTATGTAATGTTCAACTTTCTCATCCTATATAAAATAAGGAGAAAATGGGGGATTAAGTAGCAATCTAAAATGCATTCTTCCACAATTTAAGCATAAATGATGTATAAAATATGTATACATTAAACACTTATCACATTTCCAGTCAAATTGGTGAAAAGATGGAAGTAAATCAAGGAGCTAATGGTAGCGAGTTGAGAACAATTGGAGACTATGCTAGACTTACTCTTGGGGTACTAATTCAACTATTGTGAGGCCTAGAGTTGATATTAATAATTTTAAAATCAAGCCCATTCAAATAATTCAACAAATGCTTCAATTTAATGGATTGTAAGATAAAGATCTTGATGCTCATTTGACTACATTCTTAGAGATTTGTGATACTCTTAAGCTCAATGTTGTATTGGAGAATGCTATATGACTTTGGTTGTTTCCCTTTTCCTTGAGAGATTGAGCAAAGTCGTAGCTAAAGTCTTTACCAATTAAATCTATCACAACATGGGAATAATTAGTTGAGAAATTCCTTACTTAATACTTTCCTCTAGTTAGGGTAGCTAAGTTAAGGAATGATATATATATTTTTTTCTCAATTAGATGGAGAAACAATTCATGATTCTTGGGAGTGGTATAAGGAAACGATAAGGAAGTGTCCCCATTATGGTCTTGATCTTAGATTACAAATGTTAACTTTCTATAATAGGTTAAAGTTTCCTTCTAAACAAATTATTGATGCTTTGTTGAGAGGTACACCATCTTCAAAGACTCCAAAAGAACTTTTTGAGTTGATAAAAAAAATTACTTTGAACAACCATTCATGGGGTATGTAAAGGCCAAGAGTTAAGATATAAGGAATGTACAATGTTGATGCTATGGCTTTATTAGAGACAATATTAGAGGTACTCACAAGAAAGGTGGATAAGATCAATAAAAATTCTCAACCCCAATTTATAAGCTATGACTTTTGTAGAGGAGGACATCTTAATCACGAATGCTAAGGAATCAGAATTGGAAATGAACAACTTGATCATATGCAAGATAAGATAATGCTCCATTTGGCACACTTACAACCTAAGTTGGCGCAATCATTCAAATTTTTTATGGAGTACTAAAAAAAATCAAGTGAGGTTATATGGTGTACAAGCAAACCTTACCCTAGGACCTCAAGCTCCTATACCATACTGTATTCCACTTTTACCATTTCCACAAGAACCCTAAACCATCTTTGGAGGATCTAGTTGCTAAATTGGTTACTTCCATGGATACATGTTTCCAAGGTATTAAAGCATCCATGAGAAATTAAGAAGTTTCTATGCACTATCTAGAAAATCAAATTGGATATCTTGCTAAGATTCATTCGAAAAGACAAATGGGAACAATACTAGGAAATGCTGAAAGCAATCTACGTGAAAACGTAGAAAGCCTTGATTTTTTCCTTACTATGCTCATACACCTGAACAATGTTTAGTTTTATTTTACTTAGTCTTGTTCTATTTTTGTTTTGTCTATTTTTGGTGTGTTTCTATTTTATTTTATTCTTTTTATCTTATTTCATCTATCATTGAGCTTAGTGTTTACATGATAGCTTTGTTTAATTATACAAAAAAAAATGTATGTTTTGCTTTTCTAAAAGTACATGGCGTTGTGACTATCATAGTACACGACATAGTGGCCTTTAAAAAGTTGAAAAAAATTAAAAGTTCTAAGAGTTTACTGTGCTATGCAAGCCATGTTCATCATCGTCGTGCATCTTACTGGACAAAAACATTGTCGTTTTGTTAAAAAATTACAGTGCATAAAAGTTTACACGGCTATGTGGAGTTCACTCTACATGATGACATGTACCAACTTCATAAGCCTAACGACATTGCTTTGTTTTAGGGTTTCCAAGTATCATAGCTGAAGGTGACATGTAGATCACTCTTTATGGCACCATGCACTTGCGAATTTCAAAAAAATAAAATAGATCTTTTCACCTTTTCACCTTATTTTTACCATTTTTTTTCAAAACCATTAGTGTTTCTCTTTCCCTTAAAACTCCATTGCCGTGCATCCTTTTGCTTGACTTATTGCCTAATTTCATCTGTATAATTAAATTTCTCAAAAAAATTGAATTCTTTTCATTGGATTGCAACTGTCGACTGATTTCCCTTCGCTCCAATTGGCCACAACAACTTTCTAATTCAACTACTTGCTTTGTTTTTTTTTTTTTTTCTATAAATTTTAGTGTTAGAAACTTTGGGCAAAACAAACCTTAACAACTTTCAAAGCAGTCTATTGAAGAAATCAAAGAAAGCTTCACCTTCCAGTCAGACCTTAAGGTTATTATTGTCGAAAAATACTTGAGCTTTTGGGGCAATCTTTGAGCTATTTTTGGTGACTTCTAATCTCTGTAAACCTTGGTTTAATTTTGAATAGCAAATAGTTGAAGTGATTTGTGGAATTGAGTAATTTATTACTTTGTAAATACTATTCGAATTTGAATTGAATTGTATACTATTGAGATATATTTGAGCTATTTGCTCTCGTATATTTTTAGTAGTTGATTGATAATTGTGTCTGCTATTTCAAATGCTAATCTATTTGAGCTTGAATTGAGTTGTGTTGAGAAGTATTTGGTTTGGTTGTATTGTGGTGATTGGTTTGTTTGATTGATGTGAGGATTTGTATTGTGAATTTGAGAAGAAGAGTTTATTGGTGCTGTTGTAATTGTTGGTTTAAGTTGAGATTTCTATTCTAGTTAGGGGAGTAAAATTGAATTGGTTGGAAGTATTTTAAGTTGGGAGTTTTGAAGGGCGTGTTGAGAGTGTAATGAACTTGTGAACTCTCATTTCTTTGACTATTCAATTCATTTTCTTTCCTTTCCTTTTCCTTTCCTACTATTTTTCTTAAAATCCCCTATAGCTCCTAAACGCATTACTACCAAGCTCCCTTCTAAGAGAAAGAGGGGTGAGGGATCTTCTTCCTATGCCCAACAACCCTTTACTGTTGATAGATTTGTGAGTGTGGAATATGAAGAGTAGTTTGACAAAAAAAAGTGAATAGGAAAATAATTGTTGAGAAAACACTTGACCCTATCTTGGACAGTAAGTTCAAAATTGGTGCTATGGTTAGACAACTTAGTTGGAGCCTTATTTTAGGACTTAAGGGTGTTTACTACCTAATCTGATGAAGGAGTTTTATGCCAACATGGAAGACAAAAAATATCAAATTTTGAGAAATATTATCACTACTATGAAAGGACTACCCATCCACTTTGTAGGGAGTTATTGGCTGATATTTTTGGGGATTAGAGATGAAGGGGCTTGGTGGATATTGACACTTACAATAAGATGATGGTATTTGATGTGGTTTGGAATTTCAATATTACCAGAGTTGACTAACATTTATAGTATCAGATAGCTAGCCAAATAGAAGTCCTCCATGTCACCAACCTCCCCCTATTCATAGATTGATTGTTTCCTTTTAGTTTTTAAGATGGCCCTTAGGGCAAATAGATTCAATGAGGGGAGAGTAGTAGACATCTGTGCTTTACACAAGTTAATACATGCCTAATCGATTCCTTTAGCAACTATGATCATCTCCCACATGAGAGATATTTCTTCTCCACCTACCCTTCTAAGGCATTTGCCTTTCTTTTGGTCATCACTAAGAAACTTGAGCACTTTCAAGTGCCAGTAGAGGGTGAGGTGGCAACTTCCACTACTGCCAGTGCAGTAGTGATAGGCAGGACATTAGTGAGTTGTAGATATAGTTATGATGAGAAAGAGAAAAGATAGTTAATCTACAGTGAATTTAAAGAAAAGGTTGGGCAGAGACCACAATAGCCACAGCAGTAGCAGCAACTCTCATCAGTAGTGTCCTCTAGAGCTTCTCATCCAAATATAGGACGAACTTCTACTACAGTGGATTTTTTCATTGAAGTACACACTTATTTCGCTACGCTGACCAGGGGTATGGATGCATTCAAAGGCACTATCGTACAATAGAGTCAGATGATCACCTAGCAGTAAGAGATAATCAACAGCCTGATGGGGATGGTAGAAAAGTAAAACCAATTGTCTTCTGACCATAGGGAGCAGCTAGAGCTGAATAGAAATACATAGTGGGATGTTAACAACAGTTTGGGGATTCTTTGAAAAAAGCAAGATGGAGCTGACATTTTCTTCTATGAGATGTGCGAGTGCTTGAAGAAGATTGGTCTTTGAGGAGATAGTAGAGTTGACTTGGAGGAAAGGGATAGGATTTTCATTATCTTGTTATGATGTTTTGAGTACTTTTTTTTTGTTATAACATTCAACTGTAGATTTGATTTTGTTTTATTTCATCTTATTTCCTTTACTTAGTACTTTATTTATATTTTATGATTGTATATAAGTTCCTCTTTATGGGTGATATTCTTCTTTCTTCTAATGATCGAATTGGGCTTCTAATTACTTCGGAAGTACTGTTTTATTTTCCATCTTTATCTTTGTCAATCCCATTGTATTTATTGATATTCATGTGTTTTATTGGCCAATGAAGACATTATCTACTTTAAGTGTGGGGGAGAGATTGGCAGTGTATTCTCTGCAAGTTTATTTGTGGATTTTTTAGCTTTGTGGATTCTTGAGTGCAATGCAAAATCTTGAAAATTAGGCAAAAATTTTTGCAAAATTTTTCAATTTTTGGATAAGTTTGACGTTGATGATATTGTTATTATATCTTTTTTGGCATGAGAATTTAGTTAAATCCTTTTTGGATGAGTTTGTTTTTAGGTAAAACTTGTATATTAGGTGTGAAATGACTAAATCTTGAGAATTTGTAGTAATCTTATTTATGTTTTAGTAAACTGTTGAATGTGTTTGTTTGTAATGTTATGCTTTATGCATTATGTGCCTTTGTTGCACTAGAATGAAATAAATCCAAAACTTACATAAGTTTTAATTTAAAATACCAATTTAATCACAAAATACAAAAAAAAAAGGTAAGTATATCTATCGTGTAGTACAGTATGACATTGGTAAGTATTAAAGAATTCTTAGAAACTGGGTTAATTACCCCTACTACCACTTTTGTTTCATTGTTCAATTAACCAAAGTAGAGAAATAAAATAATAAACAACTGATGCGTTAAATTTGGATATATAAAAATCATGCAATTTTTTTCCATTTCCAATCAAGTTTAAATTAAATCATTAATCTCAAATTATACATATAAGCAAGTGCACTCATTATTAAGCATAATATAGGGAATTAACGAGTATTGATCCTTAAGGAACAAGTATACACTAATTACTTTTCATTTAATATTTAACCTACCAATTAGAGTGATAAAGAATAAAAATAAAAATAAAGATAAAGACAAAATATATACACAACTCTTGGAAAGAAAATTATAGAATTAAATAATTATTCTTGAGAACATGACATGAACAATCCAACACTTATTACAATCAATCATTGTTTTAGCATCATCAATGAATAAAGATAGAATCCACTTCTTTCCCAATCTATGAAATCACTATTTTCTGATTAAATTAGCAAATTTTGCAGTCAACCCAACATAACCAAGGAAATGCATTCAACTCATTCCTCATTAATATCCCTATACTCTAGGTAATATGAACATGAAATTAGCCAATGACCATATATTCTAGGAGAAATTAACCAACCTTTGATTACTTAGGTTCAATTCTTAACTTTCTTTTCCAATCTAGTTAAGATAAAAATTATATAGAATTAATTAAATTGAACTCAATCTAACTTCATTTTCTAAGTCCATTAAAAGGAAATTCAACTTCATCAATCTACCAAATGAAAGCAAGTAATCAAATGCCAAGAATAATAATTAATTGATCAAAGATTAAATAAATTACAATATCATAAATTCAAAAATAATATTCAATTACAATTAAAATATTAATCTCATGATTATTCAAAGAAAAAGAAAACAAAGGTCTTAGACAGAACTCATAGACAAGCCTTCTTTTTCATCCTTTAAGAACCTTTTTGATGCTCCTTCGAGTGATGAATTCCCCTTCAATGAATGATTGTAGCTTTGATTCCTTAAATTCATACATTAATCTTCACTTGTTCTTGGTAAAATAGGCCCTTTGGTTGCTAAAAATCGTCCTTCAAAAGTCCTGGGCCTAGTATAGATTGGAAATAAGTGAACCTCTTAGGCAATTCCTAATTTGATCTAAAAAAGAACTTTGAACTGCCATAATAGAGTTAGGTTGGCACCGGTCCAGCACTGGTTCTCTCCGACTTTGCTCTATGTTCCTCTATTTTTCCACAATAGAACTACTGCTGGTTCAACTACTTTGGACAGGCATTCGGTCACCTCTAGAAATATACATTTTTGCTCCAAATCATCCAATTTCTGTACAAAATTACCAAAAATACTTTTTACAAGCAAAATATCAAATAGGAAGGGAAATAACTAGTTATTGAATGAAAAGTATTACAAAACAACCTCAAATAATTAGGAAAATATACGTAATTTTAGGCCCTATCAACAATTATTAATTCTAACTAACTAACAAGGAACAAACACAAGAATACATTAACCCAATCACAAGGTAGACTTAAAAAGATCAAAAGAGTAGAATAAAAATGAGAAAAGGGGATTAGTCATACAATCAAAGTGAATTCCCCCAAAATATCAAGTATCAAATATCACTTAACCAATTAAATTAATTCAAGTATTGACAAGTGGTTATTTGTAATTACAAAACTCACTATTTCTCAAGTAATGAGTTCCTTATCCTTGAGTCCAATCCATAGGTATCTCTACTATACAAATTGAACCCCATAAGCATTACAATAAAAAAAATTATATAGCCAAAAAGATGCAAAGCCACTACAAGAAAGGCAGGAATTAGTGAGGGATTAGCCAAGGAAAAAGGAGATAGGCACAACTATTGACTTTCCCTTGCTAATCCCTCGCTGATTTGTGACGGATCAGAGTTAAGCTGAAGCTCTTTCTAATTAGCGAGGGAAAAGAATATCCAAATCTAATCCATCGCAAATTTGATATGGATTTGCGACGGATTTTTTATTTTTCGCTTTAAATTCATTGTAAAATTTAGCTTCATATTTGAGACTAAGAGTAGATGTCCCATGCTAATCTCACTGATAGGGGCTAAAATCATCATTATTTTCCTAGTTACTTAAGGTCAATTTAAGATACTTTTGATGTAAAAATTAGGCATATTCCTTTCAATTTGACATTTTACTTGTGAAAGTGTTGTTGACAAATTTGTGCAGATTTGAGTTAATTTCAAACAAAATTGGAGAAATTCCAAAACACATCTAGTGTCAGGCCTGGCAAGGGGACCAGGTGCCAAGTCCAATATGCCAAACAGTGAAAACAGAGCACGTTCAAGGAGGAAAACAGAACACACCTTGTGCTAGGTAGGTCGACTAGACCCGGTGCCAGGTCTGCTCTGGAGTGGCTAAAATTCTGTGCACGAATTTAGTAATTTTCAAAAGATTTTGGTATTTTCTGAATCCTACTTGGCCAATTATCCTCAAGCAATGAATTTAGTATCAAAGAAGCTTATAAAAATAAGAGAAAACACAAGAGAGAAGAAGGAGGATTCAAGGAGCAAAAATTCCAATCACTCTTTGAAGGAGAAATTCATCAAATTAAGGGGAGTTGTTTAAGAGAGTCTTCAAAGGAGAAGAAGGAGGCTTCTCTATGAGTAGTTTCTTTTACCTTTGTTTTCTTGTTCTTAAACAATCATGTATTCAATATTTTGATTGTAATTTGACATTATGTTTAGGATTCATGATTTCTTAAATTAATTTAGTCTTTTGATCAATTCATTATTTATCTTGGGATTTGATTACTTGTTTTGCTTATGGAGTTGGTTGATTGATTTTTGTTATTAACTTGTTTGAAAAAAAGGTTAATTGTTAAGAACTTAGGTAATCAAAGGTTGGTTGATGATTGCTAGAATATGGATCCACTGACTAATTTCATGTTTTAAATAACATAGAATATAGGGATTTATATGAGGATTGATTTTAATACATCGTTTGGATAAATTGGTTGAGACTGAATATGTTCACTAATTTAACTAGAAGATAGTGATTCTATAGATTGCAAACGAAGTGGGTCTATATTAAATCCTTCATGTGACTAAGACAATAATTGATTGTGATATGTGCTAAGTGATTCATTGTCATGTTTTCAAAAGCCTTTGTCTAAATTGCATATTTCTACATCCTTGAATTGTACATATATTTTTATTTTTATGATTTTATCACTTTATTTAGTTGGTTAAACAATGAATGAAAAGTGACTAGTGTGTACTTGTTCCTTTGATGATCGATACTCATTAATTCCCTATGCTATGTATGCGATGAGTATACTTACTTGTATGTGTATTTTGGGATTAATATTTTAATTAAAACTTGACTAAGGGATGGATTTAAATTTATTGATTTTTATACATCCAAAATTTAAGCATCAAATTTTTGGTGCCGTTATTGAGGAATTGATATCATGAAAGCTTGAATTTCATTGATTTAACTACGTTTATATGTTTATATATCTATATGTGAATATGTATATATGTTCCTTGTACAAATAGGTGCCATATTTGGTTGTATAATTGTAATATCCTAATTTCATGTTGTGATTTTCTAACTTAATTTGTGAATAAGTACTTACTATCTAACTTGTAAATTCTATAATCTCACTATTTTCTATTCTCTGTAGATCATGCCTATGAAACCCCACCTAAAGCCAACCTTAGAGTAAGGGGGTTGGGATGCATGTCATAATATTATATTTTTGAATGATTTTATGTGCTTTAGAATTGTGATTTATAGGTTAAAAGGCTTAGTTATGCTTATTGGGTAGGAAGGGTAAAATGATAATTTTGCTTGAGGTCAAAATAGGAAGATGCTTGAGGTTTAAATAAGAAGAATATTTGGGTGAGAAAATAAAAACAAGAGTTGTTGTGGTTTAGTGGTTAAAGCTTTGGAATTAACCTCTAAGCTCATGAGTTCAAATCCCATCACTTACGTTTTATTCATGATTATCTTAGTTATGTTTGAATTTTAGACTTTCTTACATTCCTTAAAGATAGGAATGTTATCTTAGGAGAGACATGAAGAGAATGTCTTAATCATATAATCATGTCCTAAAAAGAATTCTAGAGAAATTCTTGTACCTCTAGCTTTGTCCTAACATCTTCATAATTTAAATAAACCAAAATCCATTAAATCTCTTCTTTTAGTTCCAAAAATTATGTGATAATTCCTTAGCCTTGAATTCCAAAATCAATCTTAGAAGTTAGAGGATTGGCCGAAAATAGGAGGGAAGTTAGGAAGGGTTCTCAAGAAAAATATATCACCATGGTAGAACCTTCAATCCTACCTTCATGTTATTCATATTTTTAATGAAGAAAATCTGGAAATTTTCCAGAATTTTGGACAGTCCAACTTTTGAAAAATTCAGCCAGAAATGCTAACCATTTGCTGCCAGAAAAATGGACATTTCGTGTGGCTTGAAGACTGAAAATTCTGTGCAAAATTCGGGCTGCACAAACTGCACAAAACCAAAAAAATTTCCTGCATAATTCACTACATTCTAAGCTGTAATTGAAGCTGTTTTGTTTTCCATCAATTTAGGAAGAACCTCTTCTGTTTTTCTTCAGAAAGAAGGCTAGAAAATCACCTTTGAAAGACCCTCAAACACCCTAGAAAACCAGCTGCAAATCGGGCAGAAGAGATGCAGAAATTCTGGACCAAAAAAACCTTGCCATTCAAAGCTTTGAACAACAATGAAAACCAGAAAAATTCCAGTTTTGTCTCTCAAAGCCTAGGCAGAAAAAACACCTTCAAACCTCTACAAATTGGACCTTGTTCAGCCATGGATTAAACACCATTAACCTCCACACTTACATTGAGTATTTGGACTCCATAATCATACCTCAAAAATCTCCTAAGATCACTCTATCCAAAATAAATTTGAACTTCAAAAAATTCCAGAATTTTGCTCCATGAAAACACTCTTGTATTAAGCTAGCAAACCAGAATTTCCCCTGCCATTGAAGACTGCATTTCAGCCAGCAATAAAGCCTAAACAGCTTTCATTCCCTTGCCATAAATCTGATCAGTCCAGCCGGCTCCATTGAAGAGTAAAGAAACCTTCCTTAATCAAACACCATTAGCTAATCTCCTATCTCAAACAACTCCACAATTTTCTCCATTTGAATTTCAAACAAAATCTGATCATTCTCTCTCCTTCTAACTGAAAACTAGAACTCCTAATCACCTTAGACCATTTGGCCAACATCATTCTAGATTTCATACAGCTTTTCTCTCAAATTCTCTCAATTCTCACCAAGAACACACACTATACTTCTTCAAGCCTAAACCTACCCTAAACACCTCTAATCACTCTCAAATACTCCAAATTACTCCTACTTAATCCCTGATGTTCATTTTTGGTATTTTTAACACAAAATCATACAAACAAGAATTTTCTATCGGATCAAAATCAGCTTTTTCTTGAAGGTCTCAAGAACATCATTAAGTTAAATCAAGAACAACCTTCTTGTTCACCCTCTTTCATTCAATCTTCAATGTACCATACTAACTCACTCACTCTCTCTCTCTCTCTCTCTCTCGGCCAAAATGGTTGATCAACAACCATGGTTGTTTTTTTTTTCTTTGGACTACTCAAGACTCTCAATCGCGCGTGGACCTTCTTTAGCCATCATCAAAGTAATCGACAATCAAGTATTTATTCTTAAATCCTTCTTCTTATTTATGAAATTATGTCTCTTAGGTGTTGATAGGGAGATAGAATATGAATGAGGGATTGAGTATATGTATGTGGATGAAGGTGATGGGGTTAGGACATGAGGATTGATGTATATGACTGAATTATATGAATTTTCTTGGGAATCAATGTATGTTCATCATGCTTAATGAATTTTATGGATGTTTGAAGCATGTTAGATATTATGACACCAAAGGTGATTAGGCTCTTATGTTCTTGTTTTCCATTGAATCCATGATTAACGATTATGCCTGGTAGGGATTTAGCCATGTGATAGTATGTGTTTATTCAAGTATATGTTCATGAATGGATTAGTTTATTGATTGATGTTGGAGAATGTGTTCATGAATATTTTCTAGCAATAGGAAAATCATGATTATTTTCTTGGTAATCCTAGGTTATTTTTATTAACAAATTTTATTACTTTAATTGGAATTATTGCTATATTTTTTCAAAGAGTTTCGAAATTCCTAGCAAGATTTGGAAATGGAATATTAAATGAAATGTTAATATTTTAATGGTCAAATATATAATATCTTTTATTAAAAATAATATATATATATATATATAAATATATAATAACTAAAATCTTTTATATAAGTAATAACAAAAAAATAAAATAATAGAGTTAACTAATGACCTTAAAGACCATAATTAAAACTCTTACCTATATCCATAAATATTGTTTATATTAAAATTTATGTATTACTTATTAATTAAAAATTAAATATAATTCATTTATTATTAATTTTATTATTTATCACTAATTATTTACTATCTATCAATTATTAATTAAGTGTAATTTATTGTTTAGTTATTTATTTTAATACTATTTAAATATTACCATTTACTAATATTATTTAGGACTTAGTATTATTCAATATTTAAACACTAGTTTATTTATTAGTAATAATACTCAAAATTTATTATTTGAACCTATAACTCATTATTAGCTATTTTAGAACCCCTAGCTATTTTAACTTACCAAGTTAGATTTATTTTATAAAATACTTTATCATCTAGCCTTAAAACTTAGGACATTAAGGTTATGGTTAGTCATAGTTGTAACTAGTTGAGTTAGGAATTATTTATGTAACGTAAGTATAGTTCGAATGTAACCTTATTCCTTGTGTTTACCCCAGGTAGGGTTAGGTTGACCTTGGAGGATTTTTAAGCTCAAGAAGAGAAAAAGATCAGGTAAGCTCCTGCATAGAGTCATTTAAAGACCAAAATTATTGTAATAAGCCAAATGCAATGTGTATGATCATTCATTTGTAAAGGCAATTAAGGACTATTTTCCTTTTTATTTCAGTCAAGCGAATCATTTGAAAATTAAACAAGCAGTTTTACATAAAACGCTAAACTCTTTCTAAAACCCAACTTTGACAAGCATTTTAGAAAGCCTTAATTTCTATTTCTAAGTAAAACATTGCACGATTAATTTTCTCCCAAGTGCGACAAGCAATGTTGAGTACTCAATAAGGGTAGACTATTAGGACTAGTCTTTGAAGGGTTAGGATAAGTCTCTCAGTAGGTGGCCACCTCTGAGAGGTAAGTCCTTCCCGGATAGGTTGCCAGTTCGGTAGGTCATACAGGTCCGAGCTAGCAAGTTTCAGTCAAAATGGACTATCTATTTTCGGAGTGGACAACCGGTAAGTTTGGGGTATAGAGATGGAGGAGTATCTCACCCGGTAGGCCGTACACCTACCTTATGTCAGCATGCTCAACATGTGGCATTCTGACGGTTATATTATTGTGGGGCCCAACGGGTGCCATGACTACTTCTTTGGGTGATTGTATTTATTGTGCACATGTATGGTTTGGAAAGTAAAACACCACTCTTCATTTTTAACATTTATTTAATGCTTGCCAGCGCTTTTTCTTATGAAACTTTTACAACCTGTATACATGAACTGTTTTACCTGAAACACTCAAAGCACACATGAGCTTACTAAGATTTTTATCTCACCACCATTTATACTATATTTTCAGGTCGATCCTGCTGTGAAAGTCATTAGCTAGATTGTTACTTAAGATTTTGAAGACTCTTTTTTATTTTTCTTATGTATTGCCTTGGAGAGATTGTAGCAGACAATTATTTTCAATTTTGTTCATGTATTATTAGATTGTAATAAGTTTAATTTTGAAGTATTTCTTTTATTTTATTTTTTGTGGCCTAGTTATAAAGACCCCTGGTCCTATGGATGGGGCGACATCCCTGACCCTAATTGTGAAACCCTATCTAAAGCCAACCCTAGAGTAAGGGGGTTCGGTATGCATATCATATAATTTTGCATGAATATATATGTTTTTGAATGATTTTGTGTGCTTTAGAATTATAATTTATGAATTAAAAGGCTTAGTTATGCTTATTGAGTAGGAAGGGTAAAACGGTAATTTTGCTTGAGGACAAAATAGGAAGATAGCTTGTGCATTAAATAAGAAGAATATTTGGGTGAGAAAATAAGAATAAGACATAGTATGGTTAAGTGGTTAGAGCTTTGTGAATTAATCTCTAAGGTCATGAGTTCAAATCCCATCACTTAAGTTTTAATCATGATTATCTTAGTTAAGTTTGAATTTTTGTTTTCTTACATTCCATAAAGATAGGAGTGTTGTCTTAGGGGAGACATGAAGAGAATGTCCTAATTCTATCATCATGTCCTAAAAAGAACTCTAGAGGAATTCTTGTCCTTTTATTACCTCTAGCTTGTCCGAACACCTTCACAAATTAAATTTGTTCAAAATTTATCAAAATCCATCTTTTTAATTCGAGAAAATTCAGCAAGGATCTCTTGTCTTTGAATTTCAAAAATTGATCTTAGAAGTTGGAGGATTGACTGAAAATAGGAGAGGAGTTAGGAAAAGTTCCCAAGGGAAATTAATCACCATAGTTGAACCTTCAAACTCATCTTCATAGTAATCATGTTCTTCATGGAAGAAACCTGGAAATTTTTCAAATTCTTGAGCAGCCTAACCTTCAAAAAACACAAACAGCTTTCTTACTCATTTACTGCTAGAAATATGGCCAATTTATTCAGCTTGAAGACTGAAAATTCTGTGCAATTCGGACTGCACAAAAAACTGCACAAACCAGGAAAAAATTCTGGGCAGTTTCGCTACCTTCAACTAGAAAATGAAGCGGTTTTCTTCTACCTTCAATCCAGTAGAACTCCTCTACTTTTCCTCCATAAAGAAGGCCGAAAATCAGCCTTAAAGGACCCTCAAACACCTCTCAAGAACCTCTACAAATTGGGCTGGAATATTGCAAAAAATTGAACAGAAAATTGCAGCAAACATTCGAACCTTAGGACACCATGAAACCAGAAATTTCCAGCTTTGTTCCCTTAGGCCTAGACCGAAGAAATCACCCTCAAACCTCTGTAAAATGACCCTTATTCAGCCATGAACTGAACATCACCAACCTTTCCACTTACCTTGCACACTTAGACTCCATAACTACACTTCAAATATCTCCTAAGATTACTCCATTCAAACTACAATTTGAACTTAAAAAATTTCTAGCATTTCCTCCATGAAAACACCCTTGTACAATCCTCTACCATTGAGCTCTGAATTTTGGCTAGCCTTAAAGCTCCATCAATCTCCATTCATTTCAGTAAAGCAAACCAGCCCAGCCGGTGCCATTGTAGCTCCAAGAAACCTCCATCAATCAAATACCATTGACATATCCTATACCTCAAACCACTCCTCAAATCTCTCCATTTGAATATCAAAAAATCAGATTTCTCTCTTCCTTTCTAAGCTGAAACTGAAACTCCTAAACTCCCTAAACCATTCAGCCAGTATTCCCAGATTTTGTGCAGCATATTTCCCTCAAACTCTCTCAATTTTCACCAAGAACACACGCTACTTTTCTTCAAGCCAAAACCCACTCTAAACACCTCAAATCCCTCTCAAAAACTCCAGATTACTCCTACATACTCCATAGAGTTCATTTCTAGAATTTATAACACCAAATCTCGAAAACAAGAATTGGCATTCGGATCAAAACCAGTTTTTTTTTTTAAGTCTCAAGAACATCATCAAGGTAACCAAGAACAACTCCTTTGTTCATCTTCTTCCATTCAACCTACAACATATCATGCTAATGCTCTCTCTCTCTCTCTCTCGGCCGAAATGGTGGATTACAACCATGACTGTTTTTCTCCACTCATGGACAATTCAAGACTCTCAATCGCGTGGACCTTCTTAAATCTTCATCGAAGTACATATCAATCAAGTATTTCTCCTTAATTCTTCTTTTTAAGTCTGAATTCATGTCTCTTAGATGTTGCTAGGAAGAATAGAATATGAATGGGGGATTGAGTAGATGCATATGAATGAAGGGGTTGAGATTAGGACATGAGAATGATTGTTCATGTTTAAGCTATATGGATTTTCTTGAGAATCAATGTATGTTCGTCATGTCTTAAGGAAATTATGGATGTTTAAAGCATGCTAGATATTATAACACCTTTGGTGAATAGGATTTTTATGTTCTTATCTCTTTTGAAGCCATGATTATGATTATGCCTAGTGGGGATTTGGCCATGTGATAGCATGTGTTGAATTAAGCCTATGCTCATGAATGGATTTGTTTAATGTTTGATATTGGAGAATGTGTTCATGATCTTGTTTAGCAATAGGAACCATGATTATATTTTTGTTGATCCTAGGTTATTTTCATTAGCAAATTTTATTACCTTAATTAAAATTATTACTATATTTTTCTCTAAAGATTTCGAAATTCCTAGGAAGTTTTGGAAATGGAATATTAAATGGAATATTGATATTTTACTAGTCAAATAAATAATATATTTTATTAAAAATAATATATATAATAGTAAATAAGATATTTTATATAAATAATAATAATAAATAAAATATTAATGACCTTGTAGACCATAGTTTAAACTTTTACCTATATTCATAAATATTATTTATATTAAAATTTGTTTGTTATTTATTAAACAAAAATTTAATGTAATTCATTTATTATTAATTTTATTTATTACTAATTATTTATTATCTATTAAAAATTAATTAAAAATTAATTGTAATTTATTATTTATTTATAATAAAACTATTTTTAAATTACCGTTTACTAATATTAATTAGGATGATTTAACATTTAAACCCTAGTTTATTTATTAACAATAGCAGTCAAGATTTATTATTTGAACCTATAACTTATTAATAATTATTTTAGAACCCGTAGTTATTTTAACTTATCAAGCTAGACTTATTTTATAAAATCCTTTATCATCTAGCCTTAAAGCTTAGGATATTAAGGTCATGGTTGTAATTAGTTGAACTAGGAATTAGCTCGAGTATAACCTTATACCTTGTGTTTATCCCATGCGGGGTTAGGTCAGCCTTAGAGGATTGTTGTTAAGTTCGAGCAAGTAAAGGATCAGGTAAGCTCCTGCATGGAATTATTTGAAGACCAAAATTTACTATGGCAAGCCAAATGTGATGTGTATGGACATTCATTTTGTAAAGTCAATTAAGGACTGTTTCCCTTTTTATTTCAGTCAAGCAAATTATTTGAAAATTAAACAAGCAGTTTTACACAAAACACTAAACTCTTTCTAAAACCCAACTTTGACAAGAATTTTAGAAACCCTTAATTGTTATTTCCAAGTAAATCAATGCATGATCAATTTTCTCCCAAGTGGGACAATCAACGTTGAGTACTCAATAAGGGTAGGCTAGTAATACTAGTTTTAAAGAGCAAGAGCGAGTCTTCTGGCAGGAGGCCACCTCCAGAAGATGAACTCAACTTGGAGAAGAGACAGTACTACTTAGTCAGGCCGTCCGAGCTAGCAAGTTTCAGTCAAGTAGACTGTGTATTTCCGGAGTGGACAACTGGTAAGTTTGGGTGTAGAGATGGAGGAGTATCCCACCCAGTAGGCCGTACACCTACCTTTTGTCATCATGCTCAACGTGTGGCAGTCTGACCAGTAGTATGCTCAACGTGTGGCATACTAACCATGTGGTCATGGGGCCTAACTGTGGTAACCCATGGCTACTCCTTTGAGTGGTTGTATTTATTGTGCACATGTATGGTTTGAAAAGCAAAACACTACTCTTTATTTTCAGCATTTTTTTAATACTTGCCAGCACTTTCTCTTATGAAACTTTTACAACTTGCATACATGAACTGTTTTATCTGAAACACTCAAACCACACATGGGCTTACTAAGATTTTTTTATCTCATCACCTTTTATGCTATGTTTTCAAGCCAATCCTGCCGTGGAGGTCAACAACTAGATTTGTTGCCTATACTTTGAAGGCTTTATGTTATTTCTCTTATGTGATGTTTTGAGAGATGGTAGTAAGCGATTTATTTTGGATTTGTTCATGTATTTTTGCGTTATAATAAGATTAATTTTAAAGTATTACTTTTATGTGACCTAGTTATAAAGACCCATTGTCCTATGGATGGGGCGACATCCCCGACCCTGTTGGGCTTAGGTAGTGGGGTGTTATACTAATGGGCCTAAGTAGTGGGGTGTTATATTGCCCTTAGTGTATGACCCGACGATCTAAAGCCGACATAGTAAATTTTGATCTTGAGCTTGGCAGAACCCTCATAGAGGTCCGAAAGGTTATAAGCGAAAAGGTATAGAAAGATATGGAGGTTAATCAACCCAACAATGGCGATAATGCTGGTAATAGTAGGAGGACTATGGATAATTTTGTGAAACCTACAATCTCGGGCATATGCTCGAGTATTATGAGATCTAGGATAGAGGCTAACAATTTTGAAATAAAGCCCAACATAATCTAAATAATCTGAAACATGGTGCAATTTGATGGGCTACCTAAGGAAGATTCTAATACCCACATTGTGAGCGAGCTCTTTAGAAATTTGTGACACTTTTAAAATGAATAGTGTTTCTAAGGATGCCATCAAACTAAGGATTTTTCCCTTTTCTTTGTGAGATAAAGCTAAATCTTGGCTAAAATCCTTGCCAGCTAGATCTATTATCACTTGGATTGTTTTAGCTGACACATTTTTGGCAAAATATTTTCCCTTGACTAGAACATCCAAGCTTTAAGAATAATATTTTTGCCTGCCAATAGTTAGAATCTAAATATCTTTATGAGTGTTGGGAGAAGTTTAAGGAGATTCTTAGAAAGTGTTCTCATCATGGGTTCAAGCTAGACATACAAATTCAAATTTTGCATAGTGGTTTGAGTTTTGCTACTAGGCAATTGGTTGATGCATCTGCAGGAGGCTATATTAATTCTAAAACCCTGGAGGAGATATTTAATTTGATTGAAAATATTGCAACGAACAATTACGTTTGGGGTAGTTCATAGTTAAGAGCACATGTTTATGGAGTACACAAAGTAGACACCATGGTGGTTTTGGAGGCTAAGGTGGAGGCATTGACATAAAAAATAGAGCAAATGGTGATGTTTTTTTCCCAAGGATAGGTAATGGCTATTAATTATGATTTTTGTGAAGAAGGGCATCCAAACCATGAGTGATAGAACATGGGGTCATCACAAGAGTCATTAGAGCAAGCTGCGTTATTGGGCAATGGACGATAAGGTAATAATCCCTATAGCACCACCTACAACCGTGGTTGGAGAAATCATCCTAACTTTTCATGAAACAACCAAAACCAACCTAGGCAGTCTTCTTCTAATTTCAAAAATTAAAGGACTCAACCTCCCTTGCCTTGCAATGTACCATTGCCTAAGCCATCATTGGAGAAGTTGGTTAACTAATTGGGAAGTGGTATAGAGATGCAGTTTCAAGGAGTGGATGCAACCACGAAAAATTTGGAGGCGTCCATGCGCAACCTTGAGAATCAAATTGGATAACTAGCCAAATTACTTAGGGATCATCAAGCAAGATCCCTTCCAGGAAATATGGAGACTAATCCATGTAACCAAGATCGTGAAAAATGATTATTTTGATTGCTTTAGTTTTGTTGGACATATCTTTAACTTTCGTGTGTTTTCATTCATTTTGCTATTTTTTTAAATTTCAGGTTGTATTCTCTTCATGATTGCATATTTTAATTACTGTTTGATTTAATTAAATAAAAAATGGTGATTTTTGGTCAGCCAGAGTTGACCTGGCGGTCGGCTCGAACTTTGGCCCAGGCGTCAGGTAAGCATAACTCGAAAGTAAACCGAAGGCAGAATAGGCCTAGCGCCAGGCCTAGTCCATGGGCCCGATGCCAAGCTCGATCGGCCACATGCTAAAAATAGCCATTCTTAGCCTTTTTTTTTCAAACAATTCTCATCTTCCTCATTTTTTCTCTCAACCCATCACTGGATTCAATTCCAAAACACCGCCGGGTTACTTTCTAAACCTCCAAAACACATTCCAAACACAAAATCTTCACTTTGTTCTTAACCTTTTGGATTAAAATGAGAAAAAATCCAATCTTTTCTCCCCAAACCAATTTTTCAATCCTTTCATCTGGTGCACAATTTCTTCAATCTTTCTGCATAGGATTATTGCCCCATACATTGGAGATCATTGTGGTATGATTTTTCTACACTTTCTATGGTTAAATTTTTTATATTGATTTTTGGGTATTTTTCTAGGAATGTTTGTTTGAAAATTCTTGTGTAGTTTTGGTTGGATAGATTGAATGCAAATGTTGCTTGCTTTAAGACTTAATTAGCATGGGAATACAATTGACAATAATATTTGATTGATGCACTTCATGATTTACATATTTTTGGGAAGGTATTGAGAATTCCTTTTTTATGTGTAAGTTTGAGCTTACTAAGATATATGATAATTGTTTAACTTAGCATAAGCTTTACATGATGACATGGATGGCATGGCTAATTGAACATTGTGTTCATAAGCTTTCCATTGTTAATTGGTCGCTATTGAGGATTATGATTTGATCATGAATATGAATATTGATATTGTGTTTGGAATTGGACAATGGCTATAATTGTTTTAGGTTGTTAGAGGAGATTGTGTTATGTTTTGTTGACTATCTTGTGGTATTTTGCATTGAGGTGGTGGTAGTGTTGAATGCTGTGGTGATAGGGAGACGATTGAGGGTTGTGGTTGCTTGTGGTGTAAAGAGTGATTTTGAAGGTGTCTTATTTTCTTTTATCCCACCTTTATCCATCATCACATCATGTCTAGGAGACCTAGGGGGTTGGCACCTAGGGCTAAGAGAGTTAGTTATTCGTCTTCGTCTACACCTACTTTTGAGCTTCTACCGACCCAACCAACCTAATTTTGTGACCCTACTTGTCACAACTGATATCAAAATCACCAGCACAATAAAATCATAGTAGAAAAAATGTATAGACCCTCCTTAAATAACTCCTTAGAGCTTTCTACTATGTTTAGGCAAATGGGACTGGAGCCTATTATTCGACTTGGGGGTGCTTATTGTCTGGTGTGCATAAGAGAGTTTTATGCCAATAGGAGGGACAAGAAGAAAAAAACCTCCAAGTTATTTCTACTATCATGAAAGGGGTACTCATTGAGTTCGAGAGGGCTAGATTAGCTAGGATTTTAGGAGTACCTAATGAGGGGCCATGGATTGCTGTGGACTATATAACCAAAAGATTGTTTCGGAGCGTACTTAGAATGTAAGTGTTGTGAGGACAAGGTTAAATATATGGAGAAATGGGAAAATAGGTCAAAACCATTATTACTTCAATAATGACCTTGAGGCTCAATTGCGTGCCATAGTCTACATCTTTGCTTTTAATGTTTACCCTAAGGCTAGTGGTTTCAATAAGTCTAGGGTCTTTGATCTTTACATTCTTGACAAGATGATGAGGAGTGAGCCTATTCCTCTTGCCTCTATTTTCATTCAATCCATGTGAGAGATTGTTTACTCTGGCATAGTTGCTAAGGCCCTCAAATTCCCCTTGGTTATTATATGCATCCTACGCAACTTTGGAGTAAGCATAGATGGAGAGATTAGTGAGCCCACTACTGATCGAGACCTAGTGACTACGCATATTTTGGTTTAGTGTGGCTATAGTATGACGTGAAGGCAAGGTGATGGAAGAAACCTTTTGAGGTCCAACACCCAGGGATGGTAGAACTTCCCCCTGATGAGGAGGAGAAAGAGGGGCAGCCTATTCGACCTCGCACTCGTGACACTGACTCTGATTCTCATACTAATTTTAAGGCATGAGTAGAGGCCTAACTGGAGAGCTAAATGACTATCTTCCTCCAGCTACGAGACTCCATAGCTGACCTCCATCAGCGCCAAGATGTCTAGGAGCAAAAGTTGACAACCTTGATCCAGCAATCCACTGGTGCCTCCACGAGTCGAGTAGCGGGTGATAGCGATAATGATGATGATGAGTCTGAGGATGCTTGATCTACTCTTTGCACTTGTACTTTATTTTATTTTCTATTATTTATTTTTCTTTTGAATTTTAATGGCCTTTTCTAGCTTTTAATTCTATTTTCTTTATCTTTTTCAAGATTTATGTTATCTTATTTTTTGTTTCTTTTGAAGTTAGGTACTCTTGTAACTTCTATAATGACTACTCCTTGTGGTGGATTCACACATGTTAGACCTAATGTATAATGGAAGTATTTTCTTCTCTTCATTCTTCCCCTTTATTTATTTTGGTCTTCTTGGCTTTGCTTTCATTGATGTATCTTTGGCCATTAAGGACAATGTCCCATTTAAGTGTGGGGGAGAGTTTAGGTATTGAAAATATTTTTCATATCATTTTTGTGTGAAATTTTTCAAAATTTTTGTGGTTTCATTGTTTAGTAAGGTTGTAATTCTTTTTCTTATTTAGACAGGAATTTTTGTCATCCATTTGGTGGATTTTTATAAAATTAGTTTATTGGATAGGATATTTCTCAGGACCTGAGAATTTGGATTAATGTTGTTTATGCATTGGTTTTTGGAATATTATTTGACTCATCTAGTTTGAATATGGAGAATACGATGAATGTGGAAAAATTTTATTGGCTAACTCTTGTATTATGGGTTTAAACTTTACTTAGCTTTGAGTTATGATGAGGAATGTGAGGAGATAAAATTTTTTAGAGGAAAGATTGTGGAGGAATTGTGGAAAATTTTTTTATTTTAAGTTGAAAAATTAAGCAAAATGAGACGGTGCGGGTCAGAGTTGTGCAACGAAGCGTGGTGGGACAAGTAAGTAGATTCTGAGCCTCTCCCCTGACAGCTAGCTTTTGTGGGAGAATTGGCTTCCTTTAATTCAATTCAAATCTCTTAAGTTTCTCTGGAGTGTATGTGTGGGTTCATAACTCCAGATGCAATGGCCTTATATAGCCATGCTGAAACTGCCCAAGACTTCACTAAACTTTTTCAAAAGGCAAATGACCCTTCAAAAAAGCAAAAGTCACTAAACTTTTTCAAAAGGCAAATAACCCTTCAGAAAAGCAAAAGTCACTGAAGACTTTTTAAGAAAAAGCAAACGACTCTTTAGAAAAGTAAAAGACACTAATGACTCTTTAGAAAAAAGCAAACGACTCTTCAGAAAAGTAAAAGACACTGATGACTCTTTAGAAAAAAATAAACGACTCTTCAGAAAAGAAGGTGACACAACTTCTTTCTGATTTTGACGCTTCTCACACAGTTTTTCCACAAAGTGGTAGTGATAAAGGTGAGAATCACAACTTTACTTTTTCTTATGCAAATTACATTTCATTGGTCTACAGTTTTTCCAACTTTTAGATTTCCATAGCATTTACCATATTTCCAAATTCATCATCCAAGTCTTCCTCTTCTATTCTAGCATCTTCCATTGAATTAAAATTTCCGAGACTTTCTTGGATAGTAATCATACTTTGGAGATGGTTCTTCTGGTAATAAGAAACTAATTCTGGGTCCTCAATAAACAGGCTTGGAAAAGGAACATATATTTGAGTATACTTAAGAGGGGACCAGGTGTTAAGAAAGATTTTAAAATTCCTGGATTCACAAATCAATTTATGAGCTATTCCAAAAGAAGTGGTGGCCATATGGGTAAGCTTTAATGCCCAATAGTTATAAATCTGATCAAGTACAAAATTATGAGTTTCAGGTATAATAATCAGATTTTCATGGACATAAGGAATTAAAGGTTTGGTATGGGGAAAGACCGAGAATAAAATTTATGTTCTGCAGTCATCAGGATAATTTATATTAAAAGAGGGAGGAACTACACAAAAATCCATTTTTAAAAACCCTCGGGAATAAGCGTCCATCTCTGTGAGCAGGGTTATAACATGATTCATTTGTTTGTCAATAAATATTTTGTTGGCTAGATCATAAAATCCATCAGGGATATAGAGTCTTGCTAACATGCCATGTTGCATAAGATTCTTCACAGACAAATCTAAACCAAGGAATTTTTTATCCGTCTATTTTGAAAGCTTAATGACGCCACCAACAAAGGTAAAGCTTTTGGTAGGGTCCTTTTCATCTTTGTAACTGACAACATGGAAGGATAAGCCATCATAGTGTTGGACTGGCTTGGTACATATTTTTCTCAAGAATTGTTGTAACGCCAGCTGTTCAGCCATTCTATCAGATAGGACAAATTTGTAGATCTGGATCCTGATATCCTTGGGAAACCGAGAAGGACAACTTTTCCTGTCTTTTTCTTTTTCCACAAGATCATCTTCCACAAATTTTATCAATTTTGCCCTATACTCAAAAGTTTCTTCCTCAAGTTTTTCTTTTCCTTTAAGAGAAATCTTCAGCATTTGGATTTGATTTTCAAGTGCTGAAATGGATTTGGGCCTAAATTCTTCTTCTTCGGGATTGGACTTTGAAGAACTTGGTTTGTGTGCTAACATTTGGATTTGTCCATTTAAATGGGCCAAGTGTCCAGATAGTGCTTTAAGAAGGTTAGCAAAAGATTTATGGTTCCTATATTTCCAAAGGTTGTCAAGAAGGCACTGTTGTTCTATGGTAACAGGGAAATCTGGGATAAATTTTGATGGTAATTTTTGCAGTAGGTTTGGGCCAAAGGCTATATGTTCTATAGATCCTTTTTGTTGATTTTGTACATCCATCTGCAAAAAGAATAAACCATAGTTAAGTAATATTTCCTAATTTAGACTTTGGAGTCTACTACTTTATTTTTTGGATGACCAATCCAAATCCTATACTTGGGCTCCAAGGTGTAAACCTAGTACCCAGAACAGTATTGAATACTGTACTATGTTTAATTTCAAGCATAAGGCCTGACTACATAAATTTGGGCTTTTGAAAGGCCCACTACTTTTGAGGAGATTGGACTAATCTACTTAATTTATCAGCCCAAAAATTTTGATCTGCATTGATATGCTCAATAAACACATTGAATCCATTTCCTACAAGAAAGTCCACAAACTTAAGCCATCTATGATGGGATAGCTTAGAGTTAGTCATTTTATTGTAGAAGGTAACAATGGGTTTGCAATCAGTACGTAATGTAAATTCCTTGTTGTTTCTAACATGTATAGAAAATTTGTTAAGTACATAAATACATGCAAGGATCTCAGCATCTGTTGCACTTACTTGGCATTTATATAAGCAACTACAATATCCAGCTATCTTCTCTTCTTTTCTAGGGGCTTCCTTAAATGGTTTCCATTTTAAGATTCCTCCCCATCCTTCCAAACATCCACCAGCTTCTATTACTATGTAAGCTGAGTTAGGGGCTAGGTTCAATGGTGGAAGGTTTTTAAATATTTCTATTATTTAGCTGCTAACTTCCAGTCTTGGTCATTGAATTTTCTTTGACCTTTTATTCTTGTTTTAGCATAGAGTGGTCCTACCAATTTACTATAATTTGGGATGTATTCTCTACACCAATTTAATAATCCTAAGAAGGACTTTAATGATGTTATGTCATTATCAATAATTTCCTTCTCAGCTACTGCTTTAGCAAAATGATCTTGTAATCTAATTTGACCTTTGCCAATAATAATTCCTAAGAATTCTATCTGGGTTTTTCCAATAGACATCTTCTTTTTTGATAAGACTAACTAATTTTTAATACATTCATCAAAAAATACTTTTAAATGTTTGATGTGATCATTTCTACTTTGACTAAAGAATAAAATGTCATCAATATAGCAGACTATAAATGGATATTTTTTGAATATATTATCCATTTTTCTCTGAAATACAGAGGGGGCATTTTTCAGACCAAAAGGCATAACTAACCATTCATAGTGCCTATTTGGTACTGTGAAAGCAGTCCAAGGAATACTTTCCTCATGCATAGCTATCTGCTAAAAACTTGATTTTAAGTCAAACTTAGAATAAATAAAACTACCTTTTATTCTTTAGATTTGCAGGTGTTTATAACTATCTGATCTAGTGTTATCATTTAGTCTTTTATAATTAAACACCATTCTACTATTTCCTCTTACTATTTCACTATGTTTCCTAACTATGAAAGCAGGAGTTCTATGAGGACTATTACTATTCTGAATTACTTTCAGATCTAATAATTCTTTGACATGTATATTTACATCTTCTAAATCTTTTGGAGTATAAATCATTGCTTTATCCTTTATAATTAGTTCAGTATTAATAATATCTAATTTAGAAAGGATATTATTCTTAGACCAATGTTCTGTGGGATTTTCTCCAATTATCTTAATAGCTTCTAATTTAGACAAGATTTGTTCAATTTCTGTTTGGCTATTTAGGATTCCTAGGTTAAATTTTACTTCATTTGAGTCATATGTTGTTTTAATTTTGTTATATAACTCATAATCACATTCAATATCATTTAAGCAATCATTTAAGCAAAGTTCATCATTATCCACCACGCTTTCTTGTGGGACTTCTGATGCTTGAAAGTTTAATTCTCTAGAATAAGGTGAGCTAAGAATTGTGTCAGCTCTTTTGAAAAAAATAACTTTATGTCCTTCAACTATTATTTCACCATGAAGATTTTTGATGAAATTCATTCCAATTATTAATTGATAATTCATGGGAGATACCCATGTTGTAGGTAAATAGTACTTTTCCTGATTGAATCTAATTGTACAATCTATCAATTTATCATCTAATTTTCTAACATTCCTTATAGTGTTAATAACATTTGTTCCTGTATCTGATTTAATTCTATATTTTGGGGGCACTAAATCTTTATGTATATGTGACATTGTTGCTCCTGTATCAATTATAGCTGACAGAGTGATAGTATGTTTGTCAAGAAATTCTATTGTACAAATGGCATTTAAAAGATTGTTTGACCTATATTTTCCTATAGTCACATTTTCTAAATTTTCAGTAGGTGTAAGAATAGATTCTAAGCTATTTTGCTCCACTTCTTCTATTCTTATTCCTTTCTGTTTTTTATCTTTGTTTTTACTGATACATTCTTGCAGACTTTCTTCTAAATTATCTATGTATTTCTGCAATATTCCTATGGTCTTGAGATGAGTATTTACCTACTGTTTCAGTGTAATTTCAGGTACTTCTTCCTCTTTATGTTTTGTCTTATGACTCATGTCATAATTAAATTTGTTGTTTGCACAAAATCTGCATACTGCTAAATAACAATTTGTGCAGTATGTTCTATGTTTTTCTATTAGGAATTTGAGACAAATTTCACACCTATCTTTTACTTTTGTGAAATCCTTCCAGGAATGTTGACATATACTAAACTTATCAAAATTTATCTTATACTTATTTTGTAGGAATACTGGATTATTATCTAAATTCCAGTCTTCATTCATGTTTAAGAGATTCATGTCTTCAAAATCTTTTAGCCTATCTATCATGTCAGTAACACTAAAATAACTCATGATGTCACTGTCATTGTCTGCTTCATCTCCATCTAAAGAGACTATATCATATTCAGGGTCTTCAAACTCATTATTAGGAAATGTATTGATTTCAAGAGACTTATATATATTCAATATATCTCTCTTGACTCTTTGATTTCTACACTAGTATACAAAATGATCTATTTCTCCACAAACATAACATTTACATTTTTTGGGTGGTTTGTGAGTTTTAAATCTCTTAACTTGACTAGTTCCTGGCCTTCCTTTTTTATATGTTTGACTCCTTTTTAATTTCTTTGTCTTTTCTTCTTTTACATAAGACATGGGAGTATAAATATTTTTACAATAATTGTAAATTTTAATTTATCTATCTATCTATCTATCTCTTTCTGGATGCATTGTTCTTTGAGATAGTTAAACAAGAATTGAATTCTGCTAGTTATATCTACTATTAGTCTTCTGCCAACAGATTCTTGCCATTTTTCACTAACTACTTTTCCTAATGGATTAGGTAATTTAGCAAAAAAAATTTCACTTAATTCTAAATCCCAACTTCTACCAGTTTGAGATGCTAATTCTAGGTATTTTTTACTAAACTTATCCAAGTCTAACAGATTTGGATCTACTTGTAAAATTTCAAGATCTTTCATAGCTTGATCTTGAAGATCTGTTTGTCCTCTATACGGGCCATAGCCTAAAATTATTTTCAGCCAATTCTAATAATTGTTTGTAAGATTCTGGATATTTTGTTCTCCAATCAATAAAATAATTTTTCATAGATCCTAAAAGATTTTCTATGAAGTTTATTACCTGTTCCGCTGTCATATTAAAATCTATTCTTTCCAATGCATTTAATGCATCAGCTTCCCATCTATCAATAACTTCTGGCCATTTTTGGGGATGAAATGATGGCAGAATCAAAATACTTCCTCCTTTATTTTGGGAGGGTAAACTATATATATTTACTGGAACATCTGATAATCCTATGTTTTTTTTTTTTTAATTGTATATCTTTCCTCCATCTTTAGTTGGTTCTATTTTTGAGGGCTCTCTTCTAGGCAACTGAGTAGTTCTAGAAGATGGAACCCCATAACTTGGACTTTCATCTACATGTGTTGTCCCACTTGTACTAGGGTTCATGTTGATCCAATTTTTGAAATTTGTATTATCTACTTGTTCTGAATCATGTATATTTATTATAGGTTCCACCACACTTTCCTGTGCATTCTAAGGAAATTGAGGATTTTGTAAGTGGATTCCTTGGATTTTGAGGTAAAAATATGCTTAATCTAATTCAGGTTTTTCCTCAAAGTGTTGTGTCCAATCATAATTTGGATATACCGAGTCTAAGGCTTCATGTGGTTCATACTCACAACAAAAATATGAACTCATGTTGAAGTGCTCCCAAATGATCCAGTTCCTTTAAATATGGAAGGTGCATTGTCATCTGTAGTAGTTAAATACTTTAGGAAGATTCCTTATATTAATTTTTCTCCTTTAAGTATTTGGATAGGACAAAACTTATCATTTCTGATTGCAAGTTTTATTGAACCTTTGTAATCAGAATCTATTATTCCTATAGTATTTGCTAAACTCAAGCCTTTTTTATGTAAGGATGATCTAGGTACTAACATAAATACTTCATCTGATTCCATTACTATTCCTATTTCAGTATCTATCTTCAAAGTCGATAAAGGATTAATAATGACAGATGTAGGCATACTAATGTCATATCTAGCACTTCCAGATATGGCTCTGTTTGGAAGTTCTACTTCTGTTTTAAATCTATAAAAATCTCTATTCGTACTCATATTGTGGATCTCCTGTATCTGCCAAATCTCTTTTCCACTGTCTATAATGCTTTTTATAGATTATTTGCTCATTTTGAGCACACCACGAATCTAGTAATTTAAATAAGTCTTTATTCTTACTTGTTTCTACGTATTGGATTATCTTAGCTCTAAACTCAAAGATTACATCTAAATCTTCTCTATTTATTTGATTGAGATGAAACAATGCCTGTTGAATATTATTCGTGTTCATCTTCTGACTGTTGATTTTCTACATAGTTTGTGAATTCTATACTAATGTTTCCCTTAGTATCTTGGTAATATTCTGTTCCTGTAGGTACTACTTTAGGTTCTATAAGTATATTGGCTAAATTCCAGGTAGACTCTATGTATTGTTTATTACTGATTGCTTTCCCTGGTAACACTTTTACTCATTTACTTGCAAGAAAACTAACTAATTCAATTTCCTTGATTGAGTATCCTACCTCACTTCCTTTCGTAATTTTGCCTATAATATTTTGACAAATTAACAAGTTTTTACAATCCGAGATCATATCATAACCCTTACTTTTTATGATTAATTTCATATGTGTATCTAACTATTCTATTGGGAAAGAAAAGTTTGGTAATATATAAGCTATTTGACTTTTCTGATTATTCATATCTATCTCCATGTTTACTATAATTGCAGATAATATATGGTTATGTCTAGTATCTAGGAGACCTATAAATACTTTGGTTCCTAATTTATTTCTATGAATTCCTTTGATACCTATTATTATGCATCCTAAATGTAAAAGTTCATAGTTTTCTTGTAGATAATACAAATTAAATTTAACCTTTTAATAACATCACTGAGATCATCTAATTTGAAATTCATTCCAATTATTAATTGATAATTCATGGGAGATACCCATATTGTAGGTAAATAGTACTTTTCCTGATTGAATCTAATTGTACAATCTACCAATCTATCATCTAATTTTCGAAGGCCAGGAACTAGTCAAGTTAAAAGATTTAAAACTCACAAACCACCCAAAAAATGTAATGAACTTGGAGTATTAATCGAACCCAAGACGTGGGGCCTAAGGAGGCTCAAGAGACATAGTATCCAGAGCATATTTTTCATGGTAAAGATCCCTAGCAGAATCGAGATTTGAATTGAATTGGTATCAGAGCCCTATTTGTGGAGGTAGGATTGCTCAACTGCTTCAGTAGTACCTGAGCAAAGTCTGTAACAGAGTATGTAAAATCTTTGTCTTTATTGTAAGGTAACTATGGAGTAGAGACCTTTGGTCTCTCAAGACACCCTACATAATGAATAAGAAGTGTTAGTTATGGGGTACCGTCTTCTAGAACTACTCAGCTGCCTAGAAGAAAGCCTTCAAAACTTGATCTGATTATTTACTATAATTGACAGGAAATCTACAACTACTCCCATGTCTTATGTAAAAGAAGAAAAGACAAAGAAATTAAAAAGGAGTAAAACATATAAAAAAGGAAGGCCAGGAACTAGAGCAACCAAGTACTAATCTGGATATAACATCAAAATTAGATGATCTCAGTGATGTTGTGCAAACAACAAATAAGTAAATTCTGAGCCTCTCCCCTAATAGCTAGCTTTTGTGGGAGAATTTGCTTCCTTTAATGGTATCAGAGCCTCCTTACGCCCCACGTCTCGGTTTCGATTCTCGCCAAGCTCTAATGTGCTCAGCTAAGTGCCAATGGGGATAATGACCCCAACGGTACGGGTTAGAGTGGCAACGGTGCGGGTCAGAGTTGTGCAACGAAGCGTGGTGGGACAAGTAAGTAGATTCTAAGCCTCTCCCCTGACAGCTAGCTTTTGTGCGAGAATTGGCTTCCTTTAATAAAAGGATGCATAATAATAGGTATCAAAGGAATTCATAGAAATAAATTAGGAACTAAAGTATTTATATGTCTCCTAGATACTAGACATAACCATATATTATATGCAATTATAGGAAACATGGAGATAGATATGAATAATCAGAAAAGTCAAATAGCTTATATATTACCAGACTTTTCTTTCCTAATAGAACAGTTAGATACACATCTGAAATTAATCATAAAAAGTAAGGGTTATGATATGATCTCAGATTGTAAAAACTTGTTAATTTGTCAAAATATTATAGGCAAAATTACGAAAGGAAGTGAGGTAGGATACTCAAGCAAGGAAATTGAATTAGTTAGTTTTCTTGCAAGTAAAGGAGTAAAAGTGTTACCAGGGAAAGTAATCAGCAATAAACAATACATAGAGTCTACCTGGAATTTAGCCAATATACTTATAGAACCTAAAGTAGTACCTACAGGAACAGAATATTACCAAGATACTAAGGGAAACATTAGTATAGAATTCACAAACTATGTAGAAAATCAACAGTCAGAAGATGAACACGAATAATATTCAACATGCATTGTTTCATCTCAATCAAATAAATAGAGAAGATTTAGATGCAATCTCTGAGTTTAGAGCTAAGATAATCCAATACGTAGAAACAAGTAAGAATAAAGACTTATTTAAATTACTAGATTCGTGGTGTGCTCAAAATGATCAAATAATCTATAAAAAGTATTATAGTGGCAATGGTGCGGGTCAGAGTTGTGCAACGAAGCGTGGTGGGAAAAGTAAGTAGATTCTGAGCCTCTCCCCTGACAGCTAGCTTTTGTGGGAGAATTGGCTTCCTTTAATTAGATTTGTCTGTGAAGAATCTTATGCAACATGGCATGTTAGCAAGACTCTATATCCCTGATAGATTTTATGATCTAGCCAACAAAATATTTATTGATAGACAAATGAATCATGTTATAACCCTGCTCACAGAGATGGATGCTTATTCCCGAGGGTTTTTAAAAATGGATTTCTGTGCAGTTCCTCCCTCTTTTAATATAAATTATCCTGATGATAGCAGAACGGAAATTTTATTCTCAGCCTTTCCCCATACCAAACCTTTAATTCCTTATGTCCATGAAAATCTGATTATTATACCTGAAACTCATAATTCTGTACTTGATCAGATTTATAACTATCGGGCATTAAAGCTTACCCATATGGCCACCACTTCTTTTGGAATAGCTCATAAATTGATTGTGAATCCAGGCATTTTAAAATCTTTCTTAACACCTGGTCCCCTCTTAAGTATACTCAAATTTATGTTCCTTTTCCCAGCATGTTTATTGAGGACCCAGAATTAGTTTCTTATTACCAGAAGAACCATCTCCAAAGTATAATTACTATCCAAGGAAGTCTCGGCAATTTTAATTCAATGGAAGATGCTGGAATAGCAGAGGAAGACTTGGATGATGAATTTGGAAATCTGGTAAATGCTATGGAAATCTGAAAGTTGGAAAAACTGTAGACCTATGAAATGTAATTTGCATAAGAAAAAGTAAAGTTGTGATTCTCACCTTTATTACTACCACTTTGTGGAAAAACTGTGTGAGAAGCGTCAAAATCAGAAAGAAGTTGTGTCACCTTCTTTTCTGAAGAGTCGTTTATTTTTTTCTAAAGAGTCATCAGTGTCTTTTACTTTTCTGAAGAGTCGTTTGCTTTTTCTAAAGAGTCATCAGTGTCTTTTACTTTTCTGAAGAGTCATTTGCTTTTTCTTAAAAAGTCTTCAGCGACTTTTGCTTTTCTGAAGGGTCATTTGCCTTTTGAAAAGTTTAGTGACTTTTACTTTTTTGAGAGGTCATTTGCCTTTTGAAAATGTTTAGTGAAGTCTTGGGTAGTTTCAGCATGGCTATATAAGGCCATTGCATCTGGAGTTATGAACCCACACATACAAAATGATTGCTTAAATGATTGCTTAAATGATATTGAATGTGATTATGAGTTATATAACAAAAATAAAACAACATATGACTTAAATGAAGTAAATTTTAACCTAGGAATCCTAAATAGCCAGACAGAAATTGAACAAATCCTGTCTAAATTAGAAGCTATTAAGATAATTGGAGAAAATCCCACAGAACATTGGTCTAAGAATAATATCCTTTCTAAATTAGATATTATTAATACTGAACTAATTATAAAGGATAAAGCAATGATTTATACTCCAAAAGATTTAGAAGATGTAAATATGCATGTCAAAGAATTATTAGATCTGAAAGTAATTCAGAATAGTAATAGTCCTCATAGAACTCCTGCTTCCATAGTTAGGAAACATAGTGAAATAGTAAGAGGAAATAGTAGAATGGTTTTTAATTATAAAAGACTAAATGATAACACTAGATCAGATTGTTATAAAAACATGCTAATCCAAAGAATAAAAGGTAGTTTTATTTATTCTAAGTTTGACTTAAAATCAGGTTTTTGGCAGATAGCTATGCATGAGGAAAGTATTCCTTGGACTGCTTTCACAGTACCAAATCGGCACTATGAATGGTTAGTTATGCCTTTTGGTCTGAAAAATGCCCCCTCTATATTTCAGAGAAAAATGGATAATATATTCAAAAAATATCCATTTATAGTCTGCTATATTGATGACATTTTAGTCTTTAGTCAAAGTAGAAATGACCACATCAAACATTTAAAAGTATTTTTTGATGAATGTATTAAAAATTGGTTAGTCTTATAAAAAAAGAAGATGTCTATTGGAAAACCCCAGATAGAATTCTTAGGAATTATTATTGGCAAAGGTCAAATTAGATTACAAGATCATTTTGCTAAAGCAGTAGCTGAGAAGGAAATTATTGATAATGACATAACATCATTAAGGTCCTTCTTAGGGTTATTAAATTGGTGTAGAGAATACATCCCAAATTATAGTAAATTTGTAGGACCACTCTATGCTAAAACAAGAATAAAAGGTCAGAGAAAATTCAATGACCAAGACTGGAAGTTAGTAGCTAAAATAAAAGAAATATTTAAAAACCTTCCACCATTGAACCTAGCCCCTAACTCAGCTTACATAGTAATAGAAGTTGATGGATGTTTGGAAGGATGGGGAGGAATCTTAAAATGGAAACCATTTAAGGAAGCCCCTAGAAAAGAAGAGAAGATAGCTGGATATTGTAGTGGCTTATATAAAAGCCAAGTAAGTGCAACAGATGCTGAGATCCTTGCATGTATTTATGTACTTAACAAATTTTCTATACATGTTAAAAAGAACAAGGAATTTACATTACGTACTGATTGCAAACCCATTGTTACTTTCTACAATAAAATGACTAACTCTAAGCTATCCCATCATAGATAGCTTAAGTTTGTGGACTTACTTGTAGGAAACGGATTCAATGTGTTTATTGAGTATATCAATGGAGATCAAAATTTTTGGGTTGATAAATTAAGTAGATTAGTCCAATCTCCTCAAAAGTAGTGGGCCTTTCAAAAGCCCAAATTTATGTAGTCAGGCCTTATGCTTGAAATTGACCATAGTACAGTATTCAACACTGTTCTGGGTACTAGATTTACACCTCGGAGCCCAAGTATAAGATTTAGATTGGTCATCCAAAAAATAAAGTAGTAGACTCCAAAGTCTAAATTAGGAAATATTACTTAACTATGGTTTATTCTTTTTGCAGATTGATGTACAAAATCAACAGAAAGGATCTATAGAACATATAGCCTTTGGCCAATACCTACTGCAAAAATTACCATCAAAATTTTTCCCAGATTTCCCTGTTACCATAGAACAACAGTGCCTTCTTGACAACCTTTGGAAATATAGGAACCATAAATCTTTTTCTAGCCTTCTTAAAGCACTATTTGGATACTTGGCCCATTTAAATGGACAAATCCAAATGTTAGAACACAAACTAAGTTCTTCAAAGCCCAATCCTGAAGAAGAAGAATTTAGGCCCAAATCCATTTCAGCACTTGAAAATCAAATCCAAATGCTGAAGATTTCTCTTAAAAGAAAAGAAAAACTTGATAAATATGTACCAAGCCAGTCCAACACTGTGATGGCTTATCCTTCCATGTTGTCAGTTACAAAGATGGAGGAAAGATATACAATTTTAAAAAAAAAAACATAGGATTATCAGATGTTCCAGTAAATATATATAGTTTACCCTCCCAAAATAAAGGAGGAAGTATTTTGATTCTGCCATCATTTCATCCCCAAAAATGGCCAGAAGTTATTGATAGATGGGAAGCTGATGCATTAAATGCATTGGAAAGAATAGATTTTAATATGACAGCGGAACAGGTAGTAAACTTCATAGAAAATCTTTTAGGATCTATGAAAAATTATTTTATTGATTGGAGAACAAAATATTCAGAATCTTACAAACAATTATTAGAATTGGCTGAAAATCCCCAAAACATAACAAGCCAAATTAGACAAATAATTTTAGGCTATGACCCATGTAGAGGACAAACAGATCTTCAAGATCAAGCTATGAAAGATCGAGTATTTATCAAATCAGTGGTGAATTAATCCATAGATGGGAATACATAGAAAAATTCTGATATGACAAATTCTGGAGTATCAGAAAAAGAAAAGTTAGATATAATCACCTATGGAAGATTAGAAAAGGTGGTTGATAAATGTAGAAAGATCAAACCTTTTAAGATAGCTAAAACAATTGTAGATCCTGAAATACAATTGGAGAATTTTAGGAAAAATAAAATGCAGAGTATTCCTCCTAGATATATGTACTATTATGATAATAATAAACCCTAAAAATTAGTTTATATAGGGAAAATTTAGTCTCCAGTCCTAATGATGAAAGTACTGTGACTTTACTCATCATTAGCCAAGAAAGTAGATTATTAAAGGAAGCCAATTCTCCCACAAAAGCTAGCTGTCAGGGGAGAGGCTCAAAATCTACTTACTTGTCCCACCACGCTTCGTTGCACAACTTTGACCCGCACCGTTGCCACTTTAACCCACACTGTTGGGGTCATTATCCCCGTTAGCACTTGGCTGAGCGCGTTAGCACTTGGCGAGAATCGAACCCGAGACGTGGGGCGTAAGAAGGCTCTGATACCATTAAAGGAAGCCAATTCTCCCACAAAAGCTAGCTTTTGTGGGAGAATTGGCTTCCTTTACTAAAAAGGTGCCAATATGGTGTGTGAAGAGAAATCTATGCATTTGGGGCTATCAATTCCCTAAGCCATTGAGAAAACTTCGAGAAAAAAAAAGTTTTGAGTGTTTTCCTTACATCATAACTTGAGTTGTGCAATTTTTGGATTTATAATGCTTGAGTTGGTAGATAGCTTGACTTGTGTAAATCATATTTTCTATATTTTTACTTGAATTGTGAAATAATTTTCTTAGATTAAGGTATAAACTTGGTTAATTTGACTTTAAGAGTTTTTAGATATCTTATCAAATGTTTCAAAGTTGAAATTGTTTTCAAAGGGTGTGAATGACAAAAGTTTTATCTAAAATTTGAAAGGAAGTTATCATTCTTGTTATGTTTCAAATTTTTGAGAATGAGAAAGAGCGTATGTTTTCTTGATGATTTTCTTAGCTTAAGTATTTTTACTTTAGGATAAGTAAAAGTTCAAGTGTGGGGGAATTGATAGGGGCTAAAATCATCATTATTTTCCTAGTTATCTAAGATTAATTTAAGATACTTTTGATGTAAAAACTAGGCATATTCCTTCCTATTTGATATTTTGTTTGTGAAAAAGTATTTTTTGGCAAATTTGTGCAGATTTGAGTTAGTTTTAAGTAAAATTGGAGAAATTTCAGAACACACCTGGCGCCAGGCCTGGTAAAGGGACTAGGCGCTAGGTTCAATCTGCCGAAACAGTGAAAATAGAGCATGTTCAAGGAGGAAAATAGAACACACTGGCGCTAGGTGGTTCGATTGGACCCGACACCAGGTCTACTTTGGAGTAGCCAAAATCCTGTGCACGAATTTAGTAATTTTCTAAAGATTTTGGTATTTTCTAAATCCTACTCGGCCAAGACTCCTCCAGTAACGAATTTAGCATTAAAGAAGCCTATAAAAACAAGAGAAAACACAAGAGAGAAGAAGGAGGATTCAAGGAGCAAAAATTCCAATCACTCATTGAATGAAGAATTCATCAAATCAAGGGGGTTGTTCAAGAAAGTCTTCAAAGAAGAAGAAGGAGGCTTGTCTATAAGTGCTTTCTTTTACCTTTGTTTTCTTGTTTTTAAATAATGATGTATTCAATATTTTCATTGTAATTTGACATTGTCTTTAGGATTCATGATTTCTTGAATTAATTTAGTCTTTTGATCAATTCATTATTTATCTTGGGATTTGATTACTTGTTTTGCTTATGGAGTTGGTTGATTAATTTTTGTTATTAACTTGCTTGAAAAATGGATTAATTGTTAAGAACTTAGGCAATCAAAGGTTAGTTGATGATTGGTAGAATATGGATTCATTGACTAATTTCATATTTTAAATCACCTAGAATATAGTGGTTTATATGAGGATTGATTTTAATGCAACTTTCGAATAAATTAGTTGAGACTGAATATGTTCACTAATTTAACTAGAAGATAGTGATTCTATGGATTGCAAACGAAGTGGGTTAATTAATGGATGAAAAGTGACTAGTGTGTACTTATTCCTTTGAGGATCGATACTCATTAATTCCCTATACTATGTTTGCGATGAGTATACTTGCTTGTATGCGTATTTTGGGATTACTATTTTAATTATAACTTGACTAAGGGATGGATTTAAATTTATTAATTTTTATACACCCAAAATTTATGCATCACCCATGCTAATTTGCGAGAGATTAGAGATGGACTCTATAAAAATCCCTTGCAAATTGATGGGGATTAGCATGGAAAAAGTAATTTTAAATTATAATAAATTAACATTCCCTAGCTGATGCGTATGGATTTGGGTATAAAAAATCACAGAAAAACTAAGCAAATTCCCAATTAAGTTTACATTAAAACGTTAATCCCAAATTACACATATGAGCAAGCGTACTCATCATTAACATAGCATAGGGTTCAAACGAGTGTTGATCCTCAAGGAATAAGTATGCATTAATCCATTTTCTTTCATTGTTTAACCGGCTCAATAAAGTGAAAAATAAATAAGATAAAATAAAAGAAAATAAAAATAAAAATATATACATGTCAAGGATGGAGAATTACGTAACTCAAACCCTTATCTAGACAAACATGATCTCAAAGTACCTAATCATTATCATAACTAATTATTCTCTTAGCATCATGAAGGATTAAAGTAGATTCATTTCGATGGTCAATCCATGAAATCACTATCCTCTGGATAAATTAGCATCACTTGGTCTGTCTCAACTAATTTACTCAAAAGACGCATTAAACACACTCCATAATTAAATTCCCTTGGTCTCGGCAAATTTAAAACATGAAATTAATCAATGAACCCTTGGTCTCGGAAGACATCAATTAACCTTCAATTACTAGTTCTAAGTAATCAACCCCCTTGGTCCAGTAAGTCAATAGCCAACAGAATATGAAATTAATAAATTGAAGCTACCATCAACCTTCTTGGTCCAGTAAGTTAATGGAGAGAACCAACCAACTAATCTCGTAACGAGCACAAGTAATTGTATACAAAAAATAATAACCAATTAATCAAAAGCTCAAATAACTCTAAAAATCATGAATATTTAAATAATGTTGAATTACAATAAAATAATTAACACATCATTGTTCAAGAAAAGAAAACAAAGTAAAAGAAAGCACTCATAGACTAGCCTTCTTCTTCTTCCTTTGAAGACCTTCTTGTACAACTCTCCTTGATTTGAATGAATTCCTCTCGAGAAGATATTGGTGATGCACTCTAAAATATATCTAAGTCTCTATATTGTGCACCTCTCTTTCCTAGGGTAAATTGGCCTTTATTTATAGGCTCACAAAGTTCCTAAAAGAGTCCTAAGTAAAGAAGAAGTAAGTACCTAAAAATAATCAAAAACTAAAAAGGATTAATAATTGCTAAAATAAAAGTCTAAAAAGACACTAAGGAAACCGTTTTTAACTTTTGAGAATTGGACTTCAATTTGAAATCTTGATTTTCGGCTGTTCTCTTCTTGTCGTTTCCTAAGCATGAAGTCCATGATGCCCTTAAAAGGATGAGTCCAAAACAATCTGTAGGACCGGATGGTATACCGATCGAGGTTTGGAAGTGTTTAGGAGATATAGGTATTACGTGGCTGACAAGTCTGTTCAACAAGATATATAAAGTTAATAGGATGCCTACAGAGTGGAGGAAGAGTACTCTGATTCCTCTGTACAAGAATAAAGGAGATGTCCAGGATTGTGCCAATTACCGTGGGATTAAACTCATGAGTCATACTATGAAGCTTTGGGAGAGAGTGATTGAACAGAGGTTACGGGGCATTATACAAATTTTAGATAATCAGTTTGGTTTTATGCCTGGGCGTTCCACTATGAAGGCAATTCATTTATTACGGCAGATGATTGAATATCATAGGGAAATAAAGAAGGATTTACATATGGTATTTATTGACCTAGAAAAAGCCTATGACAGGGTTCCTAGAGAAGTAGTTTGGTGGGTGCTGGCTAAGAAAGGTGTATCAATAAAGTATATTACTCTCATTAAAGATATGTATGAGGGAGCATGTACAAGTGTAAGGACTGGCGCCGGAGTGACTGCAGAATTCCCTATTAATATCGAGGTGCATCAAGGATCAGCGCTTAGCCCTTTCCTTTTTGCAGCCGTTATGGGTGAGTTGACCTGCACTATACAGGAGGCTGTGCCATGGTGTATGTTGTTTGCGGATGATATTGTATTAATTGATGAGACTAGAGCCGATGTAAATGCTAAAATGGAGTTATGGCGGCAGACATTGGAATCCAAGGGTTTCAGAATTAGTAGGAGTAAAATAGAGTATATGGGATGCAAGTTTAGTGGTAGCAGAAACATAGCCCAGAGTGTAACTTTGGAAGGTAGAGATACACCGTTAGCTGATTGTTTTCGCTATCTAGGATCTATTATTTAGAAAGACGGAGAGCTCGATAGCGACGTTGCACATCAAGTTAAGGCGGGTTGGTTGAAATGGAAGAGTGCGATTGGTATTCTTTGTGATCGTAATGCACTGTTGAATTTAAAGGGAAAATTTTACAAGGCAGTCGTACGACCTGCTTTGTTATATGGTACGGAATGTTGGGCAGCTAAAAGGTGTCATATTCAAAAAATGAAAGTAGTTGAGATGCGTATGTTACGGTGGATGTGTGGATATACTAGGAAGGATAGAGTTAGAAATGAGATCATTAGGGAAAAGGTGGGTGTGGCATCTATTGAGGAAAAGATGAGAGAAAGTCGTCTGCGTTGGTTTGGACACGTTCAGAGAAGACCGAGGGATGCTCCTGTTAGGGCGATGGAGAGAGTGAGGCAGGATAGGTTAGACAGAGGGAAAGGTAGAGGTAGGCCTAAAACGACATGGATAGAGGTAATTAAGAGAGATATGTCTTTGTTAGATTTGGATGAAAGTATGACGTTCGATAGAAGAAAGTGGCGAGAGAGGATTCATGTGGATGACCACACGTTGCCTGACGTTAGTTCATGTAGCCGACCCCAAGCTACTTGGGATTTAAGGCTTAGTTTGTTGTTATTGTTGTTGTTGTCTTCTTGTCATTTCCTACTGAAGATTGCAATTGATGTCGAATTGCAATTGTTGAAGTTGGCTTCCAATTTGGGTCGTGCAGACCAAAATTGCCCAGCCACCGAAATCCTTTAGTTTTTGTTGCGTCGGCCCAATTTAAGCCACCAAAGCTGCTTCTCCTCTTCTATTTTGCCTTTGCAATCAGCTCGCTTTGAGCCACAAATCACCACCGAAAATTGCTGCCGAATTGAATTTCCCTTTTGTCCTTTTCTCAGCCACCTTTGTTGACCTTTGCTTTGCATCTTAGCCCCACCGGTTTGTTTGCTTTTCTCAATTATTTTCTTTTGCTGTCGACTCAAGTGATAAAGCCAACCGAAATTACTTCTTTTGTAGCAGCCTTTGTTGACTTCCAATTTCAATTGTTTCCCTGTTCCTTCAATTCCTTTGTGCTTCCAGTAGCTAACCGGTGCTGGTTCTACTTTCCTAGGCTGGCACCGCTTCTATTCTTGAAAATCACACAATTAACTCTAATTTTCTCTTATTTTTGCATAAAATTACAGAAAAGTATTTTTATAAGGGAAATATCAAATATGAAGGAATATGACTAGTTATTTTACAAAATGTATCACAAAATGGCCTCAAATAACTAGGAAAAATATGACTAATTTAGCCCCTATCACTAGCTAATTGCTCACTAGTTTGCGAGGGATTAGAAAGGGATAGAACTATGTAAAATATCCTTGCAATTCACTTTTTGATTTGTGATGGATTGGAGTTGTATTTGCGAGGGATAATTAGTATCCCTTGCTAATATGTCATTGAATTTGTCCGTCACAAATCCCTCTCTAATGACCAAGGGATTTGCGAGAGCTTCTCCTATTTTTGCGTATTCTCAAATTTTTTCCCTCACGATGCTTTTGCATGTGGTAAATTTATTATGTAATATCCTTATAAATACTAAATTCTATATTATTTGTTGATTTGTAACCAATCTATATACTTCAAATACATATGTAATTATCATTGACAATTCACGAAGTATAGATTATAATTAAATGATATGCATGTATTATACTTCTCTACAAATTTATTATGTGCAGTATAGAATATATTGTTCATTATATATATATTTGATACATCATATGATCAATGTAATGCAAATATGAATTGGAATTACTATGAGAGTTATGTGTACAATTGATGTTATATTATGTTCTATTATATTATATTTGGTTTTTTTTATTGGAAAAAAAGAAGTAAAAAATACGAGGGCTTTTGCCTGACCTCCAAATAACCCAAAAATATGATTGAATGGAAGGAACTTGCATCTTGTCCATAAGACATAAACCGTTAATATACCTAGGCAACTCTGTAGTGCTATAAAAGAGAAAATTTTCCCTATGGTCCAAGGCGTAATTGGCCAAATGATTTGTGACCATGTTCCTTTCCCTATAAACATGAGTAATAGCAAATCTTCAAAATTTCCCATGGAGCAGCTCGAGCAGACGTTTGATCTGAAGGCTTTTCCAGCGCGTACGAGATCCATTAGAAACCTGTGAAAGCACATCACTACTAATCAAACCTCGCAAATTAGTAAGCCTCACAGAATCGATATTAATTGAACCAAAACAAGAAGCTACGCGGACATTTTAAGTGGAATCTAAACTTCAAAATATCTATCACTAATCCCTTTCAAATACAATGCAATTAGCGAGGGATCAGAGAGGGAAATATCTAGTGAGGAATTAGAGAAGATTCAGTCAAAATTTTTGTTGTCAATGACCCTTGCTAATCCCTCGCTGAAAAATACCGTCGCTAATCTCATGCTAATTTGATAGGGAATAGCGAGGGATTATTTTTATTTAGATTTTTTGTTAATACTAATATTCATCACAAATCCCTTGCTATTAGCAAGGGATTAGAGATGGATTTTGTCCCTAGCAAAATCCAACGACTATAACACCCCCTACTTTCTTTTCCTCTCTTCCCTTCGGTGATATCCTTTCCCCTTTGCTTTGGCTCAAATTATTTCCGTGATATCCTTTCTTCCCTTCTCGATGGTACTTGCATAACGAGTATCTTAGGGTCCTAGACCTCCACAATCACCAAGTCCATCATTCAAATTATATAAGTGCTAAATTGCTACACGATTACTAAATATAGGATTCGAAACTCAAGCACATACAATGTTTCTTTTGAATGAAATGTAGATGAATGATCGTAGTTGGAAGTATAGAAAACACGTACAAGGGATCAAAGGAATTAAATTTGAGTTTGAACAAGAGGTCAAGCGATTTATTGCTTATGTTTTGTCAACTGGTCAAGCATCAGTTATAAGATGTCCATGTGCAAAATGTAAAAATAAAGCGTACCTGTCTCCTGATGAAGTGGAGTTGCACCTGTACAGATTTTCCTTTGTTGCTAATTATCGATGATAGACTAGTCATGGTGAGGGTATTACTCCGTCACGGTTTGAGTTTGCTACAAGTCTGACTTTAGTTGAGTCAGGTTCTGATAATCAATTTCGAGAAATAGTTATTGATGCAATTGGACATAATTTTTCAACTGAACCTTCGTCCTCCGAGTATGTTGAAGAACCGCCTAATCGGAAGCTCAGAGAGTATGATATTTTGAGAGCTTCAGAAACTCTTATATGTGATGGAAGTAGGAATCACACTTTGTTATCAACTGTTTCTTGGCTTTTGAATATTAAATCTGAAAATAATGTATAAGAGAAATGCTTAGTATTACCAAGTAGTAACAAGCTTCCATATGACTTTTATCAAATAAATAAGTTAGTATCTGATCTTGGGCTACCTGTTCAGAAGATAGATGTTTGCCCCAATGGCTACATGTTTTATTGGAAGGCCGATAGTGATAGAAGGGATTGCAAATTCTGTGGTCATGGTAAATATATGGCAAAGAAGAAAGTTGCAAAGAAGAAACAACAAAAAGAAGTCCCTTTCAAGAAGATGTATTACTTCCCATTAACACCAAGATTGCAGAAACTATTTGCATCATCCACAATAATAGAACACATGATGTTAGGTATCTTAGGCTCGTATCGTATACGGCGCAGCGGAAAATAAAACGAGATACCCTCCCAGGACCCGTCTCTGTGTGGAAACCAAGACATAAAAAGAGTAAAGGTAACAACTTTTACTTTTGGGTGATCGTCCGAAGAACAAAAAAAATTTATTCTTCAAGTTGAGGTGTGATCCAGCAATCATCGTGATCAACCTCCATGTGAGTTGAACGTCTAACCACTATAATCATAGTGTGTGATTATCTCTAACAGTGGTCCACACAGAGGGTACACTCAAGCACCAAAACTTTCTGTGCTAGCAGAAAAAGATGGCGGCTATGGTTTTTTTATCAAGATCAAATCAAGAGAGATAGAGATAAGAGAGAATGTTCGGGGCTGTTATTTTGTGTGTTGTTCAGCTAGGGTTTTTCATGTGTTACATATACTATATATTACAAGAAATTTCCCTCCCAAAACTGAGAATTCTAATCCTATTAGAATTTCCTATTTTTAATTGGAAACATTAAATTCTCACAATTACAACTTGGACCACAAATTATAACTAATTATAATTTGTTCACAACAACTTCTCTTTCTCTCAATCAACCCCACTATGTTATCAAATAATATCTTGAGTATATAATCCTCTATTGTGTGTGACCTATTAAGTTTCCCAATCAATTGGTAGCGAACATGAATTAATCCAAACGTCTTTGAGATTAATAATCCATAATTAATTAGAATTAATCATATTAATTCTAATCAGGATTGGTTTATTAATTCATCAATTAATAAACCCATATTCCCAGATCATGAGCGGTATCTAGCAATACATCAAAACTACCCAAGAGTCTAGGAAGTCAAATGGCTTGATATGAACCCTTCAATAACAAACTTTAGTGCAATTAACTCATTTCATCATACAATATCTCATTCGGTTTGGAGTACGGAATTAGTGCCAACTCCCTCCAGAAATAATTTTGGCCTGAATACAATAGTACTTGTACCAGGAACCCACTACTCTAGATGTGTATCAATTGAAACTATTTTCAATACACAATTGCCTTAGCCAAGGACTTCTCGAGTTGTAATTCCTATAAGTGGCCGTAAGGTATTTGCCCCTACTATTAGGAGTAGTGAATCCTTTATTGACATTCTCAACTACTTTCGTTTACCTCATAATATACCTAATATCCATCCCATAGGCGGCCCTCGATCGAGCTTCAGAGATTGGAATCAAAGTACAAAGCTCAGCAAACAAAGTACCTTGGAGATCTCAAGTTTAAGGGTACTTGCACGTTTGCTATATTGAGATTATATCACTGTCACTAAATAGTTATCCATGTGATTATTTCAAAACTAGGTCATCCAATGAACTTGCTCTATTAACAAGCATCCATGTGGTAACTTTGAGTATCTCAATACTCACGGCTATAAGAACCACCACCTGATCAAATCAGGAAGTCTAACACATGCTAGTCTTAATGCATTAATGATGTCCTGTCTCATTAATTCTATGACTAGAGACTATTTAAGTACTAACACCATCCAGTGTAGTAGGAATCTCATATCATGATCTCTATCATGATTTCCTTAACACAGTGTTGTACTATGGACTTTATCGAACAGTTATATTACTTAAAGTAAATAAAAGAAACTGTAAGATAAATAATGCCTTTTACTAAAATAAAATATTTCATATACAATATACAAGTGATTGCCTCTAGGGCACAACACTAATAAACTCCCACTTGCACTAGAGCCAATCATTCATGTATCTAATACCGAATGATTCAACATGACAATCATGTTTCTTTTGGGATAGTGCTTTCGTAAGCGGGTCAGCTATGTTCTCATCCGTGAAAACTCTCTCTATCTTTATTTCCTTTGCTGCTTCGGAAGCGGCTATGTACTCAGCTTCTGTCGTAGAGTTGGCAATAGTTTCTTGTTTGGAACTTTTCTAACTTATTGCCCCTTCACACAACGTAAACATGTAGTTGAATTGTGATTTGAAATCATCTTTGCCAGATTGAAAACTGGCATCAGTATACCCGTTTATTTTTAAATCACCTTCTCCATATACTAAGAACAAATCCTTAGTCCTTCGTAAGTACTTAAGGATGTTCTTTACAACCGTCCAATGACCCTCACCAGGGTCGGATTGGTATCTGCGTGTCAAACTGAGAGCACAAAATACATCTAGCCTAGTACATATCATAGCATACATGATAGATCCAACTGCCGAAGCATATGAAATCTTACTCATGTGATCCTTTTCAACTTGTGTCTTGGGAGACATCGACTTTGAAAGGCTTACACCATGTGACATGGGTAAGAATCGTTTTTTGGATTGATCTATGATAAACCTCTTTAGCACTTTATCTATGTATGTAGACTATGAAAGACCAAGCAACCTTTTGGATCTATCTCTATAGATCCTTATTCCAAGAATATTGGTTGCTTCTCCATGGTCTTTCATGGAGAATTGTTTGGACAACCAAATTTTAACCATTTGCAAGACAGGTATATCGTTTCCTATTAGCAATATGTTATCTACATACAGCAATTAGAAAAGGATTGCACTCCCACTAACCTACCTTGTATACACAAGGCTTATCCATGTTTTGAATAAAACCAAATTCTTTGATTGTTTCATCAAAACAGAGGTTCCAACTCCTAGAAGACTGCTTAAGTCCATAAATGGATTTTTGCAACTTACACGCCTTTGTGCTATCATTGGATGTGAAACCCTCAGGTTGTGTCAATACGCTTCCTCAGTCAGATTTCCATTTAGGAAATCTATTTTCACATCCATTTGCCAAATCTCATAATCATGATGAGCAGCAATGGCTAGGAGTATCCTGATGGATTTCAACATGGCTATTGGCGAGAAGGTTTCATCATAGTCCATACCATGTTGTTAATGATAACCCTTTGCCACTAGTCGTGCTTTATAGGTAACTAAGTTACCATCCATGTCTGTTTTCTTCTTGAAAGCCCACTTGCACCTAATAGGTTTAATTCCTTTAGGTGGATCAACTAAAGTCCATACTTGGTTGTCATACATGGAATCCATCTCTGATTTCATGGCCTCAAGCCATTTGCCAGATTCTAAATTATTCAGAACATCCTTGTAGGTAGTAGGCTCATCTTCATCTATGAGCAATATGTCATTGTGGTCACTGATGAGAAATCCATATCTCTCAAGTGCCACACGTATCCTACTAGATCTACGAGGTTCTTGTGTATTAGAAGTTCATCTATTCTCTCAATATGTGAAACCCCAGTCGGAACTAACCTTAGAGTAAGGGGGTTGGGATGCATATCATACTTTATTGCATGTTTAAATATATTTTTATATGATTTTATGTGCTTTGGATTTGGATTTTATAGTTTAGAGGGCTTGATTATGGTTATTGAGTAAGAAGGGCAAAATGGTAATTTTTTCTTAAGGTGAAAATAGGGAGATAACTTGAGGATTAAATACGAAAAATATTTTAGAGAGAAAATAAGAACAAGAGTTGTTGTGGTGTAGTGGTTAGAGCTTTGGAATTAATTCTTGAGGTCTTAGGTTCAAATTCCATCATTGGAGCTTTAGCATGATTAAATTTTATTTTTCTTGGGAAAGGGTATTTTCAGCCTTAAGTGCTTTAGCATAGGGTAGAGGTGTTGTCCTAGGAGAGACATGATAGGAGTACTCTAATCCTATTCTTGTGCCCTACTCAAAAATTCCTAAGAGAATTCATTCCTCCTTGATCTTTAATTTTTCCTAATTCTCAATTCATTAGATTAGACAAATTTGTTCTAGCCAATTTCATTCCAGAAATTTCAGTAAAGTGCTGTAGCTTTAAAGGTTCAAAATGTCTAAGGGAAAGACATCTTATGGACCGAAAACGTGGAAGAGATAGGGAAAGTTGCAAGAGAATTAATTCCCCTAGTGAACCTTCTAAACTTCACTCTAGCTAGGTTCATTTTCCTTCATGTAATGAACTGAAAAATTTTCAGCTTCTTGTGCCTTCAAGGTGTCAAAATTCTTAGCCATTATTCCCTCCCAAATGCTGCCAGAAAATGGCCCTTTTGATCAGCTTGGAATCTGAAATTTTCTAGTTAGTTTTGGGTTGCACAAATGATGTGCAAAACCAGAAAAATTTCTAGTTAAAATCGTAGCTTTGGTGGTCTTCAACCAAGCTGTTTTCTCCCAGCTCCTTAGTCACTTTTTCCTCCATGAAGCAGGCTAGAAACCAGCCATGAAAGGCCTCTAAAATCTCCTTCAAACTCTTTGCAACCTAGCTGGAAAATGGCAGCCGAAACTGCCCAGAAAAATTCTAGCACTTGCGAAAGTCCTGTGCAGAATTTTTCCAGCCTTGTTTCCACTTCAGCCATGTCTGAAATCTTCCTCATCTTTCTGTTCAAACCACTCTTAATCAGACATGAACTGAACTCCATTGTCTTCCCCAAGCTTTTGCACAAAAATTAGACATGGCTGCCCAAAAATATCTCCAACAAATCATTGCAATCATGCCTTGATTGGATACCAAAATTCCAGCAAACTTAATTTAGCAACCTTCCATAAAATGTCTCTCAAACAACCAGACCTTCCCTTCACCATTACACTCCTACTTTTTGGCCACCATTAACCTTCTTCAACCAGCTTTCATCCAGCAAAAACATAGAGCAACAATTCAGCCATAGCATCTTCCAAAAAGCTTCCATTGAATAAAGATATTCTTGCTATATTTTGTTTCCAAATTTGATCCCCAAAAATATTCTTTTAGGATTTCAACAACCAGCCATTTCTTTTCCTTTCAAACCAGAAAAATCATCTTCCTAAACTACTCAAACAATTCGGCCACTGCACACACAGAATTTCGGCAGCCACGAACCCAAAATTCCTCCATTCTCTTCAACCTTCAAGCACACGTAGAACACCAAGAACACCTACTCATTTCTTTCACCTAATACCTCTCCAAACCACTTCAAACTTCTTTCAAAAATTCTAGATTTCATCTACTCACTGCTGTGAGTCCATCCATACCATTTTTAACATCAAACTCCAAAATCCAACTTGCTCTTTTGGATCAAAATCAGAAATTTTGTGAAGGATCAAGAACACCTTCAAGGTAGGTTTGTTCAAACAACTTCATCTTCACTAATCATTGATCTATAATGAATATATATATATATATATATATATATATATGAATAAGCATGCTAATGGACTCTCTTCTTCTCTTTTCTCTCTCTCTCTCTCTTGGCCGAACACACTCTTCTTCTTGGCCGAATGGTTCTTCACCAATGGCCATGCTTTCTTCATCTCTCTTGGAAGGATTTAGACATCTAGAAGTTGAGATCCATTCAAAACTCCTTCAAGGTACTCATCAATCAAGTAAGCCTTTTCAACCCTCCTTTTTAAATTCTAGATTCATGTCTCTAGGATGATATTGGTAGGAGATGGATTATGAATAGAATTTGAGCATGTATTGTTGTGATAAGTAGAGATTGAAGCATGAATAAATGTGTGTTTATGATGGAGATGGGATTTATGCATGAGTTGATTATCTTGGTTGATTGTATGGTGTTTTAGGGTTTAATGCATGCTTCCATGTCATAGGTAGTATTTGTGATCAAGTATGCTAGAGAGTATGTCATCTATGATGAATAGGATTTATATTCATGTATAATTATTGAAGCCATTATTATGTTTACGCTAGTAGAGGTTGGATTATGCCTTGATAAATTTAGATCTATGCTTTTATTCATGATTTGGATAATTTGATGAAGTGAAGTGGAGTATATGTTCATGATTATAGTTAGCAAGTGGAATTATGATCATGACCTAGTTGTCCCTAAGCTAAATTTTATTTCTTCAATAAAATGTTTAATATTATGAATTTTGCTAGTAATTTCGAAAAACCCTAGGAAGGGTAGATTTGGGTTATTATATAAGGATATTTTAGTCAAATAAATGATAGCTTTTATTTCAAGAAATAAAATATATAGATATAATATCAAATGAAGCCTTTTATATAAATAATCATAATAAGTAAAAATATTAATTTTGTAAGTCTTATATTCATAAATATCATTAAAATTTATTATCTTTCAATTATTATCTTTTAATCAAAACCTGTTAAAAATTATTTATTAGCTTTCAATCAAGACCTATTAAAATTTATTTTCAACTAATTTTAGTTATCAATTATTTTCAAATACTTAATTATTAATAAATCATTGTTTTACCTAATACCACCTAGGGCTCTTCATCAAACAAACTCTAAATTATTCTTAGCAAGATTTAAACCTTCAACTTATTAGTACCTATTTCCCAAAACATTAATTATTTTAAATATCAAATTAGACTTAGCTTATAAACCTTTTTATTTATTATTTTGCATTAAAGCTTGGAACACTAGGATCATGGTAGTAGTGAGTTGAGTCAGTCTTATTTGTGAAGGTGGATTTTGGCTTGGGTTTGATTGTGGTTTATGTTCACCCCAGACGGGGTTGGGTCAGCAGTTGAAGATCTTTATTTTATTTTGAGCTAAGGATCAGGTAAGCTCCTGCATAAAACCTGATTGATGTAAAATGTTTATTATGACACGCCGAATTCAGAGTGCATGGACACTCATTTCTGTAAAGGCAATTGAGGATTGACTCCTTCCTTATTTCAGTCAAACAATTATTTGAAAATCCATAAGCAGATTTACTTAAACTCAAAATTCTTTCTAAAACTGATTTTGACAAAGACTTTGGAAACCCTTAATTGCCATTTTCAAGTGGAACTGTGTTTTGTTTCATTTTTCCCAAGTGGAATAAGTTATGTTAAGTACTCAATAAGGGTGGACTGCTAGGGCTAGTCTTTGAGGGGTTAGGGTAAGTCTCTCAATAGGTGGCCACCTCTGAGTGGTGAGTCCTGCCCGGATAAGGTGTCAGTCCAGTAGGTCGTGTTGGTCTGAGCTAACAGTTTATTTTTTAGTCAAGTGATTGAGTTTTGCCAGAATGGACACTCGGTTTTTGTTTGGGTATAGAGAATGAGGAGTATCTTGTCCAGTAGACCGATAACCTACATTTTTGTCAGTTTGCACAAAGTGTCAGCATTCTGACCGGTTATGGGGCCCAACGTGTGGTAACCCATGATCATTTCTTTTAAGTGGTTGATTTTATTGATTATGTATGGTTGGAAAAGCCAAAACACCACTCTTGATTTTAACTAATGTTTATTGCTTGCCAGTATTTCCCTTATAAAGATTTTATACTTTGCATTCACGAACTGTTTTCACTGGACACTCAAAGTACACACGGACTTACTGAGATTTTTGTCTCATCATCATTTTTACCATGATTTCAGGTCGATCCTACTGTGGGAATGAGTAGCTAGATATTGCCTGCCTTGGAAGATTTTCTGATAATTTATTTTGTGTAGTGCTTTGGGGAGATGAGAATGGATAAATTTTATTATGGATTTGTTTTTGGTATTCTTGGATTTATTCTTGGGTTGTAATAAATTTTAAGTTAAAGTATTATTTTTATTCCGCAATTTTATTTGTGTAACCTAATTATAAAGACCCCTTATCCTTTGCACGGGGCGACATTCCCAACCCTGGCGGGCTTAGGTAGTAGGGTGTTACATAATAGATGCGGGGTTAGACGGTTGATCCTCGTTTGTTTGATCTTCATGAACTTCACTAAGTTCAATCTTACTCCCATTGTCCCATTTGAGCATGTGCTCTTTCTCTAAGAAGACGGCATGCTTCGAAACAAATAATTTATTTTCAAAGGGTAATGAAGTAATATCCGAAAGATTCTTTTGGATATCCACAAACAAATATTTGTCAGACTTACTATCAAGTTTATCTGACTGTGGCCTTTTAACAAAGACAGGACAACCCCATACTCACAAGTGAGATAACTTTGGTCTCTTTCCAAAGAACATCTCAAATAGGGTAGTATCAACCGATATTTTCGGAATTCTATTTAGTATATAAACAGAAGTTTCTAGTGCATACCCCCAAAACGATTTTGGTAGGTCTACAGAAGCTATCATGGTCCGTACCATGTCCAGAAGGGTTCGATTCCTTCTCTTAGATACACCGTTATGCTGAGGTGTATGTGGTGGAGTCCATTGAAATAATATCCCATTATCTCTAAGATAACTCAGAAACTCTTGGCTCAAGTATTCTCCTTCTCGATTAGATCTTCGAGTCTTTATGCTTTTGCCAAGTTGTTTCTCTATTTCATTTTTGAAGTCTTTGAACCTTTCAAAGGCCTTAGATTTGTATTTCATTAAATACAAATACCCGTATCGTGAGAAGTCATCGATAAAGGTTATAAAATAGTTGTAACCTCCTCTTGCTTGTATTGACATTGGGCCACATACATTAGAATGTATGAGTTCTAATAACTCCTTTGCCCATTCTTCTTTTCCTGGAAAAGGAGTTTTAGTCATTTTACCTAATAAACAAGACTCGCATGTGCCATATGATTCATAATCAAATGACCTTAAGTCACTAAGCTTATGTAACTTAGAAGCACGATTTTGGTTTACATGACCCAAACGAAAATGCCATAAAAGGTGTTAGAGTTATCCATTTTAGGTTTCTTATTGTTTATATTAAGAACTGGATTATCCAAGTCTAGAATATATAAACCATTAACCAAAGTTACTGAACCATAGTGAATATCATTCAAAGAAAAAGAACAACATTTATTCTTAAATATTAAATGAAATCCACATAAGTCTAAACACGCAACCAAGATAATGTTTTTCATTAAAACTGGTACATAATAACAGTTTTGCAGTTCTAGAATTAATCTCGAAGGCAGGTTCAGCTCGTATGTCCCCACAGCAAGTGCAGCAACCTTTGCCCCATTTGCAATACGTAGGTCTATGTCGCCTTTCTCTAGCCTTCTGCTGCTCTTTAGTCCTTGCAAGTTATTGCACAAATGAGATCCACATCCAGTATCTAATACCCATATCTCATTTCTAAAGGCAATATTTATCTCAATTATAAACATACCTAGAGAAGAAATAGAAGTGCTTGTAAGCTTCTTCTTCTGCTTCTTGTCCTTAATGGTCTCCAAGCAAGCTTTGCAATTGCGCCTCCAGTGGCCCATCTTCCCACAATGATGGCATGGGCCCTTGGTAGCTGCATCCTTCTTGTTCACACCACCTTTTGGCTTCATGGGAGCCTTTTTTCTTCTTCTTTTAGACTTTCTTCTTAGAAGAAGAAGATTCTACCATTAAAACTGTATTGGAATCTTTCTTCATGGAGGACTCCGCAATTTTGAGAAGATTAATCAATTCAAGAATGGTGGACTCAATCTTGTTCATCTGATAGTTAATCACAAATTGTGAGAAACTATTAGGTAATGATTGAAGAATTAAGTTAACACTTAAGTCATGATCCATCACAAACCCGAGAGATCCAAGCTTCTCTATCAAGCCCAGCATCTTTAGCCCATGAGTGGCTACAGAAGAATCCTCTACCATTTTGCAACGAAACAATGGCTATGAGATCTCATATCTCTCAGTTTTGGCTTAGGCATCAAACAGCTCTCGAAAATTTAAAATATGATCGATTGAGCATCCATATGCTCGTGCTGTTTTTGCAACTCAAGAGTTATGGATGCCAGCATAATACATTATGCCGTATCACTATCCTTCTTGTGACTCTTGTGGACAGCATGCTCATCAGCATAAGCATCTTGGGCTGGTGGTGGTGGAATAGAAGCATCTAGCACGTAGAGCAACTTTTCTGATTTGAGAACGATTCTCAACTTTCTATACCAGTCGAGATAGTTTGATTTGGTTAACTTGTTGGTTTTCAAGATGCTACGTAAGTTTAGGTTTGTTGACATGATGCAAGTGACCTAGATGTAAAGATAGAGAGCATTAGCTACTTGTATATGCACATGATATGCAAATAATTAGGACTTTAATTAAACATATTTTTACTCCACTATTTTACTCAAACTAATAGCCCCTACTACTGATTCAGGAAAGCCCGTTGGAAGCTTTCCTAGTGGACCAGCATCCAAATTCCTCAAGAATAACCTTGGGTTTGCCCAACAAGCCACCATTGAGTTCATTGGTAGGTATCCAATACCAATTACATCGTATGTAATTACTAGATCATTGGGTGATTAACAGATTTTAATCTTAAAGCCTTTTGGGCTACCCCAACTTTTCCTCTAAATTTCTTTATGCTTGAGTTTGCCCAACCGGGATAAAGAATTTAGTTAAACCCGACCTATTAATTAGGAATTTAATTACATGGCTTGAACATGCCCAATGTCAAGTAGGCTTGCGTTTGCCCAACAACCTAGTCTCGAAAAAAGACTCTTGTTCTTACTATATTAACGGAAGGAATTGGGTTTAACATTAATTGAGGGATTTGTTCCTTTTAGTAATTTTGTTGAATGACATACATAAAAATCAATAAATCACATAATTGATAATCATGGTAATAAAACAATTACGTGGTATGGTTATAGACTTTTCCTAAATTAATTTCTTTGAGCCATAAAAGAAATTAATATAGTTAACCCTATGTGTTCATGCATGATTTAAGTATAAGGTCTTACCTTCTCGCCTTGTTTTGGTCGCCATCTCCAGAATACAATAATTCTACTCCTATCTAGCCTATGTAAACTAATTACATAATTTCCTAAAGAGAGAAAACCTCGAGTTACATTCGAGGGGAGTTAGATGCGAGGAAAATTACACAAGAATTCTAGAGAAGATAGGACACGCAAGCCCTATTTCATAAAAACCAAAACTGTAAAATGCATGAGCATATATAATTGGTTTTAGTCCATAACCATCCACCATGCCATTGACTATGCTTAAACAAAATAAACATATACTTTTATCATTCCAAAATCACTATTTTGGAAAGACAAAACAAATTCTAAAATCACCATTTTAGAAAGATACACTTATTTTAGATTTTCAAAATCATTATTTTGAAAAACAAAATTGTTTGTCTCAAAACTAATTTTGAGAAAATGCTTTTGAGTCCCATTTCTCATCAAATGAGATTTTTTGCCTTTCAAAATTCTATTCCATAAATTTTTTTTTTTTAAAAAAAAATACCTGGAAGTTGCAAACAAAGTAGAACCGGCGTCGGTTTGGAAGCCGGAGCTAGCGCCGACTCTGTTTTGGTTTTAAAAAAAAAAATTCCTTTCCAAAACCGATTTCTGGACATCGTGAACAGAATGGAACCAGCGTCGGCTTGGAGGCTGGCACCGCCTGTGTTTTGAAACAAAGGTGGCGATTTTTCAAAAAAAAATTCCAGAAATAATTTCTAGTGCTTTCTTCTTCTGCAAATTTTCAGTGAGAATAATTCTCAGCAGTATTTTCTATTTTGAAGCTCTAAACAAAAACTAATTTTTTAGTTTAAACAAAATCAAAATGGAAAATTAAGATGAAACGGAGGGCAACATCCATGTTGCAAGAAAATGTTTTTCCTGCAGAAATTTTCAGCACCAAAGAAAGCATCTTTTCGAAATACGCTGTGACTTTTACACAATTATATTGTGCTACGGACCCAATCCATTATGATTGAAACGATTTCGACTCGAGTGAAAATAATTTTCACAGTAAACAAAGACAAACACAAAAACAATTTTTCATGCCAAAACAATGTCCGTAAACCACATATAGCATGTCTCTGATACCATTGTTGGGTATCTCAGGCTCGTATCGTATACGGCGCAGCGAAAAATAAAACGAGATACCCTTCTAGGACCTGTCTACGTGTGGAAAACAAGATATAAAGAGAGTAAAGGTAACAGCTTTTACCTTTGGGTGATCGTCCGAAGAACAAAAAAATTTCTTCTTCAAATTGAGGTACGATCCAGCAATCCTCGTGATCAACCTCCATATGAGTTGAACGTCTAACCACTATAATCACAGTGTGTGATTATCTCTAACAGTGATCCACACTGAGGGTACACTCAAGCACCAAAATTTCCTGTGCTAGCAGAAACAGATGGCGGCTAGGGTTTTTTGATCAAGATCAAATCGAGAGAGATAGAGACAAGAGAGAATGTTCGTGACTGTTGTTTTGTATGTTGTTCAGCTAGGGATTTTCGTGTGTTACATATACTATATATTACATAAAATTTCCCTCCCAAAACTGAGAATTCTAATCCTATTAGAATTCCCTATTTGTAATTGGAAACATCAAGTTCTTACAATTACAACTTGGACCACAAATTAATTTGTCCACAACAACTTCTCTTTTTCTCAATCAACTCCACTATGTTATCAAATAACATCTTGAGTATATAATCCTCTATTGTGTGTGACCTATTAGGTTTCCCAATAAATTGATAGCGAACATGAATTAATCTAAATGTCTTTGAGGTTAATAATCCATAATTAATTAGAATTAATCCTATTAATTCTAATCAGGGTTGGTTTATTAATTCATCAATTAATAAACCCATATTCCCAGATCAAGAGCAGTATCTAGCAACACATCATGACCACCCAAGAGTCCAGGAAGTCAAGTGGTTTGACATGAACCCTTCAATAACAAACTTCAGTACAATTAACTCCTTTCACCATACAATATCTCATTCGGTTTGGAGTACGGAATTAGTGCCAACTCCCTACCAAAATAATTCTGGCCCGAATACAATAGTACTTGTACCAGGAACCTACTACTCTAGATGTGTATCAATTGGAAATATTTCAATACACAATTGCCTTGGCTAAGGACTTCTCGAGTAGTAATTCCTACAAATGGTTGTGAGATATTTGCCCCTACTATTAGGAGTGGTGAATCTGTTATTGACCCTCTCAACTATTTTCGTTTACCTCACAATATACCCAACATCCATTCTATAAGTGGCCCTCGATCGAGCTTTGGAGATTAGAATCAAAGTACAAAGCTCAGCAAATAAAGTACCTTGGAGATCTCAAGTTTAAGGGTACTTGCATGTTTGCTATATTGAGATTATATCACTGTCACTAAATAGTTATCCATGTGATTATCTCAAAGTTAGGTCATCCAATGAACTTGTTCTATTAACAACCATCCATGTATTAACTTTGAGTATGTCAATACTCACGGTTATGAGAACCACCGCCTGATCAAATCTGGAGCAGACAAAATCATTTCACTTGCAAAATGGACATAAACAATCTTGGTTTAACTGCCACTAGCACTACAAGAAAAAAAAGGCTTTCTTGACGCAAAAGAATGTCAAGACAGTAGGTCTTTAGTGACGCTTTTGACGTCGTGACAATATCAAACAACGTCGTCCAAAGTCAAGTCACAATAGGTACCGTGTTGTGACGCTTTAAATGCGTCAGAAAAAGTGTCACGTTATGACACAATTTAGTGTCACAATAAGTTCTATGTTGTGACGCTTATAAACGTCAGGAAAATTATCATGTTATGACACTATTTAGCATCGCAATAAGTTTTGTGACACTTAAAAGCATCAAGAAACGTATCATGTTATGACACTATTTAGTGTCACAATAGGTGTTGTAACACTTTAAAGCATTAGGAAAAGTATCATATGATGACACCGTGTAGTGTCACAATAGATGCTATAATACAAAGATAAAATGTGTCATTATAGTTATTATATTGTGACACTCTATAATGTCACTATAAGCCCACAGTCATTGTTCAAAAATGAGAAGTATAGTATTTAAATACATAAGTAGTTCCCTAAACTAAGTATCATTTATCTTGTCCTAATCCTAAGTTGTTGTGATACTAAAACACTTACTTAATCTTCGTCGTGAATCCTCACCTATAATGTTATATGGAATGAATTTAGTAACAATGTTGTAAAGTATGATGAAAAATAAAAATATATAATTCAGCTTACCTTGATTTGCTTTGGTCCTTCATTTAGGTCTTTATACAATGGTACACTATGAGGTTCTAATTCTATCTGCAATAAAAATAAATTCTGTTAAGATGCCTGTCTCAAATTCCAAAAGATACCAATATCATATTCCTCTTAACCCTCTATCCCATCCCTCTATCACCAGGACACAGAGACTGCATTTTGTATGTACTGAGAAGCCTTGCCTACTAAAGATATGCTAGTATGTAACACAAAGTAATGGATTGGTACATAAAGTAGTGAAAGTTTAAAAGGATGTAACACAATCTTTGTTAATATAAAGTAGGAAAGGTGGGAATGTATGATAAAAGGATGTAGAAAATGAAGAGAAAGTAAAGTGGCTTAACACAATCTCTATCAATATAACTTCCTTACAGATCAATTTCAAAAGTGGAGAATAAGCATCAAAAGGAATAAATCAGTTCACTTACCACCAAAAGGACAAGCAACAATCTGACTAAGATGCTATCAAAAGGTTTCACTTAATTGAATCAAAGGCCTAACAAACTGTACTACAAAAACAGAACGCAAAGCCAAGTGATCAAGCTAAAACTCAAGAAATGTTGATAACATCATAACTGCAAACAATCCCTACTGAGTATAATAAAAGGGCAAAACTCTGGCCTTGCACATACCTGTTCAAGAACAATTCCATTCACAGGTCTAGCAAGAATAGCATGAGACTTTAGACTTCTTTCTGATGCTAGTCCTTTCTCTGACTCTACTGAATCCTAATTGACATAAAAAATCAGAATTTGTGAAAACTAGAAATAAGAGAAGGGAGATAAAAGAAAGTGAATAGAAATGCAAAAACATCAATAAATTTACCTTCTGTCTTGGAACAGGTACAGGTATTCTTGAGGACTTTACTTGTTGCAATGCCATTTCTATAGCCTTACTATCATTAATAAAGTTTCAATGGGCAGTGTTTATGTAATCCATCTACAAAATGAATTTACTTATATACATTGATCAGTATCTCTAATAAATGCATTCAGGGAAGAAGCATATTATAACAGATATGCCAAAGAAAAATCTTTGATTCTCTGTAATCATGAATAAGAATAAGAGTACCCTTAAGCACTATAAAGTATATTCAAATTTCACACAGAAATTTCAACACCCCTGAAGAACCCAATAGAATTGTAGTAGTAGCTTGGAATTCTTAAATCAACATGAAAAACTAGATTGCGACAAGAAGTGATTATCTCTTAATACCCACTCAATGTGATTTTAGAAAAGATGTAAATAAAAAATAGAACACCATTAGATAATCACACTTCTAGTAGGAAAAAGTAACTAATCAATCCATCACTAGAAACCCAACCTAAAAAATAATGCCCTAAATTCATTCATGACCGCTAGCTTCAATGTGAAGAATTTTATTAAACAAATCCACACTTTGATTCCGATTACAAAGATGAGGAACTACAATAAAAATAAAAACATTTAAATCAACTTCATCTCACCTCCATTCAATGATATGTCCAATCATTGTCTTTGATGGTTCAAGGCCTTCTCGTAAAAAGTTTCCCAACAAAAACCTTGTCCATCCACCCATCTTTCTTTGTAATCAACAAGTATATCAATGTTGATTGGTCATCAGCCTTGAATGCTGGCCTGCCCTTCAAATTTGTAGTCAAAACTTTCCCAGCTTCCTCACGGATTAGACCTCTAGTTCCCATTGGTGCCCAAGCATCTAACAATTCCAAAAACTACTGACAATTCCTAAATAAAAAGCTACTAGTATTCAATGCAATCCAAGCTTCTGCTCATACAACAAATCAAGATGCCCATGAATAACCAAATTATACTTGTTATACTTGGACAAAGGGATTTCAAATGACATGTCAATAAACAAAGCATCACTATCCATCCACTAAATCTCTTCCACCTCAGGATAAGACAACATTAACCTCCTAATCAAAAGCAGTTTCACCCAGTAACTGGACATTTCCTTCTCTAAATGCGCCATATTATACACAATTTAAATCCCATATATCCTACAATAATTAATTTTATTCTTGATAGCTTTCAATAAACAATGATCCCCAATAGCATTATCACAAGGATTTGGAGACGACCTAATAACAAGCAAAATTCGAGGCTTTCCATTAACAACATTCGGAGACATAGGATTTTTGGAGAGCCATACATGTTTGTCCTTATCCCAATTACTGATTTTAGGCCCTAAAGCACACGTCACGTTCGGATTGATGAAATCATCCTTTAAAGCAAGTGGCTTATTTGGGTCCGTCAACTCTACGTTGGATCAAATCTCAGCAAGGATCTGGTTAATATCTTCAATTATTTGCTGCTTCTCTACCTCAACTTCGTTAGAAACCAAGTTCCCGATGCCAACTGTGCCACACAACACTAATATAGTGATAAATCCACATAAAATTGTGATCTTTATGTTGTTAAACGTTTTATGGATCTGCCTCCCACATGGGATCAGCGAGGCCGCTCAACTCACTCTACTGTTTGCTGCAGTTGATGTTAGCAGTACTCCTGCTCTCTTATGAGGTGTAAAAGCACCCTTTTGACCTATCTCTCAGTTACACTACAAAACTATCTCTATCTTCCCCCAAAACGCCCTCCAATCACTTTCAAAATCTTACAAGCTCAAAGTAGAAGTTATAGTGGTCTCATGGAGTCTGCCAGTGCGTGTTCTGCATGATAGAGAGGAAGAAGCAAAGGAATTTCAAGACGAATGTGCTTTTTCTAATGAATTTTTTTTTTTTAAATGCGCCTTTTATTTTTCTTAACAGTAAAAATATGTCAACCTAACTGACACTCAAAATATGTCATAATAGTATGTTAGTTTAAGTTAATTTAATAAAACTACGTTGTTTTGGTTTTATTATAATGACACGAATAAACTTAGCATCATTATAGACATTCTATTATGACACTTTTTAAAAAGTATCACTCTTAAGGTGTTAGGAAAGCCACTTTTTCTTGTAGTTTAGTAGTTCTTGGCTTTAGATTGTCTATACAGAAGAGATATTAGGTCTTTTAGAAAGGATAAAGGTCGTGAGACAGCACACCCAGTACAACGCTCTTTTGGAGATTCTATGTGGGATAGAGTGTTCTATTTACTAAAAATAACTGTGATAGTTGTGGAGCTTGGTAGGGATGATAGCTGAGGCATCTACTATAATTAGGCCAAAAGGAGTATATTTTGAGATTTGCCATATTAGAGAACATATTTAATTCGCCATAACATAGATGTGATGCATAATGAAAAAAATGTATTAAAAAATGTCTTTAACACAGTCATTAATGTAAAGGGAAAAACAAAGGACAATGTAAAGGCATGACGTGATTTGGAGGTATACTGTGATAAACTAGAATTACATGTGACTGGATTGGGTGACAGAAGGCATTAATGCCAAAGGCTAAATACTCTCTTACACCCAAACAAAAGAAACTTCTACTTGAGTGGGTTAGAGATTTGCGACTACCGGATGGATATACTTTGAATTGAAGCAGGTATGTTGATTTGAATGAGCTCAAAATGTCGGGTATGAAAAGTCATGACTACTATGTGTTTATGAAAATGTTGCTTTTGACTGCCTTGAAAACGTTACTCCTAGTGTCAATTTGGAATGTGTTAACTAAAGTTAGTCTCTTTTATCATGGCTTATGTTCTCCTAAATTTTCCACAATCCATATGAAGCTATTGGAAGATAATATCTCATTACTCATCTGCAAATTGGAGAAGATCATCTCACCCGGCTTTTTTGACATGGAGCAACTAATGGTCCACTTACCGTACGAGGAAAGGGTTGATGGCCCTGTTTAATATAGACGGATGTATCCGTTTGAGAGATAAAATATTGTGTATTAATATATGCATATATACATACATTATATGATTCGTTCTAATCGTAAAAAAATATATTAGGTTCTTATATCATTTGAAGACCAATGTTAAGAATAAGGTAAGAGTAGAGGGATCAATTTGCAATGCTTATTTAGTTGAAGATGCATCTACATTCTTCTCCTATTATTTTAAGCTGCATGTGCAGACTAGACATACAACCATAGCTCAACATGATGAAGGTGTTCTCGATACAAACTTGCATGATACAACATGATGAAGATATTCAGAATAGATATCTTACTTCGGATAAATTTAAGTCAGCCACAAATTAAATATACCTAAATTGTGAAGAGGTTCAACTATACATTATATAAGTATACTTATTACGCGCAACGTTTTTTATGTCATACTTTGAATAAGTATATTTATGTATCTGTTTTGGTCATTTTAGGAAATTCAAGAATGATTTGCAATCACATGAGCCGAGTATAATAGACTTTGAAGTTGATAGGAGATTGGAGTCGGAGTTTACTGGATGGTTTAGGATTTATGTGAGTTGAAAAAACTAAGTGGGTTTTATATATAAATGAAATTAATAATAAAAGTGTATTAACCCTTTGTTTTTAATAGGTTCATGATCTACAAAATCAAGTAAGTGATCAACATCTAAAAAGCTTGGCTTGGGGATCTTCGAGACAAGTGAAATACTTCCATGGCTATTTCATAAATGGTTTTAAATTCCACAAACATGATCAGTTATTTGGAAAAAAGACAATCAACAGTGGAGTTTGTGTTAAAGGCGATGGAGATAGTGGCAATGATTATTATGGAGTCTTGAAGGAGATTGTCGAACTTCAATTCCTAGGGACTTTTTGTTTGAAACTTGTCCTATACAAGTGTGATTGGTTTGATCGAACACCAAGTCGGGTGTTAAAGTTCATCCTCACTACAAACTTGTTGACATCAATTGCAAGAGGAATTACTCAAAATATGATCTATTTATGTTAGCTTAATAAGCAACTCAAGTGTGTTTTGTATCCTACCCGGGGAGCAAAAGACTAATATCTGATTGCATAGCTATTTGTAAATCGAAAGCTTGACATGTCATTGATACCCCCGTTGTCAAGGGACCATATTAGGAGGAAGTCGATCAAATGATGACAATTAATCTATGTGTTGAGGATGACAACACTGGAAGCTTAGCAAATGAGTTCAGTATTGCGGAGATAGTTGATGTTCTAGATTCAGGATTAATGATAGAGGAAGCACAACCGGATAATGAAATGACGATGAGGAAGATGAATGGGAGACAGGTCCTCTACAGATGATGATGTGGAAGACTATTCATCCAATTATGACGGAAGTTAATAGACTTGGCCTAATTTTAACTAATTGTATATAGACAATTATTAGTCTTGCTATCGTTACATTACAACCGCTTTAATTTGCTTTATACTCATAACTTTTTTTATTTTTGATTCTTTCTTTATCTGACCATATCTACATTTTAAAATAATTCTAGTCACATATAGCTTCCGAAGCCTTACCCGATAATCAGTCAGCGACACATGAGACGTCCAGGGAGGATTAAACACTGTCCCCGAGTATGGCTCCACGTATATTTGCTCCACAGCTAATACCCCCAGACGAGGACCGATCACAGTAGGTCCTTAATCCGATCTCAAGTTCTTCAGGATCCACAATAAGTGCTACCCAGAATAAGGATACATGGCTCTTGATTGAGCCAGTTAGTGACTCGTAAGTTGTAAACTTATTACTTATTATATGCTTATCTTGCTTTTCAAATTTATAACTTTGTCTTATATTACATATCTATTTTCTTAAAACAAGTTCACACATTTGGTTTGATGTGTGAGGGAGATAGTTGAGATTTTTAGGCGACACTACACTGGAGCCTATGCTACCTTCTCACAAGTTCCGATTGATGTCCGGAACATGTGGTTCGATATGTGGAGTGTTAGTTCAATATATTACCTATAATTTAACTTGTTATTCTAATTATAAACAATTTGTTATTTTTAATATGTTTTCTCAATTGTAGTTGCCTGTAATGTCTATTTTAATTTTGCAGTGTTTCTTCCATTGGCACTCGGAGCATGGCGCATAAATTCGGGCTAATTGGGAGAAGAAATGTAAGGCTAGACTTTTAGACTAGTTGTCCAAGGCTCGGAAGAAGTATGGGGGTAGTTGCCCTAAGGGATTTCCCCAAACCATTAGGCTACTTTATTAGAGCATTGGGGGTCCTACAGGTGGTAACGTAGCGAAACAGATCTACTGGTGAGGCATTACACATAGAAGGATCCATTTCATTTACTAAGCATAAGAAGCGAAAGGTAAGTATAAACCTTTTTTACTATTCGATAAACTCATTATCTTACACTTATATGATGTAAAAATTAACATTTATTAATTTTTTTTATAATGATAGTGGTGATAGTTAAGTACTGACTTCAGTTATATCGAGCTCTTCAGATACACCCACATATTTCAAAACAAGCTGAGGAAGGGCCAATATGTTAGTGATCGATCACGACATACACTAGTAGGAATACACAATCTTATACATTTTAAGTGTAATATTATTTATGCTTTGATCGCTAATTTGAAATATTTTTCATTTATTTCCTTATTTCATGTTGATAGGATAGTGTTACTACTATTATGGAGTGACATACGCAGTCAGGTTCTTAAACAGATTCGACAAGTACAGTTGCTCTAAGTAGGATGCCCGACGAGAAGATATTATTCATCGAGGTTGTTGACAGAGCGTGCAAAAAAGGGCGAGTATATGGATTGGGCTCTGAGTTTTTGAGGGTGAGACGAAGGTTGCAGCAACCCAGGATATCTGAGTCATCGATTTCTTCTACCTCGATTAATGTAAGCCAATTATAGAAAGAGTTACATATGGAACGGAAGAGGCGAGAGAGGGTTGAGCATGAAGTACAAATATATGGAAGTCACAGCCAGAGCTTGACTGAGTACTTGACACTTATGTCTAAAAACATGAATCTACCTCCGCCACCGTCGATGCCAGCTATTCAGAAAGATTATGCTGAGGGTGCTGAGGATGAGGAGGACTTCGTCGTCAGTCCTCCGGATTCATATGTTGATGATCATCGGCCAGGTCCATCCGATCCACCCCCGCCCCCTCTGTCAACTCCGGCATCCGCACCGATTGCTGCTTCATAGTTAGGACATTTGGACTACATGTCTATTTATTATTTTTATTTGTCATTATCATGTTTATTAATTATACTATTTGATGGGCTTTTTTTATTTAAATGATTATTGGCATTATTTTGGTAGATGAATTTTCTCCCACTATAGGAAATTTTTTAAAATTATATAAAAAATATTTTAAAATTATAATTTATTAGCAAGGGATTGGAGGGGGATTAGAGATTAATTTTTTTAAAAAAATAGAAAATCCGTCGCTAATAGCGAGAGATTAGCGACGGATAAGATAGCTAATCTTGTGCTATTTTGAGAGGGACAAATTCTGTTGCTAATCCCACACTAATTTGCAAGGAATTAGAGATGGAGTTTTTATAACAATTAATTAAACAAAAAATTCCGTAGCTAATCTCTTGCTAATTTGCAAGGAATTAGGGATGGAAATTGTCCCTCGCTAATCACTCGCTAATTAGCGAAGGATTAGTTACAAACATTTTATATTTAATTAGTGTTCAAACATATCCATCACTAATCACACACTATTTAGTGAGGGATCCGTGACAGATTTTAAAAAATCCCTCGCAGATTCGTTGCAAAGTTTCTGGCTAAATCTGATTGACAGTGAAAATAGTCCCTTGCAAATCCATCGCAAATAGTGACGAATTTATGAATTTGTCACTAATATTTTCCTTTGCGAGGAAGAATTTAGTGAGGGATATTTCCCTCACTAATCCGTCACTAATTGTGTTTAGTGATGGATCATTTCCCTTGCTAAATTGGACATTTCTTGTAGTGAGCCCCTATCTCTAGATGACCCAACAACCCTTTCTATCACAATGTTCTTTTTTCCTAAATTCTTTTTCAAGTTCATGAAGATAAAATATATCTATTAAATAAATTTAAATGGATACCCATCTCATAATCCTTTTTTTCAAAGTGAGTTATAAGTGAAAAATTAAAATAATAAACTCAATCAAGCAAGCTCAAAAGATAGAATACTCAAAAATAAAACTCAATAAAATCAAGTAGTAATTCAATGCATAACAAAAATTAGGGTATAACCCTTTAATTACAAATAGATCTAGACAAAAATAATCATATCTAAATCTAAAGTACAAAGTAGATAAGAAAGAAAACCATAAACTAGTGCTTTTTCTTCTACTTTGAAATCTTCTTGAGATGCTCCTAATCCTCTTTAGTCTTTTCTTGATCTTCTCTTCTTGGCCTCTGTGGATTTTTCAAAGGGTTTTCTCTTGTGTATTTTGTGTAGCCTCTCTTGTGTCTCTATTAGAATAACCAGATAAAGGGTATTTATAGGTTGTTCCCCAAAATTCCTAAAAGAGTGTTATCTACGATGTTGCATGGCACCGTGGAAGGTGTTCTATACGTCATTATGTATGCTTTGACGTACCTATATCAGTCTTAAAACAATAACGTGGTACTTGAATTTATTCTTTGCTATAATTATGCACAACTGTGTCGATGGTATTGTTGTGGTGTGCTTTACGTGTATAGAAAATATATCTAATGCTCAATCAAGTTTTAAATTAAAATATCAGTTTAACTCTCTTTCTCTCTCTCTCTCTCTCTCTCTCACGCACACACATAATTGGGCAATACTTATCATGTAGTATAGAGTACAGTTAGTAAGTATCGAAGATGCTTGGGAAATGATATCAATTATCCCTACTTCCACAAAAATACTATTGTTCAAGTAACCAAAAAAATAAGTAAAATGACTAATTACTACTATGTAATTACAAAAGACTACCACATGAACATATCAACCCAATTTATAAGGTAAAGTCCAAAAGGTCACAAGACAAGATTCAAGTAAGAAAAGGAGATTAATCAAGAAATTAAAAAGAATTCCTCCACAAATTCTCAAATATAAAACATCATTTAATCGATTGAGATTAAATTCAAGTATTGACAAGATTTTTAAAATAATGTAAAATTCACTTTCTCTCCAGTAATGGATTTCTTACCCTTGGACCCAACCCATAGACATGCCTATCATACAAATTAAAGCCAAGAATGTATAAAAATTAAGAAATCCAAATCTAAGCTAGAAAGCCATAGACTCCTTATCTTTTCATCTACCACAAAGTTCTCAATCTCTCAAATTCTTTCTCATGTTCATCAAGAAAAAATAAATTTATTGGATTTAACATAAAAAAGGAACCCATCTCATACATCCTTTCTCAAGTTCAATAAAAGAGAATTACCTAATCAACAAATCTAATCAATCAAACCCAAGTGATAGATTACTCAAAATAGAAATAATTGGATCAAATAAACATCCAACACAAGAGTAAAATAGGGTACAACCCTTTAATTATATCTCAAATTAAGTAAATTTAACATCCACAAAATCAAATTACAAAGGGAAGAAAAATAAAATTCATAGACAAGGTTTCTTTTCCATTTTGCAATCTTTCTTTGGGTGCTATTCTTTTCCTCAAATCCTCCCTTGATATTCTCTTATTGGCTCTCCCTTGTATTTTCAAGATGTTTTCAGAGATATTTCGTGGGTTAGCTCCCTTTTTATTTACCTATTGAAGGCTATTTATAGGTTGTTTCCTCGAATCTCTAAAATTCTGTAGAACAGGGATTATTTGCGATATTACACGATGTCGTGGATGGTATTCTACATGTTACTATGTATGCTTTGATATTCCTACACCCGCTTGGAAACGACATCGTGACACTTGAATTCATTCTATGATGTAAACATGTACGGTTGCATTAAATATGATATGCATTTCACCATTAAAGCTCAAGAGTTTTGACATTTCTAAATCCTGATGATGCACGATGATATGGAAAGTGATGGGCATGGCATTGTGGACTCCCAATATTTTAACTTCTGGCATTCAAGTATTGCATGGTTGCATGCACAGTGATCTCAAATCCGTTGTGGAGCTTTAGTTTAGCTCTTTTTCAGTCTTTTTCTCCTTGAATGGTTGTCTAATTTTAACCTTTTTAACCTACATAAAACAAGGAGAATTTAGGGATTAAATAGAAATTTAGAATGAAGTTTAAAAACTTTAAAGCACAAATGATATGTAAAATATGCATATAATAAACAATTATTAGGTGCACGGCACCGTCGATTTCCAGAAGTCTTTATATTTCTGTACCCTGATAGTTTATGGTGATGTGGAAGGTGTTAGGTCTGAAATTCTTATATTTTTATAGCCCTTTTACTTAGCTTTTGCATGACCTTTTGTGTAATTTTGGATGGTTTCTACTCATTTTGTGTGTTTATGTATTTTTATTTTATGTTAATGAAAAATGAGTGAAACAAGGGCTTAAATTATTAAATTTTGAGTTAAAGATGATTGCCAAATGATTTAGGAAGAGTTGGAAGTAATTTGGAGCTATTAGAAGTAAGCAAAGTATGCATAGGTATGCAGACTAGACACATGGGCATGCAGAGTATTTATAGCTAGATACACAAGGTATGCATAACAGAGGATTTTTATTTGTTCCCAGAAGTTAATGCGAAATTAAACGAAATTAATGCTCGGCCATGGCCGCGCATATGCCTGTGCACGGTGCACTACCAAGTGCATGGCCGTGCCAATTCCCATGCCACAATCAGGTTGTTTTGAGTAAAAATTATGCACGGGGAGAATGAATTCGGTAAGGGTAGAGCAGCCCTATGGTCAATCGAAGGCCCTTTGCCACTTGAACTCAAATCTAACGGCCGTGCATATAGGCTGTGCAACATCCCTAAATATTTTATAAAGTCCTAAACAAATTCAAAGGTGGTTTAAACTTCCTAAATTTAATCAAGGATGGTATATATGCTCTATATAAAGGTGAAGAATGTCTAAATTTAGAGATACTTCATATATACTTTAATATATCACACATATACATCAATCTTCCTCTCTTTTTAGCAAGAAAGGCTTTAAGAAAAGGGAAAGGAGCCCGGAGACAAGAAGAACTTGAGATTAGGAGCTTACCAAGTTTTATCATTCAAACTTTTTCTTGTTTCTTTCTTGTTTTCAATTGTCTTTTATTTTATATTTTTATGTTCAAGACAACAAAAATTATATTTTATTTTTAGGCTATCTTTTGAGTATTGATTTTGGTACTTTGAGATTTAGGTATTAATGATTTTATCTTTGATATTCTAAATATTACCTCTTGAGTATTTCTGTGATTTCAGATTTATCTTTATCAATTATGTTAATTTCTCTTGTGTTTGGCCAACATAGTTAAGAGGACATAATTTAATAGCTAGGAATATTAATCATTAAGTTACTTGTCATGGTTTATCTTTAGGTTAATTTTTTAAGTAGCATCTATTAATCTTGTTTAGGTTGTATCTTTTTGGACTTGATTAGGAATGATAGGGAATTGCATGGTTTAAAGTGTGTATATTTGTATATTTTTAGAATGTATTCTAACTTGGTATTGTGATGTCTTGATATATTTATCAATCTTGTGATTAGTTTAATATAATTGATTAATTGAAGTATTAATGTCTTTAAGAAAATGTTAATCAATTTAGACTAGATTATAAATAAGGATAGGGGTTAATGGGGAGCGTTTGATGCAGATTAATCCACTTTTGCAAGGATAAGAATTTTAGACTCATTTACATGAATTTTAAAACAAACTACTTAATGTAATCGCATCTATGATGAGTTTCTGAAGTTGATCTCAAAGCATGTTCCTAAAATAGGTAGTTTCTTAATTAGCCTGAATGTATCTTCTTGTTTTGTTAGTTTCCTATTTCTTTTATGTTTTAGTTTAGGAATTTTCCTATATGTCTCCCCCTATTTACTTTATATTTTAAAGATATCATAAGATTCATTCAAGTTAATTATTAACAAGAGTTGCTCATAAGATTAAGATAAGGAGAGAATATAGACTATACTTTTCTTTAGTTCTTTGTAGGTTTGACACCCTACTTATTGCTATAATATGTTATATCTTAGGGAGAACCATTTATAAATTTCTGTTTATTGGGTTCATGATGACTTCATTTAAATGACCATATTTTGAATGTCGTGATTCTCTTAAAAAAAATGGCACCATTGCTGGAGAACTCTATCTTCTTGTTTTGATCTTGAAATGAATTTTGTGATTGTTATACTTGGTGAATTCTTTTGGTGTTGTGTTTCTTTTTCTTGTTCTTTTGTGTCTTTTTTTGTGTTTTCTTTTCAATTCTTGTTCTTGTTTGTTTTGAAGGTCATTCTATCTTGGCATACGAATTTCTAAAGGAGAAAGATATGATGCGAATGATGATCATCTCTAAGCGTCTAAATTCAATCTCAAGAAGACAAGGATTTGTGGAGAAGTAACTTATCCTAAGGTGTTTTCTGCAATTGATGCCCCACGAATAAGCAAATTGTCCATACCTAAGGGAGTCTTTCTTTCTTTATGTTTTTTTTTTTCATGTTTTTCAATAAGTGATTCAATCACATCCTTATATTTTTTTTGAGTCTTTGTCAATGGGGTGTTTTGTTGTCTATTTTGTAAAAAGAAACTATTTTTTTCACAAATCTAAAACTTTTAGGAATGGAAAAAGGATTAAAAGTTTCAAGTTATGTTTTAAAATATTTTCCAGTAAGGTTGTACTACCGTGCAAGGTTGCACGACCATGCCACCTTGTCGTGTTTTCAAAATTTCAAATTTCAAAACTACAGTAGGTATGCACGACTTGATGCATGCCCATGCAGCAAGTTGTGTACAAGAAAATGTTCTTTCTCTGAAATTTACATGGGTTGTGCATGCCCATGTAGTGTCATGTGCATGCTTTTTCCTTTTTCATGCAATAACATTGTTAGGTTTGTGAAATTTCTTCCCTTCCCATTGTTTGTATCTTATTTTTTCATGTGTTTGCCACGTCTAGGTTAGGTTTGTTTAGGTAAGAGTCTTTTTTTTTATTATTATTTTTTACTAAAGGCTCATTTTTTGGACTTATATTTTTAATTCTATCATTTTTTTTGTCTAGCATTGAAGCTTTTCTTATGGAGAATCTTAGTGTAACTTCTGGAGCATTTATTTTACTTGGCAATCTTGGAGTTTATTCATTTTTGGGAAGTATTCGTTTTCCTCTCCTTTTATCTACTAGATCCTTTTTGGCTAAACATTCTCGTTCTATGTTCCTCCGTTAAGGATAATGTACAGTTTAAATATGGGGGTAGGATTTGCAAAATCTTTTCCCAAATCTCAAAGTTTAGAACTTTTTGATTTATGAAAATATGGTAATCATATAATTGTATGCACACATTCACTTTGGAAGTTTTGCATTTGTTTACCCCTTGATCTTCTTGGTCTCCTTGGTTATACTTTAGTGTTTTATTTTCATCTATTAAGGATAATATCTGGTTTAAGTGTGGGGGTGTAGATTGAAATTCTTTTTTTCAAGTTGTTGTGTGAAATTTGGCAACATTTTTAAAATTTTTGAAACTATTTGGAACTTTTTGATACAAATTGATGGAGCTACTTTTTTCTTTTTTACTTTGAAAAATGATTTGATGTTTATTTGGTTGAGTTGATTTTTATTGAACTTTTATATTAGGTTGAAGATAGCTAAGTCTTGCAAATTTAGCTTAACCTTGTTTATTTCTTACTAGATGTATGAAGACTTTGTGAGATTTATATGAGTTTATGATGACCATAAATTGTTTTATGCACTAATTTTTGTTGAATATTTGTCTAGACTAGTCCTAAATTTGGGTTAAAGTAAATAGGATAAAAATAGGATGCGAGTAAGTTGTTTAAGTAAATGGGTTTAAGTAAGTTATTTTTTAATGTAAAAGGGAAAAATGTCATCTCCACCATACCTCTTGAGAATTGGAATTTAATGTCTTAAATCGTTTTGAAAAATTATTTTGTCTGAGGACGTGCAAAAATTTAAGTATGGAGGTATTTGTTAGGCGTGAAATTGCCATATTTTTATAACCTTTTTACTTGGCTTTTGCATGATCTTTTATGTGATTTTAGATGGTTTCTACTCATTTTGTGTGTTTATGTTTTTTAGGTTATGTTAGTGAAATATGAGTGAAACAAGGTCTTAAATGATTGAATGTTGAGTTAAAGATGATTGACAAATGATTTGGGAAGAGTTGGAATCAATTTGGAGCTATTGGAAGTGAGCAGAGTATGCATAAACATGCAGACCAGATGTATGCGCATGCAAAGTATGTACTGCTGTGCATTTAGGGGTGCATAATAGAGGACCTTTATTTACTCCTAGAAGTTTGCAAAATTGAAGGATATTGATGCTTTGCCATAATGCCCATGCATGGTGCACGACCAGACACATGGGTGTGCCAGTTTTCGTGCCACCATCGAGCTATTTTCAGTAAAAATTATGCACGGGATGAGCGCATGACCATGCAATGTCCCTGAATGTTTTAGAAAGTTCTAAACAATTTCAAAGGTAGTTTAAAATTTCCAAATTCAATCAAAGACAGTTTAGAAGCTCTATATAAAGGTGATAAATAACTAAATTCAGAGATACTTCAATATACCACACATTTACATCAATCTTCCTCTTTTTTGTGCAAGGAAGGCTTCAAGAAAGCGAAAAGGAGACTGGAAGCAAGAAGAACTTGAGATTGAGAGCTTACCAAGTTTTATCATTTAAATTTTCACTTGTTTCTTTCTTATTTCCAATTGTCCTTTGTTTTATGTTTTTATGTTGAAGACAATAAAAATTCTATTTTGTTTTTATGTTATGTTTTGAGTAATGATTTTGGTACTTTGAGATTTATGTATTAAATATTTTATCTTTGATATCCTAAAGATTGCCTCTTAAGTATTTGTATGATCCCATAATTATCTTTATCAATTAAGTTAATTTCTCTTGTGTTGGCTAACATAGTTGAAAGGGCACAGTTAAATAGCTAGGAAGGTTAATAATTAATTTACTTGTCATGGTTTATCTTTAGGTTAATTTTTGAAGAAGCATCTATTAATCTTGAATAGGTTGCATATTTTTGGACTTGTTTAGGATTGGTAGGGAATTGTATGGTTTAAGTTGTATATATTTCATTTTTTTGGAATATATTCTAACTTGATATTGGTGATGCCATGATGTTTTTATCAATCTTGTGATTAGTCTATGGCAATTGATTAATTGAAGTATTAATGTCTTTATGAAAAGGTTAATTAATGTGGACTAGATTATGAATGAGGTTAGGGGTTAATGGGGAGTGTTTGACGAAGATTAATCCACTTTTGCAAGAATAGGAATTCTAGACTCTTTTGCGTGAATTTTAAAATCAACTACTCAATGTAATCGCATCTATGATAAGTTTTCTAATTTGATCTCAAAGTATGTTCTTAAAACAAGTAGTTTCCTAATTAGCTTGAATATGTCTTCTTGTTTTGTTAGTTTCCTATTTCTTTTTGTTTTAGTTTAGGAAGTTTCCTATTTGTCTCCCCCATTTACTTTATATTTAAAAGACATAGTAAGATTCATTTATGTTAATTATTGACAAGAATTAGTCATAAGATTAAGATATGGAGAGAATATAGAGTATACTTCTCTTAAGTTCTTGTAAGTTCGACACCTTACTCACTGCTATACTATGTTATATCTTTAGGAAAAGGGTTTATAAATTTCTTTTTGTTGGATGCATGACGATAACATTTAAGTGACTTTATTTTGAATGTTGTGATTCTCCTACAATATAAGGTGATGGGTATAGCACTGTGGACTCCTAGAATATTGATTTCTGAATCTCAGATGCTGCATGGCGACGTACAGTACGATCTCAACAATACCGTGTTACTTCAGTTTAGCTTTTTTTCAGTCTTTGTTTCTTGAATCCTTGTCTAATCATAAACCTTTTCAACCTACATTAGATAAGGAGAAAATAGGGAATTAAGTAGAAAACTAGAATGAATTTTACAGACTTTGAAATGCAAATGATATGTAAAATATATATGTAATGAACAATTATCACTCCTCCACCCTTAAGCTTTTGCTTGTCCTTAAGCCAATAAGAATTAAAAAACATAAGCAAATAGCTTCTTTTCAAAACACATTTAGAATTTTTGAAATATATTTGGCAACTATGGCAAAGATATTATCTCTCTTTTGATATAAGAATTCAATCTAATACCTAATTGGCTAATTAAGCTAGGTTTTATGTAAATTATTGTATTAAGATAGAAATAACTAAAGCCATCAAATTTATATTAAACAAGTCCATACTTATTCAACATGTTCCACTCTTTCTTTTAAGTCAAGAATACAAGCTGAGTGATTTATATAAATAGGGAATAATGAGTTAACTTAAGTTTTGTGACTTCCACAACTACTGCAATCATAGATAGTACACAGAGGATTGGTCCATATTCTCACTTTTGCAAGGTAATATAAATGCCTAGTAGAGATGAGTAAATGATGATCTTTCACCATTTACATTACCCTCATAAAACTCTCATCATCTTTCTTTGGGTAAGGTAACGCAAAAGCTTAGTAGAGATATGTGAATAATGATTTTTCAACTTTTTCCTCATCTCACTCTATTCTCTCATTTTTTGCCACGATCTATATTTACTTAAACCTATAGTTAGAACTAGTTAGAAGATCATAGAATATAAATAAGTTAAATTCCTAATTTATACTGCATCACAAATTTCTTATCCAATTCCAAGAGAACAAGTGCCACAAAGTTTACTAAAACATAAACAAAGTTAATACAAATTCTCAAGATGTAGAAATTTCACACCTAATATAGAATTGCCTAAAAAAAAACCCATCCAAAGAAGGTTTAGCCAAATTCTTATACCAAAAGAGACATAATAACAATGCCATCAAAGTCAAAGTATTTTAAAAATAAAAAAAATTGCCCAGTTTTTGCTTTTCAACCCAAGAATCCACATTTAAACTTACAAAGAATACACTTTAACCTTCCCCCCACACTTAAGATAGACAGTGTCCTCATTGACCAACTAAATATGTGCTATGAATGAATGCAATGGGACTGGGAAAAATAAAACAGAAAAAGTAAAGTAATAATATTGAGGTGATTAGAAGCTTAAATTGATCATCAAGAAGAGAAGATCATCCATTAAGAAAAGTGCTATCTACATTCATCCCAAAAAGAAATGAAATATTGAACAAGTAAAATAGAACAAAACTAAATCTGAAATCAAATCACAAACTAAAGTACTAAAGCATCAAAAACAAAAATCCTACGCTATGCTCAGATTAGGCTTCTGCATCCATGGCGACTCTGGTGTATACTAGGTCCTACATGACCATACTGTTGTTGGCAATTTGGCATAGAAAGGCATTAGCACCAATTTGCCTATTGTTTAGAGTCTCTAGAGTGTTGTTGATATCCTTGTGGGTGTATCTGATCTGCTCTAGTTGTGCCTCAAAGTTAAAAGATGGCTAATGTTGCTGTCCTACCATCTCTATCAAACTAGTAATTATATCCTACTACTGGGTAATCATCTTGCTTTCCTATGCTATTGTGTCTTAGAGTGCATGCATACCATTAGTAAGTATGGCAATGTTTGTGCGCATCTTAGCTTAGAAGTCAACAGTAGCAATCAGACGTTTAATATTGGGTCATTGAGCTCTGGATAACTCATTAGATGAGGGCTGCTGCTGTGGTATGTGCTACTGCCTTTGGCCAGTTTTCTCCTTGAATTCACTAGGAGTAAGCCATATCTTCTCATTTTCATCATAGCTATAGCCACATCTCACTAATGTTCTATTTATCACTATCCCACTAGCAATAGTAGTAGCAGAGAACTCTTCGTCTAATGACATATAGAAATGCTGAAGAATCTTGGTTATTGTTGGAAAGTTGGGTAGAAAAGACAACATCTCACATGTAGGAGATGATCAGAGAGGCTAATAAGATAGATTAAGTGTGCATCAGCTTATTTAGCACATAAATATCAACAATCCTACCCTTATTGAATCCACTAGCCCTATAGGCAACTTTAAAAGCTAACAAATAGACAACCATTCTGTATTGTAGGGGTAAATCTATCATATGTAGTACCTTAACCTGTCCGGCAATATAATACATCAAATATAGCTTAGCTCTAGCAATATCAAACTTCTACTCCATATCTGACACCACATTCTTGTTGCAGGTGTCAATTTCAACCCAAGCTCTTTTATCTCTAATTCCTAAAATGTCAGCCAATAGCTCTCTAGATAAATGGATGGGGATTCCTCTTATAGTGGTATCTATGTTCTTAAGAACATGATGTTTCTTGTCTCTATATTTGCATAGATTTTTTTGACCAAATTGGGATAGTATACACCTTTCAGCTAAAGGACAAGCCCCCTATCCAACTTTTCTAAACAAAGCAGAGATTTTTAACTGATGATCTAGCACAGGGTCCAAAGTCTTTTCAATAATTATTCTCCTGGTTTCTTTTTTGTGGAGCCACTTTTCATTCTCAGTACTCACAAATCTAGCAATATTAGTTGGTTGACCCTCACCTCTTTTTCTTTTGGTAGGCAGTTTGGTTGCTATGTGTTTTGGAGCTATTGGAAGAATAGAATAGGAAAAAGAAAGGAAAATGAAGGGAAAGAAAATGATAGAAAAGAAGATGGCAATCAAAAAAGTGTTAATCCCAAATTACCTTGCTAAACTCTAAAATCCAAATACCTCAAACACTCTTACTCCACTAATTGATCACAAAAATAACAGATCCTAAGTACCAAAATCAATAGCACAATTTAACAATCATTTCACCAATTGCAACACAACTCGTTTGCTCAAATTTCTCAACTCATTCAACACAACGGCCACAGTAGAAACCTAACAAATTCCAAGCAACTCAATAGAAATTACCAAATGCAATTATCAACAAAATCTAGTCTAAACTAATAGAGGGACGACTATTCGAGATATTAGAAGCAGTTAGTAAAAGCCTCAAGTGAAGGCTAATATTTTTGCCTTAAATCAAGAAGAAGTTGGAATTGATGCAATAGTGGTGGAAGGTATGCTCCCTATTCAAGAATATGATGTTATTATGCTAATTAACCCTGGATTTGCCCATTCATATATAAATAAAAGTTGTGCATGTCATTTGGATTGGGGTGGGAAGAAATTACTCTATACCCTATTAGTGAGTATCTCTTTAGGGAAGACAATGGAAGTGGGAAAATTGATACAGGAATATGAGATAAAAGTAGGGAACGCAATTCTTAAAGCAGACCTCATAGTTTTACCTATTGAGGATTATAATTTAATTTTGGGTATGGATTGGCTGGCTAAACATAGAGCAAGAGTAGACTGTAGGATTAAAACTATTTTGTTTGTTAGACTGAGATATGATGTGATAGAATTTAGTGGGAAGCAAGTGAAATAGCTAAAATTTCTGATAGTTGGTACTAAGGCTCAGAAGATGTTAAAGATATGGTATACAGGTTATTTACTGTACTTGATAAATAAACTTAAGGATCAGTATACTTTAGAAAATACTGTGGTAGTGAACAAATTTCATGACATATTCCCCACCGAACTCTCTTCTTTACCACCTTCTGTAGAAGTCGAGTTCACAATAGACTTAATTCTAGGAGTTGAGCCAATATCAAAGATATCTTATTGAATGGCCCCTGCCAAGTTAAAGGAGTTGAAGGAACAATTAAAGGAACTAATGAATCAAGGTTATATTAGACCAAGTACATTATCGTGATGAGCTCCTGTGTTATTTGTGAAGAAGAATAACGAAATACTAAGATTGTACATAGACTATAGAGGACTGAACAACTTAACAATCAAGAATAAATACCCATTACCCTTGATAGATGAACTATTCAACCAGTTACAAGGATCTAGCTACTACTCTAAGTTAGATTTACGATAAGGATATTATTAGGTGTGAATCAAAGAGGAGGACATATCGAAGATCACTTTCAATACAAGATATGATCACAATGAATCCGTGGTGATGCCATTTGGAGTGACAAATGCTCCTACAGTGTTCATGGATTTAATGCATATAGTTTTCTAGCCATACTTGGATAAGTTTGTGATATTTATTGATGATATTCTCATTTACTCTAAAAGTCTGGAAGAACACACTGAACACCTAAGACTGGTCTTGGAGAAGTTGAGGGAGCATAAACTCTTTGCTAAGTTTAGCAAATGTGAGTTTGGCTGCACTTGGTATCATTCATTGGTCATTTAATGTCCAAAGGCGACATTAAAATAGACCCTGCAAAAGTAGAAGTAGTAGAAAGCTAGAAGCAACCGGAGAATATTATAGAGATTTGAAGTTTTCTTGGATTAGCTGGGTATTGCTACTGGTTCATCAAGAATTTCTCTACCTTGGCCTTTCTGATAACCTAACTTTTGAGAGAGGATGTACCATTTATTTGAAGCGAGAAATGTGAGAAGATTTTTCAAGAACTCAAGAGAAGACTAATGACAGCCCCTGTGTTGAGTTTGTTTGAATAGGATAAACCCTATTCTCATCCAAGGAAAGATTAGGAGTGGTATTGATGCAGGAGAGAAAGGTCATAGCCTACACTTCAAGGAACGTGAAATCGCATGAAATTAATCATTTGACTTGTGACCTAGAACTGGTAGCTATAGTGTTTGTCTTGAAGAAATGGTGACACTATTTGTATGGGGCAGAGTATGATATGTTTACCGATCATAAAAGTCTCAAATATATCTTCACGCAAAAGACCTAAATCTTAGACAGCGAAGGTGGGTGGAGTTTTTGGAGAAGTACAAGTGTCCTGTTAACTACTACCTGAAGAAGGCTAATATTGTAGCTGATGCACTTAGCAAAAAAGCAAACATGGCCAGCATAAGAATACGAGAGGTTTAGGTAGTTTAGGAGATATTAGATTTGTTAGTGTTGTGCCCGAGAGGCAATCACTTGTACCATGTATATTGCATATTAAATTAATTAGAGGCATTCTTTAGCTTTCAGTTTGATTGTTATATTTAAATATGTGTACAAACCGTTAGATAAAGTCCCTAGTACAACACAGTGTTAAGGAAATCATGATAAAGATCATGATGTGAGATTCCTACTACACTATACAGTGTTTGTACTTAAATAATCCCCAGTCATAGTATTAATAAGATGGGACATTATTAATACGCTAAGACTGGCACATGTTATATCTCTTAATTGGATCAAGCGGTGGTTCTCATATCCGTGGGTATTGGGATACTCAGGATTAACGTGTGGATGCTTGTTTTGAGACAAGTTCATTAGATGACCTAGCTACGAGATAATCACTTGGATAACTGTCTAGTGCCAGTGATAGAATCTCATTATAGCAAGTGTACAAGTATCCTTAGACTTGAGATCTCCAAGGTACTTTGTTTATCGAGCGTTGTACTTTGATTCTAATCTCTGGAGTCTTATCTAGGACCGCCTATGGGATGGATATTGGGTACAACGTAAAGTAAACAAAAGTAGTTGAGAGGGTCAATAAAGGATTCACCACTCATAATAGTAGGAGAGTATATCTCAAGGCCACTTGTAGAAATCATTACTCATGAAGTCCTTGGCCAAGGCGACTATGTGATGGAAATGGTTCCAATTGATACACATATCGAGTAATGGATTTCTTGAACAAGTACTAAAATATTCGGGCCAGAATTAATAATATTCTGGAGGGAGTTGGCACTAATTCCATGCTCTAGACCGAATGAGATATTGTATGTTGAAAGGAGTTTATTGCACTGATAATTTGCTATTGAAAGGTTCATGTCAAGCCACTTGACTTTCTGGACTTTTGGGTGGTCAAGAGTCATTGCTAGATGTCGCTCTTGATATGCTAAATATGAATTTATTAATTAGAGAATTAATAAATTTAATCCTTTATTTTTTAAGAATTATTAATTCTAATATTGTTAGAATTAATTCATATTATGCTACCAATAAGACTAGGAAACCTAATGGGTCACACACAATAAAGGTTTGAATGCTCAAATATATTATTTGATAATATTGTAGGGTTAATTAAGAGAAGGGAATATATTTATAGGTGAATTATAAGTTTGTTATAATTTATGGGACCTAATTGTAATTAAGTAAACTTCAAGGATCAATTTGTTGACAATTGGACGTTGAAGGACTAAGTTGTAATTTATGGTAATTATAAATCTATAAATATAAGGAAACAGTTTCCTTAGGGTGAGAGATAGACCATTCACGCAATAACAGAGAAACCGTTTCTCTGCCTCTCTCTTGATCAAGCCATAGCCGTCTCTCTTCTTGATCAAAACCCTAGCCTGCCGAATTCTACTAGCATAGAATTGTGAGATTGTGAGCATTCAACCTTGTGTTGATTATCATTAGAGGGAGTTCTTTCTTGGACTTCAGTTGAGCTACAGTGAACGGTTTTGGATAATCTGGATCGCGCCTACGTTCTTGTTTCTGAAATTTTTTGAATTCCGGCTTCACGAGGTAATAAACACAATCTTCTCTTTTTTCCCGTTTCTATTGCAACCCCGTGATCCATGGCTTGGATTTCTTGTTGTTTTCCGCTGCACTTAATCTGATTATGCATGATAGAAATCCTACAGTGGTATCAGAGACAACGGGTTTGTGTTTTAATGGGATGTTTTATTGCTTTGAATTGTTCAAGCATGTAAATTGCATGATTACAGCATGTTAATTGTATGATCATGTCTGCTGGTTTGTATGTAATCGTCTGGGTTTTGTTTTGAATAATCTGGGTTGCAGAAATCGTTTCTGCGTTGTGGGTTTTATGCTTTTGAAAATATTGTAGAATGGTTCTGCGTCTGTGTTTAGGTTTTGACTTCAGTTGATGTTCATCCTGTAATTAAGCCTTCCGTTTAACAATTTAGATTGTTAAATTGATTGTGAGAATGATCACAATGGTTTGTTAATAAAGATTAACAATGGTCAACGTCAAAAACTGGTTTTGATTGATCTTGGAACGGCCCCGAACTGAACAAAAAAATTTCCAGAAAATCCAAGCCGCACGCGGTGGTTACTGTTTGGTTTTTTTTCTTTAGAAAAAAGGTTCTGGAATAGAATTTGAAAGGGAAAATCTCATTTGATGAGAGGTGGTAAAATAAAAATTTTTCCAAGGGGGCGCTGCCCCCTTGACCCCCGCCCGCTGACCTGCTAGCGGGACCGCCGTTATCGTTGCGTGACGGGACCCAGAAGCATTTTCTCAAAATTAATTTTGAGACAATCAATTTTATTTTTCAAAATAGTGATTTTCAAAATTTAAAATTAATGTATCTTTCTTAATGTTGATTTTAGAATTTGTTTTATTTTCCCAAAATACTGATTTGGGAATAATAAAAGTATATGTTTATTTTGTTTAAGCATAGTTAATGGGCATGGTGGATGGTTATAGACTAAAACAAATTATATCTGTTCATGCATTTTTTACCGCTTTGTTTTAATGAAATAGGGCCTACGTGTCTTGCCTTCTCTCAAATTCTGATGTAATTCTCTTCTCATCTAACTCCCCTCGAATGTAACTCAAGGTTTCTCCTTTTAGGAAATTATGTAATTAGATTATATAGGTTAGATTGAGGTAGAATTTTATTTTCAAGATTTTGAAGATGGCATTCAAAATAAGGCGAGATGGTAAGACCCTCTACCTGTATCATGCGTGAACACATAGGGTTGACCATATTAATTTCCTTGGTGGCTCGAGGAAATTAATTTAGAAAGTCCATAACCATGCCACGTAATTGTTTATTACTATGTTTATCAATTTATGCTACTTATTGATAAATTGTATGCATGCCTAACAATGAGACCACTAAAAGGAATAAATCCCTCAAATAATATTAAATCTAATGCCTTCCATTAATATAGTGAGAACGAGAGCTCTTTTTCGAGACCAGGTTGTTAGGCAAACCCAAGCCTACTTGACATCGAGTATGTTCAAGCTATAGAATTTAAATTCATGTTAATGGGTTGGATTTAACTAATTTCTTTATCCCGGTTGGGCTAACCCAAGCATAAAGAAAATTAGAAGCAAAGTTGGGCTAGTATTTGATACTTTAATGATTAAAAGATGTTAATCACCAAATGATTCAGTAGTTACTTTTTGATGTAATTGGTATTGGATACCTACCACTGAACTTAAGAGTGGTTTGTTGGGCTAACCTAAGGTTATTCTTAAGGAATTTGGATACTGATCCTCTAAGAAAGTTTCCAACGGGCTTTCCCGAGCCAATAGTGAGGGCTATTGGTTTGAGTAAAATAGTGGAATAATTATGCGCTTAATTAAAGACCTAATTAATTGCATTGCATTTGCATATACATGTTCTAATAATTCTATCTTTACATCTAGGTCATTTGGATCATGTCGACAAACCTAAACTTGCATAGCATCTTGGAAACAAACAAGCTCACTGAATCAAACTATTTGGACTGGTATAGAAACTTGAGAATCGTTCTCAAGTCAGAAAAGTTGCTCTACGTGCTAGAAGCTCCTATTCCGCCACTTCCAGCTCAAGATGCTCCTGCTGAAGAGCATGCTGTCCACAAGAAGCACAAAGAAGATAGCGACACAGCATCTTGTATCATGCTGGCGTCAATGTCTCCTGAGCTGCAAAAACAGCATGAGCATATGGATGCTCAATCAATGATCCTCCATCTTAGAGAGCTGTTTGATAAACAAGCTAAAACAGAGAGATATGAGATCTCTAAAAAATTGTTCCCTGCTAAGATGGTTGAGGGTGCTTCAGTGGCCACTCATGGGCTGCAGATATTGGGTTACATTGAAAAACTTGGGTCTCTTGGGTTCGTAATGGATCATGACTTAAGTATTGACTTAATTCTACAATCATTACCAAGTAGTTTTTCGCAGTTTGTGATCAACTACCACATGAATAATGCTGAGACCACAATACCTGAGCTAATCAATCTGCTTAAGACTACTGAGTCCTCTATGAAAAGGATGATAAGGCAATCTTATTAGTAGGTTCTTCATCTTCTAAGAAAAAGGTTTCTAAGAAGAAGAAGAAGAACACTCCTACTAAGCCCAAAAGAGGTGTCAAGAAGAAGGAGGCTGCCCCTAAAGGCCTATGTCATCATTGTGGCAAAATGGGCCATTGGAGGCGTAATTGCAAGGCCTACTTGGAGACTGTGAAGGAAAAGAAGGAGAAGGAGAAGCTTGCAAGTACTTCTACTTCTAATCCTGGTATATTTATGATTGAGATTCATACTGCCTTTAATAATGAGATATGGGTATTGGATACCGGTTGTGGATCTCATTTATGCAATAATTTGCAGGGACTAAAGGACAGTAGAAGGTTAGAGAAAGGTGACGTGGACCTACGAGCTGCAAATGGAGCAAATGTTGTTGCACTAGCTGTGGGGACTTATCATCTCAATCTACCTTCTGGATTAGTTTTAGAACTACAAAATTGTTATTTTGTACCAGTTTTGTGGAAAAATATTATCTCAATTGCTTGTTTAGACTTATTCGGATTTCATTTAAGTTTTAAGAATAAATGTTGTTCTTTCTCATTAAATGATATTCATTATGGTTCTGCAACTTTGATCAATGGTTTATATGTTCTAGACATGTATAATCCAATTCTCAATATAAGTAAAAAGAAACATAAAAAGGATAACTTAATCTCATCTTACTTATGGCATTTTCGTTTAGGCCATGTAAATGAAAAACGTGTGTCTAAGTTATACAAATTGGGTGACTTAGGGTAATTTGATTACGAATCATATGACACATGCGAATCTTGTTTACTTGGAAAAATGGCTAAAACTTCTTTTTCAAGAAAAGGAGAAAGGGCAAAAGAGTTATTAGAACTCGTACATTCAGATGTATGTGGCCCAATGTCAATACAGGCAAGAGGAGGTTATCAATACTTCATTACCTTTATTGATGATTATTCTCGATATGGGTATTTGTATTTGATGAAATACAAATCTGAAGCCTTTGACCGTTTCAAAAACTTCAAGAATGAAGTAGAGAAACAACTTGGCAAAAGTATTAAAGCTCTTAGATCCGATCGAGGAGGTGAATACTTAAGTCAAGAGTTTCTAAATTATCTAAGAGATAACGGAATATTATCTCAATGGAATCCACCATATACACCTCAACATAACGGTGTATCTGAGAGAAGGAATCGAACCCTTCTAGACATGGTAAGGACCATGATGGCTTTTTCAAACCTACCAAAATCATTTTGGGGGTACGCATTGGAGACTGCTGTTTACAATTTAAATAGAGTTCCGTAAAAAACGGTTGATACCACTCCTTATGAGTTATTCTTTGGTAAGAGACCAAAGTTATCTCATTTAAGGATTTGGGGTTGCCCTGCTTTTGTTAAAAAGGTAATGTCAGACAAACTTGAAAATAAGTCTGACAAATGTTTGTTTGTTGGATATCCAAAAGAATCGTTTGGATATTACTTCTATCTTCCTACTGAAAATAAAGTTTTTATTTCAAAACATGCTGTCTTCTTAGAGAAGGAGCACATGTTCAAAGAAGATAGTGGGAGCAAGCTTGAACTTAGTGAAGTTCAAGAAGAGCAAACAAATATTGATCAACCTTCTGAACCTGTATCTATTCAAATAGATGAACCTTCTAACACACAAGAGCTTCGTAGGTTAAGTAGGATACGAGTGGCACCTGAGAGATATGGATTTCTCATAAGTGACCATAATGACGTATTTCTCATAGATGACGATGAGCCTACTACTTACGAGGATGTTCTGAATAGTTCAGAATCTGACAAATGGCTCGAAGCTATGAAGTCAGAGATGGATTCCATGTATGACAACCAAGTATGGACTTTGGTTGATCCACCTGAAGGAATCAAGCCTATAGGATGTAAATGGGTTTTCAAAAAGAAAACTGACATGGATGGTAATGTGGTTACCTATAAGTCTCGCTTGGTAGCAAAAGGTTATCGTCAACGACAAGGTATTGACTATGACGAAACTTTTTCACCAGTTGCGATGTTGAAATCCATAGGAATACTCCTAGCCATTGCCGCTCATTACGATTATGAGGTCCGGCAAATGGATGTGAAAACAGACTTTCCTTAATGGAAACTCTGATTGAGGAAGTGTATATGACACGACTCGAAGGTTTCATATCCGAAGATGGCACAAAGGTGTGCAAGTTGCAAAGGTCCATTTATGGACTTAAGCAAGCATCTAGGAGTTGGAATATCCGTTTTGACGAGACAATTAAAGAATTTGGTTTCATTCAAAACATGGATGAACCTTGTGTGTACAAGAAGACTAGTGGGAGTAAAGTTATTTTCCTATTACTTTATGTAGATGACATATTGCTTATAGGAAATGATGTTTCCACTCTTCAATCAGTGAAGATTTGGTTGTCCAAGATGTTCTCCATGAAAGACCTTAGAGAAGCAACCTATATTCTAGGAATAAAGATCTATAGAGATAGATCTAGAAGGTTGCTAGGTCTTTTACAGTCTACATACATAGACAAAGTGCTGAAAATGTTCAGCATGGATCAATCCAAAAGAGGATTCTTACCTATAACACATGGTGTAAGCATTTTAAAGTCGATGTCTCCAAAGACACAAGTTGAAAGGGATCACATGAGTAGAATTCCATATGCTTCGACAATTGGGTCTATCATGTATGCTATGATATGTACTAGGTCCGATGTATCGTGTGCTCTTAGTTTGACGAGCAGGTACCATTCTGATCCTAGAGAGGGTCACTGGGCGGCTGTAAAGAATATCCTTAAGTACTTATGAAGGACTAAGGATGTATTCTTGATATATGGAGATGGTGATTACAAGGAAGAGTGTATACTGATGCCAGCTTTCAGTCCGATAAAGACGACTTCAAATCACAATCTGGCTACGTATTTACATTAGGTGGTGGGGCAGTTAGTTGGAAGAGCTCCAAACAAGAGACTACTGCCGATTCGACTACTGAAGCAGAGTACATAGCAGCTTCTGAAGCAGCTAAAGAAGCAGTATGGATCAAGAAGTTCATCACTGAACTTGGAGTGGTGCCCAGCATTGTTGATTTGATACCTTTGTATTGTAACAACAATAGAGACATTGCACAGGCAAAGGAACTACGATCTCATCAACGATCCAAGCATGTACTTAGACGCTATCATCTTATTAGAGAAATCATAGATAGAGGAGATGTAAATATAGAGAGAATTCTCACGGATCAGAACATAGCTGATCCACTCACTAAAGCACTTTCCTAGAAGAAACATGATAAATATGTTGAGTCATTTGGTATTCGATACATGAATGATTGGCTCTAGTGCAAGTGGGAGTTTGTTAGTGTTGTGCCCTAGAGGCAATCACTTGTACCATGAATATTGCATATTAAATTAATTAGAGACATTCTTTATCTTTCAGTTTGATTGTTATATCTAAATATGTGTACAAACCGTTAGATAAAGTCCCTAGTACAACACAGTGTTAAGGAAATCATGATAAAGATCATGATGTGAGATTCCTACTACACTATGCAGTGTTTGTACTTAAATAATCCCTAGTCATAGTATTAATAAGATGGGACATTATTAATACGCTAAGACTGGCACATGTTATATCTCTTGATTGGATCAAGCGGTGGTTCTCATATCCGTGGGTATTGGGATACTCAGGATTAACATGTGGATGCTTGTTTTGAGACAAGTTCATTGGATGACCTAGCTACGAGATAATCACTTGGATAACTATCTAGTGCCAGTAATAGAATCTCATTATAGCAAGTGTGCAAGTATCCTTAGACTTGAGATCTCCAAGGTACGTTGTTTATCGAGCGTTGTACTTTGATTATAATCTTTGGAGTCTTATCTAGGACCGCCTATGGGATGGATATTGGGTACAACGTAAAGTAAACAAAAGTAGTTGAGAGGGTCAATAAAGGATTCACCACTCCTAATAGTAGAAGAGTATATCTCAAGGCCACTTGTAGAAATCATTACTCATGAAGTCCTTGGCCAAGGCGACTGTGTGATGGAAATGGTTCCAATTGATACACATATCGAGTAATGGATTTCTTGAACAAGTACTAAAATATTCAGGCCAGAATTAATAATATTCTGGAGGGAGTTGGCACTAATTCCATGCTCTAGACCGAATGAGATATTGTATGTTGAAAGGAGTTTATTGCACTGATAATTTGCTATTGAAAGGTTCATGTCAAGCCACTTGACTTTCTGGACTTTTGGGTGGTCAAGAGTCATTGCTAGATATCGCTCTTGACATGTTAAATATGAATTTATTAATTAGAGAATTAATAAATTTAATCCTTTATTTTATTAAGGATTATTAATTCTAATATTGTTAGAATTAATTCATATTATGCTACCAATAAGACCAGGAAACCTAATGGGTCACACACAATAAAGGTTTGAATGCTCAAATATATTATTTGATAATATTGTGGGGTTAATTAAGAGAAGGGAATATATTTATAGGTGAATTATAAGTTTGTTATAATTCATGGGACCTAATTGTAATTAAGTAAACTTCAAGGACCAATTTGTTGACAATTGGACGTTAAAGGACTAAGTTGCAATTTATGGTAATTATAAATCTATAAATATAAGGAAATGGTTTCCTTAGGGTGAGAGACAGACCATTCACACAATAACACAGAAACCGTTTTTCTGCCTCTCTCTTGATCAAACCCTAGCCGTCTCTCTTCTTGATCAAAACCCTAGCCTCCCGAATTCTACTAGCATAGAATTGTGAGATTGTGAGCATTCAACCTTGTGTGGATTATTATTAGAGGGAGTTCTTTCTTGGACTTCAGTTGAGCTGCAGTGAACGGTTTTGGATAATTTAGATCGTGCATGCGTTCTTGTTTCTGAAATTTTTTGAATTCCGGCTTCACGAGGTAATAAACGCAATCTTCTCCTTTTTCCCGTTTCTATTGTAAACCCGTGATCCATGGCTTGGATTTCTTGTTGTTTTCCGCTGCGCTTAATCTGATTATGCATGATAGAAATCCTACAAGATTGAAAGGCAGAAATTCAAGAGGAGAGAATTCATGTAAGTAATTTGAGACTGGTGCCAAAATTGAAGTAGGTGATTAGAAAAGCTTAGCGGGACGTCATCGAATTTCAGCTTTCAAAGAAAAGGAAGTCAAGCGAGGAGGTGACGACTTCCGACCTAATAAGAAGGGAGTGTTATATTTCTGCAATCGAATATGTGTATCTCAGGATTAGGAGTTAAGGAAAAGGATACTGGAGGAAGCCTATATAAGTAAGTATTCTATTTACCTATGAGAGGGTAAAATATATCAAGATCTGAAAAAGGCATATTGGTGATCTAGTATGAAGAAGGATGTGGTGAACTTTGTGATAACTTGTTTGACTTGTCAGAAAGTCAAGGTGAAGCACAAGAAATAAGCAGGGTTGTTACAACCTTTACTTATACCAGAGTGGAAATAGGAAGATAAAACTATGGACTTTGTTATTGGATTGCCAATGGCTAAGATACAGAAATACACTATTTGGGTAGTTGTGGATCACCTGACTAAGTAAACACATTTTATACTAATAAACATAAGAGGCTTGATAGAGAAGCTGATCAAATCTACATCCGAGAATTTGTAAGATTGCGTGGAGTACCATCAAGTATAGTGTCTGACCAATACCCTAGATTCATGTCAAGGGTTTGGAATAAATTTCAAGAATCTATGGGTTCAACAATAAAGTTTAGCACTACAACTCATCCTCAGATTTATGGACAGTCCGGGAGAGTTAGAGTTATTTATATTCTAGAAGACTTGTTGAGGGCATGTATCTTAGATTTTGGTGACAAATAGATTGATAGCTTACTTTATGCAGAATTAGCCTATAATAATAGTTATCGGTCGTTGATTAGTATGGCTTCATATAAGGCTCGTTATGGAAGAAAGTGTCAAGTACCCATATTTTGGGGTTAGATGGAGGAAATTCAGGTTAGCAAATATGGTGAAGTAAAGATTCAGGAGATGATGAACATGGTCAGAGTGATCAAAGAAAGATTGAAACAGCTCAGAGCTAACAAAAGAGTTATACGGATAATAGAAGGAGGGAGTTGGAATTCCAAGTGGGAGATCAGATATTTCGAAAGTTGTCACCAAGCTGGGGAATTCAAAAGCATTTAAAAGGAGAAAAACTGAGTCTAAGATATTTCAGGCTATTCCCAATCATCGAGAGAATTGGACCAGTAGCTTATCAACTGGATCTGCCTTAGGGACTAACAGGGATACATGATGTATTCCACATATCACAATTGAAAAAATATCATCCTGATCTAGATCATGTACTTAACGAGGAACCATTAATTCTGCAATTGGATTTGAACTATGTCAAAACGTTAGTGAGAATTCTGGACAGGGGTATAAAGACATTGCAGAACAAGCAAATCCCTATGGTAAAGATTTTTTGGGAACATCATGGGACACAAGACGCTAGTTGGGAAACCAAGGACTGGATGAAGCGAAAATATTCAGAATTGCTATGAAGGTATAACACCCTGAATTTCGGGATAAAATTCATTTAATAAGGGAAGGATGTAATACCCCAACCTACCCTCCATTAGATATGGGTAGAAAATGGGTTTTATATAGCACCTTGCATGTGCATATTAATTTATAAATATATATTTATGTGGTTGTTGATTGTGTGAATATATATATATATATATATATATATATATATATAGTGTTGATCTAGAAAGTTTATAGAAATATTGTGGATGTGGTAGATAAATTTAATGTTGGATTTAGTATTTATTGTGCCGTATGAGATGCTTGGGAGGTAGAGGAAGAGAATTTGTTTGAGATTTATGAACACAAGAGTTATTATTGTCTAGTGGTAGAGGATTGGGAAATTACTTTTTTGTGACTTTAGTTCAAATCCTAATTCTATCAAATTAAAATTCTTTTCTTTTCTTTTCCTATTGGACTGAAATTCCTAGCTTTGTCGCCACTCTTAGATTCTACTTCTGAAATATAGGATTTTAATTTTTGGATAAAACCATAATTCCCTTTTATGGTAATGTTCTTTAGTTATTATCTATTATCTACTAGCTAATTTAAGTCTATTATATTTTATCTTTTAAATCATATTTGGTGATTTAAATTGAAGTATGGATTTCCAAATTTCTCAAATTTGGCCAGCTTGGGAGGAAGAAATCCCAGCCGCCATATAGAAGTTGAAACCTTCAAGGAGTCATCATTTTAAGTGGCGAGAATTTAGCTTCAAAAAAATTCTGATCAACTCTAATTAAATTCCAGCAATTTTTATTCAAATAAATCTCTTTATTTATTAAGAATTCCAGTCCTTTTTTAGCAAATTTCAGCCGCCATTATCTAGGGCAAAAGACTCGTTTGATTCCTCAATTTCGAAAATTCCAGCTTAGCTGAAGGAATTCAACTTTTTTCTTGCATATAATAATTAATTTCCTCAAGGCTTTTCCTAGTTTTATGAAGGATAACTTCCAGCATACATAGGAGATGTTATTCACCACCTTTGGAAGGGATCTAGTTCAAATAAAACTCTTTTAAAGCTAGAAACTCTTACCAAAACAATCAGCCATCCTTATCAGATTTTTTTCTCAAATAAACCTCTTTTAATGAATTAAAACTTCAGCTCTCTATAGAAAAATTTCAGCCACCACATAGGGAGTGTTTGAGCTCAAAATATACTCTTGATAATAGCTGAAAACCTTTAACAAAATTCTGCACAATCAACTTTTGATTAACAATAATTTTCTTCACCGAAACTCCTCTTTTCCTTTTTGATTTCAGTCACGTCTTCTTTCTCAATATTTCAGACTTTCTCTCTCCTCTCTTGACTGAATAGCAGCAGCAAAAATTAGCAGCAAAAATTCCTTCTCTTCCAGCCAACAAAATCGTGCAAACCATTCCCTAAAGGTAGGATATTTAACCTAGAAACTATGGATGAGTCCTATCTAATACATAGTTCAAAAGCTATCAACTATAAAGAGAATTTTTCTTCACCAAACACTCATTCATCTTTCTTCATTGTTTCAGCCACTCCACACCTACACACAAACACAACCGGCACACCAAAGCAAAGCAGCATTTTTCCAGCAACTCTCTTGGCCTATACTTTCCCAACCGAAACAAGACACCAAGGCAACAAAAATTGATATTTTCAGTTTTCACCTACACACACACACAACAGGACCGAAAACCCTACTAAATACACACTAAAATAGCTGGCCACCCTAGCTAAGCATTCACCGAAAAATTACAGCTTTCTCCTCCACTCAATCTCTTCGGCTACACATAACCATACAAAGCCAAGCACATCATTTAAACCAAAATCCATTCAAGATCAATTGAACTTCTCATATTTTTCCTTAAAGAAAATCATCATATTTTTGCAACTCCTCGATCTTGTCCAAACACACTTACTTAAAGGTAGTAATTTCTTTCCTTACTTCTTCTCTACTCTCTCTACTCAAATAGCCAAGTAAAAGGCTGATCTTTTCTCTGTTATCCACTCTTATTCATGCGAAAACCCTAGGGGTATTAAGCAAGGTGTTTTGGTCTCTTCCAATAGATTCAACTAGGCTAACAAAGAAGTCACTCCTTTTGCTCTATGGAGATCTACACTATTAACAGATATATCTTATAGTTTTTATGAAGAGATTGTATGATTGAAATATTTGGTTCGAAAATTGGTTGATCTAGAGAATAGATGCAAGTGATAATAAGATCACAATATTTTGAGCATTATTTATCGATTATGTGATTAAGGGGAATATATACTATGTGAAGTTATAGAAGGAATTGTTGATCTATGAGTATGAACATAAGGAAGAAAGATTTTTATGCTACGATTTGGTTTCATGTATGATTAGGGAGTTTTTAATTTCTAGTTTGGTACTTGTGATTATGGTTGTATGAATTTTGGGGCAGATTAAGAATTATGAATGGTATTAGGTGAATTTTATGCTCAAATAAGATAGATGAATATATGATTGATTGTTAGAGACATAGATATGGTTGACTTGAGTATTTCGTTTATGCCTAGTGTTGGGATGTATTGTGACTGCATTATATTATATGATTTTAGATAAGGGATTTTATTGATGAGGAAGAACAAATCAGTTGAAACATTAATTCTGATTAACAACATCAAGTAAGTTCATGCATTAAATTTTAAGTATCAAAGTTCTAAATTGCAAGTCAATTGTGAAATGTGGTTATTTCAATGATGTAATTATTTGGAATGCAAGCTTGTTCAATTTTATTAAAGACTTTTATTCAGACAAGGGTTTTAATAAAATATTACCTTTTATGTATAAAACCATGCTTGCATGACCAGAATGTTTGAAAGTGGCTATTGAGATTAGATCTTGAACGAAATATTAAAACGAGGAGTACTCAATAATGGTAAGCTACTAGGATTAGCTTTCGAAAGGTAGGGTAAGACTCTCAGTAGGAGACCATATCTGAAAGATGAGCTCTATCCAGGAAAGGTTATAGTCCTAGTAGTTCAGGCTTATCTGAGATAGCACCGCAGTCAAAGTGGGCTATTATTGATAGGGGCTAAAATTACTATTATTTTTTTTAGTTATTTAAGGTTGTTTTGAGATACAACCTTAGATATAAGCTTGTTTTCCAATGATTTTGGTATTTTTTGAATCCTACTCGGCCAAGACTTCCCAAACTATGAATTTAATATCTAAGAGGCCTATAGAAGGAAGAGAAAATAGAAGGAATTACAAGGTGGATCCAAGAGCTAAAATTCCAAACACTCATTGAAGGAGGAATTCACCAAATCAAGGAGGGTTGTTCAAAAGAGTTTTCAAGGAAGAAGAAATAGGCTTGTTTATGAGTACTTTCTTTTATCTTTGTTTTCTTGTTCTTAAACAATAATGTATTCAATGTTTTTATTGTAATTTAACATTATTTTGGATCCATGCTTTTGTATTAATTTAGTTATTTGAACAATTCTTTATCATTTTTGTGTTTGATTACTTGTTATCATTAGTTATTGATGCAAGTTCTTCTAATTGACTTGGGATAATGATGTTAGGAGTTTATTGCATTGATTTCATATTTGTATAATCTTATTGGACTTGAATGACGAAGTTAAGATTATAGGACTAAAATAATCGAAGATTAGTTTATTTCACCTCGAGTAAAGGGTTATTAGCTAATTTCATGTTTATAAGGAATTGAACTTAATGCATATTTTGGTTATGTTAGCTTGATTGGCAAATTTGTTAATATTAATCAAAAGATAGTAATTCTATAGATTGGAAAATGAAGTGGAATTTATCTAAGTAGATTTATGACTTGGGAAATGATTAAATTTTACTTTATCTTCCTTCATGATGCCAAGATCCTTGAGTTGGTTCATTATCATGTTTTCTAGCATAATTGTCTAAATTGCATATTCCTACATCCTTGAGTTGTATATATTTCTTTATTTTTCTTTTTATTATTTTCTCAATTTATTTGGGTTGGTTAAATAATGAATGAAAAGTGATTAGTGTTTACTTGTTCCTTTGAGGATCGATACTCGTTAATTCCTTATGCTATACTTGCGATGAGTATACTTGTTTATATGTGTATTTTGAAACTAATGTTTTAATTAAAAATTGACTAAGTGATGGATTTAAATTCTATGATTTCTATACACCTAAAAATTTATGCATCAAGTTTTTGGCGCCATTGCCGAGGAACAATACTATGAAAGCTTGAATTTTGTTAATTTAACCATGTTTATATGTTCATATGTCTATATGTAAATCGGTATTCTATCTTGTTGTTTGTAACATTGTGTGACTTAATTGACTAGCTTACTTCATGTTGTACTGTAAATACCACTAACTTTTGTATGTAGATAGTTTGTGAGTGTGTGTGTGTGTGTGTGTTTTTTTCTTTAATTTTCTATTATTTGTTTTTCCATTTTATTTTTTCTTTTCTTTATTTTTTTATTTTTGTTGGTTTTTATTTTCGATTTGATTTTTATTTTTCTTTGAGCGCGAGATTGACATAATCATAGACAACAACTTTTGGGCACAAGATCAAATGAGCTATAATGACGAGAATTTGGCAAATTTGCAAGCTCAGATTGACGCTTTTTGTGAGATGTCACTTGAAGCCTCAATGCATTCTTTTGTTGCGAATACAAATTCGTCCATTAAGTGTCATGAAGAAGTATCCCAGCGTATGAGCCATCAAAGAACACAACTAGCCAAGTTAGTTGAGGATGCCATAAAGGCCCATACACTTGAACAAGAGAATTCCCAAGGAAAAGAGAGAGGATATGAGAAACAATTATCTAATGTGGAAATGATGGTATTCAATTCTTCTCTATGGTCTAGTAATTCTAATCTCTCTTTATCACATGACTTTTTAGGTTCTTCTCAATTCTTGGAGAACAAGAGTCCAAATGATAATGTGTTGAATTTATCATGCCTCAAAGAGTTGGATCTTTCAACGCTACATTGTAAGAAGTCCTTGGAGGATGCTTGTAATTTCTACCATTCACCCCATTCAAAGGAAGATAACTTAGTTTTTGTAGATGTGTTGAAAAATACTAATTTCTTGATCCCATCTTTAAGAACTCAATTGCTACGTTTTAAGGGGATTTTAATTGTGACAAATCTTTTGAAGGGATAAATGGTGATTCTAATATTTATACACTTTTTAGACATAATTTACATCTTTGTGTTGGGAACTTGATTTGTATGTCTAAAAAGGTGCTACGAATAGGGGGTCGTGAATTTACATTCATTGCAACTAATATTTTCTATGAACCCTCCGTTTTTCAAAATCCTCTCTTATTTCTACTTTCACCATGCCTACCTTTTTCATTGAGCATTAATTTCTTTTACAAAGGTTTGATGAGGAAGCATGATGAGTGCAAACAGTGTTTTTTATGTGTTTTGGGTTTGTTTTGAATTTGGGTTTCTTTATGTCTTTTGGTCATTCTTTTATTTTATCTAAGTTCCATTTTTAGTTGTTAGGTGTTATTTCCCCCAAATAAGGAAAATATTTTCCATCTTAAGTGTGGGGGAGCAAGTCATATCTTTATTTTCTTTCTTAGGATTTTTTAGTATTTTTCTTTAGTTTGTTTTCTTTTATTTAGGTGTGTTTTTATTTTGTTATTATTTTCCTTGTGCTTTTATTTGTGTTTTGTTTTATAGGTAGGAATAAAGTCCTCTTGAACAAGCCATTCTCTCTATTTCTAGTTTTGATATCTATTGGCACTTTATTGCATTTGGGAAGTATTGCTTAAACTGTCTACCTCTTTATTATTTTTAGTCCATTTGGAGATGTTTTCTTGTATTTATTTTTTGCCAATGAGGACATTGTCCAATTTGAGTGTGGGAGAGTGGTTTAATGATATTCTTTGTCCAAATTTTTATCAATTATCTTAGTGTTTTTTTGGCATTGAGCTAATTTGGAAAATTTTTAGTTTAAATGATTTTGATTGAAAAAAAAAACTTTGTTGCAAGTTCCTTGAAAGTTTTGAATAGTTGAAGATTTAAAAGTTTGGAACTTTTGGAGGTAATTCACAATAGAAGTATTTTCTTTTCTCTATTCTTCCACTTTATTGATTTTGGTTTTTTTGGCTTTGCTTTCATTGTTATATCTTTGGCCATTGAGGACAATGTTCAGTTTAAGTATGGGGGGAGAATGAGGTTGAAGAAATATTTTCATGTCAATTTTTTTCTATCATTTTTTTTTTTTTGGTGAAAATTTTCAAAATTTTAGTAGGATTCATTGATTAGCAAGGTTGTAATTTTTTTTCTTACTTAGATATGAATATTTGTCATTCATTTGGTGGATTTTTATAAAATTAGTTTATTGGATAGGATATTGTCAAGACTATCAACCAATGTTTATGCACTGGTGTTTGAATATTATTTGACTCATCTAGTTTAAATATGGAGGATATGAGGAATGTGAGAAAAAATTAGTGGCTAACTCTTATATTATAAGTCTAAATTTTGCTTAATTTTGAGTTGTGATGAAGAATGTGAGTTGATAAAACATTTTTTAGAGGAAAGATTGTGCAGAATTGTGAAAAATTCTTGTGAGTTGAAAATTGAAAGAATGAGTTGATTGCCTTCTCTTTAAAGATGAAAAAAAAAATTGTTTTTGCTTGATATGGGGGCCAATACGGATAGTAAAGAGAAATTCATTTTCTTGAAGTTATGAATTCGCTAAAGCAAAAAAGAAAAAAAGATTGTTGAAAATGATGAGTGATGACTATAAGGGGTCTAATACGATGTGTGAAGAGAAATCCATGTACTTAAAGCTATCAATTCCCTAAGTCATTAGAAAAAAATGGAGAGGAAAAAAAATGGAGTGCTTTCCTTACATCAAGACTTGAGTTATGCAATTTTTGGATTTATAATTCTTGAGTTGGTAGATGGCTTGACTTATGTGATTTATGTTATCTATATTTTTACTTGAACGGTGAAATAATTTTCTTAGACTAAGGTATGAACTTGATTAATTTAACTTCAAGAGTTTTGTGATATCTTGTCAAATGTTTCAAAGGTTGAATTGATTTCAAGTGGGAATAACAAGAGCTTTATCTAACATTTGAAGGGAAGACATAATCGTTGCTATGGTAGAAGAAATTTTTGTTTGAATGAGATAAATAACTTATGTTTTCTTAATGATTTTCTTGGTAAAAGTGTTTTGCTTGAGGACAAGCAAAAGTTCAAGTGTGGGGATATGTGATAGGGACTAAAATCACCATTATTTTTCTAGTTATTTAACGTTGTTTTGAGATACACTTGTTATGAAAACTAGGCATATTCCTTCCTATTTGACATTTTGCTTGTAGAAAGTATTTTTGATGAATTTATGCAGATTTAAGTTAAATTCGAGTAAAATTGGAGAGATTCCAGAATGTACCTGGTGCTAGGCCCAGCCAATGGACCAGGAGCCGAGTCCATTCTAGTCAAGCAGAGGAAACAAAGCAAAACTCAGGAAAAGAACATAACAGACCTAGCGACAGGTGGGTCGATTGGACCCGACACCAGGTCCACTCTGGAACAAGAAATTTCTATGTATGAATTTAGGAATTTTCCAATGATTTTGGTATTTTCTGAATCCTACTCGGCCGAGACTTCCTAAACTACAAATTTAGTATCCAAGAGGCTTATAAAAGCAAGAAAAAAGACTAGGAATTAAAAGGTGGATCAAAGAGCTAAAATTCCAAACACTCATTGAAGGAGAAATTCTCAAAATCAAGGAGGGTTGTTCAAGAGAGTCTTCAAGAGAGAAGAAAGAGGCTTGTCTATGAATGCATTCTTTTATCTTTGTTTTCTTGTTCTTAAACAATGATGTATTCAATGTTTTTATTGTAATTTAACATTATTTTGGATTCATGGTTTTGTGTTAATTTAGTTATTTGATCAATTCTATATCATTTTTTTATGTTTGATTACTTGTTATCATTAGTTATTTATGCGAGTTCTTTTAATTGACTTGGTATAACGATGTTAGGAGTTTATTGTATTAATTTCGTATTTGTCTAATCTTAATAGACTTGAGCAATGAAGAAAAGTTTATAGGAGTAAAGTAATCAAAGATTAGTTGATTTCACTTCGAGCAAAGGATTATTAGTTAATTTTATGTTTATAAGGAATTGAGTTTAATGCATGTTTTGGTTATGTTAGCTTGATTGGCAAATATGTCGATATTAATCCAAAGATAGTAATTCCATAGATTGAAAAATGAAGTGGAATTTATCTAAGTAGATTCATGACTTGGAAAACAATTGGATTTTACTTTATCTTCCTTCATGATGCTAAGATGATAATTAATTGAGAAAATTGCTAAGAAAATTACTAGTTAGTTCATTATCATGTTTTCTAGAATAATTGTCCAAATTATATATTCTTACATCCTTGAGTTGTATATATTTTCTTATTTTTCTTTTTATTATTTTCCCACTTTATTTGGGTCGGTTAAACATTGAATGAAAAGTGATTAGTATGTACTTGTTCCTTTCAGGATTGATACTCGTTAATTCCCTATGCTATACTTGCGATGAGTATACTTGCTCGTATGTGTATTTTAGGATTATTTTTTAATTAAAACTTAACTAAGGGATGAATTTAAATTTGATAATTTTTATATACCTAAAATTTACGCATCAGTTATTCTGGGGTCCGTCCAGTAAGTTAGGGTAAGAGATGGAGGAGTGTTTTATCCAATGGGTTGTACACCCACTTTACTGTGATGCAGGATTTCATAATATTTGTCATAATGCAAGGTTTCATGGCAAGGCTATGATGTAAGGTTTCATAGCCCGTTTATTTTTTACTAGTTTTTATTTTTTTATTTTTTTGGTATGTTACATACTGTTGTGATTCTGACTTCAATATGATAAATATCACTCATTGTTATTTATGAAAATGTTTGACTTGTAATCAAATTTTGAGAGATAATTTCAAAATGCATTCATGAAATCTAATTTGACTCAAATAAGAGCGCACACATGATTTACTGAGATGTATTTCTCACACTCCTTATGTTGCCCTATTTCAGGATCTGCAAGCTTTGACAAGGTCGAGTACTGTTAGAGGAACTGTATTCAATCTTTTGATTTTGTTTTGGTCTTGATAGTTGTAATGTTTTATTTCAATTGAAAGACTTGGAGATAATGTTTTTCCTTGAAATAAGATTTTTTTTTATTTCTATTTTTATTTTGATTGTTTACCTAGTTATAAAGACTCCTGGTCTATTGGACGGGATGACATCTTCGCCCTTTTGGGGTATATAGGTAGTTGGGGTGTTACAAATTGTCTCAGCCTCCCTTCTTACTTCTTGATAATTTTAAATTACCCTTGTCAAGGTTGCCAAGCAACAATATCTTCTCCAAAGCCAAACACCCTTGGTTTTGATAAGGACAAGCCAAGATCCCTCATTCTTCAATTAAAATCTCGGCACTTTTTCTTTTCCTTTAATCCCACGGATGTTTGGTTTGGTGATATATGTATAGTTATGTTGTAATGAGATGATGACTTGTTCTGCCATCTAGTATAACCTTATATAGTTACTTTGCTTATTATATAAATTAGCATGTGTTTATGTTAGATCTAATGTTGAATGGAAATGTGCCATCTTGATGTACTAATTGTTAGATTTTGCTAGTTAGTATCCATATCACAATTTATGTATGAATCCATGAAATATTATTGTGTTTATTGGCATGTGATAATTAGGCTTTTGAATAAGCTTTCTATGACGTGAAGTGGGAATTTAGCCGTACGTGAATGTGTGGTGTAATTTGATATAAACATGTGAAATCGTTGGCATATCCTATTATCCTTACACAATCATTACTTTAATCCTCATGGTAAATTGGTACACAATAGGAATACTATCTATAAGTATCTATACGTGCTATTTTATTGAACTAAGGAATCATTTACTTAATTAATTATTTGTTTTTAACTAATTCATTTAAGTGTTCATTTATCTATTTGCCTATTGTACTAAAAGTTATTATTCATTATTTAACACTGTAAGACGTTCACAAAAATTGTTATTTACTATTTATTTACCGAATAGTAATTATTAAATATTAATTGTTAATGATTGACAGATCTATTCAATTATTATTTGCACTTACTATTGTCTATTATATATCTACTAAATGTCAATTTATTTACTATTTAATTTACTAACGTATATTAATCATGAATTATTAACTGTTAATGATTAATTGATCTAGTTAATTATTATTGTATCAACCGATTAACTATTATGTGTTTTCTTATTCATGTGCCTATTTATTAACCATTTAATATTATTTATAAATTATTCATCAGGCATTATTTATTTAACCATATGATTATTGGTGGTATTTATATCATGTATAGGGATAATTGATGTATCAGGTATATGATGCTAGATGAATGAAATTGATGCATAGGGGTTATATATACTATAATGTTGAGATTTATTACCTTCAATGAGTGGGATGAGTCATAGTTTAGGCTTTTTAATTTTTTATTAGGCCAAGTTGTACTTCAAACCCCTACAACCTAGTAATTCATTTCATGAAGTTATTTTGACAAGTGAGTCCTTCCATACCTTCTTTCAATAAATGTTGCACAAATTTGCAAGTTAATATGTTTTCATAGGATGTTATCTTAAAATTTTAATCTTATTGAACAAACATGGATTAACCACTTCTTTGTGGAATAAATCCTATTCTGATCAAACAAATGTTTTTAAAATGACATACTATACTTTTAAAATCGTCTTTGAACTTAATTTATACCCTTCCATTTTTGAACAAACTCGTAGTTCTAATGAGTTATTTGTACACACCCTAAATATGGTAATAGATGCATTGAGTACTCAATTAAGGTATGCTTCTAGTACTAGCTTCTAAGAGTTAGGGCTAGTCTCCTAATAGGCTGCCATCTCTGGGAGATGAACTCTATCTGGAAGAGGCGCCAGTACTAGCAAGTTAGGCCAATCTGTGCTAGCACCCAGTCTTGATAAGACTGATATCTAGAGATAGATGACCGGTAAATTTGGGTAGGAGAGGGTGGAGAATCCTACCTAGTGGGCCGATCATCCATTTTATTATGATGCAAGGTTTCATAGTAGTTGGTTATGATGTAGGGTTTTATGACCTCTTCAATTTATGATGAATGTGTTGTAATTACATTTTAAGTAGTTTTGACTTTGTAGCTTTTCTGAATTCTGAACTCTTGAATCCAATTAGATTGATCTGTGAAATATTAAAAATTGAAACCACTCAACGTTTGTTCTCTGATTAATGACTTGCAGATATTTTACTTCTAATGCCTTTACAAATTGCATAAAAAAATACTACAAATTGTTCATGTGCACACACAGGACTTACTTATAATTTCTTTCTCACACAGTCTCTATGTCATGTTTCAGGAGATACTAGATCCAAGGTGGAGAACTGTTAGAGACTAGAATTGTTTATATGCTTAGTTGTTTTTATTTTGGATATTGATTTCAATTTGTACTCTTCTGAGTTTATTTCTGAGACTTTTGTAATAGATTTGAAGAGTTGTAATATAAGTTTGAATTTCTTTTCCTATTTCATTGTTGCATAGTAATAAAAACTTTTGGAAGGACTTACCCCTGGTCCTAAGGACATGACAACATTCCTGATCCTCTTCGAGTCATAGTCTAGTGGGTGTTACAAGCTAAAGTTGATCAACCAGCCCCTCCAAACAACCAAAAGTAGAATTTCTTTTCCTTCTTAAGGAAGACCCCAACTCCTTTCCCTTACCTTTCAACCATTTGACTAAAACCCACAACAACACAAAGCCATTCGAGCTCCTCAAACAAGTAGTAAGATCACAGGCAACTACATACCAGCAAAGCCATTCCTTATCCACGTTACTCTCCTTTTCTTAATAATCAAGAAGCCAGGCATTTATCCCAAAAACCATTCATTTTCTCTTACTTCCCTCAAAACTAGAAAAGCTACTGGTAGCATTAGCTCTTATACTCTTCTCTGTACACATACCAAGAGGCTCTCCCCTTTATATGCCCTTGGTTCTCGAACTCCAGTAGTAGTAAGAACATTTTCCCCCCTCTTTCTACCCAAAATTGAAACTATATACCAATCCCTTTCTATTATAGTTTCGGCCTCTCTTATTCCAATTAATCAATGCACACTCTCAAGAACTTTCCTCTCAATTTTTCCTTTTCAACACAAGGTAAACTCTCTTCCATTTCCTCTCGGATGCAGCTCTTTTTCCTTTTTTCCCTTCCATTTTTTTTTTTTTGCTTTTAAGAAAATTGAGACTCACTTGTTTTGGTTTCCCTCTTCCCATTTTGAATTCTTCGGATATATTTGCAAGAAGAGGAACATACAATCTTCCCAAGGGCTAGATATTCTTGGATTTCTTGAAGTTAAACCAAATCTAGTCTCCATAACTTTTGGACCTCTATAATTTTAGCCTTAATTATACTACATGAACTTTGAGTATGTTTTAGGACTTAGTAAGACTATGTAATTTAATCGTTTTGATAAGATTGGTGGTTTGATTTATGAGTATTGTTGTTTACATTGTGGGGTTATATAAAAAATTAGTGGTGAGAAATTGATTATATAGGAGATAGGCATGTTAGTTTTCACTTGTTGTTTTGGGATCTCATGGGATGTAAATGATGAGATCTTGGTACTAGTAGTCTAATTTATGTTAATAGGATATAGATGTTTATGATTGAAGGATGGTACGAGCATGTTTATGGGATCCTTTTTATGTCAGTAGATATTTTGTCACAAACACCATGACTATTCATTTCACTCATGTTGAGAGAATTATACGGTGCACTTTTATAATCTAAGGGCATCATAATGATTTTATTGTGCTATTTGATTGTGTATAAATATTTTTGGCAGGCAAGCATATGTAGCACTAGTAATGTTGTATGTACTTAGGGAGTAAATTTAAGCTTTGGTATATATGTTCTGATAGATGTTGCTACTTGGATTTTGCTTTCTCTTAGTAAGATAAAATCTTTGGTATCACTCTATTAGGATAAATCCTAATATAAGCTTCTAATTTTCATGACTGAAGTCATGACACCAATCTTGTTAAACTTTTAACTAGTTATCAAGAGATACTAATATAAGTAAGTCCTTGCATTATCTTTACTTAAATGATGCACCAATTTGCAAGTCAACATGCTTTAAATAATGTATTTCAGAATTGCAATCATGATGAGCAACTATGGATATACTACCTATTTGAGCACTAAATGTTATTTTTGACCAAACAAATGTTTCTAAAAATGGTATATACTTTTAAAATCAATTCTGAATAAAATTCACACATTTCTATATTTGTATGATATTGTAGTTTTGAGTATGTTTGGTTGAGAATGTCCTAAATTGGATAGAGATTTATTGAGAACTCAATTAGAGTAGGCTTCTAGTACTAGCTTCTGAGGGTTAGGGCTAGTCTCCTGGTAGACAGCCACTTCTACTGATAGATGAACTTTTTCAAAAAGAAGCACCAGTACTAGTATGTTAGGCTAATTTATGCTAGCACCTAGTCCTGGTAGGACTGTTATCCTGAAATAGATGACCGGTAAGTTTTGGTAGGAAAAGGGGAAGAATCCCTCCTAGTAGAACAATCACCTACTTTGTTGCGATGCATGGTTTCAGAGTGACTAGTCATAATGTAGGGTTTCATGGTTTCTTCAATCTATGGAAATTGTGCTGCAATAAAATTTTGAGTGGTTTTGACTATTGAAAGCATTTCTAATTTTGAGTATCTAGAATCAAAAGGATTGATTTGTGTAATAACCTAAATAGAAACCACTTAGCATTTATACCATGAATGATGACTTGCAAATATTTTCATGTTCATGTTTATGTAAAATCTGCATCATGAAAATATTACAAATTCATCATGAGCACACATGACTTACTAAGAAATCTTTCTCACACATTTTCTTTTCTATGTTTTTAGGAAGGACTAGTCTCAATAAGGTGGGGAATCGTTAGAGACCAATATTTAGGTTGAATCTTTATTTATGATGTTGCTTTGGACTTGTATTATTTTGAAGTTTTATTTTTGAGACTTTTGTAATAGTTTTAAAGAGTTGTATTTAGGTTTAAATTTTATTTTCTTTTATTTTCTTTTTCTTAGTTATAAGACCCCTAGTCCTAAGGATGGGGTGACATCTCTGACCCTATTCAGGTCATATCTTAGTGGGGTGTTACATGTTGCCTGATGAAGATCTGATTGCACACATAGCTACTGGTCTTTAGATTTGTGATACTCTTAAGATAAATAGAGTGCCTGAGAATGCTATCAAGTTAAGATTGTTTCAATTTTCTCTTCATGATTGAAGTCACTTCCACTGGGCTCTATTACTATATGGGAGGGCCTAGCTAAGAAATTCCTTGCAAAATGATATCTTCTTTTTAGATAAATAGAAGGTAAGACTATCAATGATTTATGGAATAGATGGAAGGAATTATTGAGAAAATGTCCATATCATGGTTTAGACTTAGGACTTCAAATGCAAACTTTTCATATTGGCTTGAACTTCTCTTCTAAGTAATTAATTGATGCTTCATCTAGAGGTGCCACATCAACCAAGATAATAGAAAAACTGTATGAACTCATTGAAAACATTGCAATGAATCATTATTCTTAGGGTAATCAAAGGTCAAGAGCTTGCACAAATGGCATGCATCTTATAAATGCAATGGCACCTTTGGATGCTGAACTTGAGATACTTACTAAGAAGATTGAAAAGATGAATGTGACTCCTTCCAAAGCCCAAGTGATGCAATGTAATTTTTTTGTTGAGAGAAAACACCCCAATTATGAGTGTCAAGACATGGGAGTATCAATTGATCAACAACTTAAGCATGTGGATTGTATAGTAAATGAAAGGCAAGGAAACAACCCTTATGCAAACATATACAATCCCAGTTAGGGTAATTATCTAAACTTCTCATGAAATAATCGTGGTCAAAGTCAACCATTACCTCTCCAAAGATTTCAAGCTAGACCAATTATAAGGTCTCCACTTCCATTGCCATACCAAGCACTGTCATAGCTACCACAACAACCTTCTAAGCCATCTCTTGAAGAATTAGTAGCCAAGCTAGTGTCATTTATGGACTTCCAATTTCAAGGTGTGGAAGCTTTAATGTGCAATCAATAGGAATCTATCCACAACTTAGAGAATTAAATTAGACAACAAGCAAAGTTGATTTTAGACAAACAAAGTGGTACACTTCTTGGGAATACTGAGAGTAATCTAGGCGAGGAGTATGGAAAGCGTTGATCTCTTTTTATTCTATCATTGTATATGGATAATTTTATCTTTGCTTTGTTTGTGTTTGTTTATTTTTGTTTCTTTGGTTTTGATTATGTTTATGAATTTTTATTTGGGGTAATTTACTTTATTATGTTTTATTATTTTTTAGGGGGTTAAGTTTTTATAAATATTTACATTTTATTTACATAAAAAAGAGGGAATAGTGATTGAATGGTGATGCGTGTTTTTTTAGTATGCCAAAAAAGTCCACAATCAATCAAGTTTCAATTAAAATACTAACCACTAAAACCACACACATGGACAAGTATACCCATCATATAGTATAGGGAATAACAATTATCAAATCTATAGGAATTTAGACTCCCATCTTACTTTATCCAAACCTTTATTATTTAGCTAATAAAATAAAGAAATAGAAGTAAATAACTTACTAACCTAATATACTAAAGAATAGATCAAGTTCACACAAGATAAGTCACAAGGATTATCAAGTAGTAAGAATAAAGAGAAAAGACATGCAATGAAGATATCACCGAAAATCTATGACAAGGCAACACCTTTAATCTATTAAGTCCCAATTCAAAAACCAATGAGTTTAGGATAAATTCCACTCTCTCTTGAGTTAGGAAATTCTATTCTTGGCTAAATCAAAGGGTATCTCTACATTCCTAATTAAATCTAAGAAGCATTAAGATTAACTTAACTAAACAATTAATGTTCCTATCTCTAAGTAACACTAAAGTATTTATGGAAGAAATCAATAACCCTATCTCTAGTTGAAATTAATCTTTCTTTGATTACCTAGTCTTTATCCTCAACCTCTCTCTCTTTCTCGAGTTAATTAAGAGATAACAAGTATTGAATTAATTAGTTGGTACCACTCTCCTAACCTCTCTCTCTCTCTCTAGTTAGCTAGAAATGAACCAATCAACTCAACAAAATAATAAATTCAAGTAATCAAATATTTGAAGTTGGAATCACTAGATTAAAAGAAATCTAATCCATGAACGTAAACTTAAGGCTCAACCCTCAAATACAATAAAAATATAATAAACTCAAATTGTTAATAAATTACAAAGAAAGTGAAAAGAAACCACTTATAGACAAGCAAGCCTTTTTTCTCTTCCTTGAAACCTTATTGATAAACCTCCACTTCTTCTCCAAGAATTCTCCTTGATCCTCCATAATCTTCATGTTCTTGAGACTCTCTAGGAGTTTTTTAATTACATAGAGTGAAAATTGATTTTATAGGTGTTATTCTCTTGTATTTATAGGAGTTTAGATTGCTAAAAAGTCAATACAAGAGTCCTAATTCATTCCCAAATCAATTTTCAAAAGATCCCAACATAAGTTACCAAATTCTGCTCAAAAACTCCTTTTTTGCATCAAATTTTTTGAAATCAGCAAGCTCGGGCTGCTTCGAATCAGTTGGCACTAGTTGTACTCTATTTTTTCACGTTTGGGTAACCTTGAGCTAGCACTGGCTCAAGCTTTGAGCTAGGGCTGGCTCAAATTTGTTCGGGCTCTGAAAGTGCTCCGTTTTGGTCCTTTTTTCACGCAGAAACTAGCTGAAACTCTTTCCCACGTACCAACCAACGTTGGTGGCCTTTTGTTTTGCTTTGCTTTTTTCTCGTGTTTTTGTGCTTGTTTTCACCACTTTTTCATCAATCATCAATCTACACAAAAACATAACAAAATAAGGAAAATAAATGGCAGTAGATCTAAAAAGTAAGCATGAATATATAACAAATGCCCACAAAATATGTGTATATTTTATCCCTATCACATTCCCCCATACTTAAGCTTTGCTTGTCCTTAAGCAAACAAGAATTAAACACACTAAGAAAATACATCATGAACAAGAAGATTTTAGTGAACATGGTCATTATAGCAAAGATATTATCCTTCTTCTACTTTAAGAATTCAATCTAATACCTATTCAACCAAGCTAATTTCATATAAACTTATGTATTAAGTTAGATATAACCAATGCCATTGAAGATGAGTTAAACAAGTTCATATTCATTTAATATGTTCCACCCCATTCTTCAAGTCAAGAATGCAAACATTATGATTTATATAAGTTAAGAATAATAATCAAATTCAGTTTTACAATTTCCAAACTACTTCAATCTGAGTAGCAAGCTAAGGACATTCTCAGCATTAGATCATGGGAATTTATAGCCTCAAGTGAATGAATTTTTCTCCACTCACCGTATTGGCCCCCTTAATTTCTTTTTTTTTTTCTTTACCTTTTGCCTTCGGGATAGCCTCAAGAGAGTGCACCGAATAGTACTTGCTACTTCTCTCCGTATTGACCCCCTTTTCAGTAAGAAACCCTATTTTTTTTTTTTTTTTTTTTAACGTTCTGTTCATCAATTTTTTTTTCAAGGCTTTTCTTCTTCTTCTTTTTATTTTATAACGATTTTACCACTCTAGTCCCTATTTACTTAAACTCAGAACAATGACTAGTTTAGAAAATCATAGCACCAAAATCAACTAAAATTCCATACTTATATTTCATCACAAAATTAACATCAATCCTCAAGAAACAAAATGCCACAGAATCTACTGAAACATAAACAAGATTAATCCAAATTCTCAAGACTTAGCCTATATCACACCAAATATATAAGTTTACACAAAACCAAACTCAACCAAATAAGTCTTAAACTAAATTCTTATACTAAAAGGAAAGCAATAACTATTAGTGTTATACTCTAGAGCCAATCACATGTATAATGTATTTTGTACATTTATTTAATAATACAAGACAATCTTTATTTTTTAGTTTGTTTTATTTATACTTTTGTATGAATATATGATTGTTAGATAAAGTCCTAAGTATAACACCATGTTAAGAAAATTATGATAGAAATAATAATTTGAGGTTCCTACTATACTATATGGTGTTCGTACTTAAATTATTCATAATCATAGTATTAATGAGATAGGACATTATTAATGCGTCGTGACTAGCACGTGTTATACCTCCTGATTTGATCAGGCGGTGGTTCTCACATCCGTGAGTATTGTGATACTTAAAGTTAACACGCGAATGCTAGTTACTTGAATAAGTACATTGGATGAACTAGCTATGAGATAATCATATAGATAACTATTTAGTGCAAATGATAGAATCTTATCATAGCAAATGTGCAAGTATTCTTAGACTTGAGATCTCCAAGATACTTTGTTTGCTAAGTATTGTACTTTGATTCCAATCTCTAAAGTCTTGACAAGACCGTCTATGGGATGGATATTGGATACAACGTGAAGTAAACAAAAGTTGTTTAGAGGATCAATAAATGATTCACTACTCCTAATAGTAGGGGCAAATATCTCATGGCCACTTATAGGAATCACTACTAGAGAAGTCCTTAGCCAAGGTGACTGTGTATTGAAAATGGTTCCAATTAATACACATGATGAGTAATGGATTTCAGGAACAAGTACTAAAATATTCGGGCTAGAATTAATTAATATTTTAAAGGAAATTGGCATCAATTCTCATACTCTAAATTGAATGAGATATTGTATGATGAAAGGAGTTTATTGCACTATTGTTTGCTATCGAAGGTTTCAAGTCAAGTTACCTGACTTTTGGGGCTTTTGGGTGGTCATGATACACTACAAGGTTCCACTGATCTACTTAATATGAATTTATTAATTCTCTAATTAATAATAAATCAATCATTGTTCGAATTAATAAGTTAATTCTAATTATTAAGGATTATTAATCTTAAAGATATTTGGATTAATTCATATTTCTCTACCAATAGACCAAGAAACCTAATAGGTCACACACAATAGAGGATTAAGGACTTGTGATGTTATTTGATAACATTACAGGGTTATTTGAGAAAAGAAGAAGTTATTCTAATCGAATATGATTAGTTATAATTTATGGGCCATAATATAATTAAAAAAATTTACAATACTAATTGGGAATTAAGGAATCCTTCAGGAACAACTAGGATTGCCTAACAAATAGGATTGCAAAGCAACTCATAGATAATAAAGTCCAAGAAGAATTGATCAAGTCAAGATCCTACCTAAAGGAGTTAAATAACATGAAAACTTTTGAAGAATTATAGATTAGGAAACTATAGTTAAGGTATTACTTACATTTCCAATGTCCCTATACTTTAAGTTCAATTTATTTCATATTGAAGCACTCAAAGTTATTTCAAAAATATGATATTTTTAATCCAGGTTTTGATCATAAAAAGAATTTTAGAAGAAAAGCTTTTGACTGTATAAAAACTTAGTTGAGTGGCTTTGTTAAAGGAGTTGTCTCATTTAGTTTCATGGTAAACAGTTTATAGTCACAAATTAAGAGTCGTAACTTTGATTCATTTGCTTGATTTGTCTCCTCATGAGTAATTTTAAGTAATTTTCACATTTTATAGGTTGAATCACAACCACTAACTTAGTTGTATTCATTAGCATCAAGAACACAACATAGTATATTCATAGCCTGGAAATTCAAGGTCATTTTTGAAGTGTCTTCACTGTCATATTCATTATTATGTTTAGGTATTTTTCTGCCTTCGATAGTTTTGAATGGGACAAACGATTACTTTTCAATCAGGTTCCATAGCTCAAAATTGATTGAGCTTACATAAATCTTCATTCTATTTTTTAGAAGGTATAATTGCTTCTATTGAACAATGGCGGTCTGTTAGTTGAAGACCCTTCAATGTACGATGGAGATGAAGTGTTTGTCGTCCGAATCTTTCCTACAAGGTTTTTAGACCAAAAACAATATAGACCCAACTCTGATATATGTATTTTCAGATTGTTCAATGTTAGCTTCACATTGAATTTTAATAATATAACAACCGGTGTAACGCACGGAACATCAACTAGTGTATATACTAGAGGTGAAGAGGGAAGTGAATTGTCTTCACATATTTTTTTATTTTTTTTTTTTACTTCTCCAACTTTCACAACCAGTGGTGTAAATCTAATGAAAAGTTGTGTTTCTCCAACTTTCACAACCAATAGTATAAATCTAATGAAAAGTTGTGTATCTCATTATCAATGGTTTTGATCTAATTAATATATTTATCTTATTCTATTAACGCTTTATATTCATTTGGTCATCATGGATAAATTAAACATTTCTTGATATTTTTATTTTAGATAATGAATAATATAAGTATTATTAATATGAATATTAATTATAAAATTATTGCATTCTTAATTATGAACATTAGGATAAGTTTGCAATCATGATTAGCTTTCCCATTTTTCTAATGTAGCATCGCATTCATCATTTCTTTTAAAGTGCAATTTTTATGTTCAACAATACCATTTGATTGAGGAAGGTAAGACAGAATTACTTCATGTATAATTCCATGTTGTGGACAAAATTCTCCAATTGCTGTTTCATATTCACCACCCTTATCACTTCTCAGCCTTTTAATTCTCTTGTTAAATTGATTTTCAAATTCATTCTTGTAGATAATAAACTTCTCTAAGGCTTAATCTTTGCTTTTAAGTAAATACACATAACATTATTTTCTACTATCATTAATAAAGGTAATAAAATATTTATTACTACCTCATGTTTGAACGAATTTTAAATCGCAAACATCACTATGAATCAATTCAAGAGATTCGGTGTTTCTTTCAATTGATTGAAATGAAGACTTAGTTAAATTTGCCTTGATACAAATTTCACATTTTCTTTTCAAATCAATTTGGAATGAAGAAATATGATCCAAGTTAATTAATCTACGCATTGTATCATAATTAACATGTCCTAGTCTACCATGCTAACATTGGAAGACTAAAGCAAATAAGCAAAAGACTCTTTGTTGATAATAGTTATTACATTCAATTTGAACAATCCATTAGTTGCATAACTTTTTCCCACATACATTCTTTAGAATAACCCTTTTATATTTCATTATGGACGGTGATAATTCATCAACATTTTCAGCTAGCCTTTTCAATGGTTAAGATTGGTTTGATCTTTATGGATAAATTAGACATTTAACATTATTTTTTAATATATATATATATATATATATAATATTGTCTGTTCTATTGTAACTATTATTAATACTATATTATTCTCATTAACACATTAAAAAGAAACATTACCCCTTCCACTTCTATTATTTTACATAATATAGCTCTTCCTATTCTTTGCACTAGTCATATTATTTTTTCATTTTCCTAGTGATACTCTCTCACATTGGAATTTTGATGGTTGCATATACTTGACCACCCGGTCCACCCCTTTAAAGTACAAAATTTCAGTCAGAAAGCTGAGTTAGAATTATATTTAAAATAATAGTAATAATAAATTTATGCCTAGGCTTCCATTAGGGATTTCTAGGATTTGGATTAGCAAATTTCTCCTTTGATACCAATCTAAACCTTGCATAACAAAATATACTTTGTCATCTTCCAGCAGTATTAGCTTGTCGAATCGGGCAAACCCGAATGCAAATGTACCAAACAATGTCGGTGGCACAAAGTTGACTTAATATTTGTACATATCCCATCACAATAACAATAAAAGCCATCAGAACATTAATGGTTGGGATATGATTAAAAATGGAGTGGTCGAGGACAATGGCGTGGATAACTGTGAGGAGAGGTTTAAGAGGGAGATGAGGGATTTAGAGGAAACGCTCTCCAAATTAAACCCAATGGCCAAGGAATTTGTGCCACCTTCCTTGGTTGTCAACAACCATCATAGGCTATTGCAACTAGTTGCAGGGCCCTTTGGATACACTGCTAACAATTTTGTATGCACACTAACTCTGGAATTCCAAATGGAAATTCTACTAGACGGGGTAATTTTATCTCTAATCAGTACCATTTCCTTTCCTTTTACCTGCCTATGGTTGGCTTGTTTGATAAGGAAATGAAAGAATTGAAAAGATAATGATGGAAGAATATTCTATTTTTTATCTTTCATTTTTTTGCCAGAAAATGTTATGATAATGGTTGTGGTTACTCAAATAGACTGGCTGACATATATCTTGCACTTGATTTATACCATTTCTTTTTCTTTTTCCCTAAGTAAATTGTATGTTGTCAAAAAATGATCAGGGCTGGAAGTTGGTTCTGATGGCAATTACTCATTTCTAGAATGGTTAATGGGCATTGGATCTTGTTTTCGTCTACAATGGCATTTACATTTTTTTTTTTTTTGGTGGTCGGAATTGTGGTTCACTAATTCGATGCCTTTAAGTCTATTGGTGTTATCTCATTCTTAAACCCTTAATGATTATTGGGGGGTTTTTTTTTTTTAATTTTAACAACAGTATTTGTGATTTTCTTATTAGAATTGTGTTCATGAATTCAACGTTGATTGTTTGGCTAGATATGACTGGCTAGAAGAAGAATAACTATAGTTATGGAAGGAAGATTGCAAAATTGCAGGACAACTTCTAAAATAATTAGAATGATGGAACCTTCAGTGCCTATTGTGTCAGTTGGAACTCTTAACCATCTTTTGCACTCTTTTGGAAAATCTGGGAAGATAGAGACCATGATGAAGGTAAATGGAAATCCTTCAATATTGCATGGTGATATAGCATGATTGTCGAGCAATTTCCTGCAGCAAAGCAGATTCTATTTTGGTTTGCCTAATTTTGTTTGTAGTTTTTCTTTGACTGTGAAAACTGTTAAGATCATCATATCATGATGTTGCTTGTATTTTTTGGTGTCTATTTAGAAAGTTGTACTTAATATTTAATGTGTGTTACATGTCTTTGGATCTCATGGTGTACACAGTTGTTCTAAAGATGGTGGCACATGCAACAGGTGTAGAAATCAATCACTCTACTTATTCAATTTTGTTAAAAAAACATTTTGGTTGTTGGAATTTGGAGAAAACACCTTGAGGTATGATCGTTGAAGCCCTCTTTTGCATTTAACTTATGTGTATCTATAGGACATCAATTGAAAATACTTAGTTGTTGGAAATGAACTAATAATTATCTTGGCATTTATATATTCAACAAAATACTTAGCCTCAAAAGTTTGATGATTAACTTACTGCAAGAACATATTGTCTGAATGTAATGCATTTTGATAATTATGATGAAGTACTTCTAGAAAGTAGAGTATGGGAGAAATAGATAAAGTATTATGTTAGAAGGCAAGATAATTTTCCTTTTTCTTTTTTCCCATTAGACATTTTGTAGTACAAATAGCCATACAAAGATGCACTATGAAGTTCAAATGAAGTTCTTTAGTATTCTTTTTGTATCAGTAAATTTGAAACCTCTAAATCTTGAGCTAGATGTTGCATTTTTGTCCTACCTATATTGTTAGCCCAAAAGGTTTTCTCCTATATTTTGATTAATACAAATATTGATGTGGACTGTAAAATCTTTTTCAGAAGTTAAAACCATTAAAGTAGAAGGCATATTCATTTCTGATTGAGTAGGGCTTCCTGACTTAATACTTATGTTTTGTTCATAATTTACTTTAGGGATTTCTCCACTAAAGTCGACGTTATTTACTTTAGGAATTTCTCCAGAAAATTCTAAACTACTGACATTACCAAAAACAAAAAGCCAAAGAAGCTTTTCTTCACTGAAAGCCATTATTAAAGGCAAAGAAAGCTACTCATGAACCTACTGTGTATCGTGAAGCGGTAAAACCACCGCAAACCCTAACCAAATAAAGTTCTCAAACTATTTCTACGGAACAATTTCAATATCAAATCTTTTTCACTAACCCATTATTCCTTATTGAAAGATCACATACGCACTATTCCTTGACTAACCTTACAAAAATCAGTTTTAACAAGACGAATTATCTACTTACATATGATCCTCTTAAAGCTTGAGAATATTATGAATACTTGCTTGTTGCAAATAATTACGTTATTATAGAAAATATTCTAATCAATGATGATCTTTAGAATATAGCCTATTCTAAAATTACCATTAATAAGATCGTGACCCTGACATCTAACTTGCATTTAGCTGTCTTACACCACTACAATTCCCCTCTTTTCATAATCTCCCAGATATAATTATTATGATTATAGAAAAGTATGCTTTAGCTTCCTATATCTACAATATATACTCATAGCTGGTTTGTTAAATATAATGAAGAGATTACATATATACTTCCAAAATAGTTCTATGAATGGTGGCTCCAATCTACAGGAAATAATAAAGTCTTATTTAGCTCATTCAAAGTTTTATTCATCAAGTATATTATAGATGCTAAAATCGGACATCTTCTTTGACATATTCAGCATTACAAATTTCTTTGCAAATAGAGAAACTCTTACATTGTTGAATAGAACCTCTTTGTTCATAAGATTAATGACTTTAGATATTTTCACCATGAAATAAGAGTTAAATGATGGATATCTAAGCATAAATAAAAGTTAATAGTTATAGAAAAGCCAAAGTAAAGAAGATATGAAGGCTAAGCTTAAAAAGGCTTTATCAAATATAGAATCTTCCAACAATGGCTGACGAGATAGATTCAAGCATATATTATCCCTCCTATAGGATAATGGTGACATCAGTGATCTCAGAGGAATAGCTCAATCTTATCTCCAATATAGTTTTTGAATGTTACAAATTCTTTGATTAAGTGGGATAATGTTCTCCAAAACCCTACCTGGAATTTTGATATCATCATTAATCCTAAAAAGCATTATGAATCCAAGACATTGGGGAAAATAACAGAAACATCAACAGGCCATATAGAATTGGAATTTAGGAGAAAATCTTTTTCAGCAGCTTCATCTTCTTTCTCTTTACCCAGAACCCAAAGCAGTAGACGATTCAGTAGTTTAGAATTTTCTGGAGAAATTCCTAAAGTAAATAACGTCGACTTTAGTGGAGAAATCCCTAAAGTAAATTATGAAGAAAACATAAGTATTAAGTCAGGAAGCCCTACTCAATCAGAAATGAATATGCCTTATACTTTAATAGTTTTAACTTCTGAAAAAGATTTTACCCTTGACAAAGATTACCTTCGTAAGTTATGGAATAGGCCATGTAATAAGATAAAATGTAAATGGTATTTTGCTACAGTTTTTGAACCAGAAAGAGCTAGACTCTTACAACAGTATTATTCTGATCAGATTAAAATGAAATAGCATTTAGATTTCTTCGATTGGTATGAGCTAATTAGATATCAGAAAAAAGATATATTAAATGTCATCACCAAGAAATGGTATACAACCAAGAATGAAGTTAGAGAATCAGTTTTCCCTCCAGCAGAAGAAATTAAAATCCCTGTAGAAAATCAGGTAATTACAGCCTCTCCTTTTAAGTTAGAAAATTTAGATAGACAAGGAGATGTAACTAATAAGGATCTCAACAAAGTAATTCAATAGAATAATTATACTAATCAGATGTTAGTCACTATGGCTAGTAAAGTAGAACAGTTAGATAGCAAGTCTTTTGTCCCTCGAATGATCCAATACCTTCAGGAACAAGTACTAAAATATTCGGGCTAGAATTAATTAATATTTTGAAGGAAATTGGCATCAATTCTCATACTCTAAATTGAATGAGATATTGTATGATGAAAGGAGTTTATTGCACTATTCTTTGCTATCGAAGGTTTCAAGTCAAGTTACCTGACTTTTGGGGCTTTTGGGTGGTCATGATACACTACATGGTTCCACTGATCTACTTAATATGAATTTATTAATTCTCTAATTAATAATAAATCAATCATAGTTCGAATTAATAAGTTAATTCTAATTATTAAGGATTATTAATCTTAAAGATATTTGGATTAATTTATATTTCTCTACCAATAGACCAAGAAACCTAATAGGTCGCACACAATAGAGGATTAAGGACTTGTAATGTTATTTGATAACATTACAGGGTTATTTGAGAAAAGAAGAAGTTATTCTGATCGAATATGATTAGTTATAATTTATGGGCCATAATATAATTAAAAAAATTTACAATACTAATTGGGAATTAAGGAATCCTTATTCCTTAAGGTTTCTGGTTACCCAAACACACGAGATATATACTGATATATTCTATGCTGTGTTTAGAAGGGTATAACCCGAACAGAAAAGGTCAATTGTTTACCTGTGTATCTTCCTAGTGTTCTTCTTCTTCTATCTAAAACCCTAGACACCAATTAGTTCTTGATAGCCCCAGAACAAGGTGGTCCAATTTTTTTGAATCCTCATGTGGATTTTTGTTGGAGGAAATTCTATTCTTAAATTGCAGTGGCTGTGACTGGACAACATTCTACTCGTTCGTTCAAGTTTGCAGGGTTTGTTGGATTTGCGCCTTCAATATCCAAGAGAAAGTTTTAAATCTCAAGGAGCAAATGTAAACCTTGTACTATTGCTATTTACCCATTTTGATTCATAGACATGTGATCTTGGATTGAAATTCAATTTTTTTTATGCATTAATTTAATTATACATGACCTGAGTTCCTTATAGTGGTATCAGAGCCCTGATGTTTGTGGTTTTAATGGGTTATTATGCTTCTATGAAATAGTTTCATGAACTATTGATGCGTAAATTTTGGGTGCATAAAAATCATCAAATTTAAATCCATCCCTTAATCAAGTTTTAATTAAAATATTAATCCCAAAATACGCATACGAGCAAGTATACTCATCACATGTATAGTATAGGGAATTAACGAGTATTGATCCTCAAAAAAATAAGTACACACTAATCACTTTTCATTCATTGTTTAAGCGACCAAATAAAGTAATAAAATAATAAAAAAATAAAAATATATATACAACTCAAGGATGTACGAATATGCAACTTAGACAATTATCAAAGAACACATGATAATGAATTTGTTAGTGTTGTGCCCTAGAGGCAATCACTTGTACCATGTATATTACATAGTAATTAATAAAGGAGGCATTCTTTATCTTTTAGTTTGATTGTTGTATCTGAATATGCGTATAAACTATTTGATAAAGTCCCTAGCATAATACAGTGTTAATAAATTCATGATAGAAATCATTATGTGAGATTCCTACTACACAATGTAATGTTTGTGCTTGAATAATCCCTAGTCATAGTATTACATTATTAATATGCCAAGACTAGCACATGTTATATCTTTTGATTGGATCAAATGGTGATTCTCATAACCGTGAGTGTTGTGATACTCAGGATTACTATGTTGATGCTTGTTATATGAACAAGTTTATTGGATGACCTAGTTATGAGATAATTACTTGGATAAGCTATTGAGTGTTTAGTGATAGAATCTTATTATAGCAAGTGTGCAAGTATCCTTAGACTTAAGATCTCCAATGTATTTTGTTTATCGAGCATTGTACTTTGATTCTAATTTTTGGAGTCTTACAAGGACTGCTTATGGGATGGATATTGGGTACAATATAAAATAAATGAAAATAGCTGAGAGGGTCAATAAAAGATTCAGCATTCCTAATAGTAGGGGAGTATATCTCAAGGCCACTTGTAGAGATCATTACTCATAAAGTCCCTAGCCAAGGCGACTATATGTTGGAAATAGTTCCAAATTTGATACACATATCGAGTAATGAATTTCTTGAACAAGTACTAAAATATTCGGGCCAGAATACTAATTCCATGTTCAAGACCGAATGAGATATAGTATGGTGAAAGGAGTTTATTGCACTAATTATTTGCTATTGAAATGTTCACGTCAAGCCACTTGACTTTTTGGACTTTTGGGTGATCAAGAGTCATTGCTAGATGTCGTTCTTGATCTACTAAATATGAATTTATTAATTAGAGAATTAATAAATTGATCATATATTTTATTTAGGATTATTATTTCTAAAACTGTTAGACTTAATTCATATTATGTTACCAATAAGACTAAGAAACCTAATGGGTCACACACAATAAAGGTTTGAATGCTCAATATATATTATTTGATAATATTGTGGGGTTAATTAAGAGAAGGAAATATATTTATAGGTAAATTATAAGTTTGTTATAATTCATGGGTCTTGGTTGCAATTATATATAAATTTCAAGGGCCCAATTGTAGACATTAGATCTTAAAGGACTTAATTGCAACTAACACAAATTCTAAAACTATAAATAAGGGAATTTTTCCCTTGTGTAGATGTGGGAAAAACAAGAGAGGTGAACGTTCCTCTTCTTCATCCTTTTATTCTCCAATTAAAACTTAGACGCTTCTCTTCTAGTAGCATAGTTTTAAGTGGGTTTTGTGAGCAATTCAACCTTGTGTGGATTACTACTGCGACAATCCTACTCTTGGATTGTATTGGTGCTTAGTGGATGATCAAAAGTAGAGGAATTAGTTCCTTGGTAGGTGCAAAGAAAATTTTTGTTTTTCTACTATAGAAGGTAATCTTCGTTTCCTTTCTCTATTCCCATTTTAATTGCAAACACATGATTTTTGGACATGGATTTCATGGTTATTTCCACTGCATTCTTATTTGATAAGCATGATGAAATCCCAACAGAATCATCTAGCAATTATCCCAATTAATCATCATCTTGGCATCTGAAGGAATATAAAGTAAAATTTAATTATTTCCCAAGTCATGAATCTACTTATATAGACTCCACTTCTTTCTCAATCTATGAAATTATTATCTTTTGATTAAATTAGTAGATTTCTCAATCAAACCAACAAAACTAAAAAAATGTATTAAACTCAATTCCTCATAAATATGAAATTAATTAATGACCCTATGCTCTAGGCCAAATCAACTAATTTTTTATTACTTTAGTCCTTTAATCTTAACTTTATTTCCCAAGTTCATTAAGGTTTGACAAATATGAAATCAATACAATGAACTCCTAACATCATTTCCCACGTCAATTAGAATAAAATGCATCAATAACCATTAATAACAAGTAATTAAATTCCAAAAATGATAGAAAATTAATCAAATAACTAAATTAATTCAAAAACCATGAATCTCAAAATAATGTCAAATTACAATGAAAATATTGAATACATAATTGTTTAAGAACAAGAAAACAAAGTCAAAGAAAACACTCATAGACAAGTCTCATTCTTCTCCTTTGAAGACTCTCTTAAACAACCCTCCTTGGATGGTGAATCTCTCTTCCTCAATGATGTGCAACTTTAATTCTTGGATTCACTCATTTCTCCTGTGTTTTTCTTTGTTTTTATAGGCTTCTTTGATGCTAAAATTCATTGCTTAAGGAGTCTTGGTCGAGTAGGAATTAAAAAAAATACCAAAATCTTTTAGAAAAATACCAAATTCGTGCACAAGATTTTTGCGTCCACAATGGACCTAGCACCGAGTCTAGTCGACCCATCTAGCACCAAGTGTGTTCAGTTTTTCCCTAGAAGCTGCTCTATTTTCATTGTTTTTACAGATTAGACCTAGCGCCTTAGTTGAACCTAGCACCGGTGCATTCTGGAAACTTCACATTTTTGCTTGAAATCAACTTAAATCTGTACAAATTTGTCAAAAACAGTTTCCACAAGAAAAGTTCTAAATAGAAAGGAATATGCCTATTTATTACATCAAAAGTGTCTCAATTTAACATTAAATAACTAGAAAAATAGTAATGGTTTTAGCCCTTATCAACTATCTTTATGTATTTTGAATACACAGTAGACTGGGTGTTGAAAACTCTTCAATTTGTGCTGTGAAAAATTGTTTTCAAAAATGGTTTTGGAATTGTTTCACGTTGTTTATGGATGTTGGGTTGTATAAATAGCTGTAACGGTTACAGTATCCCATAAAATCTATTTTCCAAAAGGTTTTATGAAGAAGCGTTTTTGCTAATTAACTTCTGTGAAAAATTGTTCTTCGTTTTGGTTGTTTCTGTTTTCTAGTTAACAGACTGTGTGGAGATATTGTTTTTCTTGGCATTAAATAGAGGAGTTGTCTTCTTTAAATTGCTGGAGAACACAACTGGAAAAGTTTGCACAAAAAAATGAAAAAAAAAATTATTTTTGCCAAACTCACAGGTGGCTTGCTGTAGCCAAGCCGCTACTTAAAGTGCAAAACAACCCAAGCCATGGCTAGCTCCTTATGTGCCACAACTGGCTTGGGTTGATTTCATGCAATCCGTCATTGGCATATTAGATGCTGGCCACATATGCATTTTTTTTTTTAATCTGTTGTTTTCTTTTCCAGTTCTTCACAATGGCCTGCAGTTTTCTTTTTATCCATTTAGCACCTAAATTTCCAAAAAAAAAAAAAAAAAGTGTTTTGGGACTAACAGAGTTGTTTTTCTAAAATTTGATTTTGGAAAATAATATATTTTCTAAAATATTGATTTTAGATTATATGTTATTTGTGAAACCCCAACTAAAACCAACCCTAGAGTAAGGGGGTTGGGATGTATATCATATTTTCTTGTATGCATAAATATATTTTTGAAAGATTTTATGTGCTTTGGATTTGTGATTTATAGTCTAGAAAGCTCAATTGTGCTTATTGAGTAGGAAGGGCAAATGATAATTTTGCTCGAAGTGAAAATAGGAAGATAGCTTGAGGATTAAATAGGAAAAATATTTGGGAGAAAAAAAAAGAACAAGAGTTGTTGTGGTTTAGTGGTTAGAGCTTTGGAATTTATCCCTAAGGTCTTGAGTTCAAATCCCATAATTTAAGTTATAGCATGATTAAGTTTTATTTTGTTTAAGATTGGACTTTCGGCCTTTGTATTCCATAAGAAGAAGTAGGAGTGTTGTCCTAGGGGAGACTCGAAGGAAATGTCTTAATCCTACTCTTGTGCCCTACAAAAATTCGTAAGGGATGCATGCCCTTTTTGTTCCCTAGCTTACCTAAAATTATTCATCAATTAAGCTTGTTCAATTATCTAAATCCATATTTTATTTCCAGAAAATTCCAGCAAGGTTCTTTGATCTTCGAATTTCAAAAATGTCTCCTTGAGGATAGAATGTTGACTAAAAATGGGGAAGGAGTTAAGGAAGGTTCCCAAGAGAATTAATCTCCATGGTTGAACCTTCAAACTCCACTCTATAAGTGTTCATCTTCTTCATGTAGCAATCTGGAAATTTTCCAGCTTCTTGGTCAGTCCAACTTTCGAAAACGTCAGCTATTTTTCTCACTCAAATGCTGCTAGAAAAATAGCCAATTTGTTCAGCTTGAAGACTGAAATCTTTAGCAAAAATAGGACTGCACAAAAGCTGTACAAACAAGGAAAAATTCCTGGGCAGTTTCGCAACTTAGCAATCTAAAAACCAAGCTATTTCTTCTAGCCTTCAAACCAGTAATTCAATTCTGCCTTTCCTCCATAAAGAAGGATGGAAACCAGCCTTAAAGGACCCTCCAATACCCCTTCAAACCTTCTGCAAGTCGGCTGGAACATTGCAGAAGAATCTGCACAAAAATTCCAGCAAACCATCCGAATGACCAACCAGAAATTCCAGCCTTGTTCCCTCTTCAAGCTTTGTCCGAAACTCACTCCAATTTTCTGTAAAACCAACCTTAGTCAGCCATGAACTAAACTTCATCACCTCCTCCATTGATCTGCATGAAATGAACACCATAGCCACTCCTTAAATCACTCCTTCAATCACTACAATCAAGCCTTCAATTGGAATTCAAAAATTCAGCAAATTACTCCATGAAACTTCCATAGATTAAGCCTCAACCAACCAGAAATTTCCTCCACCATTGCACTCCACATTTCGGCCACCCTATAGCTCCTTCAACCTCATTTAACTCAGCAAAACTTTGGCAAATTTTAGTCGGCCAAAGCAGCTCCAAGAACCTCTATCAACCAAGCCATTCTTACCATATTTTCTACCTTAATAGCACTCCCTAAATTTCTTTTTTTGAATTTCAAACAACCAGCTTTCCCTCTTCTCCCTAATTTGAAAATTCAATCACAAGAATTCCTCTAGCCATTCGGCCAACCCCATTCAGCAAATTTCATCCAGCTTCTCTCCATTCTCTCTATTTTTCCAAGAATACCAAGAATACACACCACCATTCTCCAAGCGTAAGACCATTCTAAACACCTCCAATCTCTCCCAAAAACTCTAGATCACATCCACTCACCCTTTAGAATCCATTTCTGTATTTTATAACATCAAATATTGAAAACAAAATTCAGCTCACGGATCAAAAACATAATTTTTCTTGAAGATTCAAGAACTCTCTCAAGGTAATCAAGTCTTTCAAGCTTTAAACATGATATACTAATATTCTTTCTCTTTCCCTCTCTCTCTCTCTCTCTCTCTCTCTCTCTCTTGGCCATTTTCTCTTCTTCCTTCTTGGTCGGATCAAGTCTTCCAAGCGTGTGGACTATCTTGAGACTTCATCAAGGTAGTCATCATTCGAGTATGTCCCTTTAACCCTCTCCTTAATTCTAAAATCATGTCTCTTAGATGTAGTTAGAAAAGGATGGTATATGAATGGAGATTGAGTATGTGTTTGTATGAAGGAGTTGGGATTAGAGCATGAGGATGTTTTGTCATGATTGAGTTTTATGATATTTTGTAGTTGTTGCATACTCTTCATGTCGTGAGTTAGTGTGAATGATTAAGCATGATGGATATTATGTCACCTTTGGTGAATAGGGTTTTATGTTCTTGTATTCTTGTTGAAGTCATGAATATGATTATGCTTAATGAAGTTTGGATCATGTGATGGTAGATATAGATTTAAGCCTTTATTCATGAAATGAACGGTTTGTTGATTGGTATTAGAGTTTATGTTCATGATTCTTGTTAGCCATAGGACAAGTATGATCATGACCTTGTTGATCCTAAACTATTTATGTTAGCCAATTTTATTATATTAATAAAAATTAATACTATATTTTCTTCCAATGATTTCGGAAACCCTAGGAAGATTTGGAATTGGATTGTTATATGAAATAGTGAAATTTTAGTCAAATAAATGATTTCTTTATTACAAATAAAATATATAAATATTATATATAATAATATTATTATATAAAGCCTTTTATATAAAAAATTATACTAGGTAAAATATTAATCTTATAAGTCATATATTCATAAACACTATTAAAATTCATTTATTATATTTTAATCAAAATATATTAAAATTTACTTATTATTAATTTTATTTATCAATTATTTTCTAACTATTAATTATTAATTAAGAGAATAGTAATAACTTATTATTTTAATATCATCTATAACTTAGGACATTCATCAAATAAACCCTAGTTTATTTATTAATAACAAATATTTATATTTGAACTTATAGCTTATTAATAATTATTTCACAATCCCTAGCTATTTTATTATTAAGCTAGATTTATTTTATAAAATCCTTTTTTATCATCTAGCCTTAAAGTTTGGGACATTAGGGTCATGATTGTAGTAAGTTGAACTAGGATTATTTATAGAAGCAAATTTGGTTTGAGTTTAATTATGGCTTGTGTTTACCCTAGGCGGGGTTAGGTCAGCTTTGGAAGATCTTTGAATTAGCTCAAGCAAGAGATCAGGTAAGCTCCTGAATAAACTTATTTGATGACAAAAGGTTGCTATGGAAAGCTAAACGTAGAGTGCATGAACACTCATTCTTGTAAAGGCAATTAATGATTGTTTCTTTCTTATTCAGTCAAACAAGTCATTTATAAAACAAGCAGTTTTGCTCAAACACTAAACTTTTTCTAAAACTTAACTTTGACACAAATTTTAGAAATCCTTAATTTCTATTTCCAAACAAAGCAATGTTTTTTAAGTTTTCTCCCAAGTGAGACAATTAACGTTGAGTACTCAATAAGGGTAGGCTAGTAGTACTTGTTTTGGAGAGCAAGAGTGTGTCTTCTGGCAGGAGACCACCTCCAGAAGATATACTCAACTTAGAGAAACGACAGTACTACTTAGTCATGCTAGTCCGAGCTAATAAGTTTTAGTCATGTGGACTGTGTGTTGCCAGAGGGGACAATCGGTTTGTTTGGGTGTAGAGAATGAGGAGTATCTTACCCGGTAGGCCGATCACCTACCTTTTGTCACTTTGCATAAAGTGTAGCATTCTGGCCATTATATGGACATGGGGCCCAATATGTGGTAACCCATGGATGCCCATTTGAGTGGTTGAGTTTATTGTACATTTGTATGGTTTGAAAAGAGGAAAATGCCACTCTTTATTTTAACCTTATTTATTGCTTGTCAGCATTTTCTCTTATGAGATTTTACAACTCGCATACATGAACTGTTTTCTGAACACTCAAAGCACACAAGGACTTACTGAAATTTTTATCTCATCACCTTTTATGCCATGTTTTTAGGGCGATCCTGCTGTGGAGAAGAGTAGCTAGAATGTTGCCTTCTTGAAGACTTTATGTTTTTTAATTTATATGTTGGTTTGAGAGATGATAGTGAACAATTTATCTTGGATTTGTTCTTGAATTTTGGGTTGTAATAATTTTTTAATTCCAAAGTATTGTTTTATTTTCGTTGTGTGACCTATTTATAAGACCCCTTGTTCTTTGGACGGGGCGACATCCCCAGCCCTGTTGGGTCTAGGTAGTGGAGTATTACAAGTGATATCAGAGCCTAGGTTTAGGCAAATATTGATAGTATATGTTCTGCTATATTAAGTTCAAATCTTTTATCTAACCTGTCTTGTTTATACTGTAGGATGGTTAGAACCGCGAGGAAAAGGCAGCGGTGGCATCCTCCTATCCCTATCTACCCAGAAGACCTACCAGTGCCTCAGCCAGCACCACAACCAATTATTCCCTTAGATAATAGCAGTGACGATGAGGTCCCAATCAATGAGCCACCCCAATTCCTGTGATAGACTTGAGTTCTAACAGTGAAGATGAGGAGATTGATATGGAATATGTTCCCCACCCTCCTAGTCCCGTAGTTGATTTGTCAGTTGATATTGATGATCTTAGGGAGATAGATTATGAATCTCCACCTAGACCTTCCTTCATACCTCCACCCAACCAAGTTGAGATCGAGGAGAATTCTAGGCGACCTAGGAAAGAGCCAATGGAAGGGTTTGCAAGTGGGACTGGGATAAACTTTACTAAGAATACTGGGGGATGGTTATATGAGGCCGACCTTGAAGATTCTAATGAGGACTAGAGGCACTGAGAGCTGTTATGATCATGATGTTTATTTATTGCTTTTTGTAAAGTTCTATGTTAAGGAGTTTCATTTCTGTTTACTATTTTAATTTCAAATTTATGCAAATAAAAGTACCTGAGTACTCTAAGATTTGAGGGAAATTTATATGCAATCTTTTAGACAAAACTTACTTCAGATTTTCTTTTACTTAAATCTGACTGTGATTGCATGCTCAAAACGTTTTAAACATTGAATGCATAAACTCATCATTTGGGTATGGTTTAGAATGGCACCCAAGCGCCATGTAGCCACATCAGGCAGGAGAGTTCCGGAGGCAGAACCGGTGGCACCAGAGGTTGAAACGACCCAAATGTAGTCACCCAACCGCGGAATCGAAAGTGAGCCAGATGTGGAAATGGGGTCTGAAGCGCCTGTTGAAGTGACGATGGGGCAAGCATTCAGTAAGATGGCAGAGATTTTGTAGACTCTAACTGAATGGAGGAACCCCAAGGGAGAGGATGAAGCATTGGAGTGGTTTTTGAAATTTCAACCGCCTGTCTTCTTGGGAGAAGTAGAACAGGACCAGAAAGCTGAGCAATGGATAGAGCAGATGGAAGACATATTTGCTACGCTCCAGTACATAGAGGAGCGAATGGTAAAGTTTGCTGCATTCCATTTAAGGGGCCCAACTCGGGTATGGTGGCAGTGGGTTCAGGACGACTGGGAGATGATTGATCAGGAATGGATGTGGGCCAATTTTGTTGAAGCATTCAAAGTTGAGTATATCCCTCAGTGGATAGTGGAGAAGCGGGAGGACGAGTTTCAGAATTTAAAATAAGGGAATATGACGGTGGCCTAATATGCAGCACGGTTCACCCAGCTATCGAAGTATTGTAAGAGGCTAGTGAACACCGAATAGAACAGAATGAGGCAGGAATTGAGAAGGGCGTTGTCACCCTCTCCACCAACAACCTACTCGGGGGCCGTAGACGAAGCTACCTGGACAGAAAATGAGGACCGCAATAGAATGGCAACGAGACCTTTCCAGTCGCTAAGACAACCGCAAGGACATTTCCAGAGGCAGTAATCCAACAAGCGCCCCGCCAACCAGTAGTGGCAGAATCGGGGAAAGCAAGCCCGGACAGCACCGGCTGGTCCTACGCAGAACCTTCCGTTATGCCGGTAATGTGGAAAAAGAGGCCATACAGAGAAGAACTGTTGGTCCAAAGGAGGTGAGCGAAAATGTTACTACTGTGGGGACCCGAACCACATGCAGAATGCCTGCCCTAAACTGCACCGAGTCGGGCAAGGAAATCTGGCTCAAAATTCAAGACCTAATGGAGCCAATGCCTCAGGAGTATTTGGGAGTGGAGCACTAAAGCCTCAAATGAAAGCCAAGGTATTCGCTCTCAACAGAGAGGAGATTGGGGAAGGTACGTTTACTATCCAAGGACATTCCATTAATGCATTGATAGACCCTGGATCTATCCATTCCTATTTAAATAAGAACTGTGCATATCATTTGGGTTGGGATAAAGTAGAGCTACATTTTACCTTGTTGGTGAGTACACCTTTGGGGAAGATGGTGCAAGTGGATCGGTATGTACGAAATTGTAAAATTGAAGTGGGGAGAGAAAACCTGGAAGGAGATTTGATAGTGCTAGATATTCATGATTGTGATGTGATATTTGGAAGGGATTGGCTAGTGAAGCATGGGGCTAGGGTAGACTGTAAGAACAAATCGATTCAGTTTATTACACCAGGGTGTGATATGCTGGAATTCAATGGTAAGAGAGTGAAGGAATTGAAGTATTTGATAGCTAGGGGTAAGGCCCGAAAATTACTGAAGCAAGGATGTCAAGGATACTTAGCTTATGTGATAAACAAGCCAAAGGACCAGTGCACTCTAGAGGATACCAAGGTAGTAAAAGATTTTCCCGATGTGTTTCCTGCAGAACTCACTTCTCTACCTCTCAGCCGAGAAGTTGAATTTACCATTGACCTAATTCCAGGAGCGGAACCAATATCCCGAACTCCATATCTGATGGCACCGGCAGAGTTGAAAGAACTAAATGAGCCATTAGAAGAGTTAGTGAAGCAAGGCTACATCAGACCTAGCACGTTGCCCTGGGGAGCACCTGTGCTGTTTGTGAAGAAGAAGGATAGGACTTTGAGGCTATGTATCAACTATCAGGGTTTGAACAACCTGACAATCAAGAATAAGTATCCCCTACCGCTGATTGATGAGCTGTTTGACCAATTACAAGGATCCAATTGCTACTCCAAATTAGACCTGAGGTAAGGGTACTATCAAGTGCGGATAAAAGAGGAGGATATCCCCAAGACGGCTTTCAACACGAGATATGGTCACTATGAGTTCGTGGTGATGCCATTCGGGGTAACCAATGCTCCAGCAGTATTTATGGATTTGATGCATCGAGTGTTCCGACCCTACTTGGACAAGTTTGTGGTGGCCTTTATTGACGACATCTTAATTTATTCCAAGAGTCTGAAGGAGTATGCAGAATATTTGAAGTTGGTATTGGAGAAGCTACGGGAGCACAAGCTTTGCGCTAAGTTTAGCAAGTGTGAACTTTAGCTGGATAGTGTGATATTTCTTGGTCACATGGTGACCAAGGATGGAATCAAGGTAGATCCAGCAAAGCTTGAAGCAGTATCAGACTAGAAGCAACCAGAGAACATCACCAAGATTCGAAGCTTCTTAGGATTAGCTGGCTACTATAGGAGGTTCATCAAAGGATTTTCAACGCTCGCATCGCCTATGACCCGATTGTTGAGGAAAGATGTACTTTTTATTTGGAGTGAAAAATGTGAGATGAGATTCCAAGAGCTGAAACGGAGATTAATGACAGCACCAGTGTTGAGTCTACTAAAGGGAGATAAGACTTAGGTACTGTATACCGATGTTTCAAAAGAAGGTTTGGGAGCAGTTTTGATGCAAGACCAAAAGGTGATCGCCTATACTTCTCGGAAGTTGAGACCTCATGAAGTCAATTACCCCACGCATGATCTAGAGTTGGCTGCCATTGTATTCACATTAAAGAAATGGCGACACTATCTGTACGGAGCTGAATATGAAGTGTTCACTGATCACAAGAGTTTGAAGTACATCTTCACCCAGAAGGATCTGAATCTGAGACAGCGAAGATGGATGGAATTTTTGGAAGAGTACCGTTGCCCAATCAACTATCATCCCGGGAAGGCCAATGTTGTTGCTGATGCCCTGAGCAGAAAAGTCAATATGGCCAGACTAATGGTGCAGGACATTCAAGTGGTTCAGGATGTATTGGATAGAAGAGCGGAAGTGCAAAGGGAGAAGATTGTTGTTGGCAACCTAAAGTTGATACCCGATCTAAGGCGGGAAATTATTGAAGCTTAGTAAGGTAATGTAGAATTTCAGCTTTTCAAGGACAAGGAGGTCAAACGGTAAGGCAGTGAATTTCGGTAAGGCGAAGCGGGAGTTTTGTATTTCAGAGAGTGGTTGTGTGTACCCGAAGAGCATAAATTGAAGGACAGAATTTTGGAAGAGGCGCATAAGAGCAAGTATGCCTTTCATCTAGGGGAAGTTAAAATGTACCAGGATCTGAAGAGGGCCTATTGGTGGCCCGGAATGAAGCAAGATGTGGTTACATATGTCTCAACATGTCTCACCTGTCAGAAGGTCAAAGCGGAGCACAAGAAGTCAGCAGGACTGTTGCAACCGTTACCAGTGCCTGAATGGAAGTGGTAAGAAGTGACCATGGACTTTATTACCAGACTTCCTATGTCAAGGACCCAGAAGGACGCCATATGGGTAGTGGTGGATCGACTGACCAAATCAACGCATTTTATACCAATGAACGTAAGAGATTCAATGGAGAAGTTGGCTCAGATCTATGTGCGAGAAATAGTCCGACTGCATGGGGTACGTTCTAGTATTGTGTCTAATCGAGATTCGAGGTTTACATCTCGATTTTGGGGTAAGTTTCAAGAATTAATAAGGTCGAATCTGAAGCTCAGTACGACGGTGCATCCGCAAACCGACGGGCAGTTAGAAAGGGTTATACAAATATTGGAAGATATGCTGAGAGCCTGTGTGCTAGATTTCGGGGATAAGTGGATTGAATGTGTGCTGTATGCAGAGTTGTCCTATAATAACAGTTATCGAGCTTCGACTGGAATGGCTTTGTATAAGGTACTATATGGACGCAAGTGACAGGTACCGCTATACTGGAGTTGGTTAGAAGATGGTCATATAAGCAAATCCTAAGAAGTCTGTGTTCAGGAAATATTGGACAAGGTCAAGTTAATCAGGGAAAGGTTGAAAGCAGCCCAGAGCCGATAAAAGAGCTGTGTAGACAACAGGCAGAGAGAGTTAGAATTTCAGGTGGAAGACAGTGTATTCCTAAGGCTGACACCAAATAAAGGAATCGTGAAGCATCCGAAAGGTGGGAAGCTGATCTGAGGTATTTGGGACCGTTCCCGATAAAATAGAGAATTGGGCCGGTAGCGTATCGATTGGATTTATCGGATAGATTAACGGGAATTCAAGACGTGTTTCATGTATTGCAGCTGAAAAAGCACAATGCCGATCTTGATCATGTTTTGAATGACGAGCCGTTAGTGTTGCAACCCGTCCTGAGCTATATGGAGAAACCCATGAGGATATTAGACCGAAGTATCAAGACTCTCCGGAACAAGCAGATTCTAATGGTAAAGGTGCAGTGGGAGTATCATGGCACGGGAGATGCCACAAGAGAAATAGAAGAGTGGGTAAAGCGGAAGTATCCCGATCTGAGAAAGAGGTATGCATGAATTTCAGGACGAAATTCTCCTAAGGAGGGGAGGATGTGAAACCCCAGCTAAAACCAACCCTAGAGTAAGGGGGTCGGGATATATATCATAATTTCTTGTATGTATAAATATATTTTTGAATGATTTTATGTGCTTTGGATTTGTGATTTATAGTCTAGAAAGCTCAATTGTGCTTATTAAGTAGGAAGGGCAAAATGGTAATTTTGCTCGAAGTGAAAATAGGGAGATACCTTGAGGATTAAATAGGAAAAATATTTGGGAGAGAAAATAAGAACAAGAGTTTTTATGGTTTAGTAGTTATAGCTTTGGAATTTATCCCTAAGGTCTTGAGTTCAAATCCCATAATTTAAGTTATAGCATGATTAAGTTTTATTTTGTTTAAGGTTAGACTTTCGGCCTTTGTATTCCATAAGAAGAAGTAGGAGTGTTGTCCTAGGGGAGACTTGAAGGGAATATCTTAATCCTACTCTTGTGCTCTACAAAAATTCGTAAGGGATTCATGCCATTTTTGTTCCCTAGCTTACCTTAAATTATTCATTAATTAAGCTTGTTCAATTATCCAAATCCATATTTTATTTCCAGAAAATTCCAGCAAGGTTCTTTGATCTTCGAATTTCAAAAATGTCTCCTTGAGGATAGAATGTTGACTAAAAATGGGGAAGGAGTTAAGGAAGGTTTCCAAGAGAATTAATCTCCATGGTTGAACCTTCAAACTCTACTCTATAAGTGTTCATCTTCTTCATGTAGCAATCTGGAAATTTTCCAGCTTCTTGGTTAGTACAACTTTCGAAAACTTCAGCCATTTTTCTCACTCAAATGCTGCCAGAAAAATAGCCAATTTGTTCAGCTCGAAGACTGAAATCTTTGGCCAAAAATCAGACTGTACAAAAGCTGTACAAAATCAAACTGTACAAAAGTCTGTGTTCAGGAAATATTAGTATATCTTGTTTAAAAATTCCTAGGCAGTTTCGCAACTTAGCAGTCAAAAAACCAAGCTGTTTCTTCTAGACTTGAAACCAGTAATTCATCTCTGTCTTTCCTCCATAAAGAAGGCTCGAAACCAGCCTTAACGGACCCTCCAATACCCCTTCAAACCTTCTGCAAGTCGGCTGGAACATTGCAGAAGAATCTGCACAAAAATTCCAGCAAACCATCCAAATGACCAACCAGAAATTCCAGCCTTGTTCCCTCTTCAAGCTTTATCCGAAACTCACTCCAATTTTCTATAGAACCAACCTTAGTCAACCATGAACTCAACTTCATCACCTCCTCCATTGATCTGCATGAAATGAACACCATAGTCACTCATTAAATCACTCATTCAATCACTACAATCAAGCTTTCAATTGGAATTCAAAAATTCAGCAAATTACTCCATGAAACTTCCATAGATTAAGCCTCAACCAACCAGAAATTTCCTCCACCATTGCACTCCACATTTCGGCCACCCTATAGCTCTTTCAACCTCATTTAACTCAGCAAAACTTTGGCAAATTTTAGTCGGCCAAAGCAGCTCCAAGAACCTCTATCAACCAAGCCATTCTTACCATATTTTCTACCTTAATAGCACTCCCTAAATTCCTTCTTTTGAATTTCAAACAACCAGCTTTCCCTCTTCTCCCTAATCTGCAAATTCAATCACAAGAATTCCTCTAGCCATTCGGCCAACCCCATTCTGCAAATTTCATCCAGCTTCTCTCCATTCTCTTAATTTCTCCACGAACACCAAGAACACACACCACCATTCTCCAAGCCTAAGACCACCCTAAAAACCTCCAATCTCTCCCAAAAACTCTAGATCACGTCTACTCACCCTTTAGAATCTATTTCTATATTTTGTAACATCAAATATTGAAAACAAAATTCTGCTCACGGATCAAAAGCAGAATTTTTCTTGAAGATTCAAGAACTCTCTCAAGGTAATCAAAAACGATTTTGATTATCTTCCTCTTTGAATCTTTAAACAAGATATACTAATATTCTTTCTATCTCTCTCTCTCTCTCTCTCTCTCTCTCTCTCTCTCTCTCTCTCTCTCTCTCTCTCTCTCTCTCTCGGCCGAAATGGTTGTTTCGACCATGGCCATTTTCTCTTCTTCCTTCTTGGTCAGATCAAGTCTTCCAAGTGTGTGGACTCTCTTGAGACTTCATCAAGGTAGTCATCATTCGAGTATGTCTCTTTAACCCTCTCCTTAATTCTAAAATCATATCTCTTGGATGTAGTTAGAAAAGGATGGAATATGAATGGAGATTGAGTATGTGTATGTATGAAGGAGTTAAGATTGGAGCATGAGGATGTTTTGTCATGATTGAGTTTTATGATATTTTGTAGTTGTTGCATGCTCTTCATGTCGTGAGTTAGTGTGAATGATTAAGCATGATGGATATTATGTCACCTTTGGTGAATAGGGTTTTATGTTCTTATATTCTTGTTGAAGCCATGAATATAATTATGCTTATTGAAGTTTGGATCATGTGATGGTAGATATAGATTTAAGCCTTTATTCATGAATTGAATGGTTTGTTGATTGGTATTAGAGTTTATGTTCATGATTCTTGTTAGCCATAGGACAAGTATGATCGTGACCTTGTTGATCCTAAACTATTTATGTTAGCCAATTTTATTATATTAATAAAAATTAATACTATATTTTCTTCCAATGATTTCGGAAACCCTAGGAAGATTTGGAATTGGATTGGTATATGAAATAGTGAAATTTTAGTCAGATAACTGATATCTTTTATTAAAAATAAAATATATAAATATTATATATAATAATATTATTAAATAAAGCCTTTTATATAAATAATCATACTAGGTAAAATATTAATCTTATAAGTCATATATTCATAAACACTATTAAAATTCATTTATTATATTTTAATCAAAATATATTAAAATTTACTTATTATTAATTTTATTTATCAATTATTTTCTAACTATTAACTATTAATTAAGAGAATAGTAATAATTTATTATTTTAATATCATCTAGGACTTTTATCAAATAAAAAGGTTTATTTTAATATCATCAAATAAACCCTAGTTTATTTATTAATAACAAATATTTATATTTGAACTTATAGCTTATTAATAATTATTTCACAATCCCTAGATATTTTATTATCAAGCTAGACTTATTTTATAAAATCATTTTTTATCATCTAGCCTTAGAGTTTGGGACATTAGGGTCATGATTGTAGTAAGTTGAATTAGAATTATTTATGGAAGCAAATTTGGCTTGAGTTTAATTATGGCTTGTGTTTACCCCAGGCGGGGTTAGGTCAGCTTTGGAAGATCTTTGAATTAGCTCAAGCAAGGGATCAGCTAAGTTCCTGCATAAACTTATTTGATGACAAAAGGTTGCTATGGCAAGCCAAACGCAGAGGGTATGAACACTCATTCTTGTAAAGGCAATTAAGGATTGTTTCTTTCTTGTTTAGTCAAACAAGTCATTTATAAAACAAGCAGTTTTGCTCAAACCCTAAACTCTTTTTATAACTCAACTTTGACATGAATTTTAGAAACCCATAATTGCTATTTCCAAACAAAGCAATGTTTTATCAGTTTTCTCCCAAGTGGGACAATTAACGTTAAGTACTCAATAAGGGTAGGCTAGTAGTACTAGTTTTGAAGAGCAAGAGTGAGTCTTTTGGCAGGAGGCCACCTCCAGAAGATAAACTCAACTTAGAGAAACGACAGTACTACTTAGCCATGCCAGTCCAAGCTAGCAAGTTTTAATCATGTGGACTGTGTGTTGTCGGATGGGACAACCGGTTTGTTTGGGTGTAGAGAATGAGGAGTATCTTACCCGGTAGGCCGATCACCTACCTTTTGTGTAACACCCCACTACCTAGGCCTGACAGGGCCGGGGATGTCGCCCCGTCCAAAGGACAAGGGGTCTTTATAACTAGGTCACACAATCAAAATAATAGAATAAAAATAATACTTTAAACTTAAAATTTATTACAGACCAAGAATTCGAAATAAATCCATAAATAAAATTATCCACTCTCAACTCCCAAAGTATTACACAAAATAAATATCAGAAAAATCTTCCAAGCCTGGCTACAACTAGCTACTCATTGCCACAGCAGGATCGACCTGAAATCATGATAAAAAGGGTGATGAGATAAAAATCTCAGTAAGTCCGTGTGTGCTTTGAGTGATCAGTGAAAACAGTTCGTGAATGCAAAGTGTAAAACCTTCGTAAGAGAAATACTGGCAAGCAATAAACAATAGTCAAAATCAAGAGTGGTGTTTTGGCTTTTCCAACCATATATGTTCAATAAAATCAACCACTCAAAAAAGTGATCATGGGTTACCACACGTTGGGCCCCATAACCAGTCAGAATACCACACTTTGTGCAGACTGACAAAAAGTAGGTGATTGGCCTACCGGGCAAGATAATCTTCCTTCTCTATACCCAAACAAAATCGGTTGTTCATTCCGGCAACACACAGTCACTTGACTGAAAACTGCTAGCTCGGACCGGCACGACCTACTGGACTGGCATCTCATCCGGGAAGGACTCACCCCTTAGAGGTGGCCACCTACTGAAAGACTTACCCTAACCCTTCAAAGACTAGTCTTAGTAGTCCACCCTTATTGGGTACTCAATGTAACTTATCCCACTTGGGAAAATGAACAAAACGTAGTTCCACTTGAAAATGGCAATTAAGGATTTCCAAAGTCTTTGTCAAAATCAGTTTTAGAAAGAGTTTCAGGGTTTGAGTAAATATGTTCATCAATTTTCAAATAATTGATTTGACTGAAATGGGAAAGAGAACCATCCTCAATTGCCTTTACGGAAGTGAGTGTCCATGCACTCTACATTTGGCTTGCCATAATAAACATTTTTCATCAAACAAGTTTTATGCAGGAGATTACCTGATCCTTAGCTTGAGATAAATTAAAGGTCTTCAACAGCTGACCTAACCCCGCTTGGGGTAAATATAAACCATAATTAAACTCAAACTAAAATTCACTTTCACAAATAAAACTAGCTCAACTTACTACAACCATAATCCTATTGTCCCAAGCTTTAAGGCTAGATAATAAATAAAGGGTTTATAAGCTAAGTCTAATTTGATAGTTAAAATAATTAGTGTTTTGGGAAATAGGTATTAATAAATTGAAGGTTTAAATTTTGTTAAAAATAAATTAGAGTTTATTTGTTGAAGGGTCCTAGGACCTAGATGTAATTATTTAAACTAATAATCTATTGATAATTAATTGTTAGAAAATAATTGGTAACTAAAATTAGTTGTAAGTAAATTTTAATAGGTCTTGATTAAAAGATAATAATTGAAAGATAGTAAATTTTAATGGTATTTATGAATGTAAGACTCACAAAATTAATATTTTACTTATTATGATTATTTATATAAAAGGCTTTATTTGATATTATTATCATATATAATATCTATATATTTTATTTATGTAATAAAAGCTATCATTTATTTGATTAAAATATCACTATTTTATGTAAAAGACCAAATACACATTTTCTAGGGTTTTCGAGATCTACTAGCAAAAATTATAATATTAATTATTTTATTGATAAAATAAAATTAGCTTTGGGACAACTAGATCATGATCATATTTCCACTTGCTAATCACAATCATAAACATACACTCCACTTCAATTCATCAAATCATCCAAATCATGAATAAAGGCATAAATCTAAATTTACCAAGACATAATCCAACCTCTACTAGCATAAACATACTCATGACTTTAACAATCATACTTGAATATAAATCCTATTCACCAAAGGGGACATAATCTCTAACATGCCCGAATACAAATACCACTCATGACATGGAGACATGCACTAAACCCTAAAAACATCATACAATCAACCAAGACAATCAACTCATGCATCAATCCCATCTCATATACACACATTTATTCATGCTTCAATCTCAACTCATCACAACAATACATGCTCAAACCTCAAACATAATCTATCTCCTTTCAGTATCACCCTAGAGACATGAATCTAGAATTTAAAAAGAGAGTTGAAGGGGCTTACTTGATTGATGAGTACTTTGGAGGAGTTTCAAATGGATCTCAACTCCTAGGAGAAGAGATCCGTCCAAGAGAGATGAAAAAAACATGGCCATAGTTGAAGTCACTATTCGGCCAAGAGAGAGAGCATTCGGCCAAGAGAGAGAGAGAGAGAGAAAAAAAAGGAGAAGAAGAGAGTCCATTAGTATGATTATACACATATATGTTCATCAGAGGTTGAAGTTTAGTGAAGATGATGTTGATTGAACAAGCGTACCTTGAAGGTGTTCTTGAGCCTTCACCAAAAATACTAATTTCTATCTAAAGGAGAGAGTTGGATTTTGGAGTTTGATGTTAAAAGTGGTATGAATGGATTCACGGCAGTAAGTAGGTGAAATCTGGATTTTTTTTTTGAAGAAGATTGAAGTGGTTTTGGTGGCCTTAGGCCAGAGAAGGTGAGTAGGTATTCTTGGTGTTCTTGAAGGTTGAAGAGAATAGAGAGAATAGGGAGAGGCTGGCCAAAATTCTGTGTAGGAGGGAGTGCCGAATTGTTTGAGAGGTTTTGGCAATTGAATTTCTGGTTTGGGAGGAAAAGAAAAGGCTAGTTGTTTGAAATCCTAAAAGAATAATTTAGTGAATCAAATTTGGAAACAAAATATGGCAAGAAGATCTTTGATCAATGGAGAGGTTTTTGGAAGCTGTAATGGCCGACTGTTGGCTAGGGATTCTGCTGGAATGAAAGCTGTTTGAAGAAGCTTAATGGTGGCCGAAAAGAGGGAGTACAATGGTGAAGGAAGGTCTAGTTGTTTAAGGGATGTTTTATGGAAGTTTACTAAATTAGGATTGCTGGAATTTTGGTCTTCAATAAATGCTTGATTGGAGTAATTGTTGGAGATATTTTAGGGGCAGCCATGACTGGTTTTTCGAGCAGAAGGTTGGGGAAGACAATGGAGTTTAGTTCGTGGATGTTCAAGAGAAGTTTGAGTAGAAAGATGAGGGAGTTTCGGTCAGGGCTGAAAAAGGAAACAAAGCTGGAAAAAAATCTGTACAGGATTTCGCAAGTTGCTGGAATTTTCTGGGCAGCCTTTGCTGCCATTTTCCAGTTAGTTTGTAGAGGATTTGAATGGGATTTCAGAGGTCTTTCAAGGCTAGTTTCCAGCCTTCTTTATGGAGGAAAAACGTGGCTAAGGTACTGGAAGAAAACAACTTGGTTTAAGCTCACCTAAGCTGTGAATTTGCCCAGAAAATTTTCTAGTTTGGGCTGCATTTGTGCAATCCAAATTTGGCCATAAAATTTCAGATTCCAAGCTGGTCAAGAGGGATATTTTCTGGCAGCATTTGGGAGGCAATGATGGCTGAAAGTTTCAACACCTTGAATGCACAAAAGCTAAAAAAAATTCTAGGTTACTTCATGAAGAAAATGAACATAGCTAGAGTAGGGTTTTGGAGGTTCAACCATGAGTTTAATCTCTTGGGAACCTTCCCCAACTCCTACCCATTTTCGGTCCATAAGATGTCTTACACTTAGACATTTTTGAACCTTCAAAGTTACAGCACTTTACTGAAATTTTCTGGAATGAAATTGACTAGAACAAATTGACTAACCTAATGAATTGAGAAATAGGAAAAACTAAGGATCAAGAAGGGTATGAATTCCCTTGGGAATTTTTGTAGGACACAAGAGTAGGATTAGGATACTCCTATCATATCTCTCCTAGGATAACACCTCTACTCTTCTCTAAAGCACACAAGGCCGAAAATAAAACCTTCCCAAACAAAAATAAATTTTTATCATGCTAAAGCTCCACTGATGGAATTTGAACCCAAGACCTCAAGAATTAATTCCAAAGCTCTAACCACTAAACCACAACAACTCTTGTTCTTATTTTCTCTCTAACATATTTTTCCTATTTAATCCTCAAGTTATCTCCCTATTTTCACCTCAAGTAAAAATTACCATTTTGCCCTTCTTACTCAATAAACATAATTAAGCCCTCGAGACTATAATACATAAATCCAAAGCACATAAAATCATATAAAAATATATTTAACACATGCAAATAAATATGATATGTATTCCAACCCCCTTACTCTAAGGTTGGTTTCAACTGGGGTTTCACATTTTGTTAGTCTGCACAAAATATGGCATTCTGACCGTTATATGGACATGGGGCCCAACGTGTGGTAACCCATAGCCGCCCATTTGAGTGGTTGAGTTTATTGTGCACTTGTATGGTTTGAAAAGAGGAAAATGCCACTCTTTATTTTAACCTTATTTATTGCTTGCCATCATTTTCTCTTACGAGATTTTACAACTCGCATACATGAATTGTTTCCTGAACACTTAAAGCACACACGGACTTACTGAGATTTTTATCTCATCACATTTTATGCCATGTTTTCAGGGCAATCCTGCTGTGGAGAAGAGTAGCTAGAATGTTGCCTTTTTGAAGACTCTATGTTATTTAATTTATATACTGCTTTGAGAGATGATAGTGAACAATTTATCTTGGATTTGTTCTTGAATTTTTGGGTTGTAATAAGTTTTTAATTCCAAAGTATTGTTTTATTTTTGTTTTGTGACCTAGCTATAAAGACCCATTGTCCTTTGGACAGGGCAACATCCCCAGCCCTGTTGGGCCTAGGTAGTGGGGTGTTATATTATTTAATTCCTAAAATATGACTTTAGCAATTAATATATTTCCTAAAATGTTGATTTTAGATTATATATAATTAAATTCCTAAAATATGATTTTAGCAATTAATCTATTTTCTAAAATATTAATTTTAAAATTTATGCTATTTTTTTAAAATAGTGATTTTGAAATTATCTGATGTGTTTAATTTTATTTTGAGCATTAAATTAGCATGGTGGTTTGGTTTTAGACTAAAACCCCAATTAAATTATTCATGTATTTTTATCGTATTGGTTTTGAATTAAATAGGGCATGTGAGTTCTGCATTCTCTCTCTCTCTCTCTCTCTCTCTCTTTTTTTTTTTTGTAATTTCTCTTCTCATCTAACTCCCCTCGAATGTAACTCGAGGTTTCTACATTTGAATTTTTTGTAATTAGATTACATAGGTTAGATAGGATTAGAATTTATTACAAGTTAAGAAGAAGGTGATCAAGACCAAAAGGAGGACATGCGGTAAGACTATCTTCCTAGATCATGCATGAACACTTAGGGTTGATCAGATTAATTTCCTTTGTGGCTCAAGGAAATTACTATAAAAAAGTCCATAACCAAACCACTTTATTATTTTTGTGATGTATGAATACGTTGATATTATGCATGCAATGTATAAATCACTAAAAATCACAAATCCCTCGAATTAATATTAAACCTAATGCCTTCCATTAATATAGCAAAAATGAGAGCCCTTTTTCTAGACCAGGTTATTGGGCGACTCCTAGCCTACTTGACATCAGACATGTTCAAGCTAGGAAATTAAATTTCTGATTAATGGGTCGAGTTTAACTAATTTCTTTGCTTCGGTTGGGCTAACTCAAGAATAAAGAAAATTAGAGGTAAGGTTGGGTTAGCTTAAAACGCTTTAAGATTAAAAGATATTAATCACCTAACGATCCAGTAATTATATTCGATATAATTAGTATTGGATACCTACCATTAAACTTAAGAGTGGCTTTTAGGTAAATATAAGGTCATTCTTGAGGAATTTAGATACTGGTCTACTAGAAAAGCTTCCAACGGGCTTGCCTGAATCAATAGTGGAGCCTACTGGTTTAAGTAAAATATTGAAATAATTATGCACTTAATTAAAGACCTAATTATTTGCATTACATGTGCATATCCAGTTAGCTAATTTCTCTATCTTTACATCTAGGTCATCTACATTATGTCAACCAACTTAAATTTACATCGCATCTTGGAAACTAACAAACTTATCGAGTCAAACTTTCTAGACTAGTATAGAAACTTGAGAATTGTTCTCAAGTCAGAAAAATTACTCTACGTACTAGATGCTCCTATTCCTTCATCACCAACTCAAGATGGTAATGCTAATGAGTATGCTATCCACAAAAAGCACAAAGAGGATAGTAACATAGCATCCTGTGTGGCGTTAATGACCCCTAAACGGCAAAAACAGCTTGAGCATATAGATGTTTACTTGATCATTTTACATTTTCGAGAGCTATTTGATACCTAAGCCAGAATAGAAAGATACAAGATATCAAAACAACTATTCCATTCTAAAATGGAAAAGGGTACTTTTGTGGCCACTCATGGGCTGAAGATGTTGGGCTTAATTGAGAAGTTAGGGTCTCTCGGGTTTGTTATGGACAATAAATTAAGTATTGACTTAATTCTACAATCTTTGCAAGTAGTTTTTCACAATTTGTGATTAACTACCAGATGAACAAGATTAAGTCCACTATACCCGAGCTAATCAATCTCCTCAAGACGGCACAATCCTCTATGAAGAAGGAATCCAATGTAGTCATGTTAGTAGAATCTTCCTCTTCTAAGAAAAAATTTCCTAAGAAAAAGAAGAAAACTCCTACTAAGCCCAAAAATGGCATAAAGAACAATGGGGCAACCATTAAAGGCCCATACCATCACTATGGCATGATGAGCCATTGGAGGCATAGCTGCAAAGCCTACCTAGAGACTGTCAAGGACAAGAAGAAGAAGGAGAAGTTTGCAAGCACTTCTATTTCTACTCCTGATATATTTATGATTGAGATAAATACTGCCTTTAGAAATAAGATATGAGTATTGGATACTGGATATAAATCTCATCTATGTAATAATTTGCAAGGACTAAAGGACAGTAGAAGGCTTGAGAAGGGTGATGTGGACCTACGTGCTGTAAATGGAGCAAAGGTTGTTGCACTTATTGTGGAGACTTATGACCTATACTTACCTTCTGAATTAGTTTTAGAACTTTAAAACTATTATTATGTACCAGTTTTATTCCATTTAATTTTTAAAAATAATTGTTGTTCTTTTTCATTGAATAATATCCATTATAGTTCTACAACTTTGGTTAATGGTTTATATGTTCTAGACATGGATAGTCCAATTCTTAATATAAACAGTAAGAAACCAATGATAGATAACTCAATCTCATCTTACTTGTGGCATTGCCATTTAGGCCATATAAATGAGAATCGCGTTTCTAAATTACACAAGCTTGGTGACTTATGGTCATTTGATTATGAATCATATAGCACATGCAAATATTGTTTACTTGGTAAAATAACTAAAACTTATTTTTCGAGAAAAGGAGAAAGGACCAAAGAGTTATTAGAACTCATATATACTGATATATGTGGTATAATGTCTATACAAGTAAGAGAAGGTTATCACTATTTCATAACATTTATCGATGATTATTCACAATATGGGTATTTGTATTTAATGAAATATAAATCTAAGGCCTTTGACAAGTTCAAAGACTTCAAGAATAAAGTAGAGAAATAACTTGGGAAAAGTATCATGACTCTAAGATCTGATCGAGGAGGTGAATACTTAAGCCAAGAGTTTCAAGGTTATCTTAGAGATAATGAGATATTATCTTAATAAATTCCACCATATACACCTCAGCATACTAGTGTATCTAAGAGAAGGAATCAAACCTTTCTAGACATGGTACGAACCATGATAACTCTTACAAACCTACCAAACTCGTTTTGAGGGTATGCACTAGAGACTTCTGTTTATATTCTAAATATAGTTCCATAAAAAAATGATTGACACTCTTCCATTTAAGTTATTTCTTGGTAAAAGACCAAAGTTATCTAACTTGAGAATATAGGGTTGCCCTGCCTTTATTAAAAGGCCACAGTCAGACAAACTTAAGAGTAAATCTAATAACTGTTTATTTGTTCGATATCTGAAAGAGTCATTCAAATATTACTTCTACCTCCCTTCTAAAAATAAAGTGTTTGTTTTGAAGCATATCGTCTTCTTAGAGAAGGAGCACATGGTCAAATGAGATAGTAGGAGTAAAATTGAAATTCGTGAAGTTCAATAAGAACAAACAAACACAAATAAACCATTTGATCCCATATCTACTAAGAGAATAGATGAACCTTCATCTATAAAAGAACCTCGTAGGTCAAGTAGGATACGTGTGGTACCTGAGAGATATAGATTTCTCATTAATGACCACAATGACATATTGTTTATAGATGAAGATGAGCCTACTACTTACGAGGATATTCTAAATAGTTCAAAATCTAACAAATGGCTTAAAGCCATGAAGTTAGAGATGGATTCCATGTAAGACAACCAAGTATAGACTTTAGTTGATCCACTTAGAGGAATCAAACTTATTAGGTGCAAATGAGTTTTCAAGAAGAAAACCGACATGGATAGTAATGTAGTTACCTATAAAGTATGATTAGTTGCCAAAGGTTATTGTCAACAACATTGTATTGACTATGACAAAACCTTCTCACCAGTTGCTATGCTGAAATCCATAAGGATACTCCTAGCAGTTGCTGCTTATTATGACTATGAAGTCTAGTAAATGGATGTGGAAAAAACTTTCCTAAATGGAAACCTGATTGAGAAAGTGTGTATGACATAACTTAAGGGTTTCACATCCAACGATGCCATAAAAGTGTGAAAGCTACATTTATGGATTTAAACAAGCTTCTAGGAATTGAAACATCTATTTTGATTAAACAATCAAAGAGTTTGGTTTCATTTAAAATATGGATAAACCTTGTGTATACAAGAAGGTTAGGAGGAGTACAGTCATTTTTTTGTTATTTTATATAGATGATATATTAGTAATAGGAAATAATGTACCTGTCCTTCAATCAGTAAAAGTTTGGTTGTCCAAGAAATTCTCTATGAAAGACCCTGGAGAAGCAACCTACATTCTTAGAATTATGATTTATAGAAATAGATCAGAAAGGTTGCTAGGTCTTTCACAATCTACATACATAGATAAAGTGCTAAAGAAGTTTAGCACAGATCAATCTAAAAATGGATTCTTACCCAAGTTTCATGGGGTAAGCCTTTCAAAGTCGATGTCTCCAAAGGCACAAGTTGAAAGAGATCACATGAGTAGAATTCCAGATGCTTCGGTAATTAGATCTATTATATATGCTATGATATGTACTAGGCCTGATGTATCCTGTGCTCTTAGTTTGATGAGTAAATATCAATCTGGTCCTAGTAAGGGCCATTGGATGGCTGTGAAGAATATCCTTAAGTACTTGCAAATGACTAATGATATATTCTTGGTTTATGGAGGAAGTGATTTAAAAATAAATGGGTATACTGATACCAGTTTCCAATCTGATAAAGGTGATTTCAAATCATAGTCTGGTTACGTATTTACATTGTGTGGAGGGGTAATAAATTGAAAAAGTTCTAAACAAGATACTATTGCTGACTTAACGCTAAGTATATAGCGACTTCTGAAGCAGCTAAGGAAGCAGTTTGGACCAAGAAGTTCATAACGGAGCTTGGAGTAGTTCCCAGTGTTGCTGAGCCAATATCTCTATATTGTGACAATAATAGATCTATTGCACAAGTAAAAGAGCTAAGGTCTCACCAGCGATCCAAGCATATACTCAGACGTTTTCATTTGATTAGGGAAATCATATATAGACATGATATAAAGATAGAGATAGTTCTTATCAATGAGCACATAGCTAACCTACTTACTAAAATACTATCCCAAAAGATACATAATAGACATGTTGAGTCATTTGGTATTAGATACATGAATGATTGGCTTTAGTACAAATGGGAGTTTGTTATTATTATGCCCTAGAGGCAATCACATGTATAATGTATTTTGTATATTTATTTAATAATACAAGATAATTTTTATCTTTTAGTTTATTTTATTTATACCCTTGTGTGAATATATAACTATTAGATAAAGTTCTAAATACAACACCTTATTAAGAAAATTGTGATAGAGGTTACAATTTGAGGTTCCTACTACACTATAAGGTGTTTATACTTAAATCATCCCTAGTCATAGTATTAATGAGATATGACATCATTAATGCGTCAATACTAACACGTGCTATACTTTTTTATTTAATCAGGTGGTGGTTCTCACATCTATGAGTAATGTGATACTTAAAGTTAATAATGTGGATGCTTGTTACTAGAACAAGTACATTGGATAACCTAGCTATGAGATAATTACATGGATAACTATTTAGTGCCCATGATAGAATCTCTTCATAGCAAATGTGTAAGTATACTTACAATTGAGATCTTCAAGGTATTTTGTTTGTTAAGCGTTATACTTTGATTCCAATCTCTGGAGTCCTGACAAGAACACCTATGGGATGGATATTGGGTACAACGTGAAGTAATCGAAAGTAGTTGAGAGGTTCAATAAAGGATTCACCACTCCTAAACAAGAAAATGAAGAAAGAAAAAGAAGAGGAAAATGGTAGAGAAAAGAAAGAAAAAAGAGAGAAAAGGAAGAAGAGGAAGAAAATGGAGAGAAACCGAGAAAGAAAGAAAAGAGAGAAAAAAAAAAGGAGAAAGGAAAGAAGAAATCTTGTTCATTAGAAGGTATAATTTCTTCTTCTTGAATTTAATCCAGATAAGGAGTATGTTGGTATGTATATTTTAATTAGTGACTTGTTTAATTTGTTTAGATAATTTGAGAAGAAGTGAAAATGAAAGATGTTGCTGTGTATTGTTAATTGGGATGATGATGAACAATTACTATATGACAGAATATTTGCTATTAGGTGATCTGTTGTTTTGGAATAATAGGGTAATTAGTGGATAAATTATGCCATGTATTTGTTAGTTGTTAGTTATCCATATTTATAGTAGTTTTTTATGATAAAAAGTTGAGAAATAATAATTTTATAGGGGAAGATGTATATAATTTGTCAGTCATACATACATACATACATACATACATGTAAAACCCCACCTAAACCTACTATAGAGTAAGAGGGATATGATGCATATCATATCATAATGCCTGAAATATATCTCTTAAATGATTTTGTGTGCCTTAGAATTGTGGTTTATAGGCTATATGATTTATTTGTGCTTGTGGAGTAAAAAAGGTAAAAAGGTAATTTTTATTGAGGTCAAAATAGGAAGATGGCTTGAGGCTTAGATAAGATGGATATTTGGTTGAGAAAATAAGAACAAGAGTTAGTGTGGTTAAGTGGTTAGAGTTTTGTGATTTAATCTCTAAGGTCTTGAGTTCAAATTCCATCACTGAAGTTTTATTCATACGTATCTTAACCCATGTTTGAATTTTCTTCTTTCTTACATTCCTAAAAGTTAGGAATGTTATCTTAAGGAAGACACAATAGTAATGTCTTATCCATGTGGTCTTGTCCTAAAAGGAATTCTTGTTTTCATTATTTTTGCAAGCCTTGTCCTAACCTCTTTGAATTTAAACTATTCTTAAATCTTTAATTCATTTTTATATCCATAAAATTTTTGGTTAATTCCTTGCTAGGAATTTCGAAAATCCCAGCTCTTGTGGGATAGGGGTAGCCGAAAATGAGGAGGAAGAATAGGTAGAGGTTTCAATTAAAACACCATAGCTATTTCTTCAAGAACACCATCTTCTTCTTGTTCTTGTTTTAGTTAAAAATTTGGAAAAATTTCCAGATTTCCTTCAAAGCTATTTTCGAAAATTGCAGTAAGCTTCCCTACCAAATTCTTACAAGGAACCAACCACCTTGTGTGAGGTCAAAGGCTGAAATCCCTTGAAATTTCACAGCTTCACAAACAAGGCCAAACTAGAAATTTTTTCCAGCAATCTAGCAACATTTGAACATGAACTTGAAGCTATCCGTTAGAGCACATGAATAGCTAGAACTTTTACTTTCTTCTTCAAGATGATGGCCGGAAAACCACTATTAATGGACCTTCAAACACCCTCAAATTCCAGCTACAAAATCGTCAGACCAAAAATTCTGCACAAAAACCATTTCAATTCCAAGTGTTCTTGAGCTTCAATTCTAGAAATTTTTGTCCAACTTTGCCTCTTCATACTAACGCTGAAATTCTTTAGAAAACTTCACCAAATTTCGGCCCTTGTACAGCCATGAACTAAACCTCTTGGCTTCTCCACCTACCTTGAATAATAGGACTCCATTAACATACCTCAGAACACTTCATCCTCACTCTATCCAAACTTATTCAAACTTCAAATTAAAATTTCAATTTTTGTTCCATTAAAACACTCATTTATCTAGTTCATAAACTAGAAAATTATCTGCCATTCCATAGCCAATTTTAGCCAACCTAAGCCTGAAACAACTATCCATTCTTTAGTTAAAACATAGCTAGTTCAGCCATACACTATTGAAGGACAAGAAACCTTCCAAGAGCAAACATCATTACCCAATCCTATACCTCAAACATCTCCACTTTTCTCTCAATTTGAATTTTGAAAAAGCTGAAACTCTATCTCTCATTCTTAGATAACCAAAAGCTCCCCCTAGGCTAAGCCATTCGGCCATCACTCACACAAGCACATACGAAATTTCTTTTCCTCTCAAACTCTCTCAAAAACACCAAGAACACTAGGAATACACACTTCACATCTTCAAGCCTACAACACTTCTAAACATCGTTAATCACTCCCAAACTCTCTATATCATTAGTATTCAATCTATATTCTTCATTAGTGCACTTTATAACACCAAAACACACAAAGTTGAATATTTAATTGGATCAAATCGCTCTTTTTTTGTTGAAGATTCGAAGAACACCAAAAAAGTAAAATAAGAACAATCTTCTTATTCTTTTTCTTTCATTCAACTTCTATTCTTCTCTTCTTACTCTTATTCATTCCTCTCTTACACACACTCTCTCTCTTGGCCGAAATGTTGATGAACAACTATGGACTATTTTCAGATCACTAAAAAGCCATCAAGCACTCAAGGACCTCCACTACGCAAGGCGAAACCTTCATCAAACGTTCATCAAATCAAGTATTTCTTTTTTGATCTCCTCTTTAAATTCTCATAATCAAGACTCTTAGATTAAGATACGTTGAATGAATAAAGTGGGGTTGAGGATAAGTATATAGGTGAAGGGAGTGGATTTAAGACATGAGAATTGGAATGGATGTTTGATGTAACACCCCATTTTTTTACTTTCTATTGGATACTATTTGTAATTGGATTAGAATTCATATTGGCGTCCAAAACAAAAGCTGATTAGTGTATTGAGATGAATACTTTGGTGAAATAAAATTTTGTTGAGACTTGGATGTAATTATTGGATTTGTTCTACCCGTACCTTAAATTTTTGGAAGGCTATTATTATTAAAAAAAAAATTAGGGTACTTTGAAAAGAGAAATTGATCAGTGCAATAAAATGCACGTTTTGGTGCGAATTATGCTCACGGGGTATCGGGGGCATTTTCGTCATTTTGACCATGCCCGCAACTTTGATCGCAAATTTGAATAAGTAGAGAAGGAATTGAAGAATTTAAGTGTTACCAATGGATTTAGTGGAATTGAATGGTGAAATAAAATATTTTTCATTACGGACCCAATTTTAGTTATTTCTAAAGAAAATAGGAAAATGTGATTGAAAAATGGGACGTGTGGCTTCTTGTAATTGGTGGCTAAGGAAAAGTGTCAAATAATAAGATGATTCTTAAATAAGGTTTGCAAAAAAATTAAGAAAAATGTGGGAAAAGGCGAGATCACGACACATGTAAAGTAGCCACCATTCATTTAATTGAGAAAAATCCTATTGGTCATTATTTTGACCAAGAATGGTGGTGGAATTAGTGGGAAAACCGGCCAAGGGATTAAATGAAGAAGGGAGGAAGAAATAAGGAAGAAAAGGAAAGGAAAAATCAAGAAAAAAATTGGAAAAAAGAGAGAGAAAATATTGTTCTTGATGAAGTTGGAGATTCTTGGAGCAAATTCAAGCTAGAACACCTTATACACAAGGTAAAGTCTTATACTTCAAGAATTAAAGTTGTAGATTTCATTACGGCGATCGTTTTGATATGAATTTTAACATGAAAACGTGAGATTTGTGATGATAAAAATGATTATTATGTACTATGTGAGACTTTATGTGTGCAAGTGTGTGTATCAGTTGGATAAAGGATTCATAGGCTATATTTTGTATGGTGAATAAGGGTATTTGAATGGTGATTTAAAGGCTTGTTCATGATTGAGAAGAAAGATGGCAGGGTTGGGATAAAAATAGGGTTAAACTTTAAAGAAAATGGATTATGATTTGTTTTTGAACGTTGATGTTAATTATATGTTAGTTGCATAAGAACTTAGTGGCTTTCTTGAACCTGAAAATCTGAAGAATTAAGGTTGTTTGAAGTAGATTAAGGGTTAAATAGGTGTTATGAATCAAGAAGTACAAGTAGGTGAAGTTGTTTTGTGGAAATGGATTAAAAATAAAAAAACTACTGGGGCTGTTTTTGCACAGTAGTGAGTCGCGGGGATCAGAACTCTAAAAGGTCCAACTCAAAAGTGAATTTAAGATTCTTACGGTCATTTTGACATATCATACATCCAAATCGGAGTTGTGGATTAAAAGTTATATCCAAAACAAAATCATGTGACAAAACAGCAAAATTTCAGAATTTTGCTGGAACATGGACAAATTTAGGAATGATTAATTGTGTGATTTTGGATGAAATAATTGGGGAAATATGAAGTGAATCCCTTGTTTATGAAGGGAGAAAGGATGTGGAAAAATAAAAATGAAAGAGTCGAAAAAACGACGAAAAAATGACGAGAACAAAAATTGAATGTTTTCCTTAACTGTCAACTAACTGTTGGCCTCGTCGGCTAAACGTCGATTGGACGTCGGCTACCTGTCAACTATTTTTCAGCCAAACACAAATTGACCCGAAAATGTTGTTTGGTGTAGGTTTAACGACAAATGACCAACAAAACATCGAAAATAGTGGAAATGAAGGTTAAACGGCCGTGAACGAAAAAAGTTGCTTAGGACACAACGTGAGTCCCTTTGATTTCTAAAACCTTTTGAAAGCTAGTGTGCTTCACTTTTCCATGAAATGTTATGTTTTATACCATTTTGAAAATCCCTGAATATGTTTAAGGTTTATCTGAGCAACAATTATTTTATGCCATTTTGGGCTCGATTGAACATTATAATTGGCTTGGAAACCTTACTGGATGATTAAAGCATAAATTTTGTGAATTTAGTCCTTTTGGATTAAACATTTGGGATTTTCGAAAAATGGTAAATTTTGGAATCGAGCATTCATAAATTGACTGGAATGCTCTTATTGGAACATTTTATGGAAATATGTTTGGAAACTTTGAATTTAATCCTCTTTTGGGATTAGAATTCTGAATTTCTTGAAATGAGTTCTTTTTGGAATCGAGTATTTGGAAAATGATCTAAATGTCTTTATTGGAATATTTATGAAAACCTTTAGAATCGGATACACGGTAAATGATCGAAATACCCTTATTGGAACTTTTGTGAATACTTTTCAAATCGAGTAAGGGTAAAATGACCCGAATACCCTCAGAAAATCTTTTGAAATCGAGTATGGGTAAAATGACATGAATACCCTTAGAAACGACTTTTGTGATCGAGTAAGGGGAAAATGACCCGGATATTCTTGGAAACATGTTTTGATGTATGAACAGAACTCTTTATTCTGTTTCAACATGATTTTGGAAAATAATCTCTCATGATAAGATCGACTTTTGGAAAATAATCGTTTGATCCTTGAAATTGTTTTATTGGCTTGATATGCTATGAAATAAATTGATTGGCTCTGCGGAGTCTATGTGTAACACCCCACCTTCTTACTCCCGATTTTCTACTACCTGTAATGGGATGAGAATTTATATCAACGGCCATAACAAAAGTTGATCGGTATAATGAGACCAATACTTTGGTAAAATAAAGTTTTGTCAGGACCTGGATGTAATTATTGAATTTGTTCTACTTGTACCCTAAATTTTTGGAAGGCTATTACGATTAACACAATAAGAATTTTAGGGTACTTTAGAAAAAGAAATTCATCAGTACAATGAGACGCACGTTTTGGTGCAAAACGTGCTACACAAGGTATCGAGGGCATTTTTGTTATTTTGACCGCGTTCGTGACTTTGATCGTGAATTTGATCAATTAGAGAGGGAATTGAAGAATTTAAGTGTTACCAATGGATTTAGTGGAATTTTTTGAGTTGGATAGTGAAATAAAATATTTTTCCATTACGGACCCGATTTTGGTTATTTCTGAAGAAAATAGAAAATTACGGTTGGAAATGGGACGTGTGGCTTCTTATGATTGGTGGATGAAAATAAGTGTCATTTAGTGATTGGTTAATGAAGACAGGTGCTTCTATTTGATTGGTTAATGAGGTCAAGTGTTTCTATTTGATTGGTTGTGATAAGTTGAGATAATTTAGAGAGCCCACAAGAAATAAATAACAATGACCCACAAGCATGAAAAGTTTGACCAAGTTGGACCACCTTTTTTACCTCATTTGACCAAGCTTAATTAAGCTAATCTTGATTTGAGTAAGTTAATCATGGTTGATTATGCATGGCCATGCAAGATTAGAAAATATCTATTAATTCTTGAGAATTCTAGGAATTTCTACACTTCATCACCATATGGACCAATGAAAACTCACCGAGTGTTGATTCTATGAATGGTTACAAGAACATTCATGCAAGAACTTTCTAAAGAATTCTATAGAACTCTTGAATATTCCAAAGAACACATAAGTAGCTAAGTGGACCAATCAAGGGCTTCGAAATGTTAATGCCATTTAATGCACCTTTGACTTGAAGACCATATTCCTCTATATATAGGCCATGAAGGCCGACTAAAATGGCTTTAGATAGCCAGAATTTCAGAGCAAACAAGAGAGAAAAGAGAGAAGAGAAAAGAAAAGGAAATAGAGAAGACAGAGAGAGAGAAACAGGAAATAGAGAGGAGGGAAAGAGAGAGAGAAAAGCAAGAAGATGCTTGGACTATTCAGCCTCCAAACGCAGCAAAGAAAAGGTAAAGATCTATATTACTTGAAGTAAAGTTATTATATAAAGCATGGAGATCATTTTGGTAAATATATTGTGAGAAATGTATGTGTGAATTATGGAAACTAGTTAGGTGAAGTTGTGTAAAAGCTGTCCTTGTGTGCAGAAAATTCTGGGAGGTTTTATATTCAGTAAATCTGTAAATTTCCTGGATTTGAACAAAGAAGGCATATATCTTTGTAGCTAAGGATCATAGAGACATTTTAGAACAAGTTTGAGGTTAATCGGATTTACGGATCAAAAGTTATGGTGAAAATAGTAAAAGGTGCCAAATCAGTAACGGGATTTTACTACTGGATTTTTGTGTTCAAAACTGAACAAAATGGACAATAGAATTGATACTCCATGAATTGGAACTTGTAAAGTAATGTCTTAAGGATATTTTACAATTGGTTTGACATCATTTGGATTTGTGGATTAAAAGTTATGTGCAAAACAAGTTAGGGTGTCAAACTGGAAAATTGTAGAATGTTAAGGAAAAAATGAATAGTGAAACTAAGTCAAAACTACTGAGGCTGTTTTTTCCCAGTACCGTGATTCTGGAACCAGAACTCTAAAAACATCCTATACTAAATTAAATTTAAGAGTCTTACGGTCATATTGGTATATCATGGAGCTAAATCGGAGCTGTAAATTGAAAGTTATGTGTAAAACAAAATGGTATGTCAAACCAGTGAAATTCCGGAAAGTAGTCCGAAAATGAATGGACTTAAGGGTGACTACTTATGTGATTTTGGATAAATTAATTGGGGAAACATGAAGTGAATCCCTTGTTTACGAAGGGATGAAGGATTTGGAAGAAGGAAATTGAAAGAATTGATCAAACGACGGAAAAATGATGCGAACGAAAGTTAAACATTTTCCTTGACTGACGGCTAATCATCGGCCCCATCGGCTAAACGACGGTTAAACGTTGGCTAACCGTCGGGCACGTCGGCTATTTTTCGGCCAAACAAGAATTGACCTGAAAATGATGTTTGATGTAGGTTTAGTGATAAATAGTCAACGGAACATAAAAAATGGTAGAAACGAAGGTTAAACGGCCATGAACGAAAATGATTGCTTAGGACACGAGGTAAGTCCCTTGGATTTCTAAAACTCTTTCTAAAGTTAGTATGTTTTGTTTTTCCATGAAATGCTATTTTATATACCGTTTGGGACATTTTATGGAAATATGTTTGGAAACATTGAATTTAATCTCCTTTTGGAATTAGAATTTTGGATTCCTTTAAATGCGTTCTTTTTGGAATCGGGTATCTGGAAAATGTTCCAAATGTCCTTATTTGAATATTTTATGAAAACCTTTGGAACTCAGGTATTCGGTAAATGACTGAAATATCCTTATTGGAACTCTTGTGAATATTTTTTCAAATCGAGTAAGGGTAAAATAACCCGAATACCCTCGGAAAGCCTTTTGGAAACCGGGTATCGGTAAAATGACCTGATTACCCTTGAAAATGAATTTTGTGATTGAGTATGGGAAAAATGACCCAGTTACTCTTAGAAACATATTTTGATGTGTAAATTGAACCCTTTATTTGGTTTCATCATGATTTTGGAAAAATGTTATTTTGCCCCAAAAAACTGTTTTGATATGAAAATTCTGTGAGATTAGATAACCCTCTGGCCTGATCAGTCAGATGGGGTTGGTATTGTTGCATTGAGTACTCAGCAAGGACTTTGATCTTTGTACTAGCCCATGTTAGAGATAAACGACCCTATGTAACCTGATTAGTTCTGGGGATTGTCTTACTCCAAACAGGGCGACAGGACATTAAGATGAGTCGTCCTGGCTAGCCATTTTGAGCCTGGCAATTGCCTATTGATTATGATGGGGGATTGTTCACATGATACCGGGCAGGTAACACCCCACTACCTAGGCCCAACAGGGCTAGGGATGTTGCCCTGCCCAAAGGATAAGGAGTCTTTATAACTAGATCATACAAACAAAATAAAACAATACTTTAAAATTTAAACTTATTACAATCCAAAAATTCAAGACAAATCCAAAATAAAAATTGTTCACTCTCAACTCCCAAAGCATTACATAAAATAGATAACAAAATATCTTCCAAGGCAGGCAACAACTAGCTACTCATCCTCATAGCAGGATCAACCTGAAATCATGGTAAAAGGGTGATGAGATAAAAAAATCACAGTAAGTCCGTGTGTGATTTGAGTGTTCAGTGAAAACAGTTCGTGAATGCAAAGTATAAGAATTTTATAAGAAAAATACTAGCAAGCAATAAATAATGTTCAAAAGCAAGAGTGGCGATTTAGCTTTTCCAACCATACAGGTACAATAAAATCAACCACTCAAAAGGGCGGTCATGGGTTACCACACGTTGGGCCCCATAACCATACAAAGGTCAGAATGCCACACTTTGTGCAGATTGACAAAAGGTAGATGATCGGCCTACCGGGTAAGATTCTCCTCCTTCTCTACACCCACACAACACCGGTTGTCCACTTCGGCAGCACAGTCCACATGACTGAAACTGCTAGTTTGGACTGGCATGACTAAGTAGTACTGACATTTCTCTAAGTTGAGTTTATCTTCTGAAGGTAGCCTCCTGCCAAAAGACTCACTCTTGCTCTTCAAAACTAGTACTACTAGCCTACCCTTATTGAATACTCAACGTAATTCATCCCACTTGGGAGAAAAATGATAAAACATAGCTTTACTTGAAAATGGCAATCAAGGGTTTCCAAAGTCTTTATCAAAATTAGTTTTAGAAACAGTTTAGTGTTTGAATAAAACTGCTTGTTATTTTCCAATTAATTGGTTTGACTGAAACAAAAAAGGAAATAGTCCCTAATTGCCTTTACCAAATCAGTGTTTACAAACTTCGTGTTTAGCTTGCCATAGAAACCTTTTACAAAAAATTAGTTTTATGTAGGAGCTTATCTGATCCTTTACTCGAGATAAAATAAAGATCTCCAACAGCTTACCTAACCCCGCCCGGGGTAAACATAAGCCATAATTAAACTCAAGCTAAAATTTGCTTTCACAAATAATCCTAGTTCAACTTACCACACTCATGACCCTAGTGTCCCAAGCTTTAAGGCTAGATAATAATTAAAGGGTTTATAAAATAAATCTAGCTTGATATTAAAATAACTAAGGTTTGTGAAATAGTTTCTAACAAGTTAAAGGTTTAAATCTTGCTATAAATAAATTAGGATTTATTTGATGAAGGGTCCTAGGATCTAGATGGAATTATTTAGAGTAATAATCTATTAATAATTAATTTTTAGAAAATAAATGGTAATTAAAATTAGTTGTAAGTAAACTTTAATAGGTTTTGATTAAAAGATAATAAATAAATTTTAATAGTATTTATGAATATAAGACTTACAAAATTAATATTTTATCTATTATGATTATTTATATAAAAGGCTTTATTTGATATTATTATTTAATATAAGATCTATATATTTTATTCCTTTAATAAAAGCTATCATTTATTTTACTAAAATATTATTATTTTATACAAGAGTCCAAATCCACATTTTCCTAGGGTTTTCGAAATCACTAGAAGAAATTATAGTATTAATCATTTTATTGATGAAACAAAATTAGCTTAGGGACAACAAGGTCATAATCATAATTCCTATTGCTAACCATAATCATGAACATACACTCTACACCAATCAACAAAATATCCAATCATGAATAAAGGCATAAATCCAAATCTACCAAGACATGACCCAAACTCCACTAAACATAATCATATTCATGGCCTTAACAAGAATACATGAACATAAACCCTATTCACCAAAGGTGACATAATCTCTAACATGCTTGATCATTCATACTACTCACGACATAAAGGCATGCAACAAACCCTAAAAACACCATAAAATTCATCCAAGACTAATCATCCTCATGCATCAATCCCAACTCCATCATATAAACATATTCATTCTCATGCTTCAATCCCAACGCCATCACAAAACACATGCTCAAGCTTTAATCATATTCCACCCTTTTCCAATAACATCCTAAAGATATGAATCTAAAATTTAAAGAGACGATTGAAGAGGATTACTTGAATAATGAATACCTTGAAGACGTTTCAAGAGGATCCTCACGCTTAGAAGGCTTGATCCGTCCAAGGAGAAGAAGAACAATGGCTATGGTGGGAGTAACCATTGGCGAGAGAGAGAGAGAGAGAGAGAGAGAGTCCATTACTATATATATATATATATATATATATATATATATATATATATTCATTAAGAGTTAAAGATGAATGAAGATGGAGATGATTGTTCATGCTTACCTTGAAGGTGTTCTTGAGCCTTCAAGAAAATTCTGATTTTTGATCCAAAAGTGAGACATTAATTTCAGTGTTTGATGTTAAAATTTGCAGGAATGGATTCACGAGAATGAGTAGGTATAATATGGAGTTTTTGGAGAAGAGTGAAGTGGTTTTGAGTGGCCTTAGGCGTGAGAATGGTAGTAGGTGTTCTTGGAGGTCTAGAGAGAGTGGAGAGAATAGAGAGAGAATTGGCCAAAATTCTGTTGGAAAGAGTGGTCGACTGGTTTGGGAGGGTTTTGGTAATTGGATTTTCAGATTTGAGAGGAAAAGGAAAGCTGGTTGTTTGGAATTCAAAAGGAATATTTTAGGGAATTAATTTTGGAAACAAATATGGTAAGAAGACCTTGGTTGATGGAGAGCTTTTGGAAGCTTCAATGGCTGGCTGATTGGTTGGGGTTTTTGCTGAGATGAATGATGTTTGAATGAACTTAAGGGGGGCCGAAACATGGTGTGTAATGGTGAGGAATTTTCTGGATAGTTGAGGGTTAATCTATAGAAGTTTGCTGGAATATTTTGCTGGAATTTTGGCCTCCAATTAATGGCTTGATTGTAGTGATTGATGGAGAGATTTTAGGAGCAGATATGGAGCTGTTTTTCGTGCAGAACAATGGAGAAGATGATGAAACTCAGTTCATGGCTGTTCAAGGTGAGTTTGTACAAAAAAATGGAGGAAGTTTCGGACAAGGGTGAAGAAGGAGCAAAGCTGGAAATTCTGATTTGTAAGCTTGTTGGAAATTTCTGGGCAGGTTTTTCTGCCATGGTTCATCCAATTTGCTGTAGGTTTGAAGGGATGTTGGAAGGTCTTCTAAGGCTGGTTTCTAGCCTTCTTATGGGGGAAGGATAAGGTTGAATTGCTAGTTGAAAAGCTTGAAGAAACAGCTTGGTTTTTGGCTCACCAAGCTGCAAAACTGTCCAGAAAATTTTTTTGGTTTGCACACCTTTTGTGCAGCTTGGTTTTGGCTGGAATTTTAAGTCCTCAAGCTAAGTGAAATGCTCATTTTTTTGGAAGCATTTGAGAGGGAAAGATGGTTGAAAATTTAGATAATTGGACTGATCAAGAAGCTAGAAAAATTTTTAGTTTACTACATGAAGAAGATGAACACACATAGGTTGGAGTTTGAAGGTTCAACCATGGAGATTAATTCTCTTGGGAACCTCCCACAACTCCACTCCATTTTTGGTCAAGAAGATACCTCACATAGACATTTTAGAAATCTCAATATCACAGAATATTGCTGCAATTTTCTGGAAACAAAGTTGGCTTAGATAAATTGAACAACCTAAGGATTAAGAAGGAAAGCTAGAGATCAAGAAGGGTATGAATCCCTTAGAAATTTTTGTAGGGCACAAGAGTAGAATTAGGACATTCCTATTATGTCTCCCTTAGGACAACACTCCTACTCTTCCCTAAGTCATGCAAGGCCCGAAATATAGCCTTCCTAAACAAAAATAAAATTTAGTCATGCTAAAACTCCAATGATGGAATTCGAACTCAAGACCTCAAGGATTTATTCCAAAGCTCTAACCACTAAACTACAACAACTCTTGTTCTTATTTTATCTCCCAAATATTTTTCCTATTTAATCTTCAAGCTATCTCCCTATTTTCTCCTCAAGCAAAATTACCATTTTACCCTTCTTACTCAATAAATACAAATAAGCCATCTAGACTACAAATCACATCTCCAAAGCACATAAAATCATATAAAAATATATTTATGCATGCAAGAAAATATGATATGCATCTCGACCCCTTACTCTAAGGTTGGTTTTAGCTGGGGTTTCACAATCTCGATGGTGATTGACTTTAGGATTGGGACCCCTGGCTTATGGTGGCAGGTAAAAGATCCCTAACTATAAGGTGAGGTACATTTGTGCGCTGCTCATCGTTCCAGCATAACACGGGTGATGTGTTGTAAGGCGTAGTCCCTGGCACAAGAGACTGTGTAGCCAAAGGCAAGGACTATAGGACTTGCATACAAGCCGACCTTCTGTTGGATAAGTGTCTGTGATTGGAAAAAAAAAATGGGGCAATGATTTGAAAGTTGAAACACCGTTTTCCAAAAAATTATTGAGTTTTGAATACACTCTTCATTAAAAAGTTTTGGATTCATTTCTAATCAACAAATGATATGTTATTTCATAAAATTTTAGTGTACTCTACCTCTTTGATAAAAACATTAGCACACACGGGACTCACTGGGTGATTTTTCACTCACACGTATCTTTTATCTTACTTTTTTCTAGGATCCGGAGGTGGAAGAACCTATGGATAGAGGACGATACCACAGTAACAGCAGAATAAGTCTGGACGTTTCCCTTTGGGATAATACTCTCTTAGATTTTTCATTATAAAGACCCCTTGTCTGGTTAACTGGACGGGGCGATACCCGGTGTTGATATGCTTCCGATGTTACCTTTAGTTAGGGTGTTCACTATGTGAATGATGATCTAACTTGCGAGTCAATGGGATCAAATTCTGGAAAATGTTGTTTTGCCCCTAAAATGTTTTGATTTGAAAATCCTATGAGATCAAATAACCCTCTAGCCTGATCAGTCAGACAGGGTTAGTAATGTTAACGTTGAGTACTCAACAAGGACTTTGATCTTTGTACTAGCTCATGTTTGAGGTAGACGACCCCAAGTAAACTAGATAGTTTTAAGGATTATCTTACTCCAAACAGGGCAATAGGATATTGAGATGAGTTGTCCTAGCTAGCCATTTAGCACCTGGCAACTATCGAGTTTGCAGGCGCTTCTTGATTTTGAGTCATTTGTTGGATGTTGGGCGGGGACACTCGATGCATTTGACTCCTTGCCGCCTCGATCGTAATTAACGTCAGGATTGGGACCCCTGGCTTATGGTGGCAAGTAAAAGATTGTGTGCTATGGTACACTAGGTATATTGCTGTATATCTAAGCAGAAGTACACTGCGGTGTACTTATTCCAGCAATGCATGGTTGAGTTTTGGAGGCTGCGGTCTAGTACAATGATATGTGGCGCTAAAGGTAAGGACTACGGGACTTGCATACATGCCGACCTTCTGTTGGAGAAGTTCCTGTGATTTGAAAACTAGGGTAATGATTTAAAATTTGAAATAAAGTTTTTCAAATGATTGAGTTTTGGATAAACTCTTCTTTAGAGAGTTTTGAAATTGTTTCCAGTGAACAAATGATATGCTATTCCATAAAAGTTTTATGTACCCTATTCTTTCATAAAGCACTAGCACACATGGAACTCACTGGGTGATTCGTCACTCACACGTGTCTTTTATCTTACCTTTTATAGGATCCAGAGTAGAGCGGACCTACGAATAGAAGGACGATACCACAAAGTCAGCGATTTAGGTCTGGACAGCTTCCCTTTTGATCATGTACTGTATTCTGTTATAGATAGAGATGGTATGTATGAGATCCTCTGATATATGTATATGTGTGGCCATCAGTGTGGGATATTGTTGAGTCTAGACCTTATATATGTATTTACTCTGTTGTTTTCATTATAAAGACTCCTTGTTCGGGAAACTGGACGGGGCGACACCCCGTGTTGATATGCTTCCATTGTTGTCTTTAGTAGGGGTGTTACATTTGATTATGTTTTAGAATCTCTATATGTTCATTATGATTAAGAGCTTTATGGATGGTTTGACGCATGTTAGACATTATGCCACCGTTGTTCATTAGGCCTTCATGATATTAGTTTTCAATAAAGCCATAAATAATATTATGCCTAGTAGAATATCATCCTTGTTGTAGTATATGTCAATTCAAGTCTATGTTCTTAGATAGATTAACATATTATTTATTGAATCCTTGGGTGTATTATTATCAATATTATTAATTAAATAATATGTACATGGATTTTCTCTAGCAATTAAAATTAATGTAAGAACTACTTTTATTATTCTTACTATCATTAATATTATTATTTATACAATCAATATTATTATTTAATTTAATTTACAAAATTCGAAAAACATTAAGCAGGTTCGAAATAGAAGGTTATTTAAACTATTATTATTTTATTAGTTAAATAAATAAAATATTTTTAGTAAATATAAATAATAAAATATTAGAATTAATTAATATCAAATGACTTTTAAAATCATAATATTATTAGATAGCCTTGCTAAAACTTTTATCTACACTCATAAATATTATTTATATTATAATAATTTATTTATTATTTATTATTTATTAATTAAAATTAAGTATAATTTATTATTATTTATAATAATACTATTTAAATATTATTTATTACCAGTATTAGTTAGGATGTATTATTATCCATTATTTATTGCTAATTTTATTTATTATCAATATTACTTACTATTTATTATTTGGTGATAACTAGTTAAAACTATGATTTATTATTTATTGATTATTTGTAACACCTATTCATCTTAACTTATCACACTAATTTTATTTTATAAAATACTTTATCAACTAGTATTAAAGCTTAACTCTTTGTTGTCATGGTTAGATATTGTTGTGGCTAGTTGACCTAAGAATTATTTATTTAAGGCAAGTATTATCTGAATATTTGTGTTATACCTTGTATTTTCCCCAGGCGGGGTTAGATTGACCTGAATTACCTTGGAAGATTTTTGTACCCAAGAAGAGCAAAAGATCAGATAAGTTCCTGCATAAAGCTGTTTGAATACCAAAGTTACCTTGGCAAGTCAAGCTCAATGTATATGAATATTTGTACTGTAAATGTAATTATGGACAATTTTCCTTTCCTTTTCAGTCAAGCAAACCATTTAAAATTAAATAAGCAATTTTATACAAAATGCCAAACTTTTCCTAAAAACCCAACTTTGACAAGAATTTTGAAAACCATAATTGCTATTTCAAAGAGAATTAATGTATGAGCTTTCTTTTCCTAGGTAGGACGAACACAATGTTAAGTACTCAATAAGGGTAGACTACTAGGACTAGTCCTTGAAGGGTTAAGGTAAGTCTCTCAGTAGGTGGCCACCTCTGCGGAGTCAGTCCTTCTCGGATTGGATGCTAGTCCTATAGGTCATACCGGTCTGAGCTAGCAAGTTCAGTTAAGTGGACTGTGTTTTTACGGAATGGACGACCGGTAACTTTGTATGTAAAGATCGAGGAGTTTCTCACCCGGTAGGCCGTACACCTACCTTGTATCAGTATGCACAAAGTGTGGCATATTAAACGTTCTTTTGTGTTGGTGCACAAAGTGTGGTGCCATGACTACCTCTTTTGAGTGGTTGTATTTATTGTATGCATGTATGATTTGAAAAGAAAACACCACCCTTCATTTGTGAAATTTATTTGAGGCTTACGAGCGCTTTCTTTTATAGAAATTTCACAACTTGCATATATGAACTGTTTTACTTGAAACACTTAAAGCACCCACGGGCTTACTGAGATTTTTGTCTCACCAGCTTTTATACCATTTTTTCAGGTCGGTCTTGCTATGATGGTTATTAATTAAAGATTGCCTTAATTTGAAGACTTATTTCTTTCCTATGTATTTCCATTGAGAGACTTTAGCAGACATTCATTTATTTATTTTTGGAACTTGTTCATGTATTGTTGGGGTTGTAATAAGTTTAATTTCAAATTATTTCTTTCATTTCTTTTGTGATTCTTAGTTATAAAGACCCCTTGTCTTGTGGACGGGGTGACTTCCCCAGGCCAAAAAAGGGCATAGGTAATACGGGTGTTACAAGTGGTATCGGGACAAGGTTTAGGCAATTATTGATAGTATTTGCTTTATTTCATTAAGATTAATCTCTTTTGACAAATCTGGGTTGTTCATGTTGTAGGATGGTTAGAATGATTAGAACTATGAGGAAGGGTCAGCAATGGCATCTACCAATCCCTATCAACCCGGAAGACTTACCAGTGCCAATCGAGCAAATACTGCAGGAGCCTCCAGAAGTAGAACTACCATCAAATTGAATTAATTGTGTCATCAATTGTTCAATTAAGTTCAAGATAGTTTTTCCATTACTTTCTTACCACCATGAATATCCAACTCAACAACTGCAACCTGCTTAGATAAGAACAACTTTTGTACATCTGTGTTATTCAATCCTATATATTTAGAACATTGGATACAAAAAGTGCAAAAAGGCACATTCAGGCCTTATTTTGACAAGGATTTTCCAATCATATTCCAAACGAGAATTTTACTTTAATTCAAATATATTATTATTTTATTTAATTTTTGTTTCTAAAAAACTGTCATATACTCACAACACATTATATTCTCTCTCTTTAAACCCACATAACCTCCACATATTTAACAATTTTTTATAAAACTCATGTCAAACCAATTCTTATCCACTTATAGTATCATGTAAATTGATTTTACACATTTTCAAGAGATTATGTATTTTAAAAAATATATAATAACATAAGAAAACTGTACATTATCAAAATGACTTTTAAAAAAGGACAAAAATATGGCAATTTTAGCAAGTTCAAAAACTATTAGCCAGAAAAAATGAAAAAAATAAAAAAAGAGGAGGAATATGTTAGTCATAAAAATTGCTTATATATATACTAACACAGTTTCCAACTTCATATAAGTAATTTATTATGACAATGTTAAGCCATAGCTTATACATGAAAGAAGCTTGGAGTTGAAGATTAATTTCTTGTCTAGCAATACAATTTCAAAAAATCATATCCTCATCTTCAATCAACAAGCAAGCAAACTGTAACTTATCACCTAATAAATACATAAATTTAAATAAAAGAAAAGGCCAGCAAAAATTTTACAACTAAAGAATAGATAGTATTGTGCATGAATTAATTGGATAAAAAACAATTATCACCTGAACAATAGCTTGTATGTCTAGAGCTCTAAGCTTTGCATCACAAATAGTAGTAACTGCTTTACTAACAAACTTACTTAAATTGACACTTCACAGCTCATTCATCAATCCTTCTTAATGCTCCTCATTAATTTGCTTTAGTTTAGTCATAATAGTTGTGTTGCGCTTAATGCTAGAATCCAATGTCCTGAGAAATCCAGAGTCTAGAATAAAAAAATATTGAATCCATGTTCAAGCAGGAGGAGACCAAATTATGTGATGGAGTGACCATGATCAAGTAAATATCATGTCTTCAAAATTCTCTACCATTTGGAAAAACTTAAATGTATAAGAAATTTAGTAAGAAAGAGGTCATAAACATTCATGCACTTCCTTACAGCTAAACCTTAATTTACATAAACTACAGATAAATTGAAATTCAAAGATAAAAAAACTACATAGCATAACACAGAAGTGACATTAAGAACATAGGGTTGTAAAAAGAGGGGGGAAATGTTACTTGTCTTGTGAGCTTGTCAACTTCAAAGCTAATTGCTGCTATATCCTTTGATGCCCTCTTTATCTATGAAGTTTTTCGCGGTTCAAGATACCATTTTTCTCTACTCAGTTCATCCTCAATCAACACCAGTTTTGATCCATTTTTTACCTAAGCAACGTTAAGAAAAACCTTGGAATCTCTTTCATTGTACTTGTATATTAACTTCTGACCTTGGGAATGTAATCTAATTGGTCCTACCAGCACTTTCTTCAGTTCACCTGTAGTCCAAATGCAAATTCCATAAAGAAATTCATATAAAAGCTCTACACCAACAAAAATATAAAGTAATCAAATAGAATGTGTCTTGATTCTTGGAATATAAATAATTACTTATAGTTATCTATGCAATCATAACAATTTGATGTTATCTCTCGAATTTATAGTCAAATCATGGAAATTAAAGCAACTGCTACACATTTAGTATAACATTGACCCTAAAAAAAAAATTAATTAATGAGGTAAAACCCAGAAGAAAAAAGCAAGAAACTAAAACTAAACCTTAAATTTTGAGAGTGGGAATTAGAATGCTGATATCATAACAACTTGGATAGACTTCAACCAAGCTGGAGTTACTTGTAAGGATTCAACCCATATTATGAGTTCCAAAGCAAACCTTACAATCGTGTTGTATATACCAAAAGTATAGATCTGGCGCAAAAAAGAAGCAGCTTTTATTTTTTTTTCAATATTATTCAATTTATTCTACCATGAAAGCACCATTTGAAATAATCAAGGCAATATTTCCTACTCACAATCGAGGCAATATGTTAGCAGTATGCTGCACCAACCAATACAACTCAACAACCAAGTAGCCACGCTTGGTCCCCTCCTTAAAGAACATCTCAAGCTTCCTCAAATTCGTCAAATGCTCACATATCTAAAAACTAAAACCCACTACACATATTATTAATCTGCAACAATTGGTCAATCAGTCTCTATTTGGAATTAGAATTGCATTTTTTTTTTCTTCTCAAGTAAAATTCACATCTTTAAGAGCCCAAAATTAACTCAAATCCATGGACGAAAAGTAAACTAATGAAAAAAAAGACAAAAAAAAAAAAAGAGAACAAAGTGAGGCTGTAGACACACAAAGTTTGTAGTATTTCTGAGGAGAGAAGCGCAAAGTCCGTAGCTTGGAAAGCATATGAGCTGAATACTTTAGCGCATCATTTAAGTTGTTTGAGTCCTTGATGAATTCTATCCAATAAATTACAATTAGGGTTTTCTTATGTGTAGAATTTGGGTGTAGAAAAATCAAATAATTTTAAGTCCATACCTAACCAAGTTTTAATTAAAATAGTAATCTCAAATTACACATATGAACATGTATACTCATCGCAAGAATAGTATAGGGAATTAACAAGTATTAATCCTCAAGGAACAACTACCATTAGTTACATTTCATTCATTGTTTAACCGACCCAATAAAGTGATAAGAAAATAAAAGAAAAATAAAGAAAATATATATATACAACTCAAGGATGAAAGAATATGCAATTTAGACAAATATTCTTAAAGACATGAATTACTTAGCAATTATCGCAATCAATTGTTATCTTAGCATCATGAAGGAATTAAAGTAGACTCACTTCGTTTGCAATCCATAGAATCACTACCCTTTAGCTAAATTAGAGAACATATTTTGTCTCAACTAATTTACTCAAAAGATGCATTAAAATCAATCCTTACATAAATCCTTATATTCTAGGTGATTTAAAGTATGAAATTAGCTATTGAATCTATATTCTAGAAATTATTAACTAATTTTTTTATTACCCAATTTCTTTACAATTAACCCATTTTTTCAAGCAAGTTAAGAGATAAAAAATATGAAACTAAATAAATTGAGACTACTATCAACCCCTTTTGCAAGTAAACTAACAAGAAGAATCAATCAATCAATTCCTTAATTAAAACAAGTAATCAAATACCAAACATAATAACCAATTGATCAAAAGACTAAATTAACTCAAAAATCATGAATTCCAAAATAATATCAAATTACAATAAAAATATTGATCACATCATTGTTCTAGAAAAAGAAAACAAAGGAAAAAGAAAGAACTCATAGACAAGGTCCCTTCTTCTTTTTTGAAGACCTTTATGAACAAAGCCCCTTGATTGATGAATACCCTCTTCAATGATTGATTAGCAGCTTTGATCCTTGGATTCATGTGTTTCTCTTTTGTTCTTCTTGCTTAAATAGGCTCCCAAGATGCTAAAAATTATTTTCTAAGAGTTCTAAGCCGAGAACAAGTTGGAAAATACCAAAATTCTTAGGAAATTCTGAAATTTGCATGTAAAATGGAGTCTTCACCTACTTTAGATAGCATTGGCTAGTATCGGCCTAGTCCCTCACGGCCGATGCCGGCTGTGCTCTGGTAGCCCATCCACATTGCTCTGTTTTCGGCCTTTTCCCCCCTGTTTCTCCAGACTAGGGTTGGTGCTAGCTCTGTAGGACACAGCACCGTGCAGTAGTACGGTGACAAATTTTCATCTTTTTCTCCTCAATTCTACATAAAATAACTTTTCCAAGGCAAAATATACAATATGAAAGAATATGACTAGTTATTGTACCAAATGTGTCACAAATTTGCCTCAAATAATTAGGAAATTATTGATGAATTTAGCCCCTGTCACGTTCCCCCGCACTTGAATATTTGCTTGTCCTCAAGCGAAGTACTCAAAATAAGGAAAAACAAGGTAAACTTTCAAAAAAGTTTTACTATAACCAAGCTATCATTCTCCTTCAAACCTTGGACATAATCTTGTCATTCTTTCAACCTTTTGAAAACATTTGTAAATTGAAGCATTAGATCAAACATATTAAGGCCTTTGAATGCAAGTTTATACTTTATTCTAAGAAAATTATTTCACCCTTCAAGCAAAAATGTAGATAATATGAATTATACAAGTCAAGCTATCTAACCAATTCAAGCATTATAAACTAAAAAATTACACAACTCAAGTAATGATTTAAGGAAAACACTCCACTCTTTTTTTTTTTTTTTCAATGACTTAGGAAATTAATAGCCTCAAGTGAATGGCTTTGTCTTCACGCATCGTATTAGCCCCCTTATAGTTATTATACATTTTTTTTTTCATCATTTTTTCCCCTTCTTGCCTATTTGCCTTCGAGATAGCCCTAAGAGAGTGCATTGAACAATACTTGCTACTTCTCTCTATATTAACCCCCTTGTCAGTAAAAGGTCTTCAATGAAATGTAAAAATCAGAACATTTTCTCAACTCAATTTTTTTCAACTCACATAACAATGAATTTTTCCACTAATTGTTTTTTTCTAGCTTTCTCACATTCCTTATTCATCACTTAAAGTTAAGAAAATTTCAAATCCATAATACAAGAATTAGTCAATAACTTTTCTTATATTCATCACACCATCTACATTTAAGCTAGATGAGTAAAATAACATTCAAACACCAATGCATAAATAAGATTAATTTAAATTCTCAAGACTTAACATATCCAATCCAATCCAATATACCAATTCACTATTAATAAAAATCCAACCAATTGAATGACAAGAAATCAAATCACAAGTAAGAAAGATAATCACAACCTAATTATAAATCAAAGCAAGTAAGAAAATCATATGTTTCCACTCATTGTTTTTTCTAACTTTTTCACATTCCTTATTCATCACTTAAATTTAAGCAAATTTCAAATCCATAATACAATAATTAGTTAAGAAATTTTCCTATATTCATCACATCATCTACATTCAAACCAGATGAGTAAAATAACATTCAAACACCATTGCATAAACAAGATTAGCTTAAATTCTCAAGACTTAACATATCCAATCCAAAATTCCAATTAACTGTTAATAAAAATCTAATCAATTGAATGACAAAAAATCATATCCTAAGTCAGAAAGATAATCACAACCTCATTACAAATCAAAGCAACTAAAACTAAATTGAAAAAATTAACTCAAAACTAGAATATATAGAATATATTTCTAATTCTAAACTCTCCCCCACACTTATGCTAGACATTGTCCTTAATAGCCAAAAATAGAACAAATAATGCAAAGTCAAGGGACCAAAATAAATAGAGAGGAAGACGATAAGAAAAGAAAATAGTTCCATAGCTGAGTGGTTGCCTCAAGAATGGTGAATCCATCACAGGGAGTATTGTTGAATGTGCCTAAAAATAAAACAAAAGACACAAAATAAAAATAGAAAACTAGAAGAGGATAATAAACTAAAGTAAAAGAAGAAAAACAAACAAAAAAGTAGCTTAAGAAAAGTCTATGCATCACATAGAAAAACATCCACATGATCTAAATGGCCAAGAGCCTTACCAAAATAATACTTCACTCGATTCACATTCACTTTAAAAGTGCTATTAGTTAGATGAGTAACTTCATGAGTACCAAAAGGAAAGATCTTACTTATCACATATGGCCTAGACCACCTTGATTTCAACTTACTCGAAAAGGGTCTTAAGGGAGAATTAAACAACAACACTTAATCACCTTCCTTAAACTCCGGGTTTTGGACAATGTGTTTATTATGCCATTGATAATTACTTTCTTTGTATATCATGGAATTATCATAGGCCTCCGTACGCAGTTCCTCTAATGCATTCAATTGGAGCAACCTTGATTTTTCAGCTAACTTAAGATCAAAATTAACAAGTTTTATTGCCCAAGAAGCTTTGTGTTCAGTCTCCATAGATAAATAACAAGACTTTCCATACACCAATCTATAGGGGGTCGTACCTATAGGAGTTTTGAAAGCAGTCTTAGAAGCCTAAAGAATGTCGTCTATTTTCAAACTCTAATCCTTTTTTGTATGATTAACCACTTTTTTTCAAAATTCTTTTTAAGTTCTCTATTAACCCCCTCAACTTGGCCACTTGTTTGGGGGTGATAAGGGGTAGCAAACTTATGGGTAACATCTAAGTGTTTGTGAACTATTTTTAATTATGTGCAAAAGTATGTTCCCCTATCGCTAATGAGTACTTTAGGTAGATCAAACCAGGTGAAAAGCTTTTTAAGAAATTTGATCACAACCCATGTGTCATTAGTTAGCAAAGCTTACTCCTCAACCTACTTAGACATTTAATCAACTGCAACTAAGATGTATTTATTACCCAAAGAATTAGGAAAATGGCCGATGAAACCTATACCCCAACAATCAAATATTTCACACGTTTGAAAAATATGCAAGGGCATCTTACTAGATTTAGAAATGTTACCTGAATGATAACACTTATCACAATTTTGAACAAACCTGTGAAAGTCCTTAAAAAGTGTTGCCCAATAGAATCTGGACTCAAGCACCTTTCTTGCAGTGTTGTTAGCTTGGTAGTGGCCTCTTGCGGGTCCTTCATAACAACGTTTTAAAATGTTCGTACTTTTCTCGAGATCCACACATTTTCGAATAATTTGATCCACATAACACTTGAACAAGTAAGGATCTTCCCAAAAGTAATGCTTTCCTTCGGAGAGGAATTTCTTCTTTTGTTGTGATGTGAAATCATTAGGAATAATTCTTGCAACCAAGTAATTAGCAAAATCTGCAAATCAAGAGGTTTGAGAAATTTCACCCCTAACGAGTAGAAGTTGTTCATTCGGGAACGTGTCATTGATGTCTTCTTCTACCAATAGCTCCAGGTTGGGGTTCTCCAACCTAGATAATTAATCTACCACCAAAATTTTCCCTCCCTTTTATCCCTAATTTCCAAGTCAAATTCCCACAGTAATAAAAACCCATATTATCAATCTTGGTTTGGAGTCATGCTTGGTTAGTAGGTATTTAAAGGCGGAATGATCAGTATACACATGACTTTGGATAAAAAAAATATAAGAATAGAATTTATTGAAAGCAAATACTATGGCAAGAAATTCTTTTTCCATTGTGATGTAGTTCTTTTGTGCTGCCGTAAGAGTCTTGCTTACATAGTAGATTAGTTGAAAATGCTTATTCCTCCTTTGTCCAAACACTGTGCCTACTACATAGTCACTTGTATCACACATTAATTCAAAAGAAAAAGACCAACCCGGTGCAATTAGAATAGGAGAGTTTATCAAATTTTTTAAGCACATTAAAAGCATTAAGACATTTATCATCAAAATTGAAAACATCATCTTTTTCAAGTAAGGAAGTAAGAGGTTTAGAAATCTCTGAAAAATCCAAGATAAACCTCCTATAAAAACCTACATGACCAAGAAAGCTTTGAATAGCCTTCACTGAAGTAGGAGGAGGAGGAAGCTTTTCAATTGCTTCAATTTTTGCTCTATCAACCTCAATATCTTTCTTTGAAATCTTGTGTCCTAACACTATACTTTCTTGCACCATAAAGTGATATTTTTTCCAATTAAGCATGAATTTGGTCTCTTTACACCTTTGGAGCACTTTTTCTAGGTTGGCCAAACACAAATCAAAATAATGGTCCTTTCTAGTTACCTCATTCAATTTCCTAAAATCGATGCAAACCCTCCAACCGGTTACCAACCTCATTGGGATCAATTCATTTTTTTTCATTTGAAATACTATCATTCCTCCCTTCTTTGGTACCACTTTTGTTGGACTTACTCAAATACTATCAAAAATAGGGTAAATGATGCCTGAATCTAAGAGTTTAATTACCTCACCTTTTATCACATCTCTTAGGTTTGGGTTCAACCTATGTTAGGGTTGCACTACGGGTTTTTCTCCTTCTTCTAGTAATATTTTGTGAGTGCAAAAGGAAGGGCTAATTCTTTTAATGTCTATAATTTTTCATGCTATGACTCCCTGATATTTTTCTAATATGCTTACCAATTTAGTCTTTTGCTCCAAAGTAAGGTCTTTTGCTATGATCACTGGAAATTTTCTTTTGTTAGCCAATAATGAGATTCTAAGTGCTTGGAGAAATCTTTTAGGTCCAATTTTGGTAGTTCTTCAATGGATGACTTTATCCTTCCCAAACTATTTTTTTTTTTTTATTTCTTCATACTATCTCAAGTCAAAGGTGTTATGTGAATCCTCCATATATACAATTGAACTCTCCATAAACTCCATAGAGATATTGTCCTATGATCCCTGAACAAAATCAATGATAGACTAATCAAGAATATCAACCCTTGAATAAGAATCATCAGAAGATATATGGTGTTGCATGCTTTTATGGATTTAAATAGTGACTTCCTCATCTCCAACCCTAAGCGTTAATTTTCACCCATGAACATCAATTGACGCTTTGGTAGTAGCTAGAAAAGGTGTCCTAGGATTAAAGGGACTTTAGAATCTTCATCCATATCAAGAATAACAAAATTCACAGGAAATATGAATCTATCCACTTTAACAAGTACATATTCTACTATTCCCCTAGAATATTTAATAGACCTATCTACAAGTTGAATGCTCATCCTTATGGGTTTAGGTTCACCTAGGCCTAGCTTCTTGAAAGTTTTGTATGGCAAAAGATTAATGCTAGCATCTAAGTTAGCTAATGCATTACAAAATGTAAGAGTACCAACACAACAAGGAATAGAAAAACTCCCTGGATCATTTTCTTTTTGTGGTAGATTTTGTTGGTCTTGTAAGATGGCAGAGCATTCTTCATTCAAGACCACAGTGGACAATTTTTCCAATCTCTTCTTATTGACAAGCATGCTTTTGAGGAACTTTGCATATTTGGGCATGTATATCAAAGTCTCACTGAGTAGGATGTTTATGTGCAATTGTTTGAAAATTTCTAGGAACTTATCAAATTGGGAATTTTTTCTTGCTTTTTATGTTTGGGTAGGGTAAGGAGCTGGTGGCTGAAAACCTAGATTTTTGCTTTGCTTTACGAGTGGTGCACAGAGGGGGGCCAGCACCGGCCTAGATTCTTGAGTTGGTGCCTATTCTTCTCTAGAATCTGGTAGCTCTTTAGCACGCCTCAATGTAATGGCAGCTGAATCCTCTTGAGTTTCCAACCCCAATGGTGACCTTTCTTGTGATTTTAACACTAGGTCCGTTAAAAACCAAATTTGCCTCTCCATGTTTCGAATCATTTCCTTAAATTTTGTAAGCATGGCATCTATTTCGTGGAATTTCTTGGTCAAATGGGTTGCAAATTTTCACAATACTGCTTCTAGAGTAGTTGAGTCTGATGGCCGAGAAGTTATCTCTTGAGAATTGTAAGGGTGCTGCTCTATATTCTCATTGGCCACGTTATCTGCATATGGTAGCTTGGTAGAGTCATGAAGACATAGTACAATATTAAGTCAAGTTACTAAGTAAAATACAACATAAGATAAATTTATCAATTAAGGTACAATTATACACACAAGACATGGCACTAACATATATACATATTTACATATAGACATATTTATATATAAATATGGCTAAATCAATGAAATCTAAGTTTTCATGATATTGTTCTCTGGTAACGGCGCCAAAAACTCGATGCATAGAATTTGGGTATAGAAAAATCATATAATTTTAAGTCCATCCATAACCAAGTTTTAATTAAAGTAGTAATCCCAAATTACACATATGAGCCAATATACTATCGCAAGCATAGTGTAGAGAATTAACGAGTATCGATCCTCAAGGAGCAACTACCATTAGTTACATTTTATTCATTGTTTAACCAACCCAATAAAGTGATAAGAGAATAAAAAGAAAAATAAAGAAATATATATATATATATATATATATATATATATATATATATACAACTTAAGGATGAAAGAATATGCAATTTAGACAAAATATTCTTGAAGATATGATCATGAATTACTTAACAATTATCACAATCAATTATTATCGTGGCATCATGAAAGAATTAAAGTAGACCCACTTCGTTTGCAATCCATGAAATCACTACCCTTTAGCTAAATCAGTGAACATATTTTGTCTCAACCAATTTACCTAAAAGATGTATTAAAATCAATCATTACATAAATCCCTATATTATAAGTAATTTAAAGCATAAAATTAGCCAATGAATCTATATTTTAGCAATCATCAACTAATCTTTGATTACCCAAGTTCTTGACAATTAACCATTTTTCAAACAAGTTAAGAGATAACAAATATGAAAATAAATAAATTGATACCACTATCAACCCTTTTTGCAAGCACGTCAACAAGAAGAATCAATCAACCAATTCATTAATTAAAAAAGTAATAAAAAACCAAGCATAATAATCAATTGATCAAAAGACTAAATTAACTCAAAAATCATGAATTCCAAAATAATGTCAAATTATAAAAAAAAAAAAAACATTGATCACATCACTATTCTAGAAAAAGAAAACAAAGTTAAAAGAAAGAACTGATAGACAAGCCCCATTCTTCTTCTTTGAAGATCTTCTTGAACAATGCCCCATGATTGATGAATCTCCTCTTTAATGATTGATTGGTATCTTTGATCCTTAGACTCATATGTTTCTCTTGTGTTCTCCTTGCTTAAATAGGCTCCCAAGATGCTAAAAATCGTTCCCTAAGAGTTCTAGGCTAAGTACAAGTTGGAAAATACTAAAACTCTTAGGAAATTCCAAAATTTCATGCAAAAAAGAGTCTTCACCAACTCTGGATAGTATTGGGCTAGTGCCAACCCAGTCCCTCATAGCCGGCGCCAGCCGTGCTCTAGTTGCCTATCGACGTTGCTCTGTTTTCGGCCTTTTCCCCCCTGTTTCTCCAGACTAAGGCTAGTGCCGGTTCAGGCTCCGTGGGACGCGACCATCTCTAGCCGTGCAGTGGTACAGCAACGGACTTTCATCTTTTTCTCCTCAGTTCTACATAAAATCATCAAAAATACCTTTTCCAAGGTAAAATATCAAATATGAAAGAATATGACTAGTTATTATACCAAGTGTGTCACAAAATCACCTTAAATAACTAGGAAATTATTGATGAATTTAGCCCCTATCAATTTTTTTGATTATTCCAATAAATTAGCCAATAACATGAAAAAATAAACACAAGAAATGATTACCAGAGCACAGTGCATGTAATACCCAAAAGGAAAAATAGCATCCATATGACTGGAGCAAGAAGGGGAAGAGATAAAGTCCTTTCATATGAGATCAATAAAGTAGTAGTAGTAGTAGTAGTAGTAGTAGTAGTAGTAGTAGTAGTAGTAATAATAATTATTTTTAAAAAAAATTATGTTAAATGTCTACTTAATCCATGAACCACCAAACGAATCTCATCTTGCACAGGTTAGTTGGAAGTATTGATAAAGTTAATAGCATATATAATATAATACAAAGAGTTGTATTAGTTCTACACTATTAATTGGAGAATTTGAAAATGTTAAAAAAATAAATTATTTAAAAAACCTATATAGACAATTCACTTCTTTCTTCACTTTTAGTATATGCATTTAGATTAAGGAGCCAAATATTGATTTGTTTTGAAGTAAATGCTTGATGTACGTGAATGTTATTTGGCAAGACCCAATGTGCTATAAACTAGGCACCCTATGTGAAATATGTTTTTCTAAGGTAATTAGGATTAGTTTGTGACTTCCTGTTTTGTGACTTTTTCTTAGACTTGGAAGGTTACTAAGAGCAAGGACCTGTTTATGGTTGAGAAACTTGTTTATTGCTTGATCAAGATAAGTTCGCAAGCATCAATGAACTATTACATATAACTATTTTCGAAAACTTTCCTTAAACTCAACACTTTCTAAATTTAGAAACTTTTATATATGGAAACTTTTCCTTTTTAGAAGCCTTCTATCAATGAAATTTCCCCTTTTTGGAAATCTTCTACAACTGGAACTTTTCCATTTTGGAAATTTTTTTAAAATCAAAACTTTCTAAAGTTATCCATTTGATATAGGAGCCAAAGTAATTTACTCTAAGCTTTGTTTTATGTAAGTGAACTATATATCATGTTCATGCATATAAATTTATAAAAGTCATAGCACGACTATTTTTAACAAGTGGCTCCTATTATTGATGCTTGAGCTACATGTTATATATAACACTATATCTACTCAAAAGTATGAGCAATGGGAAAAACTTTGTTGGGCTAACATTTTGAGCTGACCTGATATGATCTACTGTGGGAACTTGTGAAATATGAAAATGGTAAGTGTTGAGTACTCAATGAGGCGAAGTTTTTGTACTAGTCTTGGTTGGATAACAGATGTCTACCGGTAGGTGGCCATTTCTAGGAGATTGACTCATTTTGATCAAGGTAGCAGTGTAGGAGAGTTGAGCTAGCCCTCAGCTAGCGAAAGGTTGAGAAAGAATTGACAGCCAGACATGGGACAACTGGATTGCGATTGAGTAAGAAAGGGAGGAGTATCTCACTTAATAAGATGTACACCTACCCAGTAGTTTGGAATTGCATGTAATTATGCCTACAGGTTGGGGTTACTTTTATGCCCTTACACCACTGGTAGTTTGGGATTGGATGTACAGCACCCATACAGTAGGAGTTACGTTTTTACCTTTATACCACTAAATTTTGATATTATGGATTAAGGATGCTTCGCATACGAGTCAGAAACCTTAGAAATTATGAAACTGATACTTGTGAAAATATTTACTTATGCTCAATACTCTTACTTATTATTGTGCTAAGCTAAACCAAAAATGTTTTATCTCTTCAAGTATGCTTCATGAAATGTTTTTATTAAGCCCAATGCACACATAGGGCTTACTGAAATTTCTTATCTCACTTGTTTTAAATCCATTGCTTTTAGGATATCTTGAATTCTACTCAGGTTAGGAGTTCTAAGTTTGAGAAAGCAAGATTTGTCTTCTTTATTACCAATTTTGAGTATTTATTTTATTCCATTTTTCTGCAGATGATGGATAAGTTTTAACAAGACTTGTACTAGTTTTTAGCTTTATTTCTTTTAAGTTTTGGATTTGTATTTCCTTTTCTATTATGAAGATCATTTGTCTAGTGGATGGGACGATATCCCCAACCCATTTAGGTTATGTAGGTAGTAGGGTATTACACATAGAATTTAATCATTTAACTAATCCTAACTTATATGAATCACATTGTTCATATTCTTAACCTAGGAGTATAATGAATTATGTTAAATTGGTATAAACTTGTTTAACTTAATTTTGATGCCTTTGGATGTGTCTAGCTTAATATGTGAATTTGTATAATCCTAATTTGATAGAATAGATGTTGTATTAAATTTTAAGCTTAACAAAACACAATATCTCTACCAGGTTGGGAAAAGAAAGGCATGTGAAAAAAAAATCAACTTGAAATTCAAGGTGAAAGAATAGAAAACTTGTGTGGACATATGGAGAATGTAGGTAGCTACAATGGAAATGGTGGAAATGCAGTTCGAAATAATAGAAATGATAGTAGAACAACAGGTGACTATGCTAGACAATCTTTATTCGGTACAAAATCATCCATTACTAAGCTAAGGGTTGAGGTGAACAACTTTAAAATCGAACCAAATTTTTCTCAAATAATTTAACAAATAATACAATTAGATGGGTTATCTAAAAAAGATTCTAATGCACATATAGCTACTTTTCTTGAGATTTGTGATATTCTTAAGTTGAATGGAGTCTCCGAGAATGCTATAAAGTTAAGATTGTTTTCGTTTTCTCTTCCTAATAATGCTTAATCATGATTGAAGTCACTTCCACTGGGCTTTATTAGTACATAGGAGGGTATAGCTAAGAAATTCCTTGCAAAATATTTTCTACCTACTAGGACTGCAAAATTAAGAAATTATATCTTCTCTTTTAGCCAAATGGAATGTGAGACTATCTACGATTTATGGGAGAGATGGAAGGAATTATTTAGAAAATGCCCACGTCATGATTTAGACTTGGGACTTCAAATGCAAACTTTTCATAATAGGTTGAACTTTTCTTCTAAGCAATTGATTGATGCTTCATCTAGAGGTACTGCATTAACTAAGTTACTAAAAGAACTATTTGAATTCATTGAAAAAATTGCGATGAATCATTAATCTTGTGGTAATCAAAAGTCAAGAGCTCTCACATAAGGCATGCATAGTATAGATCCAATGGCATCTTCGAATGCAAAACTTGAATAACTGACAAAAAAGACTGAAAAGATGAATGTGCCTTCTCTAAAGCCTAAGTGATGCAATGTGATTTTTGTGGTGGAGGACACTCTAATCATGAGTGCCGAGGCATGGGAGTTTTAATTGATCAATAACTTGAGCATATGGATTACATAGGAAGTGCAAGGTAAGGAAACAACCCTGATGCAAACACATACTATCTCGGTTGGCGTAATCATCCAAATTTCTCATGAAACAATCAGGGTCAAAGCTAACCATTTCCTCTACAAGGATTTCAAGCTAGACCAATTATAAGGCCTCCACCTCTATTTGCATACCAAGCACCGTCACTGCCACTAGAACATCTTCTAAGCCATCTCTGGAAGATTTGGTAACCAAGTTAGTGTCATCCACAGACTCCTGATTTCAAAGTATGGAAGCTTCAATGTGCAATCAACAGATATCTATCCATAACATAGAGAATCAAATTGGACAACTAGTAAAATTGATTTTAGATAGACAAAGTGGTGCACTTCTTAGGAATAGTGAGAGTAATCCACGTGAAGAGCGTGGAAAGCATCTCTTTTTACTCTATTATTGCATATGGATAATCTTTATTTTTGTTTTGTTTAGGGTTTTTTTTCTTTATTTCTTTGGGTTTGATTATGTTGGTGTGTTTTTTATTCGGTACAATTTACTTCATTATGTTTTATTATGCTTTTATTAGAAGGTTAATGTTTATTGTAAATATTTGCACTTTTGTTGCATAAAAAAGAAGGTTAAATGATTGAATGGCACTGCTTTGATCATTATGAGCAATGTTGCTTAATTTCAGAAAGTCTTTAATGTCAAAGTACTGTATATTAGTGTCTCCACTTAGTTCAAATTAAATGACACCATTTATATTGTAGTTATAAGAGAAATGACATTGTTTTCACATGACATGGCTTAAGCTAGAGTTAGAGGTGCCTCTCGACTTTGTATAGCCGACATAAAAGATTGCTTCTGCTGTCATTTTCTTCATAATTTCTTCACAACCTTCGAGTGACTTCTCTAGCTCTTCACTAAATTATCTGCACCACTAAAAAATGCACTTAGCCCATTATCAATTTCATTCAAATACCTTCAATTTATTGTAAATTTTTTAGTTTCACAGTCTATCAAAACCACTTCACTGATATCGGGTTTTTCATCTCAAACCCTTGCACTTTCACAGATTCTTCACAACTCTTGAAAAAGGTTACACTTTTTTAGATATAAAAAAGAGAATTGTTGTAGCTGTAAGGTAAGGATTGCAACAATTTGGACCTACAATCTCTATTTGGCAGTATTGTGCTGTGAAAAGCAGGTGAACTTCTATCTTTAATCTACTTTGGGAATACGAATTTTGGGCATTAATTTTTATTATGTTTGAGTGGTTAATTTAAGAATAGAGATAGTCATTCTTTGCTTAGTATGATATTGGAATTCTTGATTTTGAATCCCTTGTTAATTTTTTGAGTTGAGTGAATATGTGGACAACTTGCTACTTTGATCTTCTGTTGATTAGGATTTCTCTTATGCGGAAATTTTTCTTTAGTGGGTGTATTATTTCTATTCTATTCTTGTTTGTGATTTGTACTTGTAATTGAGTATATTTGGAGAGTGAAAATAGTGCTTGTGCTTATTTGCAGGGTTAAAAAGGTTGAGGTGAAGTTTATGCTTAGTTGTGCATATTAACATTCTAAAAGTGGTAGATAGAGTCTAGGATTTTATAGAAACTATGGCATTGAGGATATTGTGGCTATTAAGTATTGATTTTTCGAGTTGAAAATTGTTACTTTTGTGGAGGTTTGGATGTGTTAAATTTTGTTAAAGTGACAAGATTGGAGGATTGTTAATTTGGTATGGCAAACTTGATTAGATTTATTTGTTTTGTCGAATATAATCTAAGCGAGCTATGTTTTTTCTAAAGTACGGTGTTTTCTTGATACTACTTGTGGTATAAAGTTGGTGTTTTGGATTGGTTTCAATTGAAAGGAAGCTTTTCTCCTGTAATCAGTTTAAAGTGTCTTTGGGAATGTTTTGAGCTTTCTCTTTATCACCATTAGCCATGCCATTCAAAGACATTGCTACTGAGCTTCCTATCAAAAGAAAGAAGGGTGAGTCTTCTTCCCAAGCCCCTATACCTAACACTGAGCCTAATATTCCCCTGGGGCTATTTGTTGACTGAGGATGTTAGGAATAGTTCAACACGAGAGGGAATAGTAAAATCTTAATAGAGAAGACCATAGACCTTATTTTTGACAATGACCTACAAATTTTAGCTGTGTTTAGTAGTCTAGGATAAGGCCCATTCTTAATCTTAAAGGTGTATACTATCCTGGGTTGGTAAAAGAACTATATGCTAACATGTCTAATAAGAGACATAACATCCTTAGAACCATTGATATTGCTATCAGAAAGGTATCCATTCACATGTCTAAGGCTAACTTGGCTGAGATTTTAAGGGAATAGGATTATAAGAATGGGTAAAGATTGACACTTTCATCTCTGAGACTGATTGGGATTCTAATCCAGTGAGACTCCAGTTTATTATGCACCATCACCAACTTGCCACTTCTACTGCTATTCATATGATAATTCTGCCTTCATTACACTGTTTGGTCATATATTTGCTTGGCTTAAATATGTCCTCGAGAGCTAGTGGGGTAAATAAAGCTCATGAGGTAGATGTTTATTTTCTCTATAAGATGATTCATCCATATCTGATTTCTCTAGCTTTCCTATTGATTTCTTACATGTATGAAGTTGTAGCATTTGACTACACCTCAAAGGTATTTATTTTTCTCCTAGTCATTACCGTATCCTCCAACACTTTTATGTACTTATTGAGGGAGAGATACTAGTTACCACTTCATCAAGTGATGCCATTTCTGAGCAAATATTGTTCAATTATAGGTATTCATATGATAAATCTAGACAAGGATAGGTGACTCCTAGAGAGAGGAAAGATGGACAGAGAGAGAAAAGGGAGTAGTGCCACCTATAGGTGAGGTACATCAGGGACCAAGGCCTATAGAGGCCAGCCTATAGTTACAGTAGAGTTCCAGGCAGAGATAACAATTGCATTGGCCAGAATAGAGGTCTAGCAAGATCAGTTGTGAGCCAACTTAGCCAAAATTAGAGAGCTTCAAACACAACAAGAAAATAGGTTCGAAGAAGAAAGAAAATCTTTATTAGAAAAGTGGAAGCAGAGTGAAGATCGCTATGAGGAGCAGTGTACACTTATGACCAAGATGATGAGTAGCAGAACCAAGTGGCAACTTTGGAGAATCTTCAGAACACTCTAAAATACCAGGAGGGTTTCTTAAATGCTACCTAGAATAATACTAAGCCAAATAGATCTAGTGAATATCAAAGTAACAGTGGAGGGCATGGTGGTCAAAGTGGGCCATTCGGTGCTAGCAGCCTTCACTAATGTTCTCTTTTTATTGTTATTTCCTTCTTGTAGTACATTTTTATTTTTAGCATATTTTATTTAGTAGGTTCTTTTAGATTTACTTTTGTTCAACTTGAATAGTTTTTATCTTATTTTGATCTCTTTTATTTAGTGTATTTTCTCATTTTGCAAGGATTACTTAACACTCTTTTGGGATCATTCTTCTGTGCAAATCTTATGAGAAATTGAGCTACATTATAGTTGGGGAGTATCGTTAATCCTTTCTCCCTCTTCATATTTTTAGTTCCATTGGATATTTTTAGTTTGTAATATATTTGTGGCAAATGAAGATATTGTTTCATTAAGTGTGGGGGAGAGGTCTAAATCTTACTATTTGCAAGTATTTATCTATCATTTGGTGTTTTCGTCGGAATATTTTCTTTAGAGTATTTTTTTTAGAAAAATTAAAAAATTTTGAAAATTTTGAACAAAATTTGCACTTATTATTTAGAATTATTGGTATATACATTGATAATTGTTCATTTCGTGGAGTTATTATGATTCTTTTTACTTTTATATTTAATCTAAGACTTCTTTAGATGAGTTTGTATTATGTAAAATTCTATATTAATAGTGATATAGGCAAACACTTGAGAATTTTATTAACTTTGTTTTTGCCTTTGTAAATGTTGTGAAGCTAAATCTTTGGGAATTGATGAGAACATTTTAGTGAATTATAAGTAGGGAATTGTGATTAATTTACATTCAATGATCTTTTGCCAAACCTTCTTAGCAACTCTAATACTCAAATTAATCAGTATCTTTGATTAAAAATCAGATTGATAAATATCTCAAGGCTTCCCCAATATCAAGTCACATATGCCAGTTAACCTCAAAAAATTAGTAACTTGAAATATGCAATTCCCTATCAATCTAATCAAGTCATTTAGTCTCAAAACTCAATTAGATTAATAGATGCTACTTAGAATATCAATCAAAGATCAATTAAATTAGTTATTCAATTATGTGAATCAAAAGGTTATCAACCATTGTTAAGTGTGAAAATGTTATATTTTCACAGCACTTTTCCTTAGCTTTTATGCACTCTTTTTTGTGAATATTTATTGTATTTACTCATATCGTCTTATAATGAGTTTCAAGTGAAACATGAGTAAAATATCATTTAAATGATGAGTTTTCACACATGATTGCCGAACACTTTGCTGCCTTAGAATGCATGCTTAACAAAGTTTTTAAGTGTTTGAATAGGGACACAACATGATGCACGGTCATGAAAACAAAACAGTTCCAGGAGATATGTACAGCCAAGTGCACAACCACGCATATACCTGTGTACAATAGGGAAAAGTTTTAAACTCCCAGAAGTTTGTAGATTCTAAAAAAAAAAAAAAAAAAAAAACCTTGTCAAAGCACAGCCAGTGGCACAGCCATGCGCTTGCCCTTGCAAATGCACAACTAGCATGCATGGTCATGCATGGTATCCACGCCAGTGTCGAGGAAGTTTTGGAAGTTGCATGCACGACCAATGTGCATGGCCATATATACAAGCCGTGCAACTTTCCTGAAGAGGTTTAGAACATCCTAAATTGGTCGAACAATGGTTTAAACTTCCCAAATTTAATCAAGAATGGTTTAGGAAGGTTCTATGCTAAAGACATCCAATTCACATATAACCTTAATATGCTTCACCCAGAATACAATTCTCTTGGAGAAAAGCTTCCAAGAAGGCTAGGAGGAAGAGAAGAAGGCTAAGAGGCAAGAAGACTTGAGATTGTAGGCTTCCCAAGTGTTCAACCTTCAATCTTTCTCTTGTTCTTTCTTGTTTCTGAGTTGTCCATTTTTAGTTTCCTTTATATTCAAACAATTGAGGAATTTTATCTGTATTCAAAGGCTATGTTTTGTTATTGACTTTGATCCTTTGAGATTGATATATTAAAGATTCTATTTTTGATTATATTGTGATTGCCTCTTGAGTATTTATGCAATTAAGATTATCTTCTCTACCAATTATGTTAAGTTGTTTATGTAGCGCAACATATTTAACTTGCATGATTAGAAAGCTAAGTTAGTTAATCTTTTGGCTAATTTAATTATCATCTATTAATCTTGGTTAAGTTGCATATTTTTTAGCTTGGTTAATTTTAATAGGGAATTGCATGGTTCAAGTTGTGTATATTTACATCTTTTTGGGATATATGCTAATTTGATGTTGATGATACCTTGAGCTAAGTATTAATCTTGTGATTAGTCTATGACAAGTGATTAATTGAAGTATTAATATTTTGAAGAAAAGGTAAATCAATTTGGATTAGATTAAAAATAAGGTCAGGGATTGAAATTGCTTTTGTAAGGATAAGAATTGTAGACTCTTTTGTATAGATATTAAAATAAATAACTCTAGAAATAAATCCATTTTTGCAAGGATAGAAATTCTAGACTCTTTTGCATGAATTCTAAAATTAATAACTCAAAGTTATCATAATCCATTATAAGTTTTTGATTGATTTCCTAACATACATCTAAGAATTTGATAATTTCTTAAATGGTCCTAAAGTTTCTTATTTTTGTTTGTTTCCTATTTTATTCTTTTTTTTTCTTAATTTTGAATTAATTTTAGATAGTTTCCTTATTCAATTTCCCCTATCTATTTGTAAATAGTTGTACATAATTCATCATTGGACCTAATTAGGTTAAGTGTTATAAGATGATTTCATATGAATGAATTGATGGCTTTACTTCGCATGTCCCTTGTCAATATCTTACTTACTACAACATTATGCTATATCTTTAGGAGTAGGGTTTGAATTTTGTTAGTGCATAACAACTGCACTTTTTCTAAGAACTTATTTTTATGTTGTAATCTCCTTTCACAACAAAGTTTTGGCAACGTTGTTGTGGAAGAAAAGAAAATTTTGAACATCTTCATTCTTTGTTAATTCGTGTGGTGCTTGATTCTGATTAGTTCTCTTAGTCCTAAAGTTTTTCTTTTTACTTTTGATTTTTTTTATTTTATTTTGTAAGTTTCTCATCTTCTTGTAGGTAACTAAGGATAGAACACCAAGGCGCTAAATAGGAAATTGAAAGTTGTAAAGAAATTGCTCCATTGGAGGGCAATTCTTTAAAATTGATGCGAATTTGCTTCTCGCTGATTTCTTTCCTATTCTTGCTTTTTCAATGAATGCCAACCTATCTCTTAAAAGACTTGCTACCCCTACCCAAAATAATCAACCTTTGTGCATTCCTTTTCCTGAAGTTAATTGTGCTTTCAAATTACAATCAAGTTTGATTCAACTTTTGCCATCTTTTCGTGGGTTACCGAGAGAAGATTCACGTAGGTACTTAAAGGAATTTTATATTATATGCTCTAATATGAAACTGGGTAGAACTCAAGACGAGGTCAATAAGTTACGTGTTTTCCCATTTAGTTTGCATAGTGGAGCTAAAGATTGGTTGTTTGATTTAGCTATAGGATCCATCACAAATTAGTTAAGCATGCAAATGCTTTTTATTGAAAATTTTTTCCTATGTCTAGAGCTGCATCAATTAGGAAGGAAATATGTGGAAGAAGGTAATTGCATGGGGAATCATTGTACAATTATTGGGAATGGTTTAAAAGACTTTGTGCTATTTACCCTTATCATCAAATTATTGAGCAACTACTTATGCAATATTTTTATAAAAGGTTGCATCCTTATAATAGGTTAATAGTTAATGCGGCGTACCCTTGTGGACAAAACCCCACAAGCCACTAGGGATTTAATTGCAAATATGGTATCTAACATATAATCTTTTGGCACTTTGAATGATCCCATGAGAAACGTAGGTAAGATAGGCACTATTTCTTTAGGAAAAAAGGTTGATAACATCACAAATTTAGTAGGAAAGGTTTTGGAAACAAACTCATAAGTTAGGACATCTCATTTTTGTCATTCTTTTGATCATTCTAGTAATATATGTCCTAATTTTGATTTTCATGAACATGCTAATGCCTTAGGTTTCCTAATCATCCCCCTAATAGATTTAACACATTATCCAACACTTTTAACAAGGGATTTAGAGATCACCAAAATTTTAGGTGGAAAAACTAAGGGGTTGGGAAACCTATGGCTAACAATCCTTTCGTATATATACTTTCCCTCTCAAATCCATCTCATGGTATGTCTCTAGAAGACTTGGTCAAGTCTCTTGAATCTAACTCTCTCAATTTTCAATATGAGACCAAGTTTTGCATTCATTATTCAGAAAACCAACTAGGGAAATTAACCTCAGAAATAAGTCACATAGAGGCACATGTGTTGAATAAACTTCCATCTCAATCCTTTACCCCCCAAAAGAATGCTAAAGCTATCACCCTTAAGAATGGGAAGGAATTGAGTGGACCTAGGACAAAATCTTTAGAGGAGGAAGATAAATTGGAAGTAGCACAAATACCCATGCCAACAAATGAGCCTAGTGTAGGGAAGCCTAAGTTAGTGAAGTCGACACCTAAAGTACAACCACTTTTTCCTAGTAGATTGGCTAAAAATAGAAAGGAGGACTTAGAAAAGGACCTTTTGAAAATTTTTACGAAATTAGAGATTAATCTTCCTTTACTTGAACTAATTAGGCAATTTCCCGTTATGCCAAGTTCCTAAAGGAATTTTGCACTAAAAAAAGTAAAAATAAAAATAAAAGAGGCTACAAGGGGATGCATTGGTCACCATAGAGGAAAATATTGCTACTATTCTTCAAAAAAAACTTCCTACAAAATAAAAGGATTTTGGCATGTTCACTATTCCTTACATCATTGGAAACAAGTTAATTTCAAGTTGCATGTTAGATTTAGGAGTATCCATTAATGCCATGCCATACTCTTTTTATGCTAACTTAGATCTTAGACTTTTAAGCCTAACAAGATGTGTTATCCAACTTGCAGATAGGTCTGAAGCATACCCTGAGGGAGTGGTTGAGGATGTTCTAGTAAAAGTCAATGGATTAGTCTTTTCCAGCAGATTTTTATGTTCTTAAAATGGAAGGAAGTGTTGGGAAATATGCCCTCTTAGACTAGGTTTCTGATGTAAATATCGAATGTTTTAATAAAAGAATTTATTTTCAGAAATTATTTGTGAATTTACATTTTATCTGTGAACAATTACGTTTGGAAAAGACCCATTGTGTTTAAGTAAGTGGTCCATGTGAATGGAGGTCTTTCATAGTAAGGTATGGATCACAGGTTACTTAACACATAAACATTTGTTCTTAACTGATTGATGAGAATGAGAATCTCATCATGTTTAGGTTATTATGTTGTGAATTCCAAATAGGGAATAGCCTACCTTTAGCCAGTGAGTAGTCCACTCACTTCATGACATAAGCGTATTTTGAATATGAAGAACATGACCTGTAGCAGTGGTTTCTTAAAAGTACTATATGGTAGAAACCTAGACTATTACTGCTACAACGTGGACTAGTACTCTACGACTTGAGTATGACTTGGTGGTTTGACGAAGCTAGAAGCATGTACTTTGATATGCTATAGTTGAGGTTCTATCGTAGGGCCAATATACTTGCATGTTGGGTATGTGTGACTAGTTAGTTAAGACAGACTTGTACAAACTAGTTTCTATACTATATCGCCCCTTGTGGTTGTCTGAATGATCTAAATATCCAGGGCCCTAGAAAACAAGATTTGGATGTTTGCTTTAGGGTAGCTACCTTGGAAAGCGAAAATAATCTAGGAAGTCGTGGATTATTGGATTAGAAGCCTAAGGATGGTAGATGTCATTTAGAGAGGTGTTAGTACACTTCTTCCTCTTTAAATGTACGGAGATGTATAGAGGAGTATTTTAGTCATTACACTTATAGGTCGGAGACTTTGTTAACGCAGTATTGTCTTTGGGCTCAATATTTTCTTATGGCGATATTAGGAAATATTTAAAATGCAAAATACAGCTATTTATATGGTAAAGGTATTTTGGTCATTTTAGTAGCCAAAGAGGTGTGTCTTTTGGTCCCCAGTATAGGCCGTGAGTCCTAATTAAATATGGGCTAAGGAATTGATCTTAAATTAAATGAAATTTATTTTTTTTAAGTAGCCTGATTTAATTGATGGGCTAGAATAAAATAAAGGTCCATAGAGATAGAGAGAATTAATTAAATTAGTTTGATGGGTTAATTAATTATTTAGGGTTTTGGCCCAGTTTGAATAATTAAAGATTAACCTGAGACTAAACTAATATAGGCTTGTTAATTGGACTAGTTTATTTGGGTTGGGAAATTAATTATTTGTTGGGCCAATTAGTTGGCTCTAATTAGAATAATTAATTTAGTCCAAAAGGTTAAACTAAGAGTCCAATAGCCCAGTCCAGTTTAACCTAGGGTTTTATTTAGGTTAAACAGGAGGATTGGAAACAACGTTCTTTTAGACAGCTTTCTTCTCTGTGAAAAAAAAGAACTAGATGTCTCTCCCTCTCTCTCCAGAAAATATTCCTTAGTCTGTGAGTTGTTTACTAAATGGAATTAGGCAGGCAATATATTGGAAGATCGAGAGTTTAGCGTTCACCTATATGCAAAGATGGAGTATGAGGCTTGCAGAAATCACACCAGAGGTTTCCACCAGCACACCTACCCTGATTCCACACATTCTGGGCCAGCAAATTCTTAGAATGAAGAAAAGAGGTAAAACAAATTTGAACCTTAGAACATGTACAGAGCTCAACCGGTGCTGGCTAGGGCTGCCGGAGCCGGCGCCGGCTCTGTTCGGATGTTTCCCTATTCTTCAGTTTTTTCAGTTTTTTTTTTCGCTTCCGCTACGTGCCCTATGTTTTCCCCTTTCTATGCCTTCAATTGGTATCAGATCATGAATGTTTTGTGAAAATATAGGGAGCATGCATCTAGTTGAATAAAACTGGACACATATATGTGGTTTAAACCGTGATCCTTCGCTGTTTTGGTATGGATAGATTCTCTGTCAAACCACTCGAATTGAGGTATAGGAGATGTGTAATTTACTGTTTTTCTTATCACATCATGTAAGCCCAATGTTAATGGGTATAGGTGGTTTTTGGTTTTTGGTAATTTCATTGTATTTGAGTTGAAATTGAAGAGCTAATGGTATCAGAAGTTGCACAGAAAAATAGAGAAAATCGCAAAAAAAAAAAAAAAAAACTGCAGAAGAACTCGTCCAGACCGGAACCGGCGCCGGCTAGGGTCTGGACTCGCGTCTGGATTTTAGGTCACCCATGGGTCCTGGTTCTGTGCGGCAGGTGCAGTGGACCACAGTGCAGATGGATGCTCGATCCAATGTTGCGGGTGCAATGGACCAAGGAGAAATTTGTAATTTTTTCCTTGTAATTTTTCTTGTATTTTCCTTTTGGTTTTGGGGTCCATACCAGGCGAAGTTAATATTTTGCAATAGTTAATATTCAAGGAATATTTTTGCATGAAAAATATGAGTAAGGGATTTTAGGATTAAACAAGATAATTAATTAATTAATTAATGTGTTTAATTCTATTATTTGGGCACTTAGGTTTAAAAAATAGAAAAGCATGAAAATGTCTAATGTTTTCTAGTATGCTATTTTTTTAAAGTACCTATGTGCACGGTCTCTCAAAGACCAAAGTCTTTGGGAATATTTTTGATAAGGAAAAATATTTTTCTACAAATTAAATGGTTATTTTAACTTAAACAGAAATTAATCCTTGGATATTTTCTCAAATGATTTAATCATTGACATAGAAAATATATTAGATTTATATATTTTTGTAAGTTAAAATAGAAAGCCATTTTGTTTTATTTTGGTACAAGAAAAATTGTTTTGTCAAATAAACTTGAGACCAAAGTCTCTAAAAAGTTTTAATTGGAAATTTTTTAGGAAATCATTAAGTTTTTTAACTTAAATAAAATTAGTTTATGGGAAAATCTCTCAAAGGATATAAACCTTGACATAGAGATTTTAATGGATTTAGATATTTTATTTTTAAGTTAAAGGGAAAAACTTAATGAAAATTTTCAAAATGATATTTTTCAGAAAACCATTGTTTTAAAAGACTAAGTGGGAGAGGGGTTCCAACGGCTCCACGGCTTCCATCACGATCCTCATTAGAAATCGTGGGTCCCCTCACGTCACCCTAGGAGTGAATCCGTATAGGATGGAGATATCACAAGGATCTAGATCTAATGGAGGGATGTAATTAATAACCCGGAACACATACTATGATCAGCCAGCCCCTCGTTGGAGGTTATAGTATGAGGTATGTCCATAGGAAATGAGAGGAAACGACCATCCCCTCGATGGAGTTATGTTCTGGGTCATTACCTAGAAGGGAAATTAATTTGTGGTGGTTAACACGCTTAGCTTAGGGAACTGTTAATCTTCCCAAGAAGCTATGTTAGTTTTCCTAAGAGCCAAATTAATTATTGCCAGTTTTGATAATAAGGATTAAGTGCACAAATTTGTTTTGTTTTCACAAACTAAATCTTTTTCTTTTATTTTCGATTTTTCAGAAATGGTGGGAGGTTCTTTTAGTCCGTTGGCTGTTATTCTCAGAGAGAATAAACTAATGGGACCAAACTATGTGGACTGAAAGAGGAACCTGGATATAATACTTATAGCCGAGAAATATAAGTATGTCTTTTACAAAACCTACCCTGTTATCGGGGAAGGTTCCACCGCCGAAGAGCGTGAGGCTGAGAAGGCATGGAAAAAGGCCAACGAGATAGCTCGTTGTTACATGTTGACCTCCATGTCTAATGTGCTCCAGTCCAAACATGAGCACATGACCACTGCATATGACATAACTTAATCATTAGCCACGATGTTCGCGGATAAAATCCGACCCACAAGGTAAGAGGCTCTTTGAACTATTATAAACACTAAGATGGCTGAGGGAGCATAAGTCAGAGAGTATATGCTTAAGATGATTGCTGCTTTTAAGGAGGCAGAAATCTTAGGGGCTATCATTGACCCCAAGAGTTAAGTGGACATAGTTCTCGAATCTCTGTTGGGTTCCTTTACTCAGTTCAAGTTGAATTACAACATGAACAAGTTAAACATGAGTTTAACTAAGTTAATGAAGGAGCTCCAGATGGCAGAGAAGGTCATGAAGCCACAATCTAAGGCTATGATTGCTAAGGCTTCAACTTCTAGAACTGGGCCCAAGCTTAGAAAATTCAAGAAGAAGAAGGGAAACGCAGCGGCCCAACCCAAAGACAAACCCAAGGGCAAGTGCTTCAAATGTGGGCTGAAGGGACACTGGAAAAAGGAGTGTCCAGATCGTCAAGCCAAGAAGAACCCCACAAGTAATGTTTTCTATCTAGAGTCTATATAAATGGTTGGATCAACTTTCACTTGTATTGTTGATTCAGGAGCCACTGATCACATCTGTAACTCCTTGCAGGGGTTTAGAAAGATTAGGAGACCCTAGAAGTGCGAACATGGACTACGTGTGGGAAATGGAGCACAAGTTTGGGCTCTTGCAGTAGGATAGCTGGATCTTGTTTTTTATTATAATAGAATAGTGGTTTTGAAAAATATATTATATGTACCTGGATTTCGACAGAATTTAATTTCGGTTGTGAAACTAATAAATCAAGGATATTCTGTGTCTTTCCATTCTGGTATTTCTATCAGTAGAGATGGAGAAATTTTATGTACTAGGCACATGTATGAAAATCTATTTTTCTGAAACCCTGTTAACAATCAATTAAATAACACTCAATCTGAACCTTTAATAAGGAAGAGAAAAATCAATCCCAATGACTCTTATCTTTGGCATCTAAGGTTGGATCATATTGACTCAACCAGGATTCAGAGGTTAATCCATGATGGGCCTTTGGACTCATTGAGATTGAAAAATTGGCCTCAGTATGAATCCTGCCTAATAGGAAAGATGATCAAAAGATCATTTACCCCTAAGACGGATAGGGCTAAGGAGGTATTGAGTCTTGTTCACACTGATGTGTGTGGTCCCTTGTCTACACCAACTAGAGGGGTTTTTGAGTACTTCATCACTTTCACATATGATTGTACGAGGTTTGGTTTTATTTACCTGATGAGACGCAAGTTTGACTCTTTTAACAAGTTCAAAGAGTTTAAGGCTGAAGTGGAGCGTCGGACAGGTAAATTGATCAAGACCTTACGATTGGATCATGGTAGAGAGTACCTCCTGAGTGAATTCAAGGACTACATGGTACATCATGGGATAGTATCCCAACTTTCTGTGCCAAAGACACCCCAGCAGAACGGAGTAGCTGAGAGAAGGAACATGACATTAATGGAAATGGTCCGAAGCATAATGTCTCATGCTACTCTTCCAATGTCTTTTTGGGGATATACCCTAGAAACAGCGGCATACATTCTGAACTTGGTGCCTTCCAAGTTAGTACTTAGGACTCCCTATGAAATGTGGACTGAGTGTAAGCTAAGTCTGAATTATCTTAGGATATAGGGTTGTCTAACTTATGTACTGGTCAAGAGAGATAAGTTGGAACCAAGATTAGAATTATACTATTTTGTTGGGTATCCAAAAGGGACAAAGGGTAGTTACTTTTATCATCCTAAGAAGTAGAAAGTACTGGTAAGTACCAATGCTAAATACTTAGAGGATGATCAGAGTACTTCTATGAAAGGTTCAACTAGGTTGGAACTTGAGGAGAAGTTATCTTCGGAATCAACTTCTTCTTACCCGATTGTGGAACAAGAAGAGGCACAACCTCAAGAGCCTGTACAATTGGAGCCTCGTCGTAGTGGGAGAGTGTCTAGGGTTCCAAAAAGATGGATTGGAGAAGCTTTCGAGCTAGCCTCTGACCATCAGGAACAAAACCGCACTAGATATGAGGAGGCTATTGCTGATGCTAATGCAAATCTAAGGCATGAAGCAATGAAAGTTGAGATTGAGTCTATGTACTTCAATAAGGTTTGGGATCTTGTAGCTTCACTTGAAGGGATAAAGCCTATTGGGTGTAAGTGAGTATACAAGAGAAAGAGGAGAGTAGATGGGAAGGTGGAAACCTTTAAAACTAAACTTGTGGCGAAAAGGTATTCTCAAAAAGAGGGAATCAACTATGAGGAAACATTTTCTCCGGTAGCTATGCTTAAGTCCATCTGCATCCTCCTTGCCATCACATGTCATTATGACTACGAGATATGGTAAATGAATGTTAAGACGGCATTTTTAAATGGCCATTTTAGTGAAAACATCTATATGTCCCAACCGGAAGGCATTATTGCTGAAGGCCAAGAACATATGGCTTGCAAGCTTAAGAAGTCCATTTATGGACTTAAATAGGCATCGAGAGTATAGAACATTCGTTTTGATGAGACTGTAAAGTCTTATGGTTTCACTCAAAACGAGGATGAACCATGCGTGTACAGGAAATTTGAAGGTATTAATGTGATTTTTCTTGTCTTATATGTGGATGACATTCTACTCATTTGAAATTATGTAGGGTCATTGTCATCTATAAAGGTTTGGCTGTCTAGTCAATTCAGCATGAAAGACTTAGGAGAAGCCAGCTACATTCTCGAGATTAGACTTTTTAGAAATAGGAAGCAAAGAATATTAGGATTATCCCAAGCGGCATACATTGACAAGATGCTGGCCAGATATAGTATGGACTCATGCAAGTGAGCTCTAATTCCTTGCAGACATGGGTTGTTATTTTCCTCAAGGGACTGTCCTATGTCTCAAGAAGAAACTGACAGAATGAGTAGGATTCCCTACGCTTCGGTTATGGGAAGTCTCATATACGTCATGCTGTGTACTAGGCCAGATATCTGCTTTGCCGTAGGCTTGGTTAGCAGATATCAGTCAAATCCTGGGAAGGTTCATTGGTAAGCTGTAAAGTATATTCTCAAGTACCTCAAGGGAACGAGAGATTATATGCTAGTTTACAGGGCTGATGACTTGGTTCCTACAGGATACACAGACTCAGACTTCCAGGCGGATAAGGACGAGAGGAAATCCACTAGTGGATGTGAAACCCCACTTAAAGCCAACCCTAGAGTAAGGGGGTTGGGATGCATATCATATTTTGTTGCATAAATAGATATATTTTTGAATGATTTTTGTGCTTTAGAATTATGGTTTATAATCTAGAAGGCTTAGTTGTACTTATTGAGTAGGAAGGGTAAAATGGTAATTTTGCTTGAGTTCAAAATAGGAAGAAAGATTGAGAATTAAATAAGAAGAATATTTAGGAGAGAAAATAAGAACAAGAGTTGTTGTGGTTTAGTGGTTAGAGCTTTGGAATTAATCTCTAAGGTCTTGAATTCAAATCTCATCATTTAAGTTTTATCATAATTATTTTTATTTTATTTAAGGTTGTCCCTTGCATTCCATAAGTAGAAATAGGAGTGTGGTCCTAGGGGAGACATGAAGGGAATGTCATAATCCTATTCTTATTCCCTAAAAGAATTTTTAAGGGATTCATGTCCTTTTATTCTCTAGCTTACCTTAAATTCTTTACCAATTAAGTTTGTTCAATTTATCCAAATCCATATTTTAATTCCAAAAAATTTAGCAAGGTTCATTGACCTTGGAATTTCGAAAATGGCTCTTAGAGGATAGAGTTTTAACTGAAAATAAGGAAGGAGTTAAGGAAGGTTCCCAAGAGAATCAATCTCCATGGTTGAATCTTCAAACTCCACTCCATAGTATTCATCTTCTTCATGAAAGCAGTCTAAAAATTTTCCAGGTTCTTGGACAGTCTAGCATTTGAAAACTTTAACCATTTTTCTTACTCAAACGTTGCCAGAAAAATGGCCAACTTGTTCATCTTGAAGACTAAAATTCTTTGCCAGAAGCCGGACTACACAAAGTTATGCAAACCAAAAAAAAATTCTGGATAGTTTCGCAGCATAGCAAGCCAAAAACCAAAGCTGTTTCTTTTGCCTTCAAACAAGTAATTTACCTCTACTTTTCCTCCATAAAGAAGGCTAGAAAATAGCCTTAAAGGACCCTCAAATGCCTCTCCAAACACTCTGCAAATCAGTTGGAACATTGTAGAAAAACTGCACAGCAAATTTCAGCAAACAATTCAAATCTCAAACCAGAAAAATTTCAGCCTTGCTCTCTCTTCAAACCTTGTTCAAAAACCACCTCAAACTTCTGTGAAGTTAACCATAGTCAGCCATGAACTGAACTCCATTACCCTCCTCCATTGACCTTACACGATTAGGCTCCATAGCCACTCCTCAAATCCCTCATTCAATTACTCTAATCAAGCTTTCAATTGAAGTTCAAAATTTTTAGCAATTGCTCCATGAAAACTCCCTTGGATTAAGCTTCAAACAACCAGAAATTCTCCCACCATTGCACTCAGAATTTTTGGCCAACCTTATAGCTCCTTCAACCCTCATTCATTTCAGCAAAACCAGTCGGCCATTGTAGTTTCCAAGAACCTCCATCAATCAATCAACATTGCCATATCTTCTACCTTAAAACATTCCATAAATTACTCCATTTGAATTTCAAACAACCAGATTTCCCACTTCTCCCTAATCTAAAAATCAAATCACAGAAATCCCTCAATCATTCGGTCAACATCTTTAGCATTTCGTCCAGCTTCCTCTCCAATTCTCTCCATTTCTCCAAGAACACCAAAAACATACACTACCTTTCTTCAAGCTTAAGACCACTCTAAACACCTCTAATCCCTTCCAAAAACTCCAGATCATGCCTACTCACTCCCTAGAGTCCATTTCTGGATTTTATAACATCAAATCTTGAAAACAAAAGTCTACAATTGGATAAAAAACTAGATTTTTTCTTGAAGTCTCAAGAACACCATCAAGGTAACCAAGAACAATTTTGTTCATCTTCTTTCCTTCAGTCTTTAACATGATATACTAATAATCTCTCTCTCTCTCTCTCTCTCTCTCTCTCTCTCTCTCTCTCTCTCTCTCTCTCTCAGCCGAAATGGTTGCTACAACCATGGCTGTTTTTCTTCTTCTTTCTTGGTCAATTCAAGCCTCCCAAGCGTGTGGCTCTCCTTAAACCTTCATCAAAATAGTCATCAACCAAGTATTTCTTTTTAACCTTCTCTTTAATTCTAAAGTCATGTCTACTAGATGTTGATGGAAAGGGATAGAATATGATTAGGGATTGAGTATATGCTTTTGTATGAAGGAGTTGAGATTGGAGCATGTGAATGTTTGGCCTTGGTTAAGCTTTATGAAATTTCGTGTAGATTGATGCATGTTCTTCATGTCTTGAGTGATTATGGATATTTAAGTATGCCAGATATTATGTCACCTTTGGTGAATAGGGTATTATGTTCTTGTTTTCATTGAAGCCATGAATATAATTATGCTTAGTAGAGATTTAGCTATGTGATAGTAAGTATGGATTTAAGCATTTATTCATGAATAGAATGGTTTGTTGATTGATGTTGGAGTTTATGTTCATGATTCTTGTTAGCAATAAAAAAATTATGATCATGACCTTATTGATCCTAAGCTATTTTAGTTGGCTAATTTTATTACGTTAATTAAAATTAATATTATGATTTCCTCCAAAGATTTCGAAAGCCCTAGGAAGTTGGAATTGGAATATTAAATGGAATAGTAATATTTTAGCCAAATAAATTATATCTTTTATTAAAGATAATATATATAAATATTTATATAATAATAATAATAATAATAATAATAATAATAATAATAATAATAATAATAAATGAAGCCTTTTATATAAATCATAATAATAGGTAAAATATTAATCTTGTAGGCTATATTCATAAATATTATTGAAATTTATTTATTATCTATTGACCCAAAGTTTAATAAAATTTATTTATTATTTTCTATCTATTAATTATTAATTAAGATATTAGTAATAATTTATTATTTATTTTAATAATATCATCTAGGACTTAGGATTCTTCATCAATTAAACCCTAGTTTATTTATTAATAACAACACTCAATATTTGTATTTGAACCTATAACTTATTAGTAATTATTTTACAACCCCTAGTTATTTTCACTTATCAAGCTAGACTTGTTTTATAAAACCCTTTATCATCTACCCTTAAAGCTTAGGACATTAGGGTTATGATTGTAATAAGTTGAACTAGGATTATTTATGGAAGTAAATATAGCTTGAGTATAACCATATGACTTGTGTTTACCCCAGGCGGGGTTAGGTCAGCTTTGGAAGATTTGTGAATTGGCAAGCAAAGGATTAGGTAAGCTCCTGCATAACTTATTTGATGACAAAATGTCACTATGGCAAGCTAAACGCGAAGTGTATGGACACTCATTTTGTAAAGGCAATTAAGGACTATTTCCTCTTTTGTTCAGTCAAACAAATCATTTGAAAATCAAACAAGCAATTTTGCTCAAACACTAAACTCTTTCTAAAAACCAACTTTGACATGAATTTTAGAAACCCTTAATTGGTATTTCCAAGTAAAGCAATGTTTTAACCGTTTTCTCCGAAGTGGGATAATCAACGTTGAGTACTCAATAAGGGTAGGCTAGTAGTACTAGTTTTGAAGAGCAAGAGTGAGTCTTCTGGCAAGAGGCCACCTCCAGAAGATGAACTCAACTTAGAGAAGCGACAGTACTACTTAGTCATGCCGATCTGAGCTAGTAAGTTTCAGTCAAGTGAATTGTGTGTTTCCAGAGTGGACAACCAATATGTTTAGGTGTAGAGAAGGAGGAGTATCTTACTCGGTAGGCCGATCACCTACCTTTTTGTCAGTCTGCACAAAGTGTGGCATTCTGACCATTATATGGTCATGGAGCCCAACGTGTGGTAACTTATGGCTACCCATTTGAGTGGTTGTATTTATTATGCACATGTATAGTTTGAAAAGCAAAACACCACTCTTTATTTTAATCATAATTTATTGCTTGCTAACATTTTCTTTTATACAAATTTTACAACTTGCATACATAAACTATTTTACCTGAAACACTCAAAGCACACACAGGCTTACTGAGATTTTTATCTCATCACCTTTTATGCCATGCTTTCAGGTCAATCCTGCTGTGGAGATGAGTAGCTAGATTTGTTGCCTGCTTAGAAGACTCTATGTTAATTATTTTATGTGTTACATTGAGAGATAATAGTAAACAATTTATTTTGGATTTGTTCTTGAATTTTTAGGTTGTAATAAGTTCAGTTTTTAAAGTATTATTTTTAATTTCATTGATGTGACCTAGTTATAAAGACTCCTTGTCCTTTAGACGGGGTGACATCCCCGGCCCTATTGTGCCTAGGTAGTGGGGTGTTACAGCTTTGAACACAAAGAATATTGCCAAAATCCCTGATTCATATTTGCTGAAAAGGTGGAGTAAAAATGCTAGAAAGCGTGTAAGTGATGTGGGTCAAAATAGGATTTTTAGCATGTAAGGTACTGATTCGAACATTTTTTTCACAAATTGAGCTATGAAGTTTTCTTACAATGTTGTTAATAAATGCAGATCTCATGAGACAAGTAGGCTAATTTTATGGCAAGCAATAGAAAGCCCTAATCAAAAGCTTGATGAATACTGGAAAATGCATATGTTGAAGGATTCACAATCTGAAATTAGGGATAATAAAGAACTGAACAATGAGTTATCAGCTTGTGAAGATAGAAATAAGTGTGATATTGTTGTCGAAGATCCCACTTGAATAAGAGCAAAGGGTAAAGAAAGGGATGAAAGGCTAAAAGGCCATTTTTGAGAAGCATCAAATGATATCTTCACTAAAGGGTGGACATTCCCAAGGTTGTGCTTCACATTTTTATTAGAAATTTAGTGTGAATGGTTTACCTACTATGTGTTTTACCTGATTTAATACTGCAATTCTGGTTTAATGTAGGAAAAAGAAAGAAGTCACAAGCTGCTGCAAGGGGAAATGGAACCCAAGATACTCTCGAAATGGGAAATTTGCCATTGAATGAAGAAACAAGCACATCAGTCTCAGATACACCCCATGTTGGCTGGAATTATGAGGTTGTCCTACATTCCTCCTTTATGTTTTTGTAAATTATGGTTTATCCTTCGTAGATTATTCATTTTTATCTGATGTCTTTTCTTGAAGGTTATTGCTTCTTACCCATGATTTACGTCCATGTTACAAGCTTGTAATACACTTCATAGTAATGGAATGGTAAGCATAAGATTGCTACATTTATTAGTTTTTAAGTGTTTTGTTGAAAAGTATATATTTAAATTTTGAGCAATATTTGTAAGTCATTTATTATTTTATCTTAATAGGATGATACAAATGAAGACATTTTAGATGTGGCCTAAAATGATCCTACGTAGTGTAGTGTTGCTGCTGACCAACTGGGAATGTGCTCATGTGCTGTAGAATTTTAAAGTTGTATCTAGTGTTGTTGTGTATTTGACTTGGCTAGAATGTATGGTCTACTATTAAGGAAATTGGTGTTGTATTGGAGTTTGGCATGGATGTTGCTTCCAATGGTAGTTGTATTACTTTCTGGTCTTATTTCACTTGGTTATAGTTTGCCTGCATTTTTTTACTTAACATGGTTGTGTATTTAACTTGGCTGGCTGGAATGAGTTGGTTGGAATGTATTGTGTATTTAGCTTGGGTGGAATGTATTTTGCAATATGAAGGAAATCGGTATTGTATGGGGGACTATTTGACTAGGTTTTAAGGTTTTGATTGCTGCTGATTTTTCTATTCAGATAGAACATTTCTTTATGCAGATATTGAACCTTTTTTGAGGAAATTGCAGCATCTTGTGAATATGCTGCTTGCATATTCACCCTAGCTTTGTCTTGGCTGGATCTGGGAGTAACATCGCTATTTTTAAGCGTGTTCATTAGGTTTGTACTAAAAATTCTACTTATTAGCATGTACTAAAAAAAGTCTATTATCAGGTTTTTATGTTGGAGAAGGTTTTAAGGATTCGTGATACATACTTTGCCTTACATTTGCATCAATTATTTATTTGTCTTTATCATATATTACAACCTTCATGAACCACTTCCAATTTTACTAGATGATTAGCAAGCAGTAAATATGGAAATATTATTGCATCACTCATTAGCAGCCACAACAATATTGATGTTTCATTTCTGGAATCTGAATACCCTTCTTTTGAGATGTAGAACAAGCCCTTGATACCAAAAGTGGTGATGCTATATATGCCTGGCCTTCATGCTACTCTATACTTATCACAGTCTAAATTATTGAAAAGCCTGAAAGAATTTTGTGGCATTCCTTGAGCAGTGTTAGAACTGAGGTTGGGGATATTTTCATGATGAATGAAGATTTTGTATTTTGATTTTAGGCTTACGACATAATACTTATGGTTCATTATTTCATTCTGTGCTAGTTGTATATTAGATGGCATGCGGAAAATATATACACTTCTAACCTACCAAACAAAAAGAAAAAGGGAAGCTATTTTGCCAATTTCAAGGAAGATTTCTGAAACATCTGAACAAGGTATTTGATTGTTTGGCCATTTTACTTGCTTTCTATATGATTTGACCTCAAATAGATAATCCTTTAACGGAAAGATGTTTAGATGTGCTCAGGTTTAGAAAAATTAGTACGTTATTTTATCTTGGAGTTAGAGCAAGTGCTAATCAACTGTGAGATGCTTGTGTAACCTCTATAGGAATAAATCTTTTTTATGACATGAAATTCATATATCCTGTACATTTTATATAGGGGCTTGTGCATCTGGTTAGAGGATCTATTGTCTGTTGATGTTTTGAAAGATCCACCATTCCCATTGGCATACTACACACTTACTTCTAAAGAATTACAAGAAAATGGTTATTGCATCTGCAGTAATCGACTAGGTGACCTGGGTTTAAATGTTGTATCTTTGTCTATTTTTTTTCTTGATATTTGTATAAATCTGGGAGTTAAATTGACTTTCATAATACTGGTTCAGTGTTGGAGTGTTTTAATCTATTATGAGAAACAAGTTGAAAAGACTAAGAAGCCTTCACAGAGGAAAATAGTTAGATTTGTGTTTTTGACCCCCATGGCAAAATTTGTCAGATTCTTGTACCTTTGAAACTTTGCTACTCTACTAAATTAGTTTTCTTTGAGATTTCTTGTTTTAAATAGTCTATGGCTGAAATGAGGAACAGCAGTTGAAATGTGGACAATATATTTTTCAGTCATTGTTTTAGTTCCATAAGTTTTTTATTTATTTTTTTTTAACAACCAGCTGCACACCATTACTGGGGATGTGTGTTGCTTTCTGGAGAATGCATTTGAATTTTTATATTCTTGCTATTCTCCTAAACTTTGGTTCATTTCCCTAATTTGCTTATTAGTTTTTAAATTTCAGTCATTGTTTGAGATATTGGTGTGCAGTTAGACTAGCTTTTTATAATTCCATGATTAAATTCTATTGTGGCTGCAAACTTTTGTTCAATTATGCATTTGATATGTATAAGAAATGTTGCAAGTGGTAAATGTTTTATGTTCCTAATTATATCCCCAGTTTTGTAGTCCATTTGAAATCTGAAGTTTCTAAATGATATTGCTCCAAACTTTTCTTATTGGATTTACTTAAATCTTAACTTAGGTTTTTTTTTTTCCTTATTGTGTTGGTGAAGTTCCTTGCTTCTGTTCATCCATTTAGTGGTCACTTCAGAGTAGCACATTGAAGAGAGAGGGTCATCTCAGTGGTTGTGTATGCTGGTGATGTCACTTAATGGTCACTTTAGAGCAGTATTGAATGGGGTAGTAAGTATGTTGTTTGTGTATGCTGGTGATGTCAATTGTCCTAAGTGCTGCAGCCAAATTATCTGGTTCTTTGTCATCTTGCGTGGAGCAATTCTCACTGAACCTGCAAAACCCCACACATGCTGGAGGTTTTACAGTCTTTATCAAATTATGAAACTTCCTTGCCTAAAAACATTCAGATAAAAGCAGTCCGTATCACGACTTCAATTGAAGAAATGGCCGAGTCTTTAACACTTAATGCTTTCATCAGCAGCTATTACCTGGATATCATTGCACAAGAACTAAGTGTAATTGAGGGTTCTAAATTTTTAATTTCCTGGCAAGATGCAGGCTGTCTTCTGTCACTTCTAAGGTGTTACGTAGAGGGGTATATTTGTCATACCACCAGCAGGTCAGAGACTTTGCTAACTCAGCATGATCCTTAGCGTTAATATTTCTTTATGCCGATATTAGAAAATATTTAAAATGTAAAATACAATTATTTATATAGTAGGGGTATTTTAGTTATTTTAGTAGCCATGACAATGTGTCTTTTTGGTCTCCGGAATAGCCCATAAGTCCTAGTTGATTTTGGGATGAGGAAATGGTCTAGATTAAAGAGAATTTTATTTTATTTAAAAAGTCTATTTTATTTATTGGACTAGAGTAAAATAAGAGGACTAAAGAGAGAATTAATTAATTAGTTTAGTGGGTTAATTAATTATTCAATGCTCGAGCCCAGATTGAATAATTGAAAATTAACCTAGGCCTAAACTAGGTGTAAGGTTTGGTATTTCATCTTGGTCTATTTGGATTGGTTTATTTATTTATGGGCTTTATTAGTAGACTAAAAAAATGATTAAAGGTTTTATTATTTATTTTGGGCCTGATTGGTACAAGGAAAAATAATAAATAATAAAGACCTAGTCCAATAGCTTAGACTGATAAGGGCTAAATTCATCACTATTTTTCTAGTTATTTGAGGTTAATATGAGATACGTTTGATGTAACAACTAGGAATATTCCTTTCTATTTGATATTTTTGCTTGTAAAAAGTGTTTTGGATGAATTTGTGCATGATTTAAGAAATTTTGAGCAAAAAGTGAAATTTTCCAAACTTGACCTGGCGCCAAGTCAAGCTAATGCACCAGGTGACAGGTTTTCTCTAGAGAAGTAGAGAAAAACAGAGCAAATTTTGAGGAGCAAAACCAGAGCACACTTGATGCCAAGTTGGTCGAAATGACCAGGCACCAGGTCCATTCTGTCCAGAGGCAGTTTTGTGCACGAATTTGGTATCATCCAAAAGATTTTGGTATTTTCTAAATTCTACTCGGACAAGACTTCTCAAACCACGAATTTTGGTGTCAATGGAGCTTATATATACAAGGAAAATACCAAAATCTGCCAAGGATTAAAGCTTCCAATCACTCACAAGAAGAGGAGATTCATTATTTAAGGAGCATTATTCAAGAAGGTTTTCAAAGAAAAGAAGGAGGGCTTATCTATTACATTTGTTTTCTTTTTCTAGAATAATGATGTAATTAATGTTTTTCATTATAATTTGACATTATTTTGTGATTCATAGTTTTTGGATTAATTTAGCTATTCGATCAATTTTCTATCATTCTTGGTGTTTGATTACTTGTAATTATGAAAGAGTTGACGAGGTTAGATTTGCTTCTAATTGACTTGGAAAACATTGTTAGGAGTTGATTTAATTTTGTTAATTTTGTTAATTTTTATTTCTTAACGGACTTAGGAAACGAAGTTAAGATAAAGGATCAAAGTAATCAAAGATTAGTTAATTTTGCCTAGAGTATATGGTTATTGGCTAATTTCATGTTCATTATCACCTAGAGTATAGGGATAATTATTGAAGGATGAGTTTTATGCATTTTTTGGTTATATTGATTTGATTGAGAAATCTACTAATTTAATCATGAGATAGTGAGTTTATGACTTGGAAAACGATTGAACTCTATTTTAATTCCTTCATGATGCGAAGATGATGATTAATTGAAGTAGTTGCTAAAATGATCCATTGTTATGTTTTCTAAGTTAATTGTCTAAATTGCATATTCCTATATCATTTAGTTGTACATATTTCTTTATTTTTCTTTTTATCATCTCATCACTTTATTAGGTCGGTTAAACAATGAATAAAAAGTTATTAGTGTGTACTTGTTCATTGGAAGATCGATACTTGTTAATTCACTCTACTATACTTGCTCATATGCATAATTTGGATTAATTTTTTAATTAAAACCTAGCTAAGGGATAGATTTAAATTTAATGATTTTTATATACCCAAAATTTACGCATTAAGTTTTTGGCGCCGGTGCCGGGGAACAATATTATGAAAGCTAGAATTTCATTGATTTAACAATGTTTATATGTCCATATGTCTATAGGTAAATATGTTTATGTGTTCTTTGTGTAAATATGTGCTATATCTTGTTGTTTGTATCATTATGTGCCTTAATTGATTATCTTAGTTCATGTTGTACTTGTAAATACCACTAACTTTTGTGTTTAGGTAGTTTGTGAATATATCTAATGTGTGTGTTTTTCTTTTCTTTAATTTTCTATTATTTTTTTCCCTTTTATTTTTTTCTTTTCTTTGTTCTTCGATTATTTTTGTTTTTTTTTTCAATTTGATTTTTGTTTTTCTTTGAGCATGAGATTGAAATCATCATGGACAATTACTTTTGGTCACAAGATAAAAGGAGCTACAATAATGAAAATTTGGCAAAGTTGCAAGCTTGAATCGGCACTTTTTGTGAGATGTCACTTGAAGCCTTAATGCATTCTTTTGTCGCCAATACAAATTTATCTATTAAGTAGCATGAAAAAGCTTCCTAATGAATGAGTTCTACAAGAACACAACTAGCCAAGTTAGTTGAAGATGCCCTAATAGCCCATATACTTGAACAAGAGAATCACCAAAGAAAGGAGAAAGGATATTAGACACAATTGCCCAATGTAGAAAGGGAGGTATTCAATTCTTCTGTATGTGCTAAAAATTCTAATATTCTTTTTGTCACATGATTTCTTAGGTTCATGTCCATTCTTGGAGGACAATGGTCCAAATGATAATGTATGGAATTTAACATGCCTCAAGGAGTTGCATTTTACCATGATGTGTCATAAGAAACTCTTGAAGGATATTGACAAATTTTACCTTTCACCTCAATTTTAGGGAGGTAACTTGGTATTTCTAGATGGGTTGAAAGCAAGAACTTCTTGATCCCATCTTTAAAATCTATATTACTAGGTCTAAAGGGGAATTTTAATTGTGACAAATCTTTTGAAGGGATAAGTGGTAATTCTAATGTTTATACACTTTTTAGGCATAATTTACATCTTTATATTAGAAACTTGATTTGTATGTCTAAAAAGGTGCTACGGAAGGGGGTCATGCATTTACATTCATTGCAACTAATATTTTCCATAAACCCTCCATTTTTCAAAACCCTATTTTATTTCTGCTTTCATCATGCCTACCTTTTTTAATAAGGATTAATTTCATTTTACAAATGTTTGATGAGGAAGCATGATGAGTGGAAAGAGTTTGTACCCTTATTTTGTATTTGGTTTTGTTAAGTGTTTTGTTTTTCCTCTTCCAAATAAGGAAAACATTTTCCAGTTTAAGTATGGAGGAGTGAGTTATGTCTTTATTTGTTTTCCTAGGATTTTTAGTTTGTTTTCTTTTATTTAGGTATGTCTTTATTTTGCTATTATTTTCCTTGTGCTTTTATTTGTGTTTTCTTTTGTTGGTCGGAATAAAGTCCTGTTGGATAAGTTCTTCTGTTTATTCCAAGTTTTATAATTTATTGGAGCATCATTGCACTTAGGGAGTTTTGCCTAACTTGCTACCTCCTTTATCAGTTTTAGTTCCTTTGGAGATGCTTTTTTGTGTTAATTTTTAGCCAATAAGGACATTGTCAAATTTAAGTATGGGGGAGCAATTTGGTGTTATTCTTTATCCAAGTTTTTTTCAATTATCTTGGTGTTTTCTTGATTTTGAGAAAAAAAAAAGAAAATTTTAAAAATTTGAAAGTTGGAGATTTTGGAGCTAAATTGAGTTTATTTACCTATGATAAAGTTGTTATTTTCTTTTTAACTTTATATATAGATTTGTCATTCATTTGGTGGATTTTTATTGATAATGAATTGGTTTATTGGATGTGATAAGTTAAGACTTGAGAATTTGGGTTAATCTTATTTATGCATTAGTGTTTGAGTATTATCTGACTCATCCCATTTGAATGTGGAGAATGTTAAGAATATGAGAAAAGTTGTTGGCTAATTCTTGTAGTATGACTTTAAACATTGCTTGACTTTGAGTTGCGATAAGGATTGTGAGGTGGAAAAATATCTTTGAGCAGAAAGATTGTGAAAAAAAAAAAAAATTGATTGTGAGTGGAAAAATAAGAAAAATGAGTTGGTTGTTGTTTCATCTTTAATTGAGGGTGAGAAAAATACTTTTTACTTCTTTATAGGGCCCAATACGAATAGTGAAGAAAAATTAACTTTCTTGAGGCTTTTAATTTCTGATGCATAAATTTTGGTTGTATAAAAATCATTAAATTTAAATCCATCCCTTAGTCAAGTTTTAATTAAATCATTAATCCTAAAATACACATATGAACAAATATGCTCATCACAAACGCAGTATAAGGAATTAACAAGTATCGATCCCCAAAAGAACAAGTACACACTAATTACTTTTCATTCATTGTTTAACTGACTAAATAAAGTGATAATATAATAAAAAAATATATACAACTCAAGGATGTGAAAATATACAATTTAGACAAAGGCTTTTGAAAACATGATAATGAATCACTTAGCACCTATCACAATCAATTATCATCTTGGTCTTATGAAGGATTTAATATAGACCCACGTCATTTGTAATCTATGGAATCACTATCTTCTAGTTAAATTGGTGAAAATATTCTATCTCAACCAATTTATCCAAAAGATGAATTAAAATTAATCCTCATATAAACCCCTATATTCTAGGTGATTTAAAACATGAAATTAGCCAATGAATCCATATTCTAGGAATCATCAAATAACCTTTGATTACCTAAGTTCTTAACAATTAACCCATTTTTCGTGCAAGTTAAGAGATAACAAATATAAAATTAATTAGTTGAAGTCATTATCAATCGTTTTCACAAGCAAGTTAACAACAAAAATCAATCAACCAGCTCAGTAAGAGAAACAAATAATCATATCCCAAGATAAATAATGAATTGATCACAAAGACTAAATTAACTTAAGAAATCATGAATCCCAAAAACAATGTCAAATTACAATAGAAACATTAATTACATTATTATTCTAAAAAAAATAGAAAAAGGTAAAAGAAAAAACTCATAAACAAGCCTCTTTCATCTCGTTGGAAACCTTCTTGAATAATGCTCCTTAAATGGCGAATTTCTAATTTTTTAAGGGGTTAGAAGTTTAGATCATTGGATTCACTACTTTCTCTTGTATTTTTCTTGTTTAAATAAGCTTCTTTGATGCCAAAATTCATTACTTGAGGAGTCTTGGCCGAGTAGGATTCAAAAAATACCGAAATCTTTTGGAAAATACCATATTTGTGCACAAACTTGCATGTTCCAGATTGGACCTGGTGCCAAGTCACTTCGACCCACCGACACCAGTTGTATTTTGTTCTTCTTCTTGACGTTGCTCTATTTTCTTTATTTTTCGGATTAGACTTCGCGCCTGGTGTAGTTGCCAGACTTGGCGCCAGGTGTAATATGGAAATTTTCAGTTTTTGCTCGAAATCCACTCAATTGTGCACAAATTTGTCAAAAATACTTTTCACAAGAAAAATATCAAATTAGAAGAAATATGCCAAGTTATTACATCAAAAGTATCTCAAATTAGCCTCAAATAACTAGAAAAATAGTTATGACTTTAGCCCCTATCAATTCCCCCACACTTGAAATTTTGCTTGTCCTCAAGCAAAAATACTTAAGCCAAGAAAATTATCAAGAAAACACAAACTTTTACTCTTTCAAAAATTTGAAACATAACAAGGATTATAATTTCCATTTAAACATTAGATAAAACTCTTGCCATTCTTCAAACCTTTTGAAAACAATTAAAACTTCAAGCATGTAATAAAATACCACAAAACTCTTGAAGTTAAATTAATCAAGTTTATACCCTAATCTAAGAAAATTATTTTACCCTTCAAGCAAAAACATAGACAACATGAATTATACAAGTCAAGCCATCTACCAACTCAAGCATTATAAATTCAAAAATTGCACAACTCAAGTCATGATTTAAGGAAAACACTCCATTATTTTTCTCTCATTTTTTTTAATGACTTAGGGAATTGATAGCCTCAAATGCACGAATTTCTCTTCGCACACCGTATTAGCCCCTATTTAGTCATCATGCATCATTTTTTTCAACATTTCCCTCTATTTTGCTTTTGGCTATTAATAGCCTCAAGAAAGTAGATTTCTCTTTACTATCTATATTGGCCCATAAACAAGCAAAAAGTTTTTTTTTTTTTTTCTCATCAACAACAATCAATTCATTGTTCTTAATCTTCAATTCACAATAAAAAATTTCTCCAAAATTTTTTTGCAATCTTTCCACTCAAAGATCTTTTATCTCCTCACATTCTTTCTCACAACTCAAAGCTAAGCAAAGTTTAAACCCATAATACACGAGTTAGCCAACAACTTTCCCCACATTCATCATATCCTCCACATTCAAACTAGATGAGTCAAATAATATTAAAACACTAATGTATAAACAAAATTAATCTAAATTCTCAAGTCTTAAAAATATCATATCCAATAAACCAATTGCATAAAAATCCACCAAATGAATGACAAAACTCATATCCAAGTAAGAAAGAGAATTATAGCCTTGCTAAACAATGAAAACCACAAAAAATTTTGAAATTCACACAGAAATAATATGGAAAATATCTTCAATACCTAAACTCTCTCCCCACACTCAAAAGGGACATTGTCTTGAACGGCAAAAAATATAACATTGAAAGCAAAGGCAAGAAGACTAAAATAAATAAAAAGTAAGAATAGAGAAAAGAAAATATTTCCATTGCGAATTTGTTTCAACATGTGTGAATCCACCACAAGGAGTAGTCTTCAGAGAAGTCACAAGGACCTTACTCAAAAGAAACAAAAACAAAAAAACATAAATCTAGAAAAAGAAAGAAATCAAAATAAAGAACAAAATAACTAAAACTATGAAATGTCATTAAAATTTAAAAGAAAAAGAAATAAATAAAAAATAACAGAAAGTACAAGAAAAGTGAATAATGAGTAAATCAAGAGTCCTAAGACTCATCATCACAATCACCATCACCATCATCATCCTTGGCAGCTCGACTAATGGATGTACCAGTTGACTATTGGATTAAGGTCGCCAATTTTTGTTCTTGGACATCTTGACAGCGATGGAGGTCAGCAATGGAATTTCTTAGCTGGAGGAGAATGGTCATTTGGCTCTCCAGTTGGGCCTCCACTCGTGGCTGAAAATCAATACTAGAATGAGAGCTACTGGCACGAGCACGAGGTCGAGTAGGCTATTCCTTTGACTCCTCATCAGGGGAAGCTTCACCATCCCTGGATGCTGAACCTCATAAGGCTTCTTCCAATGCCTCTCTCTCTCTCTCTCTCTCTCTCTCTGTAACGATAACCTCACTGAACCAAAGTTTGCTCAATCATTAGGTCCCGGTTAGTGGTCAACTCAATAATCTCTCCATCTAATCTCACTCCAAAGTCCTGTAGGATACACGTAATAACCAAGAGAAATTTGAGGGCTTTAACTAATATGCCAGAGTAAACAACCTCTTTCATCGATTGAAGCAGGGGAATAGGCTCCCTCCTCATCATCTTATCAAGAATATAAATATTAAGAACCTTAGACTCATTGAAACCAATAGCCTTAGAATAAACATTGAAAGAGAAAATATGGACTAGGGCATACAATTGAGCCTCAAGATCATTATTGGAGTATTAGCGATATTGGCCTATTTGCCCCTTCCTCCACATATGCAAACTAGTCCTAACGACACTCAAATCCCAAGTAGGCTCAGTAATAATCTTTTGGTTATTATGGTCCACAGCAATCTATGGCTTCTCATCAAGTACTCTCAAAATCCTGGCTAATCTAGCCCTATCAAACTCAATGGGTACCCCTTTGACCATAGTAGAAATAACCTAGAGGTTATTTTTCTTTTTATTTTGCATATTAGCATAAAATTCTCTTACTCTCACAGGACAATAAGCATCCCCAAGTCTAATGACAGGCTCCTACCTAGTCACCTAAACATAGTAGAAAGCTCCAAGGATTTATCTAACGAAGGCCTATATATCTTTTCTACTATGATTTTGTTATATAGGTGATCTCAATACTAGATTTGACAAGTAGGGTCAAAGAATTTGATAGGCTGGGTAGGTAGAGGCTTAAAAGGTGTAGATGAAGATGAACCTTTAGCTATCTTAGCCTCAGGTGCTAATCCCTTAGGTCTCCTAGATATGATGAAGAGGTGATAATGGGAAAAAGGGAGTATATAGGAAAAAAATAGGACACCCTCAAGATCACTCCTTACAACACAATCATACATAACCCTCAACCATCTCACAATCACAACACCACTCACTACAACCACCACCTCAATATACCACAAAACACCACAAGATAATCAATACAACATAACATAACCTCCTCTAACAATACATGCAAAAAGATAGCCATGGTCAAATTAGTAATGACATTCATGTCATAGTGTAAAGCTCATAATCACAATGCTAAGTTAAACATGAAAAATTATCTCTCAATCTATGAAGTAAATAACTTGGTAAGCTCAAAATTACACACATGAGAGGCATACTCAATAGCTTCCAAAAAGACGTGAAACATGAATTGTATTAGTCAAATATCACTGTTAATCATATACCCATGCTAACTAAGCCCAAAGAAAGCAAAATTTTCATTCAATCCATCCAACCAAGAAAAATAAACAAGAATCTTTGGACCAAAATTCATAGGAAAATACCCAATAATCAATATGAAAAATTGAACCATAGAAAATGCAGAAAAATCATACCACAATGACCTCCAATATATGGGTGATGATCCTATGCAAAAAGATTGAAGAAATTGTGCACCAAGTGGAAGGATTGAAAAATGGGTTTTGTGAGAAAAGATTAGATATTTCTTGGTTTTAATCCAAAACTTCAAGAACAAAGTGATGATTTTGTGTTTGGAAGGTGTTTTGGAGGGTTATAAAGTGACTCGGTGGTGTTTTGGAGTTGGACCTGGTGATAGGTTGAGAGAAAAAAATGAGGGAGTTGAAGTTTTGTTTTTAAGAAAATGGCCAAGAATGGTTGTTGGTGACTTATGGACAAAAGGACCTGGCACCAAGTCCAAGTGTTGGGCTTGGCACTGAGTCCATGCTATCCTCAGCGTAGTTATTTAGGCCTTGTGGACCTAGCTCCCGGGCCATTGTTCGGGCCTGGCATCAAGTCCGCTTTGTCTGTAAAAACATTATATATATATATATATATATATAATTAATAAAAACAACAACAATTAAACTACAAAACTGTGAAGAAAATTTAGTCTAAAAATTAAAAAGACATGAAAATAAAGGAAAGAGCACAGAAATTAAATAGATGTCCAAAAATCAAAAGAAACCAAATCAGGAAAGATTATTTTTTTCCATGATAAAGATCACGTGGATTGGTCTTCATATTTTCCGGAAGGGATCCCCTTGATGATCTCCAAGGAGTTTGGCTAGTTGTCCAATTCAATTCTTGAGGTTTCACATGGATGCCTCCAAATTTCTCGTAGTTGCATCTACTCCTTGAAACCGTATTTTTGTACCACTTACCAATTGGTTAACTAACTTTTCTAGTGATGGCTTAGACGGTGGTGCATTGTAAGGCAAGAGGGGGTTGAGTTCTTTTATTCCCAAAATTAGAAGAAGTCTACCTAGGTTGGTTTTAGTTGTTCCATAAAAAGTTAGGATGATTCCTCCAACTAGAGTTGTAAGTGGAGCTATAAGAATTGTTACCTTGTTGTCTATTGCCCACAAACACACCTTGTTCTAATAACTCTTGTGATGACTCCATACGTTGGCACTCATGATTTGGATGCCCATCCACACAAAAATCACAATTAATATCATTACCTATCTTTGGGAAGGAGACATCACCATTTGCTCTATCTTTTATGTCAGTGCCTCCACCTTAGCCTTAAAAGCTACCATTGCATCCACCTTGTGCACTCCATGAACACGAGCTTTTGACCGTGAACTACCCCAAGCATAGTGGTTTGTCACAAGATTTTCAATCAAATCAAACACTTCCTCTGGGGTCTAAGAATTAATGGAACCTCCTGCAGATGCGTCAACCAATTTCCTTGTAATAAAACTTAAAGCACTACGAAAGATTTGCATTTGCAAATCTAGTTGGAACCCATAATGAGGACACTTTCTAAGAATCTTCTTGAACCTCTCCCGACACTCATAAAGATTTTTAGATTCTAACTGTTGGAAGGCAAAAATATCTATTCTAAGCATGGATTTTCTAGCTGGGAGAAAATATTTTGCTAAAACTTTTTCAGCCAAAATATTCCAAATGGTAATGGATCCGGCTGGCAAAGATTTTAACCAAGATTTTCCTTTATCTCTCAAAGAAAAGGGAAAAAGCCTTAGTTTGATAGCATCTTCATAAACACCGTTCATTTTAAAAGTATTACAGATTTCTAAAAAGCTCGCAAGGTGGGCATTTACATCTTACTCAAGTAGCCCATCAAACTGTACCGTATTTTGGATCATTTTGGATAATGTTGGGCTTTATTTCAAAGTTATTAGCCTCTATCCTATGTCTCGTAATACTCGAGCCTGTACTCGAGATTGTTGGTTTCACAAAATAATTCATAGTCCTCATATTATTACCACTATTACCGTCATTGTGTGGTTGGTTAACCTCCATAATTTTTCTTACCCTTTTGCTCACAACCTTTCAGACCTTTGTGAGGGTTCTCTCAATCTGAAGATCAAGATCTACTATGTCTACTTTACATCGTCAGGTCATACATTAAAGGCAAGATCTATAGAAAATAGAAAATAGTGAGATTATAGAATTTACAAGTTAAACAGTTACTACACATTCATCAATTAAGTTAGGAAAGTTACAACATGTAGGGAAATTAGGAAATTACAATTATACAAACTACAAAATATGGCATCTCTTTATACAAGAAACATATATACATATTCACATATTTACATATAGACATATAAACATATAAATATAGTTAAATCAATAAAATTCAAACTTTCATGATATTGTTTCCCGGGAACAGCGAAAGAACCTGATGCGTAAATTTTGGGTGTATAAAATCATTAAATTTAAAGCCATCCCTGAGTCAAGTTTTAATTAAAACATTAATCTCAGAATATATATATGAGCAAGTATACTCATCGCAAGTATAGTATAGGAAATTAATAAGTATTGATCCTCAAAAGAACAAGTATACACTAATCACTTTTCATTCATTGTATAACTGACCAAATAAAGTGATAAGATAATAAAAAAATAAAGAAAAATATATACAACTCAAGGATGTGAAAATATGCAATTTAGACAAAGGCTTTTGAAAATATGACAATGAATCACTTAGCACATATCACAATCAATTATCATCTTGGTCTCATGAAAGATTTAATATAGACCAATTTCATTTGCAATCCATGGAATCACTATCTTTTAGTTAAATTAGTGAACATATTCTGTCTCAACCAATTTATCCAAAAGATGCATTAAAATCAATTCTCATATAAACCCCTCTATTCCAGGTGATTTAAAACATGAAATTAGTCAATGAATCCATATTCTAGCAATCATCAACTAACCTTTAATTACCTAAGTTCTTAACAATTAATCTATTTTTCAAGCAAGTTAAGAGATAACAACTATGAAATTAATTAGTTGAAGTCATTATCAACCCTTTTTTCAAACAACTTAACAACAAAAATCAATCAACCAACTCCGTCAGAAAAATAACTAATCAAATCCCATGATAAAACATGAATTGATTAAAAAGACTAAATTAACTCAAGAAATCATGAATCCTAAAAACAATGTCAAATTACAATAGAAACATTAATTACATTATTATTCTAAAAAAAGAAAACAAAGGTAAAAGAAAAACACATACAAAAGCCCTACCCCCCCTTTTTTTGGAAACCTTCTTGAATAATGCTCCTTGAATGGCGAATCTCTAATTTTTTGAGTGATTGGAAGTTTAGATCCTTAGATTCACTACTTTCTCTTGTGTTTTTCATGCTTAAATAAGCTTCTTTCATGCCAAAATTCGTTGCTTGAGAAGTCTTGGCCGAGTAGGATTCGAAAATTACCAAAATCCTTTGGAAAATACCAAATTTGTGCACAAACTTGCATGTTCCAGACCGGACCTGGTGCCGAGTCCCTTCGACCCACCGGCACTAGTTGTATTTTGTTCTTCTCCTGGGTGTTGCTCTGTTTTCTCTGTTTTTCTGGATTGAACCTAACTCTTGGTGTGAAACCCCAATCGGAACCAACCTTAGAGTAAGGTGTTGGGATACATATCATACTTAATTGCATGTTTAAATATATTTTTATATGATTTTATGTGCTTTGAATGTGTGTTTTATAGTCTAGAGGGCTTCATTATGATTATTGGGTAACAAAGGCAAAATGGTAATTTCTGCTTGAGGAGAAAATAGGGGATAGCTTGAGGATTAAATAGGAAAAATAGTTTAGAGAGAAAAGAAAAATAAGAGTTGTTGTGGTTTAGTGGTTAGAGCTTTGGAATTAATTCTTAAGGTTTTGGGTTCAAATTCCATCGTGGAGCTTTAGCATGATTAAATTTTATTTTCCCTTAGGAAGGGGTATTTTCGACATTAAAAGCCTTAGCATAGGGCAAAGGTGTGGTCCTAGGGGAGACATGATAGGAGTACTCTAATCCTATTCTTGTGCCTGCTCAAAATTTCCTAAGAGAATTCATTTCCTCTTGATCTTTAATTTCTCTTAATTCTAAATTCATTAGATTGGTCAAATTTGTTCTAGCCAATTTCAATCCATAAATTTTAGTAAAGTGCTATGGCTTTGAAGGTTCAAAATATCTTAGTGAAAGACATCTTATGGTCTGAAAATGTGGTAGAGATGTGGGAGATTCCAAGAGAATAAATCCTTCTAGTGAACCTTCTAAAATTGCACTATAGCTAGGTTCATTTTCCTTCATGGCATGAACTGAAATTTTTCCAGCTTCTTGTGCATTCAAGGTGTCAAAATTCTTAGCCATTATTCCCTCCCAAATGCTGCCAGAAAATGGCCTTTTGATCAGCTTGAGATCTGAATTTTTCTGGCCATTTTCGGACTACACAAATGCTGTGCAAAACCAGAGAAATTTTTGGTTGAATTCGCAGCTTTGGAGATCCGAAACCAAGCTGTTTTCTTTCAGTTTTTGCTCAGCATCTTAGCCACGTTTGTCCTCCATAAAGAAGGCTGGAAACCAGCCTTGAAAGACCCCTAAAATCTCCTCCAAACTCTCTGCAAGCTGACTGGAAGATGGCAGCCGAAACTGTCCAGAAATTCCAGCACCTTGCGAAAATTTTGTACAGGAAAATTTCCAGCATTGTTTCCTAATTCATCCCTGGCCAAAACTTCAGTTTTCTTCTACACAAACCACTCTTAAATAGCCATGATCAGAACTCCATTGTCTTCCCCAAGCTCCTGCATGAAAATCAGACATGGCTGCCCGAAAATCTCTCCAGCAAATCTCTGCAATCATGCTTTGATTAGATACTAAAATTCCAACAACATTAATTTAGCAACCTTCCATAAAATGTTCCTCAAACAACCAGACTTATTCTTCACCATTTCACTCCATCTTTTCGGCCACCATTACCCCTCTTCAATCAGCTTTCAACCAGTAGAAACACTGCACAACAATTCGGCCATAGCAGCTTCCCAAAAGCTCTCCAATTATCAAAAATATTTTTGCTATATTTAGTTTCCAAATTTGATTCCTTAAGATATTCTTTTAGGATTTCAACAACTAGGCTTTCCTTTTCCCTTCCAAACCAAAAAATCATCTACCAAAATCCTACAAACAATTCGGTCAGCCCTAATCCTTCAGAATTTCTGTAGCTTCAAATCAAAACCTCTCTACTCTCTTCAACCTTCAAGAACACATAGCACACCAAGAACACCTACTCCTTCCTTTTGCATAATACCCTTCCAAATCACTTCAAACTTCTTCTAAAAACTCCAGAATTCATCTACTCACTGCCTTGAGTCCATTCATACCATTTTTAGCATCAAACTCCAAAATCCAACTTGCTCTTTTGGATAAAAAAACCAGAATTTCTGTGAAGGATCAAGAACACCTTCAAGGTAGGTTTGTTCTAACAACTTCATCTTCTCTAATCTTTGATCTCTAATGAATATGTATATGAATAAACATGCTAATGGACTCTCTCTCTCTCTCTCTCTCTCTCTCTCTCTCTTGGCCGAACCTCTCTCCTTCTTGGCCGAATGGCTTTTTTACCAATGGCCATGCTTTTTTCATCTTCCTTGGATGGATCTAGTCATCTAGGAGTTGAGATTCATTCGAAAATCCTTCAAGGTATTCATCAATCAAGTAAGCCTTTTTAACCCTCCTTTTAAATTCTAGATGCATGTCTCTAGGATGATGTTGATAGAAGATGGATTATGAATAGGGTTTGAGTATGTATTGTTGTGATGAGTTGAGATTGAAACATGAATATATGTATGAATATGATGGAGATGGGATTTATGCATGAGTTGATTATCTTGGTTGAATGTATGGTGTTTTAGGGTTTAATGCATGCCTCCCTAATTAAGTATGCTAGAGATTATGTCATCTATGATGAATATGATTTATATTCTTGTGTGATAATTAAAGCCATGGTTATATTTATGCTAGTAAAGGTTAGATCATGCCTTACTAAATTTGGATCTATGCTTATATTCATGATTTGGATGATTTGATGATGTGAAAGGGTGAATATGTTCATGATTTTGGTTAGCAATAGAATTATGATCATGACCTAGTTGTCTCTAAGCTAATTTTATTTCTTCAATAAAATATTTAATATTATAATTTTTGCTATTAATTTCGAAAAACCCTAGGAAGGGTAGATTTGGATTATTATATATAATAAGGATATTTTAGTCAACTAAATAATAGATTTTGCTAGAAAAAATAAAATATATAGATATTATATAAGATGATGAAATCAACTAAAGCCGTTTATGAAAATAATCATAATAAATAAAATATTTATTATTAAAATTTAATTATTATCTTTTAACTAAAACTTATTAAAATTTATTATCTTTCAATGAAGACTCATTAAAATTTATTTTCAACTAATTTTAGCTATCAATTATTTTCTAGCAAATAATTATTAATAAATCATTATTTTAACTAATACCACATATGACTCTTCATCAAATAAATTCTAAATTTTTCTTAGTAAGATTTAAACCTTCAGCTTATTAGTACATATTTCCCAAAACACTAATTACTTTGAATATCAAATTAGCCTTGGCTTATAAACCTTTTTATTTATCATTTAGCTTTAAAGCTTGGGACACTAGGATCATGGTAGTAGTGAGTTGTGCTAGTTTATTTGCGAAAGTGGATTTTGGCTTGAGTTTGATTGTGGTTTGTATTTACCTCATGCGGGGTTAGGTCGGCTGTTGGAGACCTTTTCTTGTGAGCAGGAATCAGGTAAGCTCCTGCATAAAACCTGTTTGATGCAAAATGTTTATTATGGCAAGCCAAATGTAGAGTGTGCATGGACACTCATTTTTGTAAAGGCAATTGAGGATGGATTCCTTTCTTGTTTTAGTCAAACAAATTATTTGGAAATCAATAAGTAGATTTACTCAAACTCAAAACTCTTTCTAAAACTGATTTTGACGAAGACTTTGAAAATCCTTAATTACCATTTTCAAGTGGAACTATGCTATGTTCATTTTCCCAAATGGGGGATACGTTATGTTGAGTACTCAATAGGGGTAGGCTAGTAGTACTAGTTTTGAAGAGTAAGAGTGAGTCTTCTGGCAGGAGGCCACCTCCAGAAGATAAGCTCAACTTAGAGAAACATCAGTACTACTTAGTCATGCCGGTCCGAGCTAGTAGTTTTCTTTCAGTCAAATGACTGTGTTATGCCGGAATGGACACCCGGTTATTGTTTGGGTATAAAAAAGGAGGAGTATCTTACCCGGTAGGCCGATCACCTACCTTTTATCAGTCTGCACAAAGTGTCGGTATTCTAACTGGTTATGGAGCCCAACATGTGGTAACCCATAACCCTTTCTTTCGAGTGGTTGATTTTTATTGATTATGTGTGGCTGGAAAAGTCAAAATACTACTCTTGCTTTTTACTAATGTTTAATGCTTGCCAATATTTCTCTTATAAAGATTTCACACTTTGCATCCACGAACTGTTTTCACTGAACACCCAAAGCACACACGGACTTAATGAGATTTCTGTCTCATCACCTTTTTACCATGATTTTAGATCGATTCTGCTGTGGGGATGAGTAACTAGTGTTATCTGCCTTGGAAGAGAATGCTGTCATTTATTTTTATGTATTGGTTTGGGGAGTTAAGAGTGGATAATTTTATTTATGGATTTGTTTTTCTTTTGGGAATTCATGTATTTATTCTTTGGATGTAATAAATTTTAGGTTAAAGTATTATTTTTATTCCGCTATTTTATTCGTCTGACCTAGTTATAAAGATCCCTTGTCCTTTGGATGGGGTGACACCCCCGACCCTGGCGGGCCTAGGTAGGGGGTGTTACAAGTGGTATCAGAGACTAGGTTATAGGCAAATATTTATAGTAGTTGTTCTATTTATTTAAGTTTAAATCTTTATCTAACCTATCTTGTTGATGTTGTAGGATGGTTAGGATGCTTAGGACCGCGAGAAAATGGCAGTAATGGCACCCGCCTATCCCTATATACCTGGAGGACCTTCCAGTTCCCCAGCCTGCCCCTCAGCCAAATATCCCTATGAAGGATAACAGCGATGATGAGATCTAGATTCTTGAGCTACCCCCAATCCCGGTGATAGACATAAGCTCAGATAGTGACGATGAGGTGATGGCAGTGGAGCCTGTGCCCCACCCTCCTAGTCCTGTAGTGGACTTAGCAGTAGATAGTGATGACCCAAGGAAGATAGACTATGAGTCTCCACCTAGGCCTTCCTTCGTTCCCTCTTTCATTTCTCCTCCCCGCCGAGTCGAGCCCGGAGAGAGTTATAGGCGCCACAGGAAGGAGCCTATAGAGGGATTCGCCAGTGAGGATGGGGTAGATTTTTCTAAGAATTCTGGGGGTTGGTTGTATGTGGCTGATGATGAGGGTTCCGATGAGGACTAAAGGACTAGGAGTTAATCTGAATTGGATGTTTATTTATTTGTTGTTTCTTGAGAACTTTTATGTCAAGAATTTTTAATTTAGGATTTTGTCAAATTTTTGGATTTATGCAAATCATTTTTGAATAAGAATTTATTAGTAATTCCTTGGACAAAATTTGCATTTGAATTCTTTTTACTTACACCCGTCTGTGATTGTATGCACACCTAAAATAATTTGATTCTTAAATGCATACACTTATCATTTGGGGTGTGATTTAGAATGGCACCCAAGCGTCGTGCAGCTTTAGCAGGTGGAAGGGTTCCAGAAGTCGATCAGGTGGCACCAGAAGTAGAAACAGCCCACATGCAAGCACCTAACTGGGGTAAAGGGAATGGTCCGAATATGGGATCGGGGTCTGAAGCTCCAATTGATGTGTCCATGGGCCAGGCATTCAGCAAGATGGCCGAGATTTTGCAGACTTTGACCGAACGATGAAACCTAAGGGGTGAAGATGAGGCCTTAGAGTAGTTCCTGGAGTTTCAACCACCCGTCTTCCTGGGCGAAACGGAACAAGATCAGAAGGCAGGGCAGTGGGTTGAACAGATGGAGGACATATTTCCAACGCTCCAGTACACTGAGGAGCGGATGATTAAGTTTGTAGCCTTCCAGTTGAGAGGACCAGCTTAGGCATGGTGGCAGCAAGTTCAGGATAACTAGGAAATGAGCGAGCAGGAATGGACATGGTCCAACTTTGTTGAGGTCTTCAGAGCTGCGTACATCCCTCAGTGGATCATGGAGAAGCGGGAGGATGAATTTCAGAATTTGAAGCAAGGGAGTATGTCAGTGGCTCAGTATGCGGCGCGATTCACTCAATTGTTAAAATACTGCCAGAGATTGGTAGATACCAAGCAAAATGGGATGAGGCAATTCGTCAAGAGGCTGAGGCCAGAATTGAGGAGGGCGTTGGCACCGTCTCCGCCAACGACCTATTCGAGGGCAGTGGATGCGGCCACCCGAACTAAGAATGAGGACCGCAACCGGATGGCAACCAGGCCTTTCTAGCCGCCAAGACAGTCGCAAGGGCATTTCCAAGGGCAGCAGTCGAACAAGTGTCCCGCCAATCAGCAGTGGCAGAACCGGGGGAAGCAAGCCCTGACAGTACCAGTGGTCCTGCCCAAAACCGTCCAACATGTCGACGATATGGAAAAAGAGGCCACATAGAGAAGAACTATTAGACCAAGGGTGGTGAGACGAAATGTTATCACTGCGGCGACCCGAACCACCTGCGGAACTCCTGCCCCAAGTTGCATCGAGCCGAGCAAGGAAATCCGGCGCAGAATCTGGGGCCCAACAAAGCTAACACCATAGGAACATCCGGGATTGGAGCGCCGAAGCCACAAGTGAAGGCCAAGGTGTTCACACTCAATCTAGAGGAAGTTGGGACCGATGCAGCGGTTGTGGAAGATACGTTCACTATCTAAGGATGATCTGTTAATGCATTAATTCATCTTGGCTCTACTCATTCCTATCTAAATAAGATTTGTGCATGTCATTTGGGTTGGGATGGAGTAGAGCTACCATATACTTTAGTGGTAAGCACACCTTTGGGGAAAATGGTGGAAGTGGATTGGTATGTGAAGAACTGTAAAATTAATGTGAGGAGAGAAAGTCTGGAGGGAGATCTGATAGTATTAGACATTGAAGACTGTGATTTGATATTGGGGATGGATTGGTTAGCCAAGTATGGGGCTAGGGTAGATTGTAAGAATAAGTCGGTCCAGTTCATTAGACCGGGTTGTGATGTGTTAGAATTTGATGGCAAGAGAGTGAAAGAGCTAAAGTATTTGATCGCGGGGGTTAAAGCCTAGAAATTATTGAAGCAAAGATGTTAAGGGTACCTGGCTTATGTGATAAACAAGCCGAAAGACCAGTGCACTTTGGAGGATACCAAAGTGGTGAAGGACTTTCCCGATATGTTCCCAGCAGAACTTGATTCTTTACCTCCCATCCGAGAGGTGGAATTCACCATCAACTTAGTCCCAGGAGCAGAACCAGTATCGCGGACCCCGTACTGGATGGCACCGGCAGAGCTGAAAGAGTTGAAGGAACAGTTAGAAGAGTTAGTGGGTCAAGGCTACATCAGACCTAGCACGTCACCTTGGGGAGCGCCTGTGCTATTTGTGAAGACAAATGACAGAACTCTGAGGCTATGCATTGACTATCGGTGTTGGAACAATTTGACGGTCAAGAACAAGTATCCCCTACCACTGATTGATGAGCTGTTCGATCAGTTGCAAAGATCCAGTTGCTACTCCAAGTTGGACATGAGGCAAGGATACTACCAAGTGCGGATAAAAGAGGAGGATATCCCTAAGACGACTTTCAACACCAGATATAGACATTACGAGTTCGTGATAATGCCGTTCGGGGTGACCAATGCTCCAGTAGTATTCATGGACCTGATGCACCGAGTGTTCCGACCATATCTGGATAAGTTGTGGTGGTCTTCATCGACGACATTTTGATCTACTCCAAGAGTTCGGAAGAGCATGCGGAGCATCTGAAGCTCGTATTAGAGAAGCTTCGGGAGCACAAACTGTACGCCAAGTTTTGCAAGTGCGAATTCTGGTTGGATAGTGTAGCATTCATTGGCCATGTGGTGACCAATGAGGGAATCAAGGTAGACTCGGCAAAGGTAGAAGCGGTATCAGACTGGAAACAGCCAGAGAATATTACCAAGATCCGAAGTTTCTTAGGATTGGCTGGTTACTACCGAATTAAGGGTTCTCGACATTCGCATCACCAATGACTCGACTGTTGAGAAATGATGTTTCATTTGTGTGGAACGAGAAGTGCGAGAAAAGTTTTCAAGAGCTGAAGCGAAGATTAATGACAGCACCAGTACTAAGTCTACCAGAGGAAGGGAAACCTTACGTGCTGTATACTGACGCTTCGAAAGAAGGACTAGGAGCAGTGCTGATGTAAGACCGAAAGGTGATGGCTTACGCTTTTCGGAAGCTGAGACCGCATGAGGTCAACTATCCCACTCATGATCTGGAGATGGCAGCTATCATGTTCGCCTTAAAGAAATGGTGACACTACCTGTACGGAGCCGAATACGAGGTATTCACCGACCATAAGAGTCTGAAGTATATCTTCACTCAGAAGGATCTAAACTTGAGGCAGCGAAGATGGATGAAATTTCTAGAAGAATACCGATGTCCGATCAACTACCATCCCGGGAAGGCCAACGTTGTAGCGAACGCCCTAAGCAGGAAAGTTGAAATGGCCAGATTGAGAGTGCAAGAAATCCAAGTGGTTCAGGATGTGTTGAACAGAAGGGTAGAAGTGCAAGATAAAAGAATCATCGTCAGCAATCTGAGGTTGGTACCGGATTTAAGACAGGAAATTGTGGAAGCTCAGCAAAACAACGCCGAGTTTCAGCTTTTCAAGGATAGGGAGCTCAAGCGACCAGGTAGTGAATTTCGTCCAGATGAAGAGGGAATTTTGCATTTCAGAGATCGATTGTGTGTACCCGGGAAGCAACAGTTAAAGGACAGAATTTTGGAAGAGGCACACAAGAGCAAGTTATGCCATTCATCCGGGGGAAGTCAAGATATACCAGGACCTGAAGATAGCCTATTGGTGGCCTAGACTGAAGCGGGATGTGGTCAAGTATGTCTCGACCTGTCTCACCTGCCAGAAAGTCAAAATGGAGAACAAGAAGTCAGCGGGACTATTGCAACCATTGCCAGTACCAGAATGGAAATGGGAGGAGGTGACTATAGATTTTGTCACCGGACTTCCCATGTCCAAGACACAGAAGGACGCCATATGGGTAGTGGTGGATCGATTAACCAAGTCGGCCCATTTCATACCGGTAAATGTAAGAGACTCTATGGAGAAGCTGGCCCAGACTTATGTTCGAGAAATAGTCCGACTACATGGAGTGCCCTCAAGCATAGTGTTAGACCGAGACCCGAGGTTTACGTCTCATTTTTTGGGAAAGTTTCAGGAAGCAATGGGGTCGAGTTCTGAAATTCAGTACGACGGCGCATCCGCAGACCGATGGGCAGTCAGAAAGGGTTATACAGATATTGGAAGATATGCTGAGAGCCTGTGTTTTGGACTTCGAAGATAAGTGGATAGAGTGTGTACCGTATGCAGAATTGTCATATAACAACAGCTATCAAGCTTCAATTGGGATGGCACCGTATGAGGCTTTGTATAGGTGCAAGTGTCAAGTACCACTGTATTGGAGTTGGTCAGAAGATGGTCACGTGAGCAGAACCGGGGAAGTCTGTGTCCAAAAAATGTTGGATAAGGTGAAATTGATCAGGGAAAGGTTGAAGGCGGCTCAGAGCCGACAAAAGAGCTATGCGGACAATCGGCGGCGAGAATTGGAGTTTCAAGTCAAGGATGGCGTATTGACGCCAAATAGGGGGATCTTAAAGCATCCGAAGGGGGGAAAGTTGAATCCGGGGTACTTGGGGCTGTTCCAGATTAAGGAAAGGATTAGACCAGTAGCTAACCGATTGGACCTGCTAGATAGGTTGACGGGGATTCATGATATGTTCAATGTGTCACAATTGAAGAAGTACAATGTTGATCCCGGTCATGTGTTGAATAACGAGCCGTTGGTGTTGCAACCCGACCTGAGTTATGTGGAGAAGCCCGTGAAAATACTGGACCGCAGTATCAAGAGTCTTCGGAACAAGCAGATACTGATGGTTAAGGTTCAGTGGGAGCACCATGGCATGCAGGATGCCACTTGGGAATCGGAAGAGCGTGTTAAGCGGAAGTATCCTGATTTGAAATAGAGGTATGCTTGAATTTCGGGATGAAATTCTTCTAAGGATGGGAGAATGTTAAACCCCAATCGAAACCAACCTTAGAATAAGGGAGTTGGGATGCATATCATACTTAATTGCATGTTTAAATATATTTTTATATGATTTTATGTACTTTGAATTTGTGTTTTATAGTCTAGAGAGCTTGATTATGATTATTGGGTAAGAAGGGCAAAATGGTAATTTTTGCTTGAGGAGGAAATAGGAAAAATATTTAGAGAGAAAATAAAAACAAGAGTTGTTGTGGTTTAGTGGTTAGAGCTTTGGAATTAATTCTTGAAGTCTTGGGTTCAAATTCCATCGTGGAGTTTTAGCATGATTAAATTTTATTTTTGCTTGGGAAGGGGTATTTTTGGCCTTAAGAACCTTAGCATAGGACAGAGGTGTTGTCCTAGGGAAGACATGATAGGAGTACTCTAATCCTATTCTTGTGCCTACTCAAAATTTCCTAAGAGAATTCATTTCTTCTTGATCTTTAATTTCTCTTAATACTCAATTCATTAGATTGGTCAAATTTGTTTTAGCCAATTTCATTCCAAAAATTTTAGTAAAGTGCTATGGCTTTGAATGTTCAAAATATCTTAGTGAAAGACATATTATGGTCTGAAAATGTGGTACAGATGTGGGAGATTCCAAGAGAATAAATCCCTTTAGTGAACCTTCTAAAATTGCACTCTAGCTAGGTTCATTTTCCTTCATAGCATGAACTGAAATTTTTCCAGCTTCTTGTGCATTCAAGGTGTCAAAATTCTTAGCCATTATTCCCTCCCAAATGCTGCTAGAAAATGGTCTTTTGATCAGCTTGAGATCTGAATTTTTCTAGCCATTTTTGGACTGCACAAAAGCTGTGCAAAACCAGAGAAATTTCTGGTTGAATACGCAGCTTTGGAAGTCCGAAACCAATCTATTTTCTTTCAGTTTTTACTCAGCATCTTAGCCACGTTTTTCCTCCATAAAGAAGGCTAGAAACCAGCCATGAAAGACCTCTGAAATGTCCTCCAAACTCTTTGCAAGATGACTGGAAGATGGCAGCCAAAACTGTCCAGAAATTCCAGCACCTTGCGAAAATTTTGTACAGGAAAATTTCCAGCTTTGTTTCCGAATTCATCCCTGGCCGAAACTTCAGCTTTCTTCTGCACAAACCACTCTTAAACAGCCATGATCAGAACTCCATTGTCTTCCCCAAGCTCCTGCACGAAAATCAGATATGGCTGCCCGAAAAACTCTCCAGCAAATCTCTGCAATCATGCTTTGATTAGATACCAAAATTCCAGCAACATTAATTTAGCAACCTTCCATAAAATGTTCCTCAAACAACCAGACTTATTCTTCACCATTTCACTCCATCTTTTCAGCCACCATTACCCTTTTTCAATAAGCTTTCATCCAGCAGAAACACTGCACAACAATTCGGCCATAGCAGCTTCCCAAAAGCTCTCCAATGATCAAAGATATTATTGCAATATTTAGGTTCAAATTTGATTCCTTAAGATATTCTTTTAGGATTTCAACAACTAGCCTTTCCTTTTCCCTTCCAAACCAAAAAATCATCTACCAAAATCCTACAAACAATTCAGTCAGCCCTAATCCTTCAGAATTTCTGCAACTTCAAATCAAAACCTCTCTACTCTCTTCAACCTTCAAGAACACATAGCACACCAAGAACACCTACTCCTTCCTTTTGCATAATACCCTTCCAAATCACTTCAAACTTCTTCTAAAAACTTCAGAATTCATCTACTCACTGCCTTAAGTCCATCCATACCATTTTTAGCATCAAACTCCAAAATCCAACTTGCTCTTTTGGATAAAAAAAAACCAGAATTTCTGTGAAGGATCAAGAACACCTTCAAGGTAGGTTTGTTCTAACAACTTTATCTTCTCTAATCTTTGATCTCTAATGAATATGTATATGAATAAACATGCTAATGGACTCTCTCTCTCTCTCTCTCTCTTGGCCGAACCTCTCTCCTTCTTGGCCGAATGGCTTCTTCACCAATGGCCATGCTTTCTTCATCTTCCTTGGACGGATCTAGTCATCTAGGAGTTGAGATCCAATCGAAACTCCTTCAAGGTATTCATCAATCAAGTAAACCTTTTAACCTTCCTTTTAAATTCTAGATTCATGTCTCTATGATGATGTTGATAGAAGATGGATTAAGAGTAGGGTTTAAGTATGTATTATTGTGATAAGTTGAGATTGAAACATGAATATATGTATGAATATGATGGAGATGGGATTTATGCATGAGTTGATTATCTTAGTTGAATGTATGGTGTTTTAGGGTTTAATGCATGCCTCCCTAATTAAGTATGCTAGAGATTATGTCATCTATGATGAATAGGATTTATATTCTTGTGTGATAATTAAAGCCATGGTTATATTTATGCTAGTAAAGGTTAGATCATGCCTTAGTAAATTTGGATCTATGCTTATATTCATGATTTGGATGATTTGATGATGTGAAAGGGTGAATATGTTCATGATTTTGGTTAGAAATAGAATTATGATCATGACCTAGTTGTCTCTAAGCTAATTTTATTTCTTCAATAAAATATTTAATATTATAATTTTTGCTAGTAATTTCGAAAAACCCTAGGAATGGTAGATTTGGATTATTATATATAATAAGGATATTTTAGTCAAATAAATAATAGATTTTGCTAGAAAAAATAAAATATATAGATATTATATAAGATGATGAAATCAACTAAAGCCGTTTATGAAAATAATCGTAATAAGTAAAATATTTATTATTAAAATTTAATTATTATCTTTTAACCAAAACCTATTAAAATTTATTATCTTTCAATGAAGACTCATTAAAATTTATTTTCAACTAATTTTAGCTATCAATTATTTTCTAGCAAATAATTATTAATAAATCATTATTTTAACTAATACCACATAGGACTCTTCATCAAATAAATTCTAAATTTTTCTTAGTAAGATTTAAACCTTCAGCTTATTAGTACATATTTCCCAAAACACTAATTACTTTGAATATCAAATTAGCCTTGGCTTATAAACCTTTTTATTTATCATTTGGCTTTAAAGCTTGGGACACTAGGATCATGGTAGTAGTGAGTTGTGCTAGTTTATTTGTGAAAGTGGATTTTGGCTTGAGTTTGATTGTGGTTTGTATTTACCTCATGCGGGGTTAGGTCGGCTGTTGGAGACCTTTTCTTGTGAGCAGGAATCAGGTAAGCTCCTGCATAAAACCTGTTTGATGCAAAATGTTTATTATGGCAAGCCAAATATAAAGTGTGCATGGACACTCATTTTTGTAAAGGCAATTGAGGATGGATTCCTTTCTTATTTTAGTCAAACAAATTATTTGAAAATCAATAAGTAGATTTACTCAAACTCAAAACTCTTTCTAAAACTGATTTTGACGAAGACTTTGAAAATCCTTAATTACCATTTTCAAGTGGAACTATGCTATGTTCATTTTCCCAAATGGAGGATACGTTACGTTGAGTACTCAATAGGGGTAGGCTAGTAGTACTAGTTTTGAAGAGCAAGGGTGTGTCTTCTGGCAGGAGGCCACCTCCAGAAGATAAGCTCAACTTAGAGAAACGTCAGTACTACTTAGTCATGCCGGTCCGACCTAGCAGTTTTCTTTCAGTTAAGTGACTGAGTTATGCCGAAATGGACACCCGGTTGTTGTTTGGGTATAGAGAAGTGTTGGATTGTATGCCCCCTTAGACTACATTTTTGATGTAAAATCGAATATTTTAATAAAAGAATTTATTTTCAGAAATTATTTTTGAATTTACTTTTTTTTTGTGCACAATTTTCGTTCGGAATAAACCCATTGTGTTTAAATAAGTGATCCATGTGAATGGTGGCTTTTCACAGTAAGGTATGGATCACGGGTTATTTAACACATAAACATTTGTTCTTAACCTATTGATGAAACTGAGAATCTCATCATATTTAGGTTATTATGTTATGAATTCCAAATAGGGAATGGCTTACCATTAACCAGTGAGTAGTCCACTCACTTCATGATATAAGCGTATTTCGAATACGTAGGACAGGACCTGTAGTAGTGGTTTCTAAAAGTACTATATGATAGAAACCTAGACTACTACCGCTACAGCGTGGACTAGTACTCTATGACTTGAGTATGAGTTGGTGGTCTGGCGACGCTGGAAACATATACTTTGATTTACTATAGTTAAGGTCCTATCGTAGGGCCAATATACTTGCATGTTAGGTATGTGTGACTAGTTAGTTAAGACAGACTTATACAAGATAGTTTCTACACTAAATCTCCCCTTGTGGTTGTCCGAATGATTTAAATATCCAGGGCTCTGGGAAACATGACTCGGATGTTTGCTTTAGGGTAGCTCCCTTAGAAAGCGGAAACAATCTAGGAAGTCATGGATCATTGGACTAGAAGCCTAATGATGGTAAATGTCATTTAGAGGGATGTTAGTACACTTCTTCCTCTCTAAATGTACGGCGATGTGTAGAGGGGTATTTTACTCATTTCACCTGTAGGTCGGAGACTTTGCTAATGCAACATTGTCCTTGGGGTCAATATTTTCTTATGGTGATATTAGAAAATATTTAAAATGCAAAATACAGCTATTTATATAATAGGGGTATTTTGGTCATTTTAGCAGCCAAGGCGATGTGTCTTTTTGGTCTTCGGAATAGCCCGTAAGTCCTGATTAATTTTGGATTGAGGAATTGATCTCAGTTCAAGAGGTTTTTATTTTTTTATTTTATTTTATTTTATTCAGGATGTTTAGTTTATTATTAGACTGGAATAAAATAAATAAATAAATAAAATAAAAATAGGAGTTGAGAGAAATTAATTATCTGGTTTAATTAGTTAATTAATTATTCAGGGCCTAGGCCCAGTTTGAATAATTATGAAATTAACCTGGGCTTAAACTAAGGGGAAATAATAAATGCTTAATTTTTTATTGGGTTATTTATATAAGCCCAAGAAATAAATAATTAAAGTTTAATTATTTTGGTTCATTTGGGCTCATTAATTATTTATTGGGTTATTTCTATAAGCCCAGGAAATAAATAATTAATGTTTATTATTTTGGGCCTTTTGGGTCCAAGAAAAATAATAAATATTATTTCAGCCCAATAACTTGGATCGTAAGGTTTCTTCTAGATACAGTTCAGATGAGTTTAGGGTTAAGCCAAACTAATTCTCAGGATAACATCCGGGTGTTTGAAATATGATATCTCGAGGGATATTTTTATCAGATAATGGGAGACCTAGTTTTGGCTAACAATAAACAAATCTTTGGTAGAAAAAAATAACCCTAATTCTCCCTCACTAATCTATCTCATGCAGCTCTCTCTCTCTCTCTCACGTCTCCTTCCTTCTCTTGTTTTCTCCTTGGAGTTTTGCTAATCAATAGCAAGAGAACCAAGAAGATTAGAGACAACTCTTCTTCACTGTTGTGTTCACCGACAAAAAATTAGGCTTGGAATATTCCGTGAACTAAAAAGCTAGCATTATTCATTTTCACCGGAGGAGGAAAGCAGCCGGAAGAGGAAGTGCAGTGCACTGGTGATCATGGACGTGCAAGGAAGAAGCTGTTCTTGAGCTTCGTTTGATTCAACCATGTTCTTCAAGTTTTTAGGGCTCTAAGAGGTATGTTTTCATCCCACCATGCTGTGCCAATACTCTGTTTAATGTTCATGTTCTTCCATTTTCGTCCACTGAAGCATGCTCTGTAAATATGTCAATTCATTCAAGTGGTATCAGAGAATGAATTTGATTGACTTAGGGAGCATGTTAGTTAATAAAAATGGAGAAGAACATTGTTTGGAGCTTAAACATGTGATCCTTGGTTGTTTATGGTATGGGACGTGTTCTCTGTAAATTTTCACAGAGCATTCTGTGAAATTTAGTTTTGGTGTTTTGATCGGGTAAACCCAAATTAAATGGGTATAGGCGGTTGTGTTTTTGTTTTGGATGAGTTTTTGTAAATAAAAATGTCCAAAGAAGCCAAAGAAATAAGAAAAAATTCGAAGAGCAGAAGGCTCTGCAAATGTCGCGCGAAAAAGAAGAAAAAACGAAGATAACTGTTCCTAAGCCGTTTGAGCCGAGCCGCTACCGAAATTGTGACAGAATCCGCATTATTTGCGCCTTGGAGCCGAGCCGGATTGCCTGGAAATTGGACAATTTTCAATTGCAAATTTGCAATTGAATTGCACGAGTCGAGCGGCGGGTTATTGGGCGAGTGCGCGGGTCGCACGCAGGTCGGCAGCTGAGGAGAAGCGGTTTGCGGGTTGAAGCCAAGGCGATCCGGTGTGGCATGGTGCACCGCGGCCGCGGTGGACCACAGGCCAAATGGGCCCGGATTCAGTGCGGCCGGTGCAGTGGACCGCCAGTAAAAAAAAATTTTTTTCCAAATTTTAATTTGGGTCCCATACCAAGTGAAATTAATATTTTTGCAATAGTTTATATTCTTAAAATATATTTGCATGAAAAATATTAGTAAAGGATTTTAGGATTAAATAAGATCATTAATTAATTAATTAATGTGTTTAATTCTATTATTTGGGCACATAGGTTTAAAAATAGAAAAGCATGAAAACGTTTACTGTTTTCTAGCATGCTATTTATTTTGTGTACCTATGTGCGCCTTTTCTCAAAGACCAAAGTCTTTGGGAACATTTTTCTTCAAAAATTAAATGGTTATTTTAATTTGTACAAAAATTAATCCTTGAATATTTTCTCAAAGGATTTAATCCTTGACATAGAAAATATATTGGATTTAGATATTTTTGTAAATTAAAATGGAGAGCCATTTTGTTTTATTTTGCACTAGGAAAAATTGTTTTGTCAAATAAACTTGAGACCAAAGTCTCTAGAAAGTTTTAATTGGAAAATTTTTGAAATCATTAAGTTTTAACTTAAATAAAATTAGTCCATGGAGAAATCTCTCAAATGATATAAGCCTTGACATAGAAATTTTAATTGACTTAGATATTTTAATTTTAAGCTAAGGAAAAACTTAATGGAAATTTCAAAATGATATTTTTCGGAAAATCTTTATTTTAAAAGATTAAGTGGGAGAGGGGTTCCAACGGCCCCACGGCTTCCATCACGATTCTCATTAGAGATCGTGGGTCCCCTCGCGTCACCCTGGGAGTGAACCCGTATAGGATGTGGATACCACAAGGATCTAGATCTAATGGAAGTATGTAATTAATAACCCGGGACACGTACTATAATCGGCCAGCCTACGTTGGAGGTTATATTGCGAGGAATGTCCATAGGAAATGAGAGGAAACGGCCATCCCACGATGGAGTTATTCTCTAGATCATTACCTAGAAGGGAAGTTAATTTGTGGTGGTTATTACACTTAGCTTAAGAAACTGTTAATCTTCCAAAGAAGCTATGTCAGTTTTTCCTAAGAGCTAAATTAATTTCTGTGCACAAATTTATTTTCACAAACTAAATCCTTTCTTTTATTATTCGATTTTTCGGAAATGGTGAGAGGTTCTTTTAGTCCTTTAGCCGTTATTCTCCGTAAGAATAAGTTAACGGGACCAAACCTATGTGGACTGGAAAAGGAACCTAGTCATAATACTCACAGCCGAAGAGTACAAGTATATCCTTTATGAGACCTGCCCTGTTATCGGGGAAGGTTCTACCGCCGAAGAGCGAGAGGCTAAGAAGGCGTGGAAGAAGGTTGACGAAATGGCACGTTGCTATATGTTAGCCTCCATGTCTAATGTGCTCCAGTCAAAACACGAGCACATGGCTTCTGCATATGACATCAGTCAATCATTGGCTACTATGTTCGTGAACAAGAGCCGACCCACAAGGCAGGAGGCTCTTCGAACTATTATAAACACTAAGATGGCTGAGAGAGCATCAATCCAAGAGCATATGCTCAAGATGATTGCTGCTTTCGAGGAGGCGAAAATCCTAGGGGTTCTCATTGACCCCGAGAGCTAAGTGGACATGGTTCTCGAATCTCTTCCGAGTTCCTTCACTCAGTTCAAGTTGAACTATATCATGAACAAATTGAACATGAGTTTGACTGAATTGATGAAGGAGCTCAAGATGGCAGAGAAGGTCATGAAGCCGCAATCAAAGGCCATGATTGCTAAGGCTTCTTCCTCAAGAATTGGGCCTAAACCTAGAAAGTTCAAGAGGAAGAAGGGGAATGCAGCAGCCCAGCCCAAGGACAAACCAAAGGGCAAGTGCTTCAAATGTGGGAAGAAGGGACACTGGAAAAAGCAGATCTTCAAGCCAAGGAAAACCCCACAGGTAATATTTTCTATCTAGAGTCTATATCAATTGTAGGATCAACTTCCACTTGGATTGTTGATTCAGGAGCCACTAATCATATCTGTAACTCCTTGCAGGGGTTTAGAAAGATTAGAAGACTCAAGAAGGGCGAACATGGGCTACGAGTGGGTAATGGAGCACAAGTCTGGGCCCTTGCAGTGGGAGAGCTGGATCTTTTTTTTATTGTAATAAAATAGTGGTTTTAAAAGACATTTTATATGTACCTGGATTTCATCAGAATTTGATTTCAGTTGCAAAACTTATAAATTAAGGATATTCTGTATCTTTCCATTCTGGTATTTCTATCAGTAGAGATGGAGAAATTTTATGTACTGGGCACATGTATGGAAATCTGTTCTTTTTAAACCTATTAACAACCAATCAAATAATGCTCAGTCTGAACCTTTAACTAAGAAGAGAAAGACCAATATCAATTATTCATACCTTTGGCATCTAAGGTTGGGTCATATTAACTCAACCAGGATTCAGAGGCTAATCCATGATGGGCCTTTGAGCTTATTGAGATTGAAAAGTTGGCCTCAGTGTGAATCCTGCCTGATGGGAAAGATGACCAAAAGGTCATTTACACCAAAGGCGGATAGAGCCAATGAGGTGTTGAGTCTTGTTCACACTGATGTGTGTGGTCCATTGTCTACACCAGCTAAAGGAGATTTTGAGTACTTCATCACTTTCACGGATGATTGTATGAGGTATAATTACATTTACCTGATGAGACGCAAGTCTGACTCTTTTGACAAGTTCAAGGAGTTTAAGGCTGGAGTGGAGCGTCGGACAGGTAAATTAATCAAAACCTTACAATCGGATCGTGGTGGAGAGTACCTCCTAGGTAAATTCAAAGACTACATGGTACATCATGGGATAGTATCCCAACTCTCTGCGCTGGGAACACCCCAACAGAACGGAGTAGCTGAGGGAAGGAACAGGATATTGATGGAAATGGTCTGAAGCATGTTGTCTCATGCTACTCTTCCAATGTCCTTTTGGGGATATGCCCTGGAGACAGCGGCATATATTCTGAACTTACTACCTTCCAAGTCAGTACCTAGGACTCCTTATGAGATGTGGACTGGGTGTAAGCTAAGTCTAAATACTCTCAGGATTTGAGGTTGTCCAGCTTATGTACTGGTCAAGGGAGACAAGTTGGAACCAAGATCAGAATTATGCTATTTTGTTGGGTATCCAAAAGGGACAAAAGGAGGTTACTTTTATCATCCCAAGGAGCAGAAGGTACTAGTCAGTACCAATGCTAGATACTTGGAAGATGATCAAAGTACTTCCACTAAAGGTTCAACGAAGTTGGAACTTGAAGAGAAGTTATCTACGGAATCAACTTCTTCTGACCCGATTGTGGAACAAGAAGAGGTACAGCCTCAAGAGCCTGTGCAAATGGAGCCTCGTCGTAGTGAGAGAGTGTCTAGGGTTCCGGATAGATGGACTGGAGAAGCCTTTAAGCTGGTCTCCGACCATCAAGAACAAGACCCCACTAGATACGAAAAGGCTATTGCTGATGCCGATGCAAATTTGTGCCATGAAGCAATGAATGCCGAGATTGAGTCTATGTACCTCAATCAGGTTTGGGATCTTGTAGCTTCACCTGAAAGTATAAAACCCATTGGGTGCAAGTGGGTGTACAAGAGAAAGAAGGGAGCGGATGGGAAGGTGGAAACCTTCAAAGCTAGGCTTGTGGCGAAAGGGTATACTCAGAAAGAGGGAATCAACTATGAGGAAACCTTTTTCCCGGTAGCCATGCTTAAATCTATCCGCATCCTCCTTGCCATCGCATGTCACTATAACTACGAGATATGGCAAATGGATGTCAAGACGGCATTCTTAAATGGCCATCTTAGTGAAGACATCTATATGTCCCAACCGGAAGGCTTCATTACTGAAGGCCAGGAACATATGGTTTGTAAGCTTAGGAAGTCTATTTATGGACTTAAGCAGGCATCGAGAGCATAGAACATTCATTTTGATAAGACTGTAAAGTCTTATGGTTTTATTCAAAATGAAGAGGAACCATGCATGTATAGGAAACTTAAAGGCATTAATGTGGTTTTTCTTGTCCTGTATGTGGATGACATTCTACTCATTGGAAATGATGTAGGGACATTGTCATCTACAAAGGTTTGGCTGTCTAGTCAATTCAGTATGAAGGACTTGGGAGAAGCCAGCTACATTCTCGGGATTAGGCTTCTTAGAAATAGGAAGCAGAGAATGTTAGGATTATCCCAAGCAACATACATTGACAAGATGCTGGCCAAGTACAGTATGGACTCATGCAAGGGAGCTCTAATCCCTTGTAGACATGGGTTGTCATTTTCTTCAAAGGATTGTCCTAAGTCTCAAGAATAAAAGGACAGAATGAGTAGGATTCCCTACGCTTCGACTGTGGGAAGTCTTATGTACGCTATGCTGTGTACTAAGCCAAATATCTGCTTTGCCATGGGCTTAGTTAGCAGATATCAGTCAAACCCAGGAGAGATACATTGGCAAGCTGTAAAGTATATTCTTAAGTACCTCAAGGGAATGAGAGATTATATGCTGGTTTACAGAGCTGATGATTTGGTTCCTACAAGATACACAGACTCAGACTTCCAGGCAGTAAGGATGAGAGAAAATCCACTAGTGGATATGTCTTCACCTTATATGGAGGAGCAATTTCATAGAGGAGTATCAAGCAGTCTTATATTGCTGACTCAACCATGAAAGCTAAGTATGTTGCAGCTTCGGAGGCGTCCAAGGAAGCAGTTTGGCTCCGGAAGTTCCTTTCAGAACTTGAAGTCGTACCACATATGGACAGGCCGATTGTGATGTATTGCGACAACACTGGAGCAGTATCGCAATCTAAAGAGCCTCAGAACCACAAGAAGGGCAAACACATCGAGAGGAAGTACCATCTAATCCAGGATTTCATCCAAAGACGGCAAGTCGTGGTGGAACATATTGCCTCAGAAAATAATCTAGCAGATCCATTCACCAAGTCTTTAGCTGAGAGAGTCTTCAAGAGATACTTAGACACCATAGCGGTGGGCACCTATGGACTTACCTAGTCTTAGAGTGCAAATGGGAGATTGTTGGATTGTATACCCTCTTAGACTAGGTTTCTAATGTAAAATCGAATATTTTAATAAAAGAATTTATTTTCAGAAATTATTTTTGAATTTACTTTTTGTTTGTGCACAATTTTCATTCGGAACAGACCCATTGTGTTTAAATAAGTGATCCATGTGAAAGGTGGTCGTTCATAGTAAGGTATGGATCACGGGTTATTTAACACACATAAACATTTGTTCTTAACTTATTGATGAGACTGGGAATCTCATCATGTTTAGGTTATTATGTTATGAATTCCAAATGGGGAATGGCTTACCTTTAGCCAGTGAGTAGTCCACTCACTTCATGACATAAGCGTATTTCGAATACGTAGGACAGGACCTGTAGTAGTGGTTTCTAAAAGTACTATATGATAGAAACCTAGACTACTACCGCTACAGCGTAAACTAGTACTCTATGACTTGAATATGAGTTGGTGGTCTGGCGAAGCTGGAAGCATATACTTTGATTTGCTATAGTTGAAGTTCTATCGTAGGGCCAATATACTTGCATGTTGGGTATGTATGACTAGTTAGTTAAGACAGACTTATACAAGATAGTTTCTACACTAAATCGCCCCTTGTGGTTGTCCGAATGATCTAAATATCTAGGGCCCTAGGAAACATGACTCGGATGTTTGCTTTAGGGTAGCTCCCTTGGAAAGCGGAAACACTCCAGGAAGTCGTGGATCATTGGACTAGAAGCCTAAGGATGGTAGATGTCATTTAGATGGGTGTTAGTACACTTCTTCCTCTCTAAATGTACGGCGATGTGTAGAGGGGTATTTTAGTCATTTCACCTGTAGGTCGGAGACTTTGCTAATGCAACATTGTCCTTGGGGTCAATATTTCTTTATGGTGATATTAGGAAATATTTAAAATGTAAAATACAGCTATTTATATAGTTGGGGTATTTTGGTCATTTACCAGCCAAAGCGATGTGTCTTTTTGGTCCTCAAAATAGCCCGTAAGTCCTAATTAATTTTGGGTTGAGGAATTAGTCTCAGTTTAAGAGGTTATTATTTTTTTATTTTACTATATTTTATTTAGGATGTCTAGTTTATTATTAGATTGGAATAAAATAAATAAATAAATAAATAAAAAATAGGAGTTGAGAGAAATTAATTATCTGGCTTAATTGGTTAATCAATTATTCAGGGCCTAGGCCCAGTTTAAATAATTAGAAAATTAACATATGCTTAAACTAAGGGAAAATAATAAATGCTTAATTATTTATTAGGTTATTTATATAAGCCCAAGAAATAAATAATTAAAGTTTAATTATTTTGTTTCATTTGGGCTCATTAATTATTTATTGGGTTATTTCTATAAGCCCAGGAAATAAATAATTAATGTTTATTATTTTGGGCCTTTTGGGTCCAAGAAAAATAATAAATATTATTTCAGCCCAATAGCTTAGATCGTAGGGTTTCTTCCAGATACAGTTCAGATGAGTTTAAGGTTAAGCCAAACTAATTCTCAGGATAACATCCGGGTGTTTGAAATATGATATCCCGGGGGATATGTTTATCAGATAATGGGAGACCTAGTTTTGGCTAACAATAAACAAATCTCTGGTAGAAAAAAATAACCCTAATTCTCCCTCACTAATCTATCTCACGCAGCTCTCCCTCTCTCTCACGTCTCCTTCCTTCTCTTGTTTTCTCCTTGGAGTTTTGTTAATTAATAGCAAGAGAACTAAGGAGATTAGAGACCACTCTTCTTCACTGTTGTGTTCACCGACAAAAAATTAGGCTGTAGAATATTCCGTGAACTAAAAAGCTAGCATTATTCATTTTCACCGGAGGAGGAAAGTAGCCGGAAGAGGAAGTACAGTGCACTAGTGATCATGGACGTGCAAGGAAGAAGCTGTTCTTGAGCTTCAATTGATTCAACCATGTTCTTCAAGTTTTTAAGGCTCCAAGAGGTATGTTTTCATCCCACCATGCTGTGTCAATACTCTATTTAATGTTCATGTTCTTCCATTTTCGTCCATTGAAGCTTACTCTGTGAATATGTCAATTCATTCAAGAAGGAGGAGAATCTTGCTCAGTAGGTCGATCACCTACATTTTGTCAGTCTACACAAAGTGTCGGTATTCTGACCGGTTATGGGGCCCAACGTGTGGTAACCCATAACCCTTTCTTTCGAGTAGTTGATTTTTATTGATTCTGTGTGGCTGAAAAAGTCAAAACACCACTCTTGCTTTTGACTAATGTTTATTGCTTGCCAAAATTTCTCTTATAAAGATTTCACACTTTGCATCCACGAACTGTTTTCATTGAACACCTAAAGCACACACGGACTTACTGAGATTTCTGTCTCATCACCTTTTTACCATGATTTTAGGTCGATTCTGCTGTGGGGATGAGTAACTAGTGTTATCTGCCTTGGAAGAGAATATTGTCATTTATTTTTATGTATTGCTTTGGGGAGTTGAGAGTGGATAATTTTATTTATAGACTTTTTTTCTTTTGGGAATTCATGGATTTATTCTTGGGATGTAATAAATTTTAAGTTAAAGTATTATTTTTATTCCACTATTTTATTCGTGTGACCTAGTTATAAAGACCCCTTGTTCTTTGGACGGGGTGACATCCCCAACCCTGGCGGGCCTAGGTAGTGGGGTGTTACCCTTGGTGTAGTTGCTAGGCCTGGCACCAGGTGCAATCTGAAAATTACTAGTTTTTGCTTGAAATCTACTTAATTCTGCACAAATTCGTTAAAAACACTTTTCACAAAAAAAAATATCAAATAAGAAGGAATATGCATAGTTATTACATCAAAAGTATTTCAAATTAGCCTCATATAACTAGGAAATAGTGATGAATTTAGCGCCTATCAATTCCCGAAAGTAAAAGAAAGAAAAAGTGTTGAAAAAAGGATGAGTGATAACTAAAAGAGGCAATATGGTATGTGAAGAGAAATCTATTCACTTAAGGATATCAATTCCCTAAGTCATTGAAAAAAATTTGAGAGGAAAAAAATTAAGTGTGTTCCTTAAATCATGACTTGAGTTGGTAGGTAGCTTGACTTGTATGATTTATAATATCTACACTTTTGCTTGAAGGGTGAAAAAAATTTCTTAGACTAAGGTATAAACTTGCTTAATTTAACTTTATAAGTTTTGTTATGTCTTATCAAGTGCTTCAAATTGTAATTATTTTCAAAGGGTTGGATGAATGGGAAAAGTTCTATCTAGAGGTTAAAAGGAAGTTATAAGTCTTGTTATGATTCAAATTTTGGAAGAATAAAAGCATGTGTTTTCTTGATTATTTTCTTCTTAACTTAAGTGGTTTGCTTAAGGACAAGCAAAGGTTCAAGTGTGGGGGAATGTGATAGAAGCAAAATTCATCACTATTTTCCTAGTTATTTGAGGTTAATATGAGATACTTTTGATGTAATAATTAGGCATATTCCTTCCTATTTGATATTTTTCTTGTGAAAAGTGTTTTGGATAAATTTGTGCAGGATTTAATAAATTTTGAGCAAAAAGTGAAAATTTCCAGACCTGACCTAGTGCCAGGTCAAACTAATACACCAGGTGCTAGGTCTGCTCTGGAGCAGTAAAGAAAAATAGAGCAAAAATTAAGGAGCAAAACCAAAGTACATCGGTGCCGGGTTGGTCAAAGTGACCAGGGGTCAGGTTCATTTTGTGCAGAGGCCGTTTTGTGCGTGAATTTGGTATCTTCCAAAAGATTTTGATATTTTCTGAATTCTACTCAGACAAGAATTCTCAAGCCATGAATTTTAGTGTCAAGGGAGCTTATAGGTACAAGGAAAACACGAGAAAAGTGGTGAATCTAAGGATTAAAACTTCCAATCACTCACAAGAAGAGAAGATTCATCATTCAATGAGCATTATTCAAGAATGTTTTCAAAGAGAAGAATGAGGGCTTGTCTATGAGTTTTTTCTTTTACCTTTGTTTTTTTTTTCTAGAATAATTATGTAATTAATGTTTTCATTGTAATTTGACATTATTTTAGGATTCATGGTTTTTGGATTAATTTAGCTATTTGATAAATTTTCTATCATTATTGGTGTTTGATTACTTGTAATTAAGGAAGAGTTGATGAAGCCAGATTTGCTTCTAATTGACTTGCGAAATGATGTTAGGAGTTGATTTAATTTTATTAATTTCATATTTATTATTTTTTTAATGGACTTGGTTAATAAAGTTAAGATAAAGAACCGAAGTGATAAAAAATTAGTTAATTTCGCCTAGAGTATAGGGTTATTAGCTAATTTCATATTCATTATCACCTAGAGTATAGGGATAATTATTGAAGGATAAGTTTTATTCATCTTTTTTATTATGTTGGTTTGATTGAGAAATTTGCTAATTTAATCATGAGATAGTGAGTTTATGACTTGGGAAATGATTGAACTCTATTTTAATTCCTTCATGAAGCCAAGATGGTGATTAATTGAAATAGTTGCTAAACTGATTCATTGTTATGTTTTCTAAGATAGCTGTCTGAATTACATATTCCTATATCCTTGAATTTTATATATTTATTTATTTTATTTTTATCATTTCATCACTTTATTGGGTCAGTTAAATAATAAATGAAATGTGATTACTGTGTACTTGTTTCTTTGAGGATTGATACTTGTTAATTCCCTATACTATGCTTGTGATGAGTATAGTTACTCGTATGTGTAATTTGGGATTAATGTTATAATTAAACTTCGCTAAAGGATGAATTTAAATTTAATGATTTTTATATACCTAAAATTTATGCATTATAGACTAATAGGCCACGATCTAAACCCGGGCCTGGTTGATAGGGGCTTAAATCATCAATATTTTCCTGGTTATTTGAGCTCAAATTGAGATACTTTTGATGTAAAAACTAAGCATATTCCTTTCTATTTGACATTTTACTTGTAGAAAGTGTGTTTGACAAATTTGTGCAGATTTAAGTTGATTTCGAGTAAAAAATGGACAAATTCCAGAATGCACTTGGCGTTAGGTCCAGTTAAAGCACCAAGTGCCAGTTCTACTCTGGTCGAATAATAAAAACAAAGCAAATTCAGGAGGAAAAATAGAACATACCTGGTCGACTGGACCCGGCGCCTACTCTGGTCGAATAATAAAAACAAAGCAAATTCAGGAGGAAAAATAGAACATACCTGGTCGACTGGACCCGGCGCCGGGTCTGTTCTGGAAAGGCGAAATTCTATGCGCGAATTTGGTAATTTTCTAAATATTTTGATAGTTTACAATTCCTACTTGGCCAAGACTCCTCAAGCAACAAATTTTAGCATCCAAAAATCCTATTTAAAGAAGAAAAACACAAGAGTAAAGTATGAGTTCAAGGAGCAAATCAAAAAATCACTTATTGAAGGAGGAATTAATCAAATCAAGGAGGATTGTTTAAAAGAGTCTTCAAAGGAGAAGAAGGAGGATTTGATATGATCTCTGATACCACTTTGATTTGATTTTAGGAAGCTCCAAAAATATAGATTGAACTCAAAACAAGAACCCTAACAAACTCACACACAAAAACACTAAAATGTAAGCAAATTAACACTATTGTGATAAATGAATCTATCCTATTTCAAAGATACCCTAACACCCTAATCTAACTAGAGATTAGAACACCAAGGATAGGAATTTGAAGGCACCTAACTTAATTCTATCAAACGTACTAGGCAACCTAGCACCAAAGAATAGAGATGAAGTTGAGATTATCTCTTAAGATTTAGAGATAAGATCAAATATGGGACTAAATCTTTTAATTTAGTGTTGATGTTTAATGGACATTACCCAAGAGGATCACCCTCTCACTCAAAGAGTTTCTAAATTCTCACAATTTCATATGCCTCCCAAAGGTTCTTCTTTACAATGTTATAATAGCATATATATATCGATGTCTTACCATAACTACTAAGCAAATATTACAAAATGTCCCCAAAATAGCTAAAAAAAATATCAGAGATTAGATTATAGGACAGGGCCGATGCCGGGTAGGCCTTCTGGGGGTGGCGCCAGGTCCAGTCTGGAGAAACAGTACTCGCTCACAAAAACATAGAATCAAAACGAGGCTTTTTTCAATACACAACTAGCGCCGGGTCGGGCTAGTAGGGCCAACGCCAAGTCCATTCTGCTAGAACAGTACGGGGGTCAAAAAGTTGAGAAATTTTATAGATCACAGCCGGTGCCTAGTCGTTCGATCTGGGCCGGCGCCGAGTCAACTATAGGCACTCTAATTCCTGCTCATTTGATCTCCATTCCTTTTCCATGCATTCCCTTAATATTCCAAAATAGTTTTAAAGCCAAAATTATTTTCATATGAAGCTCCCTTGGGTCGTATTCCTTCATTTGCCGATTTGCTTTTTAACCATTGTTCATTTGTTTGCTTGACCTTCCACAAGGATTGTTGCCTTCTTTGTACTCCTTTTGGTCTTCTTTTCATTATCCACTCCTTCATCATTCTCTTGGTTCTTGGTTTGTTAGCTTGGTTGGCCTAAAATTTCTGTTGAAACCTCTTGAAAATGGATCTTATACAAGGTACCATGAATTGTGGTTTGGATTTCTTTTTGTCTTCTTTTGAATTGCCTTTGTGCCTGGATTGATTCCTATCATTTCTCCCTTCTTAGAAAAGATTCATCATCGAATCAAAATCTATACAAGAATTCAAACTAGAGAGTTTTTGTGAAAGTAAAATGTCATAGCCTTGTACCTCATTATTCTCTATACTTTCTCTTTTCACTGCTCACATTTTTCCTCTCAATTTACTTCCACTCTCTTTTCTTTTTTTAACTTCTTAGTTGTCTCTCTTTTCTTTTTCTCTCTAACTTGAGATGGTCACTATCTTCTCATCCCCGTCTTCCTTTATTTCCTCAATTTTTATCTCCCTTTCTTCTCTCACTTCAACCTCTTGTTCCCCCTTCTTTTGTTCTTCCCTCTTCTCTCCTTTTTTTCTCCTCATTTTCTTTCTCACTCATCTTCTTTTTCCTCTCCTTTCCCTTTCTTCTTTCCTTTTCCTTTTCCCTCAAGATATTTTGATCTCTTAAAACCTCACTAGGGAATAAAGGAAGTAGAGTGATTTTCTTTCCATCTTTTCTCAACGAATAAGTGTTCCTCTTCCATTCATAGACCGCATCTCTATCAAACATCCAAGGTCTTCCCAATAAAATATGCCATACATGCATGGAAAATACATTACAAACCACTTCATCTTTATACTTCCCCATATTAATGGCAACTTTATCGTGTTTGTTCACCTTCACCACCTCACAATTATTTAACCATTATAACTTGTAGCGTCTAAAGTGTTTCAAGGTTTCTATTCCTAACTCCTCCACCAATGTAGTACTAATTACATTTTTACAACTCCCTCCATCAATGAGGATACGTTTTTGCTTGATTAGACACATTGAAAAAAATATATTCTCTCTTCGCAAATTTTCTCTTTCTTCCACACCCTCACAAGCATTTTCAACTTCCATTGCTACTCCAATCAATGAACAAGTAGGTTCAATCACAATTCCCCTTTTTCTACCATCATCCCCTTTAATTTTTTCCCCCCAATGCCTCACCACATTCTTCCTTACCGGATGAGAAATTACCTTGGTCATTGATGAACACTATCTTCTTGTTTGGCCACTCATGGAAGGAATGCCCATACTTAGACACTTGTCACATTTGATGTCTTTACACTTTTGTGATCCTAACAAGGCTTTGCCTTTCTCTATCCTTCTTTCATCTCTAGTCTTGGGGTTTTCATGCAAGATTGGACTAGACGGCTTGCTCCCACTAGCTTCATTCCCCATTTGTTCATACATCCCTTCTAGTCAACTCTCAGTTTGCTTCCTTTGTTTTAGAGCTCTCTCAACAAATTCAACACCATTATGCTCTATTCCTTCTTACTCCTTCTCCTCTAACACTCCTAATGGACGTGACTCTTCATCTAGAAAGAATAAGATATTGTAGAACTCCTTAGTCACCCCATTTGTTGGACTTAATTGATCCATTTCATCTCCTTAATCATCACTAAGCTCATCATCTTTTTATACTCTTGTTATCACCTTTTGTTCAACCTTCTCAACTTTTTCTTCATTTTCTTGCACCACACCTTGTTTCATATTTTTCTTCTCCTACTCATATTCTTCTCTTTCTTTTGTTACTTCTTAACGACTACAACATTTGTCATGGCCATTTTAGGCTCATGTCTAACTTTTTGCTCCTCAAATTAATGAATCTCACTTTACTCCTTAGATGACTTCCAGTGGCACTCAAATGATTTGTGCCCATAGCCACAACAATGCTCACAAGGAATTGCACTACCCTTTTGCAAATCAAAACTTTTTCCTTGATCATTTCATCTTGGGCAATCACATATACTATAACCATATTTCCAACAAGTAGAGCAAATATTTCTTGTTTTCTCCTCATCCCTCATTTTGAAAAATATTACATTGTACTTCCCTCACCATGCTTAGAACTTCTTGGACAATTATGGGACATGTGAGCAAAACTTCCATATATTTGGCACTCATTGGGTACAAATCATTTCCTTATCAAATTTTTCATCTCTTCCCAAGAAACCACCACTTGATACCCACTTCGCCTTGTTTGAGCATTCATTTGCTCCCACCATTGAAAATCATTTTTGAAGAAATGCATTAAGGCACAGTTCACTTTACATATTTCACTGCACTCTAGGCTTTTAAACAATTTTTCCATTCCTCTTTCCCATTCATAGTACTCTCTCAAATCTCTCTTCCCATAGAAAGAAGGTACCAATTTCTCATTGTACTTAAACTCCTTATTCTCTACATCCTCCTTCCTTCTTTGTAAACTACCATTTCAATGTTTTTGTACTACTTCTACATAAATTAGAATCACTATCTTCTAGATAAATTAGAATCACTTGGTCCATCTCAACTAATTCATCCAAAAGATACTTTAAACACAATCCTTAATTAAATTCCCTTGGTTTCGGCGAATTTAGAACATGAAATCAATCAATGAACCCTTGGTCTCGAAAAACATCAATTAACCTTCAATTACCAGTTCTTAAACAATCAACCCCCTTTGGTCCAGCAAGTCAATTACCAACAGAATATGAAATTACTATATCGAAACACCCATCAACCCCTTTTGGTCCAGCAAGTCAATGGATAGAATCAACTAACTAATCTCGTGATAAGCATAAGTAATTGAATACCAAGAATATTAACCAATTAATCAAATGATCAAATAACTCTAGAAATCATGAATATCTAAAACAATGTTGAATTATAATAAAACAATTAACATATCATTGTCAAGAAAAAGAAAACAAAGTAGAAGAAAAAACTCATAGACAAGCCTCATTCTTCTTCCTTTGAAGACCTTCTTGTACAACCCTACTTGAACTATTAATCTCGAGAAAATATTGGTGATGCACTCAAAAATAAATCTAAATCCCTACATTGTGCACCTCCCTTTTCTAGGGTAAATTGGCCTTTATTTATAGGCTTACAAAGTTCCTAAAAGAATACAAAGTAAAGAAGAAGTAATTACCTAAAGAAATCAAAAACAAAAAATGAGTAATAAAAACTAAAATAAAATCCTAAATAAAACCTAAAGAATTCCACCACCTTGACTTTGACCATGAGATTGAATTGGAGAATTTGGAAATCAAGTTGAATTCAATTTGGACTTTGTTTTTGTCTTCTTGTTCTTGGATAACTTCAATTCGTTTGAATTGAAATTTGTTGAAGTCGGCTTCAAATTGAGCCGTGAATACCACCGCTGCTTTTCTTTGTTGCATTGGCTCAATTGAACCACCGAATTTCCTTCTCCTTTGTAGTGTCGGCTCAATTGAACCACTTGCCCTTTTGTTTCGTTAGCTTTAGTAAGCCACCAAATTCTGCTGCCTTTCTTCATGTTATTTATCGGCTAAATAGAGCCACCAAGCCCACCGAGATTTTGCTGCTTCTTGTTCTTTTGTTTTTGTCTTTTGCAGCCACCATTGTTGACTTCTCCTTTGCACCTTAGTCCCACCGAATTTCTGCTTTTCTTTGATTCATTGTTGCTGCTGTCTTTTGTCTTGCTATCGGCTTTGCAAGCCATGAAGCCACTGACCGAATTTCATCTTCCTTTGTTTGCTGATTGCTTTTTTTTTCCGTCGGCTTACTTGAAGCCGAAATTCCTTTGATGCTTCTTTTCTTGCTGTCGGCTCAATTGAGCCATGAAGCTGCCGAAATTGCACTTCCCCTGTTCACTCAATTTCCCTACTATTTTCTCTGTTTTTCCAGTGAAAGACCGGCGCCGGCTGTCCTTCTAGGGGGTGGCGCCGCCTCTATTCTGTTCTGTGATATTTTTGTCTTATTTTACCCCTAAAATCTAAAATAATATACAAAATACTTTTTCAAGGGTAAAATCTCAAATATGAAGGAAATTGCGCTAGTTGTTTCACAAAATGTATCACAAAATAATATCAAATAACTAGAAAAAATATGACTAATTTAGGCCCTATCACTACTCTCACCATATAAAGACTTCTCATACTTGTTATACCTTTCTATTTTACTCCAACAAGCCATTGTGAAGTTCTTTCAAGAGAAATACCCTAAAATGTAAGTAGAAAACACAAGAGAATTCTCACTTCACTCTTTTATGTTTTTACACTCAATTTTTAGTGGTCACTCTTCACTCATATTTGCACGCTTCTTGGCTTTTATCACAATGTGTTCTCCCTCTTGCCTTTTTCAAACTTTTAACTCCACACTCAAGATCTTCCCAACTCTTTCCTACTTCAAATGATTTAGTTCTACCAATCAAGTGAACTAAATTCCAAGGGATAAGAAAGAAAGGTGTCTTAAAAGCAATTTATCAAACACTTGATAGTAAAGTATGAGTATTCACAATTCATTGGGATAATATATCAAATACATTGAATGCAATCTCGTAGATCAATGTTGTATAGAAAATTTTAGCTTGGTTTTAGCCTTAAATTAATAAATTGTTACGCCAAATGACTCCTCAAACATCAATATACCATATAAGGTTAAATTAACATCATTTCCATGGCACAAATTCGAGTTTTATACTTCCAAAAATAGCAATAGAAAAAGTGACGAAATTTTAAAAATTAATAGATCTTGAAGAAGATTGTACTTTAGCCCAAAGAAAGTTGGCTGATTAGAATCAACACAATGCAAGCTCTGATACCACTTGATATGATCTCTAATACCACTTTGATATGATATTGGGAAGCTCCAAAAATATGGATTGAACTCAAAACAAGAACCCTAACAAACTCACACCCAAGAACACCAAAATGCAAGCAAATTAGCATGAACACATAAGTGCAAACATTTCCAATTCATTCAAATATCATCATCGAACTTATCCCTTTTCCTGCCATCGAATATCAATTCCACATGTGCTACTTATTCGTTCTCTAATTTCTAAAGATCAATCTTATTCATTCTGATAATTTCGGAATCATGTATAACTTGATAGGTTAAAAGGGGTGCCTAAACCTAAACTCTGATACCAATTGTAACACCCTACAACTATAAGGCTCGAATAGCTGTGGATGTCGCCCTGTCGTAATGAAAATGGGTCTTTATAACGAAACAATTTAATAAATAACAAATGCAAAGACTTAATAGCTCCAAAAGAAATTATATCGTATACTCTGAACATTTGCTTACACAAACTGTGGCTACAAAGTCTCCTGGATCTAAACCCGAATAATAATAAGGTAGAAGAGTTCAAAATACATTAACTAGCCTCTTTGGGTCTTGCCTATATACAAATCTAGGTATTCACAAAAGTCTACCTGAAAAGTATAGATAAAACTTGTGTGAGAGATAAAATATCTCAGTAAGTACCATAGTATGCTGTGAGAAGTTTTAATAACACTATGATTGTGATGCATGATTAAAATTGTTGGAACAGTGAACAAAAATCATTATTTCTTGTGGAGAAGAATTTATAATAAAATCGTTGAAGTATCTCTCTTTTCTTTGGAAAAATAGATTCTCAAAATCATAACATGATGAATAATATAAGCTTTGGGCTTCTAATAAAAAATCATTCCGTATTTTCAAAATATGTTTAATTATCTAAAATTCTGCATTGCTATCTCATTTGGAAGTAATACTATTCCAATCGATATTGCCACACTGGCCCGTACAGGATTTATAATTTCACGTAAGCAATTAGTATGAATAACCCAGTGGTGCACTGCGATTAAACATTTGATAACCATCGTCACGGTATGCCACATTGGCCCAAGAGTCCTATGCCCATCCATCCATTTCCACTTTGAATAATGGGTGCCAGTTAAGGACAACTAAACATCAGATACTAGCACCCCGTGAAATGAGAGACCACAGTCCGAAGGAGGCCACCAACCGAATGACATTCTCAAACCCATGTAAGTTATTATAGGTGTAAAATCCCTTTGAGTACTCAAGAATCACATCACATTAGAGATTATCGCAACATCTCAACATTTCTACAGCCCAATCAATTCCAATACATTTCCATTCGAAGATAAGTTCTTTCCCGAAATGACTTTGAATATAAACACACATAATTTGGGTCCATTCCGATATTTCATAAAATCATATTCTCATGCTATGGCTTTCACAACCTTTATGCATAAAATGCAATCATAAGTTGCTTAATGAAATTCATGAAGGGTTTCCAAATCATTTCGTCATATGGGTATACTTTATCAAAATAAAGCATGCTTAAATGGTGCATAATCATTTATGCTTCCAAATGATTCATAATATTTTCAATAAAATAAACTGGCATGCTTTATAATATTTTTCTCATAGAAGAGCTTTATTGAAAATGTTTCGTGGATGTGGGACTTACCTTAAGTCCCAGCCAAAAGAGAAATGCATTTGATCCTATGCACGGTATTCCGCTCCTTGACCTCCTACGAGATCTATCGCATGGCCGGACATATGTCCATTTCTATCACATACTTCCTCTCCGTAAATACTACTTACGTACTGATACTATTTTACTAGCTCTCCCCTATCTCATATGTCACATTATACTTACCAATCATCTCACTCCATGATCATCAATCAACAACACAACAATTATTATCACATAACATGTTCATGTATGTTTAACCAATGTATATACACACGCATAAATATATATGCATATACACACATAGTCAACATAGTCATATAATCATGTCTATATATTTAATTCAATCATAGATGGATATGGTTCAACATAATTATATTCATATATGAATTCATTTTTATGAATAAAAGTCCAGCTTTTCTTCCTTTTGCCACACTATCTCATTTTAATCATAACTTTTGATTTACATGTTCAAATGACTTCAAATTTGTGTCAAAATGCTCCTAAGATCTATAAGTATAATTTCACTACCTTAATTTGGTTATATGCAAACTGGTCTGAAAATGTCTGCAAGCTAAAGCTTGTTGTTTTCTCAGTAATTTCACTGTTTTCCCCCGCAATTATCATTATCTACATATCTTAAGTTCATTAAAACATTTAGCTAACACCTATTCCACATCAATCTCCATTTAAACATCATAAAACCTTTTGGATTTCAGTAATGAAGCAACCAGAATTTCCTCGTATAGCATGCAGAAATATAAAAAAAATGGCTTGATCACAATCATTTAAATCGACAACCACCACAAATCACAATCATTTAAATTAACAACAACTACAACAATCTTCATAATAAATAAATTGCTATTTAAACAAAATATATGCTAGCTCAAGAGGATTTATACTTTCTAAGTGGTTCCCTCTTTTCCTATTTCTTTCTTCCATTCTTTTATCTCTTTGTCTCGGCTATTCTCCCCCTCTCTCGGCTACTTCTCTCTTTCTCTCTTTCTATTTCTTCATATTTTTTTTTTCTCTTTTCTTGTTTCTTCTCTTATTTTTCTCTCCCATTTCTTCGTCAATTTTTGGCAACTCTCTCTCACCCTTGTTCTCTCAATTTTCCAGCCTTAGAATCTTGCATTTGGTCTCCTATTTATAGAAGTTTAGGAAGCTTACATGATAAGCTTAAGTGGTGACTCACTTAGGTGACTAAGTTAGGTTAATTAAATGCTATGATGACTCACCCTTATGACTCACAATGTGTAAAACATTATAGAAGATTTATTTAGAACATTATAGAAATAATTAATTAATTAATTAATTAATTAATATATTAATAAAATTAATATATTCATATAAAAAATAATTTATTTATAAAAGTAGCAGGTCCCATATAAGTACACCTTGCATATACTTTATAAAAGATGTAGGACCCATTAATTAAGTGGTTATATAGTACTTTTCTTCTTATTTTTAAAATTAAAAAAATCAAATTGAAATTCTCTTCCTCAAATATAAATTTTAATATAATATAAACTATTATAATATATATATATTTATTTATTTTTATATTTATATTTATGTTTATATAATATAAGCTTAATAATAATAAGTGATAATAATAATAATATATTAATGATTTCGAAAATAATAATATTTAATGTTCATGAATCCAATTGAACTAACGAAATAGGAAAAGTACATGCTAGCTACGAAATGCATAGCTACATATTATAATAAGAATGGTAAAAATAATAAATAAATAAATAAAATATTATATTTTTTTATAACAAAAGATAATTTATTTCTTATAAAAATGTAGTTTATCTTATTGAATAGAATACTAGTATTACATATTATTTTATATATGTAAAATATGGAGAAATATATTTTATTTTAGTTTCTCAGATAAAAATAATATATGACAAAATTTTCTCTAATTAATAATTTAGGTAACAAAAATTATATTCTAACACTTTGTACATTAGCATCAAAACAGCTAAGCAGCAAATATGGTACAAGTAACCAATTACTCACCAAGAATGACTAGGGCACAAAATAACATAATAGGAAAAATATTATAGTTCAGGCCCAATATTATTGCAATATTCCTACTTGAATAAGGACTATTACATCCTTCCCCTCTTAAACAAATTTTCATCCTTGAAATTTCTCATATTGTACCTTATAACAACACCGAATATCTTTTCTCTATCCATTCTTCAGTTTCCCAAGTTGCATCCTGTATTTCATAATGTTCCCATAATACTTTGGCCATAGGAAATTTTCTATTCCTTTACACTCCTTTCCAAAATTCTTACTAGTTGTTCTTCATAACTCAAATTTAGATGTAGTTGTAATGGCTCATTATTCAAGATATGCTCAGATCAGGATTGTACTTCTTAAGTTGTGTTACATGAAACACATTATGTATCCCCGTTAACCCATCAAGAAGTTCAATCTTGTAAGCTACCGGTCCAATCTTTTTAGTAATCAAAAAATGTCCTAAATATCTTGCGCTCAATTTTCCACCTCTTGGTTACTTCACAATTCCTCTATTCTACGAAGTACCCTTCACTAGTGTATCTGACCATGATTTGAAATTTACATTCAAAGTTTGAAGGAAGCTGCAACAATTGTTTGGGAGAACATTGAAATTTAGCACTGCAGTATACATGCAAATAGATGGACAAATGGGACAAGTGATTAGAATATTGTAAAACATGCTGTCGGCCGCATGTACCTTAGATTTGGAACCAAGTGGATTGATAATTTGGCATATGTGAAGTTTGCATACAATAATATTTATCAGTCGACAATTGGAATTACCCCATTTGAAGCTTTACATGGAAGAAAATGCCAATCACCTATATTGGGAAGAAATTAATGCCTCAATATATTAGACCTTTTCCAATTGTGGAACGGATCAGAAGCGTAGCACATCAATTGGAAGTCTTTACGAAACTATAAGGGAATTCGAATTTTGAGGACGAAATTCCTTAAATGAGGGGAGATTGTAACATCCTTCCCTTGTACACTTTGACTCGTGGCTACTTTATATAGAATGAGTATTTGTGTGAAGGCTTAGAACAAGAAATGATCAGTTTAATGAACTGAACATTTTGGTGAGATAAAAATATTCATGGACACAATTGAAATTTTGAGATTGTTCTACCCGTACTTTTATACTTCAAATAACGACTACTTGGCATAGAGTAAGAATTTGGGTATAAGCCCAAACAAAAGTTGATCAGTATGATGAGATGAATATTCTGGTGTAAAGTAAGCAATCAGGGGCAATATTGTAATTTTGACCGCGATCGAGATTTTGACCACAATTTGGAAAGAATTGAGAAGGAATTGAGAATTTTGATTCCCGCTGTTGAATTCAATAAAATTTATAGATTCCATTGGTGGAATAAAATATTTTCTCGATAAGGACCGAAATTACAGTTATTTTCTGAGAAAAATTTTAAAGTGCGATTGGCATTGAAACAAGCGGCCGAATATGATTGGTTGATGAAAACACGTGTCAAAATATTATTGAACAAGTGAAATATTTATGGAATTATTAAATTGCAAAAGTTTATTAAATGCATAATCATTTACAAGCCTAAATGATTCATAATATTTTCAATAAAATAAACTAGCATGCTTTATAATAATTTTCTCATAAAAGAGCTTTATTGAAAACATTGTGTGGATATAGGGACTTAACTAATGCTATTACTTAGCTATTCATTGCCTTCAAGACTTCACAAAGTCCTTGTGGTATTCGCACCTATATCAAAAGAATATTTCATCATTCCTTAACATTTCAATCCTCTAAATTAATGCATTGTTAATAAATGCATTAACAAGGAAAAGGAAATACTAATTTCCTATGAGAAATGGAATATAATTACTTGAATTACGAAAGAAATCTTATTCCTTGTACATATCCATTTCATCATTCTTTCATTTCATATGTTTATAAAGCATTTCTTTAGCCTTATAAACACTTCATGCATTCACTAGTCTAAATGGCAATGCTTTAGGAGTCCATTTCCTTTAGTAAAATTCTGCATTTTCCTTCCTTGGTATACTTCGCTTATTTTGTCATAACTTTCAAGTTACAAGTCTGAATGATGTCAAAATAGTTCCAAAATGTCCCCAAGACATTCTTTTATAATTTTAAGTTTATGCAACATCAATTCCCTCTTCCATTTTGTTCAGTTTTGATCACAATTTTCCAGCATTTTAATCCCGCCACAATTTTGGCAGCCTTTGGTATTCTTATCATATCTTTCTATTCACAAGTCCAAATACCCTCAAATTGGTGCCAAAATACTCCTAAGACATTTAGATAAAAAGCCACAAGCTCAAAACTGAAAGATCTGAAACTGTTACCAAACTGCTGCAATAAAATGATTGCTTTATTTCCAAGAAATAATTCCTTTTTCCAACAAATATATTCTTTAGGCATTCTTCTCTTAATTTAGCACTTAATCATCATTTAATTTTATTCCTTTATTATCTAAACATCACATAATCACTTCATCTTCATTTCTAACCAAAGCTGGTCTTCACACATAGAAGGTGGCAAAAATCACAGCTTGCACAACAAAATCAAAACTTTCATTTTCAACAACCGGCACATAGCTATGTTAAAACAACATCATTCTTCGCATAAACATTTCCATAATCCATGCTATTTCTCTTGCAAAATTAGCATCAAAATGATCTTCATAACTTCTATAGTAACTTTAATTCTTGAAGTAAGGTGTTTTACCTTATGTAGGATGAAAGCTAAGCTTGAAAACACCCAAGTTTCCTTTCTTCTTCTCTCTCCCACAAATTTCTCTCTCTCTCTCTCTCTCTCTCTCTCTTATTTTCTTTCCTTTTCTTTTTGTTAGCCTTAAGGGCTTTCTCCTATGTTTTGACTTATGACAAATGTTGATATAAACTAACTTATGTAATTTATTGTGATAGAACATGTTTGACCTCTATTCTTCTAAGGTATTCAGATATGATTGTTTGGCAACTCTCTAGTAATTGAATTCAAGTATGGAAGATCAAAGTATATGAAGTTGCATACCAAGAAGTCCTTATAAGAAGAACTTTAGACTAGGAAATGTTATTAAGGTATTTCTATTAATTCCTATGTCTCTTTACCTTTTGATTTAATTAACTTTTACCTTAAAGCACACAAGGAAGAAGATTTCAAAGTTTTGAAAATCTCAGAATTTTGGATTGAGTAGTTTGGATGTTTCTGCATCCAAAAGATTCATCCAAAATCCTGTAAATTTTGTTGAAATGTTTTTGCCTGAATTAGTGCCATTTTGGATTTATCTTTTGAATGCATCATCGTCCAAACTCTGAGTCCAAAACTCAGATAAAATTAACAAAAAAATTATATCCGTTTTAAAGCTGTTGGCACTTCACTTTTTGGCTCTATAAATAGCCTCTAAGCAAGATTAGATACATGATTTTTGTAACATTCTTCTAAGAAACACTATTGCTCAACTATTTACAAAAATCTCCTTTTATCAAGTGCTTCAAAGTGAATTTATATTGTGTCAAAGGTAAAAGTGTTTGTACTTTGTACTTTAGTGAACATCTGCCCAAATAAGTGAGCTTTTACTGTTCTATTGATTTTCAATCTCTTTTATAGTACAATGTTACATTATAAAACTCATTTGGGGTGAACCTTGTTGTGATTGTTTGTTTGAGAGGTTTTGGAAAACCTAGTGCGGTGATCCTCTTTTATATATGGTACAGGTTGATTTCATTAAGTAGAGTAAATGAAATCTAATTGAAAATCCTTAAGTATGAGCTTAAGGTAGTGGACGTAAATCTTAGTAGATCGAACCACTATACATCATGTGTTTCATTTCCTTTCGTTAATCATTTATTACTTTGTGTTTCTTTCTTTGTCTGCATATGGATATATCTCAGAGAGTTCTTGGATAACTTTCTTTGTCACCATAAAGTCTATCCAAAAAACTTAATGATCTTTATTATATTGTATTTCTGATGAGTCAAAAAATTTTAGCTTGCCAAAAACATTATTCACCCCCTTCCCCCCTCTAAGGTTTTTCATTTAGTATTAGAGCTTGGTCTACTTACTCTTGGTTTAACAACTTTGTAGAAAAGATCTTCATGGCAAGCTCATCCTCTCTTCCATATGTTGAAAGGTCTTCAACAAATCGTCCTCCTTTATTCAATGGAAACAACTATACATTCTGAAAAAATAGAATGAAAATCTATGTATTTTATCAACTTTGAGTTATGGAGTTTGATAGAAAATGGTCCTTTTATTCCGTCAAAAATTATTGATGGCATAAAATTACCTAAACAAAATGATGAGTTTAGTATAGAAGATAATGCTAAGAAAACTTTAAATTTTCAAGTTATGAACACTTTATGTTATGCACTAGATATAACTGAATACAACAGCGTTAGTGGTTGTGATTCAGCCCATGAAATGTGGAGATCAAAATTGGGGCTAAACTAAGTCAAAGAATGACTATGAAGTCACCCATGAGAGGACAAACCAAGTCAACTAGATTACTTGAAGTCACCTATGAGGGGACAAACCAAGTCAAAGAATCAAAACTGGGGCTTCTAATTCATGACTATAAATTATTTATAATGAAGCCAAATGAAAGCATCATTGATATGTTCATGAGATTCACTAATATCGCAAATGGTCTCAAAGCCTACGGGAAGGTTTATTCCCTTAGGGAACAAAATCGAAAAATTTTAGATACCTTACCAAAAAGCTAGCAGCCTAAAACTCTTGCTATAGAAAAATCAAAGGATTTAAAATCCTTATCAACCGAAGGGCCGATAGGATCTCTTCTAACTCATAAGACGAAACTTAAAAGATTTCATGAATCTGATGATCATGATAGAGGCAAAAAGGGGAAAGTATTGAAAGTTGAAAATGAAGATGAAGAAACAAGCCTATCGGAAAGCAGTGAGGGCATGGAAATGGACAATGAAGATTTGGCCATGATAGCAAAAAAAATCAGGAGAATGTTCAACAAAGGAAACTTTAAAAAAGGAAAGATGTTTGTGAGAAAGAAAGGACAAATCCCAGGATTCAAACCTCAATGTTATGAATGTAAAAGCACTGATCACTTCATTGCCGTCTATCCTATTGCAAAAGGTAAGGAAGAAAGAACGTTTAAAAAGAAGAAAGATCTGAAGGCAAAGAAAGGTAAAGGATTGATGGGAACTTGGGACTTAAATGAAACTGAGTCCGAAGATCGAGATGCTAAAGATGAAAATGCCAACATATGCTTCATGGCTTTGGAAAATGAGGTAAACTCTTTTATATCTATAACTGAAAAGCATGATGATCCGAATGAACTGTTAATTAATATGTTTCATGAACTAAAAAACTGTCCAAAAAAAATAAAGAAATGAAGTTGAAGATTAACTGTTTGATGGAAGAGAACGAAATATTGTTAAATGATAACAAAATGTCTCTTGAGTTACATGTGAGTGCTATTATTGAAAAAGATGTGATCATGACTGCTTTGCAATATGCATCTCTGGAAAATAGAAATTTGTGTGATAGAATTCAAACTCTTGAAAGTATGGTTAGCACTTTTAATGACATGAAAAATAGAGTCAATGATCTTACCACTTGTATTGAAAAATTCACAAATGGTAAAAGCAATCTGGAAAATTTACTCGAAACTCAACATCAGGTTGGAAACCAAAATGGCTTAGGATATAGATTTGAGGATAAGGACAAAATTTACAAGCCTAGATTTGTTAAGGCTAGAAATCGAAATGGCTTAGGATATGAATATGAGGATAAGGACAAAATTTACAAACCTAGATTTGTTAATGCTGAAAATTGAAATGGCTTAGGACATGAACATAAGAATAAGGACAAAAATAACAAGTCTCAATATGTTAAATCTAATTTATCTTACGGAATACATAAAGCTTGCACATATTGTGAAAACCCAGGACATATAGTTTCAAGATGTCTTATTAAAAGAAAAGTGGAATCTAGTGGAATAACATTCTGGAAAATCAAAGGAATTGTTCCTAACCTCATGGACCCAAAAAAAAATGGGTACCAAAAATCATTCCTCCTTCTCATGTATAGACACAGTCTTTGAGCTTCACCAAGTGGTTCTTGGACAGTGGTTGTTCAAGACTCATGACTGAAAACGCAGCTTTGTTAAAGGATATTCAGACCACAAATGAAGGATTTGTTACATTTAGAGACAAGAAAAAAGAAAAGATTCTCGGCATTGGTAATATTGGTAAAGGTTTCTTAACAATTATAAAACAAGTTTTACTTATTGATGATTTGAAATATAACTTGTTTAGCATTAACTAATTTTGTGACAATGGTTGCAAGGTCATCTTTGAAAAGGATTCTTGTTCTATAATGGACAGTGCAAATCTTGAAACAATCTTTACTGCCAAACATATGGGAAATGTATATGTGTTTTATCTAAATGATCTTATAGCTAATGGTATTAGATGCATATCCGTACATGACAATGATGGCTATCTTTGGCATAGAAGATTAGGTCATGCATATTTTGATTTACTAAATAAATTGTCTTCAAAAGAACTTGTTAGGAGATTGCCAAAAATGAAGTTTGATAAACATAAAATTTGTGATACATGTCAATTTGGGAAACAAATCAAAACCTCTTTTAAACCAAAGAAAATGATTTCTATCTCAAAACCACTCGAATTAATTCATATAGATTTATTTGGACCAATGAGGATTTCTAGTCTTGAAGGTAAGAAATATGCATATGTTCTTGTTGATGATTTTTCTAGATTTACTTGGACTTTATTTCTTGGACAAAAGGATGAAGCCTTTTCTGAATTTTCAAAACTAATTAAACGCGTCCAAAACTCGATTGGATGCAAACTGATTTCTATTAGAAGTGATAATAGTAAAGAATTTTGCAACAGTGAATTTACTCACTTCTGTGATGAAAATGGAGTCTTTCACAATTTTTTAGCAATAAAAACAACGCAACAAAATGGTGTTGTTGAAAGAAAAAATTGCATTTTGCAAGAAATGGCTAGATCAATGCTTTATGAAAATGTCCTTCCAAAATAATTTTGGGCGGAAGCTGTTAATACAGCTTACTATATAAAAAACTGAGTTATGCTCAGAATGTTTTTGAGAAAAACTCTATTTGAACTTATGTTTGACAAAACTCCATCTATCTCTTATTTTAAGGTGTTTGGATGTAAATGTTTTGTCCTAAATACCCGAGATAATCTTGGAAATTTGATAGCAAGTCTGATGAGGCCATATTTCTGGGTTACTCTTCCAACAAAAAGGCATATAGAGTATACAACAAAAGAACTCTTTGTGTGGAAGAATCCGTGCATGTTGTGTTTGATGAATCTAATATTTATACTTCAAAAAGAGATGACGATGATGTAGGAAGTTCAAAGGAAGTCAAGTTAGATCAACTCAAAGCTCCACTGCTAGATACTCATGCAAAAGAAGAAGAGATTAAAGAGCTGCAAGCTGAACAAGGAAAAGAACAAACTGAAGATTCTATGAATCAACAATTGCCAAAAGATTGGAAATACAAAACAGGTCATCCTAAAGAACAAATTATTGGGGATCCAAACTATGGAGTTAAAATTAGATGGTATTTCATTGATAATTTTGCTCTTCTCTCAAATATTGAACCTAGTTGTATTGATATTGCATTGCATGATGAATTTTGGATTATTGATATGCAAGAAGAATAAAATCAATTTGAAAGAAATCAAGTTTGGAAACTTATCCCTAGACCTCTTGATCGTCCTGTTATTGGTACAAAATGGGTATTTAGAAATAAACTTGATGAAAATGGGGCTGTGATTAGAAATAAAGCTAGATTAGTCATCCAAAGATTTAATCAAGAAGAAGGTATCGATTATGATGAGACATTCGCTCCTATTGCTAGACTAGAATCCATTCGAATGCTTCTTACCTTTGCATCCTTCAAAAATTTCATGCTCTACCAAATGGATGTCAAGAGTGCATTCCTAAATGGTTTTATTGATGAGGAAGTGTATGTTGAATAACTCCTGATTTTATTTATAAACACTTTTCAAATCATGTTTTCAAACTTTCTAAAACTCTTTATGGATTAAAGCAAGCTCCAAGAGCTTGGTATGAAAGACTTAGTGGCTTCTTGATTTCAAAAGGTTTTTCTAGAGGCTTAATTGGTATCACTTTGCTCATCAAATCTGATAATTCTAGTGATTTACTAATTGTTCAAAACTATGTTAATGATATCATTTTTTGTGCTACTAACGACTCTTTGTGTAAGATGTTTGCTAAGACTATGCAACAAGATTTCAAAATGAGTATGATAGGAGAACTAAACTTCTTCCTCAGATTGCAAATTAAGAAAACCAAGGATGAGATCTTCATAAATCAAGAAAAGGACTCTTTTGGATGATATTTTCAGATTGGGTCAAGCTCCAAAACCCTCGTTTATATCTGTTTTTCCTTATTCCGATTTTGGAATTTCAAAAAAAGGTTGGTTTGCATGTTTTTCTAAAATTTTGTGATAAATTTATCTTTTCAATACACTTTATATCACATTACTCAAGACATTCAAAGCACTCTGATTTTTCTCAAAACCCTTGTAACCCATTCTTCCAAAAACTATCTGTGTTCTTCTTCTCCAAAAGAAAAACCGCCAGTCCAAAAAAAGAAAAAGTCTTAATCTTACTGATGGCAAAGATAAAATCTTCTGCTCTAAAAGGGCCACAAAACATCTCTGAAGATGAAGAAAAAGAGTTCAACTTCGAGCAAAATGAAAAGGAAAGAAGTTTCTCCTCAACCGGACTTCTCAGCGTCTCACTACGATTCATCAAAGTCCTCTCTGAAATAAATGAGTTCTGGAAATCAGGTACTCCATTTCTTAGACTCTAAATGCGAAACTGATTATAATGATTGGGTGTCGAGGAATAGAACGGTTATCTCTGGTTACTGTGCTAATCTTTCGGCTTTTCTGAATCTTTCGAATGTTCTGGATATGTTTGAACACATTGGATAGGGTAGCCTACTTTCTGTGGATGAGAAACTATTTACTCCTCTTGTCTGAGAATATTATGCTAATTTAAGAAAAAGTCGTCTTGAGGAAACTGAGGAAGGCTTCATGATTCATTGGTATGTGTCAAGAGTTAAGGGAAAAAACATTGAGTTTGATCACTGTCTGTTAAATAGGATATGTGATGTGAAGGATGTTGGAATTCAATACTTTGAGTTGAACAAATTTCCTGAGGGAAATGATATTTTTGTTTTGAAGAATTTTGAGGAAATCTTCACTAGAAGGAAGAATTTTGGGAACTCTGGTAACAGAAATACGAAGTGGCTTAATGGGGTAGGAAGGATTTTGCATGATATGGTGTCCACTGTGGTGGTTCCGAGCTATGGACATAAGACCTCCATAAGCATTCTGCAAATGGTAATCATGTTGGCCCTGGCAGAGGGTAAGCAGATAAACTTTGGATTTTAGGCTACAAAATTGATGTTGCAGTCAAGGAATACATCAAGCAAAGTTCTGCCTTATGGAAATTTGTTATCTAGAGTGTTCAATTATTTTCAGGTTGATTTAAATTCAGTTCCTAGTGATCCATCAAAGATGAATGTTTACAGTTTTGACTCATTTGAGAAAATGGGTTATGTGAGAGTAAACAATGAATGGAAGCTACTGATAGATACAAAGGGTAAAGAAAGAGAAAATTTGATGAAAATCAAAGAAGAATGAAAGTCTATTCCTATTGCAAGAACAAAAAGGAAATTTGAGGATGATCCTCAGGCTGAATCCTCTGCTAACGGGAAAGAAAAGGATGAAGGATTATCCGTGAGTATACTGGATGCCATCAACTCACTAGCTGTAAAATTGGATAATCTCAGCTCTGAACTTCACAGTCTTGGAAATAGAATATCTGCAGTAGAAAAGACTGCAAAAACTAATGTACCCATGTCTACTCTAACATTATCTACTCAAGAAAATGAAGAACCTGTTTTGGAAAAAGAATTTGATCTACCTGTTGCAGAGGAAGAACATGCTACTGAGCAAACTCAGAAAACATCCTCGATTAAGGAAACTGTAGCAACTTCTGCATCCTCAAAACCACAATCATCTGGAAAAAGACAAGCACGGTGTGGTAAAGAGAAAATCTAATAGGATGGCTGGTCAACACTCTAAAAAGGGTGCCAGTTCGAAAGCTGAAACCATTAATATCTCCAAAGAAGTTCAATTGGGCAGAATGATGTTCTGATGCTATCTCTCAAACAATTTGCTTTCTGAAAATTGAATAGTGTACCTTTCTATTTTTAGATTATGTTTAAGGATAATTGTTTATTTTCTATATATTCCTTAAATTATAACTATTTCCTATCTATCTATGTTCTGCATATTACTTTCTGCTCTCTTTTTGATATTCTTCTTTTTTATTGATGATAAAGAGGGAGAAATGATTAGGCTATAGACTGTATGAATGACTGGGAGGGATATGGTTGATATATAGGTTAAGACCGATATGAACTGTTACATGAGATCATGAATGACTTATGATATTGGTTAAGGCTTATATGAATTGTTATGATTTGATGAATATTGAACTGATCTGAACTATATGAATAACTGGGATATTGATTAAGATATGAAGGGAGAGAAAATATTAGACTGATCAGAATGACTAAGAAAATATGAACTGATATAATACTGTTTTTGGAAATTGTTGATGTTGCTGCAATGATTGACAAAGATATTAGACTGATATAATCTGATATGATACTATTTGGAAAATTATTTGATTTACTGGGTATGATTATTGAAAAATGATTGAAAGTTTCTCCTTGAAATGTTGGGTTAATTTTTTACTAAAACTTCTGCTTATAATACCTTATGGTTGATTTGATAAACTCTGATTTCAGTTTATGGTCACTCAAATCTTTTTATCCAAAATTATTCTCTTTATGATGAAGGTATCTTTGAGACTAATATGACAAGATGTGGATATGATTCTATGACTAAATCAAAATTTTAGTCAAATGGATTGTTTAAACATTCTTTGAAAAATTGAAAAATCCATTATTTCGTGCATTATGTCAGGGGGAGTTTTGGACTCATATTTTCTTGATCTAAACAAATGTTCTTCTAAGAGTCATACTGAATTAAGAACATACCTTTTGGACATCCAAAACCCGTATCTGAAATGTATTTCTGAAAAAGACTCGTTTCATACATACTTGCAAAACTGGTTTGGACTTACGTTTTGGACGTACAAAATTTGATTTCTGCTTTTCCCTCTTATTTTGAAATGTTCATAGAAGCAAATATTTAAGGGGGGCATTTTATCATATGACTTGCCTGCTATCTCTCCTTTTTCAAATTATTTTGAATATTCATATGGAGATAGGTTAGGCCTTAGGCTTATTGAGTTATGCTTTCAACCAAATGCTTTAAAATCATCCATCTTAATCTCATAAGCTTTCTTTAAGACCTATAATGAGAAATTGCATTTTTAATAAAAATTTTATTAGCATCTCTGTCAATCAACATGTTCACTCAATACATATTTTTTAGGTTTGTCATCACTCAAAAAGGGGGAGATTGTTAGCCCTAAGGGCTTTTTCCTAAGTTTTGACTTATGACAAACGTTGATATAAACTACCTTGTGTAATCTATTGTGAAAGGACATGTTTGACCTCTGTTCTTCTCAAGCATTCAGATATGATTGTTTGGCAACTCTTCAGCAATTGAATTTAAGTATGAAAGATCAAAAAGAAGATCAAAGTATATGAAGTTGCATACCAAGAAGTCCATATAAGAAGAACTTTAGACTAAGAAATGTTATTAAGGTATTTCTATTAATTCTTATGTCTCTTTACCTTTTGATTCAATTGACTTTTACCTTAAAGCACACAAAGAAGAAGATTTCAAAGTTTTGAAAATCTCAGAAATTTTGATTGAGTAGTTTGGATGTTTCTGCATCCAAAAGATTCGTCCAAAATCCTATAAATTGTGTTGGAATGTTTCTGCCTAAATTAGTGCCATTTTGGACTTATCTTTTGGATGCATCATCGTCTAAAACCTGAGTCCAAAACTCGGATAAAATTAACAAAAAAATTATAGCCATTTTATAGCTGTTGGCACTTCACTTTTTGGCTCTATAAATAGCCTCTAACCAAGATTAGATACATGATTTTTGTAACCTTCATCTAAGAAACACTATTGCTCAACTATTTACAAAAATCTCCTTTTATCAAGTACTTTAAAGTGAATTCATATTGGGTCAAAGGTAAAAGTGTTTGTACTTTGTACCTTAGTGAACATCTACTCAAATAAGTGAGCTTTTACTATTCTATTGATTTTCAATCTCTTTTGTAGTACAAGGTTACGGTATAAAACCCATTTGGGGTGAACCTTATTATGATTGTTTGTTTAAGAGGTTTTGAAAAACCTACTGTGGTGATCCACTCTTGTATGTGGTACAGGTTGATTTCATTAAGTGGAGTAAATGAAATTTGATTGAAAATCCTTAAGTGTGAGCTTAAGGTAGTAGACGTAGATCTTGGTAGATCGAAGCACTATACATCCTGTGTTTCATTTCCTTTCATTAATCATTTATTGCATTATGTTTCGTTCTTTGTCTGAATCTAGATATATGTTAAAGAGTTCTTCGATAACTTTCTTTGTCACCATAAAGTCTGTCCAAGAAACTTGATGATCTTTATTATACTGTATTTCAGATGAGTCAAAATTTTTTAGCTTGCCAAAAACCTTATTCACCCCCCCTAAGGTTTTTCACTTTTCTTCTCTTTTTCTCTCTTTTGTTTGCTGATTTTCGGCTGCCCAAATGCCATTTCCACCATCTCCCTCTTCTATTTATAGAGAATTTTGGTCACAAGGTCAGCATAGCATTACATGATCCAGGGTTAGTTGGTGAAGTCCTATTGGTCCAAATGGAAGCTTAGGTGCCTTGTAGAACATTGTAGAACTTCCTACGATTCTTGCATGAACTTTCATGCATCCAATAACATAACAACACTTAGCTTGCACAACCAATCTCATGAAGTCACTTGGTTCCCTCAACCAATCACATAGTAGTACATGTCTTCCATGCATCCAATCACCAAATTCCACCTAACTTCTCAATTCACCAATTCTCTTGATAGCATATGGTCCAATCATTGTAGACCACCTTTTTTCTTGTAACTAATTACCAAAGGCCATTTGTTTCCTTGTAACCAATCATATAGTACCACTGTCAGAATTCGTGGACTCCTAAACGCGGAAAACATCCACGAATCCCTCCCAAGGACCCAAGTAAATGATTAAGAAGATCTAAGGTTTAAGAATTACCTCTGGTTGCTGTAATCGAAATCCTTCGATTCTGATTGCGCTGTTGTACGTTCAACCCGAACAATCACCAGACGCTGCAGTATACGAATGTCTTCTATCGGATACACACCGCGAACTCACTCGATACCCGGGGAGTGCTAGCACCTAGGGTTTGAGAGGTTTTTTTTTTTTTTTCTCTTCTGGTAGAGAATGGCACGAATGTTCTCAACCGAAAAATTGGACTATTGAAAAGACAGCTATGGTTTTCTTAAAAACCCCCAAACCTCTTAGAGTCCAACCCTAATAATATCTTATCATATTCTAATTTAAATTCAAATTAAATTAAAACTGATATGATAAGATTCTGCCATTATCTCGGTAATTTAACTAATTAATTTACCGAATCATATTCTTATAATCTGGACATCATCCAGATACATCGAATGTGGACATATTTCCAGATTCATCGAATCTGATCACCAGAAAAATAACCTAACAAGTTCGCTTATTTTGTGACCCTATAGGTTCATTTAACACTGGCAGTGTGCCTAAATCATATTTAAACGGCCCACAAGTTATAAGCGGTTTCTAGCAAAACATTATAATTATCCAGGTTAAATGAAGATCGGTGATCTCTTTGAACCAAACTATAATTTTATATTCAGTCCTTTTGTCACACGATATCCAGATTAAGCATAAGGCACGGAGCATGTCATCCTTATTAAGCTTAATCAATTATTTCTTGATTTTATAATAGACTGTTCAAACAAATGATATCAATATCTTAGATTGATATATCTGAGCACGGCAATGCATTTTAACAATCTAACTTATCAAGGGGCCCATGGATATCTCTCCCATAATTGAGAGGGACAAATTCCTTCACAATGAATCATATTCCTCTCCTTGATTTATTCTATATCCAATAGTAGTCTAATTTATTATCTGGTTAAAGACAACTTTAGACAATGTCAAAATATAGAATTTATCAAGTAGGAAACTATGATGAATTTAGGTCGAAGGACTTTCAATATTATTATGCCTAGAAAGTACTTATGACATATTCCATGAAGTACTCTCACAGTGGGTCATGTCCAATACAATGTTCTCTAACATTTATTTATGTCTTGACTCGATATCACAAATATCCATGGCCAGTAAAACATAGCCATCAAGTCACAAACATACTAATCTTGATTTATTATTATTCCAATAATAATAATCGATCAGGGACAGTTTTAGAATAGTCATTGTATTCATTGTAGGGTTTTACTATCAAGTCACGTACTTGATGACCACAAAACAAAACTCACCATTCATGGAAAGGAAAGCCTCATATTATTATATAAAACATAATGACAATAGTATAAGTACAAATTGACTCTAGGGCATATCCCCAACAACCACATGGTTCCTCACAACTAATCATATAATACCATTTAATTTCTTCACAACCAATCATGTAATACCATACAAAATTTCCTTTTATTGAATTCCATTTCTGCTATAATTACCTGCATTTTACCAAAATTACCATAGATAAAGGTACTATTCATCCTAATCGAGAAAACTTTTTATTTTACCAATGCGATCTAAACAGTTTACTGAACTCAATGGTGGGGACCAAAATTCTCAAATTCGTTCTCAATCCTTCTCAATTTGCAGTCAACATTCTAATTACGGTCAAAATTATGACAATACCCCTGAGAACTTACTTTATACCAAAACGTCTATCTTATTGCCCTGATCAACTTTTGTTCTGAGCTTACAACCAAATTCTTGTTCTATACCAAGTAGTCGTTATTTGAAGTACAAAAGTACGGGTAGAACAATCTCAAAATTTCAATCGTGTCCCTGAATATTTTTATCACACCAAAATCTTCAATTGATTAAATTGATCATTTCTTGGTTTGAATCTTTATACAGATACTCATTCTATATATATAAAGTACTTTCCAGTCAAAGTGTACAAGAGAGAGAGATGTTACAATCTCCCCTCCTTTAAGGAATTTTGTCCTCAAAATTCGAATTTTCTTGTAGTTTTGTAGAAAATTCCAATTAATACGCTACATTCTGATCCATTCCACAATTGTAAAAGTTCCAATATGTCAAGGCATTAATTTTTTTTTTCCAATATAGAGATTGGCATTTTCTTCCATATAAAACAGCAAATGGGGCCATTCCATTTGTCGTCTAATGCCTATTATTGTATGCAAACTTCACATATGCCAAATTATCAATCCTCTTGGTTCCAAATCTAAGGTACATGCCCAGAACATATTTTCCAATGTCCTAATCACTTGTTCTCTTTGTTCATCTATGTTTTCTAATGTCCTAATCACTTGTTCTCTTTGTTCTTGTTCTCTTTGTTCATCTATGTTTTCTAATGTCCTAATCACTTGTTCTCTTTGTTCATCTGTTTGCATGTACCTTAGATTTGGAACCAAGTGGATTGATAATTTGACATATGCGGTGTTTGCATACAATAATATTTATCAGACGACAATTGGAATAGCTCCATTTGAAACTTTATGTGGACGAAAGTGCCAATCACCTCTATTTTGGGAAGAAATTAATGCCTCAGTATATTTGACATTTTCCAATCGTGGAACGGATCAGAAGTGTAGCATATCAATTAGAAGTCTCTACAAAACTACAAGGAAATTTGAATTTTGAAGACGAAATTCCTTAAAGGAGTGGAGATTTTAACATCCCTCTCATGTACACTTTGACTCATAACTACTTTATATAGAATTAGCATTTGTGTGAAAGCTTAGAACAAGAAATAATCAATTTAATGAACTAAATGTTTTGGTGTGGTAAAAATATTTAGGAACACAATTGGAATTTTGACATTGTTCTACCTGTACTTTTGTATTTTCAATTAACGAAGACTTTTTATAGAACGAGAATTTGGGTATAAGTCCAAAACAAAAGTCAATCAGTGCAATAAGGTGAATATTTTGGTGTAATAAAATTCTTCAAGGGTATTGACGGAATTTTCAAAGCGAATTGCTAAAAACTGAGCAAGGAGTTAGATTCTAAGAGACACCGTTATAGATCATTCAACGTATGGATCAAGATGGTAAAATAAAAGTTTTTCCTAAGTGGGATTGATAACGCATTGAATTAAGAATATTTTCGAGGGAAATATAACTATGTTCAAAGAAATAAAGAAAAAGGAATTACAAATGAACAAGTATTGATATGCGATTGGTAGAAGGAGACAAGTGACGATCTATGATTGGTTGCATGAACAACCATGCAAGAATTTCTAGGGAATTCTTCTAAGTTCCATGGACACCTAAGGATGCTATGTGGACCAATCACAAGCCTCCAAGCATTTGAAGCCATTAAATGCACATTTGACTTGAGGACCAATTATTACTATAAATAGCCATGAACAACTTGTGGAAATAGCTTTGGATAACCGGAAAAATAGAAACAAACAAAAGAAATAAGGAAGAGAAAAGAAAAAGAAAATAGAGAGAGAGAGAGAGAGAGAGAAAATTCGAAATAAATAGGAAAGAGAGAGAGAAGGAAAAACAAGAGAAGCTTGGACCACATCCACGCAAAACTATTCGAGGTAAGTGCCTACATCCACGCAACGTTTCAATAAAGCTCATTTATGAGAAAAATATTATAAGGCATTCTAGTTTATTTTATTGAAAATAGTATGAATCATTTGGAAGCATAAATCATTAGGCAATACTTAAGCATGCTTTATTTTGAAAAGTCGTACCCATGTGATGAAATTATTTGGAAACCCTGCATGAATTTCATTAAGCAACTAATGATTGCATTTCATGCATAAAGGTTGCGAGAGCCATAACATGAGAATATGATTTTATGAAATATTGGAAAAGACCTAAATTATATGTGTTCATATTTAGAGTCATTTTAGAAAAGAAAATATCTTCAGAATGGAAATGTTTTGGAATTGATTGGGGCTGTAGAAATGTTGAGACATTGCAATAATCTCTAATGTGATGTGATTCTTGAGTACTCAAATGGGCTTTATACCTATACTAACTAACGTGGGTTTGAGAATGCAGTTTGGTTGGTGGCCACCCTCGAACTATGGTCTCTTATTTCATGGGGTGCCAGTATTTGATGTTTAGTCGTCCTTAGTTATCACCCATTATCCAAAGTGGAAACGGAAGGACAGGCATGGAACACCCGGGCCAGTGTAACATACTATGACGATGGTTATCATACGTTTAATCGCAGTGTACGTGCTGGGTTATTCTTACTAATTAATGATGTGGGATTACAAATCCTATACGGGCCTGTGTGGCAATATAGGTTGGAATAATATTCTTTCCAAATGAGATAGCAATGCAGAATTTTAGATAATTAAACGTATTTTGAAAATACAGAATGATTTTTTATTAGAAGCCCAAAGCTTATATTATTCACCATGTTATGATGTTGAGAATCTATTTTCTCGAAAAAAAAAAAACACCTATACTTCAACTATTTTATTATAAATTCTTCTCAACAAGAAATAATGATTTCTATTCACCGTTCCAACAATTTTTAATCATGCATCACAACCACAATGTTATTAAAACTTCTCACAACACACTATGGGACTTACTGAGATATATTATATCTCACACAAGTTTTGTCCATACTTTTTAGGTACACTTTTGTGAATACCTTGATTTGTATAGAGGCAAGACTCGAAGAAGTTAGTTAATGTATTTTGAATTCTTCTACCGTATTTGTATTTAGGTTTAAATCTAGGATACTTTGTAGCCGTACTTATACAAGTCTAGGAAGCTTATATGATAAGCTTAAGTGGTGACTCACCTAGGTGACTAAGTTAGGTTAATTAAATGCTATGATAACTCACCCTTATGACCCACCATGTGTAGAACATTATAGAATATTTTGGAACGTTTTAGAATAATAGAGAATTATTTAGAACATTATAGAAATAAATAATTAATTAATTAAAATATTAATAAAATAAATATACACATAAAAAAATAATTTATTTATAAAAGTAGCAGGTCCCATATAAGTACACTTTGCATATACTTTATAAAAGATGTAGGACCCATTACTTAAGTGGTCAAATTGCAATTTTCTTCTTAATTTAAAATAAAATAAAATTTCAAATTGAAATTCTCTTCTTCAAATATAAATTTTAATATAATATAAAATATAAAATAAATAAATAAATAAATATATATATATATATAGAATATAAGCTTAATAATAATAAGTGATAACAATAATATATTGATGATTTTAAAATAATAATAATATTTAATGTTCATAAATCCCATTGAACTAACGAAATAGGAAAAGTACATGCTAACTATGAAATGCATAGCTTCATATTATAATAAGAATGGAAAAATAAAAATAATAAATAAATAAATAAAATATTATATTTCTTTATAACATAAGATTATTTATTTCTTATAAAAATGTAATTTATCTTATTGAAAAGAATACTAGTATTACATATTATTTTACATATGTAAATTATAGAGATATATATATTTTATTTTAGTTTCTCATATAAAAAGAATATATGACAAAATTTTCTCTACTTAATAATTTAGGCAACAAAAATTATATTCTAACACTTTGCACATTTGCATCAAAACAGCTAAGCAGCAAATATCATACAAGTACACAATTAATCAGCAAGAAAGACTAGGTCACAAAATAACATAATAGGAAAAACATTATAATGCAGGCCTAATATTATTGCAATATTCCTACTTGAATAAGGGGTATTACATCATTCCCCCTTAAAAAAAATTTCGTTCTCGAAATTTCTAATACCGTACCTTATAACAACCCCAGATATCTTTTCTATATCCATTCTTTAGTTTCCCAAGTTGCATCCTGCATTCCATGATGTTCCCATAATACTTTGGCAATAGGAACTTTTCTATTCCTTAATTCCTTTACACTCCTTTCCAAAATTTTTACCGGCTTTTCTTCATAACTCAAATTTGGATGTAGTTGTAATGGCTCATTATTCCAGATATACTCAGGATCGACATCGTACTTCTTGAGTTGAGATAAATGAAACATATTATGTACCCCGGTTTCAATCTTGTAAGCTACTGGTCCAATCTTTTTAGTAATCGGAAAAGGTCCTAAATAACTAGGGCTCAATTTTCCACCTCTTGGATGCTTCACAATTCCTCTATTCGGTGCTAACTTTAAAAATACTGATTCTCCCACTTGAATTCTAAATCTCTCCTCTGATTGTCTACATAACTCTTTTGATGATTTTGTGCAGCCTTTAACCATTCTTGCACCAATTTTACTTTTTCATTCGTAGTATCAATGTTGATCGCCCCATTATGATTACTTGGATCATTTACTTCCCAACTCCAATATAATGGCACTTGACACTTTCATCCATATAATGCTTCAAATGGTGCCATTCCTATTGAGGCTTGATAGCTATTATTGTAAGCCAACTCTGCAAACGGGATGCAATCTACCCATTGATTCCCAAAATCTTGCACATAAGCTTGTAACATATCCTCCAAAATTCTTATTACCCTTGTAGACTGTCCATCTGCCTATGGATGTGCAGCCATGCAAAAATTTAAATTTGGGCCCAAGGATTCTTGAAATTACCCCAAAATCTAGATGTGAATATAGGATCCCGATCTAAAACTATACTAGTAGGTACATCATATAACCTCACAATCTCTTGTATATAAACTTGGGTTAACTTTTCCATGGAATATTTTATATTAACCGGAATAAAATGTGCTGTTTTGGTTAATCGGTCCACAACTACCCAAATTGCATCCTTTTGATTCCTACTCATAGACAATCCAGTAACAAAATCTATGGTTATACACTCCCATTTCCACTAAGGTATTGACAATGGTTGTAGTAATCCTGCTGACCTCTGATGCTCGGCTTTCACCTTTTGACAAGTAAAGCACACCAATATATAGTGAGGAATATCTTTCTTCATTCCTGGCCACCAAAACATCTTTTTTAGATCTTGGTACATCTTAACTTCTCCAAGATAGATGGTATATCAACTTTTGTGAGCTTCTCCTAAGATCTTCTTCTTTATCTCCCAAACATCAGGTACATATAATCTCCTATGAAAATATAATATTCCATGATCATCCATTTGAAAATCTTGACTTCCTCTCTCCACATCTTTTTTCTTAAAATCTTTAAACTTTTGGTCATTCAATTGAGCTTCTATAATCTCTTGCTTTGAATTAGGGATAACAATTAAGTTTCTCAAACAGATCTCCTCTTTGTCCATTTCCCCTTCTAAACATAACACCACCTGCATTGCTCATATTTCCTTTATCTTTGGTCGGGCTAGACTTACTTTTTTCTATAAAGCATCGGCTAACACATTAGCCTTCCAATGTTATAATTTATTGGACACCATACTCCTCCAAAAATTCCATTCACCTCATTTGCCCTGAGTTCAAATCCTTTTGAGTGAATATATTCTTCAAACTCTTATGATCTATAAATATTTCATAATCTGCTCCATATAGATAATGTTTCCATTTCTTTAAGGCAAAGACAATCGCTGCCAATTCCAAGTCATGTGTGGGGTAGTTCCCTTCATGTGGCTTAAGTTTACGAGAAGCATACGCTATCACCCTTTTGTCCTGCATCAAAACAACTCCTAATCCTTCTTTTGAAGCATCTGCATATAATGCCTAAGATTTTCCTTCTTCAGGTAAATTCAATACAGGTGTTGTCATAAGCCTCTACTTCAATTCTTGAAAACTGTTGTCACATTTTTCATTCCATGAAAACACCACATTTTTTTGCAACAATCGGGTCAAAAATGATACTAGAGTTGAGAATCCATTAATAAATCGTCTATAGTATCCAGCCATCCCCAAGAAACTTATAATCTACCTAACATTCTTCGGTTGTTTCCAATTAGCAATTGTTTCTACTTTTGCTGGATCTACTTGAATACCATCCTTGGTCATGGTATGCCCCAGAAATGCATTTGAATCCCTCCAGAATCCACATTTGCTAAACTCAGCGTAAAGGTGATGCTCCCTCAACTTTTCTAGTACCAACCTTAGATGCTCTACATGTTCTTCCGGACTCTTGGAATATATCAGAATATCATCAATGAAAATTACCAAAAATTTATCCAAATTAGGTTGGAAGACATGGTGCATCAAATCCATAAAAGTAGTTGGGGTATTGGTTAAGCCAAATGGCATAACTACAAACTCATAATGTCCATAACGCGTATTGAATGCCGTCTTTGGCGTATCCTCCTCACGTATGTGCACCTAATAATACCCTTGTCACAAATCCAACTATGAAAAATAACAAGATCCTTGAAGTTGATCAAATAGCTCATCTATAAGTGGGAGAGGGTACTTATTCTTAATAGTCAACTTATTCAGATCCCGATAGTCAATACACATTCGCAGAGCTCCATCTTTTTTTCTTCACGAACAACACCGGGGTTTCCCATGGTGAATTACTAAGTCTAATATACCCTTGCCCCAATAATTCCTCCACTTGCTTCTTTAACTCCTTAAGTTCTAATAGAACCATTCTATAAGGAGTTTTGGAGATAGGTTCAACTCCAGGTATCAGATCAACAATAAACTCCACTTCTCGAGAAGGAGGTAAAGTTGTCAATTCATTTGAAAAAATATCTGGATACTCTTTCACTACATTTGTATTCTCCACAGAACGTTGTTCTTCAGCTTTATTAATCAAGTAGGCTAAGGACCCTTGACAACCTTTCCTGAGAAACTTATGAGCTTTAATTCCATGTATCAAATATTTCAACTCTTTTACTCGCTTACCCTTAAATTCCAAAACATCCCTTCTAGGCCTAACAAATTGTACTATCTTATTACTACAATCAACTTTTGCACGACGTTTTGATAACCAGTCCTTACCTAAATAAGATCATAATCCTCAAAAGGCATAATGATCAAATCTCCTAATAGATTCCCATCAGGTACATACTTCTATACTTCCATAGATTTTTCCAAATGTGTGCTCACTGACAGAGTATAAGCTAATTCTAACCCAATCCACCTCATCGTTACACATAGCAGCTTAAGTTTTCAGCAGCATCTTTATACCATCAATATAAAAAATTTATCTTCTATACAGCCAAAATATGCATATGTATGTATACTATGTGCATTTATGAAATAAAATAAACATAGATGTAAATAGGCACCAATGAACATAGATGAATCAGAAATATCAGGGATTCAAGGTAAATTGCATAAAAGTAGGCATTCCCAACGAAAATGAACACATAAGGCCAAACATCTCCAATTTACGCAAATATCATCATCGAACTTATCCCTTTTCCTACCATCGAATATCAACTCCACATGTTCTGCTTATTCATTCTCTAATTTCTAAAGATCAATCTTATCCATTCTGATAATTTCATAATCATATCTAACTTGATAGGTTAAAAAGGATGCCTAAACATAGGCTCTGATACCAATTGTAACACCCTACGACTACAGGGCCCGAATAGCTATAGTTATCACCCCGTAATAATGACCATGGGTCTTTATAAAGAAATAATTTAATAAATAACAAACGCAGAGACTTAATAGCTCTAAAAAAAATTATATCATATAACATTTGCTTACACAAACTGTGGCTACAAAATCTCATGGATCTAAACCCGAATAATAAAAAGGTAGAAGAGTTCAAAATACATTAACTAACTTTTTCAGGTCTTGCCTCTATAAAAATTCAGGTATTCACAAAAGTCTGCCTAAAAAGTATGGATTAAATTGAAGATGAAATTGCAAGCCAAACACAAAAAAAAAAAAAAAAAACCAGCTAAAGAACAAGAAAAAAAAATGGCAACATTTCTTCTTGCGTGAAGAAGGAAAAAAATAATTTTTTATTACCTCTTCTTGTTTTCAAAATTGGCGGGACTAGAATATGCGGAACTGAGGTAGGTGCACTGGTGGAAACCTCTTGTACGATTCCTGCAAGCCTCCTACTGCGTCTGTGCATGTATGTCAACGTCAAATTTTCTTTCGATCTTCCAATATATGACCTGCCTAATCCATGTTTGGTGAAAACTCATAGGACTAAGGAACTTTTCAGAGAAAAAAGAGGGTTGTCTATTTTTCTCTTTCTCAGAGAAGAAGGAAAAACAACGTCCGTCTTTATTCTCCTGTTTAACCTAAATAAAACCTTAGGTTAAACTGGATTTTTAATTTGGCCCATTGGACTCTTAGTTTAGCCTCTTGAACCAAATTAATTATTCTAATCAGAACCAAATAAATGGCCCAGTAAATAATTAACTTTCCAGCCCAAATAAACTAGTCCAATTAATAAGACTATATTAGTTTAGTCCTAGGTCAATATTTAATTATTCAAACTGGGCCAAAGCCTTGAATAATTAATTAACCTACCAAACTAATTTAATTAATTCTCTCTCTCTGTAGACCTTTATTTTATTTTAGCCCAATAATTAAATCAAACTATTTAAATAAAATAAATTTTATTTAATTTAATTTAAGACCAATTCCTCAGCATGTATTTAATTAGGACTTATGGTCTATACTAGGGACCAAAAGACACACCGCCTTGGCTACTAAAATGACCAAAATACCTTTGACAAATAAATAGTTGTATTTTACATTTTAAATATTTTCTAATATCACCATCAGAAAATATTAACCCCAAGGATAATGTCACGCAAGCAAAGTCTCCGACCTACACGTGAAATGACTAAAATACCCCTCTATACATCACCATGCATTAGAGAGGAAGAAATGTACTAACACCTCCCAAAATAACATCTACCATCCTTAGGCTTCTAGTCCAATGATCCACGACTTCCTGGATTGTTTCTGTTTTCCAAAGGAGCTACCCTAAAGCAAGCATCCAAGTCATGTTTCCCAGAGCCCTGGATATTTAGATCATTCAGACAACCACAATGGGTGATATAGTATAAAAACTATCTTGTACAAATCTGTCATAACTAACAAGTCACATATGCCCAACATGCAAATGTATTGGTCCTACGATAGAACCTCAACTAAAACATATCAAAGTAAATGCTTCCAGCTTCGTCAAACCACCAACTCATACTTAAGTCGTAGAGTACTAGTCCACACTGTAGCAATAATAGTCTAGGTTTCTACCATATAGTACTTTAAGAAACCACTACTACAGTTCATGTTCTACGTATTCAAAATACGCTTATGTCATGAAGTAAGTAGACTACTCACTGGCTAAAGGTAAGCCATTTTCCATTTGGAATTCATAACATAATAACCTAGACATGATGAGATTCCCATTCCCATTAATCGGTTAAGAACAAACGTTTATGTGTTAAGTAACCCGTGATCCATACCTTACTATGAAAGACCACCATTCACATGGACCACTTACTTAAACACAATAGGTCTTTTCCAAACGTAATTGTGCACAAATAAAATGTAAATTCACAAACAATTTCTGAGAATAAATTCTTTTATTACAACATTCGATATTTACATCAGAAATCTAGTCTAAAAGGGCATATTTCCCAACTTAAATTTATGGGGGATAGAATATATCTCAATAAGTCCCGTAGTGTGCTATGAGATGTTCTAATAACACTATGGTTGTGATGCATGATTAAAATTCTTGGAATGGTGAACAAAAATCATTATTTTTTGTTGAGAAGAATTTATAATAAAATCGTTGAAATATGGCTCTTTTCTTTGGGAAAATAGATTCTCAACATCATAACATGGCGAATAATATAAGATTTAGACTTCTAACCGAAAATCATTCCATATATTCAAAATACATTTATTTATCTAAAATTCTGCATTGTTGTCTCATTTGGTAGGAATATTATTCCAACTGATATTTCCACACTGGCCCGTACAGGATTTATAATCCCACGACATTAATTAGTATGTATAACCCATTGCGTACATTGCGATTAAACATATGATAACCATCATTATAGTATGCTATATTGGCCCGAATGTCCCATGCCCATCCCTCCGTTTCCACCTTGGATAATGGGGGCTAACTAAGGACAACTACACATCAAATACTGGCACCCCAGGAAATAAGAGACCACAGTCTAGAGCTAGCCACCAACTGGACGATGCTCTCAAACCCATGTAAGTTAGTATAGGTGCAAAATCCCTTTGAGCACTTAAGGATCACATCACATTAGAGATTATCACAACATCTCAACATTTCCATAGCCTAAGGAATTCCAAAACATTTCCATTCTAAAGATATTTTCTTTCTCGAGATGACTTTGAATATGAACACAAATAATTTAGGTCCGTTTCGATATTTTATAAAATCATATTCTCATGCTATGGCTTTCACAACCTGTATGCATGAAAGGCAATCATAAGTTGCTTAGTGAAATTCATGTAGGGTTTCCAAATCATTTCATTATATGAGTATGACTTATCAAAATAAAGCAAGCTTAAATAGTGCATAATCATTTATGCTTCCAAATGATTCATAATATTTTTAATAAAATAAACTAGCATACTTTATAATATTTTCTCTTAAGAGAGCTTTATTGAAAACGTTGCGTGGATATGGGGACTTACCTTAAGTCCTAACCAAAAAGAGAAAAGCGTTTGATCCTATGCACGGTATTCTGCTCATTGACCTCTTACAAGATCTATCACACGGTCAGAGATATATCAATTTCTATTACCTATATAAATCACATACTTTCTCTCCGTGAATACTACTTACGTACTTATACTATTTTGCTAGCTCTCCCCTATCTCATATGTCACATCATACTTGTCAATCATCTCACTTCATGATCATCAATCAACAACACAACAATTATTATCACATAACATGTTCATGTATGTTTAACAAATATATATACAAGTGCATAGATATATATACACACACACACATAGTCAACATTGTCATATAATCATGTGTAAGTATTTAATTCAATCATAGATGGATATGGTTTAGCATAATTATATTCTCATATGAATTCATTTTTATAAATAAAACTCTAGCGTCTCTTTCTTTTGCCACACTATCTCATTTTAATCATAACTTTTGATTTACATATCCAAATGACTTCAAATTTGTGTCAAAATGCTCCTATAACTTAATTTGGTTATACGCAAACTGGTCTGAAAATGTCTGCAAGCAAAAGCTTGTTGTTTTCTCAACAATTTCACTGTTTTCACCACAATTATCATTATCTACATATCTTAATTTCATTAAAGCATTAAACTAACACCTATTCCACATCAATCTCCATTTAAACATCATAAAACCTATAGGATTTTAGTTATGAAGCAACCAGAATTTTCTCGTATAGCATGCGGGAAAAAAAACGGCTTGATCACAATCATTTAAATCAACAACCACAAATCACAAGCATTTGAATTAACAACAACTATAACAATCTTCCTAATAAATAAATTGCTATTTAAACCAAATATATGCTAGCTCAAGAGGATTTATACCTTCTAAGTGGTTTCCCACTTCTCCTATTTCTTTCTTTCTATCTCGGCTATTCTCTCCCTTTCTCGGCTACCTCTCTCTTTCTTTTTCTTCCTTTTTTTTTCTTCTCTTTTCTTTCCTCTTTCTTCTCTTATTTTTCTCTCCCTTTTCTTCCTCAATTTTCAGTAGCTCTCTCTCTCTCTCTCTCTCTCTCCCTTGTTCTCTCAATTTTCCAACCTTAGAATCTTGCATTTGATCTCCTATTTATAGAAGTTTAGGAAGCTTACATGATAAGCTTAAGTGGTGACTCACTTAGATGACTAAGTTAGGTTAATTAAATACTATGATGACTCACCCTTATGACTCACCATGTGTAAAACATTATAGAAGATTTTGGAACGTTTTAGAATAATAGAGAATTATTTAGAACATTATAGAAATAATTAATTAATTAATTAAAATATTAATAAAATAAATATATTCATATAAAAATAATTTATTTATAAAAGTAGTGGGTCCCATATGAGGGCACCTTGCATATACTTTATAAAAGATGTAAGACCCATTAATTAATTGGTCAAATAACAGTTTTCTTCTTCTTTTTAAAATAAAAAAAGAATTCAAATTGAAATCCTCTTCCTCAAATATAAATTTTAATATAATATAAAATATAAAATATTAACTATTTTAATATGTTCATAAATCCAATTGAACTAACAAAATAGGAAAATTACATGCTAGCTACGAAATGCATAGCTACATATTAGAATAAGAATTATACAAATAATAAATAAATAAATATAATATTTCTTTATTACATAAGATAATTTATTTCTTATAAAAATGTAATTTATCTTATTGAAAAGAATACTAGTATAACATATTATTTTATATATGTAAAATATAGAGATACATATTTTATTTTAGTTTCTCATATAAAAATAATATATGACAAAATTTTCTCTACTTAATAATTTAGGCAACAAAAATTATATTCTAACACTTTGGACATTAGCATCAAAATAGCTAAGCAACAAATATCAAACAAGTAAAAAATTACTCAGCAAGAAACATGTAACACCTCATATTTTTATCTTATCGTAGCGGGCCGGGCTCAGGTGGGATGTTGACCCAACTGAAATCTCAGGCTAGGGGTCTTTATAATGAATTGAACTTAAAATAAGTAGGTAAAAGTTGAAACTTAAGTAATATATGAAACATTCTCTAGGATTTTCAAGAGTGTTGTGGATCATCCTAGAAGGTTGTAGAATTCTTTAGAAGTTTGAAGAAATTCTTAAAACTGCCTAATCATTATTAACTTACCCTAATCTAGTTTAGCTTAATTAAGCTTAATTAAAGGAAGTCTAAGAATGGTTAATCTTGGTCAAAAATATCATGCTTGTAGGCCATCTTCATTTATTTCTTGTGGGTCCCCTAAAATATCTTTGTATATAATATAATATAACTTAAGATATTTATAGTATTAGTTATAATATATATATATATATACATATATAAATAATAATGATAAAAATAATATAATAATTCAATATAATTATTGAATTTAATAATACTATAATTTAATATTACCAAGAAATATTGATATTAAATAATAGATATAAAAATAATAGTAATGGATAATAGAATGAAAATGATAATAATAATAATAATAATAATAATAATAATAATAATAATAACAATAATAATAATAATAATAATAATAATAATAATAATAATAATAATAATAATAATAATAATAATAATAATAGCACTAATGATGGCTATATTATAATTCTATGAATAATATTATTAATTTGTAGTCTTAATGATATTATTGATAATAAAGAAGGAAGATATATCATTAATTTCTTTTTATATGTATTTTCATATTTAACAAAACTATTCTACACAAATTTCTTGTGCAAGGCGGACAAGGCAGGTTATTACAAAACACTAGGGCACAAAATAACTGTAACACCCTATATATCCATGTCGTAGTAGGCCTTGGCTTTGTGAGATGTCACCCCGTCTAATTCCCAAACAAAGTGTCTTTATAATGATTAATAAACTTAACATAGTGGAATCATTCTAAAACATTAAATGAATATGTTATTCATTTTTCATAACTTTAAAAGTACAACTCAAGTATGTACAATACCTTCAAAGGATAAACTAATAATAGTTTCTTCAACATCACATGTTCGTTGCGCACTCTAATCACCACCCTGTTCAATAGAGCCTAAAACATATAGAAAAATGTGTGAGTGCAAAAACACTCAATGAGTCCCATGTGTGCTCGTGATTTTCAGATAGAACAGTTTCATGGTATTTGATAGGGGTTAAAATCACCATTCTTTTTCTAGTTATTTGAGGTTGTTTTAAGACGCGCTCGATGTAATAACTAGGCATATTCCTTCCTATTTGACATTTTGCTTGTAAAATGTGTTTTTGAAAAATATGTGCAGATTTAAGTAAAAATCGAGTAGAAAGTGTACTGAATCAAAATACACCTGGCACCAGGCCCAGCCAGTGAACCAGGCGTTGGGTCCATTCTGTCCAGCAGTAGAGATTGAACAAGTTTGGCAGGTGTACCTAGCGCCAGGTCCATTCTGCTTGTTAAGAAAAGGAGACCAAAAATAGAGAAAGAACAGAGTGTACCTAGTACCAGGTGGGACAAAGGTACTCGGCTCCAGGTAGGTGTTGGAGGCAGAAATTTTGTACGCGAAATTAAGGTTTATCCAAGGATTTTAGTAATTTCCTATTTCTACTCGGCCAAGACTTCCTCAGCTACTTTTATAGGCATCCAAGAGGCCTATAAAAGCATAAGAGAACACAACGGTTGGAGATATACAACCAAGAAAGGTGAATTAAAGAGCAAAAATTCTGATTTTCTCATTCAAGGAGGAATTCACCCAAACCAAGGAGAATTGTTAAAGGAGAGTCTTCAAGGAAGTAGAAAGAGGTTTGTCTATAAGTGTTTTCTTTTCTCTTTGTTTTCTTTTTCTTTAACAATGATGTATTCAATGTTTCATTGTAACTTAGCATTACTTTGGAATTCATGATTTATGTATCAATTTAACTACTTAATCAATTTTCTCTCATTCTTGGTATTTGATTACTTGATTTCATAGGTTGATGGAATTGGGTTTATGTCTAATGGACTTAGGAAATGAAGCTAGATTAAGCTTTAATCAATGCTACATACTTGTTAGATCTTAATGGACTTGGGAAACGAAGTTAAGACCAAAGAACCTAAGTAATCAAAAGTTAGTTAATTTCGCATAGAGCATAAGGTTGTTGGATAATTTCATATCTATAAGGAATTGTGTTTAATGCATCATTTGATTATGTTGGTTTGATTGGGAAATCTGATAATTTAATTAAAGGGCAGTGATTCCATGGATTGGGAAAGAAGTGGAGTCTATAGAAGTAAATTCATGACTTGAGAAATGATTGAACTTTACTTTATATTCCTTCATGATGTCAAGATGATGATAAACTGCGAGAGTTATTAAGTAGGTCATTGTCAGGTTTTTTAGGGTACTTGTCTAAATTACATAAATCTCTATCCTTAAGTTGTATATGTTTCTTTTGTTTTTATTTTTATTCTTTTCTCACTTTATTTGGGTCAGTTAAACAATGAAACAAAAGCGATTAGTGTTTACTTATTCCTTTGAGGATTGATACTCATTAATTCCCCATACTATACTTTCGATGAGTATACTTGCTCACATATGTATTTTAGGATTAATGTTTTAATTAAAACTTGATTAAGGGAAGGATTTAAAATGGATGATTTTATATACCCAAAATTTTCGCATCAAATTGGCGCCGTTGCCAGGGAAGAATATCATGAAAGCTTGGATTTTGTTAATTAAACCATGTTAATATGTTTATATGTAAATATGTAAATATGTACCTTGTATGACTAGGTACTGCATTCTTGTATACTTGTACCTTAATGGCTTTGTATATTGTAATTCCTTGTAACTTAATTTGTATCTTGGCCAGTGTACCTTAACTAACTAACTAACTTGATTTCATATTATAAAATGACACTAACCAACTATGTTGTATAGGTAACCCTTCCTTTTGTACTCATAAAATCATGTTCGAAGAAGGAGCCAAACCTGTAGTACAACCCCAACGTAGGTTGAACCCAAACATGAGTGATGTGGTAAAATATGAGGTAATTAAACTCTTAGATTCTGACATCATTTATCCTATTTCTGATAGTATTTAGGTTAGTCCAACATAAGTGGTACCAAAGAATAGAGAAATGACTGTGAGCCCTAATAAAAAAAATGAGTTGATCCCAATGAGATTGGTAACCGGTTGCAGGGTGTGCGTGGACTATAGAAAATTGAATGAGATAACTAGAAAAGACCATTTTCCTCCCCTTTCAATGACCAAATGTTAGAAAGGTTAGCTGACCATGAGTTTTTTTACTTTTTAGACGATTTTTTCGGATACTTTCAAATTCCCATAGCACCAGAGGATCAAGAGAAGATTAACTTTACATACCCTTTTGGTACTTTTGCATATCGACGTATGCCTTTTAGTCTTTGCAATGGCCTTGAAACATTCCAACGATGTATGATGGCTATTTTTGAAGAGCTTGTAGGAGATATCATGGAAGTATTTATGGATGATTTCTCTATTTTTAGTGTAACACCCCACTACTACGTACCCTAAAAGGGCAGGGATGTCGCCCCGTCCCGGAGGACAAAGGGTCTTTAAAACGAGGTATAAAATATAAAGACAAACCAAAGAAATCAAACTTAGATAAATAACGGAAAACTCTCATTACATCAGGCTCAAACTGGAGCAAAACTAAATAAAAACAAACATCTGATCTAGAAGCTTAAATCAACAATTGTCTCTTAAAACATAATGGAAAATAACAAAAGCTTCAACTATCACAGGTCTCGCTTGCTCAGCACAATCTACCTTCTGAAAACATGATATAAAACAGTGTGAAATTAAATCTCAGTAAGTCCTATGTGTGCACATGGTACTTTGAATAGTTCGTGTATGCATAGTGAAAATATTTGCAGAAATATTTGGCAAGTCATAAATAATTTTCTCTTTGCAAGGAGTGGGTTTTTCTCATTGTCACACTTTATACAAAATAAATCATCCACTCAAATAAACAGTCATGTCACCACACTTTGGGCTCCATGAGGACAAGGCACCACACTTTGTGCACCTTGCCTGAACCATATTATCACACGTTGGGCATTCTGATCAAAGGTGAGTGTACAGTCCACCGGGTGAAATACTCCTCCATCTCTACACCCAACAAAACCATCCGAGTGTCCATGTCGGGAAAAAGATAATACCATACCAGGTACAAATGCTAGCTCGGACCGACCTGACAAACCAATACTGTCGCCTTTTCAGGCAGAGCTTATCTTCTGGAGATGGCCTCCTACCACAAGACTTACTCTAACCCTCCAAGACTACTATTGTTAACCTACCCTTATTGAGTACTCAATGAACATATCCGTCAATTCCTAATTCACAATATTTCCATACCTTTGCTTTGTAAAATGTAGTTTTTCTTAAAAGAGTTTTCTAAAACATTGAGAAAAGAACAGTTCTTGATAAAAATCGTTAGGTTGACAAAATTGTTTAGAGAATAAACATCCATGTTTACAACCCAAGCAAACATAGTTCAACAATAGCTTCACAAAGCTTTACCCCATAGACTCAAAAGAGTTTATGCAAGGACTTACGTGATATGCCTCAGATAAACAAGATAAAATCACAACTTGCTTCCTTCAAATACCCTCCTAATCTAGAATCACATAATATCATGATCAGGGTCTCAATTGATTTAAACATGCATTAAACTCATTTATTCCCATAACAAATCATGATCCATTATCTAACTTCAAATAAATCATCTAATCCTCAAAGTACGTACACTATGATCATATATCCATCGAAGATATGAATAATATATCAAAAATGTCTTGACTTGACCATCACACTTCTCATCCATCATTATCACAATAAAACATGGCATTACTATCCATCGAATATGCTTAATTAATTACTCAACTCAAAATATTCGTCTATACCAACTAAGCACATATATTATGCTATCATACTTCCATAGATCTCATCAATCTACTTAGATCTTAATTTCGACATTAAGGGTGAGAATTCCCTTACCTTACAACCACCGGGTTAACAAGATCTCGATGCTCTTATGGTGATCGTCCCGAGTTCTTTTGAGAAGAAGGGAAAAGCTGTCCTATTTACCTCCTTTTAATCGAAAGTAGATAAAGAGGATGAAACCAGCCTCTATGTGGCGTGATTCAAGGGAAGAAGAAGAGAAGAATTAATGGAAGAAAGGATTCGAGAGGTTGAGAGGGTTTTTGCTTCCTTGAGGTGTGATTGGTTTTGTTGGCCTAGAATGCTCTTGAGTTTTCGAAAATTGCAAAGAAGCTTTGCTGGAATTTTTTGTGTAGTAAGGTTGGAATAGCTGGCTACTTTGGTTTAGGGTTAGAAGAATTTGATTTAGGGTTAGAAGTTGGCGCTAAGAAGGACTCCTAATGGCTCTAGGTTTCTTGGACAGCAATGGCAAAAAATTGCAGCTTGCTGTACCCTTATTGTTGGCTAAATTTCAGAGGGTTTAAGAGGAGAAAATAATCTGGAATTGTTCTCATATGCTAACCGAAATAATTCTCAAGAATAGAGTTGTGCGTGCTCAGGTTTTCGGCCAAAACAAGAAGGAGTTTGTACAGCTTTTGGTAACCAAAAATTCTGTGTGATTGTGGTGCTTGTGCTGTGCGAAATCTGTGAGCAAAAAGAGGGAAAATTCTGGCTATTTTGGTTGCTATTTTGTCCGCAATTCAGAGAGGAAATAATGAGTTCTTTTGGTGTTGGAATTGGCCAATTCAATAAGGAGTTTTAGTAGGGTTTGGAGTGTAGAATTTTCGGGCATTGCACTAAGCAAAGCTAGCCGAAATTCCTGTACAAAGCTGGCAAAAAATTCTAGAATTTTTTTTATGGATAAAAATCTGATTTGTGAAGCTAAGGTAATCTGATTTGGTGAGAGGTGTTCTAGATGATTTGAGCTAGGGTTTGAAGAGTTTGATTGCACTTAGGAGTGCAGGATTTTTCGTGCAGCTTGTGCATGCACATGGCTACCGAAATTCTGCAGAAAAACAAAGAGTAAAACCTAGTTGGTTTAGGATTGAAATAAAATCTGATTTGCTAAAGGATTTGTATAAGATTTCCCTAGTCTTGGAAGAGTTTGAATTGAGCTAGGAATGCTCCAAAGGTGGTGACACTAAGTTGGGAAAATTTCCAAATTTTTAGTTAGGGTTCTACGTTCAAAATCAACAAGATCTCTTTCTAGAAAAATAACAAACTAATTCCATCTATCTAGTATAAAATCTGATGAATTAAAATCAAGCTGGAATTTAGTTGCTCTAGCTAGGGTTTTTTCGAAAATCAAATAGGGCAAAAGCTGAAAATAAAATTAAACTTTATCCTTATCAAAAGTCCTAGAATTTAGGAGATAAATGTGGAGATTTATCTCCTTGGAAGATGGTGCTGAAAATTCACTAGGATGGCTAGGGTTTTTCGGCCAAATCATGAAGAAATCTAGGGAAAAGAATTCAAAAGGAAAAACTAAGATTCGCAAGAAGTAAGATTCGAACTCGGGTCACCATAGGATAACTACCAACCTAACCGCTATTCCAAATCAATTCCGATGCTAATATTTCTCTAGGAAATTCTTTTCACGCCAATTCTCATCCTTCCATCTCCTCTACTAACCTTCACTTAAAACAACTCTCAAATAATACGACAACACATTTAAATAATTTAATGCAAGCACAACCTTGAAATTCACATGCACCTTTGCAAACATAATTTTAAGATATCACATGAAATACGAAATGCTATGCAATGCATGACTTTTTCCCCCTAGGTCAAAGGTGGTTTTGGGTGGGGTATTACATCCCCTCCCCCTTAAGAGAATTTTGCCCCGAAATTCAGTTTCCATACCCCTAGAGCATATTCGGATACTTCCGCCTTAACCATTCTTTCGTTTCCCACGTTGCATCCTGTGCGCCATGATGATCCCACAGTATCTTTACCATAGGTATCTGCTTGTTTCGAAGAGTCTTGACATTCCGCTCCAAAATCTTGACTGGTCTTTCCACGTAGCTCAGATTCGGGTGCAGTTCCAAAGGTTCCTCATTAAGTACATGACTTGGATCAAAGTTGTACTTCTTCAACTGAGACACATGGAAAACATCATGCATCCCAGTTAGTCCATCAGGTAGATCCAATCTATAGGCAACCGGCTCAACCTTCTCCCTTATCGGAAATGGTCCTAAATACCTGGGACTCAACTTCCCTCCTTCTCAGGATTCCTCTACTAGGAGTCAACTTCAAGAATGCGCAATCACCCACTTGGAACTCCAGTTCCCTTCTCCTAGAATCTGCGTAGCTTTTTCTGTCGGCTTTGCGCTGCTCTTAGTCTTTCTCGGATAACCCTGACCTTGTTCGTTATTTCTTGAATACATACCTTACCAGTTCTTCTAATGTGCCCTTCTTCTGTCCATCTCCAATATATCGGTACTTAACATTTTTGCCCATATAATACTTCGTATGGCGCCATCCTAATCGATGCCTGATAACTGTTGTTATACACCAATTCTGCACGCGGTAAACACTTGATCCACTTGTCTCCAAAGTCCAAAATACACGCTCAGAGCATATCCTCCAATATATGAATGACTCTCTCGGATTGACCATCGATCTGTGGATGTGCAGAGGTGCTAAATTTCATTGTAGTACCCAGAGACTCTTAAAACTTGTTCCAGAATCTCGAAGTGAACCTGGGGTCCCTATCTGATATAATGCTTGACAGTACACCATGCAACCTTACAATTTCCCGGGTATACGTCTGAGCCAACTTTTCCATCGAGTCCCTTACGTTCACTGGTATAAAATGCGTTGTCTTGGTCAGTCGGTCCACTACCACCCAAACTGCATCCTTGTGTGACTTGGTCATCGGAAGGCCAATTACAAAATCCATAGTCACCTCCTCCTATTTCCACTCGGGAATTGGTAACGGTTGCAATAAACCTGCAGACTTCTTATGTTCTATCTTAACTTTCTGGCATGTCAGGCACGTTAATACATGCTGAACCACATCTCTCTTCATTCCAGCCCACCAATATTTCTTTTTCAAATCATGATACATCTTTACTTCCCCAGGGTGTATGGTATATTTACTCTTGTGAGCTTCATCTAATATCCATTTCCTTAAGCCTTAGATATCCAGTACACATATCCGGTCTCGAAAATACAGTACCCCTTTCTCGTCAGTCCAAAAATCTTCACCCCCTCTCCCAATCTCTTTTCCTTTGAACACCTAAAACTCCACACTATCCCGTTGGCCTGCTACAATTTCCTGCTCCAAGTCGGGCTTCAGGGTCAAGTTACTTACACAGATCTTTCTTCCTTGAACTTCCGCTTCCTGCTGCAGGATTTCCTGCACTGCCGACACCTCCTGCATTCTCAAATGTGCTATCTTCACTTTACAGCTCAAAGCGTCAACTGCCACATTCGCTTTGCCAGGATGATAATTAATGGGACACCTATACTCCTCCAGGAACTCCATCCATCTACGATGTCGAAGATTCAAGTCCTTCTACGTGAAAATGTACTTCAAACTCTTATGGTCAATGAAGACTTCATATTGGGCTCCGTACAGATAATGTCGCCACTTCTTCAAGGCAAATACTATGGCTGCCAGCTCCAAATCATGAGTCGGATAATTAGCTTCATGCGGCTTTAACTTCCTAGACACATAAGCTATGACCTTCCCATCCTGCACAGCACAGCTCCTAGACCTTCCTTGGATGCGTCCGTATAGAGTGCATAGGGCTTGTCAGCCTCGGGCCGGCTCAATACGGGTGCTGAAATCAACCTCTTCTTAAACTCTTGGAAACTCTTCTCACACTTCTCGTTCCAAGCAAAAGCGAAATCCTTCTTTAATAGTCGTGTCATCGGTGAAGCCAGAGTAGAGAAATTCTTGATGAAATGCCGATAGTACCCAGCCAATCCAAGAAAACTTCGTATCTCGGTAATATTCTCCGGTTACTTCCAATTAGCTACGGCATCCACCTTGGCAAGGTCCACCTTAATCCCATCCTTAGATATCTCATGGCCGAGGAAGGATACCGAGCTTAACCAAAACTTACATTTACTGAACTTAGCGAAGAGCTTAAATTCCCTCAGCTTTTCCAAGACCAATCTTAAGTGCTCTGCGTGATCCTCCAGATTCTTGGAATAGATTAAGATATCGTCGATGAAGATAATCACAAACTTGTCCAAATACGATTGGAAGACTCGATGCATCAAATCCATGAAAACTGCAGGTGCGTTAGTTACACCGAATGGCATCACCACAAATTCATAGTGGCCATACCGCATGTTGAAAGCAATCTTAGGAATGTCTTCTTCCTTAATCCTCACCTGGTAGTATCCTTGCTGTAGGTCCAACTTTGAAAAGCAAGCGGCGCCTTGAAGTTGATCAAACAACTCGTCGATCAAGGGTAGAGGGTACTTGTTCTTAATCGTTAGGTTGTTTAGCCCCCGGTAATCGATGCATAACCTCAAAGTACCATCTTTCTTCTTAACAAACAACACCAACAAACAACACCAGTGCTCCCCACGGCGACGTACTCGGTCGAATGTAGCCTTGCCTCACCAACTCTTCCAATTGCTCCTTTAACTCCTTCAATTCTGCTGGTGCCATCCGGTAGGGGGTCCTTGACATAGGTTATGCTCCAGGAATCAGGTCCATGGTAAACTCAACTTCCCGCTTAGGGGATAGAGAAGTGAGCTCAGCAAGAAAAATGTCTAGAAAGTCTTTTACCACCTCCGTACTCTCCAAGGTACACTGATCTTTGGGTTTGTTCAGAAGATACGCCAAATATCCCGTACATCCTCTTTTGAGCAACTTCCGAGCCTTAGCCCTAGCAATCAAGAATTTCAGTTCCTTCTCTCACTTACTGTTAAATTCAATCACATCCTGATCGGGTCTAACAAACTGCACCGTCTTGATCTTACAGCCCACACGAGCTCCATGCTTTGACAACCAATCCATGCCCAAGATCAAGTCATAATCTTCAATAGGCAAAATTATAAGGTCTGCCTCTAGAATCTCCTTCCCAACTTCCACTGCACAGCTTCCTATTAACTTACCCGCTTCTACCACCTTTCCCAAGGGTGAACTTACTACTAAGGTATAGGGCAATTCCTTTCCTTCCCAACCCAGATGCGATGAACATACTTTGTTTACATAAGAGTGTGTGGATCTTGGATCTATCAAAACATTAACATGACATCCTCAGATAGAAAGGTTACCTTCAATCACGGTTGCATCCGCTCCAACTTCGTCTCGCTTTAGGGCACAAACCTTGGCCTTCACTTGAGGCTTCTGACCTCCCGTTCCAGCTATAGCACCTCAGTTGACTCCCATTGACTGAGTCGGGGCTGTCTGCCCAATCCTTAGAGGTTTAGGGCAGGCGTTCCTTAGATGACCTAGGTCTCCACAGTTGAAGCACCTCCTTACTCCCCCGCTGCTCCAGTAATTCTTCTCGGTGTGGCTTGCTTTGCATCGGTCCGGCCATAGGCACTCGAGGCTGCTTACCCTGATTTCCCCATAGCATAGAGCTCGCAGGTCGCTTGTTACTCGGAGGCCTCATTAGTGGACGAGTCGATTAAAAAGGCCTGCTCATCGGTCGGTACCGATCTTCATTCTCCGTCCGGGATGCTGCGTCCACGGCGGCAGTGTACGATGTTGGTGGTGATGGAGCCATTGCCTTCCTCAAATCTGGCCTCAGCTCTTTCACAAACTGTCGGATGCACTTCTGCTCCGTGTCGACCAAGCATTTTCAGTACTTGGACAACTGCGTGAATCGGGTTGTATACTGGGCGACTGACATACTCCCCTGCTTGAGGGTTTGGAACTCATCCTCCCTCTTTTCAGCTACCCATCGGGGAATGTACTCAGCATGGAAAGCTTCAGTAAAATTGTCCCATGTCCATTCCTACTCCTCTCTGTCCCAGTCACTCTGTACCCACTGCCACCATGCTCGTGATGGTCCCCTTAGCCCAAAAACAGCAAACTTCACCATTCTCTCTTCTGAGTACTGCAGAGTAGCAAAAATATCCTCCATCTGTTCAATCCACTGTTCTGCTTTCTCATCCTGCTCCACCTCCTCCTGGAATGTGGGAGGCTAGAACTTCAAAAAATGCTCCAGGGCCTCATCCTCTCCCCGTGGTGATTTCTTGGCCACCTTGTCCACTCTCTCGGTTAGATTTTGTAGGATCGAAGCCATCTTATCAAAAGCCTGTCCCATGATCATATCTCGAGACCACTCTGAAGCTAACTCTTGTTCTCGCTGCAAGTGCTCCTCCACATCGGGTGTGGAACGACACATTTGCTCAAATTTCGGAGTTGAGGATGCACTTTCCTAAACTGTTCTGCTATGAACGACTATCCTGCGTCTTGGTGCCATCTTAGACCATAGTCACTCAAAGTCAGATAGTTACCAAGGGGAAAAAGGTATGCTCAAGTGCATGATCAGTTAATAGTAATGTTATTCGCTCATTTTAAAAGAAATTTTGATGATGTTATGTAGGGAAAAATCAAGTAATAAATAAAACTCATGCTTTTCATATAAACCATACTTTCATAAAGAAGGGTTATCACAAGTGATACCCCTTTTATTCAATAAAATAATAGAGTCCTACAAGCAACATGCTTCTTTGAAAAGAATAAATGAACAAAGGTATACAACTCCGAAAAAGAAAGAGTAAATGCGGCTGGTCTTCTATACTCTACTCTCTCTAGTATCAACAGAGGCATCAAAATCGTCAGAGGCTAGTTCCACGAGCCACCCTACGGAGCTATCGGGTTTCCCTATGTAATCCCTCGCAAAACCAGCGACTCTCACTTAGCTGACCTGACTCACCCTCATTGCCTCTCTTAGCTCTCATTGCCATCCCATAAAGCTCATCCAAAGCTAATCTAACCGCACCCTTAGGCACAGGCCTCTCATCCCCCGAATCAGATAGATCGAGCAATCCCTCTCTCCTCAACTTAGCATCTATCCCCAATCCATATCGAAGTCTACTCCTCCTAGGATCCTCTTCTAGCTTCCTCTTTCCCTTATCTTTCATTCCTGAAGTGGGCTGCCTAGGTTCCCTCACCGCCGAGGTAACTCCATCATTCGGCCTATGTCCCTCATCACTGGACTCCTTAAGGTCAAAGCAAGTAGAAGCCCTATCAATCTCTCCTATCTGCGGGGTCTGGGGAACCTCCGTCACATCCTCATCCTCTTCCTCTATCCCAACCATCTCTCCCTCACTCTCATCATCTCCCTCATTCCCAAGCTCATCTGCTTCCCCTTCACTCAACTCAGCCATCTCCTCATCCTCCTCACCCTCACTAGCAAGCTCAACTACCTCAACCTCATCATCCCCATCATACTCTCCTAGGCTTCCATCAACCTCCATCTCTACCTCAAACACTGGGTCATCTAGCATAGGTGTCTCCTGCTCCGTCTCATCCTCACTCAGAACCAACCTCCCTCAGGCTTTATCTCTGAATCAGACGAGGGTGGATCTGCTATGGGTAGGAGGTTAGGTGGATTCCCGCAGCCAGCGGGCCAGTCTCTGATAGCCGATACAACTCTTTTGACCATCCTATAAACAAGATGCAAAGGTTAGCTCCAGATCAAAATACTTAAGGAAATAAAATCCAGTAAGCCAAATAATTGCCAAAACCTAGGCTCTGATACCAGTTGTAACACTCCACTACTACGTACCCTAAATGAGCGAGAATGTTGCCCCGTCCCGGAGGACAAGGGATCTTTAAAATGAGGTATAAAATATAAAGACAAACCAAAGAAATCAAGCTTAGATAAATAATGGAAAACTCTCATTACATCAGGCTCAAACTGGAGCAAAACTAAATAAAAACAAACATCCGATCTAGAAGCTTAAATCAACAATTGTCTCTTAAAACATAATGGAAATTAACAAAAGCTTCAACTATCATAGGTCCCACTTGCTCAGCATAATCTAACTCCTGAAAACATGATATAAAATAGTATGAGATTAAATCTTAGTAAGTCCAGTGTGTGCACATGGTACTTTGAACAGTTCGTGTATGCATAGTGAAAATATTTGCAAAAATATTTGGAAAGTCATAAATAATTTTCTCTTTGCAAGGAGTGGGTTTTTCTTATTGTCACATTTTGTACAAAATAAATCATTCACTTGAATAAACAGTCATGTCACCACACTTTGGGCTCCATGAGGACAAGGCACCACACATTGTGCACCTTGCCTGGATCAGATTACCACACATTGGGCGTTCTGATCAAAGGTGAGTGTACAACCCACCGGGTGAGATACTCCTCCATCTCTACACCCAACAAAACCATCTGAGTGTCCATGCTAGAAAAAGATAATACCATACCAGGTACAAATGCTAGCTTGGACCGGCCAAACCAACCAATACTGTCACCTTTTCAAGCACAGCTTCTCTTCGAGAGGTGGTCTCCTGCTAGAAGACTTACTCTAGCCCTCCAAAACTACTATTGTTAGCCTACCCTTATTAAGTACTCAACGAACATATCCGTCAATTCCTAATTCACAATATATCCATACCTTGGCTTTGTAAAATGCGGTTTTCTTTAAAAGAGTTTTCTAAAACATTGAGAAAAGAACAGTTCTTGATAAAAATCGTTAAGTTGACAAAACCGTTTAGAGAATAAACATCCACGTTCACAACCCAAGCAAACACAGTTCAACAATAACTTCACAAAGCTTACCCCATAGACTTGCCATCACAACATTTAACAAAAGAGTTTATGCAAGGACTTACCTGATATGCCTCAGATAAACAAGATAAAATCACAGCTTACTTCCTTCAAATACCCTCATGATCTAGAATCACACAATATCATGATCAGGGTCTCAATCGATTTAAACATGCATTAAACTCATTTATTCCCATAACAAATCACGATCCATTATCTAACTTCAAATAAATCATCTAATCCTCAAAGTACATACACTATGATCATATATCCATCGAAGATATGAATAATATATCAAAAAGGTCTTTACATGACCATCACACTTCTCATCCATCATTATCACAGTAAAACATGGCATTACTATCCATCAAATATGCTTAATTAATTACTCAACTCAAAATATTCATCTATCCCAACTAAGCACATATATCATGCTATCATACTTTCATAGATCTCATCAATCTTCTTAGATCTTAATTTTAACATTAAGGGTAAGAATTCCCTTACCTTACAACCACCGGGTTAACAAGATCTCGATGCTCCTATGGTGATCGTTCCGAGTTCTTTTCAGAAGAAGGGAAAAACTATTCTCTTTACCTCCTTTTAATCAAAAGTAGATAAAGAGGATGAAATCAGCCTCTATGTGGCGTGATTCAAGGGAAGAAGAAGAGAAGAATTAATGGAAGAAAGGATTTGAGAGGTTGAGAGGGTTTTTGCTTACCTTGAGGTGTGATTGGTTTTGTTGGCCTAGAATGCTCTTGAGTTTTCAAAAATTGCAGAGAAGCTTTGCTGGAATTTTTCGTGTAGTAAGGTTGGAATAGCCAGCTACTTTGGTTTAGGGTTAGAAGAATTTGATTTAGGGTTAGAAGTTGGCGCTAAGAAGGACTCCTAATGGCTCTAGGTTTCTTGGACAGCAATGGCAAAAAATTGCAGCTTGCTGTACCCTTATTGCTGGCCGAATTTTAGAGGGTTTAAGAGGAGAAAATAATCTGGAATTGTTCTCCTATGCTGACAGAAATAATGCTCAAGAATAGGGCTGTGCGTGTTCACGTTTTCGGCCAAAACAAGAAGGAGTTTGTACAGCTTTTGGTAACCAAAAATTCTGTGCGATTGTGGTGTTTGTGCTATCTGAAATTTGTGAGCAAAAACAAGGAATATTCTAGCTGTTTTGGTTGCTATTCTATCCGCAATTCAGAGAGGAAATAATGAGTTCTTTAGGCATTGGAATTGGCCAATTCAATAAGGAGTTTTAGTAGGGTTTGGAGTGCAGAATTTTCGGGCATTGCACTAAGCAAAGCTAGCCGAAATTCCTGTACAAAGCTGGCCAAAAATTCTGGGGTTTTTTTTATGGATAAAAATCTGATTTGTGAAGCTAAGGTAATCTAATTTGGTGAGATGTGCTCTTGGTGATTTGAGCTAGGGTTTGAAGAGTTTGATTGCACTTAGAAGTGCAGGATTTTTCGTGCAGCTTGTGCATGCACAAGGCTGCCGAAATTCTGCAGAAAAAGAAAGAGTAAAACCTAGTTGGTTTAGGATTGAAATAAAATCTGATTTGCTAAAGGATTTGGATATGATTTCCCTAGTCTTGGAAGAGGTTGAATTGAGCTAGGAATGCTCCAAAGGTGGTGACACTTAGTTGTGAAATTTTTCAGATTTTTAGCTAGGGTTCTATGTTCAAAATCAACAAGATATCTTTCTAGAAAAATAACAAATTAATTCCAGCTATCTATTATAAAATCTGATGAATTAAAATCAAGCTGGAATTTAGTTGCTCTAGCTAGGGTTTTTTCAAAAATCAAAGAGGACAAAAGTTGAAAATAAAATTAAACTTTATCCTTATCAAAAGTCCTTGAATTTAGGAGATAAATGTGGAGATTTATCTCCTTGGAAGATGGTGCTGAAAATTCACTAGGATGGCTAGGGTTTTTCTGCCAAAGTATGAAGAAATCTAGGAAAAAAAATTCAAAAAGTAAAACTAAGATTCGTAAGAGGTAAGATTCGAACTCGAGTCACCAAAGGATAACCACCAACCTAACCGCTATTCCAAATCAACTCCGAAGCTAATATTTCTCTAGGAAATTCTTTTCACCCCAATTCTCATCCTTCCATCTCCTCTACTAACCTTCACTTAAAACAACTCTCAAATAATGCGACAACACATTCAAATAATTTAACGCAAGCACAACCTTGAAATTCACATGCACCCATGCGAACATAATTTTAAGATATCACGTGAAATGTGAAATGTGAAATGCGAAATGCTATGCAATGCATGACTTTTTCCCCCTAGGTCAAAGGTGGTTTTGGGCGGGGTATTACATTTAGTGATTCTATTGATTTGTGTTTGACCAATTTAGAAAAGGTCCTCCAACGGTGTGAAGAGACCTACCTCATAATCAATTGGGAAAAATTCCACTTTATGGTGCAAGAAGGCATAGTATTAGGCTATAGGATTTAAAGAAAAGGTATTGAGGTTGATAGGGTTAAAATTGAGGCAATTGAGAAACTCCCCCCTCCGACTTCCATGAAGGTAATTCGAAGCCTTCTTGGATATGCAGGTTTTTATATGAGGTTTATCTTAGATTTCTCAATGATTTCTAAACCCCTTACTTCTTTGCTTGAAAAAGATGTTATTTTTTATTTTTATGAAAATTGTCTCAATACTTTTAATGTGCTTAGAACAAAACTGATTAATTATCCTATTTTAATTGCACCGGATTGGTCTCTTCCTTTTGAACTAATGTGTGATGCAAATGACTATACAGTGGGCGCAGTGCTTGGACAAAGAAGGAATAAGCACTTTCAGCCAATTTACTATGCAAGCAAAACTCTTACAGTGACACAAGAAAACTACACCACAATGGAGAAAGAGTTACTTGCAATAGTATTTGCTGTTGATAAATTTCGTACTTATCTTGTTTTGTCCAAAGTCATTGTGAATTGGGCTTGGAGATTAGGGACAAAAATGGAGCAAAAAATTTAGTTACGGATCACTTGCCTCGATTGGAGAATCCCAACCTTAGGTCATTGGCCAAGGAAGACATCAACAACACCTTCCCGAATGAATAACTTTTACTTATTAATGGTGAGATTTCTCAACTTCCTTGGTATGAGGATTTTGCTAATTACTTGGTTGCAGGAATTCTTTTGGACGACTTTGATGTAACACCCCACTACCTAGGCCCAACAGGGCCGGGATATCGCCCCGTCCAAAAGATAAGGGGTTTTTATAATTAGGTCACACAAATAAAAATAAAATAATACTTTAAAATTAAACTTATTACAACCCAAAAATTCAAGAATAAATCCACAATAAATTGTTCACTATCGTCTCTCAAAGCAACACATAAAATAAATAACCTAAAGTCTTCAAAGCAGGCAACAATCTAGCTACTCATCTCCACAGCAGGATCGACCTGAAAACATAGCATAAAAGGTGATGAGATAAAAATTTCAGTAAGCCCATATGTGCGTTAAGTGTTTCAGATAAAACAGTTCATGAATGCAGGTTGTAAAAATTGCATAAGAAAAAGTGCTGGCAAGCAATAAATAAGGATTAAAAATAAAGAGTGGCGTTTTGCTTTTCAAACTGTACATGTGAACAATAAATACAACCACTTAAATGGATAGCTATGGATTACCACACGTTAGGCCCCATGACCAGATAATGGTCACAATGCCACACTTTGTGCAGACTGACAAAAGGTAGGTGATCGGCCTACCGGGTAAGATACTCCTCCTTCTCTGCACCCAAACAAACCGGTTGTCCATTCCAAAAACACACAATCCACTTGACTGAACTTGCTAGCTCGGACCAGCATGACTAGGTAGTGCTGTCGTTTCTCTAAGTTGAGTTTATCTTTTGGAGGTGGCCTCTGCCAGAAGACTCACTCTTACTCTTCAAAACTAGTACTACTAGCCTACCCTTATTGAGTACTCAACGTTGATTGTCTCACTTGAGAGAAAACTGATAAAACATTGCTTTACTTGGAAATAGCAATTAAAGGTTTCTAAAATTCGTGTCAAAGTTGAGTTTTTAGAAAGAGTTTAGTGTTTGTGCAAAACTACTTGTTTGGTTTTTAAAAGATTTGTTTAACTGAACAAGAAAGGAAATAGTCCTTAATTGCCTTTACAAAATGAGTGTCCATACACTCTGCGTTTAGCTTGCTATAGTAACCTTTTGTCATCAAATAAGTTTATGCAGGAGCTTACCTAATCCTTTGCTTGCAAATTCACAAATCTTCCAAAACTGACCTAACCCCGCCTGGGGTAAACACAAGCCATATGGTTATACTTAAGCTATATTCACTTCCATAAATAATCCTAGTTCAACTTATTACAATCATGACCCTAATGTCCTAAGATATAAGGCTAGATGATAAAGGGTTTTATAAAATAAGTCTAGCTTGATAAATGAAAATAACTAGGGGTTGTAAAATAATTACTAATAAGTTATAGGTTCAAATACTAAATCTTGAGTGTTGCTATTAATAAATAAATTAGGGTTTAATTGATGAAGAGTCCTACGTCCTAGATGATATTATTAAAATAAATTATTACTAATCTCTTAATTAATAATTAATAAATAAATTTTATTAAATTTTGATCAATAAATAAATTTCAATAGTATTTTTGAATATATAGCCTACAAGATTAATATTTTACCTATTATTATTATTTATATAAAAGGCATTATTTATTATTATTATTATTATTATTATTAAAATATATCATTTATTTGGCTAAAATATCACTATTCCATTTAATTCCAAATCCAACTTCCTAGGGTTTTCGATATCTTTGGAGGAAATTATAATATTAATTTTAATTAACGTAATAAAATTGGCTAATTAAAATAGTTTAAGATCAACAAGGTCATGATCATAATTCCTATTGCTAACAAGAATCATAAACATATACTCCAACATCAATCAACAAACTATTCCATTCATAAGTAAAGGCTTAAATCCATATCTACTATCATATGGCTAAATCTCTACTAAGCATAATCATGTTCATGGCTTCAATAAACACAAGAACATAATACCCTATTCACCAAAGGTGACATAATATCTAGCATGCTTAAACATCCATACTCACTCAAGACATGAAGAACATGCATCGATCTACAAGAAATTTCATAAAGCTTAACCAAGGCCAAACATTCACATGCTCCAATCTCAACTCCTTCATACAAAAGCATATACTCAATCTCTAATCATATTCTATCCCTTTCCATCAACATCTAGGAGACAAGACTTTAGAATTAAAGAGAATGTTAAAGAGAAATACTTAATTGATGACTATTTTGATAAAGGTTTAAGGAGATCCACACACTTAGGAGGCTTGAACCGACCAAGAGAGAAGAAGAAAAACTGCCATGGTTGTAGCAACCATTTCGGCTGAGAGAGAGAGAGAGAGAGAGAGTATTAGTATATCATGTTAAAGATTGAAGGAAAGAAGATGAACAAAATTGTTCTTGGTTACCTTGATGGTGTTCTTGAGACTTTAAGAAAAATTCTGATTTTTTATCCGATTGCAGATTTTTGTTTTCAAGATTTGATGTTATAAAACCCAGAAATGGACTCTAGGGAGTGAGTAGGCATGATCTAGAGTTTTTGGAAGGGATTGGAGGTGTTTAAAGTGGTCTTAGGTTTGAAGAAAGCTAGTGTATGTTCTTGGTGTTCTTAGAGAAATGGAGAGAATTAGAGAGAAAGCTGGAGGAAATTGCTTAAAGGTATTGGCTGAATGATTGAGGTATCCTTGTGATTTGATTTTTAGATTAGGTAGAAAAGGGAAATCTAGTTGTTTGAATTTCAAATGGAGTAATTTATGGAGTGTTTTAAGGTAGAAGATATGGTAAGGTGGTTTGATTGACAGAGGTTCTTGGAAGCTACAATGGCCAACTAGTTTGCTGTGGTTTTGCTAAAATGAATGAGGGTTGAAGGGGCTATAGGGTTGGCCGAAATTCTAAATGTAATGGTGGGAGAATTTCTAGTTGTTTGAAGCTTAATCCAAGGGAGTTTTCATAGAGTAATTTGCTGGAATTTTTAACTTCAATTGAAAGCTTGATTGGAGTAATTGAAGGAGGAATTTAAGGAGTGGCTATGGTGCTCAATTGTGCAGGTCAGTGGAGGAGGGTGATAAAGCTCAGTTCATGGCTGACTAAGGTTCACTTTATAGAAGTTTGAGGTGATTTTCGGACAAGGCTTGAAAAGAGAGCAATGCTGGAATTTTCTGGTTTGATTTTCGAATGGCTAACTGGAATTTTTGTGCAGTTTTTTCTACAATGTTCTAGCTGACTTGCAGAGAGTTTGAAGGGGTATTGGAGGGTCCTTTAAGGTTGGTTTCTAGCCTTCTTTATGGAGGACAGACAGAGTTAAATTACTAGTTTGAAGGGTAGAAGAAGCAGCTTTGTTTTTGGCCTTCTATGCTGCGAAACTTGCCCAGAATTTTTTTCTGGTTTACACAGCTTTGTGCAATCCGATTTTTGACAAGGAAATTTAGTCTTCAAGCTGAACAAGTTGATCATTTTTCTGGTAGCATTTGAGTAAGAAAAATGGTTGAAGTTTTCAAAAGTTAGGCTGCCCAAGAATCTGGAAAAATTTCAGATTCCTACCATGAAGAAGACGAACACTATGAAGTGGAGTTTTGAAGGTTCAACCATGGAGATTAATTCTCTTAGGAACCTTCTTTAACTCCTTCCCTATTTTCAGTCAAAACTCTATCCTCTAAGAGCCATTTTTGAAATTCCAAGATCAATAAACCTTGCTGAATTTTCTAGAATTAAAATATGGCTTTGGATAAATTGAACAAACTTAATCGGTAAAGAATTAAGGTAAGCTAGGGAATAAAAAGACATGAATCCCTTAAGAATTCTTTTAGGGCATAAGAATAGGATTAGGGCATTCATTTCATGTCTCCCCTAGGACCACACTCCTATTTCTACTTATGGAATGCAAAGGACGAAAAATTCAACCTTAAATAAAATAAAAATCATCATGACAAAACTTAAATGATGGGATTTGAACTCATGACCTTAGAGATTAATTCCAAAGCTCTAACCACTAAACCACAATAACTCTTGATCTTATTTTCTCTCCCAAATATTCTTCCTATTTAATCCTCAAGCTATCTCCCTATTTTCACTTCAAGCAAGATTACCATTTTACACTTCCTACTCAATAAGCACAACTAAGCCTTCTAGACTACAAATCACAATTCTAAAGCACATAAAATCATTCAAAAATATATATTCATGCAAGAAAATATGGTATGTATCTCAACCCCCTTACTCTAGAGTTGGTTTTAGGTGGGGTTTCTCATTCGATGCCCAACAAAAGAAGAAATTTCTCTTTGAGGTAAAGCATTACTTTTGGGAAGATCCATACTGGTTCCATTGTTGTGCAGATCAAATCATTCGAAGGTGTGTAGATTCCGTGAAAAGCATCAATATCTTGAAACATTGTCATGAAGGACCCGCAGGAGGCCACTACCAAACTAATAACACTACAAGAAAGGTACTTGAGTCCTATTTTTATTGGCCTACACTCTTCAAGGACACTCACAGGTTTATTCAAAGTTATGATAGGTGTCAACGTATAGGTAACATCTCTAAATCTAATGAGATGCCATTACAAAATTTTCAAGCTTGTGAAGTTTTTTATTATTGGGGGGTTGATTTCATGGGTCCTTTTCCAAGTTCTTTGGGCAACAAATATATCTTAGTGGCGGTTGAGTATGTATCAAAGTGGGTTGAGGCGCAAGCCTTGCCTACTAATAATGCACGGGTTGTTGTCAAATTTCTATAAAAAAAATTGTTCACCCGATTTGGAGTACCCAAGGTGCTCATTAGTTATAGGGGAATCCACTTTTGTAATACTCAACTAAATAAAACTCTTAAATATTTAGGGGTTACTCATCGGGTTGCTACTCCCTATCATCTGCAAACTAGTGGCCAAGTTGAGGTGGTCAATAGAGAATTAAAAAGAATCTTGGAAAAAGTGGTTAATCATACACAAAAGGATTGGAGTTTGAAGTTAGATGATACTCTTTAGGCTTATAGGACTGCTTTTAAAACTCCCATTGGTACAACCCCCTATCACTTACTGTATGAGGAATCATGTCATCTACTGGTAGAAGTTAAACATAGGGCTCATTAGGCAACAAAGCTTGTCAATTTTGACCTTTATCTTGCAAGAAAAGAAAGAATGCTTCAAGTGAATGAGTTGGATTAGTGGTGCAAAGATGCCTACCATAATTCGTGCATTTACAAGGATAGGATGAAGTGGTGTGATAGGGCCTAAATTAATCATATTTTTCCTAGTCATTCGAGGCTATTTTGTGATGCATTTTGTTTAATACATAGTCATATTCCTTCATATTTGAGATTTTACCATTGGAAGTGCGTTTTGTGCATTATTTCAGATTTTAGAGGTAAAATAAGGTAAAAACATCGCAAAACAGAACAGAGGCGGCACCATACAGGCCAGAGAAAGTAACCCCGGTCACGTGCTGTTGGCACGCACTTCGAAGTAACAAAAAATCGTTGAAACAGGACCAGAACAGAACAAAACCAAACCGGCGCTGGTTCTAGCAACCAAGACGGCGCCGGCTGTGACCTGAGGATAAGGTGAAGCTTTGATTTTTGCATGCGATTTTTGTTAATCTGCAAAGTTTTAGTATCTTCCTACTTCTACTCGGCCAAGAACCCTACACCAACGAATTTAGACACTTTCTAAGCCTATAAATAGAGGGAAAACACAAGAGAAAAAGGGAAAATTCGTGGATCATAATAGAAAATCACTCAAATCAAGGAGGAATTCCACCAAATCAAGGAGGGTTATGCAAGAAGGTCTTCAAAGGAAGAAGAAGGGGGCTTGTCTATGAGTGATTTCTTTTAGTTTATTTTCTTTTTCTTGAATAATGATGTGTTTATTGTTTTATTGTAATTTGACATTGTTTTAGGTATTCATGATTTTTGGAGTTATTTGATCTTTTCATTAATTGATTGTTCTTCTTGGTATTTGATTACTTATGCTTATTACGAGATTAATTGGTTGTTTCCTTCCATTAGCTTACTAGACCAAAGGGGTTGATGATGGTTTCAATTCATTAATTTCATATTCTGTTAGCTATTAACTTACTGGACCAAGGGGGTTAATTGCTAAGAACTAATAATTAAAGGTTAATTGATGTCTGACGAGACTAAGGATTCATTAATTAATTTGATGTTTTAATTTTGTTGAGACCACGGGAATTTAATTAAGGATTGTGTTTAATGCATCTTTTGGATGAATTAGTTGAGACGAGACCAAGTAATTCTAATTTATCTAGAAGATAGGGATTTCATGGATTGACCAAAAAAGGGAATCTATCTCAATCCTTCATGATTCCAAGAGAATAATTAGTCATGCTAATAATTAGGTACTTTAAGATCATGCTTGCCAAAATAATAGTTTGAGTTACATAATTCTCCATCTTTAACATGTATATATTCCTTTCTTTTCTTTTCTTTTCTTTTCCTTTTTATCTCTTTTTTACTTTATTGAGTTGGTTAAACAATAAAAGAAAAGTGATTAATGCATACTTGTTCTTGGAGGATCGACACTCGTTTGAACCCTATGCTATGTTAATGATGAGTACACTTGCTCATATGTGTAATTTGGGGTTAATTTTAATTTAAACTTGATTGGGAATGTGCTTATTTTTATATGATTTTTATACCGAAATAAATACGCATCACGGTTGCATGATAGATATATTCATTCTCCTAAAGTGTTCCAAAAAGGAGATAAGGTGTTATTATTTAACTCTAAGCTTAGACTCTTTTCGAGAAAATTGAAGTCTAGATGGTCGGGACCATATGAGATACACGAGGTTTTCCCGTTTAGCGTTATTAAGGCATCACACCCCACCGAGGGACTAGTTAAGGTCAATGGGAATCACGTGAAACCTTATATAGGTGACAAACTCAACCCTCTAGAACATCTCGATGTTACCCTTTCTGATTAATGATTTTTTGTAGGTGCCGTTTCGTTTCATTTCTTTTTTATTTTGTTTATTTTATTTTAATTTCATTTTCTAGATTTATATTTTCTTTCTTTTGTTTTTTTTTTTCTTTTAGTAGGTACTCCTGTAATGATCTCTCCTTAAGATGAATTCAACATGATGGCACAACAATGTCATGGAAGTGTTTTCTTCACTTTATTCTTCTTCTTTCTTCATCATGGTCTTCTTGGCTATACTTTTATTCTTTTATCTTTGACCATTGAAGACAATGTCCAGTTTAAGTATGGAGGGAGAGTAAAGGTTGAAGAAATACTTTTCCATATGAATTTGATGAATATTGGTTGTGATTTGTGATGATAATTTTTTTTAAAAAAATCAGTGGTTTCATTGTTAAGCAAAGTTGTAGTTTTTTTTCTTACTTGGATATGAGTTTTGTCATTCATTAGGTGGAATTTGATGAAAATTGATTTTATTAGAAAAGATATTTGTCAAGACTTGAGAATTTTGATGAATTTTGTTTATGCATTGGTGTTTAAATATTATTTTACTTATCTAGTTGAAATATAAAAGATATGATGAATATAGGAAGAGTTTATTCGCTAACTTCTATATTATGAGTTTAAATTTTGCTAACTTTGAGTTATGATGGGGGAAAAAATGTGAGTTGTAAAAAGATCCTTGAGAGGAAAGATTGAGGAGAATATTGAAAAAGGTAATTTGAGTTGAGAAAAAACAAAAAGTGAAAACAACATCATTGTTGGTGTGAATTAGAAAAAAGATTCTTATTGATGATCTTTGAAGACCTTTAGCTGAAAAAGGGGTCAATATGGGGAGAAGTAGCAAGTATATTCGATGCATTCTCTTGAGGCTATCCCGAAGGCACAGAGGTGAGCCAGAGCATAGAAAAAAGAATTGTTGAAAACATGATGAGTGATGGCTGTAAAGAGGGCCAATACGGTGTGTGAAGAGAAATCCATGCACTTGAAGCTATCAATTCCCTAAGTCAATCAAAAACTTTGAGAGAAAAAATTTTAAGTGCTTTTCTCATATCATAACTTAAATGTGCAATTTTTGGATTTATAATGCTTAAGTTGGTAGATGGCTTGACTTATATGATTCATGTTATCTATGTTTTTACTTCACAAGTGAAATAACTTTCTTAGACTAAGGCATGCACTTGATTAATTTGACCTCAAGAGTTTTGTGATGTCTTGGCTAATGTTTCAAGGTTTGAAATTGTTTTCAAAAAGTATGAATGACAAGGGTTGTATCTAAAGTTTGAAAGGAAGACATGATATTTGCTATGATGAGGAAACTTATGGAACGAGAAGAAAACCTTGTGTTGTCTTAATAATTTTTCTTAGATAAAAGTGTTTTACTTGAGGACAAGCAAATGTTCAAGTATGGGGATAGGTGATAAGGGTTAAAATCACTATTCTTTTCCTAGTTATTTGAGGTTGTTTTAAGATACATTTACTGTAATAACTAGGCATATTCTTTTCTATTTGACATTTTGCATGTAAAAGGTGTTTTTGAAAAATATGTACAGATTTAAGTAAAAATCGAGCAAAAAGTGAACAGAATCAGAATGCACTTGGCGCCAGGCCCAGCTAGTGGACTACGACCCAAGTCCATTCTGTCCAACAGCAAAGATTGAACGAACTTCAGGGATTTTTCCAGAACATACCTGGCACCAAGTCTGGCAAGTGTACCTAGCGCCCATTCTACTTGTTAAGGAAAAGACGACCAAAAACAGAGCAAAACAGAAGAAGAATAGAGTGTACCTAGCATCAGGCGGGTCGAAGGTACCTGGCACCAGGTAGGTTCTGGAGGTGAAAATTTTGTACGCAGAATTAGGGTTTATCCAAGGATTTTGGTATTTTCCTATTCCTAGTCGGCCAAGACTTCCTCAGCCATGAAATAGGCATCCAAGATACCTATAAAAGCATAAGAGAACACAAGGGTTGGAGATATACAAGCAAGAAAGGTGAATTAAAGAGAAAAATTCTGATTTTCTCATTCAAGGAGGAATTCACCCAAGCCAAAGAGGATTTGTTCAAGGGGAGTCTTCAAGGAAGAAGAAAGAGGCTTGTCTATGAATGCTTTCTTTTCTATTTGTTTTCTTTTTCTTTAACGATGATGTATTCAATATTTTATTGTAACTTAGCATTATTTCAGGATTCATGATTTATGCATTAATTTAACTACTTGATCAATTTTCTCTCATTCTTGGTGTTTGATTACTTGATTTCATAGGTTGATGGAATTAGGTTTATGTCTAATGGACTTGGGAAATGAAGTTAGATTAAGCTTAATTTAATCAATGATACATACTTGTTAGATCTTAATAGACTTGGGAAACGAAGTTAAGATCAAAGAACTTAAGTAATCAAAGGTTAGTTAATTTCGCATAGAGCATAGGGTTGTTGGATAATTTCATGTCTATACAGAATTGTGTTTAATGCATCATTTAGTTATGTTGGTTTGATTGGAAAATCTGCTAATTTAATCAAATGGTAGTGATTCTATAGATTGGGAAAGAAATGAAGTCTATATAAGTGAATTCATGACTTAGAAAATGATTGAACTTTACTTTATATTCCTTCATGATGTTAAGAAGATGATTAATTGTGAGAGTTATTAAGTAGGGCATTGTCAGGTTTTCTAGGGTACTTGTCTAAATTGCATAAATCTCCATCCTTGAGTTGTATATGTTTCTTTTGTTTTTCTTTTTATTCTTTTCTCACTTTATTTGGGTCGATTAAAGAATGAAAGAAAAGTGATTAGTATGTACTTGTTCGTTTAAGGATCGATACTCGTTAATTCCTTGTACTATACTTGCGATGAGTATACTTGCTCACATGTGTATTTTGGGATTAATTTTTTAATTAATACTTGATTAAGGGATGGATTTAAAATAGATGATTTTATATACCCAAAATTAACTCATCATTCACAAGAACTTCAACTTTAATTAGCAAGTAGGTGGAGTAACAAGACATAATTAACAAGCATAATTTCAAAGAAACATAAAAAGTCCAAAGATTATGGCATTCAAGAACAAGGGCATGTTTTGCATAGATGGCCAATAAACAAGAGTAAGAGTTTTGCAACCAAGATGACTTAATTAAACATCTAATTTCCCAAAAATTCTTACACTCAAGAGCTAATCACCAATAAAATGTGTTCAAAAGATTGGAACATAATTCAAAGCCATAAGTCTACTTAAACCAAATATCAAACACTTGGTGTGCCAATTTCGAAGTTCAAAATATTTTAGAATTTTCAAGCAAATTGAACCCAAATAATCAAAAATCCACAAGATATTTTCATACCCTAATGATATATAAATATTGTAAAGTCATTTCTAGACAAAAAGTTCAAGAAAAATGAAAGTTTAGATGACCTTTTTATGGCTCCTTTCTTAGTGACGGGATTCATTGTTTTTCTTCAAACCTTTGAAGCTTTTATTCTTGAAAACAAAGCTTTGATCTTGCTCTGATACCGAGTTTGATGCAATCTCATGGGGTTGATTTATGTGTGAAATTAGTGGCTAATTGTGAGGGAAAACACAAGACCCAAATAAAGTTCCAAAACAGTAATTTTTGCGAAGAAAACACATACCCAATTCAAATACTAGAACTCTAAACCAAATAAAGAACCTAGAACTCTAAGAATATTGAATTAAGTCTACTAAATCACTTTCATGGAACCTTGGTTCAACTAGAAAACTAAGAACAAATCAAGAAGAGATTAGGCAATTAAAATAACTCCTAATCAAGAACCTTAGGAGAATAAGACCCAAAAACCTAAAAGCATCGCAGGAAAAATAAACAAGAATAGCGGAAAAAGCTTTTAAAATTTTTTTTCCGTTAAGTAATCTAAGACTTAGGATGAACAAACAGTGTCGGAGTTGGATTAGACAATGCTTCATGATTCGAACCAAAGATCTATTCTCAGAATGCTAACCAATTGCCTACTCCTTTGCATCAAGCATGTACCAATTTGCTAGCTTTTAGCCTTCCAAAAAATTCTCTAACCTCACTGTAGGCTAATCTACCAATGAATGTAGAAGGATAAAAACTATATAGAGGAAACTTGGGAGAGCAGTAACGTGAGACAGAAAGAAGAAGAGAAGGATGGCGGTGAGCTACTGAAGCTAGTTCTATTTTTCTTTTTCTTACTTCAACAGCACTCACTCATACAACATAGAACAAAGAAAACTACAGATTCTAACTTATTAGTGATAAACCTTAGAGGGGGTTGAATATGGTTTATGGAAAACAAATGCAAATTTTTGAATTCTTTTAATTACTAGTGAGATGAAGCTGGAAGACATATGCGATAAAAACAAAATATGTTGATCAGCTTTCAGAAGCTTAGTCAGTAATATCATTAAATCTGTAGTAAATGAAAAGTAGAGAGATCAAATTTAAAATGGGCAGATTAAGAGATTAAAGACGGACTTACTATGAAACACAAAATGACTTAAATCAGATCATTTATTGAAAAAAAAAAAAGTGTAGTGATTTTTTTATTTGACAAGGAACCAAAAATTCATCCACAACTTTCAAATTTAAATGCACAAAAATAGACCAAGGGATTTATAGTGGTTCGATCCTCAACTGATCTACATCCACTACCTTAAGTCCACACTTAAGATTTTTAACTCAACCACTAAAATCTTTTTCCCAAATCAATGGTGGTAGGCAACACCAATCTTACACAAGAGGATCACAACACTTGGTTTTATATCCAACCTCTTTAAAATTAACAACCAAGGCTCACCCCAACTGGGTTTTACTTCCTAAACCTTGATACAAAGTAGCTTAAAGATAGAATACATAAATGGCTCACAGATTGAGCAGATATAAACCACTAAGCACAAATGCCCTTTTACCTTTGGAACAATTTAATCTTACTATGAAGCGCAAATAAAAAGATAGATTTTTGTATTCTAAAATGTAAGAGTGTTTCTAAATGAATTAGAAAAAAAATCTACTTGACAATCGAGTTTTAGAAGCTTTTATAAGAACTAAACCCGAAGTCCCAACGGCTAGTAACGACTAGTTACTTCTGTTAGGAATTTCAAGGTTTTGGATTCACAGAATGAAAGGATAGACGTCTAAAAGGTGAGTCCAAAACGACACTTTATGCAGAGAGGTATATTTTTTTAAAATGCTATAGATCATTGAATAGTGTTTTGGATTCAGAGGTCCATTCAAAACTACTCAACTAAGAATTTTATAAAATCCAGATTTAGAAATATTCTCTTTTTTAAATCATTTGAAAGTGCTTCAAAATAAAAAAAAATTGAACATAAGATAAAGAGACATATGAATTTACAAATAATATCTTAATAATAATTCCTAGTCTATAATTCTTCACAATGCCTTCACGGTATACAATCTCTTAGGTTGGAATTATACTTAATGAACCACTATCGAATTCCATTGCTTAAGAGCTACTTAGCAGTCCTATTAGTCACTATTTTTTGGACTGGAGGATCGTGAACCAGTCCCCAACCGGTTCGATCCTCTCCTTCGAATCGGAATTCTAAAAAACCATTCTATTTTGTGTGAACCGGTTTGGACTGATCGGTCCAATCGATGAACCGACTGGTCCAACCGAATTGAACCCTTTTTTTTTTTTTTTACTAAATATGATAATATATTCATAGGAAAGAAATAAGTTACACAAATAGACTAAATAGTCTATAGTAATAGAGAAAATATCACATTTTTTCAAATTTCGTTATTTATGCATTTATAGACTTGAATTATACTATATTATTGATCAATTTTATTCTTAAAAATAATTATATTTTTAATTTTTAAATTATAATATTACCGATTTAATTACAGTTCAATTATAGTCTAATTACAGTTGGACCATTGAACTGTAAACTACTAAATTTTTCAATTCGATGTCCGCTCCGGTTCTGAAAACATTGCTATTAGTGCGCCTTGGAAGAACTTAAATCAAACATGTCCTATCACATATAGATTACATATATTAATCCACGTCAATGTTTTTCATAAATCAAAACGCAGAAGAATGCCTTTAGGGCTAACAAATAGTCTACCACCTCTTTTTTTTTTTTTATCTTAAATAGGTGGCACCCATCAGCATTTACGAAAACCCTGATGTCATGTTTCTCATCAGGAGGGCCAAGTCCTGGTCTACCTAACTAATAAGTCCAAGATTTATTATTATACAATACTTTTATTAATTAATTGATCCTCTTGGATCTAATATAAAATTATCCAAGACAATTAATTAAAAAATTAATTTAATTAAATTAGCCCAGTAAATTATTCTAGCCCAAATAAATAATTAATTAGACTCTTAAAATAATTCTTCTATTAATTATTTCATCCAATAAGCCCACATAGTAAATAGATTACTGAGGTTACTTGTTCTATTATGGGGACCAAAAAATATATTATTCTTAACTACTAAAATGACTAAATACCCTTACTAATAAATAGTTGTATTTTATCCTGTTAAATATTTCATTTATTGCTATATGAAAATATTGACCACAAAAATAATACTGTAAAAGAAGTATACTAACACTTCTCTCAATGACATCTATCATCAATCCTTAGATATATAGTCTGATATTCCATAACTTCTAATATATGCCCACCGATTTCTAGAAGCTACCCAAAAGCATACAATACTAAGTTACATTCTCAGGATCCTAGATTATTTAGATTATCCTGAACAATCATAAAGGTGTGATATCTCTAATTAGGAGCATACAGGCCATCTTGTATGAGCCCATCTTAATTAGCTAGCTAGTTATACATACCTAACATACAGGTATAGTGGTCTTACAATAGAACCTCACCCATAATATATCAAAGTATATGCTCTCAGTTTCGTCAGACCACTAACCCATACTCAAGTAGTAGGGTATTAGTCCATATTGCAGCAGTAATAGTTTGGGTTTCTTCTATTTTAGTACTTTTAAAAACCATTATTACAGGTTCAATTCTACATACTCTAAATACACTTATAACATAAAGTGAGAGGATTACTTACTGACTAAAAGTAAGTCATTCCCTACTTGAAATTCATAGCATAATCACATTTGTCCTGATAAGATTCCCACTCTCATCAACCAATTAAGAACTATAGTTTATGTGTTAAGTAACTCATGATTCATACCTTACACTTAAAGACATTCATTCACATAGATCACTTACTTAAACATAATGGGTATTTTTCAATTTAAATCGTTCATTACAAAAGAAAGTAAAGGAATGCAACCATTGTTGAGAATAAAACTTTATTTATTATATCATATTACATCAGATACATAGTTTAGAAGGCATACATTCTAACAATCTCTCACTTGTAATATAAGACTATGTAAGCTTATAGGGGTCCATCTCTATAGTATCTAAGTATCTTCTAGAAACTCTTTCTACTGAAGGCTTGGTAAATAGATCAGTTAGATTATTTTATGAGGCTATATGTTCCATCACGGTTTTTCATCTCTGAATATATTCGCGGATCAAATGGTACTTCCTCTTGATTTTGCTTCTCTTTCTTATAGTTTTTTTGTTCTTTAGATTGTAAGACAGCTCCTGAGTTGTCAAAATAGAGTACAATTGGCTTGTCCATGTGTGGAAAAATCTAAGTTTCAAAAGAAACTTCAGGAGCTAAACTACTTCCTTGGATGCCTCAGAAGTTCCTACAGCTTTCATGATCGAATCAACAATACAAGATTGCTTGTTGCTTTTCCATGAAATGGCTTCTTCAGAAATGGTAAAAATATATCTACTAGTAGATTTTCTTTCATCTTTATCTACCTAAAAGTTTGAGTCTGTATATCCTATTAGAACTAAGTTATCAGCTTAGTAAACCAGTATATAATCCCTTATTCCCTGAAGATATTTAAGTATATGCTCTATAGCTTGCCAATGAACCTCCCTTAGGTTTGACTAATATCTGTTGACTAAGTCTGCAGCAAAATAGATATTTGGCCTAGTACACAACATGGTGTACATAAGACTTCCTACAGCCGAAATGTAGGGAATCATACTCATTTTGTCTTTGTTCTTCTTATATCTTAGGGCAATCCATTGATGAAAGAGACAACCCATGTCTACAAGGGATTTGAGTCCCTTTATAGGAATTCATGCTAAACTAAGCTAATATCTTGTCAATGTCTGTAGTTTAGGATAAACCTAATATTCTTTACTTCCTATTTCTAAAAAGCTTAATGCCAAAAATATATCTAATTTCTCCAAAGTCCTTCATACTGAATTGACTAGAAAACCAAACTTTTTATTGATGATAATATCCCTATATCATTACTAATGAGTAGAATGTCATTCATATTCACTACAAGAAAGACAACATTAATGCCTTTTAGTTTCCTGTACACGCATAACTTATCCTCATTTTAAATAAAACTATAAGACTTTATAGTCTTATTAAAATGAATGCTCTATGCTTTTTGTGCTTGCTTAAGTCCATCAAGGGATTTCTTAAGCTTATAAACTATGTTCTCTTGGCCTTTAGCAACAAAATCTTCTGGCTGAGATATATGGATGTCTTCACTAAGATAACCATTAAAAAAGGCTGTCTTGACATCGATTTGTTATATCTCTAATCATAATGGTATACGATAGCAAGGAGGATATGAATGGACTTAAATATAGCTACCAAGGAAAAGGATTTCTCATAATCGATACCCTCTTTCTGAGTTAATTCTTTGCCACAAGCCTAACTTTAAAGATTTTCACCTTCTCATCCGCACCTCTCTTCCTCTTATTTATCCACTTACACCCAATAAGTTTTATTCCTTCAAGTGAAGCTACAAGATTCCAAATTTTGTTAAAGAACATAGACTTAATCTCGGCTTTCATTGCTTCATACCATATATTTGCATCAGCTTCAGTAATAGCCTCCTCGTACCTAGTGAAATCTTGTTCCTGATGATGAGAGATTAGATCAAAAACCTCTTTAGTCCATCTTTCTGGAACCTTAGGTACCATCCCACTACGACGAGACTACTTCTGCATAGGATTCTTAAGTTGTGTCTCTTTTTGTTACACAATTGGTCACTAAAAGCTGACTCGGAAGACAACTTCTCCATTAGTTCCATGCTACTTGAAACTTTGGTAGATGTACTTTGTTTATCCTCCAAGTGAAGGATCGTAGGAAAATTAAATACGCAACGGAAGACAGTAAAGTAAATTTTTTCCTAAGGCAAAGTCTAGGAATACTTACTTCTAGAACGATTAACTTTAATAACCGGAGTTGGATTTAGATTTGACGGTATTTGTTGAACTGGAACGTCTTCTTATTTCACAGGAACACTAGCTAACCATCAGCTCCTTCGCATCAAACTCTTACTACGTTTGTTAGCTCTTGATCTTCCAAAGTATTCTCTAACAACTATGGACCTCTACCGGTGAAAGTAGAATTGGGGTGCAGAAAAGTGGAACAAAAATGGAAGAGCTAAACGTTTAGGAAACACGAAATAAACAAGAAAAAAAAAGGGTGGCTGTTCCATTCTATATGGAAAATTGAAAGCTCTATTGGTTTTTCAATTTTCGGTCAACTTCCCAAAAACTTACGCAATTCCTATTTATTTATCAACAACAGCTTTTCTTTCCTTTTCCAAAATAGCCACCGAATTTTCTTTTTTCTTTTTTTATTTCCTATTTTCATTTTTTTTTTTTTCTCTTTGCACATGGCGGCTACATCAAAGCCTGATAGGCAATATAATATTAATTAGTCCAATGGCTAATTAAATAGCTCTCTTATTAATTAATTAATCCAATTGGGCCCAATATATAATTACCCAATATAATTAATTAATTAATTAATTAATTAATTAATTAAATTAGCTCTTTTATTAATTAATTAAACCACTTGGACCTAATATAAAATTATTCAAGATAATTAATTAATAAACTAATTAATTATATTGTCCCAATTAATTATTCTAATCAAAATAAATAATTAATTAGACTTCTAGAATAATTCTTCCAATAATAAATTCACCAAATAAGCCCACATAGTAAATAAATTTACTAAGATTATTTGAGCTACTCTGGGGACTAAAAGACATATTATTCTTAACTATTAAAATGAACAGAATATCTCTGCTAACAAATAGCAGTATTTTTATCATCTTAAATATTTCATTTACCACCATATGAAAATATTGACCCTGACAATAATATTACAAGTGCAGTGTTTTCGACCTATAGGTATAATAAGGAAAATACTCCTCTACGTAATACCCGTCATTGAGATAGGAAAATAACACTAACAAATTTCTCAATAAAATCTACCATCCTTTGATTGCTTGTCCAATAATTCATAACTTTCAGTATGTACCAACTTATCTCAAGGAGCTACCTATAAAGCATACATACTTAGTCACGTTTCTTAAGGTTCTAGATTATTAGATTATCTCAGACAATCACAAGGGGGTTATTTCTTTGCGTAATGAAGCATAGAAGCTCTATTGTATAAATCCGTATTAATTAACTTGAATCATACACCCAATGTATAAGGTTATTGGCCTTGCAATAAGACCTCACCCAACATACATCAAAGTGTACAAATCTAGCTTCACTAGACCACCAACTTACACTCAAGTCCTAGGGTATTCGTCCACGCAATAGCTGCGATAAATTAATATTTATTTATTTTAGTACTTTGATAAAGATTATTATCACGCGGTCCAGTTCTACATATCCTAAATACACTTACACTATTAGCGTAAGTGGACTACTCACTGATTAAAAATAAACTATTCCCCATTTAGAAACCATAGTGTAATTATCTAAACCTTAACGAAGTGCCCAACTCCATCAATCGATCAAAAATAATTTTTCGCTTATGTATTAGTAGCTCATAATCTACATCTTACTGTGAAAGCATGACCCAATCACATGGATTACTTACTAACACACTTAGACCTTAATGTGTAATATATATAAACAAACAAACCTGAATAAAATACTTTTATTAATTTCTAAAATACAGAAATACGTAGGCCATTCTAAGCATACATTCCAACACCAAGTATCTAGCATTAGTATTTATTAGTACTTTCTACTCCATAGAATAATAAAAGTATCTATTTTTATTCCCTTTGGATACCTAACGAAGTAGCACAATTCTGATCTTAGTTCTAAATTATCTCTCTTGATCAGTATATAAGTTCGAATCTCATATCCTAAGATGATTTAGACTTAGCTTTCGCCCAATTCATATCTTATAGAGTATCCTAGGTACTAACTTGGAAGTACCAAGTTCAGGATATATGTTGTTGTTTCTAGAGTATATCTCCAAAAAGAAATAAGAAGAGTTGCATGGGATATCATGCTTCTAACCATCTGATTAATGTCTTATTTCTTCTTTCAACTACTCCATTCTGTTGGAGTGTCCCAGGAGCGCTTAGCTGATATACTATCCCATGATATACCATGTATTTGAACTTACCAAGGATATACTCTCCACCACAATTCGATAGAAGGGTTTTGATTAGTTTACCTATTCGACACTCTATTTTAGCCTTAAATTTTTTGAACTTGTCAAAAGAATCAAACTTGCGCCTCATCAGGTAAAAGTAACCATACCTTATACAATCATATGTGAACATGATGAAGTATTTAAAACTCCTCTAGCTAGTGTGGACAAAGGACCAAATAAATCAATGTGAAATAAACTCAAAATCTCTTAGGTTCTACCTACCTTTTGAGTAAATGACATTTTGGTTATCTTTCCCATAAGATGTTATTCAAATTGAGGTCAAGTTTCTAATCTCAATAAGCCTAATAGCCTATCATAGATTGACTTCTGAATCTTAACTAGGTCAATATGACCCAGCCTTAGATGCCACAAGTATGAGACAAGTATAAGTTATTGACATTGGTCTTTCTTTTCTTATTTATTACAAATTCATATTTAGTATTATTTACTTAATTGTTAATAAGATTTATGAAGAATAGATTACTATATATGTGCTCAGTACATAAATTTACTCCATCTCTACTGATAGAAATACTAGACTAGAATGAAACAGAATATTATGATTTATTAGTTTTGCAACTGAAACAAAATTCTATTTAAAACCGAGTACATATAAAATATCCTTCAATAAAACTACTCTATTACAATCAAAAAGCAACTCCATGTCTCCCACTGCTTGTACCAATACTCGTGCTCTATTCCCCACACAGAGACTATGTTCACCCTTCTTGAGTTACCTTATCTTTCTAAACCCCTACAAGGAGTAAGAGATATGGTCAATAACTTCGAAATCTAAATCCAAGTAGATGATGATCTAATTATCGTAATTAACTTTAGATAGAAACAATTACCTATATGGTTTTTCTTGGCCGAGAGATCTAGAAACTATTTTCTCCCATATGCTTTCTTACCTTATTTGAAGCACTTCCCTTTGGGCTTGGCATTGTGCTGGTGCTTGGGCTAGGCCGCTACATTTACCTACTGCTTCTTAAACTTTCTGGACTTGGGCCCAGTACTTAAAGAAAAAGACTTGGTAACTAAGGCCTTGGACTATGGCCTCATGACTTTTTCCACAATTGGGAGCTCCTTTATTAACTTTGTTAGAGTCAACTCTAATTAGTTCATGTTTTAATTTAACTTGAACCACGAGAATGAGTCTAGAAAATTCTCAAGGACTATATCCACTTGGCTCTCAAAGTCAATAGTAGCCACCAAGACTTCTGCTTCTTCAAAAGTAGTAATCATTTTAAGTATGTGCTCCCTGACTAATGCTTCCTCAACCATTCTAGTATTCATGATTGCTCTAAGGGCCTCCTACCTTGCAAGCCGGCTCTTGTCAGTATACATAGTAGCCAATGGCATACTGATGTCAAATGTTGTAGTCATGTGCTCATATTTAGATTGAAGCCCATTAGATATGGAGACCAACATGTAAAAACAAGCCATCTCGTTAGCCTTCTTCCTTGCCTTTTCAGCCTCACTCTTCTTTAGTAGAATTCTCCCTAATCACTGGATAGAGATCGTATAAGATATACTTATACTCCTCAGTGATGAGTATTATGTCTAAGTTCCTTTTTCAGTCCATATAGTTTGGACCTATTAACTTCTTGTCTTAGAGAGTAATAGCCAAAAGACTAAAAGAACCATCACCAATCATTTCTGAAATTTTCAAAAATAAAAATTCTCAATTTGTGTAAAAATAAATAAATAATTTATATACTTTTTTCTCATGTTATAATCTAATAATAGATAACCTTTTACACTATTATCTACAATATGATCAGTCTGACTCTTAAAAAAACTTACATAACTTCTTACAAAGGTTAACAATTTTTCTAAGTTAAGAGTATTGACCACCACTAACTGATTACCCGACTAGGTAATGATTTAGAAGATAACTCCATTGATGCATAGGCCTCACAGTATAACCTCCAATATGGGTTAGCCAATCATAGCATATATCCTTGGCATCAATTATATCTATATGTTTGTTCTAAATCCTTTTAGAATCTCTATCCTATACAAGTTCATTACCAGGGTAACACAAGGAGACCCACGATCTATAATATGGATAGTGATAGAAGCTGTGAGGCTGTTAGAAAACCTCTACTACTTAGTCTTTTTGAAATAAGGATCTTTTATAAGAAAAATATTTCTTTTGAAAAACTCCATTGAGTATCACACTAACTTATGTAAAATGTTTAAACCCATAAAATCTCTATGTCAAGGATGATACCCTTTGAGAAGTTTGTCATGGATTAATTTTACTCAAGTTAGAACTTAATGATTTCAAAATATTTTCTTTTCCAAAACTCTAGACACATTGGTCTCATTAGTTTTATGACAAAAACATTTTTCAAAAACTTAATTAAATTGGTTCCTTATTAACACAAAATCTCTAAATCTAAATATTTTTTTTCTCAAGGATAACATCTTTTAAGAGAATAATCATGAATTAATTTTGTTCCAAGTTAATAAAACTCTTTATTAAAAGAAACATTTTTATTGTCTACTTCTCAAGACTTTGGTCTTAAGAAAATTTTGCACTTAGATTTGCCATAAAAGGAAAAAGTGCTTTTTCTATCTTTTAATTCCTAAGTGATCAAATAATGGATTAAACACTTTAAAAAATTTTAATGGTCTTATTTAATTCTAAGGTTATTCCTCCTTTACTAACTATTTTCATGCGAAGAAAATATTCATCTAAGATAAATAACCATTACAAGAAAATAACCTCATGTGTATGGGACCCAAAAGAAAAGAAAATTACAAGGGGAAAAAAAGAAAAATAGTAGCTCATTCAGAATGCTCAAACTACACAAGGAACCAAACCCGAAGACCGACCTGACGTCTGAGCCCAAGCTGACTACCGGCTCATTCCTTCCTTCACATAACCAATTGATGGCTTGCATTGTTGTCTCACATAGCCAATTCTTGCCTAGTCCAAACCCAGTGGCCATCTTTGATAGTTGGTCCTTAGCTTCTTAAACCATAGACCAGCCTTTTCTCATAATAGGGCTGGCTGATGGCTGCCTTTAGCAAGCCTTGGACCAGCTTTGGTTCTTAAAAACCTAGTCGGTCCTAGCTTGCTTCAAATAATCAATGGTGTTTTCTTGACCCGAGCTTCTATGTGATTTTCCTCCTTTCTTCCTTTGCTAATTTCATATGTTTTTCTTCCATGGGACTTCCAGTGTCAATTAGGTACACTATTGTTACACAAAATTCTAGTGGATTTAGTTTAAACAATAACAATCTCTTATGCCTTTCAAAACAAGGCATACACGAATTCTACCAAAAAATGAATAATCAATAAATGCAGGTGCCTATGCCTCTACAAGCGAGGCAAAAATAATATCTATTCATATTAAAAAACCATGCTCTGGCTACCTGTATCTGATGAAACACAAATCTGAATCGTTCCAGAAATTCAAAGAATTTCAAAATGAAGTACAAAATCAACTTGGCAAAAGTATCAAAACACTTCGATCGGATCGAGGTGGTAAATACTTAAGTCACGAGTTTGACGAGCATCTTAAAAATTGTGGAATTATTTCCCAATTAACTCCACCAGGAACACCTCAATGGAATGGTGTATCTGAACGGAGAAATCGGACTTTATTAGATATGGTTCAATCAATGATGAGTCAAACTGATCTTCCAATCTCCTTTTGGGGTTATGCCCTGGAGACTGCTGCATTCATACTAAATCGAGTTCCATCTAAATCGGTTCAGAAAACGCCATATGAGATATGGACTAGGAGACAACCTAGTTTGTTATTTCTGAAGATTTGGGGTTGTGAAGTTTATGTAAAGCGTTTATTATCTGATAAACTTGCACCTAAATCAGATAAATGCATATTTGTGGGGTATCCTAAAGAAACTAAAGGATATCAATTTTATCTCCCAAAAGAAAATAGAGTAATTGTTGCTCGAAATGGATTCTTTCTTGAAAAAGAATTTATTTCCAAAAGAATCAGTGGGAGTAAAATACATCTTGATGATATTCAAGGACCACAATTAGTGCCTGAACCTCATCAAGATGAGATTCAAGAGCCACAATTAGTGCCTGAACCAAATAATGAATCTCGATTAGATGGCTCACAAGTCCAAGATGAGCCTACATCTATAGAACAAGGACCTCGAAGATCTGATATGGTTCGTCAACAACCTGAGAGATATGGATTTCTCATCACTGACGATCACAATGTGGAGCTTATGGTTAATGATGAGCCCACTTCCTATCAAGAAGCCATTAAGAGTTCTGACTCTAGAAAATGGTTAGAGGCTATGAAGTCTGATATGCAATCCATGTATGATAACCAAGTTTGGACTTTGGTTAACCCACCTAAAGGTTCAAAAACCATTGGGTGTAAGTGGGTTTTCAAAAAGAAAATAGACATGGAGGGAAATGTGCATACTTACAAAGCACGACTGGTAGCAAAAGGTTATAGACAAACTCATGGTATAGACTATGATGAAACCTTTTCACCAGTTGTAATGCCTAAATCTATCAGAATTCTTCTTGCCATAGCAGCATATTATGACTATGAAATTTGGCAAATGGATGTCAAAACCGCGTTTCTTAATGGAAACTTACTCGAAGATGTGTACATGACACAACCTGAGGGTTTTGATGATCCTTTGAATTCTAATAAAGTGTGCAAGCTTCAAAGATCCATTTATGGATTGAAGCAAGCATCTCGAAGTTGGAATCTTCGTTTTGATGAAGCAATTAAAGAATTTAACTTTATCAAAAATGAAGATGAGCCTTGTGTCTATAAGAAAACAAGTGGGAATGCAATAGTCTTTTTGGTACTTTATGTTGATAATATCTTACTGATTGGAAACGACATCCCAACTCTACAAAGTGTAAAGACATGGTTGGGAAATTGTTTCTCAATGAAAGACTTAGGTGAAGCTGCCTATATTCTAGGTATATGGATCTATAGAGATAGATCTAGAAAGCTAATTGGACTAAGTCAAAGTGCATACGTTGACAAGGTACTGAAAAGGTTCAGTATGCAAGACTCTAAAAGAGGATTCTTGCCAATGTCACATGGCATTAAGCTCAGCAAAACTCAAAGTCCTTCTACGAAGGATGAAGAAGAGCGCATGAACAAGATACCATACGCTTCCGCTATAGGGTATATCATGTGTGCCATGTTATGTACTCGACCCGATGTATCATATGCATTGAGCATGACAAGCGAGTTCCAATCAAATCTCGGAGAGGCACACTGGACTACTGTCAAGAACATACTAAAGTACTTAAGAAGAACTAAAGATATGTTCTTAGTTTATGGAGGACAATAAGGCGAGCTAGTTGTAAATGGTTACACTGATGCTAGTTTTCAGTCCGACATAGATGATTATAGATCGCAATCAAGTTTTCTATTTTGTTTGAATGGAGGTGCTGTAAGCTGGAAAAGTTCAAAGCAAGACACCGTGGCCGATTTTACTACAGAAGCTGAGTATGTAGCTGCCTCAGCTGCAGCTAAAGAAGCAGTTTGGATTAAAAAGTTCATTACAGAACTAGATGTAGTTCCTAGTATTGTCAACCCAGTGGATCTCTATTGTGACAACAATGGAGCCATTGCACAAGCTAAGGAACCAAGATCACATCAGCGATCCAAACATATACTTAAACGTTTTCATCTCATTCGAGAAATTGTTGATAGAGGAGATGTCAATGTATGCAAGGTGCCAACTGATGACAATGTTGCAGATCCACTGACAAAGTCTCTCCCATCGTCTAAACATGATAGTCATACCAGATCAATGGGATTACGGCTTATGCTAAATTGGTCTTAGTGTAAGTGGGAGACTGTTGGGGATATGCCCTAGAGTCAATTTGTACTTATACAATTGTCATTATGTTTTATATAATAATATGAGCCTTTCCTTTCCATGAATAGTGAGTTTTGTTTTGTTGGTCATCAAGTACGTGACTTGATAGTAAAACCCTACAATGAATACAATGACTATTCTAAAACTGTCCCTGATCGATTATTATTATTGGAATAATAATAAATTAAGATTAGTATATTTGTGACTTGATGGCTATGTTTTACTGGCCATGGATATTTGTGATATCGAGTCAAGACATAAATAAATGTTAAAGAACATTGTATTGGACATGACCCACTGTGAGAGTACTTCATGGAATATGTCATAAGTACTTTCTAGCCATAATAATATTGAAAGTCCTTCGACCTAAATTCATCATAGTTTCCTACTTGATAAATTCTATATTTTGACATTGTCTAAAGTTGTCTTTAACCAGATAATAAATTAGACTACTGTTGGATATAGAATAAATCAAGGAGAGGAATATGATTGATTGTGAAGGAATTTGTCCCTCTCAGTTATGGGAGAGATATCCATGGGCCCCTTGATAAGTTAGACTGTTAAAAATGCATGGTCGTGCTCAAATATATCAACTAAGATATTGATATCATTTGTTTGAACAGTCTACTATGAAATCAAGAAATAATTGATTAAGCTTAATAAGGATGACATGCTCCGTGCCTTATGCTTAATCTGGATATCGTGTGACAAAAGGACTAAATATAAAATTATGGTTTGGTTCAAAGAGATCACCGATCTTCATTTAACCTGGATAGTTATAATGTTTTACTAGAAACCGCTTATAACTTGTGGGCCATTTAAATATGATTTAGGCACACTGCCAGTGTTAAATGAACCTATAGGGTCACACAATAAGCGAACTTGTTAGGTTATTTTTCTGGTGACCAGGTTCGATGAATCTGGATGATATCCAGATTATAAGAATCTGACTCAGTAAATTAATTAGTTAAATTACCGAGATAATGGCAGAATCTTATCATATCAGTTTTAATTTAATTTGAATTTAAATTAGAATATGATAAGATATTATTAGGGTTGGACTCTAAGAGGTTCGGGGGTTTTTAAGAAAACCCTAGCCGTCTTTTCAATAGTCCAATTTTTTGGTTGAGAACATTCGTGCCATTCTCTACCAGAACAAAAAAAAAAAAAAAACCTCTCAAACCCTAGGCGCTAGCACTCCCCGGGTATCGAGTAAGTTCGCGGTGTGTATCCAATAGAGGACGTTCGCATACTGCAGCGTCTGGTAATTGTTCGGGTTGAACGTACAACAGCGCAACCAAAATCGAAGGATTTCGATTACAGCAACCAGAGGTAATTCTTAAAGATTAAATCTTCTTAATCATTTACTTGGGTCCTCGGGAGGGATTCGTGGATATTTTCCGCATTTAGGAGTCCACGAATCCTAACAGCCACAACATGCCAACAAAAGCCAAAATGGGCCTAAAAAATCGAACAAGATTTCTACTTGTCGTTCCCCAGATTCGTGTACCGAAAAACGGCAGACACCAATCAAAGTAGAACAGAAACCAGAAATCAAATTATAGAATTAAAAAGAACCAGAAATTATTGTCTAGATTAAATGCAGCAGACTAACAGCAGTGGTCTCAAAGCATACACACAAATCTGCAATCCATTGAAGAGTATAATTGATCTAATGTAGTGAGAAGACAGAAGCCATGGCTTGGGCTCGAGATTTTGACATAAAGTAAAAAAATGTCAGTCAAAATGATAACGTTGAGTGACACATCATATGCCATGTTAGCAAAGTCGTCCACATCAGCTTCTATTAACCGTGTTATTGACTGATGTTGGGATGTATGTCCTCTTAGACTAGGTTTCTAATATAATTTTGACTTATATTAATAAAAGTATTTTTTATAGAAATTATTTGTGAAATCTTCTTTATTTTTGTGCACAATTTTCATTGGAAAAGACCCATTGTATTTAAGTAAATGGTTCATGTGAATAGAAATTTTTCATAGTAAAGTATGGACCACAGGTTACTTAATACATAAACTATTGTTCTTAACCAAATGATGAGAATGAGAATCTCATCATGGTAAGGTTATTGTGTTATGAATTTTGAATATATAGGGAATGGCTTATCTTTAACTATTGAATAGTCTTCTCATTTCAGAACATAAGTATATTTTAAATACGTAAAACTAGATCTGTAATAGTGATTTCTAAAAGTATTATGTGATAGAAACCTAGACTACTACTGCTACAGCATGGACTTGTACTCTACACCTTGAGTATAAGTTAGTGGTCTGACGAAGCTGGAAGCATATGCTTTGATATACTATAGTTGAGGTTCTTCAGTAGGACCAATATACTTGTATGTTGGATATATGAAACTAGTTAGTTAAGACAGATTTATACAAAATAGTTTCTACACTATATCGCCCCTTGTGATTGTTCGAATGATCTAATTATTTAGGGCCTCAGGGAACATGACTTGGATATTTGCTTTAGGATAGCTCTCTTAGAAAGAGAAAATATTCTAAAAAATCATAGATCATTGGACTAGAAGCCTAAAGATGGTAGATATTTTTTAGAAATGTGTTAGTACACTTTTTCCTCTCTAAATGCACGGCGATGTGTAGATGAGTATTTTAATCATTTCACCTGTAGGTCAAAGACATAGCTAACGCAGTATTATCCTTGGGGCCAATATTTTCTTATGGTGATATTAGAAAATATTTAAAATGCAAATAGGGGTATTTTGATTATTTTAGTAGCCAATGTGATGTGTCTTTTTGGTCCTCGAAATAACTCGTAAGTCCTAATTAATTTTAGATCGAGAAAATGGTATCGATTAAAAGAATTTTATTTTATTCAAGAAGTCTAATTGATTTTTGAACTGCAAGAAAATAAAAGAACAAGAGAAATTAAATTAAATTTATTATCTAATTTAATTGGTTAATTAATTATTCAGGGTCTAAATCCATATTGAATGATTAGAAAATTAACTTGGGCCTAAACTAGATAGAAAGGCTTAAATAATTATTTTGATTTATTTGTGCTCATTAATTATTTATTGAGTTATTTTATAGGCCCAAAAAATAAATAATTAATATTTATTATTTTGGACTCATTGGGTCCAAGGAAAATAATAAATAAAATTAATGGTCCAATAGCTTGGACCAAAAGGGTTTTTAATTAATTCACAGAACTAAAGAGTTGGAAAAAACAACGTCTTTTGTGATGATTATCTAAATAACAACCAGAGAGTTTTTGAAAAATCAAACCTCCGAGGTTTAGGTTATCAAGTAGGTAACCGTGTGTGCAACTGTGTGTGCATTGTGATTGCGGGAAAAAAAAATAGAAGCCTTGTTTTTTCTCTTTCTCTTATTCTTCCCTTCCTTCTTCTTTTTGGTCTTGCTAATTAATAGTAAGAATCAAGAAGTGTTAGAGACGGTAAATTTCCTCGCCTAAGTTGTGTCACCAACATAGATTGGATGGTGGAATATTCTGAGAAGCAAAAGCTTCTACGTTCATACCCCTAGAGGAGTAGGTAAATCACAATCTTTGATCCAGAGACATCTTCCAGGTGTGAGGAAGTCCCGGTGGTTTCATCGTCCACTCCGGCACCAAAAATAGCATTCAAGTGCAGAGGTATTAATTTTAAAAGCTTCTCCGCTGTGTGCTCTGAGTTTTTGTTGTTTTTATGGCTTCTATTTTTCGTGCATGCATGATAACTGTTGTTTTCGTTAGCTTCAACTGAGGCATTAAGGAGGATAAGATTGTACCTAATTTCACTAATTTAATGGTGCAATTGGTCGAAAATGTAGTTCAAGGGCTTAATTGTCAAAATGGGTAAGTTCAAGGGCGAAAATGGGTTTTAAGTCGAAAACTATATGGAAGAAACTTAGGAGAGCAGTAACATGAGAAAGAAAGAAGAAAGAAAGACTACAAATAGCTACTGAAGCTGTTTCTATTTTTCTTTTTCTTAAGTGAACAAAACTCGCGCATGCAACATAGAACAAAGAAAGCTACAACTTTCAACTCATTAGTCTACAACCTCTCCTTTTTTTAAAATAGGTAGCATCCATCAAGGTTTACAAAAACCTTGATGCCATCTTTCTCATTTGGGGGCCAAAACTTGGTCTACCTAATTAATAAGTCTAAGACTCATTATTATATAACTCTTTTATTAATTAATTGATCATCTTGAGCCTAATATAAAATTATCCAAGATAATTAATTAATAAATTGATTTAATTAAATTAGCTCAGTAAATTATTTAAACCCAAATAAATAATTAATTGAATTCTTAAAATAATTCTTCTATTAATTATTTTACAGTAAGCCCATATAGTAAATAAATTACTAAAGTTACTTGAGCTATTCTGAAGACCAAAAGACATCATATTATTCTTAACTACTAAAATACCCCTACTAATGAATAATTGTATTTTATCATTTTAAATATTCTATTTATCATCATATGAAAATATTGACCCCAAGAATAATGCTACAAATGCATTGTCTTTGACCTACAGATGTAATGAATAAAATATTCCTCTACGTCATTGAGATAAAAGAAGTGTACTAATACTTCTGTCAATAACATCTACTATCCTTAGATATCTAATTTGATAATACATGACTTCCAGTATGCACCGACTTATTTTTGGGAGTTACCAAAACCCATCTAATATTAAGTCACGTTCTCAAGGTCCTAGATTATTTAGATTACCCTAGATAATTACAAGAGGATTATATCTACAATTAGGAGTATAAAGGCCATCTTATATGGGTCCATCTTAACTAACTAGTCACATATACCTAATATACAAATATATTAAACATACGATAGAACCTCACACATAGTATATCAAAGTATATGCTCCTAACTTTCACTCATGTGGGTCTAGATTAGTTGGTCTAGTGATAGGAATCAATCCGGTCACAAGGATTAAGCTTAAGAAGGGGGAGAGGATGAAGCTGAAACAAAGTCAAACTTGCCCGATCCATTGACGAGAGCCTACTTCAAACAATTCCAACTCAATCTTCACGCATATCTACAAGCTTATTTAAGGTGGGATAGTGTATGGACATTGCCGGAAGAGGATCGAGAACAGACCATGTTGCTGGTGGACGAAGGACGTCAACTAGAAACTGATCACGCAGAAACAACGCCCAGCAGAACGTACCCGACGCTAGTCCCAAGAGCCCGACCAGGCGCTGGGTGTGGACTGGACAAACCCTCAATTTTGTGATGCGGGCACTATTCCAGCAGAATGGACTAGTGCCGACCTTACTAGCCCTACCTGGCATCGGCCCCACTTTGGATCCAAACCCAGACGTTTTTTGTTTTCAACTATTTTTTGTGAAGGGTACTGTTCCTCCAAAGTGTGCTTGGCACCAACCCTACCAGCCCTACCTGGCACCAGCCCCACTCTGATTCTGAACCCCGAACGTTGTTTAGCTAGTTTTGGGGTCATTTTGTAATATTTAAAAAGTATTTTAGTTCAAGAATAGAACCCCATTATATAGGCTTTTGTATTGTAAAAACAAGAACATATTCCATACTTTTAACATGAATGGAACATTCAACTTGAAGGCTTGAAGCAATGGAGAGATTTCTTGTTCAACTTCAATCCAAGACCAACCTAAGGGCTTAGTTCACTCTTGAGTAAGTGTCTATAAATTCAAAAGATAATTCAACTGAAAAATCAATAAGGGTTCTTCTTGTATATCATTTAGGGTTCTTGTTGTTTCTTGTTTGAATGCCCATAATTCCCTATCCTTTTAGTTCTTAATTTCTTACTAAGTTAAGGGTTCTAAGGTATTGTTGTGGTAGAGCTAATCTACTAAATTTGGGATTCTAAAAGCTAAGTTCTTTTAAGGTTCTTTGTTTGTAGAAAAGGTATTTTCTTTGTTACTTTCTTTGATCTCTTTATGTCCTTTATAGCTTTTCTTACTTGTCTTGTTGTCTTGTAGTTTTTGTCCTTTACAAAAAGTTCAAAACAAAAGCTACTTTTAGATTTAAAAAGATTTCCCCCCTCAAGCTCATATCGAATTTGCTATCAGATCAAGATAAGCTTAGATCTCTATCTTAGCTTAGATCTATCAAATCTAGAGTGTTGTTGATCTTGAGAATTTTTGGATTAAAAAAAAACAAAAAAAAAAGGAATGAGAATGATTTGTTGAAGAAAGATCCTTAGGAATACATTGATTTTTTGTTGTTGTGATTATATTAGGCTTGTTTGGGAAGAAATTTGCTTGCAAAGTTCCATAGAAAAATCTTGCACATAAGGTGTTTGATAAAAAGTCTCAATGATCATTTACTCTATGAACACCATGTGTTTGATAAAATGTCACAAAGAAAGAATGTGGCTTAAACAATAGTGTTACTCCTATAACCGTTTCATTATATTTTTCAAATTATTTTTTCTTTGTTGTGTATTGTGAATACCTTTGTATTCTACTTGTTTCTTGACCTCTAAGTGTTCACTAAAGTTGTCAACCTATGACCCTTGTATTGAAGCATCCTAAGAGTTAATAGACTAAAGTGAACTAAACCCTTTGAAGTTGGGGAGGAATTTAGTTGAACAAGTGAGCCATAAAGTAAACGAAAAAGGCAAGAGAGAAAGATTATTATTGGAAAAAAAAAAACCAATGAACGCAAACACGAGAGTGGAGTGTAAACACTTAGGGAGTGAGTGAGGAAACCAATCTCTATTTTTGTTCTCTTAACTCTTTTGTAGGAACATCAGTCTAAACTCCAAGCATGACTTAAGGAGAGGAAACGACTAGGTTAAATCTTGGTGGAGCAAGTAGACCATAAGAAGAATTGGGAGATCTTTGTGAAACCCTCGTTTCATTGCAAAGGAGTATAGAGGGCATTTGGAGGGAGATGACTGAATCACCGGTCAAAAGAGGGGACAAAAGCAACCTGAAGCCTACAACACGCCTCCCATGAATACCCAACCAGGAGAAGAATGGGATGAATATTCAGTTAGTGGATATCAACCAATTCCTATAAGAGAAGGTAGAAACGGGTTGAGAGGAGGTAGAGGAAGAGGCTGAGGGAGAATTGGTGAGAATCCTATGAAGGGAGTTGAAAGAAATATTGAAAGAGAATTTGAGTAGGAAGAGAGATATCCGGAAGAAGACTATGGAGAACAATATCGGGGTAATGTGATGAGAGGTAGGAGGAGAGATGAAAATGAGGGAGAATGAGAGTAGAAAAATATCAAAATGAAGGTACTACAATTCCTGGGGGAAAGTGATCCTGAGGCATACTTTGAATGGGAAAGAAAAATGAAAATTCTATTTGATTGCCAAGATTATAGTGAGAGAAATAAAGTGAAGTTGGCAATATTGGAATTTTCAAATAATGCATTGGTATGGTGGGAACAAGTATTGGCAAATAGAAGGAGAATGGGAGAAAATGTTGTTGAGACATGGGAATTGATGAAAAATCTCATGAGGGTGAGGTTTGTACCGTACCACTACTACAATGAGCTATATCAAAGGCTTTAAGTGCTAAGACAGGGAAATAGAAATGTTGAAGATTATCACAGAGAACTTGAGGTGTTAATGATGAGGGCAGTTATTAATGAAGACCCACGTGACAATAAAGCGAGATTTCTAAGTGGATTGAACTGGGAGATAGCCAATGTAATTGAGTTGCATTCGTATGAAACCTTGGAAGAAATAGTGCACATGGCTATGAAGGTAGAAAAACAATTGAGCAAACGACCTTTTGTGAGGAGGGCAAACCAACCAACATCGTCTCCTAAGGAATTCCCTAAGGCGACACCTAAGAAGGAAGGAGTCTCAAACCTGCCGCCTAGAGAATTCAACAAACCAAGAGATGAAGGGAATAGAGATAAAGGAAAGGCTATTGAGAAGCCGAGGAGTTGAGATGTCAAATGCTTTCATTGTGTGGGATATGGACATATGGTGCATAAATGTCCAAGCAAGAGAGTGATGTACACAAATGTCTATAGTGAGATATCATCTGAGGACGAGGAATATGAGAAATTAGAAGAAATTCAAAAGGAGGAAGATATCTCGAGTGAAGAAGGTGAAGAAGTTGGGCAAGTGTGTGCGTTACTTGGTGTAGCTAGGAGATCATTGATCACACAAGCGAAGAAAGATGAGCATCATCAACAGAGGGAGAATATCTTTTATACAAGATGTTTGATCAACCAAGTACCTTGCAGTGTAATGATTGATAGTGGGAGTTGCACTAATGTTATAAGTGCTAATGCAGTGGAAGAGATAGGCTTGGAAACAAGGAATCATCGCAACCCTACAAGTTGCAATGGCTAAATGAAAGTAGAGAATTAAAGGTTAATAAACTTGCCTTGATTGCAATTGATATGGGAAAATATAAGAATGAGATCTTGTGCGATATTGTTCCAATACAGGCAAGCCACCTCCTTTTAGGGAGACCATGGCAATATGATAAGGAAGTAAAGCATGATAGGAAGAAAAACACCTACACTGTGTATAAGGAAGGAATGAAATTCATTCTACTGCCTATGTCTCCAAGTGAGGTGAGCAAAGATCAAAAGATCATGAAAGAAAAGGAGAAGAAAAAAAGGGTCCAAGAAAATGAGAAAAAAATTGAGAGAGAGAATGTTGAGAAACAAGAAAAGGAAAAGATAGAGGGAAAACAAGAGAGAGGAGATAAGAAACGAGTGAATCTCTTTGCTAGTGAGAGAGAGGTGGTAGAAGTTGTTAAAACTAAGGAACCAATATATCTCTTAATTTGTAAAAGTATTTATGTAATTACTAATGAAACTACTCTTTCTTTGCCTTGTGAAATTACAAGTCTTGTTGAAGAATTGCAAGATGTATTTCCAAAAGAAATACCAGAAGGATTGCCACCCGTCCAAGGAATAGAACATCAGATTGATTTTATCCCGAGGGTTGTCATTCCAAACCAACCAGCTTATAGATGCAACCCTGAATAAGCTAAGAAGCTACAAAAACAAGTTGAGGAGTTGCTCAAAAAAGGCCATATTCAAGAGAATTTGAGTCCAAGCACAGTTCCAGTGTTGTTAGTGCCTAAAAAAGACGGATCGTAGAGGATGTGTTGATTGTAGGGCCATTAACAACATAACGGTAAATTATTGTAACCCTATCCCTAAACTTGATTTATTAGATGAATTACATGGATCATGTGTATTTTCAAAATTTAATTTGAAATCCAGATATCATCAGATTAGGATTAGGGAATGTGATGAATTGAAGACTACATTTAAGACTAAACAGGGTTTATACGAGTGACTTGTGATGCCATTTGGGTTATCAAATGCACCTAGTATTTTCATGAGGTTGATGCATTATGTGTTGCGAGAATATATTGAAAAATTTGTTGTGGTGTATTTTGATGATATTTTGATTTATAGCAAAACTTATGAAGATCATTTGCATCATCTTAAGTGTATGTTTGTTGCTCTTAGAAGAGAAATGTTATATGCGAACTTTGATAAATGTTCCTTTTATTTGAAAAAGATAATTTTCTTAGTTATATTGTAAGTTTAAAAGGTATTGAAGTTGATGAAGAAAATGTCAAGGCAATACAGCATTGGCCAACACCTACTTCTGTGACTGAGGTAAGGAGCTTTCATGGGTTAGCCAGTTTATATAAGCGTTTTATTAGAAATTTCAGCACAATAGCTGCCCCCATTGACTGAAGTTATTAAAAAGAATATGGTGTTTAGGCGGGGAGAGGAACAAGAAAAGACTTTTATTTTTTTGAAATCAAAATTGAATGAAGCCTCATTGTTGTCCTTGCCTAATTTTGAAAAAACTTTTGAAGTGGAATGTGATGCTAGTGGAATAGGAATAGATGTTGCGTTGACTCAGGATCAAAAACCTATTGCATTTTTTAGTGAGAAGCTATTAGGAGAATCCTTGAATTATTCCACTTATGACAAGGAATTATATGCATTAGTGAGGACCTTACACCATTGGCAACATTATTTGTTACCTAGGGAATTTATCATTCATACTGATCATGATTCATGAAACATTAAAGCATCTAAAAGGCCAACAAAAGTTGAACAAAAGGCATGCCAAATGGATAGAGTTCATTGGCACATTTCCATATGTGATCAAATACAAGAAAGGTAAGAAAAATGTAGTAGTTGATGCATTATCTCGCAAGTATGTGCTTTTAAATTCCTTGGATGCAAAATTACTTGGTTTTGAGCTTATTAAGGATTTATATGCAAATGATGAAGAATTGGAAGAGATTTATCATGCTTGTGAAAAATATGCTTTCCAAAAATTTTATAGGTATGATGGGTTTTTCTTTAAAGAGGATAGACTTTGCATACCAAAAGGACGAAGCTCATGAAAGAGGTTTAATGGGACATTTTGAGAATTCAAAAACATTAAGTATTTGCAAGAGCATTTTTATTGGCAAAAAATGAGAGGAGATGTAGAGAGGCATTGTAACTCATGCATTACATGTAGAAGGACCAAGTCTAAAACACTACCTCAAGGGTTATATACTCCTTTACCGGTCCCTAATGCACCTTGGTCAGATATTTCAATGGATTTCATATTGGGATTGCCATAGACTAAGGGGGGAAAAGATTCCATCTTTTGTAGTTGTTGATCGATTTTCTAAGATGGCTCATTTTATTCCTTGTGCAAAAACTAATGATGCTATCCACATTACAGGTTTATTTTTCAAGGAAGTGGTAAGATTGCACGGGTTACCACAGAGCATAGTATCGAACAGGGATACTAAAATTTTAAGTCATTTTTGGAGAATATTGTGGGCAAAACTTGGAACTAACTTATTGTTTTCTACAACTTGTCACCCATAAACGGATGGACAAACGGAGGTTGTCAACCGAACTCTCATGCAACTATTACGGGCAATCATCAAGAGGAACTTGAAGAATTGGGAAGAATGTCTTCCACATATAGAGTTTGCATATAATAGAACTATCCATTCTACTACTACTAAGATTCCATTTCAAGTTGTTTATGGGTTTAATCCATTAACCCCATTATATTTAACTCTTTTACCTATAGATGAACGATTGAGTCTTGATGGCAAAAAGAAGGCCGAGCTAGTTAAATCCATGCACGAGAAAGTTAAATCTCTAATCCAAAAACGGAATGAAACCATTGCATGCAAGCACAACCAAGGAAGAAAGCAGGTGATATTTGAGCCAAGAGACTGGGTTTAGGTGCATTTATGCAATGAGAGATTTTCCACCCAACGCAAGTCAAAGCTCGAACCGCGAAAGGATGGACCGTTCCAAGTTCTTGAGCGATATGGACATAACGCCTACAAGATTGATCTACCGGGTGAGTATAATGTAAGTACGACTTTTAATGTAGCTGATCTTTCTCCTCATAATGTAAGATATGATTCGAGGATGAATCCATTCCAAGAAAAGAAAAATGAAAGGAATCAATCCAGTTACGAGGATCAACCTCAAGAAGGGGGAGAGGACGAAGTTGAAACAAAGTTGAGCTTGCCCGTGCCACTTCAAACAATTCCAACTCAATCTTCACACATATCTATAAGCTCATTTAAGGTGGGATAGTGTATGGACATTACTGGAAGAGGATCGAGAACGGATCATGCTGTTGGTATACGAAGGACATCGATCGGAAGTTGATCGCGCAGAAACAATGCCCAACAGAGCGTACCTAGCGCCAGTCCCAAGAGCCCGACCAGGCACCGGGTATGGACTAGACAAACCCTCAATTTTGTGATGCGAGCACTGTTCTAGCAGAATAGACCTAGCGCTGACCCTACCAACCCTACTTGGCGCCAATCCCACTCTAGATCCAAACCCAAACGTTTTTTGTTTTCAGCTATTTTTTGTGAAGGGTACTGTTCCTCCAGAGTGTACCTAGCGTCGACCTTACCAGCCCTACCTGGCACCAGCCCCACTCTGGTTCTGAACCCCTGACGTTTTTCAGCTAGTTTTGGGATCATTTTATAATATTTAAAAAGTATTTTAGTTCAGGAACAGAACACTATTATATAGGCTTTTATATTGTAAGAACAAGAGCATATTCCATATTTTTAACATGAATGAAGCATTCAACTTGAAGGCTTGAAGTAATGGAGAGATTCCATGTTCAACTTCAATTCAAAACCAACCTAAGGACTTAGTCCACCCTTGAGTAAGTGTCTATAAACTCAAAGGATAATTTATAGGAAATCAACAAGGGTTCTTTTTGTATGTCATTTTGGGTTCTTGTTGTTTCTTGTTTGAATGCCCACAATTCTCTATCCTTTTAGCTCTTGATTTCTTGCTAAGTCAAGGGTTCTAAGGTGTTGTGGTAGACCTAATCTACTAAATTTGCGATTCTAAAAGTTAAGTTCTTTTAGGGTTCTATGCTTGTAGAAAAGGCATTTTCTTTGTTACTTTCTTTGATCTCTTTATGTCCTTTATAGCTTTTCTTACTTGTCTTGTTGTCTTGTAGTTCTTATCCTTTACAAAAAGTTCAAAACAAAAGCTACTTTTAGATTTAGAAAGTTTTCCTCCCTCAAGCTCATATCATCTAGCTAATCTTTAAGAAGGGTCAAGGAGGGGTTACAGAGTGTTTGATTCGGTCCAAACCCACTCGAGTTCCCACGATATACCATGAACATGAAGGAGGCAGAACTACCACCAAAGTGGGCAAACGTGGCTGAAGTGGTGGAGATCATCAGATCAACGTGCATAAAACAAGGCAGACCGAGAAAATTCAGGCATTAGCATACTCTCAAATATCACAGAATGAATGAAAATTCATTCATTCTGTGTTTTCTATAGTGTTTCTTAAATTTATCTAGTTTTTACTACTTTTGTTATATTTTTAGCTTTAGTTTCCAGTTTATGTTCAATTTCATCTCAAAATACTCCCTTAGTTTGATAGAAATTGCTTTGAATATTCGAAGTGTAACTATTTGATCAAGAAAATGAATGTCTTTCTTCAAATTCTAAGCGTATATGCATTTTTTTTTTTTTTTTTTTTCATTTCTGGAATAGCCTCTGTATTGAGGAGAGTTTTTGTATTTGCCATCCCACTTGAACTTTGATGGAATAGCTTGGCTCAGAAGATGGCTATACAGTTTGCCCAACCAGTTGCGTTTTCACGGTAACAGTAATACATTTGCATTTTTTTTTTAAAACATTTACTTTTTACCTTTTTTTTTTTACATTTACTTTTTTTAAAGTGACTCGTATTTGGTTCATGGTGTTCTAAATAAGCTATCTGCAACTTTAAAGGTTATAAATAATATGTATTTCAACATCAACCTTCTTCATTATTATAAATTATAATTTATATACGATCAATATAATATATATATATATATATATATTAAAAAAGTATTCTTTTAAAATTTGAGATAAATATTTTTGTGAGGCTGTAATTATATATGAATTACCACCTCATCTTCAATAAATAAAGAGGTTAATGGCATATACCCCATGTTTTATTGGACTCACATCCCTTGAGTATTAGCAGTGTAACTTTCAATAAAAATTTTAAAAAAAAAAAATTGCTTATTTCAAAAAATTAGATACTCAATTTTAGATAACACAAAATTGAAATACCAACATCTAATTTGGTATAGCTGGAGTATCGAAATAGCTATGTAAGTGTTTAGTTGCCCATACCAACCCAGAGACCAAAATTTTGCAAGTTCTTTGGCAATCAAGACAAATACCATAACAAAACATGGTAAGCGCTGTAGAGGATTGATGATTCATTTTAAAGACCATTGAAGATCCCTCTTCCATTTTGTGAACTAATTCTTGCACAACAGAAAGTAGATTCACCATCAATTGTCCATATTCCTCAAGAATCTCAAAATGTACATGCAGTACATACCTCATTTTCTAGTCCCAAAACTGACATTTTCATGACATGAACAATGAGAATTTGGAAATTGATTCGGCAGCCATAGTAGGCAACCTACAAAATTTAAGATTCCGATTCATTTCCTAGCCGATACTCAGGATGGATAAGAGGTTTGATCAAGCTTAATTTCTTGAAACTTCCAAACCTCGGGAAACAATTAACAAGGTAAACAGGGATTCTCATGAATCCAAAGCATATCAGTCCCAGAACTTCGAAAAAAGGGGAATATATATATATATATATATATATATATATATATATATATGTTTCTGCAATTGAATTTATCTGGCAAAAAGCTAACGATTTGTTGAATAACAACAGCAAACACACTAATGGATTCTCTCAGACTAATATAGCAGCCACAGATAAGGTGCAAACGAGTTGAACTATTTGGGAGTAACCAAATCTACCCCATTTTTGGGTTTCATCATAACGGTTAACCACACTTCTACATCTTTGAACCTGCAAAGTATGGTTAGCTGGTTATATTACCAGTTGCTGAAATGTAAACTGTTACTTCAGCATTTAGTCCAGTAACAAATGGACAACAAGAAAACATATACTAGAAGCACAGGAAAAAAGAGCCCAAGATATATACAAGTTTAGAGAACAAAGAAAGAAATAGAAGCAAATCTTGAATTGATAACAATGGTAGAAAGGGGAGAATATTAGTGGTAAAAGTGCTCTATGAACATCAACCACGACTTCCAGATAATCGGATACAAGGAAGAGAAAAACAGAACCCAACAATTATACAAGACAAATGCTGTAATTCAACACAACTATTATACACAAACACACCAAATGCTGTTTTGAGCATTTTTCCTTTGTATACAAGAAAAGTTGAGCTTAACAGAGATCATTAATGAGGCATGAAGTAGACTGCACTCTCATGCCACCTTGCATTTCTTCATAAGAACATAGGCAAATGTACATACAAACTCAATCATTTGATCGGTCAGAAACTGTGTAGTGAATCAATCAATCATCAACAAAAACATAACCCCGACAGCCGGCTCATATGTCCGCTCAATCTTCTTTCAGGAATCACTGTACAGTATGTGCTGTCCAAAATTGGGTCCAAAGAATACAATATTTTCCTCCAATCAAGAGATATCTCCGCGAGCCAGAAGATTTCTTGGGATCAAGGAAAACAAGCGATGGAAGAAAACAAAATTGAACTGCTCGAGTTTTAGATGATACACTTCGAAATGTATGCGCCGGACATAATTACAATTCCTCTTATTCATAGAAACATGCAGCAAAATGGTCTCACCAATTTCTTGAAACCCCAAAAAGATCTTTGGTGCAGATGTAATGAAACAGTCCCTGCTCAGCATCCTTGATAAAAGGACACAGTTGTTGGCTTTCTCCCAAGTGAATTAGTATATTTTCCAAGTCATAAACTCAATGAAACTCATAATATCCCATTCAAAACCCTTTGATAGTAGTCATATTGGCGTGTCCGCCATGCATCCAAGCTGCTGCTGATTAGAGAAAGTACCAAGGATACACATTGCTGCAAGAAAAAACTTCCTATTATGACAAGATGATTCAAGAACATGTCAAAGTATCAACGGAATGATGAAATACTAGACCTCTTCCGTTAGACTAAGGTGAAATCGCTTCCTTAAGTTCTGAATTGTCCTGGGACCGCCCTTGAAACAAGGGAAGCCAGAATCCTGATACAATCAGTTGATAAAATATAAGCACGTAAAGTGTATGGTTTTAGTTTTAAACTAGACAAGATTGCAATTCCATCATCCGGTTAAACCTTATATAAAAGAAACATTAATAGAAGTGCAAAATTACTTTGTCAACCTCCCCTTTAAGTTGAAATTTATGGAAAACAAATGGTCAGTCAAGATTGTTCATATTTGAAGGTAAAGTTTCGGCCATGGATACTTCACTTAAATCATATACATAGCCCTCAAAGAATACATCACTATTTTCATAAAGTAGGTACCTAAATCCTTACAGGTCTATCCATAACTGGGACCCTATGCAGATATAAAATCTAAATTCTTTCTTTTTCATCCCCCCCCCCCTTCTTCCAATTCCATAATGCCTGAGATACTTTCAAAGTCACGGCTATTAAAGTTTATAACAGGATATCGTGAGATTTCCCAGCACCATATGCTTTGAACCCTATTTAGAAACTAGGAATTTAGTGAGAAAGAAAATAAAACTTAACCGAGATCACTTTCCTGCCTTTTGGTTTATGACCTACATACATTTAAACAAAATTATACCAATCTGGCTTAAAGCACAATGCACCAGTTGCAAATGAAAGCCCGTTATCCTTAAGATTGTTTGGATAGAGGGAAAACCAAAGCAAATGTAAGGAATTTTCATTTTTTCCCACATGTTTGTTTGGTTTGCAGGAAAGTATCGGGATCAACTTGCTATTTCCTTTTGTTTACGGATTTCCTTTCCCACACTTTTTGATGAAACTTTTCTTCTACTCAAACAAAGCCTAAAGGGCATGCTTTAATAAAGGCGTGCTTTTGAAGCAAAAAGGACTGACCAGCCATGAACAGCAGCCTTTAATTAAAGGACTTTTTTGTACACTTTTAAATACCGTGCTTTACATATATCAAGCTTGACCAACTAATGGAAACTCTATCCTTAAATTCACTTGAAGCCATTGACCAATACAACATTAAATTTCTAAGCATAAATGTATTTACCTGTACCATCTCAACAAGAAGAATTATCCGCTCAGCATGCTTACGGCATGTGAGGAAACCTTGAATGCACAAAACCTGAATAGAGGACAAATATCAAGCATCAAACATCAAAGAACTGGCTACATCAAGCATCAAGCAGCAGTTGGTATAAGTTTTCATGTGAAAAGAAGTAACAGCAGCAGAATCTCTATACTTACTTTGAAATAATCAAAGAACTCACTTGGAACTCCTTCAGCATCAGAATCCATGACCTACCAACAGGCAAACAGATCAATAAACTCGGGAATATACTGATGCAGATTATGAAATGGCCCAATATTTGAAAGGACAATTGTACAGTAAATATTTCTCACCTCAAGAAGTTCACGAGTTAACTTAAATGGTGCACTTTCAAAATTTACACCTCCAGGTGAATTTGAGAGCATGAAGCCAAAATCAATATGTATAATATGGCCTTCTTCATCCAACAAGAGGTTCCCATTATGACGGTCCTTTATCTGCCGATTGTAAACGATGCAAATCAGTAACTGATGAAGTTTTATCTATCAAACCTGAAAAATACTGTTAGCCATGGGATGCTTGGTTAAAAAGAGAGGAAAAACAAACCTTTGACAACATTAGAACATTATCTTTTTTTCCCCCTAAAAGAAATCATTAAAACATTTATTTTCTAGTACATCAAATCCAATCTCAACTTTCAACCTCTCCTTTGTTCCATCTTTCGTTGGATTACATTTAAGTCCTTGAATCTCAATAGCTGCTGAACTTCAGCTAAACAAGCTTAAGTTGTAACCTTGGTGTCTTCATGGTTCATAACTTACACCTAACTTTAAAGCCTGCTATCTCCATAACTTACATCTCCATTATATGCCACCGGTTTATCAATTCTACATGTACAACTTAACATTAGCCATGGTAGTTACAAACTAACCAATGTTGTACAAAGAGAAATTTGCTTCTAGGAAAAAGGCAGATGGTTGACAGGACATGACAGCGGATACAGAAATGATGAGTGGTAGTCATGTGTCAGAAGAGGTCAATGGATACAACAATAGTGGAGATCTTCAGCAGGAAAAATTAAAATAAAAAAAAAAAGGGGCCCAGTAAGATGGGATAGAATTGATCGTAAAGGCACTGTTAGTAGACATGCATATTCCTTTCAAAGTGATTTTTCTAATTTCAATTGAAAGACAGAAAATATGCATACAGAAAGGAAAAAAAATCTTCTTTTCCCCTTTATAATTCTATAACAACACTATATAATTCCAATGTTGAGCATACTTTAAGTTTCCAAAGTCGATGCAGTTAAAGCTTATAATTCGATGTCGTGAACTGGTGACTGAAAATTTTCCAATCAGAAAATCATAATAAATGAAATGAAGACTATTTTAGTTTCCTTGTTAGCTAGTTTAGAGTCCTAGGGCTATTTAGAATCATGCAATTTAGAGTCCTAGGGCTATTTAATTTCCCTGTTAGCTAGTTTCTTGGAGGATCCTTATTGTGTTAGTATACCAAGATTAGTCTCTATATATTTACCATCATTATTAAAATAAGTTTTTCAACTTTCATATTTATATGAAACAGCCCTTGGCTTTGTGCTCTTCCTTAACTTAGGTTTTGCAACTTAGCCCTTAAACTAGGGTTTCTGTTGCTGTTCCCTCTGAAAGACATGGCTTTGACATGAATCAAGGCCCTCCCCATCTTCCTGCTCTTCTGCCGGCATAAAAACCTTTACTCAGTTCAAGAAGTTTGTTACTTAATTTATGTGTTTGGCCAATTTTTTTTTTTTTTTAATTCTATTTGAAGACAGAAACATAAACACTGGGAAGAGACGTGCACACACAAAACACGCCGCGAGAGTGAGAGAGAGAATTTTACCTGTAAAAGATAACAAACTAAGGAATATCCAGCCATGCTCTCAACAAAGTTCCTCTGCAATTATTCAACCCAGAATCATTGTAATCACAATGAACAACTAACAACATGTTTAACCCCAACATACACAAGATCAAAAGAAATGACTACAGATTCTTCAATAATGCCATACAGCATATGCAATTGGCAACACAAGCTTCCAGGAAGTAACAAAGATATGCAAAAAGAAGCAAGAAGTTTTCCTAAAGATTTTATAACACTGAAAACTGTTTAAGGGATCAAATATGACACATAACCCTTCACGAGAACCACTATCATGTATCCTGAAATGCAACATCTGCTTTAGCATATGATATGTAAACTTGATATAGGAGAAAACTCAAACAGCCAACGCCGTTCAGGATGAATCTTGCAAGGACCACGCACTCCTTCTAGATACACCCATTTTCATGGGACAATGCCAACAAGCTTATTTAGAAGATATTCTGTCCTATTTTCCCCAAAAATCACTCACTGCATAAACAGCTAGAGTCTTGAATTAAACATATTGCAGAAAATATATAGCTGGTGCAAAGAAGTTAAGAGCATTTTTGGATTGGTTCTCCAACCCAAATTTTCGTTTTGGCTTTGAGAATGAGAATAAAAAAAGACCCAATCTAAATTAATTTTCTTTCCCAAAATATTATTAAAAAAATATCATTCACTCACAAAATATATCAAATTCTCTCCTTGGCCCCAATTTTTTTTTTTTTTTTCTTTTCTTTTCCCAAAGAACATAAACAACCATATTGAAAGTGAAAATCCCATTAACTTCTAGCCATTTACCTGGGCAAGCTTAAAGCTTGCAGAATTTTCCTGATATTTGGCAGCAAAAAATTCCCGCAAACTGTTGATATTGGGATATCTACTCTTAATAGAGTGAATTGATGCCTACGGGGACAAGACCATCAATGATGGGGAACAATGAGTCACACATATAAGCAAGAATACAGTTTAAGGAAAGGAAGTACTTAAGTAAATGGAAGCACAAAATACCGTATCTGGAATTGTTTCAATAAGTGCTGTATAAGAGGAAGTAACTAAAACTTCATAAGGACGTAACCAGAGAGGAAGACCAGCTTCCTGGAATATATCTGCCATTTAAGATTCAAAGACTGTTAGATTCTTAACAAGTAGATGGAATATATTTGCATATATGACCTTACCACCCCAAACCAAGGATCAAGAGATCTACCACTTAAGGAAAATGAAAATGCAGATCAAGGATGAAAATTAAAAGGTAAAGCTTGCCAATACAGGCTTTTGAAGGTCAGGAACAACTAAAAAACCTTTTCACCAAATTTTGCAAAGGTCATCAGATTATGTGTGATGAAAGAAATCAAACAAAGATATGACTCCACGGTATGTTTATTATTTTTCCCTCAAGCAAAGTCTCACTTCCACAGTGAATGTCAATTGAATTGCTGAATTGAAGACACAAAATCCTTGGGCATAAAATGGGTATGCCAACCCAAAAACAAGAGGACACATTGCAAAGATTTGTCACAAGACAAAGTTATGGATGTATTTGAACTTACTATACAGAATAAAGTACCCATTGTATCAAGGTGAAATCAGAATGTGAAACCAATCCTTCTGACATGTCAATTGCAATCATTCCAAACAGAAAAAAGTAATCTCACATTTATTCCCAGGACCAATAAGCTTAGGGTTTCAATTGCAGCTACCAAAAGGTTGTTAACTACTGACTATACATTCTAACAGGCAAAGCAAGCAAAGGGATTTGTTCTCAAGACAGGAAGTAAAAAGAAAAAGAAAGTAGTGAATTCTATTAGGTTTCTGGGTAGTTAAGACCAAAAAATAAAATAAATAAATAAAATGAGTAAGCTGATTATGCTTACACAGTTACCAAAACATTTTAGGGTCTGATGCATACAGCCAGAAACTCCATTTCTTTATTTTTTATCTTGCACATCAGTATACTAACTCCAATCAAATTAGCACCTCAGTCCAAACAAAAGAGCCCTGATTGGAACATCTACTTTTGATACCACAAGGTTAATATGCCACACTTGTCCCAAACCACAAGGGAACAAAAAATAGTTCCACTTTATCTACATGTGAAAGGATTTAATAAAAAGATGCTCTAAAATGAAGAAGTAAAATTGAAATGCGACTAAAAAGAAATAGCATGAGGGAAATGAGGCCAATCTCACTGTTCTACCACTAGGAGAAAAGAGATGAATATATGCCGTTGAAAATCAACATAAACAAAGGAAATTACAGTTTAACAACCCCCCAAGACAATATCCAGAGGATAATTTCACACTCTTGGGAAAACTGACAGACTTTTTTATTGGCACAAGCAAATAATCCAATGAAGCAAGTCAAAACAAGAAAAGGCATAAAGGAATCAACTCTCCTTGCGGGCAGGTACATACCATAAAAGTGAGAGATAAGCTGCACAGCAAGATGCTCTTGCCTACAATCATCACCACTCTTTACAATTATCTGTCACAGATGAGTATAAAAAGCTATTGCTCAGAGAAGACTTAATTATGATGGTCTCAGAAATAAGGAAAACAAAATACATCACAAGTCAATTACACAATTGAGTTAGTTCAGGAAGCAAGATGGTGAAAGTGGCCGAAAGCATGCAAGAAATTGTTAAAGGAAAAGAAAACACGAAGTGGAAAAAAGAAAGAATTTTGATCGCTATAACTACATAAATGGCTAAAATGCCCAGAAATATGTCACTCATCAGCAAGCCATTTACAGCAGAAAATTCTCAGTAGTCACTCTCTCAATGTGCCATAAACACTTTTTGATCATCATCATCACCACAACAATAAATACACAACAGATATAGACAAACAACTAATCAACCAGTAAAAAACTAGGGAATTAAGTATGCTAGCCTAGACTACAGCTCTAAAAACAGAGAGGAACCACTGTAGTATGGAAAATTGATTTAGCTCATCTCTGTCCATTCTGCAAGAAATCTCAAAGTGTGGCTTTTCAGAAGCTCAGAAGACTTTATTCTCATCTTTTCATCAAATGTTGTTCTGATATTCGATCTCCAAATATTGCTCAAATAAATTCATCTCTGCAATGGTCGCTTCCCATCTCTAGACACACAAGTAGCAGATGGCTATTCTCCAATAGCCTACAAAAAACAACTGCTTTCATCTGCTTCCTCCATCCAAAATTTAACACGTCCATACCACTGATTATAAAGATTGTCTGAAGGTTCTAAAGAAAATCTTGGAAATACATGTAGCAACCCATATCAGTTAATTCATTTAAGAAAAGAAAACATGTGAAGTATTGAAAGAAGAGCAATATTCTTCCAGGAAGCCCCTATTCTTTTTTCCAGATTGAAAAAAAAAATTAAAAAGAATTCCATTTATGAAAAGAAGAAATACAAGAAAGAGGATAAAGGATTCTCAAGAAAGCAAGCTTAAAAAAAATACATCAAAGAAGATCCCTTCTTTAATCTTTTAATAAAATATTTCCATAAACACCTGACGGCATTGCCATAACTTTGTTCGAAACTAATTCACCGGGTATACATTCATCTTTAAAAATCTTGTTATTCATTTGTCTTACCACCCAAGAAAATTGAAAACCAAGCACATTGCCATGAGGTTCTCCCGAGCTTAGTCTAGCAAAAACCACAAAATTTTATTTGGTTGAACTCTAATGGCATTTCAAGACACAACCACTTCTCTTAAACTAAAGTAAACAAATTATCCAAAAACTTTACGCTTTCCAACAATGAAGGAAGATGTGACTATATGACTAAATGGAATAAAAAATTTACAGCACCATCTCATGTACAAAAAGAATTTTCTTATTGATTCTATCAGCAGCCATTGTCCTATCAAAGCCTGAATTTAAAAGGAACATTAACCTTCCAAATTACTTTTTCGAAACGAAACGCAGGTCAATTTTAACTCAAAAACTGAGATAGAAATGTTTCCAATAAAAAAACTGTGGTGCATCAACCAATCATGATCTGGAATTTATTAATTGACCATGGTGCAATGGATGTTAAGAACATTCAACAAAATAATTGATTCATCACTTTCCTATTTGACAGATATCAGGATAGGTGTAATCATGAAAGGAATAGAGAGGAAGATATTAGGGCATTATTAAGGTAAAACAGATATGCAAAGGGAACAGAAAAATATCCTACCCCAAAGCCAATGATCTTCCAAAACTAACACAAGACTCATTTCAAACATTACAACCAAGTGGAGAAGTTAAAATTGAGATACCTAAGAAATGAACTCCAACAAATTGCAATTCTGCAATAGATACCATTTCTAGCATTCCACCAATTTTATTGCAACCAGTTACTCTTTACAACCCTATAACACGGGGAATCTGACTCCCAAAGAAACCACCACAACAATTAAACAACCAGAGATTTCTGTGCACACCAAATTAACATCCACAACCCCATTAAACTTGGCTTACAGAAAACCTCCCAACCAACTATATGATCTCTAAACCATACCAAGTCGCTTACACAATGTCCCTCATAACACTTTTGAAGACCATTAACTCTCCCAACTGGCATCTGAAACAAAGACATAATGTTTAAGAATCCAAGGTAGGGGAAAACTAAGATAAACAAGATAGAATTTTGTCATGAATAAAAGAAAGAGAGAGAATGTGGATAATGCAAAAATTTTAAGGGCAAGCAGCAAGATCTGAAAAATCTACTCTATTTCTGTATGGAGGCAAGCCTTTGCACAAGGCTAGGTTGATGGACAGTGCCTTACGATATCACTCAATCCAATACATGGAAGCAACCTCCCTTTATGCAGGATTAAAGTTACATAAACCACACCGCTCACATACCACAAAGCAGCAGGAGCTTCCTGCAACATGTTTGTTTCCTGACTATTAGAATTATAGCTCGCTCGAACCTAGTTTGGTGCAGCCTACAAAGGAACTAGAGATTTGGGATGATTCAGTTCAAGCATCGAAACATGATTCAAGTCAGTAAGATTTTAGTTTGTAAGTTTTTGAAAAGTTATGCAGTAAATTAAGTTTCAGAAGCCTCCCCCCAACAACTCTCTCTCTCCTCCTCTTCCTGTTAGGAATTCTAATTTGTTCTCATTTACTCAATTGAAGCCTTCCTCAATTAAATATGAAAAGAAAGTATGATATTATTAGACTTGAAAGCTACCGCATTCCTCTATTCTAAGAGCAGGCAGCATAAACCGAGGTCAGGATTGATGTTTTTGACAACTAAGAAGGCTATAGATATGCTGAAATTGCAATACCAACACCCTAAAAGAATTTATTCTCGCTAAAGCAGCCCACTTCACAAGGAAGAAAAAACAGTACAAGCTGAAATTATCTAATACTCCCTCCATTCACAAATAACTGGCATAATTGTAAAAACTACGCATATTAAGGAATTGTGAAATTCTATAGTAAAAATGATTAAAATATCCATTATACCTTTTGGAGTATTTTTATTATCTCTCTCATCTCATTAATTCGAATCTCACCACTTCTTTAATTACACCACTCTAATAATTACATATGTCTCTCTCTTCTCACCTATGTCCTTTGTCTCTCTCTTCCCACCCTTTGTTTTAGAGCCTTCTTTTCACTCATATCACCTCATTAAATTACACCTTTGACTATTTTTATAGGATAACGTGATTTTATTATTGGTTAAAATAACTTTAATATGGCTAATTATAATACTAATTAATTGATAGAAAATAGTGCTAAAGGTAAAATTGGAAAAAAAATAATTAAATACAACCTATATTTAGAAAGTGGACAGTTATTTTTGGACAAACCAAAAAGGAAATTAGGCCAGTTATTTGTGGACGGAGGGAGTAATAAGGAACTCAATTTCCATATCCTCAAACTGAAAGTCCAGTGACAGAAAGAGAGAGAGAGTGTGTGTATGCACATGTTTTACAGGAGGGAACGAACACCAATTACTCAAAAATCAATGGAATAATAGAAAAAGAAAAATATATTAAATGCCAAAACTTACAGAGCGCAGGTCCCAACCAGGTAGTTTTCCATAATCGGAGTCTTTGCGTATTCTTTCTTTCTTTACTTCCCACAGTTCACCAGATAATGCGTCACTTTCCTTAGGAATACCTCCATTTTTAGTCTGTTTTGAGTCAATCAATATAAAGAATACATATGAATGCTAGGCCACAAAGACAAGACTATAATATTTCTGTAGGTCTTCACCTTTGGCTGTGCATCTGAAGAATCCTGACCAGCTCCTTTTAAAGGGAGTCCAGGAGGTGCTTCTCCTTTTAGTGCAGCAGCCTGCAAAAGGCACATTTATAACGACTGATACAGACATCAATAAACTACTCCAAAGTAGAGTTTAGCATATGCAGACAGAAGCATAATACAAAACCATACATTGTCAAGGCAGTTTGGCAGCAAGGTCAAAAGGTATCCGAGAACATTTGGTGTGTTATCAAATGCCATTTAGAGTTTACATAATGCTGAATTGCAACCTATTTCAAAGCTTAAACTAATAGAGAGCGACATATATGCACGTAACCACTCTAACAAGCTCTCTCACATGTTATGGGATTCTTATCAATAGGCCTATAATACTTGGAAACTCATAAAAGAAGGCAGCAAGAATTGCAACTAGAATCTTAGCAATTTACATGTCAGATAGCACCTGGTATAAAAGCTAAGTTTAAGCCCTTCATATAAGCAAGTACTTTGAACATATTAAAAAAAAATGATTAACCAGGAAAATAAAATACATGTGGAGCTCAAAGAAAGGCTCATTCCATCCATTGTCCCATTTTAAAGGCGTGCTTGCACTTTAATATTTCTCAAAATGTCTGACACTTTCTCTAAGAGAACTATTAATGTTACTTCTTTATACATACATCAAAATTGTCGTTGGCCCCATGATTTTTGGTAGTAACACAATGTATTATGCTTTTATTTTCAGATTGAACATAAAGTCTAATACCGGCCCACACATTCCATATTCTATTTTTGAGCCCAAACAAAATACATTACTTTTTGGAAATTAAAAAATTAAACTGTAAAAACAGATTTAGATCGACCACACAGGATCAAACATATAGTCTTTTAAGTCTCTGCAAAGATTTCATATAAATTGAATCCTTTTATTTCACTATTGTACATATTCAGCTCTTATAGAGAAGTACTGAACATACTGCTGAGGCAAACACAGTCCTATAAAATGGGCAGAATGTATATGTTAGTCGGTCTTTGGATCAAGTCAGACCCAGCTGTGCTAGTTTATAACAATAACAGCATTTCAGCCAGAAACCTTTCAGCAATCTCAGTTCAATTCACTTTATCCGATCCATGGAATTTTGACCCCAAAAAAAGGTCAAATTACCAAACAATGGATGAATCATCATGCATGTGTTATACAAATATCAACATGGCCAATGCATCCAACCAGATCCGCCATTAATAACTAACATTTTGCAATCTAAAGATACCAGCAAAGCTAAAAGAAACAATACAATATTCACTTGGATCTAGCTTGCCAAATGAAAATGCACCAGTTTCAAGTGCAAATGCCGGATCTAAGAGGCTATAAACATAGACAAACAAAGAAAATGATACCTTGACTTCCTCAATAGCAACTGTACTTGGAACACGGCGGTGCTCTTTCCTTCTGGTTGGTTCTTGATCCACTATGTCATCCATGCTAACCCCAGGATCCGCTGTCAACACAACCTTCACCCACTCCAAATCAGATTCATGCTTCAGTTGAGATCCATCAGCTACAACCTCTCTGTTTCGACTACTATTTGAAGAAACATCCATTTCAGAGGTTGACTGCCTCTCCACAGAAAGATTTACGCGGACAAATTTTACTTGGGACTCCCAAATCTGGGCCATTGCCTCATCTATTGCTTGAGAAGAAGACCTTGACATCCTATCATAATCGCTATGGTACATATCATGTGCATTCCATAAAGGATAAGCCCAAGGTGGTGGCTTACGCAATAGCACATCTCCGTTCGCCAAAGGGATGCCACCTTTAGAAAGTTTTTGATTGTTGGACGCATCTTTCGAGTTGCTATGGCAAAAAAGTTTAAGAAAATCTAGATATCAGTTCATGTCATCAATGTGGATTACATAAATTAATCTCATTTGGCAAACTAATACAGGTGCTACGATTTACCTTGGGGTTTCAGCTTTCAGGACCTCAACACAGATCAAATAAGGAGCTTTTTCTCTTGAATTTAAAAGCACAGCTTCATCTTCAGGTATATGAACTACACGATACATTCCCTTTCCCATTGGGAAAGAAACCCCTGCAAAGCACTAGTGTAAGAATACTGCAAGAAAACCATGATTAAGTCTTCCACTCAAAAAGTATAAAAGGACATCCAGAAACTGAAACAAAATATCTCCCCATATTCTTTTTCCTCCTTGGAGGCAGTGCCATGAGGAGAATCAAGACAAGCAAAATAACAGACAACAAATTAGTCCACAGAGTCATTTTCTGGATAGGTTTTCAAGGGAATCTCAATCTGCAAAGATATGGAAAAAAAATTTCTCTGCATACAATGTTAGATAATGTTGCTAAAAACGGGCCCAGTCAATAATTTGCATCTCGAGTTTAAAAGAAAGAGGCTAGCCATCCCAAAGACATGACATACATTTTGAACCTTCAATAATGGGTTGGAATTTTTCGTAGCAACAAAGAAAAAATGAAATGAGTACGATAAAAATATTGTGTGTGCATACATCCATGTTCTATATGCAAAAGAAAGCTTAGCAAACAAGGTCTGGGAAATGTCTTTCAAAAGTAGACAAAGAAAACCATCTTAGATGGACCCCTTTTTACACCGTACAACTGAAAAAGGGGAGAGGCACATAAAATAAAACATATTCAACCGCTTTGACCAGGAGGCAGATTACAATTCAAAAATTAATCATTCTAACAGTGGTAGCAAAGAAATCATTTTCCCTCTACCAATCCTTCTAATTTGGAAGGGAAAGAAATGCTGACATGCAAGGGGAATGTTACCCCTCTTAATTTGCATCCCCTCCACTTTTCCTTCCTAACCAAATGAAGTAAATGTGCCATTTCCATTCGGCATTTAATTCTCTTTTTCCCTCCAAAGTTCACAACAACCAAACCCGGCGTAAGCTAAGACACAATTCTAACAATTGTCATCATTCTTCAAACCCACATTGCAACAATTCTGTGATATTTTAGCAGATTGTACCAAGAAAACGATGATGTAGTCCCAGGCTAAAAATGAAATAGGAATGCAATAAATCAAGTTTGATCACTTGCTACAGACATGCAATTCCCCAAAAGATATTAATTGAAAAATAGATAAATAAATTAAAAATAATAAGATAATATAAATGCCAGTTACATTTGTCCACAGTAATCTAAATTCTACAAATAGTCACCACCATGTAGTTAACAACGGAAACACAAAATAAAAGTAATTAAATATAGTGTATACCTCCACTACTCTGAGCAGCAGCTATATGTGCATTAATCTCTGCAAGGGACTAGAGATGCAAGAACCACTATTTTAGTAAGGAGAATATGCGTATGCACTCCATGAAATAAAAAATGAGCAAAGTAAAAATTAAATAGTCCACCTCACAAAGAGCACTTTTACGATCTTCAATTGGGAATATATCTACTAAGCCATAGGAAGTATCACATAACGACTGCACAAAGTCAAGTGATTCATGATATGCCCCCTTTCGAAAATGTGATCCAGTATTATTTGGAAGAGGTGGTCTAGCATTTGAGTTTTCATTCCGCTGCCTTGGTGAGCCAGGACATTTCTGCTAATAAAAACAGGATTACAGCTAAACCCAGAAAGCAAATGGGAGCAACAATAAAAAAACAAACCAAGGGCAAATCCACCAAGCATGCAGATTTAGAATGTCAAAAACCAAAAGAAGAAAAGTCTAATAGCAAATATTTCTCATAAGTTTAAGTGTAAAACAATGAGATTGCACAAGTACCTTTATATGATTAAGTAATGATAGAAGACATTGTAGTATATTTTTAATTTTACATGTAAGCACATTACAATTTGTCAACTTGTTTTCAGTTACTTTTTATATCATAAGTATTTATCAGAATAATAGGAATTCTCTAAGAAGGGAATGATGATATTTGTCTTCCTGTGTTGTCACAGTATTCCCAACAGCATATTAAGGAATAAACGTCAGGAACACCAACTGATTATAAAACCATTGGAATCCACAATGCGCAGAACCTAGTAGAATTTCAAGCAACACAAGACTACTTTGACACTTTCAAAATTGACCATAAACAGATAGCCCTGATTCCCCCCCCCCCCACCCGGGGTTCTGCAATTCCACTGAAGTAAAAAATAAACAGTAATTAACAACTATGCTAATCCCAAGATTGGGCAGAATAAATTTCATAGCCAAAGATTTGTGTAATCTTACCCTCCCCAGCTCCAGCACCCCTCCTTTGGAGGACAATATTTAGAAGTTAGAACCATTCATACACTTAATAACGGATAATAAAGAGAGACTCGCAGAAGGAAGGAAACTAACCAACTCAATTAGTTCTACACTAATAGAAATCAGTTTCAATTGAAAAATTTTACCATGGAAGGAAAGACACTGTTGCTTGCTTATATGCTTTCTGCGTCTAAGAATGCAGGATTGGCTTCTCTGCTCTTTTTACTTAGTCCCAGATCTGAATGACTCTTACCGATACTTATTTAATTCTTTCCTATGTATAACAATTTGAGAGTATATTAATTGATAGAGCAGGACAAAAGAAGCACATTTTGGCAACTCCAACTAAAATGCGACTAGAACATCAGTCAGTTCAGGCAAAAGTACGATTAGGACTGCAAGGTGTAACCAAATTACTTTTTCCAGATAACAGTAGTTTGCAATTTAATTAGTCAATAAGGCAATATCTCAGAGTTCACCACCCAAGAGTTACTCAAGCTAACCTATCTTTGCTTTCCCACAAAACCTTTCAAATTCTATAACTCTTGCACTAAAATAGCTAAAATCCATTACTCTTATTCGTAAAGTAAGCAAGCACCTTTTGACATAATAAAACTTTAAGTGAAAAAGCTCTTCTTAACATTAATCCATCACTGTATTCTGATACACCAAGACAGTTTTAATAATTTATATGAACTCTTTGTGGTATTTTTAGTTAATTAACGGTTTAGAGTCAAGGCCTCTCACCTCCACATGCTATCTTTCATTACTCTTAAGTCATACTGCATTTTCAGTGAACATTTTTATCAATAATACAAATAATGAAAAAGAAAATAGCATAAATTAAAAGGAATACTTTCCAACAAACTATTCTCTGAGATGAAAGCTCTTTGAGCATACTTCTTGTATATGACAATATTAATTGGAAAGCAATTATCTTTAAGTACCAAAAGATTAGTATTTGTGCACGATATACTAAATGAGGGAAGTGAAATAGGTTTCCATAATTAAATTTGCCAAAGTGCTGCACTAAAGTTAATATAAGATCATTTGTCTCAAAATGAGCTGCATTTTGGATAGCATCCAAAGACAAGCTAAAGAGGCTGAAGTCTTATCCTAATCTGCAGGTTAAGAGGAAACAAACAAGGAAAAACCTAAAAGAGGAGTTCAGAGTTTAAAGTATAAATGTTCACAGAGACGCTGAAGATGTGATAAGTAGGCACAAACATCCCAAAATATAGAAATATGATATGATACATCAACCAAACATTCTGATCACCAAAAACAAAGAGGAAAAGGACAAGATACTTTATTCTGAATACTGGATCCAATTAAAAAAAAAAAAAAAACTTTTCAAACCAGACTCAGTTCAAAATGACAAGGTCCAGAAGCTAAGATAACAGTCATTTTTGTAACTAAGAAGACGATAAAATCAGTAGAAGTTGATATCACAGTCCAAAACTATATAAGGAACGATCATAAATGACCATACATGCAGTAACTATTATCTAGTTATTAATACTAGAAATGGAAACAACAGGAAGAATTATGAACTCACCTCTTTAATCTTTTTTGAACCAAAAAGCTCCGAGTCTTCCCAAGAACGATCACGATCCCTAAACAGTTTGCGGAAAAATTTCTCTGTTCCAGGACTCCCTTCAAGGAAATTGCCACCATTGCGGTTTTCATGCACTCCTGGAGACTTTGGATCCTCAGGATGCACACGAAACAATCTACGAAACAATGAAAAATCTGAAGGCTCATCTTCCTCAAAATTTGTGTGCCCCTTTCCATCTTCCTTAATCTTGTCACTGCTATCTTTCTTGTCTTCAAATTTTTCTTTAAAAAATTTCCTAAAGAACCCATCTTTGTCATCATCTTCAGAATTCCTTATCACTACTTCTTCATTGTCATTTATTTCAACAGTATCCTTCTTTTCATCAGACTTGTCTTTGAAGAACTTCCTAAAAAATCCATCCTTGCCATCATCTTCCCCAGATTTTGAAACCACTTTTTCCTCTGCATCATTTTTCCCATCACGAAACAAACGTTTAAAGAACCCATCTGAGCTAGATGAAACCTCCTCCTCTTCATCCTTACTGTCTCTTAAAAGTCTCTTAAAGAATCCTTCTCTCTCCGACTCATCATCATCTTTATCCATGCATTTCCGAGAATCATCATCCCTACTATCCCTAAGCAACCTCTTGAAAAAGCCCTCCTTCTCCCTTTCCTCATCATTATCCACTGATCTTCTGAAATCATCATCTCTACTTAGCAACCTTTTGAAAAAACCCTCCTTCTCAGGCTCCTCCTCATCTTTATCTACTGATTTCCTAACTTCCTCATCCTTATTATCCCTTAATAACCTCTTGAAGAAACCGTCCTTTTCTGATTCTTCCTCGTCTTTCTCTGCTGATTTCCTAAATAGAAAGGCATCACGCATTCTTGGCCCTGGAATAAACTTCTTAAAAATCTTGTTCTCCTCAGGCGATGACATCTTACCAAGAATACGATTATTGTTCCCACCACCATCATCTTGCTGTAAGTTATTACCCGAAGAAGGAGAAAGTGACCCCGAACGCAGTACTGCAGGTGGTGATGATGTCAAGGACAACAGCTTCTGCTTCGAGGAAAGCAATCTATTAAGCACCTGACTCTTCCCCATTGGACTTGAAGAAGTGGTATTTTGTGGCCTTATCAAGGGTGGCCATTCACCCATCAAAGTTGCAGCAATCTGACACTTCTCCTGTATTCTACTAATCCCTTCATTATCATCAGAGTCCTCAAGCTCTGCCATTAAAAACCAGTGCACTTTAAGTGCAATTTGAAGCGATTTTGAGCACATATCGATCACAAACTTATCCAAAGATGGGCTTGGCTTGTGTATAAGCATATAACATATCTGAAACAAGTAACTCTCAATGCCCGAAAGGGGCAGAGTATACATTCTATTGCATAAGTAGTCCCTAACCCCGGCATGATCATGCTTGTATAAGTAGCTTACAGCGATCCACTCACAGAAGAAGGCTGAGTCGAAGAAGCGGATTAACCATCCACTCTCTCCGATGCTGTCACTCGTTGGAATAGAACGAGTTATCTCCCGGGGTGACTCAGCTGATTCCCCTACCAATCTTGCTAATCCCAACAGCCTCACCATTTTACCATCTCCATAAAACCCTAAACCTGATTTTCACATCATTTTCTCTCTATATATCTGGCCCTATTTAAGTATTTACAGAAACAACTGGAAACCCTAAGAACTTCAATACACTGCAAAACAAGCTAAAGTGCTGAATTTACCAAATATTGGATTGAATTTGAACTTTTGATGCTCGGAAGTAAGGTTCCGGCAAAATTCAAAACGAGAAAGAAGAAGATATTTGAATTTTGCCCCTTGTAGTTTACCTATTTCGACAAAAGGCGGAGATCGGGATGAATTGAAAGAATACGATTGAGAGGAAACCTCTGTACCGGTGGTGATGACTTCGTTTTTAGGGTTGCTCTGAATTGCAATCGTTCTCCGGCGACGGCGGTGGAGGAAGGTTGGGGGATGGGGTAGTTGAGCTGGTGATCGGAGACGCAATGTGAAAATTTGAAGTGAAAAAATGGGAAATTTTGGGCTGGGCTGACGTGCGCGAGTGGGGTTGGTGGTGATGTGGGTTTTGTTTCTTTTTTTTTTTAACTATTTTGTTTTTCGATTGCTTTCAGTATTAGCAAGGAAGAGTGAGAGTCTGACATATACGCGATTGACGACAAATGCCCTGTCATGTGCTTTTCAAATTTCAAAAATTTTCAAATTGTTATGATTATATTATTGAAAGTTCCACTAATTATGAATTTATATGAACTATTAGAGAATTAATAAAAATTTTATTAATTAATAGAAGTTTCACTAATTATAAATTTTCTTATAGATGTCCACCATTTAGTGGAGACACCATTAATTAAGATTAGCGGAAGATGATGTATTTCACTAATCAAGAACTCTATAAATAGAGTTATTCACTAAACTTGAAATATACCATCATTTTGTGAAAGAATTGTGAGAAAATTGTGAGAAAAAGAAAGAAAGAAATTTGAAGAAATTCTTGTGCAAAAAAATAGTTAGAGTTTTCTTAGTGTGTAGTGTGTAGATTTTATTCTAACACTACTCAAATTTTATAACACGTTATCAGCACGAATCTCTACCGTTATCAAAGTCAGAAGACAAGTACATATTTATTGATCCCTATGGCTAACCTTACTAAACTCGAATTTGTAGCCCTTGATATTTTTGGAAAAAATTATATGTCATGGGGTTCTCGATATAGAAATGCATCTAAATACTGAAAAAAAAGATTTGACCACCTGAAGATGGTCGTACTACCAAATGCACGGTATAAATTATTGCACCTGAAGTTGCAAGATTTTAAAATCGTGAATGAATATAGCTCCGTGATGTATAAAATTACATCTCAATTAAAATTATGCGGAGAAAAAAATATATTGGAGAAGACATTCTCCACCTTTCATGCCTTGAATATTATCCTGCAGTAACAATATCGAGAAAAATGGTATACACAGATTTACTTACTGCTCTCCTCATTGCAAAGAAAAATAACGAGTTATTATTAAGAAATTATGAAGTCAGACCAACTGGTTCAACAGCACTCCCAAAAGTGAATGCTATTAGCTCTAGTAGAAGCCATTGTTATAGTCGTAGTTGTGGCAGTGGTCGTGGTTATGGTCATGGATATACTCGATATTTTCCTTAACATAGAGAAATATTGACCACTTGAAGTGGAACAGAAAAGATAATAAGGGAAAAAAGATATTTCCATTAATAATAAGTATCACATCTTTAAGAAGTTACATTCGAATGTCAATATATACTATATTACTGCTAACAATTCAGAAAAAAAATCTATCTCATCTTGATCATAAGTCTTGTGTTCACTTACATTTCCTTCATTCATCTCACTAGTGTTCACGTGAACTTGAAGATGCATGCTTGTAGTTGCTCTTTTTCAATTGAGCTGACAAATTGAGGATGAATGTTTGTAGTTGTTTTTTTTCATGTTTGCATTAGATGAAGACAAACAGGTAGCAATTATGGATTTCAATTCCTTTTCTTCGGCATCCTTCTCCTCTTCTTTCTCCCTTCGATCAGCATCTAGACTAGTAGCAGAATTAGCTGTGAAGTTACTGCGCAATAAGTCTTGGGGTTTTCTCATCCCCTTAAGTTTCTTATTATATTTAGCCTTGAAGCATGCTTGTCTCAATTTCTGTGTTTGGTCCTTCAACCGCGTATCAGGACTTTCTTCCACCAACTTCTTCTCACGTTCCAATATCTCAATGGCTTCTCTGAACTTCTTCTCAGTCATATGTCCTCATTCGTCTTTATATCGCTCATATAAATCGAAGTGATATCATCGATGGAGATACATTCATTCCAGTCATTATTTACTTATAAATCTTTCATAGTTTCATACTTGCAAATTACAAGTGTGTGTGAAAGAGAACCTGAACATTATTGATTAGGGTCTCCAAGCTCATCAAATTCCTGTGAGGCCATCGACGAATTCTCAACTCCTACATCTGTTCTTGAGAAAAGTTAAGCCAATATTCAATTTTTTAGTTGCGCTCTTGATTGGCAGGTAAAAGTTCTGCAAAATGGTTTTTTTTTATAGTGTCTTAGAGCTATTGCCCTTCTCCTCTCTCTGCCTCCTACTCCTATTCTTCTCCATAGGAATTTCATCTTCAATAATGTCTTGAACTTCGATATTATGCATGTCATGGGTCCTCACTCAGAATTCGTTGCCAAGACCATTCATTATTTCTTCTAGAAAAGGAAAAACAGTATCAGTAAAAGTAATACCATGCAAAATTCATGTTTGAATGTATGATAACCTGGAACCATATTCTAGCTTTGTTCAAAATCCATTAGGGAGTAGAAAGGATCATGCACAAACATATCCTCATTCAGAGGAACAACATCAAAAGCAGTCTCTTGAATGGGTAGATCAAATTGAAAATCTAAAGCAGCATGTCCAGAACTACTACTGATTTACATCACAACAAACCAAAAGAGAGTTTAATTTCATTATTTCATTATTAAGCACACTAAAAAAAAAAAAAAGGAAGCCCTCAAAGGTATCTTGCTTGAAATTAGGCGGAAGCAATTGGTTTGGAAAGGAAAATACATCAAAATCTTCTGCGTTAGACCTGACATTAGGCGGAAGTGGTTGGCTTGGAAAATTAGGTAGAAGCGGTTGGTTTGGAAAGGAAAATACATCAAAATCTTCTGTGTTAGACTTGAAATTAGGCGGAAGCGGTTGGCTTGGAAAAGAAAACACATCAAAATCTTCTGCGTTAGAAACCAAGTCAAAATTTGACCATGTCTCAAATGAATTACGAGTCTCCATATCTACTTTGAGGTTTTTTATTTTTCTTTATATTTACTAATGCCTGATGACTGAGATATATATCGACGATACATATACATTCATATATATATATATATATACAAGGAAAAAGAAGAGGTAGATGATAGGTGGAGGGACGGAGGAAAAGAAAAGACAACGAGGAATGGGAAAAGATGGTACCGGGAAGAGTGAAAAAAAAAAGAGATTTTTATAAAAAATTTCTTGGCATTTCCTACTTGTTATCATGTTCTTACATTTTCTTTTATTTTCCCTTATTCTCTTGTGAAATCATTATTCCCTAAATTAGGGAGAGAACAGAAACAGTATAAGAAAGATCTTGATTGGACAACATCATTAAATTATCTTAATCCGCGTACAAGCGTGTGTGAATTTGAAGTTCAAAAGATAATTCATTTATAAAGCATTACAAATCAAATGCCATATGTTTTTGTTGACTCCAGAAGAGTTACACAATCGCATATTCCAGCTATAAATACTCTTATTCGAATTGAAGTTCCAGCAGAACAAAAGATTATACCTATAGTTGCTGAGCCAAAAGTATGCCAGAAGCATGACCGATCTCTTGGTTTTAAAAATAAAAATCTTTGAAAGAAGAGAGGATGAAAGGATCCAGATGATCATATTAGAAAAAGAATGATAAAAACCAAGAGAGAACTGATAAAAAAGAACTAGAAGTTGATGAAAGTAACACTGAAATTTCTATCAATTATACCACTTCTGGTAGAAGTTGGAATTGGATAGAAACACTTATTGATAATATATTTGCATATAATATATCTCGTAATGTTATATAGGATAATAATGATCCTGAACCAATATCAATTGATGAATGTCGGCATAGAAAAGATTGGTTACAATGCAAAGATGCGATTCAATCGGAGTTAAATGCACTGACACAACGTGAAGTCTTCGAACCTGCAGTCCAAACACCGGAAGGTGTAAAACCTGTTGGCTACAAATGGATATTTGTACAAAAACGCAATAAAAATAATGAAATTGTACTATATAAAGCACGGTTAGTAGCCCAAGGTTTGTCACAAAGATCAGGTATGGATTATGATAAAACTTATTCTCTTGTTGTTGATGCTATTACACTCCAATATCTTATCAATTTGGTAGTACATGAAAAGATAAATATGCACCTATTAGATGTTGTCACTGCTTACTTGTATGGAATATTTACATGAAAATCCCTGAAGGATTTCACATGCCCGAAGTATATAAACATTATCCTCGTGAAAATTACTCCATCAAGTTGTAGAAACCATTATATGACCTGAAGCAATCTGGGCGCATGTGATTCAATCGTCTTAGTGAATATTTATTAAAAGCGGGATTTAAAAATGACCAGGTATGTCCATGTATTTTTATTAAGAAATTTAATTCTAAATTTGTGATATATGTTGATAATATTAATCTTATTGAAACTCCTGAATAGCTCCAAGAAACAATTGATTATTCGACATCAAAGATGTTGGTAAAATTACATTTTGCCTTGGTTTACAAAATGAACATTTAGCAAGTTTCATCAATCAACATATACAGCAAAAGTTCTAAAAAGATTTTACATGAGCAAAGCACATCCATTGAGTATTCCAATGATCATCCGGTCATTAGATGTGAATAAAGATCCTTTCTAACCTCAAGAAGATGATGAAGAACTCCTTAATCCTGAAGTACCATATCTCAATGCAATTGGTGTATTGATGTATCTTGCTAACAATACACGACCTGATATTGCCTTTGCTATCAATTTATTAGCAAGATTTAGTTCTTCACCAACACGACGACGTTAGAATGGAATTAAACAAGTCTTTCGATATCTCTAAGCAGCTACTTCTTCAAATCATGCTGAAAGTATAGCCATTTATGAAGTAAGTAGAGAATGTGTATAGTTTCGATCAATAATTCATGATATCCGAGAAAGTTGTGGATTATCATCTATCAGAGATATTCCAACTCCTCTTTATGAAAACAATGCAACTTGCATAGCTCAATTACAAGGAAGATATATTAAAGGAGATCGGACAAAACATATTTCACCAAAATTCTTCTTTACTCCAAAAGAAATGTGAACTTGATGTGCTACAAATTCGGTCATGTGACAACCTTGAAAATATTTTCACAAAGACTTTACCAACTGCAACATTTGAGAAGTTGAGATATAAAATTGGTATGTGTCGGTTCAAAGATTTAAAGGAATCATCTCATCAGGGGGAGTAATAAACAAACATATAGAATTGGGGAAATTCTTATGTGGACTGGGTCCACCGTGGAACGGTGCTTTAAAGTGTTGTACCTTTCTAGAAGTGTACAACACATAAAGCACGTGGTACAACACTCAAAGCACTCGGTCCACGGTGGACCGGGTCCATATAAGAATTTCCCATAGAATTGTACTCTTTTTCCTTCACTAGATTTTTTTCCCACTGAATTTTTATCTAGTAAAGTTTTAACGAGGCATATTCTTTATGTAATGGATGGACATCCAAGGGGGAATGTTATGAATATATTAGTGGAAACTCCACTAATTATGGATTTTTATGGATGTCCACTATTTAGTGGAGACACCACTAATTAAGATTAGTGGAAGATGATGTATTCCACTAATTAAGAGCTCTATAAATAGAGCTATTCTCTAAACTTGAAATATACCATCATTTTGTGAAAGAATTGTGAGAAAATTGTGAGAAAAAGAAAGAAATAAGTTTGAAGAAATTATTGTGCAAAAAAATAGTTAGAGTTTTCTTAGTGTGGCGTGTGTAGATTTTATTCTAACACTACCCAAATTTTATAACATAAATGCTTTTCTTAACTTTTTTTCCCCCTTCATTGGCATCCTTAGAATTAGAAAAAAAATAGAAAATTAAGTAAGAAAAGGATTGAGTTGAATCCTCATTCTATTATCTCCGATATCTTTAGGGGGTAAATTTGTCTTTTAATACCTTACTGTTAAAATAAAGAATGAAATTCACTCATTCAAATAAAAGGTTCATAATATCTTTGATAGTCATTTTTATTTTTTTTCCAAAATACTGCTATCCCTTTTATTGTTCTTTCACACCTTTTTTCTTGTGAGGTTTTGGCGTAGTCAATTGAGTCTATACTAGTAACGTTGTTCTTTGTTTGGTCGATGGATAACTACTACAAAATGTTGTCAGCTACTTAGCCACTTGATCATTTGCTCTTTTTTTGGTTCAAAGTTTTGTTAGATTTTAAAAATATCAAGTTCGCATTGATCAAAACTCCAAAAGCTCCTATAGAACATTTTAGTTGTCTTCTTCTATCTAATTTGCTCATTGCTTTCCCATAAAAATGGAGATACAAAAGGAGCAAGATGGAGAAGGTGCAAGTGAAGGTAATACTATGGTTGGTTCTGCCTCCATCTCCTCTCTTTATGAAGCCCAAGAAAGGCAAGGTAAATTTACTTTCTTTTTGCTTGATTTTTTTGTATATACTTTAATTAACTGTATATAAATATTTGTGAGCTTTTTATAATTCAATCTCTAAATGGTTGCAAAGTACAACAAAAACATACCTATCAAATCTCTCCCTCTTTGTGTCTCTCTTTGCAGTTTACGTTCAATTCATTAATGAAAATAAAGCTATTGTTTTCAGTTTGCAAGTATGTGTGATGTCCCAAGTAATCAAACCAATAAAAAAATAATTATTAAGAATAAAGATAGACATATTTTGTCACCAAAATATTTACAAAAGCAGAGTTGGGGGGTAAAAGGGAATAAAGATTGAATGAAATTTCAAGAGAAGCGAACTGGAGTCGTAGGTCTCTAAAATCAAACTTAGCTAGTCAGATAACTACTCATATTTTGCCAACCTTCTATTTATACTCTACCAAAATAGGAAACTCCACATTCATTGAATCCAAACTGTCTAATCTTTACCAACATTCCTTCTCTAAATCTATGTCGAACATTTTTTAGAAATTGGCTTCAATGTTCCAATGGCCTTTTCCATGTTTGCCTTCCAAAATTGCCACTAACTAATGTTTAATAAAATGGAACATCAACGTTCCTCTACGATATTCTAGAAACGATGCCAGCCTACTTAGGTTTAACCGTAGCTTAACTAATTTAACCACCTTTTGAATTTAAACTTTTTTCTATTCATCAACTTCTTCCCAGCATTGCTCCCGATTGCAAAAGGAACCTTGTCCTCAAGGCTTAAAGTTACAAAATTGATTCTTGATGAACTTAACTTCGTACCATATGGCTTCTTTTGCAAAAAGTTTAGACCAATGGACAAACCACTAAACCACTGCTTGATTTTTCTTCTAATCAGTCTTTTGTCTAAGACTATAGAGGCTCTAACTTAAATTTCCATCCATGCCAGCAAATCACAGCACATACTTCATCCCCTTCCCACCTTTCTCTTCAACAAGTTAACATGGAATATTGATTGAATCTAGGAGTATAAGGGTGGGTAGCTATTATTTATAGGCAACTAATTCAACCATCTAAATGATCATACAATGGCCATAAAAACAGGAGGCTTGCTTAAGATTTTTCCTACTGCTATTGTGTTTTGTTTAAATGGTTGGAGCTTGAAATACACCCAATTGTCTACTTTAAAACTCCTTTCTATTCTATTCTTGTCAACATAGAATTTTATCCTGGCTCGAGCTTTTGTAATTTCTTTTTGACAGTGCTTATGTGATCCTTATATTGTGAAAATAGTCCTCTAAGGTATTTTTCTTAAAGGAGTAGCAGGGTCCTATAGCTAGCATTGGGGGCTTGTATCCATACAAAACCTTAAATAGAGTCATTTTCATAGCCATGTGAAAAGTGGTATTATACTACCATTCTGCATAGCTACTTTTTCTATTTATGTGGTTTATCTTCTATAGAACACCCAAGGTGCATTTCCAGTATTTGATTTGCTTTCTTAATCTATCCATCTAACTGAGCATGATAAGCAATAGAAAGGTTGAGTTTGGTTCCCATTTTCTACAAAAGTTCCAGCCAAAATTGGCGAATGAAGATTTTGTCCAAATTTATGCATCAGATTTGGGTTATAAAAATCATGAAATTTTAAATCCATTCTCAATCAAGTTTTAATTAAAACAATTAATCCCCAAATCATATATATGAGCAAGTATTCTCATCATTAAATATAGTATAGGAAATTAACGAGTATCGATTTTTAAGGAACAACTACTGTTAGTTACTCCTCGTTCACTATTTAACTGACCAATTAAAGTGACAAAGAATAAAGGTAAAAAATATACATAACTCTAGGAGAGAAAAACATGTAATTAGATAAATACTTTTGAAGACATGACAATGAATTATTTAGAAAATATTACAATTAATTATTAACCTGGCATCATGAAGGAATAATGTAGAATCCACTCTCTCTCAAGTTATAATTTCACTATCTCTTAGTTAATTTAATGAACATCTCTATCTCACTAAAACAACTAAAAGATGTATATAACATAAGTCCTTAATAATTATCCCTATCTCTAAGTGATAAAGGAATGAAATTCGTTAATTCCTGATAGGGTTAAAATTATCATTATTTTACTAGTTATTTGAGGTTGTTTTGTGATACATTTGTTGTAATAACTAGGCATATTCCTTCATATTTGATATTTTATTTGTAAATATTTTTGACAAATTTATACAGATTTAAGTTAAATTCGAGCAAAAAGTGAACAATTCTAGAATGCACCTAGTGCCAGGCCAAGCCAAGGGACCAGGCGTCGGGTCCATTCTGGTCAAGCAGAGGGAACCGAGCAACTTTCAAGAAGAAAACAGAACAAACCTAGCGCCAAGTCGAGCAAGTGGACTAGGCACCGGGTCCATTCTATCCGACTAGTGAAAACAAAGCAAAAACTAGAGGAAGAACAGATTGTACCTGTCGCCAGGTGGGTCGAAGGTACCTGGTGCCAGGCCCATTCTGGAAGGCGAAAATCCTGTGCACGAATTTGAGAATTTTCTAAAGATTTCGGTATTTTCTAATTTTTACTCGGCCAGGATCCCTCAAGCAACAAATTTAGCATTAAATAGGCCTATAAAAGCAAGAGAAAATACAAGAGAATAGAGATATAGAGAGGTGGATCCAAGAGTATAAATTCAATTCATTCATTGAAGGAGGAACTCAATCAAGAAGGATAGTTCAAGAGAGTCTTCAAGGGTGAAGAAAAAGAGACTTACCTATGAGTGCTTTCTTTTGTCTTTATTTTATTTTCCTTAAACAATGATGTATTCAATGTTTTTATTGTAATTTAAAAATATTTTGAGATTCATGATTTTGTGTTAATTTAGTTATTGGATCAATTCTTTATCATCTTTGGTATTTGATTACTTGTTATCATTGGTTATTGATGTAAGTTCTTCTAATTGACTTGGGACAACGATGTTTAGAAGTTTATTACATTGATTTTGTATTTGTTAAATCTTAATGGACTTGGGCGACAAAGTTAAGATTAAAGGACTAAGTGATAAAAAATTAGTTGATTCCACCCCGAGCAAAGGGTTATTATCTAATTTCATGCTTATAAGGAATTGAGCTTAATGCATGTTTTGGTTATGTAAGCTTGGTTGGCAAATATGTTAATATATATCAAAAGATAGTAATTCCATGGATTGGAAAATGAAGTGAAATTTATCTAAGCAGATTCATGACTTGAGAAACGATTGAATTTTGCTTTATATTCCTTCATTATGCCAATATGATAATTAGTTGAGAGAATTGCAAGTTGGTTCATTATCATGTTTTCTAGGATACTTGTCTAAATTACATATTCCTACATCCTTGAGTTGTATATATTTGTTTATTTTTCTTTTTATTATTTTCTCACTTTATTTGGGTCGATTAAACAATGAATGAAAAGTGATTAGTGTGTACTTGTTCCTTTAAGGATCAATACTTATTAATTTCCTATGCTATGTGATGCGTAAATTTTGAGTGTATAAAAATCATCAAAATTAAATTCATCTCTTACTCAAGTTTTAATTAAAATATTAATTCTAAAATATACATACGAGTAAGTATACTCATCGCAAGTATAATATAGGGAATTAACGAGTATCGATCCTCAAAGGAACAAGTACACACTGGTCATTTTTCATTCATTATTTAACCGACCAAATAAAGTGAGAAAATAAGAAAAATATAAAGATAAAGAAATATGCACAATTCAAGTATGTAGAAATATGCAACTTAGACAATTATCCCAGAACACATGACAATGAATCATTTAACAACTATCTCAATTAATCATCATCTTGACATCATGGAGGAATATAAAGTAAAGTTCAATCATTTCTCAAGTCATGAATTCACTTATGTAGACTCCACTTTTTTCTCAATTGATGGAATCACTATCCCTTGATTAAATTAGCAGATTTCCCAATCAAACCAACATAACCAAAAGATGCATTAAACATAATTCCTTATAGACATGAAATTAGCCAACAACCCTATACTCTAGGCGAAATTAACTAGCCTTTGATTACTTAAGTTCTTTGATCTTAACTTCGTTTCCCAAGTTCGTTAAGAAGTAACAAATATGAAATTAATAAAATTAAACCAATTCCTAACGTCATTTTCAAGTTAATTAAAAAGCAAATCTAACTTCCTTGATTCTTCCATGATCAGAAGTAATCAAATACCAAGAATGATAGAAAATTGATCAAGTATCGAAGTTAATACATAAGTCATAAATTCCAAAATATTGTCAAATTACAATGAAAATATTGAATACATAATTATTTAAGAAAAAGAAAACAAAGGTAAAAAAAAGTACTCATAGACAAACCTCATTCTTCTCTCTTGAAGACTCTCTTGAACAATCTTCTTTGATATGGTGAATCTCTCATTCAATGTGTATTTTGAATTGTAGCTCTTGGAATCACCTCCTCTCTCTCTCTCTCTCTCTCTCTCTCTCTCTCTCTCTCTCTCTCTCTCTCTCTCTCTCTTATGTTTTCTCTTGCTTTTATAGGTCTCATGGATGCTAAATTCGTTGCTTGAGGGATCCTGGCCGAGTAGGAATTAGAAAATACCAAAATTTTTGAAAAATTTCCAAATTCATGCATAGGATTTTTACCTTCCAGAGCAGGCCTGGTGCCGGGTACCTTCGATCTACCTGGCATCAGGTACAATTTGTTCTTTCTCTAGATTTTTACTCTGTTTTCACTGGCCGAATAGAATGGACTTGGCGCCTGGTCCACTTGCCAGACTTGGCGCCAGGTCTATTCTATTTTTTTTTTCTTGAAAGTTGGCTTAGTTTCCTCTGCTTGACCAGAATGGACCCGGCACCTAGTCCCTTGATCGGGCTTGGTGCCAGGTACATTATGGAATTGTTCATTTTTTGCTCGAATTCAACTCAAATCGGCATAAATTTGTCAAAAATACTTTTTGCAAGTAAAATATCAAATAGGAAGGAATATGCCTAATTATTACAACAAATACATCACAAAATAACCTTAAATACCTAGAAAAATAATGGTGATTTTAGCCCCTATCATATACCCCCACACTTGAAATTTTGCTTGTCCTCAAGTAGTTTGCTCCAAGAAAATTATTAAGAAAACACAAGTCTTTACTCATTCCAAAATCTTTTTACCACATACCAAGGATTATAACTTCCCTTCAAACTTTAGATACATCTCTTGTCATTCATACCCTTTGAAAACAATTCAAACTTTGAAACATTTGACAAGACATCACAAAACTCTTAAAGTCAAATTAGTCAAGTGTATACCTTAGTCTAAGAAAATTATTTCACTCTTCAAGTTAAAATATAGATAACATGAATAACATAAGTTAAGCCATCTACCAACTCAAGCATTATAAATCCAAAAATTGCTCAACGTAAGTCATGATGCAAGGAAAGCACTCCAATCTTGTTCTCTCTATTTTTTCAATGACTTAGGGAACTGATAGCCTCAAGCGCATAGATTTCTCTTCACACACCGTATTAGCCCCCTTATAGTCATCACTCATTATTTTTTCAACAACTTTCCTCTAAACAATTCTTTCTTTCTTTTGCTTTAGGGAATTCATAGTCTCAAGAAAGTGAATTTCTCTTCACTATCCGTATTAGCCCCCATATTCAAGCAAAAATAATTTTTTTTCTCATCTTCAAGGAGGAAATAACAACTCATTTTTTTCACTTTTCACCTCAAGAATTTTTCACAATCTTTCCTCTCAAAGATCTTTTATCAACTAAAAGGCAAGAAAAATTTAAACTCATAATACAAGAGTTAGCCAATAAACTTTTCCATATTCATCATACTCGCTATATTTAAACCAGATGAGTCAAATAATATTCAAACACCAATACATAAACAATATTAATCAAAATTCTCAAGTTTTGAAAAATATCCTATCCAACAAACCAATTTCACAAAAATAAATCCACCAAATGAATGACAAAAAATCCTATCTAAGAAAAAAAAAAATTACAATCCTACTTAAAAATGAAAACCATTGAAATTTTGAAAAAATTTTCACAAAAAATGATATGGAAAAATATTCTTCAACCTCATTCTCTCCCCCCCCCCTCTCTCACACACACACACCCACACCCACTTAAACTGGACATTGTCTTCAGTGGCCAACGAAATAACAATAAAGCACAGCCAAGAAGACCAAAATAATAAAGGGGTAGAATAGAAAAAAGAAAATACTTCCATTACGGAGTAGCTCCAATTTTCCAAACTTGATTTTCAAAAGTATAAAAAAATTGTTTCATAGTTTCAAAATTTTCCAAAGTAGCTTAATACCAAGATAATTGATAAAAATTTAAACAAAAAATATAACCAAACTACTCCCTCACACGTAAATTGGACATGTCTTTATTTGTAAAAAATAAACACAAGAAAGCATCTCCAAAGAGACAAAAATTGGTAAAGGAAGTAGAAAGTTAAGCAGTACTCCCCAAGTGCAATAAGTTCCAATAGTTATCAAAATTGGAAATAGAGATGAGAGCTAGTTTAAGAAGACTTTATTCTTACCTGCAAAAGAAAACACTAAAAGAAAATAATAACAAAATAAAGATACACCTAAATAAAAGAAAACACACTAAAGAAAAATATTAATAAAAAACCTAATAAAGCACATAAAGACACAATTCACTCCCCCACACTTAAATTGGAAAATATTTTCCTTACGTGGGGGAAATAACACCTAATAAAACCAAACACAAAATAAAGATACAAACTCTTTCCACTCATCACGCTTCCTCACAAACCTTTGGAAAAAACATGTATGCGTACTGAAAATGGTAGGCATGATGAACGTAGAAATAAGATAGGGTTTTGAAAAATAGAGGGTTCATGAAAAATATTAGTTGTAATGAATGTAAATGTATAACCCCCTTCCATAGCACCTTTTTAGACATACAAATCAAGTTCCCAATACAAAGATGTAAATTATGTCTAAAAAGTGTATAAATATTAGAATCACCATTTATCCCTTCAAAATATTTGTTACAATCAAAATTTTCCTTCAAACTTAGCAATTGAGTTCTTAAAGATGGGATCAAGAAATCAGTACTTTTTGACATCTACAAAAACTAAATTACCTCCCTTTGAATGGGGTGAAGGGTGGAATTATCACCATCCTACGAGGACTTCTTACGATGTAGCATTGAAAGATCCAACTCCTTGAGACATGATAAATTCAACACATCATCATTTGGACCCTTGTTTTCCAATAATTGAGAAGAACCTAAAAAATCACGTTGTACAGAGAGATTAGAATTATTAACACATAGAGGGGAATTGAATTTCTCCCTTCCCACATTGGACAATTGTTCCTCATATCCTCTCTTCTCTTCTTGAGGATTCTCTTGTTCAAGTATATGGGCCTTTATGGTATCCTCAATCAACTTGGCTAGTTGTGTTTTTTGATAGTTCATACGTTGGGATGCTTTTTCATGTCACTTAATAGAGGAATTTGTGTTGACGACAAAAGAATGCATTGAGGCTTCAAGTGGCATCTCACAAAATGCGTTAACCTGAGCTTGCAAATTTGCTAAGTTCTTGTCATTATAGCTCATTTGATCTTGTGCCCAAAAGTAGTTGCCTATGATGATGTAAATCACATGCTTAAAGAAAAACAAAAATTAAATGAAAAATAAAAACAAACAAAAATAATAAAAAATAAAAAATAAAAAATAAAAAATAAAAAATAAAAAATAAAAAATAAAAGGAAAAAACAAATAATAGAAAAATACAGAAAAGAAAAACACACGCATTCACAAACTATCTAAATATAAAAGTTAATGGTATTTACAGATAACATAAAGTAAGCTAGTCAATTAAGTCACATAATTTTACAAACAACAAGATAGAATACCGATTTACACAAAGAACATATATACATATAGACATATGGACATATAACCATAGTCAAATCAACAAAATCTAAGCTTTCATGATATTGTTCCCCGGCAACGGCACCAAAAACTTGATGCGTAAATTTTGAGTGTATAAAAATCATTAATTTTAAATCCATCTCTTAGTCAAGTTTTAATTAAAACATTAATTCCAAAATACACATACGAGCAAGTACACTCATCGTTTGCATAGTATAGGGAATTAATGAGTATCGATCCTTAAAGGAACAAGTACACACTAGTCATTTTTCATTCATTGTTTAACCAACCAATTAAAGTGAGAAAATAAGAAAAAGACAAAGATAAAGAAATATGCACAATTCAAGGATGTAGGAATATGCAACTTAGACAATTATCCCAAAACACATGACAATGAATCACTTAACAACTATCTCAATTAATCATTATCTTGACATCATGAAGGAATATAAAGTAAAGTTCAATTATTTCTCAAGTCATGAATTCACTTATGTAAACTCCATTTTTTTCTCAATCGATGGAATCACTATCCCTTGATTAAATTAGTAGATTTCCCAATCAAACCAACATAACCAAAAGATGCATTAAACATAATTCCTTATAGACATGAAATTAGCCAACAACCCTATACTCTAGGTGATATTAACTCACATTTGATTACTTAAGTTCTTTGATCTTAATTTCGTTTCCCAACTTCGTTAAGAAGTAACAAATATGAAATCAATAAAATTAAATCAATTCCTAACGTTGTTTCCCAAGTTAATTAAAAGCAAATCTAACTTCCTTGATTCTTCCATGATCACAAGTAATCAAATATCAAGAATGATAGAAAATTGATCAAGTAGCGAAGTTAATATATAAGTCATGAATCCCAAAATATTGTCAAATTACAATGAAAACATTGAATATATAATTGTTTAAGAAAAAGAAAACAAAGTTAAAAATAAGCACTCATAGACAAACCTCATTCTTCTTCGTTGAAGACTCTTTTGAATAATCTCCCTTGATGTGGTAAACCTCTCATTTAATGAGTGCTTTGTATTGTAGCTCTTATATTCACCTCCCCCCCTCCTCTCTCTCTTCTCTTGTTTTTTCTCTTGCTTTTATAAGCCTCGTGGATGCTAAATTCATTACTTAAGGGATCCTGGCCGAGTAAGAATTAGAAAATACTGAAATCTTTGAAAAATTTTCAAATTTGTGCACAGGATTTTTGCCTTCGGGTCTGGCGTCAGGTACCTTTGACCCACCTGGCGCCAGGTACAATATGTTCTTCATCTGGTTTTTGCTCTATTTTACTGGCCGAACAGAATGGACTCAGTGACTGGTCCACTTGCTAAACCTGGTGCTAAGTCTGTTCTGTTTTTTTCCTGAAAGTTGGCTCGGTTTCCTCTGCTTGACCAGAATGGACCTGGCGCTTGGTCTCTTGGTTGGGCCTGGCGCCAGGTGCATTATGGAATTGTTCACTTTTTGCTCGAATTCAACTCAAATATGCATAAATTTGTCAAAAACACTTTTTACAAGCAAAATGTCAAATAGGAAGGAATATGCCTAGTTATTACAATAAATGAATCACAAAATAACCTCAAATAATTAGGAAAATAATGGTAATTTTAGCCCCTATTACTATACTTGCGATGAGTATTCTTGCTTATATGTGCATTTTGGGATTAATGTTTTAATTAAAACTTGACCAAGGGATGGATTTAAATTTGATAATTTTTATATACTCAAAATTTACGCATCACTTTCCCTATCTTTAGGTGAAATTAACAACCTTTGATTATTGAAATTCATGACAACATCTCTTTCTCGAGTTAGTTAAGAAAATAAAATTAGAATTGAGTAATGAAAACTATCTCCTAACCTCTTTCTCAAGTTAATTAGAAGAATTGTCCAATTTTATTAATTCATCACTAGAAACAAGTAATCAAGTACCAAGAATAGTAATTAATTGAACAAAAGACTAAACTAATTCAACATCACAAATCAAAGAATAATACCCAAATACAATAAAAACATTGATCTCATTATTATTCAAGGAAAAAGAAAACAAAGGTTTTAGAAAGAAATTATAGACAAGCTCTCTTCTTCCTCCATTGAAGACTTTCTTAAAACAATGCTCCTTCAGTAATGAATTCCTTTTTTAATGAATGATTTCAACTTTGATCCTTAAACTCATATGTTTTTCATCAACTCTTCTTATTTATATAGGCCTCATGGTTGCTAAAAAATGTTTCCTAGAAGTTTTGGGCTGAGTACAAGTTGGAAACTACAAGACTTCTTAGGAAATTCCCAATTCTACTTGTAAAAGGACTTCCAATCTGCCTCTGGACCGACACGAGCTGGTGCCTATTCACCCCCTCTGGGCCGGCGCCAAGTTGTCTCTAGAAAACCATTTTTGCTCTGCATTTTCCCCCTACATTGCCCAGAATTTCCAGAGTAGGGCCAACTCCAGGTCTTCTTCTCTGGGCTGGTGCGGGTGTTTAGTTGAAATCCACCATTTTAACTTCAATATCATCACTTTCTGCATGAAATCGCCGAAAAACTTTCCATGAGCAAAATATCAAATAGGAAGGGAATTGGCTAATTATTGAATCAAGAGTATCACAAAATAACCTCAAATAACTAGGGAAATAAAAGTAAATTTAGGCCTTATCACATTCCCCCACACTGGTGAATGTAAGGGATTCAATGGAGTAGTCAGCTCAGACTTATGTGCGAGAAATAGTCAGACTGCATGGAGTACCTTCAAGTATTATGTCCGAATGAGACTTGAGAATTACATCCTGATTTTGGGACAAGTTTCAAGAATTAATGGGTTCTAGTTTGAAGTTCAGTACGACGGCGCATCCGCAAATCGAAGGACAGTCAGAAAAGGTTATTCAGATATTAGAGGACATGCTGCTAGCCTGTGAATTGAATTTCGGGGATAAGTGGATCGAATGTGTACCATATGCAGAGTTGTCGTACCATAACAGTTATCAATCTTCGATTGGAATGGCTCCTATGAAGCATTGTATGGACGCAAGTGTCAAGTACCGCTATACTGGAGTTGGTCAGAAGATGGCCATGTAAGCAAGTCGGGAGAAGTTTGTGTTCAGGAAATGTTGGACAAGGTTAAGCTAATCAGGGAAAGGTTGAAAGTAGCCTAGAGCCGACAAAAGAGTTATGTGGATAATAGGCAGAGAGAGTTAGAATTTCAGGTGGGAGACAGTGTATTCCTAAGACTGACACCGAATAGAGGAATTCTGAAGCATTTGAAAGGTGAAAAGCTGAATCTAAGGTATTTGAGACCGTTTCCAATAAAGGAGAGAATTGGGCCAGTGGCGTATCGATTGGATCTGCCAGATGGGTTGACGGGGATACACGATGTATTTCATGTGTCTCAACTGAAGAAGTACAATGCCGATCCCGAACATGTTTTGAATGATGAGCTGTTAGTGTTGCTACCCGACTTGAGCTATGTGGAAGAACCTGTGAAAATATTGGACCGAAGTATCAAGACTCTCTGGAACAAGCAGATTCCGATGGTAAAGGTGCAGTGGGAGCATCATGGCACGCGAGATGCCATGTGGGAAATAGAAGAGTGGGTAAAGTAGAAGTATCCCGATCTGAGATAGAGGTATGCTTGAATTTCGGGATGAAATTCTCCCAATGAGGGGAGGATGTGAAACCCCACCTAAAGCTAACCCTAGAGTAAGGGGGTCGGGCTGCATATCATATTATTTGGCATGAATATATATATTTTTGAATGATTTTATGTGTTTTAGAATTATGATTTATAGGTTAAAAGGCTTAGTTATGCTTATTGAGTAGGAAGGGTAAATCGATAATTTTGCTTGAGGTCAAAATAGGAAGATGGCTTGAGGATTAAATAAGAAGAATATTTGGGTGAGAAAATAAGAACAAGAGTTTGTGTGGTTAAGTAATTAGAGCTTTGTGATTTAATCTCTAAGGTCATGAGTTTAAATCCCATCGCGTAAGTTTTATTCATGATTATCTTAGTTAAGTTTGAATTTTTGTTTTCTTACATTCCTTAAAGATAGGAATATTGTCTTAGGGGAGACATGAAGAGAATGTCTTAACCCTATCATCATGTCCTAGAAAGAATTCTAAAGGAATTCTTGTCCTTTTTTTTACCTCTAGCTTGTCCTAACATCTTCACAATTTAAATTTGTTCAAAATTCATCTTTTAATTCCAGAAAATTTTGTGAGGATTTTTTGGCTTTGAATTTAAAAAATTGATCTTGGAAGTTGGAGGGTTGACCGAAAATAGGAGAGGAGTTAAGAAGGGTTCCCAAGGAAAATCAATCACCATGGAAGAACCTTCAACTCATCTTTATAGTGTTCATGTTTTTTATGAAGGAAACCTAGAATTTTTCCAGAATTTTGGGCAGTCTAGCTTTCAAAAAACTCAGCTAGTTTTCTTGTTCATTTGTTGCCAGAAAAATGACCAATTCATGTAGCTTGAAGACTGAAATTCCTGTGCAAATTCGTACTGCATAAAACTGTGCAAAACCAGAAAAAAATTCTAGGTAGTTTCGATACACAACAACATGAAAATGAAGTTGTTTTTTTTGTCCTCAATCTAGCAAAACTCCTCTGCTTTTCCTCCAGAAAGAAGGCTGGAAACTAGCCTTTAGAGACCCTCAAACACCTCTCAAAATTCCCTGCAAATCGAGCTGAAGAAGTGCAAAAATTTTGCACAGAAAATTCAGCAAACCTTTCGAAACCTTGAACACCATGAAACCAGAAAATTCCCAGCTTGTCTCCTTAGGCCTAGACTGAAGAAACCACCCTCAAACCTCTCTAAAATGAACCTTGTTCAGCCATGAACTGAACACTATTAACTTATCCACTTACCTTGAATACTTGGACTCCATTATCACACCTCAAATATCTCCTAAGATCACTCCATTCAAACTATATTTGAACTTCAAAAATTTCCAGAATTTTGCTCCATGAAAACACTTTTGAATTAAGCTACTAAACCAGAATTTCCTCTGCCATTAAGCTTTGAATTTTGGCCAGCCTCAAAGCCTTATCAGTCTTCATTCATTTCAGCAAAACAAACCAGTCCAGCCGGTTCCATAAAAGCACAAAGAAACCTCAATCAATCAAACACCATTAACATATCCTATACCTCAAACCACTCCTCAATTCCCTCCATTTGAATTTCAAACAAAATCAGCTTATTCTCTTCTCTCCTAGATGAAAATCAAGACTCCCAATTCCCCTAAACCATTCGGCCAACACTCTCCCAGATTTCGTGCAAACCTTTTCTCAAGCTCTCTCAATTTTCACCAAGAACACACACTATATTTCTTCAAGCCAAAACCCACCCTAAACACCTCCAATCACACTCAAATACTCCAGATTACTTTAACATACTCCCTAGTGTTCATTTCTGGTATTCATAACATAAAATCTCGCAAACAAGAAATTGCATTTGGATAAAAAAATCAGTTTTTTTCTTGAAGGTCTCAAGAACATCATCAAGGTAATCAAGAACAACTCCTTTATTCATCTTCTTCTATTCAACCTTCAATGTACCATGCTAATGATCTCTCTCTCTCTCTCTCTCTCTCTCTCTCTCTCGTGTGCCTCGACCGAAATGGTTGATCAACAACCATGGCTGTTTTTTTTTCTCTTGGACAATTCAAGACTCTCAATCGCGTGGACTTTCTTAAGTCTTCATCGACGTAACCGTCGATCAAGTATTTCTCCTTAATCCTCCTTTTTAATTCTGAATTCATGCCTCTTAGATGTTGATAGGAAGAATAGAATATGAATGGGGAATTGAGTGTATGCATATGAATGAAGGGGTTGGGGTTAGGACATGAGAATGGTTGTATATGAATAAGCTGTATGGATTTTCTTGAGAATCAATGTATGTTCATCATGTCTTAGGAGAGTTATGGATGTTTAAAGCATGTTAGATGCTATGACACCTATAGTGAATTGGATTTTTATGTTCTTATTTCCATTGAAACCATGATTGATGATTATGCCTAGTAAGGATTTGGCCATGTAATAGTATGTATTGATTTAAGCCTATGTTCATGAATGGACTAGTTTATTGTTTGATGTTGGGGAATGTGTTCATGAATCTTGTTTAGCAATAGGAAAATCATGATTATTTCCTTGTTGATCCTAGGTTAATTTTATTAACAAATTTTATTACCTTAATTAAAATTATTACTATATTTTTTTTCCCTAAAGATTTCAAAATTCCTAGGAAGTTTTGGAATTAGAATATTAAATGAAATATTGATATTTTACTAGTCAAATAAATAATATCTTTTATTAAAAATAATATATATATGTATAATAATAAATGAGATCTTTTATATAGATAATAATAATAAATAGGATATTAATGACTTTGTAGACCATAGTTTAAAACTTTTACCTATATTCATAAATGTTATTTATATTAAAATTTATTTGTTATCTATTAATAAAAAATTTAATACAACTCATTTATTATTAATTTTATCTACTACTAATTATTTATTATCTATTAATTATTAATTAAAAATTAATTGTAATTTATTATTTATTTATAATAATACTATTTAAAAATTACCATTTATTTATATTATTTAGGACTTAGTATTATTCAATATTCAAATGCTAGTTTATTTAATAATAATAATACTCAAGATTCATTATTTGAACCTATAACTTATTAGTAATTATTTTAGAACCCCTAGTTATTTTGATTTAGCAAGCTAGGTTTATTTTATAAAATCCTTTATCATCTAACCTTAAAGCTTAGGACATTAAGGTCATGGTTGTAATTAGTTGAATTAAGAATTATTTATGTAAGGCAAGTATAGCTCAAGTATAACCTTATACCTTGTGTTTACCCCAGGCAGGGTTAGGTCAGCCTTGGAGGATTTTTGAGTTTAAGCAAGTAAAGGATTAGGTAAGCTCCTGCATGGAGTCATTTGAAAACTAAAATTACTGTAGCAAGCCAAATGCAATGTGTATGGACATTCATTTTGTAAAGGCAATTAAGGACTGTTTTTCCCTTTTTATTTCAGTCAAGCAAATCATTTGAGAATTAAAATAGCAGTTTTATGCAAAACGCTAAACTCTTTCCAAAACCCAACTTTGATAAGAATTTTAGAAACCCTTAATTGCTATTTCCAAGTAAATCAATGTATGATCAATTTTCTCCCAAGTGGGACAAACAACGTTGAGTACTCAATAAGGGTAGACTACTAGGACTAGTCTTTGAAGGGTTAGGGTAAGTGTCTCAGTAGGTGGCCACCTCTAAGGGATGAATCCTTCCCCGATGGGATGCTAGTCTGGTAGGTCATGTCGGTCCGAACTAGCAAGTTTCAGTCATGTGGACTGTGTGTTTTTGGAGTGGACAACTGGTAAGTTTGGGTATAGAGATGGAGAAGTATCTCACCCGGTAGGCCATACACCTACCTTTTGTCAGCATGCTCAACATGTGGCATTCTGACCATTATATTGTCATGGGACCCAACGTGTGGTAACCCATGGCTACCTCTTTGGGCGGTTGTATTTATTGTGTACATGTATTGTTTGAAAAGCAAAACATTACTCTTTATTTTTAACATTTATTTAATACTTGCCAGTACTTTCTCTTATGAAATTTTTACAACTTGCATACATGAACTGTTTTACCTAAAACACTCAAAGCACACACGGGCTTACTGAGATTTTTATCTCACCACCTTTTATACTATGTTTTCAGATCGATCCTGCTGTGAAGGTCATTAGCTAGATTGTTGCTTGTGATTTTGAAGACTCTTTGTTATTTTCCTTATGTGATGTTTTGAGAGATTGTAGCAAACAATTTATTTTGGATTTGTTCATGTATTATTGGGTTGTAATAACTTTAATTTTAAAGTATTTATTTTATTTTATTTTATGTAACCTAGTTATAAAGACCCCTTATCCTATGGACGGGGCGACATCCCCGGCCCTGTTGGGCCTAGGTAGTGGGATGTTACATACTCAATACATGAAAAGTATTCCACCCTTTAAACTAAAACATAGACAATATAAATCATACAAGGCAAGTCTGTTGACCAACTTCAAGCATTATAGAATCAAATTTGCATAGCCTCAAGTAGCAGAATAAGGAAACATTCCACTCTTTTCTTTTCTTAAAGACTTAGGGGATTGATAGCTTCAAGCAGGGCTGTTCAAAAAAATCAATACTTGAACTAACCCAACTAACCTAAAAAAAAAGACTTTTTTGGGTTAGGTTAAGAAAATTAGGAACCAATAATTTAGTTTAGGTTTTTAAAATTATATAAACCAACCTAATCCAACCCGAACCAATATATATTAATTAAATTTATTTTAATTTTAAAAAATATATTAAAAAATTTGAAAATAATAAAAAAAATAAAATCAGACAAACCCTAAAATCTAAATATTCTTTTAGACAAAATCACTCCAAGGTCACATGCCTTTCTCTCTCTCGTTCAGTCATTTATGTTATTCTGCTACTGCGCCACTGATCTAAGATCTCCAAGTCCACCATCTTCTTGCTTTGTTACGGTGCTGCCTATGCAAAGAAACTCTCCATCAAAACTAATTCAAGTCCATCTCCAAAGCTCATCAGTCCTTACTTCCTGTTCTTGGTATATAGAGGATAAATGTGTAATTGTATGAATCATCATTGTTGTCCAAAAAATGCGTTTGACTTGTATTTTTTGTACTCTGCATACAAAAATCGAGTTTTCAAGGGTTATTAATTCAAGATGCTAAAAAGGGCATCTCAATTTTTTTTTTGAAGAGAGTATCAACAATGTTAGCAAAGTAAGAAGAGGCCTTGAGATCACAACAAGAACAACTTCTTCAAAGAACATTGAGGTTGAAGTCGACAAGCCATTGGGTCGGATTTTAGGTCAAAAGGCAGGAGGTGGTATGGTCATCGCAGTGAGATTCTTAATGCCTATCTTGGTAATATAATCGAGCATTACATTTATGATTTTGGTGGTAATTAGTTGGGAAATCGCTAATCAAGCTGTAGAGGGTGGTGGGAAAGTTAGAAAGCTGGGCTCATAAGTAGCTTCTTTAAAAGTAATTTCAATTTCATTGCAACCACTTCTCGATAATTTTTTCTTGATTTAGTGGAAAAGTTAGAACAAATGAAATCACACATTTTCTTTCTTTTTTTAATCTTTTTGATGAATGATCCACTATTACACCATGGGGTTTAGTTCACTTGTTTAACTTCTTTAATCTAGTAAAAGACGTTTGAGCATGGAAGGTACTGTCCAATGGTATAATTGTATCATTGTATTTGACCTTCTTTTCTACTGACTAATAAGTTAGCCAGATTATTTTTGTAATGTTTTGTAGCATTGTTAAGTTTGGGATTTTTGCAGTTGAAAATGAATTAATATCAAATGGATGATGGTATTCTTGTTGGTATTGTTTAATGTTATTTTTTGTCTGTTTATGAGCTTTAACAAAGAGCTCCATTTGATTTATAGATAATAAATAAAGTATTGAGATTAATTTGGATCATTCTTTTTTAATCTATTATTAATCATTCTTTATTACCATTTTAATATGGCAGATGGGAGATAAAGGACTTGATAAGGAGAATTCAGATAAAGGTGAAGGTGAAACCTCCCAATAATGAAAGGAGAAATGTAATTGAAAGCCTCTCTTCCTCGATCTCGGCCTAAAAAAAGGCAAAAGGTAAAATTGCAAATGTGAAAAGGTGATTTTAATAAAATAAGTAAAATTTGGAATCACTTTACTAAGTTGGACTCTAATAATGAAATGGCTGCCTGGAATTATTGTGGTAAAGACTATACTGCATCTACTAAAGATTATGGAAATAGTACTATGTGGAAACATTTGGAACATCTTTGCAAGAAGAGTCATTTTTTGCCTGGGCAAGGCCAAACAACTTTGGACAAATTTAAGACTAAAAAAATAGAAACATATGCTAATAATTCTTCCTTGAATTCTAAAAAATTCAATCCTGAAGAGCTTAGACAAGCATTGGTGAAAATGTGTATCATTGATGAGTTGCCATTTAGAGTTGTAGAAGGGGAGGGATTTCGAAGTTATTCTAATGCATTAGAACCAAAGTTTGTTCTTCTTGCCTAACTGTTGCCTATGATTGTATGGCTTTGTATCATAAGGAGAAGAAATTGTTGAAAAAGACATTGAAATCACATCGAGTGTGCCTTACTACTGACATTTGGTCTTCCATTCAAAATCTAAATTATATGTGTCTCACTTCTTATTAGATTAGGAATGATTGGAAACTTCATAAGCTGATTATAGTGTTTTCTCAAGTTCCTAATCATGAAGGAGAAATACTTGGCAAAAGTGTTGAGGACAGCTTGTTAGAATGGGGCATTGATAAAATTTTCACTATCACAGTTGATAATACTAGTTCTAATGATGGGGCAATTAGATATCTGAAAAGAAGAACTAAGGATTGGAAAAAAACAATTTTAGCATATGATTACTGTGAAACCCCAGTCGAAACCAACCTTAGAGTAAGGGGGTTGGGATGCATATCATATTTATTTGCATATTTAAATATATTTTTATATGATTTTATGTGCTTTGGATTTGTGTTTTTAGTCTCGAGGGCTTAATTATGTTTATTGAGTAAGAAGGGCAAAATGGTAATTTTTGCTTGAGGTGAAAATAGGGAGATTGCTTGAGGATTAAATAGGAAAAATATTTTGGAGAGAAAATAAGAACAAGAGTTATTGTGGTTTAGTGGTTAGAGTCTTGGAATTAATTCTTAAGGTATTGGGTTCAAATTCCATCATTGGAGCTTTAGCATGATTATTATTATTTTTTTTGGAAGGTTGTATTTTCGGTCTTGTGCGCTTTAGAGAAGAGTAGAGGTGTTGTCTTAGGGGAGACATGATAGGAGTATCCTAATCCTACTCTTGTGACCTACAAAAATTTCCAAGGGAATTCATACCCTTCTTGATCCTTAGTTTTTCCTACTTCTCAATTCATTAGGTTGGTCAATTTGTTCTAGCCAATTTCATTCCAGAAAATTTCAGTAAAATGCTGTGACTTTGAAGGTTCAAAAATTTCTAAGTGTAAAACATCTTATGGACTGAAAATGGGCAGGAGTTGGGGAAGGTTCCCAAGAGATTAAACTCCATGGTTGAACTTTCAAAACCCCACTCTAGCTATATTCATTTTCTTCATGAAGTAATCTGGAATTTTTCCAGCTTCTTGTGCATTCAATGTGTCAAAATTTTCAGCCATCATTCCCTCCCAAATGCTGCCAGGAAAATAGTCCTCTTGACCAGCTTGAAATTGAAAATTTTATGGCCAAATTCGGATTGCACAAATGCTGTGCAAACCAGAAAATTTTCTAGGCAAATTCGCAGCTTAAGTGAGCTTGAACCAAGCTAGTTTCTTCTAGTTTTTCACCAACACCTTAGCCACATTTTTCCTCCATAAAAAAGGCTGGAAACCAGCCTTGAAAGACCTCTGAATGCCTCTTCAAATCCTCTACAAACTGACTGAAAAATGGCAGCAAAGGCTGCCCAGAAAATTTCAGCAACTTGCGAAATCCTGTACAGAATTTTTCTAGCTTTGTTTCATTTTTCAGCCCTGACCGAAACTCCCTCATTTTTCTGTACAAACTTCTCTTGAACAGCTATGAACTGAGCTCCATCATCTTCCCCAACTTTCTGCTTGAAAAACCAGTTATGGCTCCCCCTAAAATATCTCCAACAATTACTCCGATAAAACGATTGATTGAAGACCAAAATTTCAGCAAATATGTTTAGTAAACTTCCATAAAACATCCCTTAAACAACTAGACCTTCCTTCACCATTGTACTCCCTCTTTTCGGCCACCATTAAGCTTCTTCAAATAGTCTTCATTCTAGTAGAATCCCTAGCCAACAGTCGGCCATTACAGTTTCCAAAAAGCTCTCCATTGATCAAAGATCCATATTTTGTTTCCAAATTTGATCTCCTAAAAAAAATTCTTTTAGGATTTCAACCAACCAACCTTTCCTTTTCCTATCAAACCAGAAATTCAATTGCCAAAACCCTTCAAACAATTCGGCCACTCCAATCCCACAGAATTTCGGCCAACTTCAATCAAATCCTCTCCATTCTCTTCAACCTTCAAGAACACCAAGAACACCTACTCACTTTCTCTCACCTAAGGCCACCAAAACCACTTCAATCTTCTTCAAAAAAAATTCAGATTTCACCTACTCACTTCTGTGAATCCATTCATACCACTTTTAACATCAAACTCCAAAATCCAACTCTCTCTCTCTTGGATCAAAAACCAGTATTTTTGTGAAGGCTCAAGAACACCTTCAAGGTAAGCTTGTTTAATCAACTTCATCTTCACTAATCTTCAACCTCTAATGAATATATATGTGTAAAATCATACTAATGGACTCTCTTCTTCTATTTTTTCTCTCTCTCCCTCTCTCTTGGCCAAATGCTCTCTCTCTCTTGACCGAATGATTCCTTCAACAATGGCCATGTTTTCTTTATTTTTCTTGGACGGATCTAGTTGCCTAAGAGTTGAGATCCATCCGAAACTTCTCCAAGGTACTCGTCAAACAAGTAAGCCTCTTCAACCCTCTCTTTTATTTCTAGATTCATGTCTCTAGAATGATATTGGAAGGAGATGGATTATGATTAGGATTTGAGCATGTATTGTTGTGATGAGTTGAGATTGAAGCATAAATAAATGTGTGTATATGATGGAGATGGGATTGATGCATGAGTTAATTATCTTGGTTGATTGTATAGTGTTTTTAGGGTTTAATGCATGTCTCCATGTTGTGAGTGGTATATGTGATCAAGCATGTTAGAGATTATGTCGCCTTTGGTGAATAGGATTTATATTCATGTATGAATGTTAAAGCCATGAATATGTTTATGCTAGTAGAGGTTGGATCATGTTTTGGTAAATTTAGATTTATGCCTTTAATCATGATTTGGATGACTTGATGAATTGAAGTGGAGTGTATGTTCATGATTGTGGTTAGCAATGGAAATATGATCATGATCTAGTTGTCCCTAAGCTAATTTTATTTCATTAATAAAATGATTAATATTATAATTTTTGCTAGTGGATCTCGAAACCCCTAGAAAATGTGGATTTGGTCTTTTACATAAAATGGTAATATTTTAGTCAAATAAATGATAGCTTTTATTACAGAAATAAAATATATAGATATTATATATAATAATAAAATCAAATAAAGCCTTTTATATAAATAATCATAATAAGTAAAATATTAATTTTGTGAGTCTTATATTCATAAATACCATTAAAATTTATAATCCTTCAATTATTATCTTTTAATCAAAACCTATTAAAATTTACTTGCAATTAATTTTAGTTATCAATTATTTTCTAACAGTTAATTATTAATAAATCATTATTTTACCTAATACCACCTAGGACTCTTCATCAAATAAACTCTAATTTATTTTTAGCAAGATTTAAACCTTCAACTTATTAGTACCTATTTCCCAAAACACTAATTATTTTAACTATCAAATTAGACTTAGCTTATAAACCCTTTTTATTTATTATCGGGCCTTAAAGCTTAGGACACTAGGATCATGGTTGTAGTAAGTTGAGCTAGTTTTATTTGTGAAAGTGAATTTTGGCTTGAGTTTGATTATGATTTATATTTACCCCAGGCGGGGTTAGGTCAGACGTTGAAGATCTTTATTTTATCTCAAGCTAAGGATCAGGTAAGCTCCTGCATAAAACCTGTTTGATGTAAAATGTTTATTATGGTAAGCCAAATGTAGAGTGCATGAACACTCACTTCCGTAAAGGCAATTAAGGATTGTCCTCTTTCCCATTTCAGTTAAATCAATTATTTGAAAATCGATGAACAGATTTACTCAAATCCTGAAACTCTTTCTAAAACTAATTTTGACAAAGACTTTGGAAATCCTTAATTGCCATTTTCAAGTGGAACTATGTTTTGTTCATTTTTCCCAAGTGGGATAAGCTACGTTGAGTACTCAATAAGGGTGGACTGTTAGGACTAGTCTTTGAAGGCTTAGAGTGAGTTTCTCAGTAGGTGGCCACCTCTGAGGGGTAAGTCCTTCCCGGATAGGATGTCAGTCTAGTAGGTCATGCTGGCCCGAGATAGCAGTTTTCAGTCAAGTAGACTGTGTGTTATCGGAATGGATAACCGGTTTTGTTTGGGTATAGAGAAGGAGGAGTATCTTGCCCGGTAGCCGATCATCTACTTTTTGTCAGTCTGCACAAAGTATGGCATTCTGACTAGTTATGGGGCCCAATGTATAGTAACCCATGACCACCCTTTTGAGTGGTTGATTTTAATGAACATGTATGGTTCAAAAAGCCAAAACACCGCTCTTGATTTTGACTATTGTTTAATGCTTACCAGTATTTCTCTTACGAAGAATTTACACTTTGCATTCACGAACTGTTTTCACTGGACACTCAAAACACACACGGACTTATTGAGATTTTTATCTCATCACCCTTTTTACCATGATTTCAGGTTGATCCTGCTGTGGGGATGAGTAGCTAGTTGTTGCCTGCCTTGGAAGATTTTTTTTCCTGATATTTATTTTGTGTAATGCTTTGGGAGTTGAGAGTGGATAATTTTTATTATGGATTTGTCTTTGAATTCTTAGATTGTAATAAGTTTTAAGTTTTAAGTTTTGTTTTTATTCTATTATTTTGATTGTATGACCTAGTTATAAAGACCCCTTGTCCTTTGGATTGGGCGACATCCCCGGCCCTGTTGGGCCTAGGTTGTAGGGTGTTACAATTACAAGCATGTAAGATGTTGTGCTTATATTATGAATCTTATTATGATGGATGGTTTGGAAGATCAAAATGAATCAATTGTAAAGATTAGAAATGCTGTGAGATATGTGAGGCCTTCTCCGTCTAGACATGAATAATTTAAAAGGCGTGTGGAGAAAGAAAAAATAGAAAGTACAAGTCTTGTTTGCCTTGATGTAGAAACTAGATGGAATTCTACATTCTTAATATTAGAAGCTGCTAAAAAAATTTGAAAAAGCATCTGAAAGGTTAGAAGAAGATGATCTAAGGTATTTGATATATTTTGGTTCTAATGAAGATAATGATGTGAATGATGAGGGATAGAGCAAAAAAAGCAGAGAAAAAGCATAAAAAAAGTCTTGGACCTCCTAACTTTGTTGATTAGGAAAATGTTAGATGCGTTGTGAAGTTCTTGAGACTTTTTTGCAATGTCACACTAAAATTTTCTAGTTCATTGTATGTGACGACAAATTATTTTTTTCGTGAACTTGTGGCTGTCCAAACTAGATTAGCTCAATTGGCTAAATTGGAGATGCATCCTTGAGATTAATTGCTTCATGTATGTAAACTAAATTTGACAAGTATTAGGGAAATCTTGACAATCTGAATATCTTGTTATTTGTTGGAATTGTTCTTGATCCTTGTTAAAAAAATGAAGTATGTGAAGTTTTGTTTCAATCAATTATATGGGGATAATAGTTTGAGGACTAAGTCTTTGGTGGAAAAGGTGGAGACTAATATGATTCAGTTATATGATCACTATACTTGTGGTAATTCTTGTGAGGGTGTTAATGTTGGAACTAGTACATAAAATGAAGAACAAAGTAGATGTTCTATGGATGTTGATGATTTTGAGGACATTTCTAAGTATCTAGAATCTCAATTTGCAAAATATTTAGAAGATGAACAAAGTGTGGAAACCAAATCAGAAATTACTAGATACTTGATGGATGCTTGTGAAACCAATAGCACATCATTTGCTATATTAGAGTGGTGGAAAATGAGTTCTAAAAAGTATCCAGTCTTTTCTCAAATTGCGAGGGATGTATTAGCTATACAAATATCTATAGTAGCTTTTGAATCTACTTTTAGTACTAGTGGGTGTATTCTTGATCCATTTAGGAGTTCTCTATCTCCAAAAATGGTTGAAGCACTTTTATGTTATCAAAATTGGTTGCGATCTAATTCATATTTTGTTGATCTTCGTGATGCTATGGATTAAGTAGAGAAATATGAGGCAATTAAGAAAGGTAATTCATTATTAATATTTGATAGTTTAATCTTATTGACTATTTGTTATTTTTTTAAAAAAATTGTGATAGTAGACTATATTTATTTATTGTAAAATTTTCAAGCTCTTCATGCACTAAAGAAACTAAGGCATTTGGAAAAAAAAACTCCAATTGTTGGTGATTAAAATTTACCTTCCATATCCAGGCTAATCATAACAACAGTCCAAGCAAATACCTATGAGGGATTTTCAGTATTCATCATTTTTTGCTACCTTTGCTAATAGACTAATTTGTTACTGCGTGGTCATGCACTCGTATACTTGATACTTTTCATATTACTTTTTGTTAATATGTCTCAGATGTATATTTTGTTTATAAAATCAGAAGTATGTTCTGAGTGGGAGGTTAAAACTTTACTTGGTAAATTATGTACAAACTAATCAACCCAAACCGACAGTTTAAAATTTTAAATAGTTTAGTTTGATTTTAAAATTTTTGAACCGAAATATTTGGATTGGGTTAAAAAAATAGAAAAAATCGAACTAACCCAACCCATGAACAGTGCCAGCTTCAAGTGAATAGCTTTCTCTTCATTCACCGTATTAGCCCCCTTATAGTCATCCTGTTTTGTTTTTCTTTCCTTTTCTTCTCTTTTGCCTTCGAGATAACCTTAAGAAAGTGCACTAAACAATACTAGCTACTTTTTCCATATTGACTCCCTTTTCAGCAGAGAACTTCTTTCTATTTTTTTTTTTTATAGATAATGACATTTTTTTTCTTCACTCATTTCTTTTTCTTTAGAGGATATGTGTTTTACATTCTCTCGGACCTCACTATCTTTATTCACAACTGAAAGTTAAAGCAAATTTAAATACCATAAAACCAAAATTAACTAATAACTTCCCCTATATTTCATTATATCATCTATACTCAAACTTAAGGAACGGAATAAAATACAAATACTAAAACATAACCAACATTAACTTAAATTTTTAAGACTTAGCAATACTCAACTCAATACACATGTTTACTTCAACAAAATCCAATCAATTGAATGACAAATCCTTATCCAAAGTTAAAAGAAAGTCATAACCTCATAATAAGCAACCAAGCTAATTTCATGCAAAATTCGGAAACAATTATCCCAAAGAGCTTCAAAATTTTAAAGAAGTTTCAAAATGCACTCAATAAAAGCACTACCTCCTCCCCTGCACTTAAATTAGACATTATCTTCAATGGCCCAAAATATAACAATAAAGCATAACTAAGGGACTAAGAAAAACAAAGGGGAAGTAGACAAGAAAAAGAAATACTTTCCATAATCACGATTTCTACAAAAGAGTTGAGTTCCATCCGAAAAGCATGTTTCCTAATAAGGATGAGTCTGCTAAACAAAATAAACAAAACACGCATAAAGCTAGAAAAAAGAAACTAAACATAAAAGCAAAATAATAGAAAAAAAATAGAAAATCCAAGACAAAATGAGGGAGAAGCTCCTTTAGAGGAGAGATTACGCCTCATAGAGGATAAAATCAATACGATCCAAGCTTTCAAGGTCCTCTCCAAAATAGCATTTCAAATGATTTCTGTTGACTTTGAAGATACCTTTCTCAAGATGGGATACTTCAATAGGACCAAATGGAAATACTTTACGGACTAGGAATGGGCTTAACTATTGAGATTTTAGCTTTCTTGGAAAGAGTCTTAGGCGGGAGTTAAACAACAAGACTTGATCACCTTCATGGAATTCACGATTAGGTTGAAGCCTTTTGTTATGCTATCTTTTCAATTTTTCCTTGTAAATTTTGGAGTTGTCATAGGCTGTAGCCCACTATTCATCCAATTTATCTAACTGAAATAGCCTTTGTTTGCCTGCAGACTCAAGATCAAAGTTAATAAGTTTAATGGTCAGTAAGCTTTATGTTCAATCTCCAGCGGTAAATGGCAAGATTTTCTATAAACTAACCTTTATGGAGTAGTGCCTATGGGGGTCTTAAAGGCAGTCCTATAGGCCTAAAAAGCGTAATCCAATTTTAAACTCCAATTTTTCCTTGCAGGGGTGACAATTATTTTCCAAAATTCTTTTGAGTTCCCGATTGACTACCTCAACTTAGCCACTTGTTTGAGGGTAATAAGGGATGGCAAACTTGTGAGTGATACTTAAGTGTTTAAGAACTTTTTCCAATTGAGTATTGCAAAAATAAGTCCCTCTATCACTAATGAGTATCTTTGGTGTACCAAACCTGGTAAAAAGCTTTTTTAGAAATTTGACCACAATCCATTGATGGGGGCTAAATTCACCTATATTTTTCTAGTTATTTGAGGATATTTTGTGATACTTTAGATGTAATAACTAGTTATAGTCTTTCTTGTTTGATATTTTACCTTCGGAAATGTATTTTGATAATTTTATGTAGAATATGATGAAAAACGAAGTAAAACTGTCGAGCATACAAAGCACGGTCAGTTTCACCGACCCCTCTCTAGAAAATAGAGAGAAAACGGGAAGCATGACACATGGTCGGTGCCGGCCTAATGAGGGATTAAGGCCGCAAATTTCCTTTAAGATTAGATTTTGACAACTTTTGCAACGATTCTTTTGGGAACTCTTTCAACCATGGACAAGGACTCTTGTAGGTACTTTTTGGCAATTAGAAATCCTATAAATACAGGAGAATAACATTGTACAAATAGTTTTTCAATTCTTCAATGTAATATCTTTAGAAAACTCTTAGAGAAAGACTAAGATTTAAGAGGATTAAGGAGAATTCTTGGAGAAGAAGAGGAGGTTACTCAAGAAGGTTTTAAGGAAGAAGAAGAAAGCTTACTTGTCTATGAGTGGTTTCGTTTTCTTTTCTTTGTAATTTATTGATAATTTGAGATTAATGTTTTAATTATCTTTAGAGGATATTCTTTTAGATTCATGTTTTGTATTGATTTTAGTTCTTTGATCAATGGATTATTGTTCTTGGTATTTGATTATTTATTTTAATTAAGGAATTAATTAATTGATTTTCTTATTGACTTGCTTGCAAAAGAGGTTGATAATTATTTCAATTTAATTAATTTCATATTTATTATCTCTTAACTTGTTTGCAAAAGGGGTTAAGTATCAAGAACTTGGATAATCAAAGATTAGTTGATGTTTGCTAGAATATAGATTCATTAGCTAATTTTATGCTTTAAATCACATAGAATATAGGGATTTGTGTGATGATTAATTTTAATGCATCTTTTAGGTAAATTGGTTAAGATAGAATATATTCACTAATTTAACTTGAAGATCGTGATTCCATAGATTGCAAACAAAATAAGTCTATTTTGATCCATCATGATGCCAAGATAATAATTAGTTGAGAGAATAGCTAGTCAATCATTATTGTGTATTCAAGGATTTCTATATATTTACATGTCTTTTCTTCTTATTCTCACTTCTTAATCATCCTTGTGACTTTTCTTGTGTGACTTGATTTTCTCTAGTATATTAGATTAGTGATTTATTTACCTCTATTCATTTGTTTTATTGGCTAAACAATAAAGATTTAGGTAAAATAAGGTGGAAGCCTAAGTTCTCGTGGATTCAATACTTGTTATTCCCTATACTATATGATGGGTATACTTGTTCTTATGTGTGGTTTTAGTGATTAGAGTTTTAATTAAAGCTTGATTGATTGTGAACTTTGTTGATAATATTTTCTACACTAAAAAACACGCATTACCCGTGCATTATTAATTGGCAAAGCTTGTACCTCTACCCATTTAGACATATTATCAACTGTAACCAAGATGTATTTGTTCACCAAAGAAGTAGGAAAAGGACCCATGAAATCTATCCCACAACAATCAAATACTTCACAAACTTGAAAGATTCATAATAGTATCTCACTAGATTTAGAAATATTACCAGTACGTTGACACCTATCATAATTTTGCACAAACCTATGGAAGTCCTTAAAAATGGTTGACAAATAGAATATGGACTCAAGTACTATTTTTTTTGCAGTATTACTAGCTTCGTAGTGCTCTCCGGTGAGTCCCTCATGGCAATGTTGTAAAATACGCTTACTTTTTGTGGAATCCACACACCTTCTAATGACTTGATATGCACAACACTTAAGCAGATAGTGATCTTCCCAAAAATAGTACTTCATTTCTAAGAGGAATTTTGATGCGTATTTTGGGTGTATAAAATTCATCAAATTTAAATCCATCCATTAGTCAAGTTTTAATTAAAACATTAAATCCCAAAATACATATACAAGCAAGTATACTCATCGCAAGAATAGTGATAAACCTTAGAAGGGGTGAATAGGGTTTATGGCAAACAAATGTGATTTAAAAAATCTTTGATATCTTTTTGATAAAGGCCGAACAAGGTGAGAGTTAAAAAATGCAGACTTGTGTGCTGCGTAGGAACTTTCAAAACTCTTCTAAATGATGGAAAGGAGATCTACAGTTAAGATGGGTAGATGAGGTAACAATAACAGTTTTACCCAATTGCATAAAAGTTTTTGATCAAATTAATGAATGTAAGGAAGAGTATAAAGCTCTCAAGTCGGATGAACAGTAAAAACACAGGTATAAAGAACAAGTAAAATGTAGAAGAAAAGGTTCAATGATGTATAGTGGTTTGATCCTCAAATTATCTATATCCATTATCTTAAGCACATACTTAAGGATTTCAACACAACTACTAAAGCCTTTTTCCTAAATTAATAGTGGTAGGCAACACCAATCTTACACAAGAGGATCACCACTCTTAGTTTTACACCCAACCTCTTTAAACACACAATCAAGGCTCACCCCAATTGGATTTTACACCACAATCATGATACACAAGAGTTTAAGGCTCACCTCAATCGGTTTTTATATCACAACCTAGATACAAGATAGAATGAAGAAAAACTTACAGAAATAGCTCACAAGTTTGAGCAGATATGAACAAATGAGCACCAACACCTTTTTACCTTTGAAGCAATTTGATTTCACTTTAAAGCACAATGAAAAGGAAGATTTTTGTATTCTAAAGTGTAAGGATGTTTATTAGAAAGCTAGCACAAAAATCTTATAGAAAATCATGTTTAAATGGCTTTTACTAAAGTAAAAAATAGACTTCCAATGGCTAGAAACGATTAGTTTCACGTTGTCAGATTTGCCAGAGTTTTGGACTTGAGGATCAGACGATGGTGCGTTCAAAAGATAAGTCCAAAATGGCACTTTTTTAGGTAGAATTGATTTGACACTGTTCACAGAGTTTTGGACGAAGTTTTTTGATGCAAAGTTATCCAAACTATTCAATCCAAAATTCTAAAGACTTAAAGCTTTGAAATCCTTTTGTTTGTGTGCTTTAAGGTAAAAATAAATTGAATCATACGATAAAGAAGACATAGGAATTTATACAAAATAATGATTCTTAGTTTAAAGTTCTTCTATAAGGTCTTCTTGGTATGCAATCTCTTTAGTTTGGTTTTCTACTTGATCACCCATTCTTAGATTCTATTGCTCAAGAGTTGCTTAGCAATCTTATTTGCATGCCTTGAAAGAACTAAGGTCAAACATGTCCTATTACATGTAAATCACACAAGTTTGTCCTTGACAATGTTTGTTATAAGTCAAAACACAAGAGAATACCCTTAGGGCTAACAACCTCTCCCTTTTTGAGTGATGACAAACTTGATGGGATTGTGATATAAAAATAATGATATGTACAGTACGAACATGTTAGACCGAGAGAAATAAGAATATTTTTTTATTGAAGTGCAATCTCTCATCATAGGACTCAAAGAGTACTTATAAGATTAAGATAGAAAATTAAAACGTGTACTCACAAACATGGCTCAATGAGCTTGTGACCCAACCAACCTCCATATCCTCCTTCCTTCCATTAAAGGACTATTTCACAAGGAAATAGCCACAAATAGTAGTCACAAAAAAATGAATAGATATGTACACAAGGTGGTATAGAAGATAAATAGTAAGATGTAATGCTCCCCCTTGGTATGGACATATATGAACATAAGATATAAACGCATGAAATGCATTTTAAGAATAAGACTAGATTTCAAGGTTTTGGACTTCCAAAACGTGCATCTAAAATAGGATAAAATAAGGTAGAGGCCAACCTTTTAAAAAGTCATTTTTGATTGCTATTTTGGATTGAAGAAATATTGGTCCAAAACTCCCCCTGTGTATATGCAGGGTAAAAAAAGATTTTTCCTAAAGATAGATCAAATGTTTTCAATCCAACCCAGTTTTCTCAAGTTATTTCAACACAAGGAATTTTCTGTGCAACCAAAGATTAATTTTCATAAGCATAAGTATCCTCATCATTCAAATATTTAAACAAAGTGCGTATCACATCCATAGCAAAAAATAAATCATCCAGCTTATTCAAAATTAGTTAGAATGCACAATGAACTCATACATACACTTCAATCTCCTTAGTCTATAACAACAACTCAATATAGTCTCTATCAAATCACCTAATTTTTTTTATAGTCCGCATTCTCAAACCACAGCCATAAATAAACATAATTCATCTTAAGCCATATGCATTTATAATCCTCATGACTAGTCACAATCATAATCCATAGATTTCAAATTATAACCCTCATAAACCAACATATAACCATAATACATTCACAATTCACAATCCATATTTATAAGGGAAAAAACCAGTGAAGTGAAAGAGATATCATGAAAGCAAAAAAAATTTACACAGTACAATATTTGATCAATTCAAATCCCAAAAATGTATTTCACAGAATCATAAGCTTCTAAAGAAATTTTCAGTTTTCACATTACAATCTCCTCTTAGTCTATAGCATAGACTTCCTAATCGCATCAAATCATCAAAATTCACAATCCTCCAATAATATATTTTCTCCCCCTTTGTCATCAGTAAAAAATAATAATAATAATAAGCAGTAATATCCAAAGAATGCCCAAAATAGGGATAGCAATGAGCAGTAAGCAATATCAGTCAATAAGAAAAAGTAGTAAACTAGTAGTAATATCAGTCCAAGACTAAGATAAAGGAGTTCATAGAAAAATATAGTGTAGAAAGCAGAAAATTTGGAAAGAATAGAATTGTGTCATCAAGAATAAAAGTTGGCAGAAGAGGTCATCATTTAGCAGTCGTTATGTGTTATATCTCATGAAATAAGGATAGTCATAGGCTTAACATTAGTACCATTCTTTGAATGTTGTCCAACAATTCTACTGGACTTTTGTTTTACCACAACATGCTTCAGCTTTTGACTAGATAGGCTGCCAAATGTAGTTGGTTTGTCTTGCTTGAGAACTTCCTTGTCAACAGTGGATGCAGCAATTGTGGGTTCCTTAGTGTGCAGAGATGGGACATTAGTAATATCAGTCTTTTTCTCAATCTTTTTCTTCAGCTGAATATCAGTTTCTTCCTGTGTTGAAGGAATGATAGGTTCAAGCTCAGGCATGGGTGGAGGAACTTGTTCAGTTGAATGGCCTTCAGCTTTATATTGCTTTCCTTTTACATTTGTCAGTCTATTTCTTAAAATTTTTAGTTCACCTTTGACTTCTACACTTAGATTGTTTTAGCTTGGTAGATAGCAAATTTAGAGCATCTAAAATACTCTACATTTTTCCATTTTCTTGAGTTTTTTTGCTTCCCTTTACTTGATGTTTCCTCTTGAATTCCAGTTTCAACTTTTCTTTTTGTTTGTCTTGATGTAGCAGATTTTCTTTGGCCTTCATCAATTTTTTTATCTTTTCTTCTGTAGCCTCTCTAAGTAATATCCATTGATTATCTGCTCGAATGGATCCCATTTTCTTAAATGAATCTCTGCTACAGATGTTACCTTGCAGTGCTTAGGGGCAACCATACTCACATCAATATTGAAGTATTTGAATAGCTTAGTGAGAAGATTTCTAAAAAGTAATGCTTTGTTTGATGTATTCTGGGATCGAATCATCAATTTCACAACCAGAAACCCAAAGATAATTTGTTTTCCTTCTGACAGAGCCGGCATCAACACTATTTGCAGAAAACATACAAATGCCTTGTGGCCAAATACCACCATGGTTGAGATGTAGTAATCACCCCATTCCATTTAACCATTTGACATTTCAATCACTTGAATTTCTAAAGCTTTTGGCACCAGTAAAATTTCATCTCAAATCAACTCAGTTCAAACAAAATTTTAGAATTTTTCAGGCAGTTCATTTCGAAAAATTGTACTCCACTGTTACTGATATATAAAAAAAATCCTGTTTAACAACGATGGTCAAACTCGAGGTTCACTTCTCCAATTTTAGACATATACCACTGCACAATAAACCCATTTACTATTTCCTCATGTCATCCCTTTCTCAGATTTGCATAGAATTCTCAAACCAGTGGGGAGTATAATTTCTTATTCACAGGTAAAAAAGATTCCCAATAGAATAATTCAACCAAACTCAAAATGTTTGCATAATTTAGAAAGACTTCAGAAGTATCCTGATGTGTCAGGACTTGGGTATAAAAATCATACAACAACTAAACACATTTCCAATCAAGTTTAAATTAAAACGTTCAACCCAAATCACACATATGAGCAAGCGTACTCATCATTAACCGAGCATAGGGTTCAAACGAGTGTCGATCCTCAAGGAACAAGTAGACATTAATTACCTTTCTTTCATCATTTAACTGACTCGATAAAGTGAAAAATAAATAAAAAGTAAAATAAAATAAAAATATATACATGTTAAGGATGTAGATTTATGTAACTCGAGCCATTGGTTAGACAAACATGATCTTCAAGTATCCAACTTTTATCATAACTAATTATTCTCTTGGCATCATGGAGAATTAAAGTAGACTTACTTCTTTTCCAATCCATGAATCCATATCTTCTAGATAACTTAGTATCACATACTCTGTCTCAACCAGTCTTACCCAAAAGATGCATTAAACACAATTCTTTGATTAAGTCCCATTCTCAGGTAAACTTAACCCATGAAATAAACCAATTGAATCCATACTCTGGCAGACATCAATTAACCTTTAATTACTCTGTTCTTAACAATTAACCCCATTTTCAGGCAAGTTAAAAGAGAACAAATATGAAATTAATCAATTGAACTGCCATCAACCCTATTTTCAAGCAAGTCAACGGAAAACAATCAATTAATCTTGTAATAAGCACGAGTAATTAAATACCAAGAATAACAATCAATTAATCAAAAGATCAAATAACTCTACATATCATGAATATCTAAACCAATGTCAAATTACAATAAAACAATTAAAACATCATTGTCAAGAAAAAGAAAACAAAGTAAAAGAAAGCACCCATGACAAGCCTCATTCTTTTTCATTTGAAGACCTTCTTGCACAACCTTCCTTGAACTTAAAGAATTCCTCATTGGATTGAGTAATTTTCTATGATGATCAATGAATTCTCTCCATTTTCCTTGTGTTTTTCATCTATTTATAGGCTTAGGAAGTGCCTAAACTCGTAGGTACAAAGTTCTTGGCTGAGTAGAAGTTGGAAGATACTAAAACTCCTCAGATTACCAAAAATCGAGTAGAAAAATCACAACACTACCTTGGCTTCAGGGTACAGCCGGCGCCGCCTTGACTCTCGGAGCCGGCGCTAGTTGTGTTCTGTTCCTCCACTCGTTCGCCGATTTTTCTTCGAATTTTGCACAATGTGTTCTAGAATGTAGTCGGTGCCAGTTCCAGCTTCACAGCCAGTGCCGCCTTAGTTCTGTTCTGCTCTATTTTAATAATTTTTCCGTCGCTTCGAAGTTCGTTTCAACAATGCATGGCCGGCGTCGGTTCTAGGGCCATAGCCGGTGCCGCCTCTCCTCTATTTTGTGACGTTTTTATTTCGTTTTACCCTAAAAATCTGAAATAAAGAACAAAATACCTTTCCAAGGGTAAAATCTCAAATATGAAGGAATATGACTAGTTATTGAACAAAATGTATTGCAAATGAACCTCAAATAACTAGGAAAAACATGACTAATTTAGCCTCTATCATATTCCCCCACACTTAGTTATTTGCTTGTCCACAAGCAAAGTATCAAGAACAAGTAGGAAAACACAAGGTTAAACCAATCACTCAATCAATTTCAAAACAATATCTCTAATGCACTCTTCATTCAAGAATATAAAACACATGATACTACATCTTTCACAACCAATGCAAGGCTTGTGTAAGTGATAAATGACTTAGTAGAACCATCACAATACTTCACACTATTTTCAAACCATTGGAAAGAATTTCGTTCGAAAAGAATATGCATTCCATATGCTTACTTTTCATACACTCTATCCACTAATCCGAGACATATCATAATTCTACTTAGATTAAGTAGGACTTTTAAGCTTGTAATGTAAGGCTAAAGGTTTGTAATGTAGCGTATCAAACGAAGGATATAGGAGAATCAAAAGTCAAAGAAAAACTGAGTTAGCAAGAAAAGGATAAACAAAATGAATCAATAATTTCCAACTCTTCTTGCTCTCCTATTCCAAAAATTAAACAAACCATCACCTTATATAGCAATTACAACTCTACTTAAGCAAATCCTGCATTTTTTTTCTCTTTTTCTTTCAACTCTTCTTTTCATCAACTCTTTTCTATTTCTTTCACAAAATCACTCAAATTTTTCCAGCAATGGTGTCAAGTACTTTATATGAACTTTAACTTTTTTTTAGTTCAATCACCATTCTTTTTGTGATCTTTTCTTTTCTTCTTCTTCCTTCAATGTGTCTTTTCTTTCACTGCTGCTGTTGTTTGTTTTTTCACTTCTCTTTTTTCATTCTTTCTAGCAGCTTTTTTTCTTTTTTCAACTCCTTTTTTTTCTTTCTCACTCTCTCTTTGCTTTCGTTTCTCTTTCCAGCTCAACTTATTATTGATCCATGACTGAAAGTAACGAGTCATGATCTTTCTCCCAATATTCTTCCTCAACATTCTCTTACATATACTTTCATCCATTAAGAGCATAAAGATTTGGAAAATTTATTCAAACTCTAAGAAACAAGCAATGGACAAAGTATGATAACGGGTTTTAAAGAAAGAAATCAACAATTTAGGCTCAAAATAGGCACTAGGTGTAGGATTTCTAGATTAAATAATCAGATTAAACGCAGCGGAAAACAACAAGAAATCCAAGCCATGGATCACGAGTTTGCAGTAGAAACGGAAAAGGGAGAAGATCACGCTTATTATCTCGTGAAGCCGGAATTTAAAATTTTCTTGTTCCAAGAACGTAGGTGCGATCCAGATCACAAAACCGGTTCACCGCAGCTCAACTGAAGTCCAAGTAAGAACTCCCTCTAATGATAATCCACACAAGGTTGAACGCTCACAATCTCACAATTTTATGCTAGTGGAATTTAGGAGGCTAGGGTTTGATCAAGAAAAGAGAGGCAGAGAAACGGTTTTTCTGTTATTGCGTGAATAGTCTGTATCTCTAACCCTAAGGAAACCGTTTCCTTATATTTATAGATTTATAATTACCGCAAATTGCAACTTAGTCCTTCAACGTCCAATTGTCAACAAATTGGTCCTTGAAGTTTACTTAATTATAATTAGGTCCCATGAATTATAACAAACTTATAATTCACCTATAAATATATTCCCTTCTCTTAATTAACCCCACAATATTATCAAATAATATATTTGAGTATTCAAACCTTTATTGTGTGTGACCTATTAGGTTTCCTGGTCTTATTGGTAGCATAATATGAATTAATTCTAACAATATTAGAACTAATAATCCTTAATAAAATAAAGGATTAAATTTATTAATTCTCTAATTAATAAATCCATATTTAGCATATCAAGAGCGACATCTAGCAATGACTCTTGACCACTCAAAAGTCCAGAAAGTCAAGTGGCTTGACATGAACCTTTCAATAGAAAATTATCAGCGCAATAAACTCCTTTCAACATACAATATCTCATTCGGTCTAGAGCATGGAATTAGTGCCAACTCCCTCCGGAATATTATTAATTACGCCCGAATATTTTTGTACTTGTTCAAGAAATCCATTACTCGATATGTGTATCAATTGGAACCATTTCCATCACATAGTCACCTTGGCCAAGGACTTTATGAGTAATGATTTCTACAAGTGGCCTTGAGATATACTCTCCTACTATTAGGAGTGGTGAATCCTTTATTGACCATCTCAACTACTTTCGTTTACTTTACGTTGTACCCAATATCCATTCCATAGGCGGTCCTAGATAAGACTCCAAAGATTAAAATCAAAGTACAACGCTCGATAAACAAAGTACCTTGGAGATCTCAAGTCTAAGGATACTTGCACACTTGCTATAATGAGATTCTATCACTGGCACTAAATAGTTATCTAAGTGATTATCTCGTAGCTAGGTCATCCAATGAACTTGTTCCAAAATAAGCATCCACGAGTTAATCCTGAGTATCCCAATACTCACGGATATGAGAACCACCGCTTGATCCAATCAAGAGATATAACATATGCCAGTCTTGGCGTATTAATAATGTCCCATCTTATTAATACTACGACTGGGGATTATTTAAGTACAAACACTGCATAGTGTAGTAGGAATCTCACATCATGATCTCTATTATGATTTCCTTAACACTGTATTGTACTAGGGACTTTATCTAACGGTTTGTACACATATTTAGACATAACAATCAAACTGAAAGATAAAGAATGCCTCTTATTAATTTAATATGCAATATACATGGTACAAGTGATTGCCTCTAGGGCACAACACTAACAAACTCCCACTTGCACTAGAGCCAATCATTCATGTATCAAATACCAAATGACTCAACATGTTTATCATGTTTCTTCTGGGAAAGCGCTTTAGTGAGTGGATCGGCTATGTTCTAATCCGTGGGAATTCTCTCTATCTTTACATCTCCTCTATCTATGATTTCTCTAATCAGATGATAGCGTCTAAGTACATGCTTGGATCGTTGATGAGACCGTGGTTCTTTTGCTTGTGCAATGGCTCTATTGTTGTCACAATACAAAAGTATCGAATCAACAATGCTAGGTACCATTCCAAGTTCAGTGATGAACTTCTTAATCCATACTGCTTTTTTAGCTGCTTCAGAAGCTGCTATGTACTCTGCTTCAGTAGTCGAATCAGCAGTAGTCTCTTGTTTGGAGCTCTTCCAACTAACTGCCCCACCACCTAATGTAAATACGTAGCCAGATTGTGATTTGAAGTCGTCCTTATCGGACTGAAAGTTGGCATCAATCACTATCTCCATATATCAAGAATGCATCCTTAGTCATTCGTAAGTACTTAAGGATATTCTTTACAGCCGCCCAGTGACTCTCTCCAGGATCAGATTGGTATCTGCTCGTCAAACTAAGAGCACACGATACATCAGGCCTAGTACATATCATAGCATACATGATAGACCTAATTGCCGAAGCATATGAAATTCTAATCATGTGATCCCTTTCAACTTGTGTTTTTGGAGACATCGACTTTGAAAGGCTTACACCATGTGTCATAGGTAAGAATCCTCCTTTGGATTGATCCATGCTGAACCTTTTCAACACTTTGTCTATGTATGTAGACTGTGAAAGACCTAGCAACCTTCTAGATCTATCTCTATAGATCTTTATTCCCAAAATATAGGTTGCTTCTCCAAGGTCTTTCATGGAGAACATTTTGGACAACCAAATCTTCACTGATTGAAGAGTGGAAACATCATTTCCTATAAGCAATATGTCATCTACATAAAGCAATAGGAAAACAACTTTACTCCCACTAACCTTCTTGTACACACAAGGTTCATCCATATTTTGAATGAAACCAAATTCTTTAATTGTCTCATCAAAACGGATATTCCAACTCCTAGATGCTTGCTTAAGTCCATAAATGGACCTTTGCAACTTGCACACTTTTGTGCCATCTTTGGATATGAAACCTTCAGGCTGTGTCATATACACTTCCTCAATCAGGTTTCCATTAAGGAAAGCTGTTTTCACATCCATTTGCCAGACCTCATAATCATAATGAGCGGCAATGGCTAGGAGTATTCTTATGGATTTCAACATCGCGACTGGTGAAAAATTTTCGTCATAGTCAATACCTTGTCGTTGACGATAACCTTTTGCTACCAAGCGAGCCTTATAGGTAACCACATTACCATCCATGTCAGTTTTCTTTTTGAAAACCCATTTACACCCTATAGGCTTGATTCCTTCAGGTAGATCAACTAAAGTCCATACTTGGTTATCATACATGGAATCCATCTCTGACTTCATAGCTTTGAGCCATTTGCCAAATTCTGAACTATTCAGAATATCCTCGTAAGTAGTAGGCTCATCCTCATCTATGAGCAATATGTCATTATGGTCACTTATGAGAAATCCATATCTCTCAGGTGCCACTCGTATCCTACTTGACCTACGAAGCTCTTGTGTGCTAGAAGGTTCATCTATTTGAATAGATACAGGTTCAGATGGTTGATCAATATTTGTTTGCTTTTCTTGAACTTCACTAATTTCAAGCTTGCTCCCACTATCTTTTTTGAACATGTGCTCCTTCTCTAAGAAAACAGCATATTTTGAAACCAAAACTTTATTTTCAGAAAGAAGATAGAAGTAATATCCAAACGATTCTTTTGGATATCCAACAAACAAACATTTGTCAGACTTACTTTCAAGTTTGTCTGACATTACCTTGTTAACAAAAGCAGGCTAACCCCAAATCCTTAAATGAGATAACTTTGGTCCCCAAATCCTTAAATGAGATAACTTTGGTCTCTTACCAAAGAATAACTCATAAGGAGTGGTATCAACCGTTTTTTACGGAACTCTGTTTAAAATGTAAACTGCAGTCTCCAGTGCGTACCCCCAAAACGATTTTGGTAAGTCTGCAAAAGCCATCATGGTCCTTACCATGTCTAGAAGGGTTCGATTCCTTCTCTCAGATACACCGTTATGTTGAGGTGTATATGGTAGAGTCCATTGAGATAATATTCCATTATCTCTTAGATAACTTAGAAACTCTTGACTTAAGTATTCACCTTCTCGATCGGATCTAAGAGCTTTAATACTTTTGCTAAGTTGTTTCTCTATTTCATTCTTGAAGTCTTTGAAATATTCAAAGGTTTCAGATTTGTATTTCATCAAATACAAATACCCATATCGAGAATAATCATCAATAAAGGTAATGAAGTATTGATAACCTCCTCTTGCTTGTATTGACATTGGGCCATATACATCTGAATGTACGAGTTCTAATAACTCTTTTGCCCTTTCTCCTTTTCTTGAAAAAGAAGTTTTAACCATTTTTTCAAGTAAACAAGATTCGCATGTGTCATATGATTCGTAATCAAATGACTCTAAGTCACCCAATTTGTATAACTTAGACACACGTTTTTCATTTACATGGCCTAAGCGACAATGCTATAAGTAAGATGAAATTAAGTTATCCTTTTAATGTTTCTTTTTACTTACATTAAGAATTGGATTATACATGTCTAGAACATATAAACCATTGATCAGAGTTGCAGAACCATAATGAATATCATTTAATGAGAAAGAACAACATTTATTCTTAAAACTTAAATGAAATCCAAATAAGTCTAAACAATCAACTAAGATAATGTTTTTCAACAAAACTGGTACAAAATAACAGTTTTGTAGTTCTAAAACTAATCCACAAGGTAGATTGAGATGATAAGTCCCCACAGCTATTGCAGCAACTTTTGCTCCATTTGCAGCTCGTAGGTCCACGTCACCTTTCTCTAACCTTCTACTGTCCTTTAGTCCCTGCAAATTATTGCATAAATGAGATCCACAACCGGTATCCAATACCCATATCTCATTATTAAAGGTAGTATTAATCTCAATCATAAACATACTAGGATTAGAAGGAGTGCTTGCAAGCTTCTCCTTCTCCTTCTTTTCCTTCACAGTCTCCAAGTAGGCCTTGCAGTTACGCCTCCAATGGCCCATTTCGCCACAATGATGACATGGGCCTTTAGGGGCAGCCTCCTTCTTCTTGACACCTCATTTGGGCTTAGTAGGAGTGTTCTTCCTCTTCTTCTTAGAAACCTTTTTCTTAGAAGATGAAGAACCTACTAACAAGATTACCTTATCATCCTTTTTCATAGAGGACTCAGTAGTCTTAAGCAGATTGATTAGCTCAGGTATAGTGGTCTCAACATTATTCATGTGGTAGTTGATCACAAACTGCGAAAAATTACTTGGTAATGATTGTAGAATTAAGTCAATACTTAACTCATGATCCATTACGAACCCAAGAGACCCAAGCTTTTCCATGTAGCCCAACATCTGCAACCCATGAGTGGCCACTAAAGCACCCTCAACCATCTTAGCACGGAACAGCTGTTTAGAGATCTCATATCTCTTTGTTCTAGCTTGTTTATCAAACAGCTCTTTAAGATGGAGGATTATCGATTGAGCATCTATATGCTCATGTTGTTTTTGCAGCTCAGGAGACATTGATGCCAGCATGATATAAGATGCTGTGTCGCTATCTTCTTTATGCTAATTATGGACAGCATGCTCTTCAGCAAGAGCATCTTGAGCTGGAGGTGGCGGAATAGGAGCTTCTAGCAAGTAGAGCAACCTTTCCGACTTGAGAACGATTCTCAAGTTTCTATACCAGTCCAAATAGTTTGATTCAGTGAGCTTGTTTGTTTCCAAGATGCTATGCAAGTTTAGGTTTGTCGACATGATGCAAATGACCTAGATGTAAAGATAGAATTATTAGAACATATATATGCAAATGCAATGCAATTAATTAGGTCTTTAATTAAGTGCATAATTATTCCACTATTTTACTTAAACCAATAGCCCTCACTATTGACTCGAGAAAGCCCGTTGGAAACTTTCTTAGTGGATCAAGATTCAAATTCCTTAAGAATAACCTTGGGTTAGCCCAACAAGCCACTCTTAAGTTCAAGTGGTAGGTATCCAATACCAATTACATCAAAAAGTAACTACTGAATCATTGGGTGATTAACATCTTTTAATCATTAAAGTATCAAATACTAGCCCAACTTTGCCTCTAATTTTCTTTATGCTTGGGTTAGCCCAACCGGGATAAAGAAATTAGTTAAATCCAACCCATTAACATGAATTTAAATTCTATAGCTTGAACATACTCGATGTCAAGTAGGCTTGGGTTTGCCCAACAACCTGGTCTCGAAAAAGAGCTCTTGTTCTCATTACATTAATGGAAGGCATTAGATTTAATATTATTTGAGGGATTTGTTCCTTTTAGTGGTCTCATCGTTAGGTATGCATACAATTTATCAATAAGCAGCATAAATTGATAAATATGGTAATAAACAATTACGTGGCATGGTTATGGACTTTCTAAATTAATTTTCTCGAGCCACCAAGAAAATTAATATGGTCAACCCTATGTGTTCATGCATGATATAAGTAGAGGGTCTTACCATCTCGCCTTATTTTGAATGCCATCTTCAAAATCTTGAAAATAAAATTCTACCTCAATTTAACCTATATAATCTAATTACATAATTTCCTAAAAGGAGAAACCTCGAGTTGCATTCGAGGGGAGTTAGATGAGAAGAGAATTACATCAGAATTTGAGAGAAGGCAGGACATGTAGGTCCTATTTCATTAAAACAAAACGGTAAATTATGCATGAATAGATATATTTGGTCTTAGTCCATAACCATCAACCATGCCAGAAAAACATGCTTAAAACAGTAGCATACAACATCCAATGCACAAACATCCAAAATCACCATTTTGGATAGCTCTGGGTCCAAAATCAAATTTTTGAAAAATTTTGGGCCAAAATAAATTTTAGAAAATTGTGGGTCCTACTTGTAAATAAAAAAAATAATTTTTTTTTTCCAAAATTAAGGATTTCAAATAAATTCTAATCATTATTAGAATCTATTCTCAAAAGGAAAAATAAGAAACCCAAAAAAATAAAAATACTCTTTTTTTTTTTACATCGAACAGTAATCACCGCGTGCAGCTTGGGCAGCTACAGTGCCCCCAAGCCGCAAGCAGTTTGGAGACAAATTCTCCAAACCGCCTGGCGGTTCTTCCAGGCCGCTCGAGGCTTGAATTTTCTGGAAAATTTTGCTCAGTTCAGGGCCGTTCCTAGATCAATCAAAACCAGTTTTTGACGTTGATCTTTGTTAATCTTTATTAACAAACCATTGTGATCATTCTCACAATCAATTTAACAATCCAAATTGTTAAACGGAAGGCTTAATTACAAGATGAACATCAACTGAGGCCAAAACGCTGAACACAGACGCAGAACCATTCTGCAATATTTTCAAAAGCATAAAACCCACAACGCAGAAACGATTTCTGCAACCCAGATTATTCAAAACAAAACCCAGACGATTACATACAAACCAGTAGGCATGATCATACAATTAACATGCTACAATCATGCAATTTACATGCTTGAACAATTCAAAGCAATAAAACATCCCATTAAAACACAAACCCATAGGCTCTGATACCACTGTAGGATTTCTAGATTAAATAATCAGATTAAACGCAGCGGAAAACAACAAGAAATCCAAGCCATGGATCACGGGTTTGCAGTAGAAACGAAAAAGGGCGAAGATCACGCTTATTACCTCGTGAAATCGGAATTAAAAATTTTCTTGTTCCAAGAATGCAGGCGCGATCCAGATCACAAAACCGGTTCATCGCAGCTCAACTGAAGTCCAAGTAAGAACTCCCTCTAATGATAATCCACACAAGGTTGAACGCTCACAATCTCACAATTCTATGCTAGTAGAATTTAAGAGCCTAGGGTTTAATCAAGAAGAGAGAGGCAGAGAAACGGTTTCTCTGTTATTGCGTGAATAGTCTGTATCTCTAACCCTAAGGAAACCGTTTCTTTATATTTATAGATTTATAATTACCGCAAATTGTAACTTAGTCCTTCAACGTCCAATTGTCAACAAATTGGTCATTGAAGTTTATTTAATTATAATTAGGTCCCATGAATTATAACAAACTTATAATTCACCTATAAATATATTCCCTTCTCTTAATTAACCCCATAATATTATCAAATAATATATTTGAGCATTCAAACCTTTATTGTGTGTGACCTATTAGGTTTCCTGGTCTTATTAGTAGCATAATATGAATTAATTCTAACAATATTAGAACTAATAATCCTTAATAAAATAAAGGATTAAATTTATTAATTCTCTAATTAATAAATCCATATTTAGCATATCAAGAGCGACATCTAGCAATGACTCTTGACCACTCAAAAGTCCAGAAAGTCAAGTGGCTTGACATGAACCTTTCAATAGCAAATTATCAGTGCAATAAACTCCTTTCAACATACAATATCTCATTCGGTCTAGAGCATGGAATTAGTGCCAACTCCCTCCAGAATATTATTAATTCTGGCCCGAATATTTTTGTACTTGTTCAAGAAATCCATTACTCGATATGTGTATCAATTGGAACCATTTCCATCACATAGTCACCTTGGCCAAGGACTTTATGAGTAATGATTTCTACAAGTGGCCTTGAGATATACTCTCCTACTATTAGGAGTGGTGAATCCTTTATTGACCATCTCAACTACTTTCGTTTACTTTACGTTGTACCCAATATCCATTCCATAGGCGGTCCTAGATAAGACTCCAAAGATTAAAATCAAAGTACAACGCTCGATAAACAAAGTACCTTGGAGATCTCAAGTCTAAGGATACTTGCACACTTGCTATAATAAGATTCTATCAGTGGCACTAAATAGTTATCTAAGTGATTATCTCGTAGCTAGGTCATCAAATATTACTCTGTTCTTAACAATTAACCCCATTTTCAAGCAAGTTAAAAGACAACAAATATGAAATTAATCAATTGAACTACCATCAACCCTATTTTCAAGCAAGTTAACGGAAAACAATCAATTAATCTTGTAATAAGCATGAGTAATTAAATACCAAGAAAAACAATCAATTAATCAAAAGATCAAATAACTCTAAATATCACGAATATCTAAACTAATGTCAAATTACAATAAAATAATTAAAACATCATTGTCAAGAAAAAGAAAACAAAGTAAAAGAAAGCACTCATAGACAAGCCTCATTCTTCTTCCTTTGAAGACCTTCTTGCACAACCCTTATTGAACTTGAAGAATTCCTCCTTAGATTGAGTAATTTTCGATGATGATCAATGAATTCTCTCCGTTTTCCTTGTGTTTTTCATCTATTTATAGGCTTAGGAAGTGCCTAAACTCGTAGGTACAAAGTTCTTGACCGAGTAAAAGTTGGAAGATACTAAAACTCCTCAGATTACCAAAAATCGAGTAGAAAAATCACAACACTACCTTGGCTTCAGGGTACAATCGGCGCCGCCTTAACTCTCGGAGCCGGCGCTAGTTGTGTTCTGTTTCTCCACTCGTTCGCCGATTTTTCTTTGAATTTTGCACAATGTGTTCCAGAATGTAGTCGGCGCCAGTTCCAGCTTCACAGCCAGTGCCGCCTTGGTTCTGTTCTGCTCTATTTCAATAATTTTTTCGCCACTTCGAAGTTCGTTCCAACAATGCATGGCCGGCGTCGGTTCTAGGGCCATAGCCAGTGCCGCCTCTCCTCTATTTTGTGATGTTTTTATTTCGTTTTACCCTAAAAATCTGAAATAAAGAACAAAATACCTTTCCAATGGTAAAACCTCAAATATGAAGGCATATGACTAGTTATTGAAAAAAAATGTATTACAAATGAACCTCAAATAATTAGGAAAAACATGACTAATTTAGCCCCTTTCACAACTCGATAACCTACAATGATGGTTTTATTTCTAGATACCCAATCGTTATACTTACTTTTTGAGTTGAGAATTCGAGGTACCTGTGAATCTAAGCTTTTCCTCTTTTGGAAGTTGTTTTGATAATGCAGTTTGAGGAGTTGGTTCATCAATGGCAGCTTCCTTGTTCTTTTTCTTTGCAGATATCGGAGTAACAACAATCAATTTCCTTGTCATTGCCTTCGTCTTGGTTTCCTCCACTTTTAGCTTCGTTCTTTTGTTGGGTTTCAGAGATTTAGCTATGGCAAATAGGATTGAAGATTTGATTTTTCTAATTTTTGTCGAGAGAGAGTGAAATCCAGAGGAAAGAGAAAGGTGCTGAGAAATGATAGCTTTTTGAATTTTTGAAAGGAGAAGACTCAAATAGATTTAAATTCTTTTTGGGGTTTACGAGGTATTGATGAGTATTAAGTACAATTTAGTACATTTGAAAAAGGTGATTTTTGAAAATAAGTAATGATATTCTGATAAGAAGAGAGAGAATGTTGCGGCAAAAAAAGAGCGAAAATGTTTAGAACTTAAAAAATTTGAACATTTGGACACAGTTGTCCATCCGATTTCCCTGTCCAAAAGGTGGAATAAAATAAGTTCTGTTGAGGGGATTTTGGACTCATATTTTCCAGATATTGCGTCCAAAAACTCTATCCAAAAGTTGTATCTTCAGTAGTTCTGCAAAAATAAACAAACAAATCTTTGACAAATTGTCATTTTTATTATTCTGATAATTCCCAAATCTCTTCCCAGATGATTGAATCTTTCTGTAGCCAGTGGTTTGTGAATATATCTTTTGAGCAGTTCCTTGGCATACTTGGCTTGATTTAGGAAGGTATCATCGATGGTTTGCTTGGTTTGTAATCCGAGGAAAAAATTAAGTTCTCCCATCATACTCATCTCAACCTCTCGTTGCATTGTCTTGATAAATTTCTTGCATAGAGAATTATTAGTAACTCCAAGGATAGTATTATTAACTTAGATTTGAATAGTAAGAAGGTCTTAAAGAATAGAGTAGTATTAATTAATGCTCTTTAAAAACCTTTTGAAAATCAAAATCCACTAAGTCTTACATATTAAGCACGAAGAGCTTGTTTTAAATCATAAAGAGTTTTGAAAAGTTTAAAGACATGGTTTGAAAAATATTTATGAATAAAATTAGAAGGTTGTTCTATATACACTTCCTCTCAATAAAACCATTTAAAAAAACTCTTAACATCCATTTGGTAAATCATAAAGTTTTTAAATGATGTAAGGACAAGTAGCATGCTAATGGATTCCAATTGAGCAATCGGGAGCAAAATTTTCATTATAATCAATGTCCTCTTCTTGATTGAATCCTTGGGCAACTAATTTGGCTTTGCTCTAATATCAGTGACATGCTCATCATGTTTGTTTTTGAAAACCCACTTGGTATCAATTACGAGATGGTCAAGTGGTCTAGGGACAAGCTTCCAAACTTGATTTTTTTTTTTGAAATTGGTTCAACTTTTCTTGCATGGCTATAATAAAAAAATTCATTATGTAAGGCTGCATTAATTTAGTTAGGTTTAGTGCTAGAAAGTAAAGCAAAATTATCAACAAAATACCATCTGATTTTAACTTCGCAACTAGGATCACCAATGATATATTCTTTTGGATGGACAATTTTAGACTTCCAATCTTTTGGCATATTCAGATCAGTGTGCTTGACACTTCCTTACTCACTTTGTTCAACTTGTCGTTCTTCTAGTTCTTTTTATTTGGCATGGTTGTCAAGTGATGGAGCTTCATGATGTTTAATGCCATTTTTCTTTGAGCTACCTATATTATTATCATCTTTTTGTGCAAGAGATAAGGTCCAAGTAAATAAAAAATATCATCTACTAATACATAAGTATACTTCTTACCACTTAGGCTAGTGGTTCTTATTGGTCCAGACAAATCCATATGTATTAGTTCAAGAAGATTTGAAGTTAAAATCATTTTCTTAGATTTGAAATATGTCTTAATTTGTTTTCCAAAATGGCAAACATCACACAATTGGTTTTTGTCAAATATAATTTTGGGCAGTTCTTTCTCAAGCCTTTTTAAAGGACAATCTATTTAAAAAATCAATAGAGACATGGCCTAAATGCCAAAGGTAGCCATCAATATCATATATGAAAAAGCATTTTTCTTTATGAGCAATAGGATCATCAAGATATAATACATAGACATTACTACTGCGGTTGGCAGCAAAAATAATTTCATCACTAGAATTATCAATAATAGTGCATGAATCTTTTTCAAAATTAACCTTGCAACATTTTTCACACAAAAGACTAATATTAAGTAAGTTGCACTTCAATTCATCAATCAATAATACTTACTTGATAATGATGGAGGATCCCTTACCAACATTACCTATATGGAGTATTTTTTCCTTTTTCTTAGCTCCAAATATAACACATTCATTATTTGCAGCTTGAATGTTATCCATTAGTGCAGCATTTCCCATCATGTGTCTTGAGCATCCACTATCCAAGAATCATTTTGTGGAGCTCAATTTTTGTAGCTGATGTACCTATTCATGAGATGGTGCAACGCCTTTTGGTACCCAAATTTTCTTGGGTCCACGGAGGTTAGTAATAGATTCTTTAATTTTCCAAACTGTTTTTGCACCAGGTTTTACTTTCTTTTTAACATGACACTTAGATGCTTTGTGTCCAAATTTTCACAATATGTGAAACAAATATGTGTCATATATGATAAAGTAGCTTTTACAAAGTAAGATTTGTAATTTCCAGCTTTGATCTCATGTCTATATCTTAGACCATTTCGGTTTCCAGCCATGTGTTGTGCACCAAGCAATTTTTCCAAATTGTTTTTTGCCATTTGTAAACTTTTCGTTGCACGTAGTAAGATCATCAACTCCATTTTTCATGTCATCAAAATTGCTGACCATAATTTCAAGTGAATGAACTTTGTCATACAAGTATTTGTTCTCAAGTGTCATACAATGCAAAAAAGTTATATCCTTTTCAATATTTGAGCACATAATGGAATCAAGTAAGACTTTGTTCTCATTCAACAGTTTAGCATTGTCGTCTAACAAGGAATCAATTTTCATTTTCATTTCCTTGTTTCTTCTAGATAGCTTTTTGAGTTCATGAAACATGTCAAAAAGCAACTCATTAGGATTATCAAGCTTTTCACAATCAGAATCATGTAATTTAGATATAGAATTAGAAGAAATAGGACTTACTTTATCTTCCATGGCCATGAAGTAAATGCTTGCTTTTTTATTTTCAGAATCACAGCTTTCTTCTATCTTGGATTCAACTTGATCTCGAGCTTCAGTCAATCCTTTTCTTATCTTCTTGTTATGCTTGGCTTCTCTTTCTTTTGCTATTAGGCAATCAGAAATAAAATGCTCCGTACTCTTGTATTCACAACATTAAGGTTTGAAGGACGAAGTTTATCATTTCTTTTTGATAAATTTTTTGCTTTTGCCGAAGTTGCCTTTTTTGAATATCTTCTTAAATCTTCTAGTAACCATGGCCATTTCTTCATTGTCCAGATCAGTACCACCATCATAATCAGTTTGATCACTGTTAGGCTCTTCATTAACTGCTTTCAAGGCGATTTCTCTTTTACCTTATCATCTTCATCATGATCTTGAAACTTTTTCTATTTTATTTCACGAGTTAATAGGGAGCCAATTAGCTCTTCAGTGGGTAAGTTGTTCAGATTTTTTAATTCTTCTATAGCCAAGGTTTTTGGCTGCCAACTCTTTGGCAATGCATCAAGTAGTTTTCTATTTTGTTCTCCAAGGGAATAAGTTTTTCTATACGCTTTTTGTCCATTCATAATGTTTGTGAATCGAGTAAACATATCTGTTATGTTCTCACAAGGTTTCATGGAGAACAATTCATAATCTCGGATAAGGAGTCCTAGCTTCGATTCTTTTACTTGATTTGTCCCCTTATGGGTGACTTCAAGTAGTCTCCACATTTCGTGAGCTGAATCACAGCTACTTACTCTGTTATATTCAATAGCATCAAGAGCACAACATAAAATGTTCATAGCTTGAAAATTTAGTGTCATATTGGCATTGTCATCAGCATCATACATATTGCTCTGTTTAGGCGTAGTTATGCCTTCAACAATTTTTGATGGAATATATGATCCTCTTTCAATCAACTTCCATAGCTCAAAATTAATTGAGTATATATAAATCTTCATTCTATTTTTTCAGAATGTATAATTTCTTCCACTGAATAAATATGGTCTATTTGTTGAGGATCCTTCAATGTATGGTAAGGACGAGGTGTTTGCCATTCGGATATTTTCTTGCAAGGTTGTTAAACTGATAATAGTGCAGACTAACGCTCTGATACCAATTAATAAACCTTAGAAGGGGGTGAATAAGATTTATGGCAAACAAATGCGATTTAAAAAATCTTTGATGTCTTTTTGATAAAGGCCGAATAGGGTGAAAATTAAAAAATGCAGACTTGTGTGCTGCGTAGAAACTTTCAAAACTCTTCTAAACGATGGAAAGAAGATCTATAGTTAAGACGGGTAGATGAGGCAACAATAACAGTTTTACTCAATTGCATAAAAGTCTTTGATCAAATCAATGAATGCAAGGAAGAGTATAAAGCTCTCAAGTCAGATGAACAGTAAAAAACGCAGGTATAAAGAACAAGTAAAATGCGGAAGAAAAGGCTCAATGATGTATAGTGGTTCGATCCTCAAATGATCTACATCCATTACCTTAAGTACACACTTAAGGATTTCAACATAACTACTAAAACCTTTTCCCCAAATTAATGGTGGTAGGTAACACTAATCTTGGTTTTACATAACCATGATACACAAGAGTCCAAGGCTATCCCAATCAGGTTTTGCACCATAATCTTGATACAAGATAGGATAATGGAAAATTTACAGAAATAGCTCACAAGTTTGAGCAGATATGAACAGATGAGCACTAATACCTTTTTATCTTTAAAGTAATTGATTTCACTTTGAAGCACAATGAAAAGGAACATTTTTGTATTCTAAAGTGTAAGAATGTTTCTTAGAAAGATAACACAAAAATCTTACAGAAAATCATGTTTGGATGATTTTTATAGAAGCAAAAAGTAGACTTCCAACGGCTAGAAATGGCTAGTTTCACATTGTTAGATTTGTTAGAGTTTTGGGCTCAAGGATTAGACGATGGTGTGTCCAAAAGGTAAGTCCAAAATAGAACTTTTTTAGGCAGAATTGATTTGACATTGTTCACAGAGTTTTGGACACAGTTTTTGGATATAGATTCATCCAAACTACTCAATCCAAAATTTTGAAGACTTAAAACTTTGAAATCTTTTTGTTTGTGTGCTTCAAGATAAAAATAAACTGAATTATACGGTAAAGAAGATATAGGAATTTACACAAAATACCTTAACAACGATTCCTAGTCTAAGGTTCTTCAACAAGGACTTTTTGGTATGCAATCTCTTAAGTTTGATTTTCTACTTAATCACCCATTTTTAGATTCTATTGCTCAAGAGTTGCTTAACAATCTTATTTGTATGCCTTGAAAGAACTGAGGTCAAACATGTCTTATTACATGTAAATCACAAAAGTTAGTCCTCATTAATAGTTGTCATAAGTCAAAACACAAGAGCATGCCCTTAGGGCTAACACATAGTATAGGGAATTAACAAGTATCGATCATCAAAGGAACAAGTACACACTAATCACTTTTCATTTATTGTTTAACTGACTCAATAAAGTGATAAAATAATAACAAGAAAAAATAAAGAAAAATATATACAATTCAAGGAGGTAGAAACGTACAATTTAGACAACTATCCTAGAATATATGATAATGAATCTTTTAGCAATTATCTCAATTAATCATCATCTTGGTATCATGAAGGAATATAAAATAAAATTCAATCGTTTTTCAAGTCATAAATCCACTTATATAGACTCCATTTCTTTTCCAATATATGGAATCACTATCTCTTAATTAAACTTGATTAAATTAGTAGATTTTTCAATCAAACAAACATAATGAAAAAGATGCATTAAACTCAATTCCTCATAATAAACATGAAATTAGTCAATAACCTAATACTCTAGGCGAAATCAACTAATCTTTGGTTACTTAGGTTCTTTATCTTAACTTCGTTTCCTAAGTTTGTTAAGAAATAACAAATATGAAATCAATAAAATTAAATCAACTCATAACATCGTTTTCCAAGTTAATTAGAAGCAAATCTAACTTCATCAATTCTTCCATAATCACAAGTAATCAAACACCAAGAATAATAGAAAATTGATTAAATAGCTAAATATATACAAAATTGTGAATCCCAAAATAATGTCAAATTACAATGAAAACATTAATTACATCATTATTCTAGAAAAAAAAACAAAGGTAAAAAAAAGAACTCACAGATAAGCCTCCTTCTTCTCATTTGAAGACTTTCGTGAACAATACTCATTGATTTGATGAATTCCTCTTTTAATGAGTAATTTGCTGATTTGATCCTTGAATTTATACATTTGCTTTGTGTTTTTTATTGTTTAAATAGGCTTCCAAGAGGTTAAAATTCATTTCCTAAGAGTCCTAGACCGAGTAGAGATTGAAAAATACCAAAACTCTTGGGAAATTACCAAATCTGTGCAAAATTGAAAAGCTCACCAACATGGGACAGAGCAGAGCCGACACCGGCTCCGTAGGTCACGGTCGAAGCCGGCCATGCTTTGGTTGGCCCATTCGTGCTCTATTTTTTAGTTAAAATTTGCCTTGTTTCTAGATCGGGACTGGCGCCGGTTCCATGGGTTACGACCTGCGCTGACCGTGCTTTGACGGTGACAATTTTGATATATTTTTTTGTCGTTTTCTACAATAAAAGTCTAAAACATTTTTTCAAGAGTAAAATATCAAATATGAAGGAATATGCTTAGTTATTACAACAAATATATTACAAAACACCCTCCAACAACTAAGAAAATATAGATGAATTTTGCCCCTATCACATTCTCCCACATTTGAACTTTTACTTGTCCTGAAGTAAAGCCTTTTAAAACAAAGAAAAACAAGATAATCTTTCAAAAAGTTTACTTAAAACAAAGCCACAACTACCTTTCAAACTCTAGTTACATTCTTGTCATTCTTTCAACCTTGTCAAAACATTCGCAAAACAAAGTATTAAACAAGACATATTAAGGCCCTTGAAGTCGAATTAAACAAGTCTATACTCTAGTCTAAGAACATTATTTCACTCTTCAAGTAAAAACATGGATAACATGAATCATACAAGTCAAGTTATCTACCAACTCAAGCATTATAAATCCATACGTTGCACAACTTAAGTCGTGATTCAAGGAAAACGCTCCAATTTTCTTCTCTCAATTTTTTTCTTTAATGACTTAGGGAACTGATAGCCTCGAGTGCATAGATTTCTCTTCACACACCATATTGGCCCAATTATAGTCATCACTCATAATTTTTTTTCAACAATCTTCCTTCCTTTCTTTCTTTTGCTTTTGGGAATTAATAGCCTCAAGAAAGTGGATTTCTCTTCACTATCCGTATTGGCTTCCATACCAAGCAAAAACCTTTTCACCTTCAAAGAGGAAACAACAATCAACCCATTTTTCTCAATCTTCAACTCAATCAAATGTTTTTCCACAAAATTTTTTTCACTCAAAGATATTGTTGCCCTCACATTCCTTATCACAACTTAAAGTCGAGCAAAGTTTAATCCCATAATACAAGAGTTAGCTAACACCTCTCCCCACATTCATCACATTATCCATATTTAACTACATGAGTCAAATAATACTCAAATACTAATGCATAAACAAGATTAATCAAAAGTCTCAAGTGTTAATAATATCCTATCCAATAAACTATTTTAGTATCAATAAAAATCCACCATGCAAATGACAAATCTCATATCCAAGTAAGTAAAATAATCACAACCTTGCTAAGGCAATGATACCACAAAAAATTTTGAAAATTTTAGAAAAATCGCAGTACACAAAAGATGTGTATATGGAAAAATAACTTCAATGCTAAATTCTCCCCCCACACTTAAACTGGATATTGTCCTCAATGAAAAAAAATATAACAATGAAATCCAAGCCAAGGAACCAAAAATAAATAAAGAGGAAGAATCGAGAAAAGTAAATACTCCTATTGCAATTTAGTTCCAACATGTGTGAATCCACCACAAGGAGTTCTTGGGGAAATTGTACCTAAATAAAAACAAAAGAAACAAAAATAGAAAACATAATTCTAGAAAAGGACAAGAAAGTTAAAATAAAAGGAAAAGAAAATAAACTAAAACGAAAGTCTAAGAAAAGTTATGAAAATATAAATAGAAAAGAAAGCTGAAGAAATAAAATATAGATTAGTGGACAAATACTCAATCATCATCATCATAATCATCATCATCCTCCGTATTGGCCCCATAGCTACTATGGCCCCCTTGAGGTCTAGGAAATCTTTGCATTAATTGAGCCCATTGTTATCCCTGAGCATCTTGTCTCCTTGTAAGGCCAGTCATGAACTCACGCAGCTGTAGCAATATCTTCGTTTGAGTCTTCATGCCAGCTCTCAATTGCTCAAATTGATCTCGCACCTTAGCTTCAAAATCACCCATAAATTGGGAGTGTGAACTACTAGCACGAGCTCGAGGTGGCGGTGCAGGATGCTTTTCTTCCTCAGGTGGAAGCTCGACTCATCCTGGATATTGCACATCAAAAGGCCGTAACCAATGCCTCACCTCCGTACCATACTAATAACCACAACTAGTAAGTGTGTGCTCAATAACCATATCATGCCCCGCTATGGTTTCAGTAAGCTCCCCCTCCAAGCTAATGCTAAAGGCTTCAAGAATTTTCATTATCATGAAGGGAAAGATAAAAGCTTTGGTGGAAAGGCGAGAATAGACTACATCCCACATGGATTGAATAATTAAAGGAGTAAGTGGAATGGGTTTAGTGTGCATCATCCTATAAAGAATATACAAGTCAGTAACACGGGACTCGTTGAACCCACTAGTTTTTGGAATAATATTATAAGTAAATATATAGACTAGGGCACGTAGGATGGCTTTAAGGTTATTGTTAGAGTAAAAACCTACTTTCCCTACTGGACCTCTCCTATACAATCTCAAGGTAGTTCTAGTATCACTTACTTTCCACTCAGGATCAGACAATATCTTTTAGTTGTTGTGATCTACAGCTAACCAAGAACCTTCACCATTAACACGGAGGATGACATCTAGTCTTTCTTTATCTAGAATGATGGGGGTGCCCTTTAATCTAGTCTCAATGGTCTCAAGATGGTTGTTGCGTTTTTTGATCGAGTTAGTATAGATTTTTTTTTTTATCAGAATAGGGCAATAGAGTCCCTTCAGTTGAACTATTAGTCCCCACCCCAAGCGTCGAAACATGAGACCTAACTTGAGTGCACGATCTAAGGAGAGTGTGAATGCGCATTCTACTATAATCTTATTAGCAGCCCTCTTAGTGTACCACTCTTGGCAGGATGAATCAATGAAATTAGTAGGGTGGAAGAACAACGGGTCTCTGGAGGTAGGAGTAGAGGAAGATGAAGCTCTAGCCCGTTTAGAAGATTGGCCCTTTCTCTAAGCATGATGAAAGGATATGAAGATGGCTAATCATGAATATGGCTAAGTTGCCACCACAACATCACAACAACACTCAAAATAATCAAACTACCACAACACAACTTCACACACAATCCCTAGCAATTCACAATTTTTAATCAATCCACAACAACCTCAATTCTATAATATCAATTAAACCTAACCTCCTTTCAAAACCTGTAAGAAAAATGATAGGGGCTAAAATTATCATTATTTTACTAGTTATTTGAGGTTATTTTGAGATATTTTTGTTATAACAACTAGGCATATTCCTTCCTATTTGACATTTTATTTGTAAAAAGTATTTTTGACAAATTTGTACAGATTTGAGTTGATTTTGAGCAAAAATGTGAAAATTTCAAAACAGACTTGGCGCCAGGCCCAGACAAGGGACCAGGCGCCGGGTCTATTCTGGTTAAATAACAAAAATGGAGCAAAACTTAGGGGAAGAACAGAACAGACCAGGTGCTGGGAGGGTTAACTGGACCTGGCACCTGGTCCACTCTGCCTAAAGGCGGTTGTGCACGAATTTGGTATTTTTCAAAGGATTTTGGTATTTTCTGAATTCTACTCGGATTAGACTTCTCAAGCAATGAATTTTAGTATGAAGGAGACTTATAAATACAAGAAAAACGTAAGAGAAATGTGTGATTTGAAGGATCCAAACTGGTTACTCAATCATTGCTCAAAAGAGCATTGTTTAAAGGAGGTTTTCAAGAGAAGAAGAACGACTTGTCAATGAGTTTTATCTTTTATCCTTTGTTTACTTTTCTAGAACAATGATGTAATTAATGTTTTGATTGTAATTGGATATTATTTTGGAGGTTATGATTTTGAGTTGATTGAAAATTTTGATCAATCTATTGTTATCTTTTGTATTTAATTACTTGTTATCATTGGTTATTGATGCGAGTTCTTCTAATTGACTTGAAAAAATGATGTTAGGAGTTTCATTACATTGGTTTCGTATTTCTTAAATCTTAATGGACTTAGACGATGAAGTTAAGATTATAGGACTAAGTAATCAAAGATTAGTTGATTTCACCTCGGACAAAGGGTCATTAGCTAATTTCATGTTTATAAAGAATTGAGCTTAATGCATATTTTGGTTATGTTAGCTTAACTGGCAAATTTGTTAATATTAATCAAAAGATAGTAATTCTACGGATTGGAAAATGAAGTAAAATTTATCTAAGTAGATTAATGCTTGTGAAACGATTGAATTGTTCTTTATATTCATTCATGATGCTAAGACGACAATTGATTGTGATGAATGCTAATTGATTCAATATTCTATTTTCAAGATAATTGTCTAGTTACATGAAATTGCATCGTTGAGTTATATATATTTTTATCTTTATTTAATTTTCTTTTTAGTCTCTTCTTATTTTATTGACTAAACAATAAAGATATGGATAAAGTAAGGTGAGAGCCTAAGTTTTCATGGATTCGATACTTGCTATTCCCTATACTACACGATGGGTATACTTGCCTGTATGTGTGGTTTTAGTAGTTAGAATTTTAATTAAAGCTTGATTGATTGTGTAATTTGTTGGTAATATTTTTTACACTAAAAAAAACATGCATAAAAAAATAATAGAGCGTCACAATTCAAACCATAACATGATTCCCAATGACTTTACAACCTGTTCATAGCATGAAAAACATGCCTATATCCTAAGTTAAGAACAATGCACCATGACTATGCACATAAACCATTTATTACGAATTTATTAATAAAATAGTTAGCATAACCACAAATAAACCTCCTATGATCATAATATGGACATGTAGTTGTGAAAATAATCCATGAATCATACTCTCGCGCTATTCTAATCACAATAATGCCATCAAGACAATCAAACTAAACCAACATTTTGAATATATGCAATTTTCATTCAAAACTAGATCCAAAATTGGAAAAATTCAATTGCAAGAATTTAACCATAGGAACTCAAGAAAAATCATACATTTGTGTTTTTCAATGCATGGGCAAGCAAAATATGCAATCTTTTGAAGAAATCCTTGCTTGAAATGAGAGATTTGAAAGTGGGTTCTTGAAGAAAAAGTTGAGATTTTAGGAGTTTTTGATTCACAGATTCAGCACAAACAAGAGGATTTTGTGTTGGATTGATGTTTTTGATGAAAAAAAATGGAACCGATGGTGTTTGGGGGTATAGAAATGACATCGGGTAGAGAGAAAAATCGAGAAAAGTTGGTTGGTTTGAAAATAAAGTGGCCAATTCGGCCACTTGAAGCCTTCTTCCGGATAGGAATTGGTGTCGGCTTCGTAAGGCAGGGCCAACGCCGGCCTTGGTCTGGGCCGAATAAAAAAAATATTTTTAATTTTATAAATATTGTAAATAGACGAATGGAAACTATGAAATTGTGAAGAAAACACCATAATTTTTTTTAAAAAAAAAAAAAATCAAAAGTCCATGAAAATAAATGAAAGCACATAAAAATTAAATAGATATCCCAAAATAAAAAACCAAATCAATAGAGATTATTTCTTTCCACGGTCCAGATCACGTGGATTGGTCTTAATATTTCTCAGAAAGGATCCCACTTGACGATTTCCAAGGAGTTTGGCCAGTTGTCCAATTTGATTCTCGAGGTTGCGCATGGACGCTTCCAAATTTCTCATAGTTGCATCCATTCCTTGAAATTATATTTTTGTACCACTTACCAATTGGTTAACTAATTCTTCTAATGATGGCTTAGGCAGTGGTGCATTGTAAGGCAAGGGGTGGAGTTTTTTTATTCCCAAAATTAGAAGAAACCTGCCTAGGTTGATTTTGACTATTCCATGAAAAGTTAGGACGGTTCCTCCAACCAGGATTGTAAGTGATGCTATAAGGATTATTACCTTGTCGTCCATTATCCATAAATGCGGCTTGTTCTAATGACTTCTGTGATGACCCCATACTTTGGCACTCATGATTTGGGTGTCCTTCCCCACAAAAATCACAATTAACATGCATTACCTGTCATTGGGAATGCGGCATTACCATTTCTTTCATCTTTTGCGTTAGTGCCTCCATCTTTGCCTCCAAAGCTGCCATTGCATCCACCTTGTATACTCTATGAACACGCGCTCTTGACCTTGAACTACCCCATGCATAGTTGTTTGCTGCAAGATTTTCAATCCAATCAAACACCTCCTCCTAGGTTTTAGAATTAATGGAATCTCCTGTAGATGCATCAACTAGTTGCTGAAGCTAGAAAAATAAAAACAAGACCATGCATACAGAGGACATAAGCCAAAACAACGCACAAAACATATCGAAAGATAGGACTTTTTAAAAATTTATACCTCTACATGTTAAATTCTTCTTTGGCATTGAAGGATTCGAGTGAACAACTGGTACACTTGCTACACTCGTTGAATCCTCTGGTTGAAATCCTGCTATACGTCTGCTACGTCTCATTTGAATGAACACCAATTCCTTTTGATACTCAAAATATTCCTCCGCCTAATCTCTTGTTGGTGAAACAAATAGGTGAGGAAATACTGGTCTCTATACTTCTCAATTCTCTGTTATTAATTAACAGAATCAAGAAGAACAAAAAAATGAACACAAGAGAGAGAGATAGAAAAGAAGGCTATTCTGGTTTCTTTTCTCACAATTCACCGTAGTGTATTCACAGAATGAATAACACACGACTCACATATGATAACCAAAACACTGGGGTTTTAATATTTCAAAACACCCAGAAGTTATCAGCAGAAGAGGTTTGACTTAACCTAAACTCTTCTATCCTACGAATGAAAAAAAAAAAAAAAACCTTTGGTCTAGTCTATTAGGCCATAATTATTTTTATTATTTTCCTTGGACTCAATGAGCCTAAAATAATAAACATTAATTATTTATTTTTTGGACTTAGAAAAATAACCCAATAAGTAATTAATGAGTCCAAATAAACAAAAATAATTATTTAAGACTTTCTATCTAGTTTAGGCATAGGTTAATTTTTCTAATTATTCAATCTGGACTAAGGCCTTGAATAATTAACCAAATAAGCCAGATAATACTTTTAATTTAATTTCTCTCGTTCTTTTATTTTATTCCAGTCTAATAATAAATTAGATTTCCAGAAAAAAATAAAATTCTTTTTAACCGAGACCATTTTCTCGACCTAAAATTAATTAGGACTTATGGGCTATTTCGAGGACCAAAAAGACACATTCCTTGGCTACTAAAAGGACCAAAATACCCTTCCTCTATAAAATATTTATATTTTACATTTTAAATATTTTCTAATATCACTGTAAGAAAATATTGACCTTAAGGACAATGCTACGTTAGCTATGTCTTCGACCTATAGATGAAATGACTAAAATACCTTTCTACATATTGCCGTGCGTTTAGAGAGAAAAAAGTGTACTAACACTTCTCTAAAAGCCATCTACTATCTTTAGACTTCTGGTCTAATAATCCATGACTTCTTGGAATATTTTTGCATTCCAAGGGAGCTACCCTAAAGCAAATATCCAAGTCATATTCCCCAGGCCCTAGATAATTAGATCATTCGGACAACCACAAGGGGCGATATAGTATAAAAGCTCTCTTGTATAAGTCTATCTTAACTAACTGGTTACATATACCCAACATTCAAGTATATTGGTTCTACAAAAGAACCTGACCTATAGTACATCAAATTATATGCTTCCAACTTCGTCAAACCACCAACTCATTCTCAAACTGTAGAGTACAAGTCTACACTGTAATAGTAGTAGTCTAGGTTTCTAGCACATAGTACTTTTAGAAACCATACTACATGTCCAGTTCTACGTATTCAAAAAATGCTTGTGTTATGAAATGAGAAGACTACTCATTGGCTAAAGGTAAGCCATTCCATAATTAGAATTCATAACACAATAATCTTACTATAATAAGATTCCTATTCTCAACATTCGATTAAGAATGATAGTTTATGTGTTAAGTAATTTATGGTTCATACCTTACTATGAAAGACGTCTATTCATATGAAGCATTTGTTTAAACACAATGGGTCTTTTCCAATGAAATTTGTGCACAAAAGTAAAGAAAAATTCACAAACAATTTATGAAAATAAAACATTTATTAATACAAATCAAAATTATATCAGAAATCTAGTTTAAGAGGGCATACATCCTAACAATTGCCTTGTAGCAAAACTCAACCCACTATGAAGAATATGTATTTGCATACCTAGCTTGAACCCATGATGAGGACACTTTCTAAGCATCTTCTTAAACCTTTCCCAACACTCATAAACATTTTCAGATTCTAATTGTTGGAAGGCAAAAATATCGATCCTAAGCTTGGATGTTCTAATTGGGGGGAAATATTTTGCTAAAAATTTTTCAACTAAAACATTCAAAGTGGTAATGGATTTGGCTAGCAAAGATTTTAACCAAGATTTTACTTTATCTCTCAAAGAAAAGAGAAAAAACCCTAGTTTGATAGCATATTCAGAAGCACCATTCATTTTAAAAGTGTCACAAATTTCTAAAAAGCTCTCAAGATGGGCATTAGGATCTTTGTCAGGTTGCCCATCAAATTGTACCATGTTTTAGATCATTTGAATAATATTGGGCTTTATCTCAAAGTTATTAGCCTCTATCCTAGGTCTCATAATACTTGAGCTTGTACCCGAGATTGCGGGTTTCATAAAATCATCTATAGTCCTCCTACCATTATCACTGTTATTATTAGTGTTATACCCTAGAGGCAATCACTTGTACGTTGTATATGACACATTTTATTTTAATAAAAGGCATTATTTATCTTACAGTTTCTTTTGTTTACTTTTATGTTATATAATTGTTAGATAAAGTCCCTAGTGCAACACTGTGTTAAGGAAATCATGATAGAGATCATGATATGAGATTCCTACTACACTGTATAGTGTTAGTACTTAAATAGTCCCTAGTCGTAGTATTAATGAGACATGATATTATAAAAGTGTTAAGACTAGCATGTGTTAGACTTTCTGATTTGACCAGGCGGTGGTTCTCATATCCGTGAGTATTGAGATACTCAAAGTTAACATATGGATGCTTGTTAATGGAACAAGTTCATTGGATGACCTAGCTATGAGATAATCACATGGATAACTATTTAATGCCAGTGATATAATCTCAATATAGCAAATGTGCAAGTATCCTTAGACTTGATATCTCCAAGGTACTTTGTTTGCTGAGCATTGTGCTTTGATTCCAATCTCTGGAGCCAGATCGAGGGCCACCTATGGGATGAATATTGGGTATATTGTGAGGTAAACGAAAGTAGTTGAGAGGGTCAATAAAGGATTCACCACTCCTAATAGTAGGGGCGAATATCTCATGGTCACTTGTAGGAATTACTACTCGAGAAGTCCTTGGCCAAGGCGATTGTATATTAGAAACAGATCCAAATGATACACAACTAGAGTAGTGGGTTCCTGGTACAAGTACTATCATATTTGGGCCAGAATTAATATATATTCTGGAGGGAGTTGGCACTAATTCCGTATTCCAAACCGAATGAGATATTATATGGTAAAAGGAGTTAATTGCACTGTTGTTTGTTATTGAAGGGTTCATGTCAAGCTACTTGATTTCCTGGACTTTTGGGTGGTCATGATGTGTCGCTTGATACTGCTCATGATCTGGGAATATGGGTTTATTAATTGATGAATTAATAAACCAATCCTGATTAGAATCAATATGATTAATTCTAATTAATTAAGGATTATTAATCTTAAAGACGTTTGGATTGATTTATGTTTGCTATCAATTGACTGTGAAACCTAATAGTTACACACAATAGAGGATTATATACTCGAGATATTATTTGATAACATAGTGGGGTAAATTACGAGAAAGAGAAGTTGTTGTGGCTAAATTATAATTAGTTCTAATTTATAGTCCAATCTGTAATTGTGAGAACTTGATATTTCCAATTACAATTAGGGAATTCTAATTGTTATAGAATTCTCAGTTGGAGTGTTTTAAGTAGGGTTTTCGAGTTCTATAGGATAGACACACGATACCTATTTTGTGTGGGCAAATCAAGGAAAAGAACTCTCCTAAAAAAACCCTTCTTTTCCTTGTCTCTTTCTCTCTCTCTCTCTCTCTCGTTTTTTTTTCCTGAAAAACAAGAAGAACCCTAGCCGCCACCTAGTTTTTCTGCTAGCACAGAAAACTTGGTGCTTGAGTGTGATTCTTCGTGTGGATTTCTATTAAAGATAATCACATACTGTGATTATCTTTAATAGAAATCCACACGATTATAGTGGTTGGACATTCAACTCTCGTGGTGTTTGATCAAGAGGATTGTTAGATCGTGCCTCGACTTGAAGAAGGGAAAATTTTTATTTTTTCAAACGCCCAAGAGAGGTAAAACTGTTATCTTTGTTCTCTTTATGTCTTGTTTTCCACACATATGCGGAGCCTGGGTTGGTATCTTGTTCTTATTTTTCCGTTACGCCATTCTGATATGCGTGAGATACTCCAACAAGTATTTGGTTGGTTAGCCTCCATGTCTTTCCTTACCCTTTTGCTCACAACCTTTCAGAGCTTTGTGAGGGTTCTCTCGATCTCAGGATCAAGATCTACTATGTCTACTTTAGATCGTCGTGTCATACACTAAGGGCAAGATCTATAGAAAACAAAAGACGGTGAGATTATAGAATTTACAAGTTAAAATAGTTACTATCTATTTACAAATTAAGTTCGAAAAATTACAACCTGTCGGGACATTAAATTACAAGTTACACAAACAACAAAATATGACACCTATTCATACAAGGAACATATATACATATTCACATATTTACATATAGACATATAAATATATAAACATGGTTAAATCAACAAAATTCAAGCTTTCATGATATTGTTCCCCGGCAACGCCGCTAAAAACTTGATGCGTAAATTTTGCGTGTATAAAAATCATCAAATTTAAATCCATCCCTTAGTCAAGTTTTAATTAAAACATTAATCCTAAAATACACATACGAGCAAGTATACTCATAGCAAGCATAGTATAGGGAATTAACGAGTATCGATCGTCAAAAGAACAAGTACACACTAATCACTTTTCATTTATTATTTAACTGACCCAATAAAGTGTTAAAATAATAAAAAAGAAAAATAAATACAATTTAAGGATGTATAAACATGCAATTTAGACAACTATCCTAGAATACATGATAATGAATCATTTAACAACTATCTCAATTAATCATCATCTTAACATCATGAAAGAATATATAATAAAATTCAATCGTTTCCCAAGTCGTGAATCTATTTCTTTCCCAATCCATAAAATCACTATCTCTTGATTAAATTAGTAGATTTTCCAATCAAACCAACATAACCAAAACGATGCATTAAACTCAATTCCTCATAATAAACATGAAATTAGTCAATAACCCTATACTCTAGGCGAAATCAACTAATCTTTGATTACTTAGGTTCTTTATCTTAACTTCGTTTCCCAAGTCTGTAAAGAAATAACAAATATGAAATCAATAAAATCAAATCAACTCCCAACATTGTTTCCCAAGTCAATTAGAAGCAAATCTAACTTCATCAATTCTTCCATAATCATTAGTAATCAAACACCAAGAATAACAGAAACTTGATCAAATAGCTAAATAAAATACAAAAACCATGAATCCCAAAATAATGTCAAATTATAATAGAAATATTAATTACATCATTATTTTAGAAAAAAGAAAACAAAGGTAAAAGAAAGAGCTCATAGACAAGTCTTTTTTTCTCCCTTGAAGACTTTTTTGGATAATGCTTATTGATTTGATGAATTCCTCATTCAATGAGTGATTTGCTGATTTGATCCTTGAATTTATACATTTGTCTTGTGTTTTTTCTTGTTTAAATAGGCTTCCAAGAGGCTAAAATTCGTTCCATAAGAGTCTTAGGCCGAGTAGAGATTGAAAAATGCTAAAACTCTTTAGAAAATTATCAAATCCATGCAAAATTAGAAAGCTCGCCGACATAGGATAGAGCAGAGCAAGCGCTGGCTCCGCAGTCACAGCTGGTGTCGGCAGTGCTCTAGTCGGCCTAGTCGTGCTCTATTTTTCAACCAAAATTTGCCCTATTTCTAGATCAGGGCCGGCGCTGGTTCTGTGGGTCACGGCCGACGCCGGCCGTACTCTGATGGTGATGATTTTGATGTTTTTTCGTAATTTTCTATAGTAAAAGTCCAAAAATACCTTTCTAAGGATAAAATATCAAATATGAAGGAATATACCTTGTTATTACAACAAATGTATTACAAAACATCCTCAAATAACTAGAAAAATATAGATGAATTTTGCCCCTATCACATTTCTTCTTTTGTTCGACGTGAACTCTAGAGGAATAATTTATGCAACCAAGTAGTTTGCAAAGTCGACAAATTAAAGAGTTTGAGAATTGTTACCCTCAAGAAGCATGAGTTGTTAATCCGAAAATGTGTCATTAATCTCTTCTTCCTAGCCTCCTTCTTGTCCCAAATCTCCAAGTTAAATTCTTGCAATATTAAAACCTATCTAATCAACATTGGTTTGGAATCATACTTGGTAAGAAGGTATTTAAGGGTGGAATCGGCAGTATACATAATAACTTTAGACAAAACAAGATAAGAGTGAAATTTATTAAATGCAAACACTATAGCAAGCAATTCTTTTTCCGTTGTGGTATAGTTTTCCTGTTCTGCCGTTAGAGTCTGGCTTGCATACTAGATGGGCTGAAAATGCTTATGCCTCCTTTGTCCAAGTACTGCACCTACTGCATAATCACTTGCATCACACATTAGTTCAAAAGGAAGAAACTAGTCTGGTGCGATTAAATTGGGAGAATTTATCAATTTTGTTTCAGCATATTAAAAGCATGGAAACATTTGTCATCAAAATTAAAATAGCATATTTTTTTAAGCAAAGAACTAAGATGTTTGGAAATTTTTGTGAAATTCAAAATAAACCTCCTATAAAAACCTATATGACCAAGAAATCTCCAAATAGCTTTCAGTGAAGTAGGAGGAAAATTTTCAATTGCTTCAATTTTTGCCCTATCAACTTCAATACATTTTCTTGAAATTTTGTGTCTTAGCACAATACCTTCCTGTACCATAAAATGGCATTTCTTCCAATTGAGCATTAGGTGAGTCTCTTCACACATTTGGAGCACTTTTTTGAAATTTTCCATGAATCAAAGGAACTACCAAAAATAGAAAAATCAACCAAGAATACCTCCATAATATCTCCCACAAGTCCCTCAAAAATAGCCATCATGCATATTTGGAAAGTCCTGGGCCATTGCAAAGATTAAATCCCATGCAACGATATGCAAAAATACCAAAAGGGCATGTAAAAGTTATTTTCTCTTGATCCTCGAGTGCTATGGGAATTTGGAAGTAACCAGAAAAACTATCTATGAAACAATAGAATTCATGTCTGGCTAATCTTTTCAACATCTGGTCAATGAAAAAGAGAGGGAAATAGTCCTTCCTAGTTGCCTCATTCAACTTCCTATAGTCAATACATACCCTCTAACTAGTCACCAATCTCATTGGGATCAACTTTTTTTTGTTATTAGGAGCTACCGATATTCTACCCTTTTTGGGTACTATTTGTGTTGGACTTACCCAAACGCTATTAGAGATAGGAAAAATGATGCCTGAATCTAAGAGTTTAATTACCTCACATTTTACCACATACTTCATATTAGGATTCATTATCTGTTGAGGTTGCACTACGGGTTTTGTTCCCTCTTCTAACAATATTTTATGAGTACAGAAGGAAGGGCTAATTCCCTTAACGTCAGTGATTTTCCATGCTGTGACCTTTTTGTATTTTCCCAATAAGCTTATCAATTTGTCTTTTGCTCTAAAGTGAGGTTGTTTGCTATGATTACTAACAATTTTCTTCCTATAGCAAAAAAAATACATATTCTAAGTGTTTAGGCAAGTTCTTGAGTTCTAAATCCGGTGGTTCATCAATGGTGGACTTTGTTTTCCCCAAATTACTTTTCTCAATTTCCTCAAAATCCCTCAACTCAGGTTCTCCATTTTGATCCCCCAAATATGCGATCAAGTCCACAAAGAATTTAGTCAATGATTCCTGTACAAAATTAAAGATAGAATCATCAAGAATATCAATTATGAAATAAGAATCATCAGAAGACATATGATGCTTTATGCTTTTGTAGATTTAAATGGTGATCTCTTCATCTCCAACCCTAAGTGATAACCTTCCCCCATGAACGTCAATCAATACCTTGGCGGTAGCTAGAAAAGGTCTTCCTAGAATTAAATGGATTTTAGAGTTTTTATCCATGTCAAAAATAACATAATCCACAGGAAATATAAACCTATCCTCTTTAACAAGCACATCTTCCACTATCTCTCTGAGATATTTAATGGATCTATCTGCTAATTGGGTGCTTATCCTAATGGGTTTAGGTTCACTTAGCCTTAGCTTTTTAAAAGTTTTGTATGACAAAAGATTTGTACTAGCACCTAAGTTAGCTAATGCATTGCTAAATGTAAGACTACTAATAAGATAAGGGATAGAAAAACTCCCTGGATCGTTTTCTTTTAGTGGTAACCTTCTTTGGTCTTGGAACATAGTAGAGCATTCTTTATTTAAAACTACAGTGGATAGATTTGCAAGCATACTTTTAAGGAATTTTGCATATATAGGCATGTGTAAGCAAAGTTTCACTAAATGGGATATTGATGTGCAATTATTTGAAGATTTCTAAGAATTTACCAAACTGCTAATTTTTCCTGGCGTTGTATGTCCTCGTGGGGTAAGGGACTGGTGGTTTAAAACCTAGAGATTTTTCTTTCACATCGGTTGCTATCCAATGAGGAACCGGCATTGGTTCAGATTTGTTTTCCAGTTGAGGTAAATACCAGTGCTGGATTAGTTCTATCACTTTTATGAGTTCTTTTCCACTCCTCAAAGTGATGGCTACTGAATCTTCCTGTGTATCTGCCCTTGTAGGGATCAAAAGTGATTTCCCTTATGGTTCTGTCACCAAATCAGTTAGATACCAAGTTTGGCTTTCCATGTTTCGAAGTATAGCCTAAAAATTCTTGAAAGTATCATATATCTCTTGGAATCATGTGGTTACAGTTGTTACAAATTTGGCCAACACTGTTTCCAGAACATGTGTGTTCAATGGTTGGGGTATCATCGTTTGAGACGTGTAAGGGGTTTGCCTTCTGTTCCTTCATTTTAAATTCCAGTAAGCTATATTATCTCCATATAATGCTCTCATTAGTCTCATGAATACATAATGTGTTCAATTGAGTATAGTTAGTACACACGATACAACAATTAACATATGAATTTACAAATTATATAAGTATACAAACAGCAGGATATGGTACCTATGTACACAAAGAATGATGTATAAATTTTGGGTGTATAAAAATTATTAAATTTAAATCCATCCCTTAGTTAAGTTTTAATTAAAATATTGATTTCAAAATACACATACGAGCAATTATACTCATTGCAAGTATAGTAAAGGGAATTAACGAGTATCGATCCTCAAAGGAACAAGTACACACTAATCACTTTTTATTCATTGTTTAACTGACCAAATAAAGTGATTAAGAAATCAAAATAAAGATAAAGAAATATGTACAACTCAATGATGTAAAAATATACAATTTAGACAATTATCCTAAAACACATGATAATGAATTATCTACCAATTATCTCAATTAATCATCATCTTGGCATCATGAAAGAATATAAAGTAAAATTCAATCGTTTCCCAAGTCATAAATCTACTTATATAGACTCCATTTCTTTCCTAATCCATGAAATCACTATCTTTTAATTAAATTAGTAGATTTCCCAATCAAACCAACATAACAAAAAAATACATTAAACTTAATTCCTCATAAACATGAAATCAGTTAATGACCCTATACTCTAGGTAAAATCAACTAATCTTTGATCATTTTAGTCCTTTAATATTAACTTCGTTTCCTAAGTCCATTAAGATTTAAAAAATATGAAATCAATGCAATGAACTCCTAAAATCGTTTCCTAAGCCAATTAGAAAAAATGCATCAATAACCCATGATAATTAGTAATCAAATACCAAAGATGATAGAAAATTGATCAAATAACTAAATTAATCTAAAAATCATAAATTTCAAAATAATGTCAAATTATAATAAAAATAACGAATACATCATTTTTTAAGAACAAGAAAACACAGGTAAACGAAAGAACTCATATACAAGCCTCATTTTTCTCATTTGAAGACTCTCTTGAACAACCCTCATTGAATAGTGAATCTCTCATTCTTTGAGTGATTGGAAGTTTTGCACTTGGATTTACTACTTTTCTCTTGTGTTTTTCTTGTTTTAATAGGCTTCTTTATTGCTAAAATTTGTTTCTTAAGGAGTCTTGGCCGAGTAGGATTTGAAAAATACCAAAATCTTTTGGAAGATACCAAATTTGTGCACTGGATTTTCGTGTCCAGAGCGGATCCAGCGCCAGGTCCAGTCGACCCACCTGGCCCCAGGTGTGTTTTGTTTTTTTTTTCCTGGAAGCTGCTCTGTTTTCACTGTTTTTCCATATTGGACCTGGCACCTGGCGCCAGGTGCATTTTGAAAACTTTCACTTTTTGCTCGAAATCAATTCAATTCTACACAAATTTGTCAAAAACACTATCCACAAGCAAAATGTCAAATAGGAAGGAATATGCCTAGTTATTAGATCAAAAGTATATCAAATTAACCTCAAATAACTAGTAAAATAGTAATGATTTTAGCCCATATCAAAGAACATATATACATATAAACATGGCTAAATCAATGAATTTCAAACTTTTATAATATTGTTCTCTGACAACGGCACCAAAAATTTGATGTGCCAGATTTAGGCTACAAAAATAATATAATTTTAAGTCCATTCCCAATCAAATTTTAATTAAAACATTAATTCCCAAATCACATATATGAGTAAGTATACTCATCATTAAGCATAGTATAGGGAATTAACGAGTATCGATCATCAAGGAACAACTACTGTTAGTTACTTCTATTTCACTATTTAACCGACCAATTAAAGTGATTAAGAATAAAGGTAAAAAATACACACAACTTTAGGAGAGAAAAACATATAATTAGATAAATACTCTTGAAGACATGACAATGAATCATTTAGCAAATATCATAATTAATTATTATCCTGGCATCATGAAGGAATAATATAGAATCCACTCTCTCTCGAGTTATGGTTTCACTATCTCTTAGTTAATTTAATGGACATCTCTATCTTACTAAAACAATAAAAAGATGCATGTAACACAAGTCCTTGATAATTATCCCTATCTCTAGGTAATAAAGGCATGAAATTCATTAATGCCTCTATCTCTAGGTAAAATCAACAATCTTTGATTACTAAAAATCTTGACTTAACCTCTCTCTTGAGTTAGTTAAGAAAATAAAATTAGAATTGAGTAATTAAAACTATCTCCTAACCTCTTTCTCAAGTTAATTAGAAGAATCGTTCAATTTCATCAATTCATTACTAGAAACAAGTAATCAAATACAAAAAATAGTAACTAATTGAACAAAAGACTAAACTAATTTAACACCACAAATCTAAGAATAATATCCAAATACAATAAAAATATTGATCTTATCATTGTTTAAGGAAAATGAAAACAAAGGTTGTAGAAAGAACTTATAGACAAGCCTTCTTCTTCCTCACTTGAAGACTTTTTAAAGCAATGCTTCTTCTGTGATGAATTCATCTTTAATGAATGATTTTAGCTTTGATCCTTGAACTCATATGTTTTTCATCAACTCTTCTTATTTATATAGGTCTCTTGGTTGCTAAAAAATGTTTCCTAGAAGTTTTGGACCAAGTACATGTTGGAAACTACAAGACTTCTTAGGAAATTCCCAATTCTACTCACAAAAGGGCTTCCAAACTTCTTCTAGACTGGTATGAGTTGGTTCCTATTCATCACCTCTAGGTTGGTGCCGGGTTGTCTTTGAAAAACCACGATTGCTCTGCATTCCCCTCTAGTTCATCCTGAATTTCCAAAGCAGGGCCAGCACTGGGTCTTCTTCTCTGGGCTGCTGCGGGTTTCCACTGGAAATCCGTTGTTTTAACTTCAATTTCATCAATTTTTGCATAAAATTACCAAAAACACTTTTCACGGGCAAAATATCAAATAGGAAGAGAATTGGCTAGTTATTGCATCAAAAGTATCACAAAATAATCTCAAATAACTAGAGAAATAAAGATAAATTTAGGCCCTATAATAAATCAAATGCTATACTCTCAATTAGACCACACAGCTTATAGATGTTCTGCATAAAAAAAATGCAGCTATACTTTTACTAGTACAAAGGTGGGATGAGGGAATGAAGTGGCAAAACTTGGAAAATCTATCCACCACCACCACTATAATTATATTCTTGTCAAATAACTTAGATAGTCTCTCTATAAAACCCATATACTGATATGCATCCAAAATTGAGTTAGAACTGGTAAGAGCTGCAATAAGCTAGGGTAAGGCAGCTTCTCATCCTTATTTCCTTGATATACATCACATTTAGATGCCATTATTTGAAAATCCCCCTTTATCTTAGGCTAGTAAAGCAAGCAATTTTTTTTATCCTTTGATAACTAGTTTGTATTTCTAGGTGCCATTTTTATTTAGAGGAGTACAATTCTTTGAAAATCTTCTGTCTAATATCTCTCTTTTACCTAATGTATAGCTTCCTATTGTACTTCAATATTCCTCCTTGCAACTAATACTTCTAGTACTTCATTTGGCTAAGCATATAGGCTACAATCTTTTCTTACTTCCTAGTTACCCTGATATCTCGTGTGCTTTCTTTTAATGGGGATTTCCTATATAAAGAAATCTATAACTCATATTTTATAAAGCATCCCCTGTTGGGACTATGCCCTAGAAACAATCATTTGTGTATTATATTTTGCACATTTATTAAATAAAAATTATTCTTTATTTTTCAGTTCATTTAATTAATTAATAAGTACATATGTGTAAAACGGATAGATAAAATCCCAAGCACAATATATAGTATTAAGGAAATCGTGATAGAGTTCATGATATGAGATTTCCAATACATTATGTAGTGCTTGTGCTTAAACTATATCTGATCATAGTATTAATAAGATGGGACATTTTTAAATTGCAAAGACTGGCACATGTTATATTTCTTGATTGTATCAAGCGGTGGTTCTTACATCCGTGAATATTGAGACACTCAAAGTTAACACGTGAATGCTTGTTAAGTGAATAAATTCTTTAGATGACCTATCTGTGAGATAATCACATGGATAACTGTTTAGTGCCAGTGATAGAATCTCATTATAGCAAAAATACAAGTATCCTTAGACTTAAAATCTCAAAGGTACTTTGTATGTTGAGTGTTGTACTTTAATTCCTATCATTGAAATCTCTTCAAGATGGCCTATATGGAGGATATTAGGTACAACATGAAGTATACTAAAGTAGTTGAGATGATTAACAAAGGATTCATCACTTTTAATAGTAGGAGAGTATATTTCACGGCCACTTTTAGGGAATCATTACTCAAGAAGTTCTTGGCCAAGGCAATTATGTATTGAGAAAAATTCCAAATGATACACATGTAGAGTAATGGATTCTAGAATAAGTACTAATTAATTCAGGTTAGAATTAATTATATTCTAGAAGGAGTTGGCACTAATTCCATACTTTAAATCGAATGAGATATAGAATGATAAAAGGAGTTTATTGCATTGATATTTTACTATTGAAATGTTCATGTTAAGCCACTTGACTTTCTGGGCTTTTGGGTAGTCATAATGCATTACTAAATGTCGCCATGATCTACTGAATATGAATTTATTAATTAGAGAATTAATAAATTAATCCTAATTAGAATTAATAAGGTAATTCTAATTATCAATGATTACTAATTCTATAGTTATTAGGATTAGTTTATATTTTGCTACTAATAGACCAAAAAACCTAATAGGTTACACACAATAGAGGAATTAACACTCAAGATATTATATGATAATATTATAGGGTTAAGTTGTGAGAAGAAATAATCATATGGGAGAACTATAAAATAGTTATAATTGTTGGAGTCAAGTTGTAGTTAATAAGACCTTATAGGCCTAATAAACTAAGGCCCATATTAATTAGGAAAAGGCTTTATATATTTGTGTTACTAGAGTTGGTTTACAAGACACTGAAAAAACGTTGTCTTCAATTTTTCACACAACACACAAAAGCCTTTTCTTGTTCTTCTCGGAAACGAAAATAACCCTATAGCCGTTGTAAACTAAATTGCTAGCATAGTTTTTCAGTTCCCTTGAGTAGCTCCTTGTGTAGATATCTATTGGAGAAATTTCTATACTTGGAATTTAGTGGTATATGGCTTGAATAAATTTTCGGAAGAGTTCCGCACATGGAGAAAAAATTTGAAAGCTGTGATTTATAGGTAACGAAATTTTTCTATCCCTCTTTTGACCCATTTAATTTCATACGAGTGATGCTGTTGCATAGATTTCATTTTAATTTTTGTTGTGCATAAATTATTTTTGCATGAACGAAATCCAACATCCCCTTGAATATATGGATCACTTATGAAATTATTGAATTAAAGGTTGCACATGAAGAACTTTCAAGAGTAGTGTAAATACCATTCAAATTATTCTTTGTTTATTACAAACTTCAGTGTTCCTTTATTATTGTTACTACTTTTTTTTTTCTTCTGTTCAACTACAACTCTACTTTCTCTTGGTGAATTAAACTTGTTTGGATAGAAAATAGTAAATAGCTATCTAAATTTGCTTGAAGAGTATATGATTAAGATAAGCTAATTGATTAGTTGTATGGAGGGAAAGGGTGTTTGTTTGCATATAAAGACAATTTACATATGCTGCCAAGGATAGTGACAGTGAAACTTTGTAGTCCTGGTTGATCCTACTTTAGCTTGGAAAATTTTGAAGAAGAATTTTTTCTGATACTTACACAAAAAAGGGAAAAAAGTTTTATAATTATTTGCCATATGTTCTTGCAGGTTTAGAGGAAATAATGAGAGAAATATGTATTTTTATCTATTGTTGGACTTGCCAATTACCTGTATATATCTTATTATCGATTTTGTGTATTTTTATACTCATGATTTGATTCTTATTAGGATATATGGTTACACTATTATTCATGGTTTTCTTTGTACTCTTGATTTCTTGATGTTTTTTTACTAATTTTAATATTTTATTTCTTAGTTAAATATTCGAATAGCTTTAGATGAAATTCTTCCAAAAATGGTATTTGTAGATGTATTTCTTTGTATGGAGGTTATTTTTAACCAACTATGTCCATATCTATTATTTTTTCCCTATTAATTAAGTAGTTTAGGTTTTCCAATATTGTGATACAATTAGCTTATGTACTTTGTTTAAGCTAATTAATTTTTAGCTTTATTCAAAACAACAATTGTAGCAATTCTAGAAAATATTGATTTTTATTATTTAAAAAGCTTTATAAGATATAAAGGAGGTAAGATTAAAAGAATTACTTGCTCTCAATATAAAGGTGCAACATTTATTCACATTTCAATTGTAAGAGAATTAGGTAATAGAATAATTTTATTGAATTGTATATTGTTTTGTTTAAAAAAAAAAAAAAGCCATCGGCCATCTCTACGTGTATGTACAAGTAAAAAAATAGTATTATATACCTTTGTTTCTATATGATAAATGAAAAAGAAAAAAGGAAAAGAAGAAAAAATAGATGATCAAACTTAAAACATGAGTAAAGGTAGTATATGAATCTATAAAGTATCTTTTACCAAATTAAGAAAAAGTATATCAATTCATATCTATTTCCATTAATCATCACAACCAAGTTTAATTTGGGAAGGATCCACCTAGTAGGGTGATAGAAAAATGATAAAGAATCCAAGAGTTCCAAAGACTTATTAACGATAAAAATCACATAAATTGTTTACTTGAGGGGATAATCTAGTAGAAAGAGAATGGCTTTCTTGAAATTTATACAACCACTTAGTTGGTATATAACTACATCCCTATCTTCTAGTGTCTCGACATGTCAAATGAGTTGTTTAGTTCAACTTTTTGTGTGGTGTCAGACACTTGAGTTTGACCTAGAGGCATACAGGATGGTGCCTGAACCATTCGTGAGCCAAAACCAAACTAGCAAGTAAGTGGACTCAAATGATTGGGAGGCTTAATTGGATGTTAGTGTTAGGAATTGGTGGATGAATTATGGAAATGATTTGGATGCGAGATAGGCTATAAGACAAAATAAAGGTCAAGGCTTAGGTAAGGTTTCTGGACTTAGCAAAAAGATGGACTAGGACTTGGTAAGCTAACTTAGCTATGCATACAGGCTAGACAGACATGAAATATGCATAGACATGCAACAAGTTCGTGATTGACTGGCTTGGCTTAGAAAGCGAGATTGGTTCATGTGTTTGGACCATGAGAGGAGGTAGAGTCTAATCGAAATAAGGAGTCTTATCTAAGACTAAGTCCAAGGTCTTATCTCAACGAGTTAGAGATAAACTCCTATTTAATGGGTAGAGATCTTTTGAAGAATTAGGGATAAATCCCACATAGCTAAGTTCAAGGAGGAATCAGATTCCTAGTTACTTAAGGACTACTCTAAGAAAGTCCTGTAAATACCCTAAGTATTCAATTGTAATACCATACCATCTCATTCATCATTATTATAGAAAGCTCTTATAGAAAGAATACATGAGAGACTTAGTTAGGCTTTAAGATAAAGTCTAGTTCAGATTAAGTGATTGTAGCCATAAAGATTTGACACTTGTCTCTTGTAATCCTTGTTCGTTCATTAATAGAAGTTCAAGGTTAGGTGAGACCCATAATTATTCTTGTGTTCTCTTCTTCTTTACTTTTTTACTTGCACTTTTTGTATTTATGTGAGTTTTGAGGCTGAGTAACTCGATTTAGCTGGGATCAAATTACTGCCAGTGCAAGATTTTAAGTCTACATATTAGATTCAGCCTTGTGACAATTGTAGTATCAGAGCACAGTTCATGTTGGAGTAATTCAATGGTAGAGTTTGCTAAAAGACTTGCTCAAATAGAAGTAATGTCAGCTTCCTTGTCTTAAGTTGTGGGTTTTGCTGACATCATCGAAGATTCCCTATCGTTATCCTAGAGGAGGAATCAACTTTATACTTTGGTACGCAACTTGAAAGAGTGCGCACCTAGGCTCAACATACTCACTAAGGTAGATTCAGGTAGATGGTTCGGATGTTGATAGGGTCTAAATTAGTCATATTTTTTTTAGTTATTTGAGGCTATTTTGTGATGCATTTTGTTCAATAACTAGTTATATTCCTTCATATTTGAGATTTAACATTTGGAAAGGTGTTTTATACATTATTTCAGATTTTAGGGGTAAAATAAGGTAAAAACGTTGCAAAATAGAACAGAGGCGGCACTAGACAGGCCAAAGGAAGCGACGCCGGCCACGTGCTATTGGTACGCACTTCGAGGTGACAAAAAATTATTGCAGTAGGATCGGAACAGAATTGAATCAGCGCCAGCTCTAGCAGCCAAGGCGGCGCCAGCTGTACTCTAGAAAACATTACATTGAAATCAAGAAAAAAAATCGACGACTAACTGAAGAAACAGAACACAACCAGCATCGGCTCCAGCAGCCAATGTAACACCCTACTACCTAGGCCCACCAGGGCCAGGGATGTCGCCCCGTCCAAAGGACAAGGGGTCTTTATAGTTAGGTCACACAAATAAAATAGCAGAATAATAAAAAAAAATAATATTTAAACTTAAAATTTATTACATCCCAAAAATAAGTCCAAGAATAAATCCAAGAATACAAAAAATAAATCCACAATAAAATTCATCCACTCTCATTTCCCCAAAACATTACATAAAATAAATTATCAGAAAATCTTCCAAAGAAGGCACTATCTAGCTACTCATCCCCATAGCAGGATCGACCTAAAATCATGGTAAAAATGGTGGTGAGACAGAAATTTCAGAAAGTCCATGTGTGCTTAAGTGTTGGGAGAAAACAGTTCGTGAATGCAAAGTATAAAATTCCTTATAAGAGATCACTTGCAAGTAATAAACATTAGTCAAAAGCAAAAGTGGTGTTTTGGCTTTTCCAACCATAAATAATCAATAAATTCAACCACTCAAAAGAAATGATCATGGGTTACCACACGTTGGGCCCCATAACCGCATGGTCAGCATGCCACACTTTGTGCATATTGCCGGTCAGAATGCCACACTTTCTGCAGACTGACAAAAGTAGGTGATCGGCCTATTGGATAAGATAATCCTCCTTCTTTATACCCAAACAACAATCGGATGTCCATTCTGGCAACACACAGTCACTTGACTGAAAGAGAACACTGCTAGCTCGGACCAGCACGACTTACTGGACTGACGTCCTATCCAGGAAGGACTCACCCCTCAGAGGTGGCCACCTACTGAGAGATTTAACCCCTCAGAGACTAGCCCTAGTAGTCCACATTTATTGAGTACTCAACGACATTTCCCCCTTGGGATAAAATGAACAAAACACTGTTCCACATGAAAATGGCAATTAAGGGTTCCCAAAGCCTTTGTCAAAATCAGTTTTGGAAAGAGTTTAGAGATTGAGTAAATTTGCTTATTAATTTTCAAATAAATTGTTTGTCTGAAATAGGAAAGAAGTTAATCCTCAATTGCCCTTGCAAAACTGAGTGTCCATGCACTCTACATTTAGCTTGCGATAATATAGAAGTTAATCATCAACCAGATTTTATGCAGGCGCTTACCTGATTCTTGCTCACAATATAAGGTCTATAACAGCTGACCTAATCCCGCATGGACAAATACAAACCACAATTAAACTCAAGCCAAAATCTACTTTCTCAATTTAAAACAACTCAACTCACTACTACCATGATCTTAGTGTTCCAAGCTTTAAGGCCAAACAATAAATAAATAGGTTTATAAGCTAAGCCTAATTTGATATTTTAAATAATTAAGGTTTTGGGAAATAAGTACTAATAAGTTGATGGTTTAAATCTTGCTAAGAAAAATTTAGAGTTTATTTGATGAAGAGTCCTAGGTGGTATTAGGTAAAATAATAATTTATTAATAATTTAGTTGTTAGAAAATAATTGATAACAAAAATTAGTTGAAAATAAATTTAATGAGTCTTGCTTGAAAAATAATAAATAAAATTTTAATGAGTTTTGATTAAAAGATAATAATTAAATTTTTAGTAATAAATATTTTACTAATTATGATTATTTTTATAAAAGGCTTTAGTTGATTTCATTATTTTATATAATATCTACACACACACACATATATATATATATATATTATTTTTCAAGCAAAAACTATTATTTATTTGACTAAAATATCCTTATTATATATAATAATCCAAATCTACCCCTCCTAGGGTTTTTTCGAAATTACTAGCAAAATCATATTATGAAATATTTTATTCATGAAATAAAAATTAGCTTAGGGACAACTAGGTCATGATCATAGTTCTAATGCTAACCATGATCATGAACATTTACAACCCTCCAATTAATCAAATCATCCAAATCATGCATATAAACATAGATCTAAATTTACTAAGGCATGATCTAGCCTTTGCTAGCATAAATATAACCATGGCTTTAATAATCACACAAAAATATAAATCATATTCATCATAGATGACATAATCTCTAGCATACTTGATCACAAATGCTACCTATGACATGGAGACATGCACTAAACCTCAAAACATCATACAATCAAACCAAGATAACCCATCTATGCATAAATCCCATCTCCAACATATTCACACATATATTCATGCTTCAACCTCAACTCATCACAATAATATATACTCAACCCTGTTCATGATTCATCTTCTATCAACATCATCCTAGAGACATGAATCTAGAATTTAAAAGAAGGGTTAAAAAGGCTTACTTGATTGCTGAATATCTTGAAGGAGTTTCGAATGCTTGTCAACCCCTAGATACCTAAATCCGTCCAAGGAAGGTGGAGAAAGCATGGCCATTGGAGAAGAAGCCATCCAGCCAAGAAGGAGAGAGATTTGGCCAAGAGAGAGAGAGAGAGAGAGAGAGAGAGAGAGACCATTAGCATGTTTATTCATACATATATTCATTAGAGATCAAGATTGGAGAAGAGGAAGTTGTTAGAACAAACCTACTTTGAAGGTGTTCTTGAGCCTTCACAAAATTTCTGGTTTTTGATCCAAAATAGCAAGTTGGATTTTGGAGTTTGATGTTAAGAAGGGTGTTGATGGACTCACAGTAGTGAGTAGATTCAATCTGGATATTTTAGAAGTAGTTTAAAGTAATTTGGAGAGGTATTAGGTGAAAGGAAGGAGTAGGTGTTCTTGGTATGCTATGTGTTCTTGAAGTTGAAGAGAGTAGAGAGTTTTTGGGATTAGAGGCTGTTGAAATTCTGCAAGGATTAGGGTTGTCCAACTGCTTGAAGGGTTTTGGTAGCTGATTTTCTGGTTTGGAAGGGAAAAGGAAAGGCTAGTTGTTGAAATCCTTGAAGAATATTTTTGGGAAGCAAATTTGGAAACTAAATATTCAGGAATATCTTTGATCATGGGAGAGCTTTTGAAAGTCTGCCATTGCCGAATTTCTGGGCAGTGTTTCGGCTAGATGAATGCTGGTTGAGGGAGGCTAAGGGTGGCTGAAAATACTGAGTGTAATAGTGAAGGGAAGGTCTGGTTGTTTGAGGTATATTTTATGGAAAGTTGTTAAATCATGGTGGCTGGAATTTTGGTATCCAAATCAGATCATGTTTGCAGAATTTTTTTGGAAATCTTTTAGGCATCCATGACTGGATTTTCATGCAGAAGCTTGGGGAAGACAATGGAGTTCAGTTAATGGCGGTTTAAGGGTGCTTTGTGCAGAAGAAGGATGGAGTTTCGGCTAGGGCTGAATTTGGAAACAAGGCTGGAAAATTTCTGCACAGGATTTTCGCTATTGCTGGAATTTTTCTGGGTAGTTTCGGCTGCCATTTTCAAGCCAGGTTGCAGGGAGTTTGAAGGAGATTTCAGAGGTCTTTCAAGGCTGATTTCCAGCCTTCTTTATGGAGAAAAAATGTGGCTAAGATGCTGAACAAAAACTGAAAGAAAACAGCTTGGTTTTGGACCTCCAAAGCTATGAATTTGGCCAGGAATTTTCTTGGTTTTGCACAGCTTTTTTGCAGTCCGAAAGTGGCCAGAAATATATAGGTTTCAAGCTGATCAAAAGGGCAATTTTCTGGTAGCATTTGGAAGGGAATAATGGCTAAGAATTTCAACACCTTTAAGGCACACAAAGCTGGAAAAATTTCAGTTCCATGCCTGAAGGAAAATGAACCTAGCTAGAGTGAAGTTTTTAGAAAGTTCACCAATGAATTTAATTCACTTGAAATCCCTTCCCCCTCTTCCATGGTTTCGGGTCTTAGGATGTCTTTTACTAAGACATTTTGAACCTTCAAAGCCATAGCACATTATTAGAATTTTTCTAGAATAAATTGGCTTGAACAATTTGAACAAGCTAATGAATTGTGAAATAAGGAAAATTAAGGATCAAGAGGAAATGAATTCCCCTTAGGAATTTTGTGCAGGGCAAAAGAGTAGAATGAGAATACTCCTATCATGTCTCTCTTAGGACAACATTTCTACCCTACTCCAAGCTCATAAGGCTGAAAATAATACTTCCTAAGCAAAAATAAAATGTAACCAAGCTAAAACTCCTATGATAGAATTTGAACCCAAGACCTCAAGAATTAATTCTAAGGCTCTAACCACTACACCACAACAACTCTTGTTCTTGTTTTCTCTAAAAAAAAAATATTTTCCTATTCAATCCTCAAGCTATCACCCTTTTTCCACCTCAAGCAAAAATTACCTTTTTGCCCTTCTTACTCAATAGTCATAATCAAGCCCTCTAGACTATAAAACACACATTCAATGCATATAAAATCATATAAAAATATATTTAAACATGCAATGAAATATGATATGCACCCCAACCCCCTTACTCTAAGGTTGGTTTTGACTGGGGTTTCACATCCTCCCCTCCTTAGAAGAATTTCGTTCCGAAATTCATGCATACCTCTATTTCAAATCAGGGTACTTCCGCCTAACCCATTCTTTCGACTCCCATGTGGCATTCTGTGTGCCATGGTGCTCCCACTAAATCTTAACCATCGGTATCCGTTTGTTCTAGAGAATCTTGACACTGTGGTCCAATATCCGTACAGGCTTCTCCACATAGCTCAGGTCTGGCTGCAATACTAATGGTTCATCATTCAATATATGACCGGGATCCGCATTATACTTCTTCAATTGTGATATATGAAACACATCATGGATTCCCCGTCAACCCTTTTGGCAGATCCAGTCGGTAAGCTACCGGTCCAATCCTTTCCTTAATCGGAAACGGCCCCAAATATCTCGGATTCAATTTTTCGCCATTCAGATGCTTCAAAATTCTCCTATTCGGCGTCAATTTAAAAAATACGCTATCCCCAACTTGAAATTCTAATTCTTTTCGCCGGTTGTCCGCATAGCTCTTCTGCTGACTATGTGCCACCTTTAACCTTTCCCTGATCAATTTCACTTTATCCAGCATCTCTTGGACACATACTTCTCTAGTTTTGCTCACATGACCGTCTTCAGACCAACTCCAATACAACGGTATCTGACATTTGCGCCCATACAAAGCCTCATACGGTGCTATCCCGATCGAAGCTTGGTAGCTGTTGTTATATGTTAATTCTGCATACGGTACACACTCTATCCATTTATCTCTGAAGTCCAAAACACAGGCTCTCAGCATATCCTCCAATATTTGTATCACCCTCTTTGACTGCCCGTCGGTCTGTGGATGTGCCGTCGTACTGAATTTTAGACTTGAACCCATTGCTTCCTGAAACTTCCCCAGAATCGAGATGTAAACCTCGGGTCTCGATCTGACACTATACTTGAAGGCACACCATGCAGTCGAATGATTTCTCGAACATAAGTCTGAGCCAGCTTCTCCATCGAGTCTCTCACATTCACCGGTATGAAATGGGCCGACTTGGTCAGTCGATCCACCACTACCCATATGGCGTCCTTTTGAGTCCTTGACATGGGAAGCCCAGTGACAAAATCTATAGTCACCTCCTCCCATTTCCATTCCGGTACTGGCAATGGCTGCAATAGTCCCGCTGACTTCTTGTGTTCCGCTTTGACCTTTTGGCAGGTGAGACAGGTCGAGACATACTTGACGGTATCTCGCTTTAGTCCAGGCCACCAATAGGCTCTCTTCAAATCCTGATACATCTTGACTTCCCCCGGATGAATGGCGTACTTACTCTTGTGCGCCTCCTCCAAAATTCTGTCCTTTAATTGCTGCTCTCCGGATACACACAATTGATCTCTGAATGTAGAACTCCCACCTTGTCCTGACGGAATTCACTGCCCAGCCGCTTAAGCTCCTTATCCTTGAAAAGTTGAAACTCGGCGTTGCTTTGCTGAGCTTCCACGATTTCCTTCTTCAGTTCCGGCACTAACTTCAAATTGCTAATAATAATTCCTTTGTCTTGCACTTCCACCCTTATGTCTAATACATCCTGAACCGCTTGCATTTCCTGCACCCTTAATCTAGCCATCCCAACCTTTCTGCTTAGGGTGTTCGCCACAACGTTGGCCTTCTCGGGATGGTAGTTGAGCGGACAACGGTATTCCTCCAAGAATTCCATCTATCTTCGCTGCCTCAAGTTCAGATCCTTTTGAGTGAAGATATACTTCAGACTCTTATGGTCAGTGGACACCTCATATTCGGCTCCATATAGGTAGTGTCGCCATTTCTTTAGGGGGAACACTATAGCTGCCAGCTCCAGATCATGAGTGGGGTAGTTGACTTCATGAGGTCTTAGCTTTCGTGAAGCGTAAGCAATCACCTTCCAGTCCTGCATCAACACTGCTCCCAGTCCTTCTTTCGAAACATCGGTATATAGCGCGTAGGGTTTCCCTTCCTCCGGTAGACTCAATACCGGTGCTGTCATCAGTCTGTGCTTCAGTTCTTGAAAACTTTTCTTACACTTCTCGTTCCACACAAATGTAACATCCTTTTGCAATAATCGGGTCATTGGCGATGCAAGTGTCGAAAATCCCTTGATAAACCTTCGGTAGTAACCAACCGATCCCAAGAAACTCCGGATCTCAGTGATACTCTCCAGCTGCTTCCAGTCTGATACCGCTTTAACCTTTGCCGGGTCCACCTTGATTCCCTTCTTGGTCACTACATGGCCAAGGAATGCCACACTGTCCAACCAGAATTCGCATTTGCTGAACTTGACATACAGCTTGTGCTCCCAAAACTTCTCTAGCACGAGCTTCAAATACTCCGCATGCTCCTCCGGACTCTTGGAGTAGATCAAAATGTCATCGATGAAGACCACCACGAACTTGTCCAGATAGGGTCGGAATACTCGAGTGCATCAGGTCCATGAATACTGCTGGAGCGTTAGTCACCCCGAACGGCATCACCACGAACTCGTAGTGTCCATATCTGGTGTTGAAGGCTGTCTTGGGAATATCATCCTCTTTTATCCGCACCTGGTAGTACCCTTGCCTCAGATCCAACTTAGAGTAGCAACTGGATCCTTGTAACTGGTCGAATAGTTCGTCAATCAATGGTAGGGGATATTTGTTCTTGATCATCAGGTTGTTCAACCCCTGGTAGTCGATGCATAGTCTCAGAGTGCCGTCCTTCTTCTTCACAAATAGCACAGGCGCTCCCCAGGGCGACGTGCTAGGTCTGATGTAGCCTTAACTCACTAACTCCTCCAACTACTCTTTCAACTCTTTCAACTTTGCCGGTGCCATTCGGTACGGGGTTCGCGATACTGGTTCCACTCCCGGAACTAAGTTGATGGTGAATTCCACTTCTCGGTTGGGAGGTAGAGAATCAAGCTCCGCCAGAAATACATCGGGAAAATCCTTCACTACTTTAGTGTCCTCCAAAGTGCATTGGTCCTCTGGCTTGTTTATCACGTAAGCCAGGTAACCTTGACACCCTTGCCTCAGTAATTTTCGGGCCTTAGCCCCCGCAATCAAATACTTAAGTTCTTTCACCCTCTTGCCATTAAATTCCAATATATCACAACCCGGTCTGATGAACTGGATTGTCTTATTTTTATAGTCTACCCTTGCCCCATGCTTGGCTAACCAGTCTATTCCCAAAATTAAGTCATAATCCTCAATGTCTAACACTATCAAATCTCCCTCCAGACTTTCTCTCCCCACATTAACTTTACACTCTTTTACATACCGATCTGCTTGCACCATTTTCCCCAGAGGTGTGCTCACCACTAAAGCGAAAGGTAGCTCCACTCTATCCCAACCCAAATGACATGCACACAACTTGCTTATATAGGAATGAGTAGAGCCAGAATCAATCAAATTATTAACGGAACGTCCTTGAATAGTGAACGTACCTTCCACCACCGCTGCATCGGCCCCAATTCCTCTCTGTTGAGAGCGAATACCTTGGCCTTCACTTGCGGCTTCAGTGCTCCACTCCTGGCTGCTCCCGTGGGGTTGGCTCGGTTGGGCCTCGGGTTTTGAACCGAGTTTCCTTACCCGACTCGGTGCAATTTAGGCAGATGTTCCTCAGGTGGTTCGGGTCGCCACAATGATAGCATTTTTTTTCACCACTCTTAGACCAACAATTCCTTTCGGTGTGGCCTTTCCTTCCACACTGCCTGCATGATGGGAGATTCGGGGCAGGTCCACCTGGTGCCGTCCAGGCTTGCTTCCCTTGGTTCTGCCATTGGTGATTGTTGAGGCGTTTGTGGGGTTGCGGTCTCGGGAAGTGTTCCTGCAGCTGCCTTGGCGGTTGGAAGGGTTTTGCCACCATCCTGCTACGATCCTCATTTTCTGTTCGAGTAGCTACGTCTACAGCCCCCGAATAAGTTGTTGGTGGAGTAGGTGCCAATGCTATCCTCAGCTCCGGTCTCAGCCCCTTGACGAACTGCCTCGTTCTATTCTATTCGGTGTCCACCAATCTCTTGCAGTATTTGGACAACTGAGTGAACTAGCCCGCGTATTGGGCTACCGACATGCTTCCCTGCCTTAGATTCTGGAATTCGTCTTCTCGCTTCTCCACAATCTATTGTGGGATATACTCCGCCCTGAAGGCTTCAACGAAGTTGGACCACGTCCATTCCTGCTCGTCCATCTCCTAGTCGTCTTGGTCCCGCTGCCACCACACCCGAGCTAGTCCTCTCAATCGGAAAGCTACAAACTTAACCATCCGCTTCTCGGTGTACTGGAGCGTTGCGAATATATCCTCCATTTGCTCAACCCATTGCTCGGCCTTCTGGTCTTGTTCCACTTCGCCTATAAAGGCGGGCGGTTGAAACTTCAAGAATCGCTCTAAGGCCTCGTCTTCACCCCTTGGGTTTCGTCGCTCGGTCATCGACTGCAAAATCTCGGCCATCTTACTGAATGCCTGGCCCATGGTTATATCAACTGGAACTTCAGACCCCGATCCCATATTCGGACTATTCCCTTCACCCCAGTTGGGTGTTTGCATCTGGGCTGTTTCTACTTCCGACGCCACTTGATCGACTTCCGGAACCCTTCCACCTGCTAAAGCTGTACGACGCTTGGGTGCTATTCTAAACCATACCCCAAATGATAAGTGTATGCATTTAAGGGTCGAATCTTTTTAGTTGCACATGCATTCATAGTCAAATAGATGTAACCAGAAATCGGATGTAAATTTTGGCTAAGGAACAAATTCTCTTTCAAAAATGGACTTGCATAGATTCGAAATTTTGATAGAAAGTAGAATTAAAATTCTTAACATAAAAGTTCTCGAAAAAGAATAAACATATAAACATCCAAATGAGAGTAACTCCTAATCCTCTAGTTCTCATTAGAATACTCATCATCAGCCTCATACAACCATCCCCCAGAGTTCTTAGAAAAATCCACCCCAACTCCGCTAGCAAATCCCTCCACTGGCTCCTTTCCAGGGTGCCTAGAACTCTCCTCAGGCTCAACTCAGCTGAAAGAAGGAAGGAAAGAAGGCTTAGGTGGAGACTCATAGTCTATCTCCCCCGAGTCATCACTATTTGCTGCTAAGTCCACCTCGGGATTAGGAGGGTGGAGTCTAGGCTCCACTATCATCACCTCATCCTCACTGTCAGAACTTATGTCTATCACCGGAATTGGGGGTGGCTCAACGATCTGGACCTCGTCATCACTGCTATCTTCCATAGGGTTAACCTCATCATTACTGTTATCCTCCATAGGGATAACCTCATCATCACTGTTATCCTCCATAGGGATAACTGGCTGAGGGGTAGGCTGGGGAACTGGAAGGTCCTCCAGGTATATAGGGATAGGCGGGTGCCACTGCTGCCCTTTTCTCGCGGTCCAAAGCATCTTAACCATCCTACATCATCAACAAGATAGGTTAGATAAAGTTTTGAACTTAAATAAATAACACATATACTATCATTAATTGCCTAAACCTAGGCTCTGATACCACTTGTAACACCCCGCTACCTAGGCCTACTAGGGCCGGGGATGTCGCCCCGTCCAAAAGACAAGGGGTCTTTATAACTAGGTCACACAAATAAAATAGTGGAATAATAAAAAAAATAATACTTGAATTTAAAATTTATTACATCCCAAAAATAAGTCCAAGAATAAATCCAAGAATACCAAAAACAAATCCACAATAAAATTCATCCACTCTCATCTCCCCAAAATATTACACAAAATAAATTATTAGAAAATCGTCCAAAGCAGGCACCATCTAGCTACTCATCCCCATAGCAGGATCGACCTGAAATCATGGTAAAAATGGTGGAGAGACAAAAATCTCAGTAAGTCCGTGTGTGCTTAAGTGTCGGGAGAAAACAGTTCGTGAATGCAAATTATAAAATTCTGTATAAGAGATCACTGGCAAGCAATAAACATTAGTCAAAAGCAAGAGTGGTGTTTTGGCTTATCCAATCATAAATAATCAATAAATTCAACCATTCAAAAGAAATGATCATGGGTTACCACACGTTGGGCCCTATAACCGCATGGTCAGCATGTCACACTTTGTGCATACCGCCGGTCAACATGCCACACTGTGTGCAGACTAACAAAAGTAGGTGATTGGCCTATTGGGCAAGATACTCCTCATTTTCTATACCCAAACAACAACCGAGTGTCCATTCCGGCCACACACAGTTACTTGACTGAAAGAGAACACTTCTAGCTCGGACCAGCACGACCTACTGGACTGACGTCCTATCCGGGAAGGACTCACCCCTCAGAGGTGACTACCTACTGAGAGACGTACCCTAACCCCTCAAAGACTAGCCCTAGTAGTCCACCCTTATTGAGTACTCAACGACATTTCCCACTTGGGATAAAATGAACAAAACACTGTTCCACATGAAAATGGCAATTAAGGGTTCCCAAAGTTTTTGTCAAAATCATTTTTGGAAATAGTTTTGAGATCGAGTAAATCTGCTTATTAATTTTCAAATAAATTGTTTGTCTAAAATAGGAAAGAAGTTAATCGTCAATTGCCCTTGCAAAACTAAGTGTCCATGCGCTCTACATTTAGCTTGCCATAATAAACATGTTTCATCAACCAGGTTTTATGTAGAAGCTTACCTGATTCTTGCTCACAATATACGGTCTCCAACAGCTGACCTAACCCTGCATGGACAAATACAAACCACAATTAAACTCAAGCTAAAATCTACTTTCTCAATTTAAAACAACTCAACTCACTACTACCATGATCCAAGTGTCCCAAGCTTTAAGGCCAAACAATAAATAAATAGGTTTATAAGCTAAGCCTAATTTGATATTTAAAATAATTAAGGTTTTGGGAAATAAGTACTAATAAGTTGATGGTTTAAATCTTGCTAAGAAAAATTTAGAGTTTATTTGATGAAGAGTCCTAGGTAGTATTAGGTAAAATAATAATTTATTAATAATTTAGTTGTTAGAAAATAATTGATAACAAAAATTAGTTGAAAATAAATTTAATGAGTCTTGCTTGAAAAATAATAAATAAATTTTTAATGAGTTTTGATTAAAAGATAATAATTAAATTTTTAGTAATAAATATTTTACTAATTATGATTATTTTTATAAAAGGCTTTAGTTGATTTCATTATTTTATATAATATCTACACACACACACACACATATATATATATATATATATATTATTTTTCAAGCAAAAACTATTATTTATTTGACTAAAATATCCTTATTATATATAATAATCCAAATCTACCCCTCCTAGGGTTTTTTCGAAATTACTAGCAAAATCATATTATGAAATATTTTATTCATGAAATAAAAATTAGCTTAGGGACAACTAGGTCATGATCATAGTTCTAATGCTAACCATGATCATGAACATTTACAACCCTCCAATTAATCAAATCATCCAAATCATGCATATAAACATAGATCTAAATTTACTAAGGCATGATCTAGCCTTTGCTAGCATAAATATAACCATGGCTTTAATAATCACACAAAAATATAAATCCTATTCATCATAGATGACATAATCTCTAGCATACTTGATCACAAATGCTACCTATGACATGGAGACATGCACTAAACCTCAAAACATCATACAATCAAACCAAGATAACCCATCCATGCATAAATCCCATCTCCAACATATTCACACATATATTCATGCTTCAATCTCAACTCATCACAATAATATATACTCAACCCTGTTCATGATTCATCTTCTATCAACATCATCCTAGAGACATGAATCTAGAATTTAAAAGAAGGGTTAAAAAGGCTTACTTGATTGCTGAATATCTTGAAGGAGTTTCGAATGCTTGTCAACCCCTAGATACCTAAATCCGTCCAAGGAAGGTGGAGAAAGCATGGCCATTGGAGAAGAAGCCATCCAGCCAAGAAGGAGAGAGATTTGGCCAAGAGAGAGAGAGAGAGAGAGAGAGACCATTAGCATGTTTATTCATACATATATTCATTAGAGATCAAGATTGGAGAAGAGGAAGTTGTTAGAACAAACCTACTTTGAAGGTATTCTTGAGCCTTCACAAAATTTCTGGTTTTGGATCCAAAATAGCAAGTTGGATTTTGGAGTTTGATGTTAAGAAGGGTGTTGATGGACTCACAGTAGTGAGTAGATTCAATCTGGATATTTTAGAAGTAGTTTGAAGTAATTTGGAGAGGTATTAGGTGAAAGGAAGGAGTAGGTGTTCTTGGTGTGCTATGTGTTCTTGAAGTTGAAGAGAGTAGAGAGCTTTTGGGATTGGAGGCTGTTGAAATTCTGCAAGGATTAGGGTTGTCCAACTGCTTGAAGGGTTTTGGTCGATTATTTTCTGGTTTGGAAGGGAAAAGGAAAGGCTAGTTGTTGAAATCCTTGAAGAATATTTTTGGGAAGCAAATTTGGAAACTAAATATTCAGGAATATCTTTGATCATGGGAGAGCTTTTGGAAGTCTGCCATGGCCGAATTGCTAGGCAGTTTTAGGCTAGATGAATGCTGGTTGAGGAGGCTAAGGGTGGCCAAAAATACTGAGTGTAATAGTGAAGGGAAGGTCTGGTTGTTTGAGGTATATTTTATGGAAAGTTGTTAAATCATGGTGGCTGGAATTTTGGTATCCAAATCAGATCATGTTTGCAGAATTTTTTTTGAAATCTTTTAGGCATCCATGACTGGATTTTCATGCAGAAGCTTGGGGAGGATAATGGAGTTCAGTTAATGGTGGTTTGTGCAGAAGAAGGATGGAGTTTCGGCTGGGGCTGAATTAGGAAACAAGGCTGGAAAATTTCTGCACAGGATTTCCGCTATTGCTGGAATTTTTTTGGGCAGTTTCGGCTGCCATTTTCAAGCCAGGTTGCAGGGAGTTTGAAGGAGATTTTAGAGGTCTTTCAAGGCTGGTTTTCAGCCTTCTTTATGGAGAAAAAATGTGGTTAAGATGCTGAACAAAAACTGAAAGAAAACAGCTTGGTTTTGGACCTCCAAAGCTGTGAATTTGGCCAGGAATTTTCCTGGTTTTGCACAGCTTTTGTGCAGTCCAAAAATGGCCAGAAATATATAGGTTTCAAGCTGATCAAAAGGATAATTTTCTGGTAGCTTTTGGGAGGAAATAATGGCTAAGAATTTCAACACCTTTAAGGCACACAAAGCTGGGAAAAATTCAGTTCCATGCATGAAGGAAAATGAACCTTGCTACAGTGAAGTTTTTTGAAAGTTCACCAAAGAATTTAATTCACTTGAAATCCCTTCCCCCTCTTTCATGGTTTCAATCCTTAAGATGTCTTTTACTAAGACATTTTGAACCTTCAAAGCAATAGCACATTGCTGAAATTTTTCTAGAATAAAATTGGCTTGAACAATTTTAACAAGCTAATGAATTGAGAAATAGGAAAAATTAAGGATCAAGTGGAAATGAATTCCCATTAGGAATTTTGTGCAGGGCAAAGGAGTAGGATGAGAATACTCCTATCATGTCTCTTTTAGGACAACATTTCTACCCTACTTCAAGCACATAAGGCCGAAAATAATACTTCCCAAGCAAAAATAAAATGTAACCAAGCTAAAGCTTCTATGATGGAATTTGAACCCAAGACTTCAAGAATTAATTCTAAGGCTCTAACCACTACACCACAACAACTCTTGTTCTTGTTTCCTCTAAAAAAAAATATTTTCCTATTCAATCCTGAAGCTATCGCCCTTTTTCCACCTCAAGAAAAAATTACCATTTTGCCCTTCTCACTTAATAGTCATAATCAAGCCTTCTAGACTATAAAACACAAATTTAATGCACATAAAATGATATAAAAATATATTTAAACATGCAATAAAATATGATATGCACCCCAACCCCCTTACTCTAAGGTTAGTTTTGACTGGGGTTTCACAGCTAAGGCGGTGCCGACTGTGCCCTGAGGATATGTTGGAGGTTTGATTTTTTCACGCAGTTTTTGATTATTTGCAAAGTTTTAGTGTCTTCCTACTTCTATTCGGTCAAGAACCCTACAGCAACAAATTTAGGCACTTCCTAACCCTATAAATAGAGGAAAAACACAAGAGAAAAAGGGAAAATTCGTGGATCATAACAGAAAATCACTCAAATAATGGAGGAATTCTACTAAATCAATGAGGGTTGTGCAAGAAGGTCTTCAAAGGAAGAAGAAGGGAGCTTGTCTATGAGTGCTTTCTTTTACTTTATTTTCTTTTTCTTGAACAATGATGTGTTTATTGTTTTATTGTAATTTGACATTGTTTTAGGTATTCATGATTTTTGTAGTTATTTGATCTTTTAATTAATTGATTGTTCTTCTTGTTATTTAATTACTCATGCTTATTACGCGATTAGTTGGTTGTTTCCTTCCACTAGCTTACTGGACCAAGGGGGTTAATGGTGGTTTTAATTCATTAATTTCATAGTATCTTGGCTATTAACTTACTGGACCAAGGGGGTTAATTGCTAATAACTAGTAATTAAAGGTCAATTGATATCTGATGAGACTAAGGATTCATTGATTAATTTAATGTTTTAAATTTGCTGAGACCAAGGGAATTTAATTAAGGATTGTGTTTAATACATCTTTTGGATGAATTAGTTGAGACAAGACCAAGTAATTCTATTTTATCTAGAAGATAGGGATTTCATGGATTGACCAAAGAAGGGAATCTATCTTAATCCTTCATGGTGCCAAGAGAATAATTAGTTATGATAATGATTAGGTACTTAAAGATCATGTTTGCCAGAATAATGGTTTGAGTTACATAATTCTCCATCCTTGACATGTATATATTCCTTTATTTTATTTTATTTTATTTTCTTTTTCTTTTAATTTCTTTTTCATTTTATTGAATTAGTTAAACAATGAAAGAAAAGTGATTAATGCATACTTGTTCCTGGAGGATCGACACTCGTTTGAACCCTATGCTATGTTAATGATGAGTACGCTTGCTTATATGTGTAATTTAGAATAAAATGTTTTAATTTAAACTTGATTGGAAATGTGAATATTTTTATATGATTTTTATACCCATATAAATATGCATAAGATGTTCATGTGAAAGACTTGAATCAAACCATTAATGTCTATAGTGAGTGGACCGGAGACATTAAATTCAAACTAGCTTAAGTGGAGATGCAGTGTAAAACCCTACCTAGGACTACCCTAGAATTAGAGGGAAGGGTTGCATTCCATAGTATATTGCAATAATATATTCTTTCTGGGTAAATTTGTACATTTTTAAATTGCACTATGTGGTCTTTACGAATTATTTGCGCTAGATGAATGTTGGGAAAAATTAGGGAATTTTGCTTAGGGATGTGTAATACCCTGTATTTAACCTTCGATTGGCTACTACTTAAAATAGGATGAGAATTGTATCAATGGCCAGAACAAAAGATGATCAGTATAATGAAACAAATATTTTGGTATAATAACATTTTGTCAAGACCTGGTTATAATTATTGAATTTAATCTACTCGTACCTTAAATCTTTAGAAGGCTACTACTGTTAATAAAATAAGAATTTGAGGGTATGCTAAGAATGGAAATTGATCGATGCAATGAAACACACGTTTTGGTGTGAGTTTAGTTATTCAGGTTATCGGGGGCATTTTCGTTATTTTGACCGTGCTTGCAATTTTGACCTCAAATTTGATCAAATGGAGAAATAATTGAGGAATTTAAATATTACCAATGGATTCAGTGGGATTTTTTGAGTTGAATGGTAAAATAAAAATATTTTTCCATTTCGGACCTGAATTTTGATTATTTCAAAGAAAAAGTAAAATTGCGGTTAAAAGAAATGGTACGTGTGTCAACTTATGAGAGGTTGCAAGAAGAATTTATGCAAGACATATAGAATTAAAGAATTACAAAATAAATAAAGGAATAATGTGTTTAATTGTGATTGGAACACATCACTTGTGGAGCCATTTTATTAATGTCTTGCACAATTTAATTGGCCAAGATTTTGACCATGAAGAGGTGGTGGAATGGCTGAAAAATAGCCAAAAATTTGGCAGCCACAAGAATGAAGAGAAGAGGAAATTTTAAGGAAGAAAATCAAGGGAAATTGTGTGTAATTTTATGATTGGAACACGCCAACATGTAAACCACCACACAATTAGTAGAATTAGAAATTAATTGGCCCAAATTCTGATGAAGTGTGGTAGTGGGAAGGCTATTTTTCAGCTAGAAATTTGACAGTCACAAGGGATAAAAAGAAGAGAAAAAGAAATCAAAAGAAATTAGCAAAAGAGAAAGAAAAGTTGAATAGTGTGTGTTCTTGGTAAAGTGTGTGTGTTCTTGAGAGTTTCTTGGAGCAAATCACACCAAAGAGCTCTATACACAAGGTAAAACCTTACCTTGCTAGAATTAAAGTTGTTGTTGGGTGAATGATGATTATTTTGATGTTAATTTTAACATGAAAACATGATTTTCATATCTTGATTTTGGATCAAAAGCTATGGAATATAAAATTTGTATGTGAACTTTGTGTGTGATTATGTGTGTCTGCTGCCTAGGGGATTTATGGATAATGTTTTGTGTAATGAAGGAATGAATTTTCTTGGTAGATCGAAAGGTTGATCTTGGTTGATAAAATGATTATCAAAGTGGAATGAAAATGGGAGTAAATTGGTTAGAATGATGAATTATGCTAACTTTTGATTGAAGGAAGTGAATTTGTGTTGAATAAACATGATTTTTATGAGTTGTTGGAATCTGAAAATTGAAGGATCAAAGATAATTTGAAGGAAAAATTGAATTAATTTAGTGTTCTCAAGGTGTTAAAGATTAAAGGAAATTAAAAGGATAACATGAATGGTTGAGTTAGGACAAACTATTGTGACTGTTTTGCCTCTGTATTATGTCACAGAAATCTAAACTTAGAAAAGAGCTTACACATAATTAAAGTTAAGAGCCTTATGATCCTTCTAATATATCATAGAGCCTAATTGGAGTTGTGAATTGAAAATTATGCGCGAAATAAAATTGTGTGTCAAGAAAGGAATTCTAGAATTTTGGTTGGAAATGAATGAACTTAAGAGGGATTAATTATGTGATTTTGGGATGAAATGAAAACATGAAAATAATTCCTTGTTCATGAAGAAAGGAAGGATATGGAAAAAGAAAAAGGGAAGAATTGAAAAAACGACGAAAAAACGATATGAACGATTGTTGAGCTTTTTCTTAACCGTTGGGCACATCGGCTAAACGTTGGGCACGTCGACTAACCATCAGCTACTTTTTGACCAAACACAACTAAACAAAAAAAAAAAACGATGTTTGATGTAGGTTTACCGGTAAATGGCCAACGACACATTAGAAACGGTAATCGAACGGCACGTGAATGATAAAAGCTTATTTAAGATACGAGGTGAGTCCCTTTGACTTCTAAAACCTTTTTAAAGCTAGTATGCTTTATTTTTCCATGAAATGTTACATTTTACACCATTTTGAAAATTCCTGAATTTCTTTAAGGTTTTTCTGAGCAAGATTTATTTTATGCCATCTTTGGCTCGAATGAACATCATAATTGGCTTGGAAACCTTAACGAATGTTTAAAGCATGAATTTTGTGAATTTAGTCCTTTTTAGATTAAATACTTAGGATTTTCAGAAAATTATCAATTTTGGAATCGGGTATTCACAAATTGACTAGAATGCCTTTATTGGAACATTTTATAAAAAATGATTGAAAACTTTGAATTTAATCCTCTTTTAGGATTAGAATTCTGGATTTCTTAAAATAAGTTCCTTTGAAATTGAGTATTTAGAAAATGATCCAAATGTCCTTATTGGAATGTTTTATAGTAACTTTTGGAATCAGGCATTCGGTAAATGACTGAAATATCTTTATTAGAACTTTTGTGAACATTTTTCAAATCGGGTAAAGATAAAATGACCCAAATACCCTCGTGAAGCTTTTTTGGAATTAGGTATGGGCAAAATGACCCGAATGCCCTTGGAGATGACTTTTGAGATTGATTATGGGCGCAATGACCCAAATACTCTTAGAAACATACTTTAATGTGCAAAAAGAACTTTTCACCTTGTTTAGACATGGGTTGGGAATACGATCTTTTGGTATGAGATTGACTTTTGAAAAATATTTTTTTGATCCTTGAAACTACTTTATTGGCCTGGTGTACCTATAGAATGAACTGATTGGCCCTGCGAAGCCTATGGGAATAATTATCTGACTTGTGAGTCAGTGGGATCAATTTCTAGAAAATGACATTTTGGCCTAAAAAATGTTTGATTCAAAAATTATGCGGGAACAAATAACCTTCTAGCCGATCAGTTAGTAGGGATTGGTATTGGTAACGTTGAGTACTCAATAAGAACTTTGATTTTTGTACTAGCCTACGTTAGAGTTAGACGACCCTAGTAACCTGGCCTAGTTTTAGGGATTGTCTTACTTCGAATGAGGTGACAGGATATTGAGATAAGTCGTCCTGGCTAGCCGTTTAGCACTTGGCATTTGCCGCACTTGTGAGCGCATCTTACTTTTGAGTCGTTCGCTGAATGCCGAGCGGGGACACTCGGTAACGTTTGACTCATTGCCGCTTCGATGGTGAGTGATGTCAGGATTGAGATCTTTTGACTTGTGGTGGCAAGTAAAATATTTAGTGTGTTGCGGTACACTTATTCATTCTCGATAGTATGCTGTGGTGTACTTACCCTCCAACGACGCATATTTAAGGTTGTAGGTTGTGGTCTTAGCATAATAAGACGTGGCGATGAAGGCGAATCCTTATGAGCTTTGCTCGCAAGTCGATCATCTATTGGAGAAGTGCCTGTAATTGGAAAATTGGGACAATGATTTGAAATTGAAACACAATTTTTTAAAAATAATTGAGTTCTGAATAAACTTTTCTTTAGAGAGTTTTAGAATTAATTTCAGTGGAAAAAGGAAAAAGAAACATTCTGTAGTGCCCTTTTGGGGACAAAAACGTAACATTACTTTACTTTATCTATTTTTGTAAAGCATTGGCACACATGGGATTCACTGGGTGATTTTTCACTTACACTATTTTATATTACCGTTTTGTAAGATCCAGAATTAAGCAGACTTACGGATAGGGAAATGATACCATAGTGATAGCAGACTAGGTCCGGACACTTTCTCTTTTAATTATGTACTTTATTACTGATGTAGTATAGAGATTTCATGTACGAGACTAACTGTTACATATGTATGTAACCACATCAGTATGAGTTAGTTTTTCTAGTCTGGGCCTTGGTCACTACTTTTAGTTCTTTGTTATAAAGACCCATCATTTGGGTAATTCGACGGGATGACACTTGGTTTTGGTATGCTTCCGCTGTTACTTTTAGTAGGGGTGTTACAAATAGTATCAGAGAATAGTTATCATAGAACTGTGGTTTCATCATAAGAATTGATAGAACCCTTTTATCTTGTAGGTATAATGGATAAGAATGATAAGGGCAAGCGCCCAATAGATAAACACAACGATGATAGGAAGAAGGAGACGGGTGAGAGCTTGGGTGTGAAGAAATCTTGGATAATTAGGACGATCTACAGAAAGGGTGTATCGGGATGTTTCACTTTGACAAGACCTGACCCTGGCCACCGTCATGCACCCTGTCTCCCTGGGATCGCGTTTTACCAAGCAGTGCCTGTTGTTTTGCTATTTGTGTGAGACCTCATTCTGGAGAGGATACCTACTCCCGAAAGGACACCGTCGCCACTTAGCTAGGTAGGGGTCGTAGGCGGCGATTCTGACGATATTGATGGTGATATTGAGCCACACCATCAGGATGATAGCGAGGAGGATAGTATCCCTGACGATGTAGTGTTGCCCGGGAATGATGATGAGGTATTCACTAGGGACGTTCCGGGAGTATTAGAGGAGGAAATGCCAGGGTTGGAGGTTGTTGAGGCAGGAGAGGATCAGGAGGTACTTGAGGCGGAGATGCCTGTGGTTGAGGAACCCAAGAAGGAGTTAGAGATAGACCTGGAGATGGAGGCTTGGTTGCTGGAACTTGAAGTAGAGGATATCATGGCTCCGAGTGTTTAGATTGACCCTGATATGGATAGAGATGAGGGACTTGACTTACCCGAGTTCTACACAGTTTTTGCCGACTTAGGACCTCCTGTTTCGGGTAGCGATGATGATGAGTAGGAGGATGAAATGTATATATATATATATATATATATAGTAGGACATGTACAGTTCAACCAGTGTATGTTAGATATGATAATATGCTCGACATACAAATTTTGTACTGACTTTGTGTTTTGACAAGAATGAATATATGTTATGTTTCTTGCTATGTGCACTACGTCCACTTTTGTCCTTGCTTTTGAGCTGTGTTACATTATTTTACTGGTAGAACCTTATGAACTGTACAGATGTGTCCTAAACGAACCCCCGAATGATCATCACGAACTAGTTGAAACTACCCTGAGCTAACGGTGGAGCAACCCCATGTGGGAGGTTCCCACCTTGCAACTTTGGACCATTCTATGTTTCAAACCTTCCAAAAAATGACTGACACAATTTAACAGTTGGCTGAGATTGCTACCAGAGCAAATGAGAATGCTAGAATGAATGAGAACATGAGTAGGGGAAGTCAAATAAGCGAATTCAAGTCAAAACGAGCTCTTGAATGCTTTTTAAAATTTCACCCTCTGCAATTTCAAGGGTGACGTGATTCGAAACAAGAGGCTGAAAACTAGATTTAACAAATGGAGAAGATTTTTGCAGCTCTGAATTACTTAAAGCAGAGAAAAGTACAATTTGTCACATTTCAAATAAAAGGACCTGCCCAAGATTGGTGGACAAGAGAAATGGATGAATAAGAGTAGGAGTGGACGGATTGCAAAACCAGTTTCAAGAAGAAGTTTATTCCTAGTTGGGTAGTGAAAAAGAAGGAGGATGAATTTCGAGCTTTTCGACAAGGAGGTTGTAGTGTGGGTCAGTATGCCATTGAATTCACTAGACTGTTGAAATATTATCCACTGCTGGTACATTCAGAGGCAGACAGGATTAGGCATTTCGTGAAAGGCCTACGGCTAGGGTTGAAAAGAGTAATAGCAAGCGTAGCTCCCACCAATTGTAATGTTGTAGTAGAGATGGCTTCCAGGATAGAAATGACTGACATTGAACGGGTAGGTGAGAGAAATCGAAGTGGATTTTGGGGTATGAATCAGAACAATCTGGAGAGCCCTGATTGCAGAAGAAAGGAAAATATGGAGGAGGGGAGGCCCGACTGGAGGACAACCCCTTTTTTAGATGCTACAACTGTGGGGATGTAGGGTATAAGATTTTCAATTGCCCTCACCCTAGAAGGACAGAAAGGTGGAGTCGACCAAGAGGAAACTGATAGGGGCTAAATTAGTCATATTTTTTCCTAGTTATTCGAGGCTTTTTTGTGATACATTTTGTTCAATAACTAGTCATATTCCTTCATATTTGAGATTTTACCCTTAGAAAAGTATTTTGTTCATTTTTAGGAAAAAACGAAGCAAAAATGTCGTAAAACAGATTAGAGGCGGCACTGGCTAGGACAGAGGAACCGGCGCCGGCTATGCACTGGTTACATGAACTTCGAAGCGACGGAAAAATTTTTGAAATAGAGCAAAATAGAGTGGAACCGGCGCCGGCTGCATTTTGGTCTTCATTATGTGAAATTCGAAGAAAAATCGGTGAACAAGTAGAGAACTAGAACACAGCCAACGCCGGCTCCGAGGGCCTAGGAGGTGCCTTGAAGTTAAGGCAGTGATTGATTTTTCTAAGCGATTTTTGGTAATTTGTGGAGTTTTAGTATTTTCCAACTTCTACTCGGCCAAGAACATTGTACCTATGAGTTTAGGCACTTCCCAAGCCTATAAATAGATGAAAAACACAAGAAAAAAGGGGAGAATTACAGAAAATCACTCAAATCAAAGGAGGAATTCTTCAATTCAAGGAGGGTTGTACAAAAATGTCTTTAAAGGAAGAAGAAGAAGGCTTGTCTATGAGTGCTTTCTTTTACTTTGTTTTCTTTTTCTTGAACAATGATATGTTAATTATTTTATTGTAATTTGACATTGTTTTAGATATTCATGATTTTTAGAGTTATTTGATCTTTTGATTAATTGATTCTTACTCTTGGTATTTAATTACTTGGATTGATTACGAGATTAATTGATTGTTTCTTCCCATTAACTTGCTTGAAAAAAAAGTTGATGGTGGTTTCAATTTGTTAATTTCATATATGTTGTCTCTTAACATGCTTGAAAAAGAGGTTAATTGCAAATAATTAGGTAATTAAAGGTTGATTGATGTCTGCCAGAATATGAATTCATTGGTTAGTTTCATGTTTTAAATTTGCCAGAATATGGAATTTTAATCAAGGATTGTGTTTAATGCATCTTTTGGATGAATTAGTTGAGACAGAATATGTGATGCTAATTTGTCTAGAAGATAGTGATTTCATGGATTGAAAAAGAAGTGAGTCTATCTTAATCCTTCATGATGCCAAGGGAATAATTAGTTAGGATAATGATTGGGTACTTTAAGGTCATGGTTGTCTAAACAATGGTTTGAATTGCATACTTCTCCATCATTGACATGTATATATTTTTGTTTTTTTATTTTCGTTTGTTTTATTTTATTTCTTTTTCACTTTATCGAGTCGGTTAAATAATGAAAGAAAGGTGCTTAATGTATACTTGTTCCTTGAGGATTGACACTCGTTTGAACCCTATGCTATGTTCATGATGAGTACACTTGCTCATATATGTAATTTGGGGTTAATGTTTTAATTTAAACTTGATTAGGAATGTGCTTATTTTTATATGATTTTTATACCCAAATCCTTAAGCATCAGAAACAATCAAGGACAAAGGCCAGGACTAGGAAGAGGGAATCCAGGATAGGCTTCTACCTTTAGACCCAGACCTGCCAAACCACAAGTGAATGCTCGAGTGGTTGTATTGGAAAATACGGATAATCATGCCACAGTAGTGGAAGGTATGCTCCTTATTTTTTTTATCATGATGCTAAAGTATTAATAGATCCTAGCTCTACGCATTCTTTTGTTGCCAATTCGTTTCTTGATACTATAGGGGTTAAACAGGAAGAAACTTCTTATGAAATGATTGTTAGTACCCTATTAGAAAAACAAATGAGTAGTTAAGGGATGTAGATTTTGGTAAATCATTAAATATTGGGAGAAGATTTGATATTTTGGCCCATAAAGGACTACAATGCTATCTTGAGAATGGATTGGCTATCTCAACATCATGCTCAAGTTGACTGTAAACATAGGGTAGTACAATTCTGTCGGCCTGGGGAATCTATATTAGAATTTGTAGGCAAGGCTGGAAGGAAAAGTAGTGCTTTTATATTGGGACTAAAGGTCTAGAAGATGATTAGGAAAGGGTGTACTGGATACTTAGCTTATGTGATTAATAAGCCAGGAGAGGTTAAGAAACCCGAAGACGTCCTTGTGGTAAATGCGTATTTGGATATTTTTCAAACAGAATTGAAGGAATTACCATCGGAGAGAGAAGTAGAGTTTTCTATTGATTTAGTGCTAAAAGCATAACCAGTTTCAAGAACTCCTTATACAATGGCACCTACAGAACTACAGGAGCTTAAGAAGTAATTATAGGAATTAATGGAGTAAGGATTCATTCGGCCTAGTACTTCACCTTAGAGATCACCTGTATTGTTTGTTAAGAAGAAAGATGGGTCACTACGGATGTGTATAGATTATCGAGGGTTGAATGCAGTGACGGTGAAGAATAAATATCTATTGCCCATGGTTGATGAATTGTTTGACCAGTTACAAGGAGCATGATGTTTTTCGAAGTTAGACTTGAGGCAGTGATATTACCAAGTTCGGATTCGGGAGGAGGATATACCAAATACTGCATTTATCACATGATATAGATATTTTGAGTTTGTAGTGATGCCTTTTACTGTTACCAATGCACCCACTGTTTTCACGGACTTGATGCACTGGATGTTTCAGCCTTTCTTAGACAGTTTTGTTGCTATATTCATAGATGATATCCTGGTGTATTCTAAGGATCCTCAAGAACATGAACAACACATTCGAAAAGTATTGTGGAAGTTATGAAAGGCCAAATTATATGCAAAATTCAGTAAGTGTGAGTTTTGATTGCAAGAAGTAGCATTCTTAGGACATGTGATATCCAAAGATGGGATTATGGTGGATCCTGCAAAAATCGAAGCTGTAACCAATTGGAAACGTCCCGAGACTCCAACTGAAATACAAAGTTTTCTGGGATTAGCAGGATATTACCAGAGGTTTATTAAGGGTTTTCTAAGATAGATTTACCTTTAACTCGACTCACTCAAAAGAAAGTTCCTTATGTTTAAACCAAGAAGTGTGAGAGAAGTTTCTAGGAACTGAAGAAAAGGTTAAGTTTTACTCCTGTTTTGGCATTGCCAATGATGGAAAAACCTTATGAAGTGTACATGGATGCGTCGAAAGAATGATTGGGAGGAGTATTGATGCAGGAGAGAAATGTGATAGCTTATATCTCTAGAAAATTAAAACCTCATGAGGAAAAATATCCCACACAGGACTTGGAGTTAGCAGCTATTGTGTTTGCTCTTGTGAAACGGAGACATTATTTGTATGGAGCTGAGGTTGAAGTCTTCACCGACCATAAGAGTTTGAAATATGGTTTTACTCAAAAGGATTTGAACATGAGGCAACATAGGTGGATGGAATTTTTAAAAGAATTCCGGTGTCTAATTAAATATTATCTTGGAAAAGCAGATACAGTCGCATATGCCCTTAGTAAGAAGGCGAATTTACCAGCTCTTCAGATGCTATGAATTCTAGAATTGGAAGCATTTACAGTAAATGGAGAAATAAGAATAAGTGATATCTCCATTCAACCTGCTTTCCTATAACAGTTGAAGGGAGAGCAAAATAAAGATGAAGAGCTGCAAAAGTTGGTGTAAGAGGAGGTAAGGAAGGGAGGAGGTGAATTTTGAAAGGACAATGATGAGATTATTTGTTACCAAGATTGATATTGTATTCCAAAACAATTTGTAATGAAATAAGATATTTTAATAGAGGCATATCGAAATAAGTATACCATCCATCCAGGAGTAGTAAAGATGCATCAGGACTTGAAACAGCGTTATTGGTGGATTGGTATGAAGGACATTTCAAACTTTGTGGCTCGATGTTTAATTTGTCAGTAGGTGAAAGCCAATCAGCAATGATCTGGAGAGTTATTACAGCTATTACCTATTCCATCGTGGAAATGGGATGAAATTACCATGGTTTTCATTACAAGATTACCCATGGCAGTAGGACAGCGAGATACCATATGGGTGATAGTGGATCGACTAACTAAGTCCGCTTATTTCATTCCAATCAACCAACGGGATTCTTTAGAGAAGTTAAGTAAGATTTATATGGAGGAAGTAATCAGACTACATGGAGTACCCTCTAGTATTGTGTCAAATCGAGATCCTAGTTTTACCTCAAAGTTTCGGACGAAATTACAATAGAGATATAGGACAACATTAAAGTTTAGCACAACAGTGCACCCATAGACGAATGGACAGACTGAATGAGTGAATAGAGTTTTGGAAGACATGTTGTAGGCTTGCGCTTTAGATTTTGGAACTAAGTGGATTGATAATTTGGCATATGCAGAATTCGCATACAATAATAGTTATCAATCAACAATTAGAATGGCCCTATTTGAAGCCTTATATGGAAGGAAATGTCAGTCCTTGTTGTATTGGGAAAGTTTAGGATGAAGAATGGGTGAACAATATGCTTTTGATTTTGAAAAAGTTTGACAAGCTGTGGAAATGATCAAAATCAAGTTGGAGGCAGCTCAGAGTAGATAGAAATGCTATGCGGATCGATGTAGGAGAGATTTGGAGTTTGTAGAAGGAGATCATGTATTTTTGAAGTTGACTCCACAACGGCAATTAGGAACCAGAGGACAAGGGAAGAAGTTGGCATCTAGGTATGTTGAACCATTCCTTATTGTCGAGAGGATCAGGAAAATGGCTTATCGATTGAAGTTACCAGTAGAGCTTTAAGGTATTCACAACGTATTTCATGTCTCCCAACTTAGGAAATATATAGTTGATCCTGCGCACATTTTGAATGAAGAGCCTATTGAGGTGACTCCAAGCTTGAAGTATGAGGAAAAACCTATTAAGATCTTGGAGTATGCTACAAAGGAATTGTGGAATAAGAAAATTCCACTTATAAAAGTGTTATTCAATCATCATCCAGTGTAAGAAGTGACCTAGGAAACAGAAGAGAAGATGTTAAAGAAGTATCCAAAATTATTCCAGGTGTAAGCCAATTTTGAGGATGAAATTTTTGTAAGGAGGAGAGATTGTAATACCCAGTATTTAACTTTCAATTGGTTACTACTTATAATAGGATAAGAATTGTATCAACGACCAAAATAAAAGATGATCAGTATAATGAAACAAATTTTTTGGTATAATAACATTTTGTCGGAACCTGGATGTAATTATTGAATTTGTTCTACCTGTATCCTAAATCTTCAGAAGGCTGCTACTGTTAATAAAATAAGAATTTGAGAGCACGCTGAGATCGAAAATTGATCAGTGCGATGAAATGCACGTTTTGGTGTGAATTTAATTATTCGGGTTATCAGGGGCATTTTCATTATTTTGATTGCGCCCATGATTTTGATCACAAATTTGACCAAACTGAGAAAGAATTGAGGAATTTAAGTATTACCAATGGATTCAGTGGGATTTTTGAAGTTGAATGGTAAAATAAAAATATTTTCCCATTTTGGACTCGAATTTTGATTATTTCGGAGAAAAAGTGAAATCCCGGTTAAAAGAAATGGTACGTGTCACGTTTTGTGATTGGTAGCTATGAGAGGTTGCATGAAAAATTCATGCAAGACATATAGAATTAAGGAATTACAAAATAAATAAAGGAATGATGTGTTTAATTGTGATTGGAACACATCACTTGTGGAGCCATTTTATTAATGTCTTGCACAATTTAATTAGCTAATATTTTGACCATGAAGAGGTAGTGGAATGGCTGAAAAATAGCTAGAAATTTGGCAGCCACAATAATGAAGAGAAGAGGAAAATTTAAGGAAGAAAATCAAGGGAAATGGTGTGTAATTTTATGATTGGAACACACCTATATGTAAACCACCACAAAATTAATAGAATTAGAAATTAATTGGCCAAAATTCTGATGAAGTGTCACGGTGGGAAGGCTGTTTTACAGCCAGAAATTTGACAGTCACAAGAGAGAAAAAGAAGAGAAAAAGAAATCAAAAGAAATTAGCAAAAGAGAGAGAAAAGGTGAATAGTGTGTGTTCTTGGTGAAGTGTATGTGTTCTTGAGAGTTTCTTGGAGAAAATCACACCTAAGGGCTCTATACACAAGATAAAACCTTACCTTGCTAGAATTAAAGGTTTTGTTGGGTGAATGGTTATTATTTTGATGTTAATTTTAACATGAAAACATGATTTTCATGTCTTGATTTTGGATCAAAAGTTAGGGTATATAAACTTTGTATGTGAACTTTGTGTGTGATTATGTGTGCCAGTTGCCTAGGGGATTTATGGATAATGTTTTGTGTGATGAAGGAATGAATTTTCATGGTAGTTCGAAGGGTTGATCTTGGTTAATGAAATGATGATCAAAGTGGAATGAAAATGGGAGTAAATTAGTTAGAATGATGAATTATGCTAGCTTTTGATTGAAGGAAGTGAATTTGTGTTAAATAAACATGACTTTTATGAGTTTTTGGAATCTAAAAATTGAAGGATCAAAGATTATTTGAAGGAAAAATTGAATGAATTTGGTATTCTCAAGGTGTTAAAGATTAAAGGAAATCAAAGGATAACATGAATGGTTGAGTTAGAGCAAATTACTGTGATTGTATTGCCTCTACATTGTGTCATAGAAATCTGAACTTAGAAATGAGCTGATGTATAATTAAAGTTAAGAGCCTTAAAATCGTTTTGATATATCATAGAGCCCAATCGGAGTTGTGAATTGAAAATTATATGCGAAACAAAATTGTGTGTCAAGAAAGAAATTCTAGAATTTTGGTTGGAAATGATTGAACTTAAGAGGGATTAATTATGTGATTTTGGGATGAAATGAATGAGAAACATGAAGATAATTCCTTGTTCATGAAGAGAGGAAGGATATGGAAAAATAACAACAGAAGAATTAGACAAACGATGAAAAAACGACATAAACGATTGTTGAACATTTTCTTAACCGTCGGCCTCGTTGGCTAACCATCAGGTATGTCGGCTGGACGTCGGCTACTTTTCGACCAAACACAACTAATCATAAAAACGATGTTTGATATAGTTTTCCCGGTAAATGGAGAATAACACATTCGAAGCCGTGAAAACGGTAATCGAACGGCACATGAATGATAAAAGCTTATTTAGGACACAATGTGAGTCACTTTGACTTCTAAAATCTTTTAAAAGCTAACATGCTTTATTTTTCCATGAAATATTATGTTTTACACTGTTTTGAAAATCCTTGAATATATTTAAGGTTTTTCTGAGCAAGATTTATTTTATACCATCTTGGGCTCGAATGAACATCATAATTGGTATGGAAACTTTAACGGATGATTAAAGCACGAATTTTGTGAATTTAGTCATTTTTGGATTAAATACTTAGGATTTTCAGAAAATTGGCAATTTTGGAATCAGGTATTCAAGAATTGACTAGAATGCCTTTATTGGAACATTTTATGGAAAAATGATTGGAAACTTTGAATTTAATCCTATTTTAGGATTAGAATTCTGAATTTCTTGAAATAAGTTCCTTTTGAAATCGGGTATTTGGAAAATGATCCAAATGTTTTTATTGGAATGTTTTATTGACACTTTTAGAATCAAGTATTCAGTAAATGACAGAAATATTTTTATTGAAACTTTTGTGAATACTTTTCAAATTGGATAAGGGTAAAATGACCCCAATATTTTCATAAAGGCTTTTTAGAATCGGGTATGGGCAAAATGACCTGAATACCCTTGGAGATGACTTTTGAGATAGGGTATAAGTAAAATGACCCGAATACGCTTGGAAACTTATTTTAATGTGCGAAAAGAACTTTTCACCATATTTCGACACGGTTTGGAAAAATGATCTCTTGGTATGAAATTGACTTTTGAAAATAACATTTTGATCTTAAAAATTACTTTATTGGCTTGGTGTATCTATGGAATGAACTGATTGGCCCTACGAAGCCTATGAAAATAATTATTTGACTTGTGAGTCAGCGGGATCAATTTCTGAAAATTGATATTTTGGCCCCAAAAATGTTTGATTTGGAAATCCTGCAGGAACAAATAACCCTTTGGCCAATCAGTCAGTAGGGATTGGTATTGGTAACATTGAGTACTTAACAAGAACTTTGATCTTTGTACTAGCCTACATTAGGTTAGACAACCCTAGTAAGTTGGCATAGTTCTAGGGATTGTCTTACTCCGAACAAGGTGGTAGGACATTGAGATGAGTCGTCCTAACTAGCCGTTTAGCTCTTGGCATTTTCCGCGCTTGTGAGTGCATCTTACTTTTGAGTCATTCACTGAATACCGAGTGGGGACACTCTGTAGCGTTTAAGTCCTTGCCACCTCGATGGTGAATGACGTCAAGATTGGGACCCATTGGCTTACGGTGGCATGTAAAATATTTAGTGTGTTGCTGTACACTTATTCATTTTTGGTAGTATGCTATGGTGTACTTACCCTCTGGTGACACACAGTTGAGTGATGTAGGCTGCGGTCTTAGAACAATAAGACGTGGCGCCAAAGGCGAAGCCTTATGAGTTTTACACGTAGGCCGACCTTTTGTTGGAGAAGTGCCTGTAATTGGAAAATTGGGACAATTATTTGAAATCGAAACACAATTTTCTAAAAATAATTGGGTTTTGATTAAACTCTTCTTTAGAGAGTTGTAGAATTAATTTCAGTGGAAAAAAGAAAAAGAAACTTTCTGTAGTGCCCTTTTGGGACAAAAAACACTACATTACTTTACTTTATCTGTTTTTTGTAAAGCATTGGCATACACGGGACTCACTGGGTGATTTTTCACTCATGCTATTTTATATTACTGTTTAGTAGAATCCGGAGTTGAGCAGACCTATGGATAGGGAGACGATACTACAATGACAGCAAACTAAGTCCGGACGCTTTCTCTTTTGATTATATACTTTATTATTGATGTAGTATAGAGATTGCATGTGTGAGACTCACTGTTACATATGTATATAACCATGTCAGTATGAGTTAGTTGATCCAGTCTGGGCTTTGGTCACTACTTTTGGTTCTTTATTATAAAGACTCCTTGTTTGGGTAATTGGACGAGATGACACCCGATTTTGATATGCTTCCATTGTTACTTTTAGTAAGGGTGTTATAGATGAGAAAAGAGGAGACTTGAGTTTTAGAAGGGAAGAGAATTAGGTTGGAAAAATAAGAACAAGAGTTAGTGTGGTTAAGTAGTTAGAGCTTTGTGATTAATTCCTAAGGTCTTGACTTCAAATCATATTAATTCAGTATTATTTTTAATTATCTAACTAATGTTTGAATTTTATTTCTTGTATTCCATGAAATTAGGAATGTTGTCTTGGGGGGACACAATGGTAATGTTCTAACTATGTGATCTTATCTTAAAAGAAAATCTACAGGAATTTTAATCTCCATTATTTTTGCAACCTATGTCCTAGCATATTTGAATTTAAAATATTCTTATTTCTTGAATTCTTTTAATTTTCTTATAAAATATTTTGGAATATCTTGGACTTGAAATTTTAGAAGAAAAATGCCAGCTCTTGGAGATTAGTTGGCAGAAACATAGGAGTGATAATGGTGCGGTTTGTTTTCCAAATTAAATCACCAAGTTATGTACCTAAAGAACTACATTTTGATTGTTCTTGTTATGGTAAAAGCTGGAAATTATTTTTAGTTCCTCTTCCTAGCTTGTTTTCTAAAATAGGCAGCTTGAACATCATTTATTTCTTTCCAAATCAAGTGCCCCTTTTTATGGGCAAAAGATGGAAACAAGCATAAAGATTTCAGACCCTTCATAGCTTGTTTAAATCAGAAAATTTCCAACAAACAAGTAAATACCTTAGCCAAGGAACTTTGGGTATTCAACACCATGAATTAGTTCTTTCATGGTTCATGATCTTCTTCAATGTAATGGTAGGAAAATCACCATTAAAGGACCTTGACATACTCCTATTTTGAAAACCCATTCAAAATATTTTGAATTCTAGCTAACAAACCACTTAAATCTTATCAATCCTTCTAGCTAGAAAATCAGAATTTTCCAGCTTTTCCTATCTTCAATTAGCTAGCATTTCTCTTCATTTTTTCTTCAATTCTTCTTCATTTCTCCACCCTTATTTTTGGCCATACTAGGTACCTAGCTGAACATCTTTTCTTCTTCACCAACCTTAGCCAACAAAACTCCATTAAAGCACCTCAAACCTCTCCTAGTTTCTTTCCATTCAATATACTTTGAATTTGAAAATTAAATTCCATATTGTGCTCCATCAAACACTCACCTATCTAGCAACCAATCCTATCAAACCAAACCAGAAATTCTGCACTCATTTCCACAAGGAATTTGCAGCCATCAAACCTAGAACATTCTCCCACTTCATCTAACTTTCTCGTCTATTCTCTCAAGAACACCAAGAACATACACTACCTTCCTTCAACCATTTAGTCACTTCTAAACATCCTAAACCACTCTAAAACCTTCAAATCAACTAGTGATCATCCTATTCTTTCCTTTGGTACACTTTATAACACCAAAACATCTGAAGTGCTCCCTTTATTCGGATAAAATAAGCATTTTTTTAGCAAGTCAAGAAGAACACCATAAGGTAAACTAAGTCCAAGCATCCTCTTTCTTCTTTGTTTCTTTACTTTCATTTCTTCTTACTCTCTTCTCAATCTCACTCTCTCTTGGCCGAATTCATTGGGAGCCAACGTTAGACTTCTTCAAACATTGGTCTCTCAAAGGACTCATTAAGGCATTCAAGGCTTTTCGATTGTCACAACGACATCTTCAACTTAAATCAATCATCAAACAAGTATTTTATCCTAAACACCCTCATTTATTTTCCAACTCAAGATTAATAGAATGATGGCTTATAGAAGTATTGATGTGATGGTTGATGATCTAGTAACGTTGGGAAAGATAAATGCATATTTAAATATGGCATGGATGATTTTATTATGTGTAGGTTGAGGTGTGCATTAGGACTATTCTATGAGGTAGATTTGGATTTGGATTTTGATTTTAATATGAGGTTATAATATGTTTGTTAGTATATTTGTGAACTGGATCTATATGACATTAGCATGAGATGATATGGTGGATAAAGGGGATTGTTGCTATTATTATTTTTGCTAATGCTTTAATTGTTAATCTTGCCATCAATTACCGTGCAAACATTTATATTGCTATTGGTTACTACTTTATTTATTAATATCAAAATTATTAATAGTAATATTATTGCTACTTTTAATACTTAAATCACTACCATTATTTTTATTACTAACATTATGTAATATTATTATTTTTAATAATATTATCATTATTAATATTATAAGTATTATTATCAGTACTACTATTTTTAATTGTCATCGATATTATTAATATTAATAATACTATTATTACTAAACATCAACATTTTAGAGAAATATTAATAAAACCGTTATTATTACTATTATTATCGTTATTAGCCATGTTATTTTTATTTAATGATATTAATATTAATATTAATATAATAAATATTATCATTATTATTAAACATTATTATTTTCCTTATATATATATATAAATACATATTAATATCATCATTACTATTTATATTATTCTTCTTATAGCAATATTATTATTTATAAAATTATCAATATTTTTATCAAAACTTTGGATATTGTTAATATTTTTGCTTATACTCAATTAATCCTTATGTCACTTACTTATATTACTATAGTATCAAATTATTCTTATATTAATGTTAACCTCTAAAATATTTTATTAATTAATTTTAGAACTCATAAACCATTAACATCATATTTGAGTGTTGCTATTGGTTATGTGTATGTAAAGTTAGGAGTTATTTATACCTATACAATGTTGTTGCTTAGTTGTGCACTAATAGTGACATATACCTTATGTTTACCCCATACAGGCTTAGGTTACATTGAGCAAGACTTAGAGGATTATTTTGTCAGTGAAATCAAGAGATCAAAGTAAGTCCTTGCATAAAGGTATTTATTGAACAAAAGCGCTTCTACAAGTCAAATGTACTGGTTACCGTGGAAGATTTACTTTAGGATGCAATTATGGATAATTTATTCCTTCTGCTAAAATATATGAAATTTTTAGTCAAGCAAACAATTTTCCAAGAATTTTTTTTTTCTTAAACCAATTTTTATCTAAGATTGTTTGAAAACTATAATTTCTATTTCAAAGAAAACACTTTGTTGATTTTACATTTCCCAAGTTGGATAAACATAATGTTGAGTACTCAATAAGGGTAGACTATTAGGATTAATCTTTGAAGGGTTGGGGTAAGTCTATCAGTAGGTGGTCACTTTTGAAGGGTGACTTTGCCTTGACAAGACTTTAGTTTTAGATGGTCAGGCTGATCTGTGCTAGCAACACAGTTCAGGTAGATTGTTTATTTTTGAGGTGGACAATTGGTAAGTTTGGGTGTAGAAATGGAGAAGTATCTCATCCAGTGGACTAATCACCTACTTGTATTATGATCTAAGGTTTCAAAATACATGATCATGATACAGGATTTCATAGTCAACTTTATTTGAGTGGTTTATTTTTTTACAAGTTGAGTACGTTTACTTTACAAATACTGATAAAACACCACTCAATGTTCAAAGATAAATTTCTGGACTTGCTGACTTTTTGTTGTGACTTGTTCAAAAATTGTATACATGAAATATTTTCTTAAACTGTCATGAGCACACACATGACTTACTTTGAAATTTTTCTCACAATAATTTTATATCATGTCTTCAGGTCGATCCTGCTTTGAAGGTTGATTTACTTATGTTGCCATGAGCTTAGAGGATTTATTTTGATGTATTTATTTGTTGGAGATTTTAGTTAGCTTCTGTTTGTTTTAAGGCTTGTATATTGTTTTGAGATTGTAATAAGTTTATTATTAAATTATTTCCTTCTACATTTTCTATTACTTAGCTATAAATACCACTTTTCCTAAGGATGGGCAACATCCCTACCCCTTTTAGGGTACGCAGGTAGTGGGGTGTTACATGTAGTGTGACAGAGCTCGTTCCAGTAGCAGTTCAAAAGTTGAGGATAACAACGCTAATATAGCTTTGATGAAGCGTCCCTTAGCCAGTGGAGCTGGTGATTTGATGCCCAAATTGAAAGTACCAAAACTGAAGGCGTTTAGTGGATAGCACAACGAAAAAGAGTTCAAAAATGATATGTGGTGTCAAGTGCATTGGAAATAGTATAAACAATCCACAAAAATCAAGTCTTAAATTTAAAATACAAATCACCAAAACTACACAATAGGACAAGTATACCCATTGCATAGTATAGGGAATAGCAAGTATCGAATCCACGAGAACTTAGCAATTACCACTACTTTGCTCTAATCTCATTATCTAACTAAAATAAATAAAGTGATAAGGTAAATAAAACTAATTACATTAGAACTAACCAAGAGAATTCTCACAATCCCATAGAAGATTGGCCATGAGAAAATTAAGGATAGGAAAAATGAGTAATTGACATGAATTTGTCAAGAATCCCTTTAAATTAACCAAGTACCAAATCAAATCTAAGATAGCTAAATTCCCAATTCTAATATCAGTAGAGATCACAAATGTAAAATCTAATCTCTCTCGAATTATGTATTCCCTATTCTTGAGCCAATTAGAAGGTATCTCTACCTCCCCAATTGAACCCAAGAAGCATTAAGCACAAACCCCCATAAAATCCGAAGGAACCTAATACCCCTATCTCTAAGAGATACCGAACTCTCAACAATTACCAAGTTCTAATCCCCAACATCTCTCTTGAGTTAGTTAAAGGATAACACACAATGGATCTATTAGATGGCACTCAACACCTAACCCCATCTCTCGAAATCATTAGGAGAGAGTGACCTAAATAACAAATCCAACACAAGAAAAGCAAGTAATCATATATTAGGAATTGGAAATCTACATATCAAGAGTAGAAATAATACAAGAATAAATTAGGGTTCATCATTTCAAGTACGATTAAAACATATAAATATACATTATCCAAATGAAAACAAAGAAAAAGGGATACAGAAAGCTTATAGACAAGTTGACTTCACCTTCTTCTTCAAGCCTCCTTTGAACAATCTCCTCTTCTTCTCCATAGATCTCCTCTCTTGTGGATGTGTGTGTTTTCTCTAGGGATCTCTTGGTTGGTAGCCAACCAAGGATAAGTTTCTGGGGTTTAAAATGGATTTTATATAGTATACAATGAAAAAGGTTGAAGAAAAATTGCAGAAAACGCGCAGATATGCTTTTTCTATAGCTTGTGGCAGCCACTTCCCTGGGCCGCCAGGTATTCTAGAATTAAGGGGGCCTAGGAAGTTCCCTAGGCCGCCAAGCTTCTAGCCTGGTATGCTAAAGAAATGAACTAGGTGGCCTAAGGAAGTTATTCTCCCTAAGCCGCCAGCTTATTACAACACACATACAACTATACAACACTAGGCAGCCTAAGGTACTCTTACTTCCCTAGGGCGCCATTTACAACACACATAACACATACGACATGCACTAGGCAGCCAAGGGAACTTGCTTCTAGACACATATACATACACAATACACAAGGCAGCTAAGGGAAGTTAAGTAGGCAGCCTAGGGAAGCTTCCCTAGGCAGCCAGATTTCTGGACAAAACAAAACAAAACAAAAATATGCTAGGTGGCCCAAGGAACTTTTGGTTCCCTTGGCCACCAGCTTCCTTGCTCTAGGCTATATTGTTCTTGTGTGATTCTTCAATTGTTCTTCATGTTTGCTCCATTTTCCTCATTTTTTTTATTTTCATCTCCAATTCTTATTTTCTTTATTTCTTACAAAACAAGATGAGAATGGTGTGGTGAGTGGTGATTTCAACAAGGTATTACTATAATTAAAGTACAAAAAATACTCAAAAATATGTATGTGATGAGCCCTCATCACACACCCCAACACTTAAATCTTTGTTTGTTCTCAAGCAAACTATACTTATTCATGAATAAAGAATTAACTAATATACAAATCTAACACTCTATGTTTATTCACAACTTAACTACTGTACAAACTAAGAAATATACATTATTTCATAAGGATAAAGAATAGCTAATTTACAAATACAATGAAAAATATTCTACATAGCATTTTAGGTGAATAAGCAAGACAACTTAGCACATATGCAATAGGGTCAAAATGGTAAAGAGATTATTTCATCCTCCACCTTAGAATTTATCTCAACACCAATCTATCCAAGTTAATCACATGTATATCCTTATATTAGGCTAGACACAACCAAGAACCTCAAAGTGAAATTAAACAAGCTTATACCAAATAAATGTGATTCACTCAATATCTTCAATCAAGAATTTCAAACAAAGTGATTTATATAAGATAGAATCCAACAACTCACTCAAGTCTCACGGCTATCCCAAGTACATATATTACATATGCTACATTACAATACAATAAGACCATACTCTTTGATACAACAATACAAAAATGCAACAATACATTTCAATTTGAATTAGCAAAGTAGGAGCCTCTCATTTTTCATCATTTTTCATTTTACAGGGGAATATTTTTATAATGATTTTAATTTAAATGCTATTTTTGCATCCCTTGCATTTTTTTCTTTTCTTTTTCTTGCATTTTCTTTTCTTTTTCATTACACGTTATTGTTCGTCATAGGACATGCATTTTTTGCATTCCTTGAGCCTTTTTTCTCCTCACTTAGCAACTGACCTCTTGCTCCTATTTGCCTTTTTATTGAAAAATACAAAAATAATTGACATTTTCTATAATATAACATACAACAACATTGAATGAATGAATAATTGGGATTAGCCACAAAACTAGAGTAAGGCTTATGAACCACATTCTATATTTCATCACTAAGTTTTTCATCCTTTCTCAAAGAATTAAACTTCACAAACATATTCAAAGGCATAAACAAGATGAATTTACTTATCCAAACTTAGTCTATGTCATGCCCAATATCTAAGTGTACATAAAAATAACTTTCCTAAAAAAGTCTTAAGTAGAATCCCTAAGCAAAAAGATAAACAATAACTCCATCAAACTAACACATATTAACACACATACCAACAAGCCTTGCAAACTAAACCAAGAATGCAAAAAAATTCAAAACAAATTTAGCCAAAATAAATAAGAAAATTCTAAAATAACTAATACAAAATTGTAAAAAAAAAAAAAAATTATTCAGCCTCCCCTACACTTAAATCGGACAATGTCCTCATTGTCCAAAAATCAAATAAATTATGCATTTTCAATTTGACAAAAGAAATAAAAGGGAGAGGAAAGTAAAGTAATACTCCCCTATGCATCTTGAAACTCAATTATGTCATAGGGGGAAAGGAAAAATGATGGTTGTCCAAAAGAAGAAAATCTTCAATCCTGCAAAAAATAAAGAATATACAACAGTATACTATTGTTGAAGAGATAATAATAAAAATAGTACTAAAATAATAGATAAAGAAAATAATTTAAAAGCAAATATAATTAAAAAGAATACAAGGAGTTGCTATCCAAAATTCGTTAGGATCAATATTAATAATAAATAAATCATCATATAATAATACTAATAATAATGATGATGATAACAATAACATACACAAATATTATTAACAAGTCATCAAATCAACTAATATAACTAAAACCAAAATAGACATTAGTACCAAGAATTATACTACTAATACAACCAAGGCACAAAACTAATAAATAACCCAATATTTTCACTAAAGATACACTAAATCAATATATACATGCTAAAACATCAAAATAAAAAACTATCCTATATAAATATAACAAAACACTAATATCTCATACACAAGAACTAGTGTACAACACACACACACACACACACACACACACACACACACACACTATAAATTCAATAAAATCCAAAGAAAAGTAAAAAGGTCAAGGATTTAGTGGTCTTATTGAAAATAAATTCAAAAGTTTGTCACCACTACAACTACTACTCAATTAGTATTATAACCTCCCAATAATAAAAGGTTTCCCAAATAATAGTCAAAAGTGCGCAAAAACATAACACCAACTCTATAAACCCATCAACTCCTCAATTTATTCACCACTACTACAAATAGATTTCCAACCTCCACAATATATGGTACAACAACAAACAAAACCAACACAATGCTTTCATCCTTAATATTTAAAGTCTCAAAACTCCAACACCCAAACAAAAACAATGAAATCAATCCTATTGTACAACAATCAATCACAAATAGCTATTATACAACAAGATTTCCTCAACAATACAATAATATCCAATTACAACAACATTTTCATCCTATAAATACAACCCAACAAAATTACAATATTCCCCAACAACAATAATAATATACAACAAGGCCATATATAAATGCAAAAATTAAATCCAAAGAATCAACAATATATACAATTTCCAAGATAGTAATATACAACAATATATAAATAATAACACTAATAATACAATATATATAATGATACAACATTTTGGAACCTAACATAATTTATTTGTCCCAAAGACAAAAATAAATAAAGAATTGAAACAACAAACAAACAACATATAAAAAGGAAAAAAAAAAAGTCTATATACAATTAATGGTTAGTACTATACAAAGATAGAAAAATAAATATTTGTATAGTATTTACAAATATATACATAGCTAAATCAACAAGACTTAAGTTTTTCATAATATTACCAATCCCCGACAATGGCGCCAAAAACTTAATGTACGATTTCAAGTGCATTGGAAATAGTATAAACAATCCACAAAAATCAAGTCTTAAATTTAAAAATGCTAATAAGAGAAACCACACAATAGGGCAAGTATACCCATCGCATAGTATAGGGAATAGTAAGTATCGAATCCACGAAAACTTAGCAGTTACCACTACTTTGCTCTAATCTCATTATCAAGCTAAAATAAATAAAGAGATAAGGTAAATAAAACTAATTACACTAGGACTAACCAAGAGAATTCTCACAATCCCATATAAGATTGGCCATGAGAAAATCAAGGATAGGAAAAAAGAATAATTGACATGAACTTGTCAAGGATCCCCTTAAATTAACCAAATACCAAATCAAATCCAAGATAACTAAATTTTCAATTCTAATACTGGTAGAGGTCACAAATGCGAAACCCACACTCTTTCAAGTTATGAATTCCCTATTCTTGAGCTAATTAGAGGGTATCTCTACCTCTCCAATTGAACCCAAGAAGCATTATGCACAAACCCCCGTATAATCTAGAGGAACCCAATACCCCTATTTCTTGGCGATACCAAACAACTAACAATTACCAAGTTCTAATCCCCGACTTCTCTCTTAAGTTAGTCAAAGGATAACACATATTGGACCCATTAGATAGAACTCAACCCCTAACCCTATTTCTCGAAATCATTAGGAGAGAGTGACCTAAATAACAAATCCAACACAAAAAAAAGCAAGTAATCATACATTAGGAATTGGAAATCAACACATCAAGAGTAGAAATAATACAAGAATAAATTAGGGTTCATCCTTTCAAGTACCATTAAAACATATAAATATACATTGCCCAAATGAAAATAAAGAAAAAGGGATAAAGAAAACTCATAGACAAGTTGACTTCATCATCTTCTTCAAGCCTCATTTGAACAATCTCCTTTTCTTCTCCATAGATCTCCTCTCTTGTGGGTGTGTGTATGTTTTCTCTAGGGGTCTCTTGGTTGCTAGCCAACTAAGGATAAGTTTCTAGGGTTTAAAATGGGGTTTATATAGCATATAATGAAAAGGTTGAAGAAAAATTGTAGAAAATGCGCAAATCTGCATTTTCTACTACTTGTGGGTGGCCCATGGAAGTTTTCCAAAACTAAGCTAGGCCGCCAGGCTTCTGACCTGGTATGCCAAGAAAATGAACTAGGCAGCCTAGGGAAGTTATTCTTCCTAAGCCACCAGCTTATTACAACATACATACAACTATACAACACCAGGCAGCCTAGGGTACTCTTACTTCCCTAGGCGGCCATTTATAACACACATAACACACACGACATGCACTAGGTGGCCAAGGGAACTTGATGTTCCCTGGCCTGCCAAGCTTTTGGACACATATACATACACAATACACAAAGCAACCAAGGGAACTTAAGCTTCCCTAGGTCGTCACTAGCTGAATATACATATATATACATTTGAAACAGGTGACCAAGGGAAGTGGAGGCCGCCACTTTCTCGACAAAACAAAACGAAAGTATGCTAGGCGGCCTAGGGAACTTCCTTGCTCTATGCCATCTTGATCTTGTATGATTCTTCAATTGTTCTTCATGTTTGCTCCATTTTCCTCATTTTCTTCATTTTCATCTCCAATTCTTATTTTCTTTATTTCCTACAAAAGAAGATAAGAATAGTATGGTGAGTGGTGATTTCAACAAGGAATTATTATAATAATTAATGCACAAAAAATACTCTAAAATATGTATGTGACGAGCCCTTATAAAAAAACTTTTTATGAGATGTAGAGTAGTACTTTAGAATTGTTCATATACCCGACAAATAAAAGGCAACCATTGCATCTATATATTTATTTGTAGATGCTAAGTTGTAGTTGTATATATGCTTGATGGATAAGAACATACCCAAGATCACGGAATGGGAGGAGCTCAAAGTAGAACTGAAATAGTAGTTCCTACTCACTAACATATCTTGGTTAGCATGAGAGGCCCTAATGAGTCTCAAACATAATAGTTTTATGTAGAACTATGTGAAGAAGTTCAGTTCATTGATGTTGGATGTAAGAAAGATGTTCGAGGAGGATAAGCTCTTCAGTTTTATAACGGGATTGCAAATTTAAGTTAAGATAAAGTTGAGACAATAAGGAATCCATAATTTGGCACATGTGATGATGGTTGTAGATCACCTGGTGGACTATATGATGATGCTTAGTCTAAGCTAAGGTAAGAAGGTAGATCCATAGAAGACGAAGAGTAATGCCAAGGAAAAACATAAAGTACTCTAAGGTAAGGTCATCAAAAGGGATAAAAATGGTGATTTTAACCTACAGGGCCCTAAAAGATGCCTACTATACATGTAGGGGTTCTCATGATGTAGCACATTGCCCCAAGAAAAATAAGAATTATGGGATACTTGGAGCGGTCTAAGTCCAGGAGGACTAAAGATTGATAATACTATACATCAATCATCTGCAATTGTTAAATGCCATGATTATAGGGAAGGCTCCACAACCTGGGTTGATGCATGTAAAAGCCTAAGTCAATGGGCATAAGATGCTAGCTATTATGGACTTAGGGTAACCCATAACTTCATAGCAAACTGTGAGGGGAGACGGTTAAGGCTCAATATTGCTAAGCTTTTGAGCCAGTTGAAAGCAATGAACTTTAAAGCAAGCCAGTACAAGGTATAGCAAGTGTGAACTTGTAAGTTGGAACTTAACAAAATAGAAGTAATCTTATGGTAGCTTGAATGACTTCGATCTTATCCTTTGGAATGAGTTCCTACTAGTAGCGAAGGTAGTGGTTATGCCATATGTTAGGGAATGATGATCATGGATAAGTTAGTCCCCTTCTTTGTGTAAGTTACCTATCTTGACAAAAGGAAATAAGAGCTCAGAGTGGTCCACCTTACAAATTAAGTCCAAACTGAGGAGCGATTAGATGACTTACCTAGTCACATCGGTGGAGATTACAGAAGATGTTTACCAGGAGATCTTGGACAAGGTAGCCAGCATGCTAGATGACTTTGCTAATGTGATGCTTAAATAGTTACCAATACTCTTACCCTAGAGATGTGCGACAAACCACAAGATTGAGTTGGTCTTGAGTGCTGTTCCTTTGGCCAAAGCACCCTATCGTACATTGCCTGTTAAGCTGGAAAGGTTGAAAATTAACTTAAGGAATTAATAGTGGTAGGTTAGATGGTTCCCTCAAAAGCCCCCTCATAGAGCCTGATACTATTCCAAAAGGAGCTAGATGATTTACTTTGGTTTTGTGTGGATTATCAGGTGTTGAACAAGTTGGCTGTAAAGAATAAGCACTAAATTCTAAATGGTACAGATTTGTTCAATCTATTAGTGACAGGGAGGCATTTTTACAGAGATTGATCTTCGATTGAGCTATTGACAAATGCGGATTACCCTAGGTAATGGGGCCAAAACCATTATTGTGATGAGGTATGGCTCCTATGAGTTCTTAATCATACCATTTGGTCTAACCAATACCCATACTAGCTTTTGTAATTTAATGAATGATATTTTATACAACTTCTTAGATTAGTTCGTGTTGATATGCCTAAATGACATTGTTCTGTATAACCAGACCTTGTAAGAACAAATGGTACATCTAAAAAAGGTGTTCCAATGATTTAAGGAACACGAATTGTATATTAAGAAGGAAAAGTATGAGTTCGGCTGAATTGAGATTACATATTTTGGACATTGATTAGTCGGGGTCAGATAAAGATGGATCACAAAATGAAAATTGTGTTAAATTGGTTGAACACAACAAATGTGAAAATGTTGCTATCATTCCTGAGTTTGACCAATTATTACAGACAGTTTGTAGAAGAATATTCCAAAATTGCTACCCTATTGACATACCCGCTAAAGAAAGATTGGAAATGGGATTAGAGTGCTAAGTGTAAGAAAGCATTTCAGAACCTAAAGCAGGCAATTAATTTAGAACCAGCTGCCAACTTTCTTCCATTTGAGCTATATACTGACATCTCAAATATTACTATTGGAGGTGTTTTGATATAGGATAAGTAACCAGTAGTAGAGTCGTAAGCTCAATGAGTATAAGAAAAGATACATAACTTATGATAAGGAGACGACATCGGTGGTGCATTACTTGATGACATAGAAATGCTACTTGTTGGGTGTACAATTAACGGTGGTAACAGACAATGTTGTCGACACTTTAAATCCTAAAAGAAGCTGAGTCCCACACGGTAGTGGAATTTGATTTTGACTAAGTGTATTAACCAAGAAAGGAGAATGTTGTGGCAGATATTCTAAGCCAGAAACAAATGGAGGAGATTATTGTGGCCTTTGCTATGGTAAAATTTGACTTCCTAGACAAAATCAGAAGGCTAAGTTGCAAAGATATAGTCTATATAAGATCACTAAACTAAGTGAGAAAATGTTTAGTTATATGCTACTGAATAGAGGATGGCTTATTCTATGTCAAATGAGGTAGAGCCTATGCCGCAATGGAGATGTGTCGGCAACAACTCCTAAGGGAGACCCACAATCCATAATGGGCTAATCACCTAAGCATAGAATTGATGCAGACTTTATAGTTTTGACAATTTTTCTAGCCTAAGAGACATTGCTGCATATGTGAAGTCCAATTTGATGTGCTAACTAGACAAGTCAAAGACAAGAAGGGAAGCTAAATTGTTACTACCTCTGCCTATATCAAATTATCTATGGCATTTGGTTTCCATAGACTTTATCTCCAACCTTCCTAAGGTGAAAAGTATGGCCTCGATCTTTGTGGTTGTTGATAGTTTCTCAAAATATATGGTCTTTGTCCCTACTCCTAAGATACATTCAATAAAGGAAGTTGCTGAACATTTCTATAAGAATGTAGTAAAGTACTTTAGCTATCAAATGATATCATTAGTGACTGTGGTACGAGATTCATAGAAAGATTTTGGATGGCTTTGTTCAGTATATTAGGCTCAAAATTGAAAATTTATCCTCGAACTGATATACAGATTTAGAGGATAAATACTTTGTTTAAGGACAATTTGAGATATTATGTCACTATTAGCCAAAGAAATTGGATAAACTTGCTTGATATTGCATAGTTGAGCTACAATCTGCTTTAAGTCTTCATCGATTAGTATGACCTCATTTGAGATAGCAATGGACTAGCAGTAGTGATGTCTTTGTAACGCCCCACCCATGCCATACAAAAAAAAAAAAAAAGAAAAGAAAGAGGAAAGGTTCATGTATTTATAGAGCACTTTATATGGTAAAACATATTGGGTGTGCATATGTGTGTTTCTTGACTATTATTTGTGCCTGGCATTTTCATGTGTGATTGATGCTTATATATTTTGAATTTTGTATAACGTTTATCTTGTGCTATAATGTATAGTAATACTAGTGAAAATTATTTTTCTTAATATTTATTTTAAAAAAGAATAATTCTATGTGTGAGAACCCAATTTTAGTATTAAAAAAGAGTCCATGAGTTTTGTTTGTTAAACTTAGGCCCTAATGGTGTAATTAGGGAGATTTGTACAACTAGTATTTATTTGTGGAATTTGTATAATATAAAATCTTGGATATATTTCAAATCCCAACTTTCCTAATTCTCCTCCTTGTTGGCCACCTCTCACTACTTACCTATTCTAAAAAATTTCACCCTTTTCTTGAAAAATAACCCCAACTCCTTTAAACCTAGTTTTTTGTACAAGTTCTCTTGATAACTCTCCTCTTAGTTGTCACTTATCTATCCTCACTATTCACAATCTCTTTCTTTTCTTCAAGAGAAAATCCTAACCCTAATTCACATAGCAAGCCACCACACATTCTCCCCTAGACCTTTCGGCTTTCTCTCTTTCCCCTAGTGTTAACGATTTATTCCATTGCTTTTAAAGCCTAGAATTTGTTGGTAGGAGAAAGCTTCACTCTCTAACCTCCTAAGGCTGTTCAATATGAATTCTTGCAAGCAAGGTAACCAAAATCTTATATTTCTCCCTTTTTCTTGATACTGACACTATGCTAGGGTTTACTAAAATTGTCAGTCTATGATTCACCTTCATGTGTTATCATTTTACTTATGATTGGTATGGGTATTGATCGCTTGACTCTTTTTTGATTTGTATGTTGCAAGAAATGATTTTTCAAGGGAAAACAGAATGAAAGAAACTAACTTTTTCATTAGACAAAGTGAGTACGCAATCTGGAATTTCTTTTGTGACATTTGTGTGTATGTTTTTGTGTGAGATTACTTTGTACTATATTAGGGTTTCAGTTGGTTAGGTTTTAGCCAACCCTTAGGAGCATTAAGGTATTATTTGTTTCATAAAATCAAGTGTTAGAAATTATTTTTCCTTATTGAGAAATTTTAACATGCTGGCCAAATTCTTTTTCTACTGCTGGTATTTTGAATAAGGTTTATGGCAAACAAATACAAATTTTTGATTTTTTTTAATGACTTGTAAGAAGGAGCAAAAAAATATAGGCTTTTGAAAACTGATTTGCTGTGCAGTTTTAAATGTGTGCCTATATATCTTTCATAGCTTCACTAAATGATATGATTTGAGACTATATTAAAGATGGGCAAATAAGATAACAACACCCTACTCATGTTATAAAAGCTTTTAATCAAATTAATGAATGCAGGAAAGAATGTAGTGTTTTTAAACAGTGAACTTTAAATAAAAAAGGTACAGAGTAAATGCAAGAGAATAGACCTAAGATTTGTAGTGGTTCAATCCTCAAATTATATTCATCCACTACCTTAAGTACCTATTTAAGGATTTCAACACAACTAAAACCTTTTTCCCACACTAATGGTAGTAGGCAATACCAATCCTATAATAGAGGATCATCACTCTTAGTTTTACACCCAACTTCTTTACAAAATAATAAAGGCTCACCTTAACTGGGCTTTACTTTCTTAACTTTAATTCATCTTAGATTAAAGAGAAATTACAAAACTAGCTCACAGATTGAGCAGATATACATTAAATAGAGTAGTTTTATCTTTTTACCTTTGGAACAAAAAATCTCACTTTGAAGCACAATGTAGATGAGGGATATTTGTTTTTCAAAAATCTTAAAGTGTTTATGAAAGTGTTAGCACAAATTCCTTACTGAAAATCATGTTTAAAAGGCTTTTATAGGGGCAAAAAGTAAGATGCCAATGGCTAGTAACAGTTATTTTTCGTTGTCAGATTTTTTTAGAATCTTGGATTCACAAGATAAAAAATTATAAATCTAAAAGGTGAGTCCGAAACACCTCTATATGCAGAAGTATATTTTAAACACCTACAGATTTTTGGATGGGCATTTTGGATTTAGAGGCCTGTCCAAAATTGCTCAACCAAGTTTTTATAAAAACATCTGAATTGAAAATACTTTTAAAAAAAATCATTTTATGTGCTTCAATATGAAATAAATTAAACCGAGGTAAAGATATATAGAAAATACAATTGATACCTTATCCACAATTTTCTAGTCTAAGATTCTTCAAAAACTTCATGGTATGTAACTTATTTTGGATTGGATACTTTTTTTAATCATTCATCTCAAGCTTCATCGACTATGAGTTGCTTAGCAATCCTATTTGTAAGACTTTGAAGAACTGAGGTCAAACATGTCATATCCAAAAATCCTATCATATTTATATATATATATATATGATACATGTTAATCCACATTAATGTTTGTCATAAATCAAAATATAGGAGAATGCCCTTTGGGCTAACAATCTCTCCCTTTTTTGAGTGATGATAAACTTGATGGATTGTGATAGGAAGAACAATGTAAGCTTGTTGAATCATGTGAGACTGAGAGATAGAGAAGGTTATGATCAATTTAAATACAATCTCTCAACATAAGACTTAAGGAGCGTTTATGAGTCTAGAATAAAAATTCAAGCATAGTCTCATAAATAAAGCTCAATGAGCTTATGGCCCAACCAATTTCTATATCCTCATTCCTTCCTTAAAAAGGACTATTTCACAAAGAAATAGCTAAATAGTGATTACTCATAAAAGAACGTGAAATTTAAGTATATCAGAATGTACAAGTAGACGTGTAGAAGATAGGACATATAAAATAATGATTCTTCTATGTATGTGCATATAAGTTGTAGATAAAAAATGCTAATGTTGGAGTGCATTAGAAACTAAACTGGCATTTAAGATTTTGGACGTCTAAAATGTGCATCCAAAATAGGTTAAAATAACGTAGAAGATAACTTTTATAAAAGCATTTTTGGACTGGTGTTTTGGATCAAAAAAATTTTTAAGGTCCAAAACTCCCCATGTGTCTATGTAGGGTTAAAAAAAAGATTTTTCCCAAAAAAATATACCAATGTTTCATCAAAATCAATCAGAAGATTCATAGAATAGTCCTACCACTTTTCACTATTCAGCCAATAAAATCATCACAACACAATTATCATAGGTTTTCGTATCCTATTTCACACAATCACCATGATCGGTATGCCTTTCATCATCCAGTAAGTACAACTACACTTTATTCACAACACAACAACATTACACAGTCAACTCGGCTAATCATAAAGTCACAACATAGTCAACTTGGCTAATCATATGGTCATAATCTATACCATATATCTATAGATTATACCCAAAGTTTCTCCCCCTTTGTTATATATAAAAAATAACAATAAGTAGCAGAGAAACAACCAAAAGTAATCAAAACAAAGGTTACAAAATGTAACACCCCGCTACCTAGGCCTGCCAGGGCCGGGGATGTCGCCCCGTCCAAAGGACAAGGGGTCTTTATAACTAGGTCACACAAATAAAATTGCGGAATAAAAATAATACTTTAACTTAAAAATTTATTACAACCCAAAATACTCCAAGAATAAATCCATGAATTCCCAAAACAAAACCATAAATAAAATTATCCACTCTTGTCTCCCCAAAGCAATACATAGAATTAAATGACAACAATCTCTTCCAAGGCAGATACTACTAGCTACTCATCCCCACAACAGGATCGACCTGAAATCATGGTAAAAAGGTGATGAAACAAAAATCTCAGTAAGTCCGTGTGTGCTTTGGGTGTTTAGTGAAAGCAGTTCATGGATGCAAAGTGCGAAATCTTTATAAGAGAAATATTGGCAAGCAATAAACATTAGTCAAAAGCAAGAGTGGCGTTTTAGCTATTCCAGCTATACATGATCAACAAAATCAACCACTCATAAGAAAGGATTATGTGTTACCACACGTTGGGCCCCACAACCAGATGGTCAGTATGCCACACTTTGTGCAACTGACAAAAGTAGGTGATCGGCCTACTGGGTAAGATATTCCTCCTTCTCTATACCCAAACAACAATCGAGTGTCCATTCCGGCAAAATACAGTCACTTGACTACCGGCACGACCCACTGGACTGACGTCCTATCCAGGAAGGACTCACCCCTCAGAGGTGGCCACCTACTGAGAGACTTACCCTAACCCCTCAAGGACTAGTCCTAGTAGTCCACCTTTATTGAGTACTCAACGACGTTTCCCACTTGGGATAAAATGAACAAAACATTGCTCTATATGAAAATGGCATTTTGAAGGTTTCCAAAGTCCTTGTAAAACTCAGCTTTAGAAAGAGTTTAAGTTTGGCAAATCTGCTCCTTAATTTTTAAATAATTTAAATGTTTGAAATAAGAGAGAGTTCAACCCTCAATTGCCTTTACATAAATGAGTGTTCATACACTCTACAGTTGGCTTTCCATAAGAAAAACATTTCACATCAATCAGGTTTTATGCAGGAGCTTACCTGATTCTTGCTCACAAATAAAAGGTCTCCAACAGCTGACCTAACCCCACATGGGCAAATACAAAACACAATCAATTTCAAGCCACAATCCACTTCCTCAATTTTAAAACAACTCAACTTACTACTATCATGATTCTAGTGTCCCAAGCTTCAAGGCCACTCAATAAATAAATAGGTTTATAGGCTAAGGATAATTTGATATTTAAAATAATTAATGTTTTGGGAAATATGTACTAATAAGTCAAAGGTTTAAAACTTGCTAAGAAAAATTTAGAGTTTATTTGTTAATGATTTATTAATAATTTAGTTGTTAGAAAATAATTGATAACTAAAGTTAGTTGAAAATGAATTTTAATGAATCTTGCTTGAAAAATAATAAATAAGTTTTAATAGGTTTTGATTAAAAGATGATAATTAAATTTATAGAAATAAGTATTTTACTAACCATGATTATTTCCATAAAAGGCTTTAGTTGATCTCATTATTTTATAAAATATCTATATATTTTATTTTTTTTATTAAAACTATTATTTATTTGACTAAATTTTCCTTTATATAAATATAATATTCCAAATTCACCATTCCTAGGGTTTTTAGAAATCACTATCAAAATTATATTACTAAATATTTTATTCATGAAATAAAAATTTGCTTAGGGACAACTAGATCATGATCATAATTCCAAGGTTACTCACAATCATGAACATATACAACCATTCAACTCATCAATTCATCCAAATCATGCATACAAGCATAGATCTCAATTTATCAAGACATGATCTAACCTCTACTAGCATAGATATGGCCATGGCTTCAATAATCCAACATGAATATAAGTCCTAATCACCAATGGTGACATAATCTCTAGCATACTTCATCACAAATACTTCCTATGACATGGAAACATGCACTAAACCCCAAATCATCATTCAATCAAACAATATAATCCTTCCATGCATAAATCCCATCTCCTTCACAATCATACATATATTCATGCTTCAATCTCTACAATGCATACTCAAATCCTATCACAATCCACATACTATTAACATCATCCTAGAGACATGATTCTAGAGTTTAAAGAAGGATTGAAGGGACTTACTTGATCGATGAATGCTTTGAAGGAGTTTATAATAGATCTCAACTCCTTGATGCCTAACTTTGTCCAAGGGAGATGGCGAAAACATGGTCATGGGGAAAAGGAGCCATCCGGCCAAGAGAGGGAGGTTTCAGCTATGAGAGAGAGAGAGAGAGAGAGAGAGAGAGAGAGAGAGAGAGAGAGAGAGAGAAAGAAAGAAACCATTAGCATGCTTATACACATAGGTTCTCATTAGAGATCAAGATTGGAGGAGATGAAGTTGTTAGAATAAATTTACCTTGAAGGTGTTCTTGTCCTTCACAAAAATTTCTGATTTTGATCCGAAGTAGCAAGATGATTTGTGGAGTTTGATATTAATAATGGGGTTGATGGACTCACGGTAGTGAGTAGGTCAAATCTGGAATTTTTAGAGAGGATTTGAGATGGTTTGGAGGGGTATTAGGTGAAGGAAAGAGGTAGGTGTTCTTGGTGTAGTGTGTGTGTTCTTGGAGGTTGAGAGAATTCAAGAGATTGGATTTGTGTAGCTGCCAAAATTCTGTGAGAGCTAGGGCTGGCCGAATTTCTGTAGGGTTTAGGAAGTTGTTTCTCTAATTTGGAAGGGAAAAGGAAATGTTAGTTGTTACAATCCTTGAAGAATATTTTTAGGAAGTGAATTTGGAAACTAAATATTTCAAGAATATCTTGATTGTTGGAGAGCTTTGGAAGTCTGCCATGACCGACTGTTTGAGCAGAATTTCGGTGGGATTAATGCTGGTTTATGGAAGCTTATGGTGGCCAAAAGTAGGGTGCTCAATGGTGAAGAAGAAGTCTAGATATTTGGGGAATGCATTATGGAAAGTTGCTAAACAAAGGTGGCTGGAATTTTGGAAATCAATCAAGCATAGTTGCAGGGATTTATTGGAGAGATTTTCGGACAGCCATTGCTGAATTTCATGCAGAAGCTTAAGGGAAACAATGGAGTTCTGTTACTGGAGGTTTAAGGAAGGTTTATGCAGAACAAGGGTGGTGTTTCGGCTGGAAGAAGATTAGGAAACAAAGCTGGAAAATTTTCCTGCACAGAATTTCGCTGGGCAGAAATTTTCTGGACAGATTTTCGGCTACCATTTCCAGCCAACTTGCAGAGAGTTTGGAGGGGAATTTCGGGGGTATTCAAGGCTGGTTTCCAGTCTTCTTCATGGAGGAAAACATGGCTAAGGTGCTGCGCAACATCTCCAAGAAAACAGCTTAGTTTTAGACTCTCAAAGTGGCGATTTGTACAGGAATTTTTCCTGTTGTTGCTCCAGCTTTGAGCAATCCGAAAATGGCTAAGAAACTCAGATTTCAAACTGATCCTAAAGATCATTTTTCTGGCAGCATTTGGGAGGGAATGTTAGCTAAGAAACTCGACATTTTGAAGGTACAACAAGCTGGAAAATTTCAGCTTGTTCCAAGGAGGAAGATGAACTAGTTAGAGTGAATTTTTAGCAAGCTCACTAGAGGGATTTTTCCTCTTGGAATTTTCCACAACTCTTCCATAATTTTCAGACTATAAGAAGTCTTTTACTAAGATATTTTGAGCCTACAAGATCACAATACTTTACCGAAATTTCTGGAAAGAAAATGACTAGAATCACTTGATCAAACTAATGAGTTGAGAATTAAGAAAAATCAAAGATCAAGGGAAAATGAATTCCCTTTAGGAAATTCAAGTAGGGTAAGGGAGTAGAATGAAGTTACTCTTAACATGTCTCTCTTAGGACATCATCCCTACCTTACTCCAAGCTCATAAGGCCGAAATTATTCTTCCCCAAGCAAAAATAAAATTTAATCAAGCTAAAGCTTCTATGATGGAATTTGAACCCAAAGACCTTAAGAATTGATTCCAAAGCTCTAACCACTAAACCACAACAACTCTTGTTGTTATTTCCACTAGAAAATTAATTCCTATTTAATCCTCAAGCTATCTTCCTATTTTCACCTCATGCAAAAATTACCATTTTGCCCTTCTCACTCAATACTCACCAACAAGGCTTCAAGACGATAAAACTTAAATCCAAAGCACATAAAAATCATATAAAAATATATTGAATCGTGAAATAAGGCATGATATGCATCCCAACCCCCTTACTCTAAGGTTGGTCTTGACTGGGGTTTCACACAAAATATCAGCAGTATTATTAGTCCAAAACCAAAATAAAATTGTTTAGAAGAATAAAGTGCAGAAAAAATGAAACAAATAAGGAGAATAAAGGTCCATCAAAGAAAGTCATCAGTCAGCTTTCTTCATGGGCCAGAGCTCATGGAATGATGATAGTCTCAGGCTTAGCACTTGCACCCTTCTTTGTGTGTTGTCTAGCAATTCTGCTGGACTTCTTTTTGATTACAACATACTTTTGTCTGTGACCTAATGAGCTACCAGTTGTAATTGGTTTGTCTTTCTTAAGCGCAACTGGGTCAACAGAGGGTGCAATAGTCATCTCTACAGTAGGTTGAGATAGAATAGCTTCAACTGTAGGTTCTATAATCGGTGGAGCTAGAATCTTATCAACAATGGTTTGCTCGGTAGCAGTGGGTTTTCCAGGATCCTTTTCAAGAGAGGGAATGACAGGTTCATGTTCTTGCTCCTGGGCAGTGTCTTGCTTTTTTTAGACCACTTTAGTAACCTACTCGGCTTTGGACGGCCTTCCTTCCACGTTAGTGAGTTAAGTACCCAGATTGTGTAATTCAGTCTTGACTTCGGCACTCAATCCATCTAATTTTTTAGACAAAAGATTTAGAGTAGCTAAAATGCTCTGGGACAATCCACTTTCTTTAACTTTCTATTTGCTTTTACTGGAGGACTCGCGAGTTCAGCTCTATGTTTTGTCTCAGTCGAGGCAGCAGGTACAACTTTCTTTCCTTCAGCTTTGATCTTAATCAACTTTTCCTTTTCTTATTCTGTAGCATCTCTAAGTAGAATCCATTGATTGTCCATTTAGATAAAAACCCATTTTCTCAAATGAATCTGTGCTGTAGACATTCATCTTGGAATGTCCAAGGACACTTGTATTGAGATCTACATTGAAGTGTTTAAAGATCTTGGTTAGAAGATTTCCATATGGTAGGCTTTATCCGAGGTATTCCTTGATTAGAGCAACAACTTCACAACCAAAAATCGAAAACTATTTTGCCTGCCCTATGATAGGGCCAATATTAATATTATTTGCAAGATGTTTACTGAGGTTTTGTGCTCAAAGCTGGGTGCCACCATGGTTGAAACTATGTGGTGCAGTATTCTACCAATCCCATTTAACCATTTTGTGTTGCAATCATTTGAGTTCTTAAAACTCTTACCTCTAGTAAACTTAGCCACAAATCTCCCCAAATCAAATAGGTCAGAGTCCTCTGGAAATTTATTCATCTTAAAAAATTGAATTCCATCGTCTTTGACTCTAAAAATTCTGTCTAGCATTCGATAATCAAACTCTAAGTTCACATAGCCTATCCGTGAGGTATACCACTGGACCTTGAACCCATCCCCAGTTTCCTTGCATCTATTTTTTCTTTGATTCGAGTAAAATTCCCAGACCAACACTGTGTAAAGTTTTTCATTAACAGATAACAGCCCTCCCTAGCTGACTGATTCAAATATATTTAGCATATTTACATAATTTAAAAATGCATCAGGATTAACCCAATGGCCTACAACAATGGTCCAATTTCTCGACACCCATTCATTAAATTCTGACTCACACTTAGAGACAAAGAAGTGAGGTATCGGAGTGTCCAAGCTTTCATCTTTAGGATGCTATTTTGATGATGCGGTTTGAGAGGTTGGCTCTTCAGCAACTTCTTTTCCTTTTTTTTTTTTTTTTTTTGGTGAGCTATTTGGTGGCAGCAACAGATTTCTTTTCAGCCGCTTTACTTTTCTTGAGTTTGTTTAACTTGGGCTTGGTTCTTTTGCTGGTTTTAAGGTTTAGCCATGCCAGATGAAGGGTAAAAATTTGGGTTATCTGGTTTTACAGAGAGCATGAAGATTTGCAAAAAGAGAAAGAGAGAGGTTAATGACGGTTCCAAAATTTTTGAAAAGAGAGAGAAACTCAAATAGTTTTGAAAGTCTTTTTGTGATTTCTGAGGTATTTGAGAAGACAAGTACTATCAAGTACCCAAAAAAAGTAACTTTTCAGATATATAAAAGAGCTTATTCTAAAAGGGCATAAATATTTTGAATTTCAAAAAGAAGGATCTGAATCCAGACATTTCCATCAAATTTTTCTGCCTAAGGGATATGTCACGCACGATTTTAGGCTGTTGCCATTTTGGAATTGAAGCCTAGTCCAAAATGTCCAGCCAATATGGATACAAAGGTTATTAGCTAGAAATGTGATTTTAATGAAGGGAATTTAAATTCATATTGTCCAAGAGCTACATCTAGAATTTCTATAAAAAATATAAAAAAATCTTCAGGAATTCTATACAAATGAACAACCAATCTCTGGCAAAATCGTTAGTTACACAATCTAATAATTCCTAAACCTCTTCATAGATGATTATATCTTTCTTTAGCTAGTGGTTTGGTAAATATATCTACAAGCTAATCGTCAGTTGGAATGTATTCAACACAAACATCACCATTAAGCACATGATCTCTAATAAAATGATGCTTATTTCAATATGCTTAGTTCTAAAGTACTGAATTGGATTTTTGGTCAGATTAATAGTATTGGTATTGTCACACAAAATAGGCACATAGTTAAAATTAAGGCCAAAATCAAGTAAAGTATTTTTCATCCATAACATTTGTACACAACAACTTCCTGCTGCTATATATTCTACTTTGATTGTTGAGAGTGAAACACAATGTCACGCCCTGTGCCCGTGGACGACTATGGGCCTGGCAGAACCCACAGTCAACTACTTGGCCGCCATCCTCGCTGGGCCAAAATGGATATCCTAAGTTGACAATAGATACTTAGGCCCATCCTTATATACTATTCACACTTCTTATCCCAATCCCATGTGAGATTGGGGTATCACATTCACCCCTCCTTTAGGCCTAAGCGTCCTTGTTGGGCCCATACTTTAGGGGCTATATCCAGAACCAACCGGGCAGCATAGGATTCTAGAGGTGGCTCTCACCGCGTACGGTGTAGCACTTTGTTCCCATATCGGAGGCTGGTTACTTACTTTGATACCAAATGTCACGCTCCATGCCTGCGGACCCAGGAGCACGACTATAGGCTTGGCATCACCCACGGTCAACTATTTGGTCGTTGTCCTCGCTAGGCCAAAATGGATATCCTAAGTTGACAATGGGTACTTAGGCCCATCCTTATATACTATTCACACTTCTTATCCCAATCCCATGTGGGATTGGTGAAAGATTGACATTCACAGAGCATGCATTTCAACCGTGGACAATAAATGAAAAATGGAAGAACATGGCATATTTCAAAGTATGGAAGCATCATGGTGGATTGAATACATACCTCTTGGAGCCTTAAAAACAAGAAGAATGTTGAAGAAATGCTTGAAGTCAGAAAACAGCTTTCTTCATCATCCATGGGATGAACTTCCAATGTAGCTTCCTTCCACTGTCTTCATTTCTTCTTCCGGTGGAATGCTTGATTTCCGGCTCACGGAATATTCCCTGCCTAATTTTCTAGTTGGTGAGCACAAAAGGGTTGAAGGAAAATTGATCAAAACGTTTTCAGCTCACTGGCCATTCTCATTTCAAAGCATGGCTTCTTGTTTTATAAAAACCAAAAGCCACATGCTAGAAAACCAAAAGCCTGTATACCAAACGTCACATGAGAGACCGAGAGCCAAGAGACATTTTATTTATTTATTTTTCTTTTCTTTTATTTTTCCACACAAAAAGCCAAGAGTCATGAAACCAAAAATAATTATTTTGATAAAAATAATATTCTCAGGATTTAATATCCGAATATTATGTACAAAATAAATTCCGGCTTCAACCTAAACTCTTCTAAACTATGTCCGGAAAAATTCCATGGTCTAGGCTATTGGGCCAAAATAATATTTATTATTTTTCTTGGACCCAAAAAGTCCAAAATAATAAACATTAATTATTTTCCTTGGGATTAAATAAATAACCCAATAAATAATTAATGAACCCAAATGAATAAAAAATAATTAAACTTTAATTATTTATTTCTTGGGATTTAATTAAATAAATAACCCAATAAATAATTAAGTAATAATTATTTTCTTCTAGTTTAAGTCCTGGTTAATTTTTCTAATTATTCAAATTGGACCCGGGTCATGAATAATTGATTAACCAATTAAACTAGAAAATTAAATTTCTCTCCATTTATTTTATTCCAGTCCAATAATAAATTAGACTTCCCGAATAAATAAAACTCTCTCAACTGAGGTCATTTTCTCAACTCAAAAATTAATTAGGACTCACGGACTATTCCGAGGACCAAAAAGACACATTGTCTTGGCTACTAAAATGACCAAAATACCCCTACTATATAAATAGATGTATTTTGCATTTTAAATATTTCCTAATATCACCATAAGGAAATATTGACCCCAAGGACAATGCTGCATTAGCAGAGTCTTCGACCTACAAGTGAAAATGATTAAAATACCCCTCTACACATCGCCGTACATTTAGAGAGGAAGAAGTGTACTAACACCTCTCTAAAGACATATACCATCCTTAGGCCTTTAGTCCAATGATTCACGACTTCCTGGAGTGTTTCCACTTTCCAAGGAAGCGACCCTAAAGCAAACATCCAAGTCACGTTTCACAGGGCCCTGGATATTTAGATCATCCAGATAACCACAAGGGGCGATATAGTGTAGAAACTATCTTATACAAGTCTGTCTTAACTAACTAGTCACACATACCGAACATACAAGTATTTTGGCCCTCCGATAGAACCTTAACTATAGTATATTAAAGCATATGCTTCCAGCTTTGCCAGACCACCAACTCATACTCAAGTCATAGAGTACTAGTCCACGCTGTAGCGGTAATAGTCTAGGTTTCTACCATATAGTACTTTTTAGAAACCACTACTATAGGTCCTGTTCTACGTATTCGAAATACGCTTATGTCATGAAGTGAGTGGACTACCCACTGGCTAAAGGTAAGCCATTCCCCATTTAGAATTCATAATATAATAACCTAAACATGATGAGATTCTCATTCTCATCAATCGGTTAAGAACAACTGTTTATGTGTTTAAATAACCCATATCCATACCTTACTGTGAAAGACCTCCATTCACATGGATCACTTATTCAAACACAATGGGTCTGTTCCAAACGAAATTATACACAAATAAAGAAAATTATTTCACAAACGATTTTCGAAAAATAAATTCTTTTATTAACATTTTTGATATTTTCATCAGAAAACTAGTCTAAGAGGACATATTTCCAACAATTGGGGTATCACACACAGGCTTGCTTCTTATTGTACCAATAGAAAGTGTCCGAGAAATTGACAACATCCACTGGTACTTTTTCCCTCAACATTGCATCCGGCATAGTCTGCATCCGTTTATCTTATAAGATTAAACGAGTCAGTCTGTGGATACTATAGACTATAATCATATGTTCCAACCAAATATCTAAGGATACGTTTTACAACACATAGGTAGGATTCTTTGGGACATGATTAAAATCTTGCACAAAGGCAAACTGAGAATATGATGTCGAGTCAACTAGTAGTGAGATATAGAAGACCTCCAATCATACCTCTATACTTTGATTCATCTGGTTTCTTACCTTTTTCATCTTTGTCAAGCTTTAATGATGTGTTTGTAGGTGTACTGATTTCTTTAGCTTTACTCATTCTAAACCTTTTAAGTAATTCCTTAACATACTTAGCTTGATTTAGGAAGATCCCATCCTTGGTTTGCTTGATTTGTAACCCAAGGAAAAAGTTAAGTTCCCCCATCATACTCATCTCAAATTCTTGTTACATAGTCTTTGCAAATTTTTTGCATAAAGAATCATTAGTAGCTCCAAAGATAATGTCATCAATAGATATTTGAACAATTAAGAGGTCGTTAGAATTTTTAGATTTAATGAACAATGTATTGTATATTATACCTCTTAAAAATCCTCTTGAAAGAAGAAAACTACTAAGTTTTTCATACCAAGCACGTGAAGCTTGTTTTAAGTCATAAAGAGCTTTAAAAAGTTTAAAAACATGATTAGGAAAATATTCATGAATAAAGCCAAGGGGTTGCTCCACATACACTTCCTCTTCAATAAAACCATTTAAAAAGATACTTTTAACATCCATTTGATAGAGCATGAAACCTTTGAAGGATGCAAAAGCTAGCAGCATTCTAATGGACTCTAATCGAGCAACGAGAGCAAAAGTCTCATCATAATTAATGTCCTCTTCTTGATTGAATCATTGGGTAATAAGTTTATCTTTGTTTCTAATAACTATACCATACTCATCAAGTTTATTTCTAAAAACCCACTTGCTGCTTATTACAGGATGATCAAGGGGTCTAGGAACAAGTTTCTAAACTTGATTTTTTTTCGAATTAATTAAATTCTTCTTGCATAACCAAAATCCAAAAATCATCATGCAAAGCCTTGTTAATGTAATTAGGTTCGATGCTTGAAAGTAAAGCAAAATTATCTATAAAGTACCGTCTTATTTTGACACCACAACTAGGATCACCGATAATCTACTCTTTTAGATGTCCAGTTTTATACTTCCAATCTTTTGGTAGGCTTTAATCAGTGTGATCTTCACTTCTTTGCTCACTTTCTTCAACTTGTTGTTCCTCCAATTCCTCTTCATTGGAGTGGATGTCAAGTGATGGAACTTTATACTATTCACTTCCTTTTTTCTTTGTGGTTCCTATATTATCATCTTCTTTTCTAGGAAAATATATGTTAGATTCATCAAATACAACGTGTATGGATTCTTCCACACATAAAATTCTTTTATTATACATTCTTTATACCTTTTTGTTGGAAGAGTATCTAAGAAATATACCCTCATCCGATTTGCTATTGAATTTTTCAAGATTATCTTGAGTGTTAAGAACAAAAAATTTTCACCCAAAACTTTGAAATACAAAATAGATGGAATTTTGTCAAATATAAGTTCAAAAGGTATTTTTCTTAGAAAAGGCATCAGCATAACATAGTTAACAATGTAGCATGCTGTATTTACAGCTTTATCCCAAAAATATTTTAGAAGGGAGTTTTAAAAAAGTATTGATCTTGCCATTTCTTGCAAAGTTCTATTTTTCCTTTTAACTACACCATTTTGTTGAGGGATTTTTGCTGCTGAAAAGTTGTGAGAAACATCACTGTCGTCACAAAATTTTGTAAACTCTTAGTTGCAAAATTCTCTACCGTTGTTACTTCTAATTGATATCAATTTGCACCCAAGGGAATTTTGAACATGTTTGAGCAATTTTGAAAATTCATAGAATGCCTCATCTTTTTTGTAGAAGAAATAAGGTCCAAGTGAATCTTGAAAAATCATCCACTAGTACATAACCATACATTTTACCACCAAGACTAGTGGTTCTTATTGGTCCAAATAGATCCATATGTACAAGTTCAAGAGGTTTTGATATTGAAATCATTTTCTTAGGTTTAAAAAAGGTTTTAGTTTATTTTCCAAATTGATACGCATCACATAATCGATTTTTGTCAAACTTCATTTTGGGTAGCCATCTAATAAGCTCTTTTGAGGATAATCTATTTAGCAAATCAATAGACACATGGCATAGTCTTCTATGCCAAAGGTAGCCATTATTATTATTTACGGAGAAACATCTTATACCCAGCTCAATAAGATTGTCAAGAGAGAGCACATAAACATTTTCATTCTGTTTGGTAGTAAAAATTGTTTCATTACTAGAGCTATCCATAATGGTACAAGAATCCTTTTTAAAAATAACTTTATAGCTATTATCATATAATTGGCTAATGCTAAGCAAGTTGTATTTCAATTCCTCAATTAACACTACTTGTTTGATAATAGTAGAAGATCATTTACTAATATTACCTATTCTGAGTATCTTTTCCTTCTTTTTATCTCCAAATGTGACAAATTCATTATTTATGGCTTGATTTTTCAAAAGTGTTGTATTACCTTCATATGTCTAGAGCATCCATTGTCCAGGAACCATGTTGTGGAGCTCATCTTTTGTGGCAAATGTACCTATACATAGGAAGGAGAAGTGACTTTTGGTACCTATATTTTCTTAGGTCTATGGGGGCTAGTGATGGTTCTTTTAACTCTCCAAATAGTTTTTATACCCAATTTAACTCCTTTCCTAACGTGACATCTTGATGCATTGTGTCCATTTTTACCATAATAAGTACAACACATATGATTTATATGTGAGTAGCTAGCTTTCTCAAAATGGAATTTGTGACTTCTAGCTTTGCTCATATGCCCAAAACCGATACCATTTCTATTTCCAGCCATATGTTGCATTCCAAGTACCTTAATTAGATTGTCTTGGCCATTACTGAATTTCTCAATACATATGGTAAGATCGTTAACTCTCCTTTTCATATCATCAAAATCATTAAGCATAATTTCAAGAGAAAAGACTTTATCACTCAAACATTTGTTCTCAAGTGTTAAACAATCCAGAGAAGTAGAGATGACTTATTTTTCAACATTTAGACAACAAATCGAATTAATTAAAGTTTTGTTCTCGCTCATTAGCTTGTCCTCCTCATCTAACAAGGAATTGATCTTCATTTTCATTTTCTTATTTCTTTTGGACAGCTTTTTAAGTTCATGAAATATATCAATGAGAAGCTCACTCGAATTATTAGAATTTTCATAAGCAGAATCGTGGAATTTAGTTACAGAATTAGAATAAGTAAGCTTTACCTTTTCTTCCATAGTTAAGAAGCATATGTTAGTTAATTCGGGTTTAGATTCACTGTGTTTTTCAGTTCCTAATTCTTGTTGATCCCAAGTTCCAATCAGGACTTTTCTTTTCTTGGATTTAATGTCCTCTCTTCTCTTCTTGTTGTGCTTGGCTTCCCTTTCTTTAGCTATTAGACAATTAGCAATGAAATGCTCTGTACTCTTATATTCATAGCACTGAGGTTTGAAGGATAAAGTTTGTCATTTCTTTTTGACAAACTTCTTCCCTTTGCTGAAGTTGCATTTTCTGAGCATCTATTTGAATTTTCTAGCAACCATAACCAATTCTTCATTGTCCAAATCAGTGCCACAATCACTCTCAGATTGTTCGCTGATAGATTCATTGTTTGTAGCTTTTAAGGTAGTTCCTCTTTTTCCTTTATCATCATCATCATCATGTTCTTGAAACATTTTAAGTTTCATTTCATGTATTAAGAGAGATCCAATCAACTCTCCAGTTGGTAGAACTTCAAGTCCTTAGATTCTTTCACAACCAAAGTCTTAGGCTGCCAGCTTTTTGGCAAGGCATCAAGTATCTTTCTATTTTGTTCTCTAAGGGAATAGACTTTCCTATAAGTCTTTAATCCATTCATTATATTAGTGAATCTGGCGAACATGTCAATAATGTTCTCATTTAGTTTCATATGAATAGCTCATAGTCATGGACTAAGAGTCCTAGTTTTGATTCCTTTACTTAATTTGTCTTTTCATGGGTAACTTCAAGTAATTTTCATATATCATGGGCTAAATCACAACTGCTAACTCGGTTGTATTCATTTGCATCAATAGAAAAACATAGTATGTTCATTGCTTGAAAATTCAGAGTTATTTTGGCAATATCTTGGCTGTCATATTCATCACTCTATTTAGGCATTGTTCTACCTTCCACAATTTTAGACGGGATAAATAGTCATTTTTCGATCAGATTCTATATCCTAAAGTTGATTGAGCATACATAGATCTTCATTCAATTTTTTTTGGAATGTATAGTTGCTTTCATTGAATAATGGTGGTCTATTTATCGAAGACCCCTCAATATATGGTAGGGATGGGTTGTTTGCCATCTAGATCTTTCCTACAAGATTGTTAAGCTGAGAATAGTGCAAACCAAAGCTATGATACCAATTGATAAACCATAAGGAGTGAATAAGGTTTCTGGCAAACAAATACAAATTTTCAAATTCTTTTAATTACTTGCAAGAAGGCCAAAAAATATAGGCATTTGAAAACTGATTTGTTGTGCAGTTTTAAATGTATGCCCACATATTTTTCACAGCTCCACTAAATGATATGATTTGAGAGACTATATTAAAGATGGGCAGATATGATAACAATAGCCTATTCATTTTATAAAAGCCTTTAATTAAATCAATGAATACAGGAAAGATTGTAGTGTTTTTAAAACAGTGAACTTTCAATAAAAAAGGTACAGATTAAATGCAAGAGAATACACCTAAGATTTATAATGGTTTGATCCTTAAATGATCTTCATCCACTACCTTAAGTACCCATTTAAGGATTTCAACACAACTAAAACCTTTTCCCCAAACTACTGGTGGTAGGCAACGCCAATCTTATAATAGAGGATCACCACTCTTGGTTTTACACCCAACTTCTTTACACAATAATTAAGGCTCACCCCAACTGAATTTTACTTTCTTAACCTTGATTTAGCTCAGATTAAAGAGAAATTACAGAACTAGCTCACAGATTGAGCAGATATACATCAAATAGAGCTGTTTTACCTTTTTACTTTTGGAACAATAAATCTCTCTTTGAAGCACAATGTAGATGACAGATATCTATTTTTCGAAAGTCTTAGAGTTTTCTAGAAGTGTTAGCACAAATCTCTTACTGAAAATTGTATTTAAAAGGCTTTTATAGGGGTAAAACACCAACAAATAGTAATGACTATTTTTCGCTGTCAGATTTTTTTAGAATTTTAGATTCACAAGGTCAAAAATTATGCATCCGAAAGGTGTGTCCAAAACACCGCTTTATGCAGAAGTATATTTTGAAAACCTACAGATTCCTGGATGGGCATTTTGGATTCATAGGTCAATCCAAATTGCTCAACCAAGTTATTGTTAAAAAAACCTGAATTGAAAATACCTTTATTTTATAAAAAAAAAAAATCATTTTATGTGCTTCAATATGAAATAAATTGAACTGAGTTAAAGAGACATAGGAAATACAATTGATACCTTATCCATATTTTCCTAGTCTAAGATTCTTCAAAAACTTCATGGTATGCAACTTATTTTGGATTAGATACTTATTTTGATCATTCTTCTCAAGCTTCATCGACTATGAGTTGTTTTGCAATCCTATTTGCAAGACTTTGAAGAACTAAGGTCAAACATGTCATATCCAAAAATCCTATCACATATACATACATATATTAGTCCAAATCAATGTTTGTCATAAATCAAAATACAAGAGAATGCCCTTTAAGCTAACAAGAATTGTACTGAACTTTGTTGGAGAAACTTGGAGTATGTTGATATAATGTTATATGATAATTTTTATGTGGAGAAAGTGACCAAAAAATATAACTTTAGATCTCAAAAAATTCTACAATGTTCGTGCTTTTGGAATACCGATTCTTGGTATTTCTACATTCAATTTTCAGCATACTTTTGTGAAATTGTTGGACATGATTTTAGGGGAAATATGAGGTAATTTTACATAGATATATTGCTCTAATGGATTGGATATTTTGGGAAAAAACTAAGCTCTAAACATTGAACAGAAAATGTCCAAAGTTGCCACCATTTTATGTTGTGAATGTTAGAATTTTTTTGATATTCTAGTACATGTATTTGCTGATTTTTTTTTTTTGGAATTATATGTATGTATATGTGTCATTATACCATTGAGATTTGAGTAAGAAAATGTGCGTGAATTAAATTGAAGATAAAAATTGTGCTTGGTGGAATTTAGTAGACAATTTAAGTTTAGAACAAAATTTGTAAGTTTGAGCTACTTAAGTATAAGTTAGAGATTACCATTATTATGTGAACATGAATGGGAGTACTTGGAAACCCTTAGGACTGAATGTGAATTATGTGCTTGCTACTCTTGTATGTTTATGAAAGTCTTATTTGAGTATGACTTTGTTTGGTTTGTATCAAGCTTAACACAAGTTTGTGAAGTTAGATGTGTGTTGTTGCTTTTGATGTCTGGGATTATGCATAGTGGTAGTATACCTTATTAAGGACTCAATGATGCGTTTAACACTCATGCTGTTTTTATTATAGGCATGATGGGTTGCAAAGAACACGATTCAACTTTCTAAATTAGGTTATCAACTTTTCTTAGATTGAAGTTAAGCTCTTGCATTCATGAAATATTTTAGACATGAATTGCTTTGGAAATTTTCTTAAAATTATTGTATATGAGAATGGAGCCACGCATTGAACTATATGGTTTATTCATATCATTTAACCCAAGAGTTTTCTTTCATACATAAATAAGGTTGTGAAAACTATAACATGATCTATGAAATATGTAGCTCTACCTAACATGATCTCTTCATAAAAGATTTTGAGCATGAAAATTTTATCTTATGAACTTAGAGCATGAACAAATTTATGTGATTGAACGATTTATAAGATATTATCGGGATAAAAGATATAAGCCTGTTGGCAACTCTATTTTGGAAAATATGTTGAGATAACATTATAGGAATGCTTGCTATGAGAACTATCTTAAACATAGTTATGAAGCTGTTGAGTACTTGATAAGAGTAACACATTTTGTAGTAGCTTTTGTTGGATTGAGGACATTTTCTAGTAGGTGGCAACCTCCATACGGTTGACATTTCTCAAACAAGGCATCAGTACATGTAAGTTGTGCCAGTTCTTAGCTAGCTATGTAATTCTATGTGGGACTGATGACTAGATTTGGGATAAGTGGATTGTATTAGTGAGAGAAGGAGGAGCATCTCACTCGATAAACAGTACACCTACCTAATATCATGATATAAGATTTCATGATATATTCATTTGTCATGATGCAGGATTTCCTGACACCTTCTATACCTATCATGATGCAAGGTTTCATGATACAATTTTTCTATAGTTATATAAATAGATCAAGGTTTGGAATGGATGTTATACTTGTATTTGAAATTACCTCGAAAACATTTTCCTGATAATGGCAAGATACACTTTATTTCAATTACATTGTATGACTTTTCCCAAGGGGTCTACTTGTAAGAACATTTGAAAGTAACAATTTTATATATTTACAATTGTTTCAAGTTCAAGATCTAATATGTATCGTGAGTAAATTTAAATTACATAAGCACCCACAGGGCTTACTGAGATTATTTCTCACACTTTCTTAAATCATGGTTTTCAGAAAATCAGTTTTTGACAAGGTGGATGATGGGTGCTTAAATTGACCATATTTTCTATATCCTTTGTATTATAATTGTGAAGAAATCTTATTTAAATGACTATTTATCCCTACCTTTTCACATTATTTTATGAAAATTTGTTGACTGATCAAATATTAAAGACATAAGGTGAAAAGAGTGCAAAAAAGAATTGAAAAGGAACATAAGAGGTGCCACTCATGTCATGCTTGGTGATGCCACTTAGGCTATGAAAAATTCAAAACATAAGTCCTAAGTTTAGGCGGCAGTGCTTAAGTTGACCTAAAAGGCACTGCTTAACTGCAAAAATTCTAGTCGTCAGGAAAACTGAAGGCGCCGCCTAGTGTTGTCGTGAAGAAAAAATTTATTGAGAAGTAACATTACTTTAGTCCTTTAAATAGGGCCACCTAACTTCGCAGAAACTTATTTTCTTACTTGAAAAAGGGAAAACTATAAATTGTCAACTTTCAACCCTAAGAGACAAATTTTTAGAAAGGAAAACATCAGAAAATTACCCTTAGATAACACCAAGAGAGCTCAAGAGGAAGGATGAAGAGGATTTACGATGGAGGAAAGAAGGATTGCTAATGAGAGTTACAAAAAAGAAGGGGATTACACTTGTCCATTAGTTTCTCTCAACCTCTCTTTGTAATCCTATTTTAACAATTGTGAATTGCTTTGATCTAATTGTCATTAAAGTGTCATACCCTAATTATGCTTTGTATTGAATTCTTCTTATGGTTTAATTGAATCCTATTCTAATGATTAATTACTTGCGTTTATTAGATTGGATTAATTGCAACCAGTTCAATTAATTTGTTCTCTTTTGATGAAATTGAGAGTGATGTGTATGAATTTGGGTATAAAAATAAGCACATTCTCAATCAAGTTAAATTAAAACGTTAACCCCAAATTACAAATATGAGCAAGTGTACTCATCATTAAGCACATCATAGGGTTCAAAACGAGTGTCGGTCCTCAAGGAGGAAGTATGCCTTAATAACTTTTCTTTCATTGTTTAACCGACTCAATAAAGTGAAAAAGAATAAAAAATATAAAATAAAATAAAATAAAGTAAAAGAATATGTACATGTCAAGGATGGAGAATTATGTAACTCAAACTATTATTTTGACAACCATGATCTTAAAGTACCCAATCATTGTCATAACTAATCATTCTCTTGGCATCATGAAGGATTAAGATAGATTCACTTCTTTTTTAATCCATGGAATCACTATCTTCTAGAAAAATTAGCATCACATATTCTGTCTCAACTAATTTACCCAAAAGATGCATTAAATATAATCCTTGATTAAATTTCCATATTCTGGCAAACTTAAAACATGAAATTAACCAAAGAATCCATATTCTGGCAAACATCAATTAACCTTTAATTACCTAGTTCTTAGCAATTAACCCATTTCTTAAACAAGTTAATAGGCAACAAATATGAAATTAATGAATTGAGACCACCATCACCCCTTTTTCAAGCAAGTTAATAGAAAGAAACAACAAATTAATTTCGTAATCAGCATAAGTAATTAAATACCAAGAATAACAATCAATTAATCAAAAGATGAAAGTAACTCTAAAAATCATGAATACCGAAAATAATGTCAAATTACAATAAAAAAATTAATACATCATTGTTCAAGAAAAGAAAACAAAGTTAAAAGAAAGCACTCATAGACAAGCCTCCTTCTTCCTCCTTCGTTGACCCTCTTGTACAATCCTCCTTGATATGATGAATTCTTCCTTAATTTTGAGTGATTTGATGTTTTGATCCATGAATTCATTCCTATGACTTGTGTTTTTCCCCTATTTATAGGCTTTAGAAGTCCTAAACTCGTCCTTCTAGGGTTTCTGGCCGAATAGAAGTAGGAAAATACTAAAACTCTGTAAATTACCAAAAAATGCACACGAAAATTGAGGCACCGCCTTAGTACCAGTGCACAGTCGATGCCGTTTGGGTTGCCTAGGGCCGGTGCCATTTGTGGTTTGTTTCTCCATCCATTCGTTGATTTTTCTTAATTTTCGAGCCAACTTTTCTAGACTGTAGCCAGTGCCGCCTCTGGCCTCCTAGCTAGCACCGGTTCTGTTCTGTTCTACGACGATTTTGCCTTATTTTACCCCTAAAATCTAAAATAATGCACAATCCAAGGGTAAAATCTCAAATATGAAGGAATATGATCAGTTATTGTACAAAATGTATCACAAAATAGCCTTAAATAACTAGAAAATATATGACTAATTTAGGCACTATCACATTCCCCCACACTTAGCTCTTTGTTGTCCTCAAGCAAAGTATCAAAGATAAGTAGAAAAAAAATACAAGTTTTCACAAAATCACTTAATCAATTTCAAAATAATATTTCCAATGCTTTATTTATTCAAGACAACAAAACATATGCTACTATACCTTTTATAACAAATGCAAGACTTGTGTAAGTGAAGAATGACTAGTAGAACCATCCCAACACTTAACATCATTCTCAAACCATTGGAAAGAATTTAGTTCAAGAAAAATATGCATTCCATAAGCTTACTTTTCATATACTCTCTCCACTAATCTGAGACATATCAGGATTCTACTTAGGTCAAGTTGGACTTTTAAGCTTGTAATGTAAGGCTATAGGGTTTGTAATGTAGCTTGTCAAACGAAGGATATAGGAAAATCAAATATCAAAGAAGATGAGAGTTTACAAGAAAAGGATAAACAAAATGTACCAAGAGATTCCAAACTTTTCTTACTCTTCTATCACAAAACTAATCAAAACCTATAACCTTGTATAGCAATCATATTACAGTTCAAGCAAATCTTGCATTCTTTTCATTAATTATTCTCAACTCATCAATAATTTTGCACAAGATCATCAAAATCTCAGCAGTTGGCACCAAATAACTTGATGTGAAATCAAGTTTTTTAAAAAATACCTCCATGATGAAACAAAAAAATATCTTATTCCAACTCACCCAACATTCTTCATGTGCTCTTCTTTTCTTTTTCTTTCAACTTTTCTTTCTTTTTCTCTTTTTTTCAAATGCTGCTTTTGTTTGTTTTTCATTTTTTTTCAACATTTTCTAGTAGCTTTCTGTTTTTCTCAATCTTTCTTTTTTTTATTTTTTTATTTTCTCCTTTCACAATTCAACAAATGGCATATGACTGAAAGTAACAAGTCATGACATTTACACAAGTATTTTCCCTCACAGTTCTTCTAATTGTACTTTTATCCATCAAGAAAAATCAAAGATTTGGAAGAATTATCAAACTCTTAGAAAGAAGTAATGGACAAAGTATGATAACGGGTTTAAGAAAGAAATTAACAATTTAGGCTCAAAATATGCACTAGGGATAATATTAAATAGGTAGGTTTGAAAAGCTCAAACTATCCAAAGAAGGCCTTTTATCGTCATCACTACGTTAAATCATGAATGTCTTTTTTATTTCGCCTCGAGAGATATTCAAGTAAGTTCTAGAATGCTCAATGAATTTTAGTAGAAAAACAGGTTTAAGAACAATGTAAAGCATTTGATCAAGAACTACTTAGTCCAAGTGCGTGCAAAAAGTCATGCATAAGCCACAAATGATGTAGAACATATGCTTTATGATCTAGCATAAAAACATGCATAAAAAATAAATCTTGAAAACTCAAAAATCAGAAAAAATTTTGAAAATTTTGCTCAAAAGATTCAAAGGATTTCAAGAAGAATGAAGCATATAAGTATAGAAGAATTCCTATTCTAACCGCTCCCCCACACTTAAACTGGACATTGTCCTCAATGGCCAAACAAATAGAGCAAGGAAATATTGCCATGGGACCAAAAATAAAGGGGAAAAGAGAAGAAAGAAAATACTTCCATTCATTGTGCATTCTCCTACAAAAGAGTCGAATTCCAATAGAAAGGAGCATTGTTGAAGTACCTAGAAAGAAAAATACACAAAACAAACACACCAAAGCATAAAAACTAGGGAAAAAAAAGTAAAGAAAATAGTACGAAAAAGAAAATTACAAGAAAAATAATAACAAAATAAAGACATACAAAAATAAAAGAAACAAACCAAAAAGCCTAAGAAAGCAAAAAGACGTGACTCACTCCCCTACACTTAAGATAAAAAATATTTTTCTTATTTGAGAGATGATGTGTTCGAACTTGGGTATAAAAATCATACAAAAACTATGCACATTCCCAATTAAGTTTAAATTAAAACGTTCAACCCAAATCACACATATGAGCAAGCGTACTCATCATTAATCGAGCATAGAGTTCAAACAAGTGTCGATCCTCCAGGAACAAGTAGACATTAATCACATTTGTTTCATTGTTTAACCAACTCGATAAAGTGAAAAACAAAGAAAAAGAAAATAAAAGAAAATCAAAATAAAAATATATACATGTCAAGGATAGAGAAGTATGTAATTCAAACCATTTTTTAGACAAACATGATCTTAAAGAACTCAATCATTATCATAACTAATTATTCTCTTGGCATCATGAAGCATTAAGATAGACTCATTTCATTTTCAATCCATGAAATCACTATATTCTAGATAAATTAGAATCACTTGGTCTCGTCTCAACTAATTCACCTAAAAGTTGCATTAAACACAATCCTTGATTAAATTCCCTTGGTCTCGGCGAATTTATAACATGAAATTAACCAATGAATCCTTAGTCTCGGCAAACATCAATTAACCTTTAATTACTCAGTCATCATCAACTAACCCCCTTGATCTCGGCGAGTTACTTGACAATAAATATGAAATTAATCAATCGAAACTACCATCAACCCCCTTAGCTCAGTGAGTTAATAGGAAGAATCAACCAACTAACCCCGTAATAAGCACAAGTAATTAAATACAAAAAAAAATAATAATCAATCAAAAGATCAAATACTCTAAATATCATGAATATCTACAACAATGTCAAATTACACTAAAACAATTAACACATCATTGTTCAAGAAAAAGAAAACAAAGTAAAAGAAAGAACTCAAAGACAAGCCTCATTCTTCTTCCTTTGAAGACCTTCTTGCACAACCCTCCTTAAACTTGAAGAATTCCTCCTTGGATTGAGTAATTTTCTGTGATGATCAATGAATTCTTCCCCTTTTCCCTTATGTTTTCCATCTATTTATAGGCTTAGGAAGTGCTTAAACTTGTAGGTATAAAGTTCTTGGCCGAGTAGAAGTTGGAAGATACTAAAACTCCTCAGATTACCAAAAACCACGTAGAAAAATCACAACACCGCTTTGGCTTTAGGGCACAGCCGGCGCCACCTTGGCTCTTGGAGCCGGTGCCGGTTGTGTTCTACTTCTCCACTTGTTCATCGATTTTTCTTCGAATTTTGCACAATGTGTTCCAGAATGTAGCCGGCGCCGGTTCCAGCTTCACAGCCGGCGCCGCCTTAGTTCTATTCTGCTCTGTTTCAACAATTTTTCCGTCGCTTCGAAGTTTGTTTCATCAATGCATGGCCAGTGCCGGTTCTAAGGCCATAGCTGACACCGCCTCTCATCTGTTTTGCGACGTTTTTATTTCGTTTTACCCTAAAAATTTGAAATAAAGAACAAAATACATTTCCAAGGGTAAACTCTCAAATATGAAGGAATATGACTAATTATTGAACAAAATGTATTACAAATGAACCTCAAATAATTAGGAAAAATATGACTAATTGAGCCCCTATCATATTCCCTCACACTTAGCTCTTTACTTGTCCTCAAGCAAAGTATCAAGAACAAGTAGGAAAACACAAGGTTTAATCAATCACTCAATCAATTTCAAAACCATATCTTCAATTCTTTCTTCATTCAAGAACATAAAACACATGCTACTACATCTTTCACAACCAATGCAAGACATGTGTAAGTGATAAATGACTTAGTAGAACCATCTCAATACTTCACACTATTCTCAAACCATTGGAAAGAATTTAGTTTAAAAAGAATATGCATTCAATATGCTTACTTTTCATACACTCTCTCCACTAATTCGAGACATATCATGATTCTACTTAGATCATGTAAGACTTTTAAGCTTGTAATGTAAAGCTAAAGGCTTGTAATGTTGCTTATCAAACGAAGGATATAGGAGAATCAAAAGTCAAAGAAAAACTGAGAGTTTGCAAGAAAATGATAAACAAAATGAATCAATAATTTCCAACTCTTCTTGCTCTCCTATTCCAAAAATCCATCAAACCATAACCTCATATAGCAATTACAACTCCACTCAAGCAAATCCTGCATTTTTTCTCTTTTTTTTTTCTTTCAACTCTTTTCTATTTCTTTCACAAAATCACTCAAATTTCCAACAATAGTGTCAAAGATTATGAACTTAACTTTTACAGTTCAATCACCATCCCTTTTGTAATCTTTTCTTTTCTTCTTCTTCCTTCAATGTGTCTTTTCTCTCACTGCTGCTGTTTTTTTTTTTTTTCTCACTTCTCTTCTTTCATTCTTTCTAGCAGCTTTTTGCTTTCTTCCCTTACTTACTGCTACTCTTCTTTTCTTTTCTTATTTTCACTCTCTCTTTTCTCTTTCTTTTTCTTTTTAGCTCAACTTGTTATTGATCCATGACTGAAAGTAACAAGTCATGATCTTTATCCCAACATTCTTCCTCAACATTTTCTTACATACACTTCCATCCATCAAGAGCATAAAGATTTGGAAAATCATTCAAACTCTCAGCACCAAGCAATGGACAAAATATTGCGATGGGTTTTAATGAAAGAAATCAATAATTTAGGCTCAAAATAGGCACTAGGGATAATATAACAATAGGTAGGCTTGAAAAGCTTAAACTATCCAAAGAAGGCCTATTACTGTCATCCCTAAGTTAAATCATGATTGTCTTTCTTATTTCGCCTTGAGAGGTAATCAAGTAAGTTCTAGAATGCTCTATGAATTTTAGTAGAAAAACATATTTAAGAACAATGTACAGCATTTGATCAAGAACTACTTTGTCCAATGTGAGTGCAAAAAGTTAAGCCATAAATGATCTAGAACATATGTTTTATACTCCATCATAAAGACATGCACTAAAAATATAGCTTAACATCTCCAGAAAATTAGAAAAATTAAAAATTTTCACTCAAAAATTTGCTCCCAAGAAGGTTAAAATATATGTATAGAAGACTTGTCAATTAAATCACTCCCCCACATTTAAACTGGACATTGTCCTCAATGGCCAAATAAATAGAACAAGAACAAACAATAAAATGGGACAAAAAATATAAAGGAGAAGAGATAAGAAAAATAAACTTCCTTTCATTTGGCATTGTGCTGTACAAGATCTGAAATGCTTGAAGAATGAGGCATTGGCAAAGTACCTAAAGAGAACAATACAAAGGAAAACACACCAAAGCGTAAAAACTAGAAAAGAAAAATAAATCAAAAACAAAAGAATGAAAAGAGTACAAACAAAAATAACCGCCTCTTGAGAAACCAAAAAGTTCTATGTGGTAGCGTCGAAAAGCATCTCCACCTGCTCGGGGTTGGGAAGTCCTTCCCCTACATAGAGTTTCACGCGATTGCCATTAACTTTGAAAGTGCCACGAATGGGGTGAGTAATTTCGATGGTGCTAAAAAGGAATATCTTGCTTACCATGAATGGTCCCGACCATCGCGATTTCAATTTACCTGAAAAGAGTTTTAAGCGAGAATTGAATAGCAACACCTGATCGCCCTTCTCCCATCCGTGTTGACGAGTGATATGCTGATCATGCCACTTTTTGACCTTCTCTTTATAGCGCATTGAATTAGCATAAGCGTCCGCCCGCAATTCTTCCAAGGCACTGAGTTGAAGCAATCTGGACTTCCCTGCTGACTTAAGATCAAGATTAACAAATTTAATAGCCCAATACGCCTTATGCTGAATCTCGACAAGTAAATGGCAAACTTTCCCGTAGACTAACCGAAAAGGTGTTGTGCCAATTGGAGTTTTAAAAGTCGTCCTATATGCCTAAAGAGTGTCATCTAATTTTTTACTCCAATCCTTTCTAGTATGGTTAACAATTTTTTTCAAGATTCTTTTGATTTCTCTATTAACCACTTCAACCTGTCCATTAGTTTGGGGGTGATAAGGGGTAGCAAACCTATGGTTCACTCCTAAATGTTGGAGAACTTTTTCCATTTGTGTATTACAAAAATGAGTCCCCCTATCACTAATAAGCACCTTAGGCACACCAAAACAGGTGAAAAGTTTTTTCAGAAATTTTATCACAACCCTTGCATTATTAGTGGGTAAAGCTTGGGCCTCGACCCATTTAGAAACATAATCCACTGCCACCAAAATATATTTATTCCCCAAAGAACTAGGAAACAGTCCCATAAAGTCTATTCCCCAACAATCAAATACTTCACAAGCTTGAAAAATTTGTAATGGCATCTCATTAGATTTGGAAATGTTATCTGTACATTGACACCTATCACAACTTTGGACAAACCTGTGGGCATCTTTGAACAATGTGGGCCAATAGAATCTAAAGTCGAGCACCTTTCGTGCAGTGTTGTTGGCTTGGTAGTGGCCTCCAGCAAGGCCTTCATGACAATGTCTAAGAATATCCTCTCATTCTCTAGAGTCCACGCATCTACGAATGATTTGGTCCGCACAACACTTAAACAAATATGGATCTTCCCAAAAGTAATACCATACTTCGGAGAGGAATTTCTTCTTTTGTTGCATCATGAGGTTTTTGGAGTAATTCCTGCAACCAAGTAGTTAGAAAAGTCGGCAAACCATGGGGTGTTTGGAATCTCATCTTCTATGAGCAAGAGTTGCTCATCCGAAAAAGCGTCGTCGATGTCTTCTTCTATCAAGGATTCCAAATTTGGATTGTCCAATCCTAACAAGTGATCCACAACTAAGTTTTCTGCATCTTTTTTGTCCCTAATTTCTAAATCAAATTCCTGCAATAATAGAACCTATCTTATCAACCTTGGTCTGTAATCATGTTTGGTTAGTAGGTACTTTAGGGCTGAATGGTCCGTATAAACGATGACTTTGGACAAAATAAGATAAGAACGGAATTTATCAAAGGCAAACACTATCGCAAGCAGTTCTTTCTCTGCTGTTATGTAATTTTCTTGTGCATCCGTTAACGTCTTGCTGGCATAGTATAGGTTGAAAGTGCTTATTCCATCTTTGTCCTAATACTGCACCAACTACAAAATCACTTGCATCACACATTAGTTTAAATGGAAGAGACCAATCAGGTGTAATTAGAATGGGTGAATTAATCAATTTCTCTTTAAGTATAGTAAAAGTGTTGAGACATTTATCATCAAAATTAAACACAGCATCCTTTTCAAGTAAAGAGGTAAGAGGTTTTGAAAGTTTTGAGAAGTCTAAGATGAACCTCATGTAGAAACCCGCATAACCAAGAAAGCTTCTTATGGCTTTTACCGAAATAGGGGGAGGTAGCTTCTCAATTGCTTCAATTTTTTCTCTATCAACCTCAATACCCTTCTTTGAAATTTTATGCCCCAACATAATACATTCTTGTACCATAAAGTGGCACTTTTCCCAGTTAAGCATGAGGTTAGTCTCTTCACATCTTGCTAGCACATTTTCAAGATTAGATAAGCACAAGTCAAATGAATCACCAAAAACTGAGAAATCATCCATAAATACCTCCATGATGTCCCCCATAAATCCTTCAAATATAGCTGTCATGCACCTATGGAATGTTTCGGGGCCATTGCAAAGGCCAATGGCATCCGACGATATGCAAAAGTACCATATGAACATGTGAAAGTAGTTTTTTCTTGGTCCTATAGGGCTATAGGAATTTGTAGGTTGCCAGAAAATTCATCTAAGAAACAATAATACTCATGTCCGGCTAACCTTTCCAACATTTGGTCAATAAAAGGTAGAGGGAAGTGATCTTTTCTAGTGGCTTTGTTTAGCATCCTATAATCTATGCAAAACCTTCAACCCCGTGACCAATCTCATAGGGACTAACTCATTTTTATCATTAAGGCTCACCGTCATTCCTCCCTTCTTTGGTACCACTTGAGTAGGACTCACCCAAACACTATCAGAAATAGGGTAAATGATGCCTGAATCTAAGAGCTTAACCACCTCACATTTTACCATTCACTCATATGTAGGTTCAACCTATATTGGGGTTGTACTATGGGTTTTGCACCTTCTTCCATCAAGATCTTGTGCGTGCAAAAAGATGGACTAATGCCTTTAATATCAGTGATCTTCCAAGCTATCACTCCCTTATATTTTCGCAACATACTTACCAGTTTGGTCTTTTGTTCTGGGTCGGGATCTTTGGCAATGATGACAGGCAACTTACGTTCTTTAGCTAAGAACACATATTCCAAATGCTTAGGTAGATCTTTTAAGTCCAATTCAGGAGGATCTTTTATAGATGATTTCATTCTCCTTAAACTGCTTTTCTCTATTTCCAAATTCTGCATCCCATCCTCATTGTGAAATTCCTCCAAATACACCATGGATGTTTCCATCCATTCATTCTCAATAGATTCCTGCATCAACTCAAAAATTGGTTCGTCAAGAATATCAATTCTTAGACAAGAATCATCAAAAGAGATAGGGTGTTGCATACTTTTATGGATTTGAATGACTACTTCCTCATCCCTAACCCTAAGTGTCAACCTTCTCCCATGAACATCAATTAATACTTTTGATGTAGCTAGGAAGGGTCTACCTAAGAGTAAAGGAACTTTGGAATCTTCATCCATGTCAAGAATAACAAAATCCACAGGAAATATGAATTTATCAACTTTCACCAACACATTTTCTATTATGCCCCTAGGATATTTGATAGATCTATCCGCGAGTCGAATACTCATCCTAGTGGGTTGTGGTTCTCCTAGGCCTAGCCTTTTGAATGTTTTATATGACAATAAATTAATGCTAGAACCTAGGTTAGCTAATGCATTACAGACATGAAGAGTGCCAATTAGACATGGGATAGAGAAACTCCTAGATCTTTTACTTTATGTGGCAAATTCGAGTTGTCTTGCAGGATGGCAGAGCATTCTTCATTGAGGACTGCTGTGGACAACCCTTCCAATTGCTTTTTATTAACAAGCATGCTTTTAAGGAATTTGGCATATTTGGGCATGTGAATTAAAGCCTCACTTAGGGGATTTTTATGTGCAGTTGTTTGAACACCTCAAGGAATTTGTCGAATTGAGCATCTTTTCGGTCCATTTGTAGATGAGTAGGATACGGTATGTTAGGCTGAAAAGTAAGTTTTTTGGGAGGTGGACAGGGGATAGCTGGCGCTGGGTACAGTTCCGTAGCTGGCGCTGGTTTAGTTCTGCGTTGTGTAATCTCGGGTCTTTCGGATAGTTGGCGTCGGTTCAATTCTTCCAGCCGGCGCCAATCGTCATCTGGATTGTCAGGTAATTCTTTTCCACTTCGCAATGTCACAGCAGCTATTTTCGCACTGGTTATGGGGTTAGGTTGTGGGATTTTATCACCATGTCTGTCAAGAACCAAATTTGTCGCTCCATGTTACAGATCATTGCTTTGAATTTCTCAAATGTGAAATCAATTTCTTGGAAGCGCCTCGTGACATGAACAGCAAATTTCCCAATTAAGGTTTCAAGCTCTACTGATCCTAGTGCCGCGAGTGTCATCTTAGGAGTACAATGGAGGTACTGCCCCGCATTAGACTTCCTCGGATTCTAGTTCGCCATTTCTCCTACAAATAGAGGCGAGTTAGATACGGAATTACTGATAAAAACAAAATTACAGGATTACAAAGTTAGTAAATCAAACAGAGTCCAAGTTAGTGGGTTAGGTTTGGTTACAAGGGTGTACAAAAATACATGAAATACAAAAGATAGAACCTTTTTGTGAAAAAATTAATTATACATATCTTACATATCTATATATTTACATATTTACATATTTACATGGTTAAGTCAACAAAATCCAAGCTTTCATGCTATTGTTTCCCGGCAACGGCGCCAAAAACTTGATGTATTCGAACTTGGGTATAAAAATCATACAAAAACTAAGCACATTCCCAATGAAGTTTAAATTAAAACATTCAACCCAAGTGTACTCATCATTAACCGAGCATAGGGTTCAAACAAGTGTCGATCCTCTAGGAACAAGTAAACATTAATCACATTTCTTTCATTGTTTAACCGACTCGATAAAGTGAAAAACAAAGAAAAAGAAAATAAAAGAAAATCAAAATAAAAATATATACATGTCAAGGATGGAGAACTATGTAATTCAAATCATTGTTTAGACAAACATGATCTTAAAGAACTCAATCATTATCATAACTAATTATTCTCTTGGCATTATGAAGCATTAAGATAGACTCGCTTCTTTTTCAATCCATGAAATCACTATCTTCTAGATAAATTAGAATCACTTGGTCTCGTCTCAACTAATTCACCTAAAAGATGCATTAAACACAACCCTTGATTAAATTCCCTTGGTCTCGGTGAATTTATAACATGAAATTAACCAATGAATCCTTGGTCTTGGTAAACATTAATTAACCTTTAATTACCCAGTCCTCATCAACTAACCCCCTTGGTCTTGGTAAGTTACTTGACAACAAATATGAAATTAATCAATCGAAACTACCATCAACCCTTTTGGTCTCAGCGAGTTAATAGGAAGAACCAACCAACTAACCTCGTAATAAGCACAAGTAATTAAATACTAAGAAAAATAATCAATCAATCAAAAGATCAAATACTCTAAATATCATGAATATCTACAACAATGTCAAATTACACTAAAACAATTAGCACATAATTGTTCAAGAAAAAGAAAACAAAGTAAAAGAAAGCACTCATAGATAAGCCTCATTCTTCTTCCTTTGAAGACCTTCTTGCCCAACCCTCCTTGAACTTGAAGAATTCCTCCTTGGATTGAGTAATTTTCTGTGATGATCAATGAATTCTCCCCCTTTTCCCTTGTGTTTTCCATCTATTTATAGGCTTAGGAAGTGCTTAAACTTGTAGGTACAAAGTTCTTGGCCGAGTAGAAGTTGGAAGATACTAAAACTCCTCAGATTACCAAAAACCGCGTAGAAAAATCACAACACCGCCTTGGCTTCAGGGCACAGCCAGTGCCGGTTGTGTTCTGCTTCTCCACTTGTTCGCTAATTTTTCTTCGAATTTTGCACAATGTGTTCCAGAATGCAGCCAATGCCAGTTCCAGCTTCACAGCCGGTGACACCTTGGTTCTGTTCTGCTCTGTTTCAATAATTTTTCCATCGCTTCGAAGTTTGTTTTATCAATGCATGGTCGGCGTCGGTTCTAGGGCCATAGCCGGTGCCGCCTCTACTCTATTTTGCGACATTTTTATTTTGTTTTACCCTAAAAATCTGAAATAAAGAACAAAATACCTTTCCAAGGTAAAATCTCAAATATGAAGGAATATGACTAGTTATTGAACAAAATATATTACAAATGAACCTCAAATAACTAGAAAAAATATGACTAATTTAGCCCCTATCTAGAGAGGAAAAAAAAAACTTAACAAAACAAAACAAAGATACAAACTCTTTTCACTCATCATGCTTCCTCATCAAACTTTGGAAAAGAGATTAAAGCTCCAAGTAGAAGGTAGGCATAATGAATGTAGAAAGAATGGAAGATTTTGAAAAATGGAGGGTTCATGAAAATGATTTGTCTCAGCAAAGCAAAACACATAAACCTTATTCTCTAACATTCCTTTAGACACATAAATATCTTTTTCAACATATAAGTGTACATGGTATCTAACGGATGCATCAATTTTGAAATCACCAATTAAGCCTTCAAAAGAATTTTATAATTAAATTTTCCCTTTAAACTTAGTATTTGAGTTCTTAAAGATAGGATTGGGAAATCCTTACTTTTCAATGCTTCTACAAATACCAAGTTACCTCCCTGCAATTGGAGTGAATGGTAGAATTTATTAACATCCTCAAAGGGTTTCTTAGAATGAATGATAAATCCAACTTCTTGAGGCATGTTAAACTTCATACATCGTCATTGGGACCATTGTTCTCCAAGAAGTGAGAGGAACCTAAGAAATCATGTGACAAAAAAATATTAGAATTATGAGCACATAGAGTAGAATCAAATACATCTCTTGCCACATCATGCAATTGTCCCTCATAGCCTCTCTTTTTTTTTTTTTCCATGGTCAATTGTATAGGTTAGTATGAACTCATGAGTCTCCTCAACAATCTTAACTAATTATTTCCTTTGATCGCATAATTATTGGAAAGCTTCATCATGCCCCTGAACAGATGAATTTGTATTAGCAACAAAAGAATTCACTAATGCTTCTAATGACGTCTCACTAAAAACATCACTATGAGCTTGTAATTTTACCAATCTATCATCAATACACTAATGCTTTTTTTTTTTTTTAACACTTAAAACTATGCTAATTGAATGCATGACCACGAATTCATAAATTAAATATTAAACTAAGATTAAAAATTATAAATAATAAAATAAATAATAAAATAAAATAAATTCAGTTCGTCTAAAATATCGTGTCAGCAAAAGTCCAAACCTGAAAATAAGAAGAGTTAGTATTGACTCAAAATTATAGACGTAACAATCATCCAATTCAAAATACAAAGATTACACATATTCTACATTAACATTAGATTAGTAAAATTAAATAACTAAATATACAATATATACAAACATACAAAGACAAGTGAGTTATTATGAACATGTATTTATCTATTTACACATTTACAACATATAACGAAATTAAAATACAATTATACAAACAACAAAATAGGGACTTACTTATACAAGGAATGTATATACATATTTACATATTTACATATAGACATATGAACATATAAACATGGTTAAATCAATGAAATCCAAGCTTTCGTGATATTGTTCCCCATCAACGGCGCCAAAAATTTGATGTGTATGAATTTGGGTATAAAAATCATATAAAAATAAGAACATTCCTAATCAAGTTAAATTAAAACGTTAACCATAAATTACAAATATGAGCAAGTGTACTCATCATTAAGCACAACATAGGGTTCAAAACGAGAGTCGGTCCTCAAGGAGGAAGTATGCCTTAATCACTTTTCTTTCATTGTTTAACCGACTCAATAAAGTGAAACAGAATAAAAAATATAAAATAAAATAAAATAAAGTAAAAGAATATGTACATGTGTCAAGGATGGAGAATTATGTAACTCAAACCATTATTTTGACAACCATGATCTTAAAGTACCCAATCATTGTCATAACTAATCATTCTCTTGGCATCATGAAGGATTAAGATAGATTCACTTCTTTTTCAATCCATGAAATCACTATCTTCTAGAAAAATTAGCATCACATATTCTGTCTCAACTAATTTACCCAAAAGATGCATTAAACACAATCCTTAATTAAATTTCCATATTCTGGCAAACTTAAAACATGAAATTAGCCAAAGAATCCATATTCTGACAAACATCAATTAACCTTTAATTACCTAATTTTTAGCAATTAACCCATTAATCAAACAAGTTAATAGGCAAAAAATATGAAATTAATGAATTGAGACCACCATCACCCCTTTTTCAAGCAAGTTAATAGAAAGAAACAACAAATTAATTTCGTAATCAGCATAAGTAATTAAATACCAAGAATAACAATCAATTAATCAAAAGATCAAAGTAACCCTAAAAATCATGAATACCAAAAATAATGTCAAATTACAATAAAACAATTCATACATTATTGTTCAAGAAAAGAAAACAAAGTTAAAAGAAAGCACTCATAGACAAGCCTCCTTCTTCTTCCTTCGTAGACCCTCTTGTACAATCCTTCTTGATATGATGAATTCCTTCTTAATTTTGAGTGATTTGATGTTTTGATCCGTGAATTCATTCCAACGACTTGTGTTTTTCCTTCTATTTATAGGCTTTAGAAGTCCTAAACTCGTCCTTCTAGGGTTTCTGGCCGAATAGAAATAGGAAAATACTAAAACTCTATAAATTGCCAAAAAATGCACACGAAAATCGTGGCACCACCTTAGTACCAGTGCACAGCCAATGTCGCATGTCCTGTCTAGGGCCAGCACCGGTTGTGATCTGTTTCTCCATCCATTCACCGATTTTTCTTAATTTTCGCACCAACTCTTCCAGACTGCAGTCGGTGCCGACTTTGGCCTCCTAGCTGGCGCTAGTTCTATTCTGTTCTACAATGATTTTGTCTTATTTTATTCTTAAAATCTGAAATAATGCACAAAATACCTTTTCAAGGGTAAAATCTCAAATATGAAGGAATATGACCAGTTATTGTACAAAATGTATCACAAAATGGCCTCAAGTAACTAGGAAATATATGACTAATTTAGGCCCTATCAGAGAGAGAAACTGAGGAAAAGGAACTTTACAATTAATAGGTATATGATATTGATAGAGATTAAATTAGTTATATTTTTCCTAGTTATTTGAGGCCATTTTGTTATACATTTTGTGAAATAACTAGGCATATTCCTTCCTATTTGATATTTCCATTATAAAAATACTTTTCTGTAATTTTATGCAAAAATAAGGAAAAATTAGAGTTAATTGTGTGATTTTTCAGAATAGAGGCAATGCCAGTCCAGGAAGGTAGAACCGGCACCGGTTAGCTACTGGTGGAATAGAGAAGTGTGTAAAGAAATTGAAGGAACAGGGGAATAAATTGCAACTGGGAATTAGAAAGGAAAAGGGAGCTTCGGCTGGTTCATGGCTCAATCGAACCAATGCAACAACAAAGAAAATTTGGTGGGCCCAGTTGCAATTCAAAGTCAACAATTTCAAGCTGAGAAAGAAGCAATAGAAATAAGAAAAGAAAACAGAAGAAGAAGTAGCTTCGGTAGGCGGCCAAGCAAGCCGATGGACAGCAAGAAGAAAGCTGACAACGACAGCAAGAAAAAGGATGGAATTCGGTGGGGCCAAAGCCATAAGAAAAGTCAACAAAAGTGGCTCTACAAAGGACAAAAGGAAATAAAAAAGAAAGGCAATTGTTGGTGAGTTTTGATGCTTTGCGACTCAATTGAGCTGACGCAACGCAAGAGAAAGAAAAAGAAAGCAGCTCAGTCAGTGATGCAAGAAGACAAAGGCGACAACAATTTTTGGTGGCTTCCACACGGCTTCAATTGGAAGCCAACTTCAACAATTGCAAATTCCACAATTCTAATTCAGACATCAATTTGCTCAGCACAAACGACAAGATGACAACAGCCGAAATCAAGAAATCAAATTCAAGTCCAAATTGAAGTAAAATGAGCAAAGTCAAAGACGGTGGACTATTTAACTTTTTTCCTTAGTTTTATTTAGACCTTTTATTATTCCTTTTTTATTTTTGATTATTTTTAGGTAATTACTTCTTCTTTACTTAGGACTCTTTTAGGAACTTTGTGAGCCTATAAATAAAGGCCAATTTACCCTAGGTAGGGAGGTGCACAATGTAGGGACTTAGAATATTTTAAAGTGCATCACCAATATTTTCTCGAGATTAATAGTTCAAGGAGGATTGCACAAGAAGATCTTCAAAGGAGGAAAAAGAAGGCTTGTTTATGAGTATCTATTTCTTTCCATTGTTTTCTTTTTCTTGACAATGATGTATTAATTATTTTATTGTAATTTGACATTGTTTTAGATATTCATGATTTTTAGAATTCTTTGATCTTTTTATTAATTGATTATTATTCTTGGTATTGATTACTTGTGCTTATTACGAGATTGATTGTTTAGGTCTTTCCATTAACTTGCTTGGACAAAGGGGTTGATGGTGGTTTCAATTCGTTAGTTTCATATTTGTTAGCTTTTAACTTGCTTGGACAAAAAGGTTAAGAGTAGGGATAAAGTAACTCAAGGTTAATTGATGTCTACCAGGATATGGATTCATTAGTTAATTTCATGCATAATTTACCAGGAATGGGAATTAAATCAGGGACTATGGTTAATGCATCTTTTGGGTAAGACTGGTTGAGACAGGATATGTGATACTAAGTTACCTAGAAGATAGGGATTCATGGATTGGACAAAGAAGTGAATCTATATTATCCTTCATGATGCCAAGAGAATAATTAGTCATGATAAAGATTGGGTACTTTAAGATCATGTTTGTCTAAACAATAGTTTAAGTTACATAATTCTCCATCATTGACATGTATATATTTTTATTTTGATTTTTTAATTTTTTAATTTTTTTCACTTTATCGAGTCAGTTAAATAATGAAAGAAAGGTAATTAATGTCTACTTGTTCCTGGAGAATCGAGACTCGTTTGGACCCTATGCTCGATTAATAATGAGTATGCTTGCTCATATGTGTGATTTGGGTTGAACGTTTTAATTTAAACTTGGTTGGGAATGTGCTTAGTTTTTGTATGATTTTTACACCCAAGTCCGGACACATTAAGTTTTTGGCACCGTTGCCGGGGAACAATAGCATGAAAGTTTGGATTTTGTTGGTTTAACCATGTAAATATGTAAATAGGTAAATATGTAAATAAGTAAATATGTAAATATGTACAATTATTCTTCTTGCAAAAAGGTGCCATATTTTGTTGTTTGTATAAGTGTATCTTAATTTCACTATATGTTGTAAATATGTGCATAGGTATATACATGTTAATAATAACTAACTTGTCTTTATATGTTTGTATATATTGTATATTTATTTATTTAATTTTACTAACCTAATGTTAATATGGAATATTTGTAATAATAATATTTTTAATTTGTTGATTTTTACATCTATAATTTTGAATCAATACTAACTCTTTTTATTTTCAGGTTTGGACTTTAGCTAACACGATATTGGAGACGAACTATTTTATTTTCTTAGTTGTTTCTTTATTTACAATTTTTACTTTTAGTTTACTTTAGTAATTCTTATTTTAAATGTATTGTGGTCATGCATTCAATTAGGATAGTTTTAGAAAAAGAAAAAAAAAATTAAAATTTCGGAGCCCGGACAGAATGAAATTGGCGCCGGCTGAGGACTAGAACCGGCATCGGCTCCATTTGTTCCCCTACCCTATTTCTTTTCCTCTCAAAATTTTTCTTATTTTTTCTTTTTCCTTCTTGTTTTCTTTTTCTTTGATTTTCTTATTTTCTTCTCTTATTTGTCTTGTTCTTCTATTTTTCTTTCTTCTTTTATTTATTTATTTATTTTATTTCTTTCCCTATTCCCCTAGAATGATCATTTTTCATCTTCCCATTCTTCTTCTTCTTCACATTACTTTTCTTCTTCTATTATCCCGTATGGATTAAATTTTTTTTTAAAAAAACTTATACGTTAGGGGATACATTGGTGGAACAACTCTCTTCATGTTAAGCTCGATTTTATCTTCTTGAAATTCTTGGCATTATGCATATGTGTTTTTGAGAAAAAATTTTTAGACATGGACAAATCATTGTTGAGTTTATTTGGTGGAACAAAAATGCATAGAATGGTTTTTAAATCTTGTGATTGATTCTAACAGTGAGCTCTGTATTTTTTCTGAAATTTTTGCAAATCTAGAAATCTTGACCTCCTTGTGGTATTTTGATGTATTGATTGAAGATTGGTTGACATTATACTTGTGCTATTTACATTGGATATTATTCTTATTTTTCTTGAGTAAAAAAAATATGGAAAGGTCTTCACTAGAAAGAGAACCAATTGCAAAGTGGATTTGGATGAGACGAAGAGGATATTGTGAACCCTTTGGAGGTTATAGTAGTGCTATTGGATAATTTTGAATCAATGAGGACTCTACTTTGAGGGGGACTTAAAGGCTTTAACTTTGTATTTTTCTTTTCCCTTGATTTGTATTTTTGTTTTAATTACTCTTTATGCTTTTATTTGTGTGTTCATCTTTCTATTTGTAGGTTGATTTCGCTGGAACAATTCTTTCAACTTCTTGAAGAATGAATTTCTCATATCTTGGAGCAACTCTACACTTGGGGAGTATTGCTTAAACTTTCTACCCCTTTTTAATTTTGGTCCCTTTAGAGATGCTTTATTGTGTTTATGAGGACATGGTCTAGTTTAAGTGTGGGGGAGTGGTTTGGTGATATTCTTGGTCCAACTTTTTAAATTATTTTGATTTTTCTTGTTGTTGAGTTACTTTGGAATTTGAAATTTAGACTTTTCTTAGAACTAATATGCCTTAGGGAATATTATTTTCTTTTCCCTCTTTACATTCTTAGTCCCTTGGCTATGCTTTAGTGTGCCTTGGGGATATGCTTTAGTGTGGAGGAATTCAAAAACTTGATGTGTTCGAACTTGGGTATAAAAATCATACAAAAACTAAGCATATTCCCAATCAAGTTTAAATTAAAACGTTCAACCCAAATCACACATATGAGCAAGCGTACTCATCATTAACCGAGCATAGGGTTCAAACGAGTGTCGATCCTCCAGGAACAAGTAGACATTAATTACCTTTCTTTCATTATTTAACCGACTCGATAAAGTAAAAAACAAATCAAAAGAAATAAAATAAAATAAAATCAAAATCAAAATATATACATGTCAAGGATGTAGAATTGTGTAACTTAAACCATTGTTTAAAGCATAACTAAGGGACTAAAAATGTAAAGAGGGAAAAGAAAATAATATTCCCCAAGGCAGAGTAGTTCCAAGAAAAGTCCAAATTTCAAATTCCAAAGTAACTCAACAACAAGAAAAATCAAGATAAGTTTAAAACTTGGACCAAGAATATCACCAAACCACTCCCCCACACTTAAACTAGACGATGTCCTCATAAATACAATAAAGCATCTCCAAAGGGACCAAAATTAAAAAAAGGTAGAAAGTTTAAGCAATACTCCCCAAGTGTAGAGTAGCTCCAAGGTATGAGAAATTCATTCTTCAAGAAGTTGGAAGAATTGTTCCAATGAAATCAGCCTACAAATAGAAAGATGAATACATAAGTAAAAGCATAAAGAGTAATTAAAACAAAAATACAAATCAAGGGAAAAGAAAAATATAAAGTTAAAGCCTTTAAGTCCCCCTCGAAGTAGAGTCCTCCTTATCTCCAAATTATCCAATAGCACCACCATGACCTCCATAACCTCCAAAGGGTTCACGAGATTCTCTTCTTGTCTCACACTTTGCAATTGGTTCTCTTTTTAATGAAGAACTTTTCTAGATTTGTGATACTCGATAAAAATAAGAATAATATCCACCGTAGATAGCAAAAGCATAATGGCAATCAATCTTCAATCATTACAGCAAAATACCACAAGGATGCTCAATTGTCTAAGATTTCCATATATGCAAAAATTCCAGAAAAATACATAGAAAATGCTTAGAAGCAATCACAAGACTTAAAATTCATTATATGCATTTTTCTACCATCAAATAAACTCAACAAAGATTTGATCACGGTTAGTAAATTTTTCCTTAGAAACACATATACACAATGTCAAGAAATTTTAGAGGATAAAATCTAGAAATTTGCACACCACTATGTTCACCAACGTATATGTTTTTTTTAAAAAAAAAAATTAATCCATGGGGGATAATTAGAAGAAAAAGAACAATAATTTGAAGAAGAAGAAGGGGAAAACGAAGATGAAGGGAAGGAATAAAAGTATCAGGAATAAGAAAATTAAAAATAAATAAAATAAAATAAGAAAGAAAAATAGAAGAACAAAACAAATAAGAAAAACAAACAAGAAAATCAAAGAAAACAAGACGAAAAAGACAAAATAAGAAAATTTTGGGAAGAAAAGACAAAAGGGGAAGGGAACAAATGAAAAAATTAAAATGATTTTTTTTTAATAACATTCTAGAATGGAGCCGGCGTCGGTTCCGGGCCTCAGCCGGCGACAATTGCATTCTGCCCGGGCTCCGAATTTTATTTTATTTTATTTTATTTGCTAAAACTATCCTAATTGCATGCATGACCACAATACATTTAAAATCAGAATTCCTAAAGTAAACTAAAAGTAAAAATTGTAAATAAAGAAACATCTAAGAAAATAAAATAGTTCGTCTCCAATATCGTATTAGCTTAAGTCCAAACCTGAAAATATAAAGAGTTAGTATTGACTCAAAATTATAGACGTAAAAATCAACAAATTAAGAATACCATTATTACACATTTTCCACATTAACGTTGGGTTAGTCAAATTAAATAAATGAATATACAATAAATACAAACATAGAAAGGCAAGTTAGTGATTATAAACATTTATATACCTATTTACATATTTACAACATATAGCGAAATTAATTATACAAACAACAACATAGGCACTTCTTCATATAAGGAACGTATATACATATTTACATATTTATCTATTTACATATTTACAACATATAGTGGAATCAAAATACAATTATACAAACAACAAAATATGGGCACATTCCCAATCAAGTTTAAATTAAAACGTTCAACCCCAATCACACATATAAGCAAGCGTACTCATCATTAACCGAGCATAGGGTTCAAACGAGTGTCGATCCTCCAAGAACAAGTAGACAAACATGATGTGTCCGAACATATAGTGGAATTCAAAATAGCACACTAAAGTATAACCAAGGGACTTGAATTTGAGTTTATTGATTTTAGTGCTCCTTAGATTGAATTGGTAAGGAAGAGATATTCATTGATTGAGCTAAGAATAAAAGATCCGTAGTTTGAGAGAGTGTGTGTTTCATATGAGTAAACCTTACAAGTGCTAGTTTGATGGTTTAATTACCTAAAATTGTGTTTGATATTTGACCAGTTTTAGGGAATTCAATTCAATTGGATGTCATATCTCCTTCTCTAACTCCTAAATTACTCTTGTGACCTATTGTAACTTTTCTTGTGTGGGCTTGACGCATTCTCTCTGAGGATAGTTATACTTGTTCTATTTTTTTAAATTTGTCGGCTAAACAATTAGAAGAGAGGGAGTAGGAGTAATTGTTAAGTCCCGAGGATTAAATACTTGCTAGATTTCGTATGCTACATAATAGGTATACTTCCTTTTTATGTGTAGCTTTGGAATTTATCATTTTAAATTAAAACTTGATAATTGTGGCCCTTGTTGATACTTCTTCCAATATTCCAACATAAAAGCCACACATTAGTGAAAGTTTTATAGATTGATATTTTCTACTGTATTTCATTATGATGTACAAGTTTTTCTTTGGAATGCTGGAATGTTAGATTTTTATTTTATAGATGATATTGTATAAGCTTTGCATTTTTGTAATAAGTTTTCAATAGTTCTATCTTCTTTTAAGTTTTGAGTTTTTCTTTTGTCCTTTTTTTATAAAGACCTCTTGTCTAGAGAATTGGCTATATTCCTGACCCACTTTAGGTTACATAAGTAGTTGGGATGTTACTACCTTATGATATTCTTTTGTAACAGAGTAATGGCAAATGCCCTATGGCTTATAGGGTTGCTCGATCCAAATAAGAGTTGGTGGATAAGGCTCATGATAGTTTAACATTAGCCCAATAATGAATGAAAACGTATGCTAACCAGAACAAGAAAGTCGTAGAGTTCTAAGTAGAAGATTAGATGATCCTCAAATTAACTCTCCGGATTTGGAAAAAGATAAGAAATAATGCAATAGATAAGGGTTTGATTCCAAAGAGTGATGGCCTTGGTGAGATTGTTAAAAAGGTTGGGAGAGTAGCTTACAGATTAAAGCAACCCAACAGGTTGAAGATCCGTCCTATCTTTCATGTGAACTTCTTGTTCAACCTTTGGATAGGAAATAGATAGTTTGAGCTCCATCAATCGTCCAACCTCAGTATAACAACGAGGGGGAGAAAATTCTAATTTATATAACCTAAGAACAAAGTAAGAAGAATCGATAGATGGAATTCTTAATCTATTGAAAACGTGCGAATATTACCTACATTACTCGTGTTGGGTATCTCTCGCATATCATATATGACGCAGCGAAAAAATAAGAACGAGATACCAACCCAGAATCCACATATGTGTGGAAAACAAGACATAAAGAGAATAAATGTAACAACTTTTTACCTTTCTTTGATCGTCTGAAGAACAAAATTTTTCTTCTTCAAGTCTGAGGCACGATCCAGCAATCCTCTTGATCAAACACCACGAGAGTTGAACGTCCAACCACTATAATCACAGTGTGTGATTATCTCTAACAGAAATCCACACAAAGGATGACACTCAAGCACCAAGATGTTTATGTGCTAGCATAAACAAGATGGCGGCTAGGGTTAGTCCTGTTTTCGAAAAAATGAGAGAGAGAGAGAGAGAGAGAGAGAGAGAGAGAGAGAGAGAGAGAGAAGAGAAGAGAAGAGAATGACGTATGTGTGCCCTAGGGTTTTCGTGAATCACCCACAAAGTAGGTTTTGTGTATATCTAATATATCACACGAAAAATCACTGAAAACTGAGAATTCTAAAATAGTTAGAATTCTCTAATTGTAATTGGAAACATCAAGTTCTCACAATTACAATTTGGACTATAAATTATAACTAATTATAATTTGTCCACAACAACTTCTCTTTCTCACAATTAACCCCACTATATTATCAAATAACATCTTTAGTATATAATCCTCTATTGTGTGTGACCTGTTAGGTTTCCCAGTCAATTGGTAGCGAATATGAATTAATCCAAACGTCTTTGAGATTAATAATCTATAATTAATTAGAATTAATCATATTGATTCTAATCAGGATTGGTTTATTAATTCATCAATTAATAAACACATATTCATAGATCATGAGCAGTATCTAGCAAAATATCATGACCACCCAAGAGTCTAGGAAGTCAAGTGGCTTGACATGAACCCTTCAATAACAAACTACAATGCAATTAACTCCTTTCACCATATAATATTTTATTCGATTTGGAGTACGGAATTAGTGCCAACTCCCTCTAAAATATATTAATTCTGAACTGAATATAATAGTACTTGTACCAGGAACCCACTACTCTAGATGTGTATCAATTGGAACTGTTTCCAATACATAGTCGCCTTGGCCAAGGACTTCTTGAGTAGTAATTCCTATAAGTGGTTGTGAGATATTCGTCCCTACTATTAGGAGTGGTGAATTCTTTATTGACACTCTCAACTAGTTTTATTTACCTCACAATGTATCCAATATCCATCCCATAGGCGACCCTCGATTTGGCTCTAGAGATTGGAATCAAAGCACAATACTCAGCAAACAAAGTTCCTTGGAGAGTTCAAGTTTAAGGATACTTGCATGTTTGCTATATTGAGATTATATTACTGGCACTAAATAGTTATCCATGTGATTATCTCATAGCTAGGTCATCCAATGAACTTATTTCATTAACAAGCATTCATGTGTTAACTTTGAGTATCTCAATACTCATGGCTATAAGAACCACCGCCTGATCAAATCAGAAAGTCTAACACATGCTAGTCTTAACGCATTAATGATGTCCTGTCTCATTAATACTACGACTAGGGACTATTTAAGTACTAACACTATACAGTATAGTATAAATCTCATATCATTATTTCCTTAACACAATGTTGTACTAGGAACTTTATCTAACAGTTATATTACATAAAAGTAAACAAAAGAAACTTTAAGATAAATAATACCTTTTATTAAAATAAAATGTATCATATACAACGTACAAGTGATTGCCACTAGGGCATAACACTAACAACTCGGGAATAGGACGTGAATTTGTGGCTATCCGAGAAGGATATTGTTGAGGTTTGGAAGACTCAGCAACCCTTGATGTTAACGAGGACATCGATCTCTCTAAGTAGGGGAGATATATCAAAGTTTTAAGTTTGACCTAAAATCACTATAAAAAACAAGACTAAATATGATGATTCAGAACCATTGTATTGTGGTCCAAACCGTCGTATTTATTATATTTGATAGTCAAACGATGGTTCTACAATTGTTGTAAAAGAGTCTATTGTTTCTTAAAAATGATGGCCATAAAACTATTTTATTAAGTGAATATGATGATAAATTATAATGGCTGAGCAAAAAGGTCATATAAGTTCATTCGGGATGTTTGAAAATAACGATTAGAAAAGTTATCATATTTAATGAAAAAAGCATCGTATTTGAACTGTCGTTGATGGTCTTAATTGTGACGGTTGACTACTGTCGCTTGTTCTGATAAATAATAAGTCCTTTTATATGATGGTTTGGAACCATCATTTTTAAATATCTCCAACAGTCATATTTTTTTTAAAACTAATTTAACTATTTGAACTCTATCCACAATGTAATTTAACATCAACCAAACCAAAATTTAAACAAAGCCAAACCATAAACACAATTAAACCATTTAAATCTCCTCAACAAAGCTAACACCAATTAAGAACATAACCAAATCAGAAACACAATCTCATAAAAAATCAAATCATAAACAATGAAACCATAAATAAAACATTATCTTCTCAAAAGATATCGAACGTATATAAGAAGAAGTAATATTACATATACAAGAAGAAATAAACGAAATGTAGTAGTACATGGATAATAACAAAGAAATACAATTTGTCAATCCTTGGTGGCAATTTCATCAGCATCGCATATTCTATGAGGTCAAGATTTGGAACAAACACTAAGAGATGCCATAGATGCAATAAATAGAGGTATAGGCACTATGGCAAATGCATCTACGTCAAATCTATGTGATAGGGCTTCTACAATAGCCTAAAACTTTGCTATACATGACTCATAATCTTCTCGCTTATGCTGCAGGCGTTCTTCTATCTCAACTTGCATACTATGTATACGTGCCTCAAGATGGATTCTAAACTCCTCTACCTCTCTAGAACAGCTAATGTAGGATGATTAACTACTTGAGGTTGGTATTGGTCCCTTCCCCTTGCACCTAATACAACCCCTCGAATTTGGACTGCATAAACACCGGAAAATCTAATCATGTGCCTACTCAATGCACTCAGAATTAGGTAGTGCCTACCACTCTGCCTCTAACTAATCTTACAAATTTAAGAAATAACATATCAAATTAATATTAAAGTTAATATATTCTCTTTGTTATGTTTTAACAATTTAGAAAAGTAACTTTTTGAAAATTGCTTACAATCATATACACAGTCAAGCCATCAACCTGCCAACCATGCCGCCATTATGTCGCATGAAATATCTCATATTGTGATGTCAAATGGTCTTGTGAGGCCATGTGATCATGCATAAGAGCTAATTGGATATTCTTTACAACGTAAAATTTTTTTATAGTGTAGTAGTAAATTGGATAAAATTCAAAATAATGGTTTATAAGGCAAAATTCAAAGTAAAGTTAGACAAAATTTAAATTACAAAGATTTCTTAGAAGAAAAGACACCTACATTCAATAATATGAATGCTAAAATTTGAATATTTACAACAAAAGATACATATATTCAATAATTTGAATACCTGATCTTGTATAATAAAATGTTGCATCCTCTATATGACTAGTGGATATGCTATATACAATTGGTTCTATCTGTTCTACTAGGCTTCTGCCTACGAGTGAACCATCTTAACCATATCATCCTCTTGTATGTTGTCTAATGGAGGAATATTGCTATTTATATCATGGGAAGATATGCACATTTCCCTCATTAGCACTCCATTTTTTGTATTAATGCATGAAATCCCACATCTGACAATACTGTTTAACATATTTTATATTATAAAGATACCTATTCTGACACTTTATATGGGGACAATAGATTTTTGGTCTATTGGATTTGTCTCTTAATATAAATTATGCAAAGGTATTCAAACTCTTATTATATTCATTACATAAATGTTCATTTGAGTCGATCTATGACCAATCCATCCCCTTATCATGAGACATTAATATGTGCAATGTATTTTAGATCAATTTGTATAGTGAACAAAGTAGGTTATTGCAAATATTTAATCAATATACAAATTCTACATATCTATTCAAATGTTTTTTAAACAATAGACTTATTGACCAGGTTATATTATTATACTCACTTAAGATAAACTTATTGCCAAGTAAATGGAAATATAGTAAGATAAGGGTGTTGCACAAAATGCAAGATTCTCAATTTTTGAAAAAAAAAATTGATAGAGCATTCACTATAAATTAAATATCTCCCAGGCACTAAGCCACCTTAAGATACACAATCATTCAATTCAACCAACAAGGATAGAGCAATCAATAATCAAAGTAAAATGACAATGCATGCACACATAAAATAATAAATATAATGTCCAAAATATAAAATGACAATGCATTAAAATCAATAGCCTAATTCTAATTTTATTTTGAAAATTTTCTTAAATTTCTTTAGAAAAAAAAAATAATAGGAGAGTGGGGAAAAAAAAAGGTAGGACCATTTGGTTTTGGTTTAACATGTTGCCTAGGCATCACTAAAGTGCTATTAAGAATGCCTCAATACTATTCAAAATGCTTCCAGAACGGGTTTGTTAGCTTTTTGAAGTTTGCATGCCATTTGTACTTTGACAAGGATTCAGTCTTAGGCTTGTCATTTTTTGATTCATTCTTTATCGCAATATGCAATTGCTCAACAAAATGTAAAGTGAAGAATTCCTAAACCACATTTGCCAGGCAAGATATACAAGAAGAGATTAAGAACAAAGCCAACATGTGCATCAAAATGAAATTTTAGATAGAATCTTATTTAGAATTTCTTCCTATTGCAAAAATGAAAAACAATGCTATAAGGAACTAGAAAATAGTATTTATCATCAGGCAAAGGCCATTGTCCCAAGAAAACATACTGGAAAAGGAAACATGATGCACAAGTAAAAACATGTTCAGTTCAATCATTTAACCAAGCCTGCCATCTAGGCCTTTACCTTAGAATAAAAATACTATACATAATTAGATGGCTAAAAAACTTAAGCTAACTTAATGGATTAAGAAAGCAAATTCTAGCAAACATCCATAACAAAAACTTAATAAGAACTATCAATGAAGATAATCCTAATTTTTTAGAAGTATAAAATGCCCTAATAATGTAATTCATTTGCGAAGAATTACTTGTGGAGCATCCCTTACCATTTGATTTATTAGTCAACAACTCCCATTTTGAGCATTTTACAAGCATACCATTGAAATGAGCATTTTCTATATATTAAATCTAAAATGACATTCATGAACCTGAACACCATCTAAAAATTTGATTTTGAGCCCACTTACTAGTGCCAAGAGGCTTGCAATATGACCACTGCTAGGCACTGCTTTCAAGCTTCAGATGGTTGCCTATATAAGTAGTGGAATGTTTGCACATATTCAACAATTCCAAAATGTATTAACATCATCAGTATTATGGGGGAAAATGTAAATAAAATGGAAAAATTTAATACATGAATGATCTAAATACATAATTCCATATTACATAATTGAAAACCCTTTTCAATACTACGTTCTTCTAAGCTTCTAGCAAGTCCTAAACTAATTGGTGAATATATTCCTTTTTTTTCTACAAACATAATAGGAATTCACCTAAACATTATGGAAAATCTAAAGAAGGTAGATGGAAGATAACAACATCATACAAGGGTCCTTGGGAAGTATTGAGCTTCAAAAGATATTAAGGTAAATTTCAAGAAAACAAGCCAAGGGCTAAGATGAATGACAAGAAATAGGAGATTAAAGAAAGACCAAAAGGACATAAACATGATCAACAATTTGTATGAATAGTCAAGAGAGTTCAAGAAGAGATCAAAGATGATGAAAACCCTTTAACATAGTTTACTTGAAGATGGAAGAACATTGGACATCAAACGGAGGCCTTGAAGAGCAAGGTTGATGAATATTTAAGAGAGAGATTAACAAGAAACCAAGAAGATTTGAGAAGAAGGACAGAGGCAGTTGGCACCAACCAATTTTTGGAACAATGGCACATCTGAACCAGAGGCCAGTCAGTGCCAGCTATCACAATGGCTTGATGATAGAAAACTGCCTATGTTAGTCGTTTCTCATCAACCGATACCAACTGATGTCAGGATAGCCATCCCTGTTTAATGTTTTGGGAGCATTTTTTTTTTTTTTTTTGTATATTTTCAAGAACCCACTACTTATGATGACTTTTAAGGCCCCATAACTTGTTTTAGGGCTACTTTTTTACTAGAATCTACAACCCTAATAGCCTTAGGGTTTGTTGTGTATAAAAACTCCTTAACTCTTGATAAGACAACATATTGCATTTTGAATATTCAAATATTAAGAGTTTTGAGCACTTGAAAGGCTAATCCTCTTTGTTCTTCCCCAAAACCAAAGTCTAATTTAGAGATTAGTCCACCCTATTGTTGGTGTCTCTAAATCACCAAATGATAATCTAATTAGGTTTACTAATTTAGGTCTTAGATTGCTTTGTTCTTTGAAGAATCTCACTAGGAGCAAGTTGGGTACCTAAATCATCTTATTCTACTTATTCTTAATGTCTTATTGGGTTGGAGTTGATTGGATGTTGATTTAGTAGGCTTTATTCAATAGATTTAGGTTCTAGGTTGCTTAGTTCCCTCAGGAATTCTATTTTTTGAATCAACAGTATTGTAAGTTCTTCAAATTTCAGTACAAAATCACTGTTTTGAGATATATTTGAGTGCTTAAAATTTGTGTCGTTTTGACCTAAAAAATTTACGTATTTTTCATCTACACAAGCTCACATCAAAATGGTATCAGAGCAAGGAAAGTCTTAATTCCAATGCAAGAAAAGAAGCCCAAAAAAGGTTAAAGAAAAATAGTGAAAGTTAGAGCTAAGAAAAATGTTGCAAAAAGTCAAGATATCTTTCATTTCTCTTGAATTTCCTATGTGAAAAATGATCCTTGAAGTTGGTATAATGTTTGGGAATGAATTTGTCATGTGTTTGTAGTGAAAATAAGCTTGTATATAGGTGAAAATTTTAATTGGTGTTGAGCTATGAGATTGACTGCTAAGTGTTTGATAAAAGTTCAGAGAGATGATTTATGGCTTAAATAATAATCTATGAGCACTTACTTGCATTATAATAGCTATCAAGACTTGAATTCTTGCCTCATTGGTGAATTCCTTACCTATTTGAACCATCTACATTGTTGCTATCTTATGATCAACTTTGAATCATTTTTTGTTTATCTTATCATTGGAACTAGTTTTTATTATTTCTTTATTTCTTGTGTTTCTTTGTTATTTCCTTTGCTTTAAATTATTTCCATATAATTCTCTTACTTGTTCTTTTGTTATTAAGCTTTGCTATCTTTGAACTCTTGTTTGAAATTACCTTTTCCTTTTACACATCAAATGTTCGATTGAATTCTTCTAAGACCCCTTACTTGAAAAGTCCTAGGAGTTTAGATTGACCAACCAGTTGAACTAAATCCTTAGCTATTAGGGAGGGTTTGGATTGAATTAAAGAGAGATTGAGAGTTGGAAAAAAGGTAAAAGGGAGAGATTAACTTGAAAAAAGTCGATTAGAGAGCAAACACAAATGGAAAGAGTGAATATCACTTGAGAATAAACATGCAAGGGGGTAAAAGTGAGGATCTATTTCCTTCTCTAACCAAATTTTACAGCTTAATACTTTTGAATTTGTACAATAATAGCAGAAGAAGAAGAAGAAATCTCTAGGCTAAATCATAGTGGACTAAATAGGCTTTAAAAAGATCTGATTGGTGCAAGTGCATTGCGTGAAGACCTTCATGCTATGATAAGAACTACATGCAAAGTGGATTTGATGCCATGATAATAGAATTAATAGGTTTGCACAATTAACATAGCCAATCCTCTATCGTAACTCAAATGAGAGAACAAGAGCAACAAGTTGCTCATAATCCTAGATTGAGAGATGATGTGAATACTCCTCCATTATATGCGCAAAAAAGTGATCATTGGGATGAGTACTCTACTGGAGGATTCCAACATGCTCCCATGAAAGGGGGTAGGCATAGAATAGGGAAAGATAGAGAAATGATGCAAGGAAGGTTTGAAGGCCTTAACTTGAGGGACTTAGAAAGAAACCTAGAAAGAGATTTTGAGTGGGAAAAGAAAGTTCAAGAAGAGGATTATTGGGCACAAAGTAGAGGGAATAAGTTGAGAGATAGGTGAAGAGAATATGAAGAAGAGGATAGGAAGAGCAATCTGGAAGCTTATTTTGAATAGGAAAGGAAGATGGAAGTCTTGTTTGATTGCCATGAATATAGCAAGAGGAACAAGGTCAAGTTATCTATTTTGAGTTTATCTGAATATACTTTAGATGGTGGGAGAAGTAATCTCAAATAGAAGAAAAATATGAGAAAACCGGTTGCTACTTAGGAACTGTAAAAAAATCTAATGAAGATAAGATGTGTGCCCAACAATTGCTATAATGAACTCTAATAAAAACTCCAAGTCTTCAAGCAAGGAAGCAAAAGTGTAGAGGACCACTACAAGGAATTAGAGGTTACAATGATGCAAATGAGTGTAATGGAGGATCTAAAAGGCTACAATGGCAAAAGATTCTTAAGTGGTTTAAACCAAGAAATAGCTAATATAGCAGAGCTACATTCTTATGAGACTTTGGAGGAAATGGTACATATAGCTATGAAGGTTGAAAGACAATTTAAAAGAAGGGCATACCAAAAGAAAACTATCTACACCAATCCCATATTCAATCAACCACCAACTTCAAGTGAAGAACTACTGAAAACCATCATTTAAGGAGCACAACGAGTCAAAAGAAGAGTGGGGAAAAGATAAAGACAAAGCTATAGAGAATCCACCAAGAAATAGGAGTATCAAATATTTCAAATGTTTAAGATATGGGCACATTTCACATGAGTGCCCCACTAAGAGATTGATGTTTAGAAATGCTTAAGGAGAGACATCTTTCGGAGAAGAAGATTGTGATATTGAAAAACAAAAGGAAGTGCACAAAGATGATAATGAGTCTAGTGATAATGAGGTTATTGTAGGACCACCTTATATACTGGCCCGAGTTGCTATTAAAGAAATGGGTACTTGTGATGCTAGCTTTATTGAGGAAGGAGACTTCCAATAAAAGAATAAATTGATCTATTCTAGATGCTTTGTTGAACAAAAGTCAAGTGTTGTGATTATTGATAGTTGGAGCTTTACCAATGCCGTCAGTGCTAACCTTGTGGAGGAATTAGGATTACAAGTGATGAAATATTGTAAACCCTATAGGTTTGAATGGTTTAATGATAGTGAGAAATTAAGGGTGAATAAACAAGTGATAGTGGCTTTTGAAATTGGGTAATACAAAGATGAAGTTCTATGTGCTGTGGTACTTATACAAGCTAGTCACTTATTTTTAGAAAGGCTATATCAATTTGAAAGGAGTGTGATGCATGATGGAAGGAGGAGCTCATATTCAGTTTTCAAGGAAGGGAAGAAGTATACACTATTACCCATACCCTTAAGTGAGATAAGTGAAGTGCAAAAGAATATGAGGGGTAATCAAAAGAAAAAGTATCAAAGAAAACCAAAAGTAAGAGAGATAAAAACATGAGAGTGAAAATAATGAGAGAGAGGAAAGAAAGATAGTGGTGATAAAATGATAGAGCCTTTTTAAATTTGAAGAGTGAAAACAAAGAGGATGAGAAGGAGAGTGAGGATGGAGGCAAAACGTGAGTGATACTTTTGAGTTTGAATGATGAAATCAATAGGGATGAAGTAAAAAAGAAGAGAAAAAAGTTAAGAGTGAATACTTTAACTTTGAAGAGAGAAACAAAAGTATTTGTTAGGGAACACAAACTTTTATTCTTGACTTAACACAAGACTTCTTGTTTGCATTCTTATGCAGGCATAAATTTGAGGACGAATTAGCACAAAGAATGAGCATATGATAGGAATTCACCTAAGTATTATGGTAAATCTAAAGAAGGGAGATGGAAGATAAAGACATCATAGAAGGTTCCTTGGGAAGTATCAAATTTCAAGAGATATCAAAATAAATGTCAAGCGAACAAGCCAAGGGTCAAGATGGATGACAGGAAATGGGAGATCAAAGGAAGACCAAAAGGACCTAAACATGATCAACAATTCTTGCAAAAAGTCAAAGAAATTCAAGAGTGTTGGAATGTATTCCCAACATGGCCTATGTATTTATGTATTTTGGAAAATTAATAAAAGTTTTATTCATTAATGGTTGTTTGTTTTCATATATTGCACATTAAGGTCTAAGTGTATTAGTAAGTAATCTATGTGATTGGGTCGCTCTTTCACAGTAAGGTGTAAATTATAGGCTTCTAACACATAAGTAAAAAATTATTCTTAATTGATTGATGAAGCTGGGCACTTTATCAAAGTTTATATCATTACACTATGGTTACTAAATGGGGAATGATTTACCTTTAACCAATGAGTAGTCCTCTTACACTAATAGTGTAAATGTATTTAGAATACGTAGAACTGTATCACGGGATAATAATCTTTATAAAAGTACTAAAATAAATAAAAATTGGTTTATCATAGCTACTGCATTGATGAGTACCCTAAGACTTGAGTATAAGTTGGTGGTCTGGTGAAGCTGGACTTGTACACTTTAATGTATGATAGGTGACGTTTTAATGTAAAGCCAATAACCTTGTATGTTGGATATATGACTCTAATTAAGACAACTTATATAATAGAGTTTCTATGCTTCATTACGTGAAGAAATCACCCCTTGTGATTGTTCGGGATAATCTAACTAATCTAGGGCCAAGGGAAACGTAACTAAGTATGTACACTTTTTGCTAGCTCCCTGTGATAAGTAGATATATACTGAAAGTCATGAATTATCGGATTGACTATCAAAGAATGGTAGATGTCTTTCAGAAAGGTGTTAGTGTATTTTTCCTATCTCAATGACGGGTGTTATGTAGAGGGGCATTTTTGTCATTACACTTGTAGGTCGAAGACAGCACTTTTACTATATTATTTTCAGGATCAATATTTCTATATGGTGATAAATGAAATATTTAAAATGATAAAATACAACTATTTATTAGCAAGGGTACTTTGGTTATTTTAATAACCAAGAATAATATATCTTTTAGTCCCCAAGATAGCTCTAAAAATCGAAATGACTATTTTAGTTAGTACACAAATTATTTGGATTATCTGAGGAATGAGAGAATTTATTTTATTCTAGAAAGTTCATTGGACTAGAATAATTAATTAAGTCCAAGAATAATTCATACGCTAGATTAATTAATTAATTCTAGGATGTCCAAGGTAATATATAGGCTTGAATAAAATAAAAAAGGATTGGCCTAATAATTATATTGGGTCATATATTTATTATTTTAGGTTTTAGTAGAATAAAAGGACCAAATAAAATAATAAATAGAGTAGGTTAAGTTTTTATTTAATTGGTTTTAATTAAAAGACTCAAGATAAATAAAAAGGCCCTATTGGTGGAAGTCCTAGCCCATCTTGGTTTAGAACAATCAGCCTTAAGGGTTTATAAATAATCTTTATCGGGACTTGCTAAAAATATACAGTCAGTTAAAGAAAAACCCTAGCCGCCACTCCTTGCTTTCTCTCAATTCTTCCTTAGAAAAATAATCCTAGCTACATTCATCGGTAGTTTGATTTGTGAGGTTGAGAGAATATCTTGGAAGATTAAGAGCTCCGGCCTTTGAAGCGTTTCATGAGAAGGAGCTGACAGTTAGTTGGATTTCTTGTGAAATAAGTGAACATTTCGGTTCAAGAAGCTCCGTCAAATGCAAATTCGGCTCTGGTTATTCAGACTAAATGCCCTAAAAGTAAGTAATTCTAGACTTTGACTCAAGAAAATTTTAAATTTACTATTTTTCGTTGCATTTTTATTTTTTTGAGGTCCTTCAAGTGGTATGAAAGCTATGTTTATAATCTAGGAGTATGCTTAGGGTGAATAACCGATGGTGGTTCCTTAAAAATCAATTCTTTTAATTTGCGTGATCCATGTGATTGGTTTCTAGATTACTTATACACCTCGTGAGTAGAGGTATAGGATCTTGTAATCATTATTATTATTGTTTTATTTTCTGGTTTGTGGGTTTTTGATAGAATCTGATGTACACCTCGCATGTGGAGGTATAAGTGATGGTAAAATTATATTTTTGCATGAAAGCTTTTATTTTTCACCGTAGTTTGGGATCTAAACATAAAAAATCAGTTAGTACCAGCAATAGTTGAAGAAAAGGTGAAAAAAAAAAAAAACAAAACGGTTGAAATCAGAGATGCTGGAGATGTTTCAGAAAATCCCACCGCAACTGAACAGTGAACAATCGGCACTGGTTCACCTTCCCAATAGGCGATGGTTCAAGCCTGGAGAAAATTGGTGAATGGACAGAATGTAGTCGGTGCTAGCCCACCTAGACGCAGTCGGCGTTGGCCCCTAGTTGGTTTGGCGCGATTTTAAAAGTTCTTTCTGTAGTTTTTTTTAAGAAACCAATCATATGTGATCTTTATTTTATGCATAGCTTTTATTTATTTCAAGAAATAAATTTCATGGAAAATGTTATTGGAACCACCTTAGGATTAAATAAGATCATTTTAATTTTATTATTATTGTGATATTTAATCCATTATTTGGTCACATAAGAATTAAAGTTAGAAATAACATACAAAAATTTATTTTTGGGAGCATGGCTATTTTATTTAATTTTGTTAGCAAATGCACAAAGGTTTTTGAAAATTTAATTTTTTTTCTTTAGATAAAACAATTAAAGGAAAACGGTTAAAAATTAGAACCATGGAATATAAAATAAAATTCATAGTTAATTCTTCCAAAGGGTATTATTCTTGATACGAAGAATATTAGTTCCTAGAAAAATGGATTTCACTTAAGTAGTAAAATAAAAATTCATAATTTATTCTCTTAAAGAGTTTTATCATTGATATAGAGAATAATGGTTGAATTTTTGGTATTTCATTAAAGTTAATAAAAATCAATTAATTTTAAAGAAATGGTTTTCCCCAAAAAAAAACCTATTTTTCTCAAAAGATTAAGTAGGAGAGGGGTTCTAATGGCTCTATGTCTTCTATCACGGATTCCTATTAGAGATTGTGGTTATCCTCATGTCATTCTAAACACAACCCTAAATATGATGGATTTTCATGAGAATCTAGAACTAATGGAGGAATTATAAATAAAGGCTAGGATATATGTTAGTGTCGGCTAGCCTATTGTTGGAGGCATTAATGTTTGGATTGTCTGTAGGTGGTGAGAAGAGTGACTATCCTATCGACGGAACTATTTCTGGGTCATTACCTATTAAGAAAGTTTAATTTATGATAGTTATACATTTAACTTATAAAATTGTTAACCTTCCTATAAAGCTCTGTCAATTTTTCTAAGAGCCAAAATTTTCATATTTTTTATAATGGTTTTAATAGGTTAACCATATCATAGAAATAATATGATGCTTTAAATGTGCATTTTATATGTTTTTCCAAAACAAACATCTTTCTGAATGAAGTTTTTTTTCCAATCAATAGAAATGTCTAGTTTCATTCTCTTGTCTATTATTCTTAAAGAGAATAAGTTAACTGGACCTAATTATGTGGATTGAAAAAAGAATCTGAACATAGTACTTACTGCGGAAAAGTACAAGTGTAATAACCCTCACTTTTGTACTTTAATTGGCTACTATCTATAATAGGATAAGAATTTGTATCAATGGCCGGAATAAAAGATTATCAGTATAATGAAGCAAATATTTTGGTATAAGAATATTTTGTCGGGATTTGGACGGAATTATTAGATTTATTCTACCCATACTCAAACCTTCGAAAATCTACTACTATTAGTAGAATAAGAATTTAGGGGTACATCGAGAAAGGAAATTGATCAGTGAGGTGAAAGGCACAATTTGGTATGAATTATGTTATTGGGGTTATCGGGGGCATTTTCATCATTTAGACCGCACACATGGCTTTGACCGTGAATTTGACTAAGCTAAGAAATAATTGAAGAATTTAAGTATTACCAATGGATTCAATGGAATTTTTGGTGTTGAATGGTAAAGTAAAATATTTTTTCATTTCGGACCCAATTTTGGTCATTTTTGAGAAACATTGAAAATGCGAGTGAAAATTTGGCCGTGTGGCATTTCATGATTGGTAGCCATGAACATGTGTCAACTTATGAGAGGTTACATGAAGAATTCAAGCAAGATACATGGAATTAAAGAATTATAAAATAAATAAAAGAATGATGTGTTTAATTATGATTGGAACACATCACTTGTGGAGCCCTTCAATTAATGCCTTGAGCAATTTAATTGGTCAATATTTGACATGGGGATGGCAATGGAATGGGTGAAAATTGGCCAGAAAATCAGCAGTCACAAGAGTGAATAGAAGAGAAAATTTAAAGAAGAAAAATCATGGAAAATGGTGTGTTAAATTGTGATTGGAACACACCTACAGGAATTCCACCATATACTTAATTGAATTAAATTTTTCTTGGCCAAAATCTGATAAGAGATGGTGGTGGGAAGGCTGTTATACAGCCAGAAAAATTCGGCAGCCTCAAGGGGAGAGAAACAAGAGAAAAGAAATCAAAATAAAATAATAAAAAGAAAGAAAAAGGTAGCTAGTGTGTGTTCTTGGTGTAGCGTGTGAGTTATTGAGAGATTATTACAGCAAATCACACCAAATAGCTCTAAATACAAGGTAAAACCCTACCTTGCTGAATTAAAGTTGTTGTTGAGTGAATGGTGATCATGCTGATATCAATTTTAATATGAAAACATGATTTTCATGTCTTAATTTTGGATCAAAAGCTAGGGTTCATAAACTTTATTTGTAAACTTTTTGTGTGTCTATGTATGCTGGCTGCCTAGAAGACTTATGGATAATGTTTTGTGTGATGAAGAATTGAATATTCATGGTAGTTTGAAGGGTTGATCTTGGTTGATGAAATAAGCATCAAAGTAGAATGAAAATGATTGTTAATTGGTTAGAAAGATTAATTATGTTAACTTTTGATTGAAAGAAGTGAAGTTGTGTTGAATAAACATGACTTTAATGAGTTGCTGGAATCTGAAAATTGAAGGGTCAAAGCTGATTTGAAACAAAAATTGAATGAATTTAATGTTCTCAATGTGTTAAAGGTTAAAGGATAGTAAAATATAATATGAATGGTTGAAAAAGGACAAACTACTGGGGCTGTTTTTATCTCTGTACTATGTCACAAACACCTAAACTCTAAAAAAGGCTTATACAAAATTAAGTTAAGAGTCTTATGGTCATTTAGGTATATCATAGAACCAAATCGGAGTTGTGGATTGAATGTTATGTGCAAAACAAAATCGCGTGTCAAGCAGCAAAATTCCAGAAAATTGGTTGGAAAATGAATGAAATTAAAAATGATTAATTGCGTGATTTTGGGATGAAATAAATGGAAGACATGAACATAATTCCTTATTCATGAATATAGGAAGGATATGGAAAAAGAAAAACGTAAGAATTGGACAAACAACGGAAAAACAACACGAACGGCTGTCATGCGTTTTCTTGAACGACGACTGACCATTGGCTGAACGTCGGCTAACTATCGGGCACGTCGGCTAACCGTCGGCTATTTTTCAACCAAATACAACTAAACCTAAAAATGATGTTTGATGTAGGTTTGTCGGTATATGACCAATAACACGTTGAAAATGGTGGAAACGGTAGTCGAATGGCCCATGAACAGGGAAAGTTTATTTAGGGCACGAGGTGAGTCCCACTGCCTTTTTAAATCCTATTTTAGCTAAGTGTTTTCCTAAAATGATCATGTGCTTTCCTGATACAATTAATGCTTTCCTAATATATTATGAGATGAATGTTACACTTAAATTTGAAAGCATTATCAAGCACTCTATTTCTTAAATATCCTGGATATGAAATATCTCGTGTGATCTTTTGAATTTTCAAATCCCGATTTTGGTAAAGTGTTTTCCTGATATAGAAACATGGTTTCCTTATGTGCCCTAGTGCGAGCCTTCTATATGGATTTGGAAACATGATGAGCAATATGAATCTTGAATTCTTAATTTCTTGAACTTGTCAATTCTTGAACGCAAAACATGACTAACTTGAATACTTGGCATAAGCACTAACTTAAATACTTGGCATATGCACTAACTTGAATACTTTCCGTAAGCACTAACTTGAATACTTAGCGTATGCACTAACTTGAATACTTGACGTAAGCACTAACTTGAATACTTGGTGTATGCATTGACTTGAATACTTTGCGTAAGCACTAACTTGAATACCTGAATATTCGAATTCTTGAATATCTGAATCAGAATATTTTATACTGAAATTCTTAAATACTAAAATCAGCATGTTTTCACTCGAAATCCTTGAAAACTTGATTTGAGAATGTTTTCACACGAGAATCTTTGAAATAGCTTATGTTGAGATTACTTCTCATGAGATTTTATTAGTGGAAAATACTAGCACACACAGAACTCACTGAGCTTTACACTCACACGTGTGCTATCTTTTTTGAAGAATTTAGGATCAGAGTGGCAGTGAAAATGTTGTGGACTCCCAAAGGCTTATGCTACATTTTGGACCTGTTATACCTGTGAGTGTAGGTATCAGAAGCCAAATTCTTGTACTTTTCTATTTTGAAAAATTTTTTGCTGCCTATTGAGTAAAGGTTGTTATAAAGATGCCTTGTCTGAGCAATCAGACGGGGTGACATCCCATAAGGCTACAACCCACTACGTTATGGAAATATGAAGTATTACAAATAGTATCAGAGTATAGTGGAAACCATAATAGAGCTTCTAATAGAATATAACTAAGCCTCCAACAGGACATTGGGAAGTCCATCATGATATGAGTAGATGTGAATTTATAGAGATAGTGTGTTTTATGAAATTAGATATTGGAGTAGATGTGACATGTGACTTGGAAATATAATTTCTTTTGATGAGCCAGAAGAAGAGTGACTTGAGACAATTCCAATATATTTGAAAATGGTCTATGACCCTGAACTCGAACAATATTAAAGGGATTGAGATAAGGGAGACCTTATATTTAAATTATTTACTAATTCTAAACTCCCCATTTTGGGACCAGTAATCGTTAGATGATGAAGAAAGGAGGTTGAACACTTAAAGGTCGTGTATGTATAGTGTGATATGAATTGTATGGATAAGAATATGCACACTTGTCTAGTATTCCAATATTACATTTGAGTGGTAAAAATCCTAGTTTATCATAATGTTTGAAAGGATATGATTATATTAATACAAACGTACTAGGAATCATTAGACATTTGAAGTTAAACGTGCTTAGGTTAAAGAAATTCTAGGATGGGTAACCCCTGGGAAGTACCCATGAAAGTTGAAATGAAGTTATTTAGGCCTGTTTAAAGAAATAAAAGTATGATCTATATACAACATGATATAAATACATGAGGTTTATTTATAGATCATACGAGAATGATGTATATGAAAGTATATTATTAGGTTGAAAGAATATGAGAATTTCTCAAGAAATCATGTTTATATGTGCTAAATAGAAATTTTCTTCTATTTCATGTCATATGAATGGGAAGTATTGAGATGTATATATATATATATATATATATATATATATATATATACATATATATATATGCCTAGTGTTTCATGAAGTAGATTTAAAGAGAGAAAGATATGCCGCAAAAAGTCACTCATAGTAGCACTAGAGATCAAGGGGGAAGAAATGCGACTAATATTACTGGAAACACTACTCCCAGAATGGAAGCACAATCTCAAGGAAATAAGATGGCCCAAGCATTACAAAATATTACCTCAGTACTTCAGCGTATCACTGAAACTCCAACCCAAAGAGGACAATATTCTAAGGAAGAAATGGAGAGAGCATTAGAATGATTTCTAAAGTTCAATCCCCCTCAATTTTATGGACAAGAAGATTTAGAATAAGAAGCTGAGTCCTAGATAGAGAAAATGGATGACATTTTTACAGTCCTAGATTATTTTAAGCAGAGAAAAGTCTACTTTGCTGTATTTAAACTTCAAGGACCTGCTCGAGACTGGTGTTTAAGGAAGAAAGAGGTGCGAGAGCAGGAACAAAAGGACTGGACTTGGAAAGAATTTCTAGAAGAATTTAAAAATGAGTTTATACCCTGATGGATAGTTGAAAATAAGGAAGAAGAATTTCAAAATATTTCACAAGCAGAGAGGACTGTTGGGAAATATGCCACTGAATTTATTTAATTATCAAAGTATTGCCCTTTATCGGTACAGACGGATTCAGATCAAACTCGGCGATTCATAAAAGGATTACGACCTGAATTAAAAAGAACATTGATTGCTATTGCCTTGACAAGCTACAGTGTGGCTGTAGAAATAGCCTCTCAATTAGAAATAGAAGATTTGAATGAAGCTAGACAGAATTGTAAAAGGGAAGCTGAAATTGGTCAGCGACATGAAGGAAAGAATCTAAGGAAGGAAGAGCTAACTTTAATAAGGACAGAATACATTCAATGTACTTACTCTCACAAGGGCAGATATACTTATGAGCAGTGTCGGAAGAGACTTAGAGCATGTTATCAATGCAGGAACGGGAAAAATGGGACATACTTTAGCTTGTTGTCCGTATATTAAGAAATAAGAAGATGCCCCCTATACTCATGAGGAATTTAAATCTAGAGAGTCACGGAGAAACAAAGGACCCATCAGGACTCATATGGAATAAAGAAGAAGTAGATGGCAGGAAAACTAATAGTAGAAATCTGATGAAATCAAGGCAAATACAAATTTCGATGACGAAATTTTTTTGAAGGACGGGAGAGTGTAATAACTCCCACTTTTGTACTTTAATTGGCAACTACCTATAATAAGATGAGAATTTGTATTAATGGCTAGAATAAAGGATGATCAGTATAGTGAAGTAAATATTTTGGTATAATAATATTTTATCAGGACTTGGATGGAATTATTCGATCTGTTCTACCCGTATCCTAAACCTTTGGAAGGCTATTACTGTTAGTAGAATAAGAATTTAGGGGTACACTGAGAAAAAAAAAATTGATCAGTATGATGAAAGGCACAATTTGATGTGAATTATGTTATTCGGGTTATCGAGGGTATTTTCGTCATTTAAACTTCGCCCGCTGCTTTGACAGCGAATTTGACCAAACTGAGAGAGAATTGAAGAATTTAAGTATTACCAATGGATTCAGTAGAATTTTTGGAGTTGAATGGTAAAGTAAAACATTTTTCTATTTCGGACCTGATTTTGGTCATTTCAGAGAAAACATTGAAAAAGCGATAAAAAATTTGGCCGTGTGGCATTTCGTGATTGGTAGCCATGAACATGTGTCAACTTATGAGAGGTTGCATAAAGAATTCATGCAAGTACATGGAATTAATGAATTATAAAATAAATTGAAGAATGATGTGTTTAATTATGATTAGAACACATCACTTGTAGAGCCCTTCAATTAATGCCTTGAGCAATTTAATTGGCCAATAATTTGACTTGGGGATGGTGATGGAATGGCTGAAAATTGGCCAGAAAATTGGCAGCCACAAGAGAGAATAGAAGAGAAAAATTAAAGAAGAAAAATCAAGAAAAATGGTGTGTTAAATTGTGATTGGAACACACCTACATGAATTCCACCATATACTTAATTGAATTAAATTTTTCTTGGCCAAAATATGATGAGAAATGGCAGTGGGAAGGCTATTATACAGCCAAAAAAATTTGGCAACCTTGAGGGGAGAGAAACAAGAGAAAAGAAATCAAAAGAAAATAGCAAAACAAAAGAAAAAGGTAGCTAGTATGTGTTCTTAATGTGTGAGTTCTTGAGAGATTCTTGGAGAAAATCACACTAAAGAGCTCTAAATACTAGGTGAAACCCTACTTTCCTTGAATTAAAGTTGTTATTAGGTGAATAGTGATCATGTTGATATCAATTTTAACTTGAAAACATGATTTTCATGTCTTGATTTTGGATCAAAAGCTATGGTTCAAAAACTTTGTTTGTGAACTTTATGTGTGTCTATGTATGCTGGTTGCCTAGAAGACTTATGGATAATTTTTTTTTTTGTGATGAAGAATTGAATATTCAAGGTAGTTTGAAGGGTTGATCTTAGTTGATGAAATAAGGATCAAAGTGGAATGAAAATGATTGCTAATTGGTTAGAAGGATTAATTATGTTAGCTTTTGATTGAAAGAAGTGAAGTTGTGTTGAATAAACATGACTTTAATGAGTTGCTGGAATCTAAAAATTGAAGGATCAAAGCTGTTTTGAGGGAAAAATTGGATGAATATAATGTTCTCAAGCTGTTAAAGGTTAAAGGAAAGTAAAACCTAACATGAATAATTGAAGAATGACAAACTACTGGGGCTCTTTTTACCTTTGTACTGTATCATGAACACTTGAGCTTAGGAAAGGGCTTAAATAGAATTAAATTTAAGAGTCTGATAGTCATTTTGGTATATCATAGATCTAAATCGGAGTTGTGGATTGAAAGTTATGTGCAAAACAAAATCGTGTGTCAAGCAGCAAAATTCCAGAAAATTGGTTAGAAAATGAGTGAACTTAAGAATGATTAATTACATGATTTTGGGATGAAATAAATGGAATACATGAACATAATTTCTTATTCATGAAGAGAGTAAGGATATGGAAAATGGGAAATGAAAGAATTGGCAAACGAAGGAAAAATGACGCGAACGACCGTCGTGCATTTTTTTGAACGATAGCTGACCGTCGGCTGAACGTTGGCTAACCGTCAGGCACGTCGGCTATTTTTCGACCAAAAACGACTAAACCTTTAAATGATGTTTGATGTAGGTTTGTCGGTAAATGGCTAACGACACATTGAAAATAGTGGAAATGGTAGTCGAACGGCCCGTGAACAAGGAAAGTTTATTTAGGACACGAGGTGAGTCCCACTGCCTTTTTAAATCCTATTTTAATTAAGTGTTTACCTGAAATGATCATGTTCTTTCCTAATACATTTAATACTTTCTTGATATATTATGAGATGAATGTTACACTTGAATTTGAAAGCATTATCAAGCACTCGATTTCTTGAATATCCTGGATATGACATATCTCGTGTGATCTTTTTAATTTCCAAATCCCGATTTTGGTAAAGTGTTTTCCTAATATGGAAACATGGTTTCCTAATGTGCTCAAGTGCGAGCCTTCAATATGGATTTGGAAACATGATGAGCAATTTGAATCTTGAATTCTTGATTTCTTGAACTTGTCAATCCTTGAACCCAATACACGACCAACTTAAATACTTGGCGTATATACTAACTTGAATACTTGGCATATGCACTAGCTTGAATACTTGGCATATCCACTAACTTGAATTCTTGGCGTAAGCACTAACTTGATGTTAGTGTTGTTCCCTAGAGGTAATCACTTGTACATTGTATATGACACATTTTATTTTAATAAAAGACATTATTTATCTTACATTTTCTTTTGTTTACTTTAAGTAATATAACTGTTCGATAAAGTCCCTGGTACAACACTATGTTAAGAAAATCATAATAGAGATCATGATACGAGATTCCTACTACACTGGATGGTGTTAGCACTTAAATAGTCCCTAGTCATAGTATTAATGAGACAGGACATCATTAATGCGTTAAGACTAGCATGTGTTAGATTTCTTGATTTGATCAGGCGGTGATTCTCATATTCGTGAGTATTGAGATATTCAAAGCTAACACATGGATGCTTGTTAATAGAACAAGTTCATTGGATGACCTAGTTTTGAGATAATCACATGGATAACTATTTAGTACCAGTGATATAATCTCAATATAGCAAACGTGCAAGTATCCTTAGACTTGAGATCTCCAAGGTACTTTATTTGCTAAGCTTTATACTCTAATTCTAATCTCTGGCGCTCGATCGAGGGCCGCCTATGAGATGGATATTAGGTACATTGTGAGGTAAACGAAAGTAGTTGAAAGGGTCAACAAAGAATTCACCACTCTCAATAGTAGGGACGAATATCTCACGGCCACTTGTAGGAATTACTACCCGGAAAGTCCTTAGCCAAGGCGATTGTGTATTGAAAATAGTTCCAATTGATACGCATCTAGAGTAGTGGGTTCCTAGTACAAGTACTATTGTATTCGGGCCAGAATTAATTTTGGAGGGAGTTGGAACTAATTCCGTACTCCAAACTGAATGAGATATTGTATGGTGAAATGAGTTAATTGCACTGAAGTTTGTTATTGAAGAGTTCATGTCAAGACACTTAACTTCTTGGACTCTGGGTGGTCATGATGTGTTGCTAGATACCATTTATGATCTGGGAATATGGGTTTATTAATTGATGAATTAATAAACCAATCCTGATTAGAATTAATAGGATTAATTCTAATTAATTATAGATTATTAATCTCAAAGACATTTAGATTAATTCATGTTCACTACCAATTGACTAGGAAACCTAATAGGTCACACACAATAGAGGATTATATACTCAAGATGTTATTTGATAACATAGTGGGGTTAATTGAGAGAAAGAGAAGTTATTGTGGACAAATTATAATTAGTTATAATTTGTGGTCCAAGTTGTAATTGTGAGAACATGATATTTCCAATTACAATTAGGGAATTCTAATAGGATAGTTCTTAGTTTTGGGAAGAAAAATTTCATGTGACATATTAACAAGACACACGAAACCCTAGCTAAAAAGTGACACATGAAAAACTAACAACACTCGACCTTCTCTTCCTCTATCTCTCTTGATTGCCTTGAGAAACAACCCTAGCCGCCATCTTGTTTCTGCTAGTACAGGAAAGTTTGGTGCTTTAGTATTCCTCTATGTGGATTACTGTTAGAGATAATCACACACTGTGATTATAGTGGTTAGACGTTCAACTCACGTGAAGGTTGATCACGAGGATTGCTGGATCGTGCCTCAACTTGAAGAAGAAATTTTGTTTTTCGGACGATCAAACAAAGGTGAAAAGCTGCTACCTTTATTATCTTTATGTCTTATTTTCCACACATAGGCGGGTCCTGGGATGGTATCTCGTTTATTTTCTGCTTGTGCCGTATAGGATACGAGCTTGAGATACCTAACACTTGAATACTTGGCGTATGCACTAACTTGAATACTTGGCGCATCACTGACTTGAATGCTTAGTGTAAGGACTTACTTGATACTTAGCATATGCACTAACATGAATATTTGGTGTAGGCACTAACTTGAATACCCGAAAACTCGAATACTTAAATACCTGAATCAGAATATTTTATACTGGAATTCTTAAATACTTGAATCAACATGTGTTCACTCAAAATACTTAAATACTTGTTTTAAGAATGTTTTCAAACGAGAATTTCTAAACTAGATTGGATATGTTGAGATTACTCTTCATAGGATTTTATCAGTGGAAAACATTAGTACACACGGGGCTTATTGAGCTTTACGCTCACACGTGTGCTATTTTTTTTTTTTTTGAAGAATTTAGGATCATAGGTGCAGCGAAAGCATGGTGGACTCCCAGAGGCTCATGCCATATCTTGGACCTATTATACCAGTGAGTGTATGTATCAGAAGCCAAATTCTTGTACTTTCTAATTTGGAAAAATTTCTGCTACTTATTGAGTGAAGTTTGTTATAAAGACCCCTTATTTGAGCAATCAAATAGGACGATATCCCACAAAGCTACAACCCATTACGTTATGGAAATATGGGGTGTTACAACAAGTATGTTCTAACCGACTCTTGTCCTAAAATTTGAGAAGATTCCACGGACTAAGATCGTGATGCTTGAAGGCATAGAGGAAAGCTGATGAGATAGCTAGATGTTATATGTTGGCTTCCATGTCCAATATTCTCTAGTTTAAGCACGAAAATATTTCTTCTGCATATGACATTGATATATCTTTGCGAACTATGTTTGCTGACAAGAGCCATCTAACAAAACGGGAAGCTCTTAGAGCAATCACGAACACTAGGATGGCTGTGAGGGTATTAGTTTGCAAGCATATGCTCAATATGATTACTCATTTCGGGGAGGCTGAGATCCTAAGGGTAATAATCGATGATGAGAACCAAATTGACATGGTTCTTGAGACTCTGGCAAATTCATGTTCTCAGTTCAAGTCTATAACATGAATAAGTTGAGTATATCTTTGATTGAATTAATAAAAGAACTTCAGGCTGCTGAGAAAATTATGAAGCCTATGTCAAAGATTTTGGTTACTCATTCTAGATCATCTTCTAGAATTGGGGCCCAACCCAAGAAGTTCAAAAAGAAGACGGCCCAAAACAATGTAAGGACCAAACTCAAGGGATCCAATCTCGGTTCCTCCAAATCCAACGCTAAGCCCAAAGGCAAATGTTTCAAGTGTGCCAAGAAGGGGCACTTCAAAAAGGATTGTTTAGACTTTTTGGCCAAGTCCTCTTTAAGTATTGCTCTATACTTACAGTCTATATTGATGGTTGGATCATCATCCATTTACATTATTGATTCTGGAGCCACCAAGCATATCCATAACTATTTGCAGGGGTTGAGCAAGACAGGACGACTCAATAGAGCAGAACATAGACTTAAAATGGGCAACAAAGCACAAGTGTGGACCGAAGCAGTGGGAGACTTGGAGCTTTTATTTGATTATAATAGGATTTTAGTTTAAATGATATTTTATATGTTTCTAGTTTTAAACAAAATTTGATTTCAGTTTTAGGATTGATTAATTAAGAATATTTTGTTTCTTTCCATTCTGATATTTCAATTAATAGAAATGGAAATAGTATTTGTTCTAGAAACATGTATTGGAATCTTTTCTGTATTAATCCTATTAATTTTTAAATAAATAATACTCAAACGAAACCTAATGGTAAGAAGAGAAAGGCCACATCAAATAACTCATATTTATAGCACTTGAGATTGGAATATATAAATCCTAATCGGATTCAGAGATTAATCTAAAATGGGTTTTTGAACTCATTGAAATTGGAGGAATGACCTCAGTATGAATCTTGTCTTATGAGTAAAATGACCTAAAGGTCCTTTACTCAAAAGGCAGAAAGGGCCAAAGAAATATTAGAATTAGTCCACACTAATGTTTGTGGTCCTATGTCTACACCTGCTATAGAAGATTATGAATACTTTATCACGTTTAAGGGTGATCACACATGTTTTGGTTATGTTTACTTGAGAAGGCGCAAGTCTAACTCATTTGATATATTCAAAAAGTTTAAGGCTGAGATGAAGCATCAAACAGGTAAACAAATCAAAAGGCTAAGATCAGATCGTGGTAGAGAATATCTCATTGGTAAATTCAAGGACTACTTGGCACATCAGAGAATAGTATCTTATCTATCTACACCTAGGACTCCCCAGCAGAATAGAGTTACTGAGAGAAGAAATAGAACATTGATGAAAATGGTCAAAAGCATAATGAGTCATGCAACTCTTCCTTTTTTTTTTTTTGGGATATACTCTGAAAATAGCAGTATATATTCTGAATTTAGTGCCTTTCAAATAATGCCTAAGATACCATATGAGATGTGGATTGAATAAAAGCCCAGTATGAATTATTTTAAGGTATGGGGTTGTCCAACTTATGTAATGACTAAAGGAAACAAGCTAGACCTAAGATCAGAATTATACTACTTCGTAGGGCATCAAAAAGGAACAAATGGTAGATACTTTTATCATCCCTAAGAGTAGAAGGTATTTATTAGTAGTCATGCTAGATACTTAGAGGATGAACAAAGTGTGTCCACTATGGTTTTGAGTAAAGTAGAATTAGAAGAGAAGTTGAATGATACTTCAACTTATAATACCCCAGTTGAAGAACCTAAAAAGACACATCTAGATATTCCTATACAAAATGAACCACATCACAGTAGGAAGATATCTAGGGTTCTGAAAAGATGGACTGGAAAAGCCTTTAAAGTAGTCTCCGACTATCAGGAATAAGATCCCACTAGATATAATAAGGTCATTGCTGATGTTGATGTAGATAAATAGTAAGTAGCAATGGATATCGAGATTGAGTCTATGTATCTCAATTAAGTTTGAGATCTTGTCACTGCACCTGAAGGGATTAAACCCCTTAGGGTGCAAGTGGATATACAAGAGAAAGAGAGGTGCAGATGGAAAGGTAGAAACACTTAAAGCAAGATTGATAGCAAATGGTTATACTCAGAAAGAATGAATCGATTATAAGGATACCTTTTCCCCTATTTCCATGCTTAAGTTCATTCGCATTTTCTTGGCCATCGCATGTCATTATAATTATGAGATATGGAAACTGAATGTCAAGACAGCCTTTCTTAATGGCTATCTTAGTGAAGACATCTATATGACCCAACTTAAAGGCTTTGTTGCGAAAGGTCAAGAACATACGGTCTGTAAGCATAAAAAGTCTATTTTTAGACTTAAGAAAGCATTACGAGTATGGAACATACATTTTGATAAGACTGTAAAGTCTTTATAGATTCATACAAAACATGAATAAACCATGCATGTATAGGAAAACAAATGGCAATAACATGTCTTTTATGGTACTTTATGCAAATGACATTTTAATTATTGGAAATGATGTAGAGATATTGTCATCCATAAATGTTTGGCAATCAAGTCAATTTAGCATGAAAGATATAGGAAAAGTTAGCTACCTTTTTGGAATAAATCTTCTTAGAGATAGGAAGCAAAGAATATTAGGCTTATCCCAATCTACTTATATTGACAAGATATTTGCTAAGTTTAGAATGGATCAGTATAAAGGGGTAATCATACCATTTAAGTACGAATTGAACTTATCTTCCAAGTAGTGTCCTAAGACACAGGAAGAAAAAGAAAGAATGAGTAGTATTCCTTATGCCTCTGTAGTAGGAAGTCTCATGTATGCCATGCTTTGCACAAAGCCGGATATCTGATTTGTAGTAGGCATGGTTAACAGGTATCAGTCAAACCCAAGGGAAGAACATTGGCAAGCTGTAAAGTATATTCTCAAGTACCTAATGGGAGTGAGGGATTATATGCTTGTTTACAAAGATGATGATTTAATTCCCACTGGTTACACTGACTCAGACCTCTAGACAGATAAAGATTAAAGAAAATCTACTATTGGATATGTTTTCACTTTGTTTGCAGATTCCACCATAGAAGTTGAGTATGTAGCGGCTTCAGATGTTTGAAAAGAAGTGGTTTAACTACAGAAGTTCCTCATAGAACTTAGAGTTATTGTGACAATTTTGGAGCTATGTCACAATGCAATAAGCGAAGAAACCACAAGAAAGGCAAGCACATTGAGGGGACTTATTGCTTCATCCGGGAGTTCATCTAGAAATGGAAGATAGTGGTTGACCAAATTTTCTCTACAAATAATATGGCAGACTCATTTACCAAGCCTTTGATAGAAAATGTGTTTCAAAGACACTTAGATGTGTTGGGAAATATGCCCTCTTAGATTAGGTTTCTAATGTAAAAATTGAATATTTTAATAAAAAAATTTATTTTCAAAAATTATTTGTGAATTTATATTTTATTTGTGCACAATTACGTTTGGAAATGATCTATTGTGTTTAAGTAAGTGGTCCATGTGAATGGAGGTCTTTCACAGTAAGGTATGGATCACAGGTTACTTAACACATCAATGTTCTTTCTTAACTAATTGATGAGAATGAGAATCCCATCATGTTTAGGTTATTATTTTGTAAATTCCAAATGGGGAACAGCTTACTTTTAGTCAGTGAGTAGTCCACTCACTTCATGACATAAGCGTATTTCGAATATGTAGACAGGACATGTAGTAGTGATTTCTGAAAGTACTATATGGTAGAAACCTAGACTACAACCACTACAGCATGGACTAGTACTCTATGACTTGAGTATTAGTTGGTGGTCTGACGAAGCTGGAAGCATGTACTTTGATATACAATAATTGAGGTTCTATCGTAGGGTCAATATACTTACATATTGGGTATGTGTGACTAATTAGTTAAGACAGACTTGTACAAGATAGTTTCTATACTATGTCGCCCCTTGTGGTTGTCTGAGTGATCTAAATATCCAGGGCCCTAGGAAACATGACTTGGATATTTGCTTTAGAATAGCTCCCTTGAAAAGCGAAAACAATCCAAGAAGTCGTGGATCATTGAACTAGAAGCCTAAGGATGGTAAATGTCATTTAGAGAGGTGTTAGTACACTTCTTCCTCTTTAAATGTACGGCGATGTATAGAGGGGTATTTTAGTCATTACACCTGTCGGTCACAGACTTTGCTAACGCAGCATTGTCCTTGGGATCAATATTTCCTTATAGTGATATTAGAAAATATTTAAAATGCAAAATACAACTATTTATATGGTAAGGGTATTTTAGTCATTTTAGTTGCCAAGGCGGTGTGTCTTTTGATCCCCAATATAGACTGTGAGTCCTAATTAAATACAGGCTAAGGAATTAATCTTAAATTAAATGAATTTTATTTTATTTAAGTAGCCTAATTTAATTATTGGGCTAGAATAAAATAAAGGTCCATGGAGATAGAATTAATTAAATTAGTTTGGTGGGTTAATTAATTATTCAGGGCTTTGGCCTAGTTTGAATAATTAGGGATTAACTTGGGACTAAACTAATATAGGCTTGTTAATTGGACTACTTTATTTGGGCTGGAAAAATTAATTATTTGTTGGGTCATTAAGTTGGTTCTAATTAGAATAATTAATTTAGTCTAAAATATTAAACTAGGAGTCCAATGGCCCAGTCCAGTTTAACCTAGGGTTTTATTTAGGTTAAACAGGAGGATTGGAGATCGTCGTCGTTTTTTTTTTTTTGACAGACTCTTCTCTGTGGGAAAAGAAACACTTGTCTCTCTCTCTCTCTCTCTAGAAAATATTCCTTAGTTCTATTAGTTGTTCACCAAACGGAATTAGACAGGTCATATATTGGAAGATTGAGAGTTTGGTGTTCACCTACATGCAAAGATGAAGTAGGAGGCTTGCAGGAATCGTACCGAAAGCTTCCACCAACACACCTACCCCGATTGCACACATTTCGGTCCAACCAATTCTTAGAACGAGGAAAAGAGGTAAGAAATTTTTAACCTCGGAGTCGCACTAGAGCCTAATTGGCACCGGCTAGGACTGCCGGAGTCGGCGCCGGCCCTGGACGGGAATTCCTCTGTTCTTGGTTTTTCCAATTTTTTGCTTTCACTTCCACTGCGTGCTTTGTTTTTTCCCTTTTTCATGCCTTTAATTAGTATCAGAATATGAAGGTTTTGTGAAAATATAGGGAGCATGCATCTAGTTGAATAAAACTGGACACATATATGTGATTAAACCGTGATCCTTCGTTGTTTTGGTAAGCATAGATTCTCTTATTAAACCTCTTTGATGGAGGTATTGGAGATTTGTAATTTACTGTTTTTCTTAGCAAATCGTGTAAGCCCGATATTAAAGGGTATAGGCGATTGTTGATTTTGGTTGATTTCATTGTATTGAGATTGAAATCGAAGAGCTAATGGTACCAGAAGTTGCAAAGAAAAACAGAGGAAATTCGCAGAAGAAATCTCAGAAAAAAAAAACTGCAAGAAGAACCCGTTAGAGCCCAACCGACACCAGTTGGGGTGGCTGAACCAACGCCGGCTTAGGTCTGGAATCCAGTTCGTACGCTGGTTGCCCATGGGTCCTGGTTCTGTGCGGCGGTGATGCGTATTTATATGGGTATAAAAATCATATAAAAATAAGCACATTTTCATTCAAGTTTAAATTAAAACATTAACTCCAAATTATACATATAAGCAAGCGTACTCATCATTAACATATCATAGGGTTCAAACGAGTTTCAATCCTCAAGGAACAAGTATGCATTAATCACTTTTCTTTCAATGTTTAACCGACTCAATAAAGTGAAAAAGAAATAAAAAGGAAAATAAAATAAAGAAAATAAGAGAATATATACATGTCAAGGAGGGAGAATTATGTAATTTAAACCATTGTTTTAACAAATATGATCTTAAAGAACCCAATCATTATCATAACTGATTATTCTCTTGGCATCATGAAGGATTAAGGCCGATTCACTTCTTTGGTCAATCCATGAAATCACTACCTTCTAGATAAATTAGCATCACTTGGTATGTCTCAACTAATTCATTCAAAAGATACATTAAACATAATCCTCGAGTAAATTTCCTTGGTCTGGCAAATTTAAAGCATGAAATTAATCAATGAATCCCTGGTCTGGCAAACATCAATTAACCTTCAATTACCCAATCCTCAGTAATTAACCCCCTTGGTCTAGTAAGTTAATAGCTAATAAATATGAAATTAATAAATTGAAACCACCATCAACCCCTTTGGTCTAGTAAGTTAATGGGAAGAAACAACCAATTAATCTCGTAGTAAGCACAAGTAATTAAATACCAAGAAAAACAATCAATTAATCAAAAGATCAAAGTAACTCTAAAAATCATTAATACCTAAAACAATGTCAAATTACAATAAAACAATTAACACATCATTGTTCAAGAAAAGAAAACAAAAGTAAAAGAAAGAACTCATAGACAAGCCTCATTCTTCTTCCTTTGCAGACCCTCTTGCACAATCCTCCTTGAATTAAAGAATTTCTCATTTCATTTGAGTGATTTTCTGTTATGCTCTCTGAATTCCCCCCTTTCTCTTGTGTTTTTCCATCTATTTATAGGCTTAGGAAGTGTCTAAACTCGTTGGTATAAGGTTATTGGCCAAGTAGAAGTAGGAAGATACTAAAATTCTACAGATTACTAAAAACCGCGTGCAAAAATTAAGGTTCCGCTTTATCTTCAGGGCATGGCTGGCGCCGCCTTGGCTGCTGGAGCCGGCGCCGGTTGTGTTTTGTTTCTTCCATTGTTTGCCGATTTTTTTCTTGATTTCCCCACAATATTGTCCAGAGTACAGCTGGCGCCGCCTTGGCTGCTAGAGTCGGCGCCGGTTTGGTTCTATTTCAGTTCTGTTTCAACAATTTTTTATCATCTCGAAGTGCATGCCAACAGCACGTGGCTAGTGCCGATTTTTCTGTCCTAGCCGGCACCGCTTCTGTTCTGTTTTGTGACATTTTTGCTTTGTTTTACCCTTGAAATCTGAAATAACACACAAAATACCTTTCTAATAGTAAAATCTCAAATATGAAGGAATATGACTAGTTATTGAACAGAATGTATCACAAAAGAGCCTCAAATAACTAATAAAAATATGACTAATTTAGGCCCTATCAGGCGGGTGCAATGGACCACAGTGCAGATGGGTGCTTGATCCAATGTGGCGGGTGCAGTGGACCAAGGAGAAATTTTTTTATTTTTTCCTTGTAATTTGTCTTGCGTTTTCATTTTTGTTTTGGGGTCCATACCAGGCGACGTTAATTTTTTGCAATAGTTAATATTCATGGAATATTTTGCATGAAAAATTTGAATAATGGATTTTAAGATTAAACAAGACCATTAATTAATTAAATAATGTGTTTAATTCTATTATCTAGACACTTAGGTTTAAAAAATAGAAAAGCATGAAAACGTCTACTGTTTTCTAGCATGCTATTTTTTTTTTTAAAGTACCTATACGCACGGACTCTCAAAGACCAAAGTCTTTGGGAATAATTTTGATAAGGAAAACATTTTTCTACAAATTAAATGGTTATTTTAACTTGAACAAAATTTAATTTTTAGATATTTTCTCAAAGGATTTAATCATTGACATAGAAAATATATTGGATTTGGATATGTTTGTAAGTTAAAATAGACTGCCATTTTATTTTATTTTAGCACAAGAAAAATTATTTTATCAAATAAACTTGAGACCAAAGTTTCTAGAAAGTTTTAATTGAAAATTTTTTGAAATCATTAAGTTTTTTAACTTGAATAAAATTAGTCCATGAAAAAATCTCTCAAAGGATATATACCTTGACATAGAGATTTTAATGGATTTAGACATTTCATTTTTGAGTTAAAGGGAAAAACTTAATGGAAATTTTCAAAAGGATATTTTTCAGAAAACCTTTATTTTAAAAGACTAAGTGGGAAAGGGGTTCCAACGGCCCTATGGCTTCCATCACGATCCTTATTAGAGATCGTGGGTCCTCTTACACCACCTTGGGAGTAAACCCGTATAGGATGGAGATACCACAAGGATCTAGATCTAATGGAGGGATGTAATTAATAACCCGGGACACGTACTATGATCGGCCAGCCCCTTGTTGGAGGTTATAGTGCAAGGTATGTCCATAGGAAATGAAAGAAAACAGCCATCCCCTCAATGGAGTTATCTTCTGGATCATTACCTAGAAGGAAAATTAATTTGAGGTGGTCAACACACTTAGCTTAGGAAACTGTTAATCTTCCTAAGAAGCTATGTCAGTTTTTCTAAGAGCCAAATTAATTATTATCAGTTTTGATAATAAGGATAAAGTGCACAAATTTGTTTTTTTTTTCACAAACTAAATTCTTTTATTTTATTTTCAATTTTTCAGAAATAGTGGGAGGTTCTTTTAGTCCATTGGCTGTTATTTTCAGAGAGAATAAGCTAACGGGACTAAACTATGTGAGTTGAAAGAGGAACCTGGATATAATACTCATAGCGGAAGAGTATAAGTATATCTTTTACGAAATCTACCCTGTTATCGGGGAAGGTTCTACCGCCGAGGAGCGTGAGGCTGAGAAGGCATGGAAGAAGGCCGACGAGATGGCTCGTTGTTACATGTTGGCCTCCATGTCTAATGTGCTCCAATCCAAACATGAGCACATGACCACTGTGTATGATATAACTTAATCATTAGCCATGATGTTCGCGGATAAGAGCTAGCCAGTAAGGCAGGAGGCTCTTTGAACTATTATAAACACTAAGATGGCCGAGGGAGCATCAGTCAAAGAGCATATACTCTAGATGATTGCTACTTTTGAGGAGGCAGAAATCTTAGGGGCTGTCATTGACCCCGAAAGCCAAGTGGATATGGTTCTTGAATCTCTACCGGTTTCTTTACTCAATTCAAGTTGAATTACAACATGAACAAGTTAAACATGAGTTTAACTGAGTTAATGAAAGAGCTTCAGATGGCAGAGAAGATCGTGAAGCCATAATCTAAGGCTATGATTGCTAAGGCTTCATCTTCTAGAACTGGGCCCAAGCCCAGGAAGTTCAAGAAGAAAAAGGGGAACGCAGCGGCCCAGCCTAAGACCCAGCCCAAACACAAATCCAAGGGCAAGTGCTTCAAATGTGGACTAAAGGGGCATTCAAAAAATGAGTGTCTAGATCTTCAAGCCAAGAAAAACCCCACAGGTAATGTTTTCTATCTAGAGTCTATATCAATGGTTGGATCAACTTTCATTTAGATTATTGATTCAGGAGCCACTGATCATATCTATAACTCCTTGCAGGGGTTTAGAAAGATTAGAATACTCCAGAAGGGTGAACATGAACTACGTGTGGGAAATGGAGCACAAGTTTGGGCCCTTGCAGTGGGAGAGCTGGATCTTGTTTTTTATTGTAATAGAATAGTGGTTTTGAAAGGTATTTTATATGTACCTAGATTTCAACAAAATTTGATTTCGGTTGCGAAACTAATAAATCAAGGATATTCTGTATCTTTCCATTCTGGTATTTCTATTAGTATAGATGGAGAAATTTTATGTATTAAGCACACATATGGAAATCTATTTTTCTTAAACCTTATTAACAATCAATTAAATAACACTCAATCTGAAAGTTTAATAAGGAAGAGAAAAACCAATGTCAATAACTCTTATCTTTGGCATCTAAGGTTGGATCATATAAACTCAAGCAGGATTCAGAGGTTAATCCATGATGGGCCTTTGAGCTCATTATGATTGAAAAATTAGCCTCAGTGTGAGTCCTACCTAATGGGAAAGATGACCAAAAGGTCATTTACCCCTAAGGCGGATAGAGCTAAGGAGGTATTGAGTCTTATTCACACTGATATGTGTGGTCCCTTGTCTACACCAGCTAGATGAGGTTTTGAGTACATCATCACTTTCATGGATGATTGTACAAGGTTTGGTTATGTTTACCTAATGAGACGCAAGTTTGACTCTTTTGACAAGTTCAAGGAGTTTAAAGCTGAGGTGGAGCGTCGGACAGGTAAATTAATCAAGACCTTATGACCGGATCGTGGTGGAGAGTACCTCCTTAGTGAATTCAAGGACTACATGGTATATCATGGGATGGTATCTCAACTCTTTGTGCTAGGGGCACCGGAACAAAACGGAGTAGCTTAGAGAAGGAACAGGACAATGATGGAAATAGTCCGAAGTATGATGTCTCATGCTACTCTTCCAGTGTCTTTTTGGGGATATGCCCTAGAAACAGCGGCATATATTCTGAACTTGGTGCCTTCTAAATCAGTACCTAGGACTCCTTATGAGATGTGGACTGGGCATAAGCCAAGTCTAAATCATCTTAGGATATGGGGTTGTCCAGCTTATGTACTGGTCAAGGGAGACAAGTTGGAACCAATATCAGAATTATGCTATTTTGTTAGGTATCCAAAAGGGACAAAAGATGGTTATTTTTTTCATCCTAAGGAGCAGAAAGTACTGGTTAGTACCAATGCTAGATACTTAGAGGTTGATCAGAGTACCTCCACTAAAGATTCAACTAAGTTGGAACTAGAGGAGAAGTTATCTTTGGAATCAACTTCTTCTGACTTGATTATGGAACGAGAAGAGGCACAGCCTCAGGAGCCTGTACAATTGGAGACTCGTCATAGTGGGAGCGTGTCTAGGGTTCCAGAGAGATAAACTGGAAAAGCTTTCAAGCTAGTCTCCGACCATCAGGAACAAGACCCCCTAGATACGAGGAGGCTATTACTGATGCCGATACAAATCTATGGCATGAAGTAATAAAAGTCGAGATTGAGTCTATGTACCTCAATCAAGTTTGGAATCTTATAGCTTCACCTGAAGGGATAAAACCCATTGGGTGTAAGTGGGTATACAAGAGAAAGATGGGGGTAGATAGGAAGGTGAAAACCTTCAAAACTAGGCTTATGGTGAAAGGGTATACTCAGAAAGAGGGATTCGATTATGAGGAAATATTTTCCCCAATAGCCATACTTAAGTCCATCCATATCCTCCTTGCCATCGCATGTCATTATGACTACGAGATATAGCAAATGGATATCAAGACGGGATTTTTAAATGGCCATCTTAACGAAGACATCTATATGTCCAAACCGGAAGGCTTTATTGCTGAAGGCCAAGAACATATGGTTTACAAGCTTAAGAAGTCCATTCATGGACTTAAGCAGGCATCGAGAGCATGGAACATTCATTTTGATGAGATTGTAAAGTCTTATGGATTTATTTAAAATGAGGATGAACCTTGCGTGTATAGGGAACTTGAAGGTATTAATGTGGTTTTTCTTGTCTTGTATGTGGATGACATTCTACTCATTGGAAATAATGTAAGGTCATTGTCATCTACAAAGGTTTGGCTGTTTAGTCAATTCAGTATGAAGGACTTAGGAGAAGTTAGCTACATTCTCGAGATTAGACTTCTTAAAAATAGGAAGCAGAGAATGTTAGGATTATCTCAAGCAGCATATATTGACAAAATGTTTGCCAAGTATAGCATACACTCATGCAAGGGAGCTCTAATTCCTAGCAGATATGGATTGTCATTTTATTCAAGGGACTGTCCTAAATCTCAAGAAGAAAAGGGCAGAATGAGTAGGATTCCCTACGCTTCGGCTGTGGGAAGTCTCATGTACACCATGCTGTATACTAGGCTAGATATCTACTTTGTCGTAGGCTTAGTTAGCAGATATCAGTCAAATCATGGGGAGGTTCATTGGCAAGCTGTAAAACATATTCTCAAGTACCTCAAGGGAATGAGAGATTATATGCTGGTTTACCAGGTTGATGACTTGGTTCTTACACGATACACAGACTCAGACTTCTAGGTGGATAAGAATGAGAGAAAATCCATTAGTGTATATGTCTTCACCTTGTCTGGAAGAGCTATTTCATGGAGGAGTATCAAGTAATCTTACATTGCTGACTCAACTATGGAAGTTGAGTATGTGGCAGCTTCAGAGGCATCTAAGGAAGCAGCCTGGCTCCGGAAGTTCCTTTCAGAACTTGAAGTCGTGCCATAGATGGACAGGCTGATTGTGATGTATTACGACAACACTGGAGTAGTAGCACAATTTAAAGAACCCTGAAACCACAAAATGGGGAAGCACATCGAGAGGAAGTACCACCTGATCTGAGATTTCATCCAGAGATAGGATGTCGTGGTGGACGAGATTGTCTCCGAGAACAATCTAACTAATCCATTCACCAAGCCTTTGGCAGAGAGAGTATTCAAGAGACACTTAGACGCCATAGGGGTAGGCACCTACGGACCTACATAGTCTTAGAGTGTAAGTGGGAGATTGTTGGGAAATATGCCCTCTTAGACTAGGTTTTTTATGTAAAAATCGAATGTTTTAACAAAAGAATTTATTTTCAGAAATTGTTTGTGAATTTATATTTTATTTATGCACAATTACATTTGGAAAAGACCCATTGTGTTTAAGTAAGTGGTCTATGTGAATGGAGGTCTTTCACAGTAAGGTACGGATCGCGGGTTACTTAACATATAAATGTTTGTTCTTAACTAATTGATGAGAATCAGAATCTCATCATGTTTAGGTTATTATGTTGTGAATTCCAAATAGGGAATGGCTTACCTTTAGCCAGTGAGTAGTCCACTCACTTCATGACATAGGCGTATTTCAAAGACGTAGAACAGGACCTGTAGTAGTGGTTCCTAAAAGTACTATATGGCAGAAACCTAAACTACTATTGCTACAGCGTGGACTAGTACTCTACGACTTAAGTATGAGTTGGTAGTCTGGCGAAGCTGGAAGCATGTATTTTGATATGCTATAATTGAGGTTCTATCATAGGCCCAATATACTTGAATATTAGGTATGTGTGCCTAGTTAGTTAAAACAGACTTGTACAAGATAGTTTCTATACTATGCCACCCCTTCTGGTTGTCTGAATGATCTAAATATCTAAGGTCCTGAGAAACATGACTTGGATATTTGCTTTAGAGTAGCTCCCTTGAAAAGCAGGAATAGTCCAAGAAGTCGTGGATCATTGGACTAGAAGCCTAAGGATGGTAGATGTCATTTAGAGAGGTGTTAGTACACTTCTTCTTCTTTAAATGTACGATGATGTATTGAGGGATATTTTAGTCATTACACCTGTAGGTCGGAGATTTTGCTAACGCAGTACTATCCTTGAGGTGAATATTTTCTTATAGTGATATTAGGAAATATTTAAAATGCAAAATACAGCTATTTATATGGCAAGGGTATTTTGGTCATTTTAGTAGCCAAGCGGTCTGTTTTTTGGTCCATAGTATAGACCGTGAGTCCTAATTAAATACATGCTAAGGAATTGATCTTAAATTAAATGGAATTTATTTTATTTAAATAGCCTGATTTAATTATTAGGCCATAATAAAACAAAGGTCCATGGAGATAGAATTAATTAAATTAGTTTGGTTGGTTAATTAATTATTCAGGGCTTTGGCCCAGTTTGAATAATTAGGGATTAACCTGGGACTAAACTAATATAGGCTTGTTAATTGGACTAGTTTATTTGGGTTGGGAAAATTAATTATTTGTTAGGCCATTAAGTTGGTTTTAATTAGAATAATTAATTTAGTCCAAAAGGTTAAACTAAGAGTCCAATAGCCTAGTCCAGTTTAACCTAGGGTTTTATTTAGGTTAGACAGGATGATTGGAGATCGTCGTTGTTTTTTTTTTTTTACAAACTCTTCTCTGTGGGAAAAGAAACACACGTCTCTCTCTCTCCAGAAAATATTTCTTAGTTCTGTTAGTTGTTCACCCAACGGAATTAGGCAAGCCAGATACTGAAAGATCGAGAGTTTGGCATTCACCTACATGCAAAGACGGAGTAGGAGGCTTGTAGGAATCACACCACAGGTTTCCACTAGCACACCTACCCCGGTTGCACACATTTTGATCCAGCTAATTCTTAGAACAAGGAAAAGAGGTAAGAAATGTTTAACCTCGGAGTCCTGCCAGAGCCTAACCGACGCCGGCTAGGACTGTCGAGCTGGCGCCGGCCTTAGACGGAAAGTCCTCTGTTCTTGGTTTTTCTAGTTTTTTATTTTAGCTTTCGCTGCGTGCTCTGTGTTTTCCCTTTTTCATGCCTTCAAGATATTATAGGGGTAGGCACATATGGCTATCATTGTCCATTTAGTGCAAGTGGAAGATTGTTAGAATGTATGCCCAAAATGGCCTATCTATTTCTGTATTTTAAAAATTAATAAAAATTTCATTCATAGATAGTTGTTTGTTTACATATATTACACATTAAGGTCTAAGTATGTTAGTAAGTAATCTACGTGATTAGGTCGTACTTTCACAGTAAGGTGTAGATTATGAGCTACTAACACATAAGTGAAAATTATTTTTGATCGATTGATAAAGTGGGAAACTTCATTAAAGTTTAAATCATTACACTATAGTTTCTAAATGGAGAATTTTTATCTTTAACCACTGAGTAATCCACTCACACCAATAATATAAACATATTTAAAATACGTAGAATTGGACCATGTGATAATAATCTTTATAAAAGTACTAAAATAAAGAAAGATTAGTTTATCGCAACTACTGTGTAAACGAGTACCCTAAGACTTGAGTATAAGTGGGTGGTCTGGTGAAACTGGGCTTGTTCACTTTGATGTAAAACTAGACTTGTACACTTTGATATATGAGGGGTGAGGTTTTAACATAAGGCTAATAACCTTGAATGTTAGGTGTATGACTGTAGTTAATTAAGACAAACTTATACAATAGAGTTTCTATAATTCATTACGTGAAGAAATTACCCCTTTGTGATTGTCTGAGATAATCTAAATAATCCAAGGCCTTAGGAAACGTGACTAAGTATGTACATTTTTGGGTAGCTCGCTATGATAAGTAGATATATACTATAAGTTATGGATTATCGGACTAGCTATCAAAAGGCGGTAGCTATTGTTCAAAAAAATGTTAGTGCATTTTTTCTATCTCAATGACGGGTATTACATAGAAGGATATTTTCGTCATTACACATGTAGGTCGAAGACAACACTTTTGTAATATTATTTTTGGGGTCAATATTTTCATATAGTAATAAATAGAATATTTAAAATGATAAAATACAGCTATTTGTTAGTAAGGGTATTTTGGTTATTTTAGTAGCTAAGAATAATATATCTTTTGGTCCCCCAGATAACTCTAAAAACTGGAATGACTATTTTAGTCATTACATAAATTATTTGGATTATCTGAGCAATGAGAGAATTTATTTCATTCTAGAAAATCCATTGAACTAGAATAATTAATTAAGTCCGAGAGTAATTCATGGGCTAGATTAATTAATTAATTCTAGAATGTCTAAGGTAATATATTTGCTTGAATAAAATAAATAAGGATTGGCCTAATAATTATATTGGGTCATGTATTTATTATTTTGGGTTTTAGTAGAATAAAAGGTCCAGATAAAATAATAAATATAGTAGGCTAAGTTTTTATTTAATTGAGTTTTAATTAAAAGACTCAAGATAAATAAAAAGGCCCAATTGGTGGAATAGCCCTAGCCATCTTGGTTTAGGGCAGGTAGCCTTGAGAGTTTATAAATAATCTTTATGGAGTCTTGCTAAAAAAATATAGTCAGTTAAAGAAAAACCCTAGCCACCACTCCCTGCTCTCTCTCAGTTCTTTCTTAGAAAAATAATCCTCACCTACTTTTATTGGTAGTTCGATTTGTGAGGTTGAAAGAATATCTTTAAAGATCAAAAGCTCTGGCCTTTGAAGCATTTTATGCGAAGGAACTAACGGTAGTTGGATTTCTTGCAGAACAAGTAAACGTTCCGGTTAAAGAAGTTTTGTTGAATGCAAATTTGGCTCTGGCTATTCAGATAAAGCGCGCTAAAAGTAAGTAATCTTAGACTTTAGCTTGAGAAAATTTTAAATTTGTTGTCTTCCTCTGCATTTTTATTTTCTTGCTATCCGTTAAATGGGAGGTCAAAGGTGGTAAGAATCCACTTTAACATAGTTCACTTGAAGATGGAAAACTCTTGGACATCAAACAGAGTCCTCAAGGAGCAAAATTGATGACTATTCAAGGGGGAGATCAACAAAGAACCAAGAAGATTCGGGAATAGGGATAGAGGACAGTTGAGGCCAGCCAACCCAACTCAATTGACACCGGTCAATTTCGAAAATAGTGGCTAAGCTAAATGAGAGCCCTGCCAGGGCCTCCCAATCACATTGGTCGACTGATAGAAAACAGCTGGCGCCGGCTGCTTCTCGTCAACCAGTGCTGGCCAATATCAGGACAGCCATCCTTGTTTAAAGTTTTGGAAGACTTTCTAGTATCTTTTCAAAAACCCAGGAGTTATAATGACTTTTAAAGCCCCATGACTTGTTTACGACCACTTTTTGACTAAGATTTGCAACCCTAATAGCCTTAGGGTTTGTTTTGTATAAATACTCTTTAACTCTTAACAAGACAACACATTACAGTTTTAATATTCAAATATTGAGAGGTTTGAACACTTGATAGGATAATGCTCCCTATTCTTTTCCAAATCCAAGACCTAGCTTAGGGATTAGTTCACCTTATTGTTGGTGTCTCTAAATCACCAAAGGATAATCCAATTAGGTTCACTAGTTTGGGTCTTAGATTGCTTTGTTCTTCTACGAATCTCACTAGAAGCAAGTTGGGTGCCTAAATATTATGATTCTGCTCATTCTTCATCTCTTGTTAGGTTGGGGTGATTGGATACTGATTTAGTAGGCTTTATTCAATAGATTTACGGTTCTAAGTTGCTTAGTTCCCTTAGGAATTCTATTCTTTGAATCAAGTATTATATGTTCTTCAATTTTCAAGTACAAAATCCCTCATTTGAGACCCATTTGAGTGCTTGAAATTTGTGTCATCTTGAGCAACGGAATTTGAGTATGTTTTCACCCACACAAGCCTACATCAAACATAATGCTAATCTAGACTCCTAAACTCATTTTTATACATATGAATCTAACCATTCATATGTGCATTAAAATGTGCATAAAAATCTTCATTGCCTTTGAAACCAAAAACTCAAATATACATAAAAATAAAAATTTCTCGTCTTCAGATGCAAAAAAAAAAAAAAAAAAGCATAATCTTCAAAATCAAAGAAAATAGAATCAATTATTTATTTGGTAGAGAATGAGAATTCTTACCTTCTAACTAGGTAAAGCTTCTTCTCAGAGACGAAGATGAAGACATCAACTTAGAGGACTATGGCAAAAATGAAGACCTGCAATGAATTTTCATATCAAAGACAAAAGAGGAGAAATAGAGAAGAGTACAGCAAAGATGGTTGCACTAGAAGCGAGAAAGAGACAGTGGGGAAGCAAAGAATGTTGGAGTGAGAGGGAATGATGCATGAAAAGCTTCTAAAATTTTGACAACACATGACCCTATTTTATAACATAAATAAGATGATTCAGAACCATCGTATTTTTTAAATACAACAATTAAAAACCTTCATATTTGACCCAGTTAAGCGTTCTATTTGTTTTCATTCTTAAATATAATTTTTCCTCATATTTTTGTTTGTATATATATATATATATATATATATATATACACATATATAAAATATATAAATTAGTAATATGAAAAAACTATATTGTCACACATACACACATGTATATATATATATATATATATATATATATATATATATATATATATATAGGGATCTGCTAACAAACTATATGAAGGTAGTATATTAGCATTGCATTCAATTTTCTTAGACAAAAAAAATCAGAATTTGTAATTTTGCTATCTCACTAAAGTTAAGAATAATTTTGCAAAATTATCAATATTAAATAGTGAATGTTAGAGATCAATCAAGATCCCTTTAAAAGAATTTCCTTTCCTTATCCAACTCTTTTTTTTTTTTTCATTCCTAATTACAAATAAAATGTAGTAAATTTAAATTACCAAATTAATATTTAGAAAATTAAGATTTTATCTATTTAATTCTCTCTCCCCCCCTCTCTCTCTCTCTCTCTCTCTCTCTCTCTCTCTTGTTTGATAATATTTTTTAATATTTTATGATTTATTTTACCAAGGTCAATGTGATTTAAAAAATAAGAAATAATAATAGTAAAGATGAATGCCTCTTAAGTTATTTTATTCAATACATATTAATTGTACATATCAATTGTACTCGTATGTATTACATAGGTTGCATTTGACATTTGTAAAAATTGTAAATTTAAATATAATTTTTTATTTTTCTTTTATGAAAAAATTAGAATTTTTAAAAATTTAAGAAATTGATGAAGCATGAAATATGAAAAAAATTAAAGAAAAAAAATCTAAAATTAAAAAGTTCAATGAGTTGTCAAAAAAACGTTATCAAAAATATTAAATGAAAAAATCTTATTAAAAAAAGAGAGAGTGAAAGGATTAAAGAGATAAAGTTCTAATTTACTAAATATTTTGACTTACTGTGTTATTCTTTATAACTAGGAAAGTTTAGAAATAGCTAGATAAGGAAATGAAGAATTTTTAAATGGATCTTGATGATCTAACATTCATTATCTAATATTGATAATTTTACAAAATTATCCTTCTACAGATTCTGATTTGTTTTGTCCAAGAAAAATGGGTTCAATTCTAAGGTACTACCTTCATGTAATATATTAACAAATCTCATATGTATGCGTGTGTGTGCGCGCGCGCTTCTTTTTTTTTTTTTTTACAATAACAATTAGGGTTAAAGGCAAAAATGCCATTCAAAAATACATAAATTTATAATTATATCTCTCACATTTTAAATTCAGTATTAGTGTCATTCTTAAATTTAAATCCTTTCAAATATATCTATCACATTTAAAATTCAACAAAGTATCATTCTTAAATTTAAATCCTTTCAAGTATACCATTCTATCAAGAATTTAATAGGATACTCCACGTTTAACTGTTAAAAATTATATGATTGCAATATACTCATTAGTATCAAGGGTAAATTGCTAATCTCAAATTCTGTCTTCTCCAAACAATGAACATTTCTTAGTGAGAATAAAAAAATTTTGCTATGTTTTTGTAAATCCCCTAAGAGAGATTTTGAGTATAATAGATCCCTTCTACAAGTGGTTTTTATTAAAATCTTTAATGGTTATACATTTTAATTATATATTTTTTTTCATAAAAAGAATATAACCATCAAAGATTACCAAAATCCCTTCTACCAATGGTTTATATAATAATCTTCAATGGTTATTATAATAAAAACCATGTTATCAAAAACGCTTCTGCCAATAGTTTTTACTATAATCTTCATTATTTGGGATATTTACAAAAACAAAGTAACTTTTTTCATTCTCACCAAGAAACATTCATTGTTTGGAAAAGGTAAAATCTAAGATTAACAATTTACCCTTAATAATAATGAGTCTATTGTAATCACATTCTTTTAAACAATTAAATTTGGAGCATCCCGTTAAATTCTTGATAGAAGAGTATACTTAAAATGATTTAAATTTAAGAATGGTACTATTACTGAATTTTAAATATAAGGAGTATATTTGAAAGGATTTCAATTTAAGAAAGATACTATTATTGAACTTTAAATGTGAATGGTATATTTGAAAGGATTTAAATTTAAGAAGTGTACTATTGTTGATTTTTAAATGTAAGGGTTAATTTCAAAAGTTTGTATTGTTAATGGGCATTTTGCCTTTAACCCTAACAATTATATACACATACATACATATGTGTGTGTGTGTGTGTGTGTGTGTGTGCACGCGCGCGCACACATATATAACATACGTGCGTATATATTTAATTAATAAATTATATATTTTTTTGTAACATGATTAATAATCACCAATCAATGGAGGAAATATTGTATATCATGTCTATAAACATATAAATAGCATATTTGAAGACAAAATAAACTAAATCCATTATTTTAAATACAAGTATATAAAGACCTAAGATGTGTAGAGAATTTTTCTTGGAAGTCAATGATTCAACTATTGTGAATATGTAACAATGTCTGAAATATTAATATTCTGAGCATAATAAGTTGTTTTAAATATAGAGTTAATCGTGAGGAAAATTAATTAAAAGATAAATACAATATTATGTTCAACTTACGTATCATTGTAGGGCTCGATGTGATTATTATCCCCTAACTGTGGTGTAACACTAGCTACTGATAGGTGTAGTGATGAACTAGGAGACTCGGAATCCTACTACTGAGTAGGCTCTGTAGGTGGACATAGATCAACTCCAACCACAGGAAGACGAGAAGTCTAAGTCGTTGAATCAGAGGATAACTCCTGCTATACATAAGATATATGGGTGTCTAAAGGTTGCTGACTGGGAGAAATGAAACTTGCAAGTTGTTGAGCAATAGCAATGTTGGCTATAGGTTGCTGACCAAATGAAATGATAGTAGGCAATTGATTGGAAACATCAATGGATGTCGGCTGGTGAATAGCTATAGGGGTGGTTGCTTGAGAACTAGATGAAGGAGTGGCTATTAGAGTATTAAAAGATGGGACATGAGATGAAGGTCACCCCACCCTTTGAGCAGATTTAAATGAAGCAGAACTCGAACGCTTCTTTCCACCCCCTTTAGCCATATCTAAACTTTTAACAAAGTTGAAAATCAAGTTAAATACTGTAATAACAACAACAACAACAACAATAATAATAAGCCATTCAACAATAATATAATGATATTGAATAACCATACATGTAAATAGATAGCAAGTTGAAATAGATTAATTTATGTCAATGATTTGCATCAGAGGTAATACATTGATACAATAAAATAACACATATATATCCCCTCAATAACTAAAAAGGAAAAAAAAAAAAACATTCAATAAGGATACAAAAATGAGTGCTACTTTCGTATAGCTATTCTTTTACAAGTAATACTACTGAAATTACTAATCTCTTTAGATATTATAAACTATACATATTCTAATTCATCATCTGACACATACTTTTCATCAATGTTATAATTTTCATCATCTATTTTCCAATCAATCTCTCCTTCATCTTCTTCATGATTTGAGGCATTTTCGTCCATTGTAATAAACTGTACTTCAACATCCACTATCTCCTTTTCACCATATTCATGTTTCAATGGGCCAATGTCATCTCCTATACATATGTTTATTGCTTCAGCTTCGTCTACATCTTCCTACTAGGCTTTGTATAGAACTAAAAAGCTTGATCGGGTAATAATGTGTTATTTTTTTTCCTTCTTTTTCCAACTAGTTGTTCTTTAATAAAGACTTTCATGGCAAGGTAAATCTTGAAAGTACTATATTGTATTGAATATACTACTTGTGGTAGTTATATCAAAAGATTATGAAGAGTTACTGAACTTCTACATGACTACAGGACCATAGGTTTACTTTGTCACTATTATATGAAACACTTCTTTAGTAGTTAAGTTCTAGCTGGGGAATATTTGCTGCATTATCATCTGAGGGCCAACTTTGTATTCAATAAAGAAATAGCAAGGGTTTTTAGGTTTGAAATTTTGAATTCTATGTTTAAGTACTCATTTTCTAGGCTTTTTAAATCTAAGCCCTTCATTGTACCTAGAGATTGTCACTATTATATTGTATTGAATATATTGCTTGTGGTAGTAATATCAAAAGATTATGAAGAGTTACTGAACTTCTACATGACTACAAGACCTTGGGTTTACTTTGTCACATTATCATCTAAGGGCCAACTTTGTATTCAATAAAGAAATAGCAAGGGTTTTTAGGTTTGAAACTTTGAATTCTATGTTTAAATACTCATTTTCTAGGCATTTTAAATCTAAGCCCTTCACTGCACCTAGAGATTGTCACTATTATACTGTATTGAATATACTGCTTGTGGTAGTTGTGAAACCCCAGTCAAAACCGACCTTAGAGTAAGAGGGTTGGGATGCATATCATGCTTTACTTCATGATTAAATACATTTTCATATGATTTCTATGTGCTTTGGATTTGAGTTTTATTGTTTCGAAGTCTTGTTGGTGAGTATTGTGTGAGAGGGGCAAAATGGTAATTTTTGCCCGAGGTGAAAATAGGGAGATAGATTGTGGATTGAATAGAAAATAATTTTTCTAGTGGAAATAGCAACAAGAGTGGTTGTGGTTTAGTGGTCAGTGCCTTAGAATTAATTCTTGAGGTCTAGAGTTCAAATTCCATCATAGAACTTTAGCTAGATTAAATTTTATTTTTGCTTGGGGGAGTTAGTTTCGGCCTTAAGGGCCTAGATCAAGGTGGTGATAATGACCTAGGAGAGACATGTTAGGAGAATTCTCATTTCACTCCTTTGTTCTTCTCGAAATTCCTAAAGGGAATTCTTGTTCCCTTGATCTTTAGTTTTTCTTAATTTTCAACTCCTTAGTTTGATCAATGTGTCCTATCCTTTTCCTTTCCAGAAAATTCAGTAAAGTGCTGAGGTCTTTTAGGATCAAAATGTCCTAGTAAAAGGCTTCTCATGGTCTGGAAAATGTGAATGAATTATGGGAGATTTCAAGAGGAAAATCCTTCTAGAAAGCTTGCTGAAATTTCACTCTATAGCTAGTTCACCTTCCTTCTTGGAGTGAGCTAAAATTTTCCAGCTTGTATACCTTCAAAATGTCGAACTTCTTAGCTGAAATTTCCTTCCAAATGCTGCTAGAAAAATGGGCTTAAGTTTAGCTTGAAACATGAATTATTTCTGCCATTTTCAGACTACACAAAAGCTGTGCAAAACCAGTGAAAATTATGGGCAAAATCGTAGCTTTGGAGGTCCAAAAACAAGCTGTTTTCTTCCAGATTTTGTGCAGCACCTTAGCCATGTTTTTCCTCCATGAAGAAGGATGGAAACCAGTCTTGAATACCCCTAAAACCCCCCTTCAAACTCGCTGCATCTCAACTGAAAGAGGCAGACAAAATTCTGCCCAGAAAATTCTGTGCAGCGAAATTCTGGGCAGTCAAATGTCCAGCTTTGTTTCCTGTTCTTCTTCCAGCCAAAACACCAACCTACTTCTGTCAAAACCTCCCTTAAACCACCATTAATAGAGCTCCAATGGTTCCCCTGAGCTTCTGGATGAAAGGCAGCAATGGCTGTCTGAAAATCTCTCCAACAAATCCCTGCAATTTAGCTTGATTGGTTTCCAAAATTCCAGCCATCTTGTTTAGCAACTTTCCATAATATCTTACTCAATTAACCAGACTTCTTCTTCATCTTTGTACCCCTTAGTTTCGGCCATCATAAGCCTTGTAGAACCAGCTTTAATTCCTCAGAAAAGCCACACATTCAGTCGGCCATAGGAGACTTCAAAGCTGTCCAAAAAAATCAAGATATCCTAGAATATTTACTTTCCAAATTCTCTTCCTAAAAATATTCTTCAAGGATTGTAACAACTAACATTTCCTTTCCCTTCCAAATAAGAGAAATCACTCCCTAAACCCTACAGAATTTCGGCAGCCCCAATTCCACAGAAATTCGTCAGCTTCCTCTTCTCTCTCTCTCTCTCTCGATTTTTTCTAGCTACCAAGAACACACACACTACACCAAGAACACCTACTACCTTCTTACACCTTATACACCTCCAAACCACTTCAAACCCTCACAAAAATCTCCAGATTTGATCTTCTCTCTGCTGTGAATCCATCAACACAATCTTTAACATCAAACTCCACAAATCATCTTGCTACTTTGGATAAAAATTCGGAAAATTTTGTGAAGGACAAGAACATCTTCAAGGTAAACTTATTCTAACAACTTCATCTTCTTCAAACTTGATCTCTAATGAAAACCTATATGAATAAACATACTAATGATCTCTCTCTCTCTCATGGCCGAAATTCCTTCCCTTGGCCGAATGGTCTCTATTTCCATGACCATGCTTTCGCCACCTCTCTTGGACAAGATTAGCCATCTAGGAGTTGAGATCTATTCCAAACTCCTTCAAGACATTCACCAATCAAGTAGGTACCTTCAATCTTCTTTTTAAACTCTAGAATCATGTCTATAGGATGATGTTGTTAGTAGGTGGATGGTGATAGGATTTGAGTATATATTAATTTATTGTTGAGGTTGAAGCATGAGCAATTGTATGATTGTGAAGGAGATGGGATTTATGCATGAAAGGTTCATCTTGGATGATTGTATGTTAATTTGAGGGTTGATGCATGTTATAGGTTGTATTTGTGTCAAAGCATGCTAGAGATTATGTCACCTTTGGTGAATATGAGTTATATGCATGATTGGATTATTGAAGCCATGCTAGTAAAGGTTAAATCATGTCTTAATAAATTTAGGTCTATGCCTAGATGCAAGATTTGGATGATTTGATGAATCGAAGGATTGTGTATGTTATTGATTGTGGTTGGCCATAGAATCTTGATCATGATCTAAGTGTCCCTAAGCTAATTTTAGTTCATGAATAAAATATTCAATAATAATTTTGCTAGTAAATTTCGAAAAACCCTAGGAAGGGTAGATTTGGAATTATTATATATATAAATGATATTTCAGTCAAATAAATAATAATTTTGCTAGAAAATAAAATGAATAAATATTATTAAAGCCTTTCATGGAAATAATTATAATTAGTAAAATGACTATTAAATCAAAACCCCTTAAGGATTTACTTATTATTTTCCAAACAAGACTCATTAAATTTAATCTTCACTAGTTCTAGCTATCAATTATTTTCTAACAACTAGACTATCATTAAATCACTATTTTACCTAGTACCACCTATGACTCTTGATCAAATAAACTCTAAATTTTCCTTAACAAGATTTAAACTTTCAACTTATTAGAATTTATTTCCCAAACCATTAATTATTTTAAATAAAAAATTAAACTTAGCTTATAAACCTACTTATTTATTATTTTGCCTTGAAGCTTGGGACACTAGGATCATGGTGATAGTGAATTGAGTTGATTTAAAATTGAGGAGGTGGATTGCAGCTTGAATCTGATTAAGATTTGTATTTACCTATGTGGGGTTAGGTCAGCTGTTCGAGACCTTATTGTTGTGAGCAAGAATCAGGTAAGTTCCTGCATAAAACCTATCGATGTGAAAATGTTTTCTTTATGGCAAGCTAAATGTGGTGTGTATGGACACTCGTTTATCTGAAGGCAATTGAGGGTTGAATTTGTTCTTATTTCCAACACTTAAATTATTTGAAGGTTACTGAGCAGATTTTCCAAACTTAAAACTCTTTCTAAAACTGATTGTTCCCAAAACTTTGGGAACCCTCAAATTGCTAGTTTCATGAAGAGCAATGCTTTGTTCATTTTATCCCAAGTGGGAAACGTCGTTGAGTACTCAATAAGGGTGGGCTACTATGACTAGTCTTTGAGGGGTTAGGGTAAGTCTCTCAGCAGGTGGCCACCTCTAAGGGGTGAGTCCTTCTCGGATAAGATGTCAGTCCAGTGAGTCGAGCCGGTCTGAGCTAGCAGTTTGTTTTCAGTCAAGTGACTGTGTTTTTCCGGAATGGACACCCGATTGTTGTTTAGGTGTAGAGAAAGAGGAGTATCTTGCCCAATAGGCCGATCACCTACTTTTGTCAGTCTGCACAAAGTGTCGGCATTCTGACCGGTTATGGGGCCTGACGTGTGGTAACCTATATCCCTTTCTTTCAAGTGGTTGATTTCATTACTTATGTGCGGCTAGATAAGCCAAAATGCCACTCTTGCTTTTGACTAATGTTTATTGCTTGCCAATGTTTCTCATATTAAAGTTTCACACTTCGCATCCATGAACTGTTTTCACTAAACACCCAAAGCACACACGGACTTACTGAGATTTCTGTTTCATCACCTTTTTATCATGATTTCAAGATGATCCTACTGTGGGGATGAGTAGCTTGTAGTGTCTGCCTTGGAAGAGATTATTGTCATTTAAATTCTATGTATTGCTTTGGGGAGGCAAGAGTGGATAATTTATTTATGGTTTTGTTTTTGAATTCATGGACTTATTCTTGAAGTTTTCTTTGGGTTGTAATAACTTTTAAGTTAAATATTATTTTTATTCCGCAATTTGTTTGTGTGACCTAGTTATAAAGACCCCTTATCCTTTGGATGGGGCGACATCCCCGGCCCTGGCGGGACTAGGCTTCGGGGTGTTACAGTAGTAATATCAAAAGATCATGAAGAGTTACTAAACTTATACACGACTACAGGACCCTAGGTTTACTTTGTCACTATTGTATGAAACACTTCTTTAGCAGTTAAGTTCTAGCTTGGGAATATTTGCTGCATTTTCATCTGAGGGCCAACTTTGTATCCAATAAAGAAATAGCCAGGGTTTTTAGGTTTGAAGCTTTGAATTCTATGTTTAAATACTCATTTTCTAGGCTTTTTAAATATAAGCCTTTCATTGCACCTAGAGATTGGTGGATGATTACACCTTAATTATGTCATAATCATAAAAAGCGATAAAACTACCCAAATTTACAAAAATATCGATTAACTAATCCCTCTGAGTATCCCCATAAGGAAGTTGAATATTCAGCAAAAATACATATAATCAAGCTAAATACAGCAAAAAAACTTAAGTAGCAGAAGGGGAAAAAACAGAATATATTTAATTTAATTAAAAAAGGTTACATGGCAAAGTTGTGGCAGACTGCTATAGATTTGTAAGAGAACATAATAAAATTTTAAGCCCATTTTTTTTATCTCTATTTTGCCTAAGATATTTTTGGTATATTCTCAATCATAATATTGTGAATTAAACTCACATTTCAAAAGGCTTTTATTGTCAAAATGCAAAGATTACATCATATCTTTAAAACTTTCATTTTATTATACACATATATAGACGCTCAAAAATAATAATTCTATTTTTAATTCCCAATTCGTTTTCAAGACTAAATGAAGTTGGAGATAAACAAATCAAAAGGCTTATAAAACATTTCAAAATAAGTAACATATGTATTTTGCTACTTATTGTTACACGTATAACTTAAATTAATACAATTAACACATAAAATGTTGTCCAAATCTAAAAATATTAATGTAATGAATTAAAATGAGTTAAAGGGATAGAAAATTTTATCTGTGTTCTTCAAAAGGTATTGAATTAGAATTAATAATAATTAATATAATAAAAGAATTACCATAAAAAAAGATCAAATTCATGGCAAATCCCTCGTAGACTGCTAGTGATAGGGAAGAATTGAAAAAAATAAAATAAAAAATGCAAAGTTTATTGCAAATCTCTCATAGTTTGCTATGGAATATGCTTAAATTATTTTGAAAGGGATTTCACAGCAATGTTGTGGCAGTTTGCTAGCGATTTGCAAAGTAACACATGTAAATAAGATTTTAGAAACCTATTTCGTGGCAAATCCCCTGCAAATTGCAAGGGAATTTACAAGGGATTTGCGACGGATTACAACTAATGCAATTTGCTAGGGATTTTCAATGAAATCTTCCATATTTCATAAATTTTCATTCATTAGAAAATAGTATAATTTTGCCATGGACATTTCTCCATCGCAAATTGGTGGCTAAGTTTTGTTTTTTTTTTTTTTTGGCACCTTTAGCAAGAATTAAATGAACTTACAGAGTCACACATTAAGTGAACAAATTAGATTATTTTTCTGATGACCAAGTTTAATATATCTGGAAATGTGTCCATATTCATCGAATCTAAAAAGACGTTTAAATTTAATGCATCTAAGAATGTGTCTAGATTCATTATATCTACCTAGACATCCATGTTCGATATATCTAGAGGATGTTTAGATTATTAGAATCTGATTTGGTAGATTAATTTACTAGGATAATCTGAGAAGATATCTATATCTGTTCAAATTTGATTTCGAAAAGGATATGATATTATATCTACACAGATTAATTGAGAATAAGATTCTTAAAATCGTTTTAAAGTCTTGGACATGTATTCGAGTTTTATTATTGAAAACCTTAGCCGTATGGCATTTTACTCTCTTTATCTCACTTTTCTAGGTATAGATACCAAAGAGAAAAATGTCAAGAAAAAAACCTTCTATTGTGGGCATTAGCACATCCCCAATCAAGATCAAAGTTCATCGTATGAATCCATAGAGGACGTTAGCAATACGCAGCATCTATGTCTAATCTAATTAAAACCAACGCAGTATTCAACGATACCTTTGAGATACGAAACCTAAGCTAGTCAATCTTGTGTCTTAACTCAGATCTGGTGTAGGGATTTGTTGATGTTTTCCATGTTTCAAAGTCCATAAATTCCATCAGTGGTGTCAGAGCAAGTGGTTAAACTGCTTGATTGACTATATTGTGATTAATCTTGGCTAATATATATGTGACATATCCTTGATTGATGACTCCATCTAGAGTTATGAGCATTGATGCATTATATTTGAGTTATAAAAGTCATGCAATTTTGAATTCATTCTCAATTAGGTTTAATTAAAACATTAATCCTCAAATCACACATATGAGCAAGTATACCTATCATTAAGCATAATATAAAAAATTAACGAGTATTTATCCTCAAGAAACAAGAACACATGAGTCACTTTTTATTCACTATTTAACCAACCTATTTAAGTAATAAAGAATAAAGATAAAAAATAAGGGTAAAATATATACAACTCTTGGACAGAAAAACAAATAGAAATTCTAAAATGCATAATATGAACTATTTAGCACTTATCACAATCAATCATTATCTTGACATCATGAAGTATTAAAGATAGAATCCACTTCTTTCCCAATCTATGAAATCACTATCTCTTGATTAAATCAATAGATTTCCTAATCAAACCAACATAACCAAAAAGAAGTATTAATTTCCTCATAAATATCGATATACTCTTGGCAATATAAGAATAAAATTAACCAATGACCCTATGCTCTACGCGAAAGCAACCAACTTTTGATTGCCTAAATTCAATTCTTAACTTCCTTTCCCAATTTCATTAAGAAAAAACATATATTAAATCAATTAATTGAAACAACCTCCTAATATCGTTTCCCAAGTCAATTAGAAGGAAGAAACAATCAACTAATTCATCCAATAAAAGCGAGTAATCAAATACCAAGAATAACAATTACTTGATCAAAGTATTAAAATTAATACAAAATTATGAATCCAAAAATATCTCCAAATACAATTAAAATAATCAAAACTCAAATTGCCAATAAATTACAAAGAAGAGAAAAACTAACCACTCATAGACAAGCCTTCTTACCTTCCTGATCAACCTCATTTCCTTCTTCAAGAGTCTCCTTAATCCTCCTAAATCTTGGTGTTCTCTAGGAGTTTCCTATGGGTTTGCAAGTCCCAAAGGCAAAAACTAATTTAAAGATGTTAATCTCTTGTATTTATAGGAGTTTAGATTGCCAAAAAGTAAGAGTCCTAATTCATGTCTAATTCAATTTCCAACAAAACTGTATTGCAACTTCCAAATTTTGAGATTAAAAAGAATCTCTACCGCCACTGAACAATCAAGAGCTGGCGCCAGTTCACATCGACTGGCCAGGCATCGGTTCTTCTCTGGAAATCCAATTTTGCTCTATTTTTGCTCTATTTCTTGAATTCCTTCCAGTGCTAGGTTGGCACCAGGTCTATGTTAGAATACTTCACTTTTGCTCAAATTTCATCAATTTCTATATGAAAACTCAGAACAACCTTTCCTCAAGCAAAATAACAATTAGGAAGAGAATTGACTAGTTATTGCATCAAAGCATCAGAAAATGACCTCATATTACTAGGAAAATATAAATAAATTTAAGCCCTATCACATTCCCCCACACTCAAGCGTTGCTTGTCTTCAAGCAAATAAGAATTAAACATACCAAGTAAATAGCTCATGAACAAGAAGATTTTAGTGAACATGGCCATTATAGTAAAGATATTGTCCATTTTCTAGTTTAGGAATTCAATTTAATACCTATTCAACAAAGCCAATTTTACGCAAACTTATGTATTAAGCTAGATGTAATCAAGGCCATTGAAGTTGAATTAAACAAGTTCATATCTGTTCAATATGTTTCATCCTATTCCTCAAGTCAAGAATCCAAACATTGTGATTCATATAAGTTAGGGATAATATTCAACTTCAGTTCTACAATTTCCAAACTACTACAATCTGAGTAGCAAACTAGGGATGTTCTCACCATTTTTTTCTTGAGAATTCATAGCTTCAAGTGAACGGATTTCTCTTCACTCACATTATTGGCCCCCTTAATTTCTTGTTTTTTTTTTTCTTTGCTTTCTTTTCTTTTGCCTTCTGCCTTCAGGATAGCCTAAAGAGAGTGCACCAGACAACACTTGCTACTTCTCTCTATATTGACCCTTTTCTCAACAAGAATCTTTCTTCTTTTTATATTTTGTTCAATAATTTTTTCAAGGCTTCTTTTCTTCTTTTTTTTTCTTCTTTTTTTTTCTTCTCTCATGATTTTACCACTCTAATCCCTATTTACTTAAACTCAGAACAAGAACTAGTTTAGAACACCATAAAACAAAAATCTACCAAAATTCCCTACTTATATTTCCTCACAAAATCAACATCAATCCTCAAGAAGCAAAATGTCACAACATCTACTAAAACATAAACAAGGTTAATCTAAATTCTTAAAACTTAGTCTATATCACACCAAATATATAAGTTTACACAAAACCAAACTCAACCAAATAAGTCATAAACCAAATTCTTATACCAAAAGCAAAACAATAGCAATACCATAATAGTCAAAAGTTGAGAAATTGTAGCTCATAGTTTACCCAAAGATTTCAACCAAAAAAAAAAAAAAAAAAAAATTGTTCGAGTTCAAATTCTTTCAAATTCCAAAAAAATTTAATTCGGCTCAATTAGCTCAAAATTTTAAGAAATACTGATAGGGCCTAAATTAGTCATATTTTTTCTAGTTATTTGAGGCTATTTTGTGATACATTTTGTGAAATTACTAGTCATATTCCTTCCTATTTGATACTTCCCTTATAAAAATACTTTTCTATAATCTTATGTAAAAATAAGGGGAAATTAGAGCTAATTATATGATTTTTCAGAATAAAACCAGCACCAGCCCAAGAAGAGAAGCCGGCGCCAGTCTTCCACTGGAAAAATAGAGAAGTGCAGAGCAATTGAAGGAATGAATTGCAATTGAGAAAAAGAAAAGAAAATGGCTTCATGGCTCAATTGAGCCGACAACATGAAAGGACAACTGCAAAACGAAGAAAGACATTTTGGTCAACAAAGGTGGCTGAGAAAACAACAAAAGCCAACACAACACAGAAGGAAAAAGAAACAGCTCAGTCAGCAAAAGACAAAAGCAAAAGAAGAAGAAAGAGGAAGGAAATTCGGGCAGCAAAGCAAAAGATAAAAGCAACAATTGATCAATAAAGAAACAGTTTCAGTGGGGCCAAGGTGGAGAAAAACGTCAACAATGGTAGGCTGTAAAGGAAGCAGCCGAAACAAGGAAGAAGGAAAGAAACAGCAAAAGAAAACAATTTTCGGTGGCTTGATTAGGCGGCTTCAATTAAGTCGATTCAAGGGAATCAAAGGAAACAATTTCGGCAAGAGAGTTGGCGATTTTCGGCTCAATTGAGTTGACGCAACAAAAATTGAAGGATTTTCAGTGGCTTCAAGCAAATCTCACACGGCTAAATTGCAAGCCAACTTCAACAATTCCAATTCAACAAAGACACGATCTTCAGCACAAAACAACAAGTCCAATTTGAAGTTCAATTCAAATTCAAAAAGTCAAAACGGGACTTATTTGGTTACTTAGGATTTTATTTTAGCAATTTCTAAACCTTTTTGGTTTTAGATTATTTTTAGATAATTACTTCTTCTTTACTTAGGATTCTTTTAGGAACTTTGTAAGCCTATAAATAAAGGCCAATTTACCCTAGGAAAGGGAGGTGCACAATGTAGAGACTTAGATATATTTTAGAGTGCATCACTAATGTCTTCTCGAGAGGAATTCATTCAATTCAAGGAAGATTGTACAAGAATGTCTTCAAGGGAAGAAGAAGAAAGCTTGTCTATGAATATCTATTTTTTTCCTTTGTTTTCTTTTTCTTGAACAATTATGTATTAATTGTTTTATTGTAATTTGACATTATTTTAGATATTCATGATATTTAGAGTTATTTGATCTTTTGATTAATTGGTTGTTATTCTTGGTATTTAATTACTTGTGCTTATTACGAGATTAATTGATTGTTTATTTCTATTAACTTGCTTGGACAAAGGGGTTGATGGTGGTCTTAATTCATTAATTTTCATACTTGTTAGCTCTTTACTTTCTTGGACAAAGGGGTTAAGGGTAGGGAAAAAGTAGTTAAAGGTTAAGTAATGTCTGCCAGGATATGAATTCATTGATTAATTTCATGTATAATTTGCTAGGAATGGGAATTAAATCAAGGACTGTGGTTAATGCATCTTTTAGGTGAATTAGTTGAGATACTCATTTGTTTAGAAGATAGGGATTTATGGATTGGACAAAGAAGTGAATCTACCTTAATTCTTCATGATGCCAAGAAAATAATTAGTTATGATAATGATTAGGTACTTTAAGATCATGATTGTCAAAATCATGGCTTGAGTTACATACTTCTCCATCTTTGACATGTATATATTTTTATTTTTGTTTTATTTTATTTTATTTTATTTCTTTTTCACTTTATCGAGTTGGTTGAACAATGAAAGAAATGTAACTAATGCATATTTGTTCCTGGAGGATCGACACTCGTTTGAACCCTATGCTATGTTAATGATAAGTACGCTTACTCATATGTGTAATTTGGATTTAACGTTTTAATGTAAACTTGATTGGGAATGTGCTTAGTTTTTATATGATTTTTATACCTAAATCCGAACACATCAAATACCATGAAAATTGATAAACACTTGGACAAAGAATATCACCAAGCTACTCATTCCCCCCACACTTAAACTTTGCTTGTCCTCAAGCGAACAAGAATTAAATACACCAAGCAAATTGCTCAAGAACAAGAAGATTTTAGTGAACATGGCCATTATAGTAAAGATATTATCCTTCTTCTAGTTTAAGAATTCAATCTAAAACCTATTAAACAAAGCCAATTTAATGTAAACTTTTGTATTAAGCTAGATATAACCAAGGCTATTGAAGTTGAGTTAAACAAGTTCATATATGTTCCATGTCCTTCACCCCATTCCTCATGACAAGAATTCAAATATTGTGATTCATATAAGTTAGGGATAATAATCAACTTCAGTTCTATAATTTCCAAACTACAACAATCTGAGTTGCAAACTAAGAACATTCTGATCATTTTTTTTTCTTGAAAATTCAAAACCTCAAGTGAATAGATTTCTCACACATACTAGATTGAGAGATTCTTAATAAAAATCCTAACAAAGTAAATAAAGAAAAATGCTCCCTCCCCCACACTTATGCTAGAAAGTATTTTCTTTACAGGGAAGGGGAAAGAAACCTATGAAGGGATAGAAAACAGAAAACACAGGGCACGCAGCGAAAGCGAAGATAAAAAATTAAAAATAAAAAAAAAGAACAGGGGAACTCCAGGGCAGAGCCGGCACTGGCTTCGGCAGTCCTAGCCGGCGCCAGTTAGGCTCTATACAGGTTTCGAGGTTTTAAAAAATTTTACCTCTTTTCCTCGTTCTAATAATTGACTGGACCGGAATGTGTGCCGCCGGGGTAGGTACGCTGGTGGAAGCCTCTGGTGCGATTCCTGCAAGCCTTCTACTCCATCTTTGCATGTAGGTGAACGCCAATCTCTCAATCTTCCAGTATATGGCTTGCCTAAATCCGTTTGGTGAACAACTACAGACTAAAGAACCTTTTTTCTGGAGAGAGAGAGAAAAAGATGTCTGGCTTTTCACAGAGAAGAAGCCATCTCAGAGAGTGTATGTTCTTCCAACAACGTTATTTCCAATCCTCCTCTTTAACGTAAATAAAACCCTAGGTTAAACTAGACTGGGTCATTGGACTCTTAGTTGAACATTTTGGGCTTAATTATTTATTCTAATTAGAACCAACCTAATGACCCAATTAATAATTAATTTTCCAACCCAAATAAACTAATCCAATTAATAGCCTATATTAGTTTAGTCCCAGGTTAATTTTTAATTATTCAAACTAGGTCAAAGCCCTGAATAATTAATTAACCCACTAAACTAATTTTATTAATTCTCTCTCCATGGACCTTTATTTTATTCTAGCCAAATAATTAAATCAGCCTACTTAAATAAAATAAATTATGTAACACCCCACTACCTAAGCCCAACAGGGCCGGGGATGTCGCTCTGTCCAAAGGACAAGGGGTTTTTATAACTAGGACACACAACCAACATAATGGAATAAAAACAATAGTTTAAACTTAAATCTTATTACATCCCAAGAATTCAAAAATAAATCCAGAATAAAATTATTCACTCTCAGCTCCCAAAGCATTACACAAAAATAAATAATAACATTTTTTCCAAAGCAGGTAATAACTAGCTACTCATCCCTATAGTAGGATCGACCTGAAATCATGGTAAAACGAATGATGAGATAAAAATCTCAGTAAGTCCGTGTGTGCTTTGAGTGTCCAGTGAAAACAGTTCGTAAATGCAAAGTACAAGATCTTCATAAGAGAAATACTGGCAAGCAATAAACAATAGTCAAAATCAAGAGTGGTGTTTTGGCTTTTCCAACCATACAGATACAATAAAATCAACTACTTAAAAGTAGTTATGGGTTACCACACGTTGGGTCCCATAACCAGTCAGAATGCCACACTTTGTGCAGACTGATAAAAGGTAAATGATTGGCCTACTGGGCAAGATACTCCTCATTCTCTATACCCAAACAACAACTGGTTGTCCATTCTGGCAACATACAGTCACTTGACTGAAAAACTGCTAGCTCGGACCGACACAACCTACTAGACTGACATCTTATCCAGGAAGGACTTACCCCTCATTGGTGGCCACCTACTGAGAGACTCACCCTAACCCTTCAAAGACTAGTCCTAGCAGTCCACTCTTATTGAGTACTTAATAAAAAGGAACAAAACGTAGTTCCACTTGAAAATGGCAATTAAGGGTTTCCAAAGTCTTTGTCAAAATCAGTTTTAGAAAGAGTTTTGAGTTTGAGTAAATTTGCTTATTGATTTTCCAATAATTTGTTTGATGAAAATAAGACAGGAGACAATCCTCAATTGTCTTTACAGAAATGAGTGTCCATGCACTCTATATTTGGCTTGCCATAATAAACATTTTGCATCATACAGGATTTATGCAGGAGCTTACCTGAACCTTAGCTTAAGATAAAATAAAAGCCTTCAACAGCTGACCTAACCCCGCTTGGGGTAAATATAAACCATAATCAAACTCAAGCCAAAATCCACTTTCACAAATAAAACTAGCTCAACTCATTATAACCCTGATCCTAGTGTCCCAAGCTTTAAGGCCAGATAATAAATAAAAAGAGTTTATAAGCTAAGTCTAGTTTGATATTAAAGTGATTAGGGTTTTGGGAAATAGGTACTATTAAGTTGAAGGTTTAAATCTTACTAAGAATAATTTAGAGTTTATTTGATGAAGAATCCTAGGTGGTATTAGGTAAAACAATGATTTATTAATAATTAATTGTTTAAAAATAATTGATAACTAAAATTAGTTGAAAATAAATTTTAATGGGTCTTGATTGAAAGCTAATAAATAAATTTTAACAGGATTTGATTAAAAGATAATAAATTTTAATGATATTTATGAATATAACACTTACAAAATTAATATTTTTACTTATTATGATTATTTATATAAAAGGCTTTATTTGATATTATTATAATATCTATATATTTTATTTCTTTAATAAAAGCTATTATTTATTTGACTAAAATATCCTTATTATATAATAATCCAAATCTACCTTCCTAGGGTTTTCGAATTTACTAGAAAAAATTATAATATTAAATATTTTATTGATGAAATAAAATTAACTTAGGGACAACTAGATCATGATCATATTTCTATAGCTAACCACAATCATGAACATATACTCCCCTTCAATTCATCAAATCATCCAAATCATGAATAAAAGCATAGATCTAAATTTACCAAGGTATGATCCAACCTCTACTAGCATCAACATAATCATGGCTTTAACAATCATACATGAATATAAATCCTATTCACCATAGGTGACATAATCTCTAACATACTTGATCACAAATACTATTTACGACATGGAGACATGCATTAAACCCTAAAACACCATACAATCAACCAAGATAATCAACTCATGCATAAATCTCATCTCCATCATATACACACATTTATTCATGCTTCAATCTCAACTCATCACAACAATACATGCTCAAATCCTATTCATAATCCATCTCCTACCAATATCTTCTTAGAGATATGAATCTAGAATTTAAAAGGAGGGTTGGAAAGGCTTACTTGATTGATGAGTACCTTGGAGGAGTTTCGAATGGATCTCAACTCCTAGGTGACTAGATCCGTCTAAGGGAGATGAAGAAAGCATGACCATTGGTGAAGAAATCATTCGGCCAAGAGGGAGAGGGTATTTGGCCGAGAGAGAGGGACAGAGAGAGAGAAAAGAGAAGAAGAGAGTCCATTAGCATGCTTATACACATATATATTCTTTGGAGATTGAAGATTAGTGAAGATGAAATTGATTGAACAAACTTACCTTGAAGGTGTTCTCGAGCCTTCACAAAAATATTGATTTTTTTATCCAAAAGAGAGAGTTGGATTTTGGAGTTTGATGTTAAAAGTGGTATGGATGGATTCACAGCAGTGAGTAGATGAAATCTGAATTTTTTTGAAGAAGAAGATTGAAGTGGTTTGGAGTGGTATTAAGCGAGAGAAGTAAGTAGGTGTTCTTGGTGTTTTATGTGTGCTTGAAGATTGAAGAGAATGGAGAGATTTTGATTTGAAGCTGCCGAAATTCTGAAGGATTGCAATGGCCGAATTGTTTGAGTGGTTTTGGTAGATGATTTTTCTGGTTTGAAAGGAAAAGGAAAGGCTGGTTGTTGAAATCCTAAAAGAATATTTTAGGGATTCAAATTTAGAAACTAAATATGGCAAGAAGATTTTTTATCATTGGAGAGCTTTTTGGAAGCTGTAATGGCCTACTAATTGCTCAGTGTTTTTGCTGGATGAAAGCTGGTTGAAGAAGCTTAATGGTGGCAGAAAAGAGGGAGTATAATGGTGAAGGAAAGGTCTAGTTTTTTAAGGGATATTTTATGGAAGTTTACTAAGTTAGGATTGCTAGAATTTTGGTCTTCAATCAAAGCATGATTGGAGTAATTGTTGGAGATATTTTAGGGGCAGCCATGACTGGTTTTTCAAGCAGAAGGTTGGGGAAGACAATGGAGTTCAGTTCATGGTTGTTCAAGAGAAGTTTGTGTAGAAAAATGATGAAGATTTCAGATAAGGTTGAAGAATGAACAAGTTGGAATTCTTGTTCAGTGATTTTCGCAAGTTTGAAGGAAAATTTTGGGCAGATTATTCTACCATTGTTCAGTCAGTTTGTAGAGGATTGGAAGGGTTATTCAGAGGTATTTCAAGGCTGGTTTCCAGCCTTCTTTATGGAGGAAAAACGTGGCTAAGGAGCTGGGAGAAAATTGGAAGAAAACAACATGGTTTAAGCTCACCTATGCTGCGATTTTGCCTAGAAATTTTTCTGGTTTTTTACAGCATTTGTGCAGTCCGAATTTGGCCAGAAAATTTTAGGTTTCAAACTGGTCAAGAGGGCCATTTTCTGGCAGCATTTGGGAGGGAATAATGGCTGAAAATTTTTACACTTTGCATGCACAAAAAGCTAGAGAATACTTCATGAAGGAAATGAACATAATTAGAGTGGAGTTTTGAAGGTTCACTATGGAGATTAATTCTCTTGGAAACCTTCCCCAACTCCTACACATTTTCGGTCCATAAGATGTCTTACACTTAGACATTTTGAACCTTCAAAGCCACAGCACTTTGCTGGAATTTTTCTAGAATGAAATTGGGTTGAATAAATTGCACAACTTAAGAAATTGAGAAGTAAGAAAAACTAATGATCAATAAGGGTATGAATTCCCTTAAGAATTTTTGTAGGGTACAAGAGTAGGATTAGGGTACTCCTATCATGTCTTCCCTAGGAAATCACCTTTACCCTTCTCTAGAGCACACAAGAATGAAAATCTAACATTCCCAAGAAAAAATAAAATTTAACCATGCTAGAGCTCCAATGATGGAATTTGAACCCAATACCTCAAGAATTAATTCCAAAGCTCTACCCACTAAACCACAACAACTCGTGTTCATAATTTCTCTCTAAAATATTTTTTCTATTTAATCCTCAGGCTATCTCCCTATTTTCAAATCAAGTAAAAATTATCATTTTGCCATTCTTACTCAATGAACAAAATTAAGCCCTCGAGACTATAACACATAAATCTAAAGCATATAAAATCATATAAAAATATATTTAAACATGTAATAAAATATGATATGCATTCCAACTAGGGCTGTAAACGGGTCTAATCGGGTCCGGGACAGGGCATTCCGGACCCGGACCCGTTTAAAGAAAGGTGGTACCGGACCCGACCCGAATACCCGGCGGGTATGGATTGAAGAGACCCATACCCGCGAATGCGGGTATCGGGTCCGGGTCGGGTATACCCGGCCCGAAAATATGTGTAAAAATAATCTTCCCGTATTAAAATTTTAAAACAATTTAATTCACATTTAAGCTAAAAAAATGCAAAATAACCATAATATCAATAAATTCTCAACATTTTAAATTTACAATAATAAAAAGAAACGTCCAAATTCATAAATAACAATCTAATACAATATATGACAATTAGAAATTAAACATTAAATAACTTTTAAAACAACATTGCCAAGTAAAAAAGTTTATAACTATTACATAACATAAAATATCCTCAATTCACCCAATAAGTTATCTTCAACTTTCTCATCCTTCATCAACAATCCTCAACAGTATCTGTAATTAAATAAAGAAGAAAAACAATAAAAATATTAATTATCACATGAAAAGTTAAAACATAATATGAACTTCAAGAGATAAAATGAATAAACAGCATTTACATATCAAGTTGAAGTCTTTGTCGCATTTGTCAATGAAGAGCAATCTTCCATATCTTCTAAGTCAACTAACTCTCACAAAGACAAATTAATTAGCCAATAAATAAACAAAAAATTAAATATAGAAAATTAAAATGTAACAAATATTCTTTTACTTCTCTTTTTTTCGATTCAATCCAAGTCACTTGTAGTCACCAATGCCTCCACGATATCGTGAAGTAAACAAGAACGTGACTCATCAATTATCCTTCCTCCAACACCGAAAGCGTATTCGGATGCAACAGCTTGTGGCTGGAATAGCTAAGATATCACGTGCAATCTTTCCTATAGTTGGATATTTCAAAGAATTAACTTTCCACCAGCTTAATATATCAAAATGGTCATTCCTCGGATACACTGGTTCATCCAAATATTGATCTATTTCAGCCTTTTGATACACACGAAGCGTAGAAGACTTTGCTGTCTTGTACCATTGGTCAAACCGATTTAGCACATCAACTTTCAAATTCCCATCATTTCGATTACAATCCCTTTCATCACTAATTGCATCAGATCCCAACTGACCACCATATTCAAGGTATAAATTAAGAAAACCACTCCTAATCCTCTCAACATAAGTAAAAGCATTATCACCATATATCTCAAAGGTAATAGAATTCCACCAAATCCATTTTAAACCTGGGATCAAGAACAACAGCAATTCCCAACACTAAACAACACTCATCCCAATATTTTTCAAACTTTACTTTCATCGGATCAGCCATGGCTTTAAGAAAAACATTATCACCAGATACCCATTCTTTCAGCTTGAGTTGGATTCTACACACATCAGGAAAGAATACATTTGATGTGGGAAAATGACTACCACTAAAATGAGAAGTAGCCTCATAAAAGATTTTTAAACAAGTGTGAACCAAACTAGCAACTTCCCATTCCTCTTCACTTGGATTGAGCTTGTAATTTTTATCAATCTGAGCAAGGCGACTAAATGCTTCCTTTAAAGGCAATGCTGAATCAAGCATTAAGAAAGTAGAGTTCCATCTAGTTTGAACATCCAAGGACACTTTTTTCTTATTTTTCAGCTTACATTGTTGCAATGCACATTCAAATTTTTGGCAACCATGAGGTGATCTTTTCAAATACTTGCAAGTTTCTCGAATTTTTTGAAGGGTATTACCAATATGAGCCAAACCATCTTGCACAATCAAGTTAAGAATATGTGCACTACAACGAACATGAAATAAATCTCCACCTAAAGGAAGCCACGACTTATCACACAACCATGATCTCAAATGCCTAACCATTGAATCATTTGCAGATGCATTATCAACAACCATGGAAAACAGTTTCTTATCCAAATTCCACTCTAAAATAATGTCATTAATGAATCTGAACAATGTTTCACCATCATGAGGATAAGGAATAGGTCTCGTATGCAATGATATTCTTTTTCAATTCCCAATCGTCATTGACATAATGAGCAATCAAACAAGTGTATGCAATATTAGAATGGTCGATGTCCAAATATCGTAGTAAGGGTAAATCTACAAGCAAAATGATCCAACATCTTATACAATTTTTCCTTCTCCTCCTTATGCAAATCAATCACATCCGACCTCATTGTGTTTCGAGAGACAAGCTTGAAATTTGGGTTCAAACTCGCTGTGCAATTCCTCAAACCACTCATGCTCACACATATTAAAAGGATAATTATGCTTAATGATTGTTTTGGCCAAAATCCGTCTACTCTTTTCTTGATCAAATTTATAGTTTCGAACTTCACAAGAATCGCTTAATGGACTTTTTGCCTTCATGAGATTCATTTGCCCTCCTTGCTTATATTTTCTTAAAGGACAACGTGCCAAATGTTTTTTTAGGTGCGTAGTTCCAGCATTACTTGCCCCACTAAGTCGCTTTTTGCACCAGCTACATTTAGCTATAACCTCCCCGCAAGGAGATGTAAATCTTGACATTTCATCCCATACCTTAGAAGTCAATTTCCTTGTCCTTGAGGTCAAAATCCCTTCGTCATTGACATCTTCCATAGACTCGTGACTCCACGGCCATGTTATTAGTATTATGATCATCACTTGAAACCGAAGGTGGTGTTTCAAGTATGTGTACTTGACATCCTTCATAAAACAAATAATTTTCAATGACAAGCTAATTTTACAACCAAATTCCAGCAAGCATGTAATTCAATTCAAGCATCAATATACTCTTATAAACATCCCTAAACATTCCCAAAACGTCATAGGATAAAGTTGAATAGATATAGTAAAATCACTAACAATTCTTAACTCTAACACAATAAGTAAATTTTGTTGGGAAAATACTATGTTGTTTAAAATAGGGAATGCAGTGCTGTTTTGCTTCTTTATGGTCAGTTTTAAACATTAGGATGTGACATACATCTAAACATGCCCACATTAATATGTTATTCTACTCGCTTTAGTAAGGCTTCATCAAATCAACAACTTCCCACAATAATCCAACTCCAACAACTACAATCCTCCAATACAACTCACCACATGCCACAACCAACCCAATACCAACTTCAAATCACATGAACAAAAACCTCATACAAAGTTGAAAATTCACAAAATAATAGCAAAGTATAAAGAAACAGAAAACATATTCTACTCTATTTACAAAATACTAGAATTCAAAGATAAGTAAATAGTTTAAGTAAATAGATGGAAAACTTAGTATAATTGAAGAAAGGAGCATCCAATAGAAAACATAGAGATATGAACAGTCATCTAATAGCATAACAAAGAAATAGGAATATATATGCCTTTTAAAATAATAAATCCCCAATTTACTCCAAAACCAATTAAAGTCCTAATGAAGTCCAAGTTTTCAAAACAACAACTCAATAGCCTCCCAAAAGGAATGGAAAATTGGTTCATGCATTCAGAAAGTACCAAGACAGGATTGCAACCAATATAACAACATTTAAAATTAATGTCCTTGTAGTAAAAACTAATTCCAAGGAAAAATAACACAAACCAATACTTCTTTTTGCTCCCACTTTGTATAGACAATTAAACTCCACTTATATGCATTATATCCCAAAATCAACCTCCTTCAGCCAATGCCAACTTAATACCCTCATTAAAAATTGAAGCAATTTAGACACTATCCTAGTCAAACACAATAGACATTGCCAGAATAGAATATTCAATCAAAATTACTAAAGCAGAGCAGAATGCAGAATAGCATAAATCAGTTTCGGAAGGATAAAAAATTCAGCTTTCACAAGACGGCAGATTTGTGCTCAGTGATCCGTCAGAATGAGTGGTACTTTTATTCTACTGTGATGAAGCAGTAATATGAACATGTTCTCTACTTTTATTCTACTGTGATGAACAAACAAATGCCAGATCGGATATGAAGAACAAGATGAGTGGTAATTTTTCAGTCATAAGGATAAGAAGTATCCAACAGAGACGACTGGACAAGGACCAATAGAACAACAATCGCCGGGTTTTGGAGCCCCTACCCGCCCATCCGACCATCGCCTTTGAGCTAATTATTGGTTGGTAAGGCTGCCAGTCGACAGATCCGCATTGATGATTCCACAAAGACCACCCATCTCGTAAGCAAAGAAAAGCATTTCGTGGGGCAGGAAGGCGCTACTGAGTTCATTTTGCAATGCAGCAAGGGACGTCCTTTCCAAAAAAGAATAGCTTCCGAATCTCTCTCTTTTATCAATCAGACCTTCGGGATCAGAAAATATCTTATGTAGGACCGTTTTGATAACAAAAGAAGAAGGGGAACCAGGAAGTTTTCATTATTTTATTGGCTTGCATACTCTAAACGCTTTGGGGCACACTTATAAAAAGAAATTAAAAAAAACTTTTTCATGAGTACTCGGGGGAAGAGTGCCAAGTTCATTCTGTAAAAGGTCTGGGAGCTTGGACACGATTTTTTTGTGACAATAAGAAGAAAATCTTGGCTGTATTTGGTACTTTGAGTATACAAAATATGTTTGAAATTGCTCAGGCAAGTCGACAACACAAAAAGAAGATGAGGCAGTGTACGACAAATCAAACATTGCTCGGTGGTACTAACCTTAGATCGGAGGCAGCTGGCTCGGTCCGTGTGTTTCTGTGGGCGTGGGCCAAGTGGGTAGGCGGCGGCGGCGGCGACGACGACTGCTATAGTGCTATAGATGAGATGAGGTTGAGGATGAATGGCAGCTATAGATGAAGAAGAGGAAGATGGTGAAGATCGAAGAGAAGAGAAGACTTCATCGAAGAGAGAGAAGATAGTGAAGAATGAGGAGGAGAAGAGGAAGACAAGTGAAGATCGAAAGAAGAGAAAGACGGCAGCTGTAGTCTGTAGATGAGAATATGAGATAGGGTGAGTTAGGGTAAGAAGAGTAGAAAAAAAATTAATTAACATAATATTTTATATATAATATAATATATATTTTATATTTTATATTTTATATAATATATATATAATATAATTTATTAAACGGGTAATCGGGTAATCGGGTATGGGTAATATAGTTCCATACCCGGATCCATTTATATATAGTAATCGGGTAAACGGGCCGGGTCCGGGTCGGGTAGAAAATTATGTGTACCAGACCCGTTATAAACGGGTTCGGTACAGGTCCGAGTCCGGGTATACCCGACCCATTGACAGCCCTAATTCCAACCCCCATTACTCTAAGGTTGGTTTCGATTGGGGTTTCACAAATTCTATTTAATTTAAAATCAATTCCTTAGCCCGTACTTAATTAGGACTCACAGTCCATATTGGGGACCAAAAGACACATTGCCTGACTACTAAAATGACCAAAATACCCTTGTCATATAAATAGCTGTATTTTGCATTTTAAATATTTCCTAATATCACCATAAGAAAATATTAACCCTAAGGACAGAGCAGCATTAGCAAAGTCTCTGACCTACAGGTGTAATGACTAAAATACCCCTCTATACATCGCCGTACATTTAGAAAGGAATAAGTGTACTAACACCTTTCTAAATGACATCTACCATCCCTAAGCCTCTAGTCCAATGATTCACGACTTCCTGGATTGTTTTCGCTTTCCAAACGAGCTACCCTAAAGCAAACATTCAAGTCATGTTTCCCAGGACCTTGGATATTTAGATCATTTAGACAACCACAAGGGGCGATATAGTATAGAAACTATCTTGTACAAGTTTGTCTTAACTAACTAGTCACACATACCTAACATGCAAGTATATTAGCCCTACGATAGAACCTTAACTATAGCATATCAAAGTACATGCTTCCAGCTTTGTCAGACCACCAACTCATACTCAATTCATAGAGTACTAGTCCACGCTGTAGCGGTAGTAGTCTAGGTTTCTACAATATAGTACTTTTAGAAACCACTACTACAGGTCTTATTCTACGTATTTGAAATACGTTTATGTCATGAAGTGAGTGGACTACTCACTGGCTAAATGTAAGCTATTTCCCATTTAGAATTCACATCATAATAACGTAGATATGATGAGATTCCCATTCTCATCAATCGGTTAAGAACGAATGTTTATGTGTTAAGTAACCCGTGATCCATACCTTACTGTGAAAGACCTCCATTCACATGGACCACTTATTTAAACACAATGGGTCTTTTTCAAATGTAATTGTGCACAAATAAAATTATAAATTCACAAATAATTTTTGAAAATAAATTTTTTTATTAAAACATTTGATTTTTACATCAGAAACCTAGTCTAAGAGGGCATACATCCCAACAATCTCCCACTTGCACTTTAAGACTAAGTAAGTCCGTAGGTGCCCACCCCTATGACATCTAAGTGTCTCTTAAAGACTCTCTCTGCCAAAGACTTGATGAATGGATCTGCTAGATTGTTCTCGAAGGCAATCTATTCCACCATGACTTCCCATCTCTGGATGAAATCCCGGACCAGGTGGTACATCCTCTCGATGTGCTTCCCCTTCTTGTGGTTCTGAGGTTCTTTGGATTGTGATACTACTCCAATGTAGTCACAATACATCACAATCGGCCTGTCCATGTGTGGCACGACTCCAAGTTCTGAAGGAACTTCTGGAGCCAGACTGCTTCCTTAGATACCTCCGAAGCTACCACATACTCAGCTTCCATAGTTGAGTCAGCAATGCAAGATTGCTTGATACTTCTCCATGAAATAACTCCTCCAGACAAGGTGAAGATATATCAACTAGTAGATTTTTTCTCATCCTTATCTTCCTAAAAGTCTGAGTCTGTGTATCCTGTAGAAACCAAGTCATCAGCCCTGTAAACCAGCATATAATCTCTCGTTCCCTTGAGGTACTTGAGTATATGCTTTATAGCTTGCCAATGAACCTCTCCAAGGTTTGACTGATATCTGCTAACCAAGCCTACGACAAAGCAGATATCTGGCCTAGTACACAACATGGTGTACATTAGACTTCCCACAGCCGAAGCGTAGGGAATCCTACTCATTCTGTCCTTCGAAGAAAATGACAACCCCTTTCTGCAAGGGATTAGAACTCCCTTGCATGAGTCCATGCTGAACCTGGCCAGCATCTTGTCAATGTATGCTGCTTGGGATAATCCTAATATTCTCTGCTTCCTATTTCTAAGAAGTCTAATCCCGAGAATATAGTTAACTTCTCCCAAGTCCTTCATACTGAATTGACTAGACAGCCAAACCTTTGTAGGTGATAATGACCCTACATCATTTTCAATGAGTAGAATGTCATCCACATATAAGACAAGAGAAATCACATTAATGCCTTCAAGTTTCCTGTATACAAATGGTTCATCCTTGTTTTGAACAAAACTATAAGACTTTACAGTCTCATCAAAACAAATGTTCCATGCCCTTGATGCCTGCTTAAATCCATAAATAGACTTCTTAAACTTGCAAACTATATGCTTTTGGCCTTTAGCAATAAAGCCTTCTGGTTGGGACATATAGATGTCTTCACTAAGATGGCCATTTAAAAATGCCGTCTTAACATCCACCTTCCCATCTACTCTCCTCTTTCTCTTGTATACCCACTTACACCCTATGGGTTTTATCCCTTCAGATGAAGTTACAAGATCCCAAACGTGATTGAGATACATAGACTTAATATCGGCTTTCATTGCTTCATGCCACAGATTTGCATCAGCATCAGCAATAGCCTCCTCGTATCTAGTGAGGTCTTGTTCCTGATGGTTAGAGACCAGCTCGAAAGCTACTCCAATCCATCTCTTTAGAACCCTAGACACTCTCCCACTACGACAAGGCTCCATATGTACAGGCTCTTGAGGCTGTGCCTCTTCTTGTTCCACAATCGGGTCAGAAGAAGTTGCTTCCGAAGATAACTTCTCCTCCAGTTCCAACATAGTTGAACCTTTCGTGGAAGTACTTTGATCATTCTCTAAGTATCTAGCATTGGTACTAACCAGTACCTTCTGCTTTTTAGGATGATAAATGTAACCACCCTTTCTCCCTTTTAGATACCCAACAAAATAGCACAATTCTAATCTTGGTTCCAACTTATCTCTCTTGACCTGTACATAAGTTGGATAACCCCATATCCTGAGATTATTCAGACTTGGCTTATGCCCAGCCCATATCTCATAGAGAGTCCTAGGTACTGACTTGGAAGGCACTAAGTTTAGAATATATGCCGTTGTTTCCAGGGCATATCCCTAAAAAGGCACTGGAAGAGTAGCATGAGACATTATACTTCGGACCATTTCTATCAATGTCCTGTTCCTTCTCTTAGCTACTCTATTTTGCTGGGGTGTCCCTGGCGCAGAGAGCTGGGATACTATCCTATGATATACCATGTAGTTCTTAAATTCACCAATGAGGTACTTTCCACCACGATCCGATCGTAAGGTCTTGATCAATTTACTTGTCTGACGCTCCACTTCAGCCTTAAATTCTTTGAACTTGTGAAAAGAATAAGACTTGCGTCTCATCAGGTAAACATAACCAAAACTTGCACAATCATCCGTGAAAGTGATGAAGTACTCAAAACCCCCTCCAGCTGGTATAGACAGGGGACCATACACATCAGTGTGAACAATATTTAATACCTCCTTGGCTCTATCCGCCTTAGGGGCAAATGACTTTTTGGTCATCTTTCCCATCAGGTAGACTCACATTAAGGCCAATTTTTCAAACTCAATGAGCTCAAGGGCCCATCATAGATCAACCTCTAAATCCTGGTTGAGTTGATATGCTCCAACCTTAGATACCAAAGATAAGAGTCATTGACATTGGTCTTTCTCTTCTTTGTTAAAGATTCAGATCAAGCGTTATTTAATTAATTGTTAATATGGTTTAAGAAAAATAAATTCTCATACATGTGCCCAGTGCATAAAATTTCTCCATCTCTACTGATAGAAATACCAGAATGCAAAGATATAGAATATCCTTGATTTATTAGTTTCACAACCAAAATCAAATTTTGTCTAAATTCAAATACATATAAAATATCTTTCAAAACCACTATTCTATTACAATCAAATACAAAATCCAGCTCTCCCACTGCAAGGGCCCAAACTTGTGCTCAATTTCCCACACATAGTCCATGTTTGCCCTTCTGGAGTCTTCTAATCTTTCTAAACCCCTACAAGGAGTTACAGATGTGATCAGTGGGTCCTGAATCAACAATCTAAGTGGAAGTTGATCCAACCATTGATATAGACTCTAGATAGAAAACATTACCTGTAGGGTTTTTCTTGGCTTGAAGATCTGGACACTCTTTTTTCCAGTGTCTCTTCAATCCACACTTGAAGCACTTGCCCTTGGGTTTGTCTTTGGGCTTGGCCTTGGGCTGGACCGCTGCATTCCCTTTCTTTTTCTTGAACTTCCTTGGCTTATACCCAGTTCTAGAAGATGAAGCCTTAGTAATCATAGCCTTAGATTGTGGTTTCATGACCTTCTCCACCATCTAAAGCTCTTTCATCAACTCAGTCAAACCCATGTTCAACTTATTCATATTATAATTCAACTTGAACTGAATAAAGGAACCCGATGGAGATTCGAGAAAACCATGTCCATTTAGCTCTCGGGGTTAATGATAGCCCCTAAGATTTCTCCCTCCTTGAAAGCAGCAATCATCTTGAGCATATGCTGTCTAACTGATGCTCCCCCAGCCTTCTTAGTGTTAATGATGGTTCGAAGAGCCTCCTGCCTTGCGGGCCGGCTTTTATTCACGAACATCATGGCTAATGATTGGGTTATGTCATACGCAGTGGTCATGTTCTCATATTTGGATTGGAGCACATTAGACATGGAGGCCAACATGTAACAACGAGCCATCTCATCGGCCTTCTTCCATGCCTTCTCAGCCTCATGCTCCTCGGCGGTGAAACCCTCCCCAATAACAGGGCAGGTTTCGTAAAGGACATACTTATCCTCTTCTGCTGTGAGTATTATGTCCAGATTCATTTTTCAGAACACATAGTTTGGTCTCGTTAGCTTATTCTCTCGGAGAATAACAACCAATGGACTAAAAGAACCTCCCACTATTTGTGAAAAATCGAAAAATAAAAGAAAAAAATTCAGTTTGTGAAAACAAAACAAACATGTGCACTTTATCCTTATTATCAAAACTGATAATAATCAATTTGGCTCTTAGGAAAACTAACATAGCTTCTTAGGAAGATTAACAATTTCCTAAGTTAAGTGTGTTAACCACCATAGATTAATTTTCATTCTAGGTAAAAATCTAGAAGATAACTACATCAAGAGGATGGCCATTTCCGCTCATTTCCTATGGATATACCTTGCACTATGACCTCCAAATGAGGAGCTGGCCAATCATAGTACATGCCCCGAGTTATTAATTATATCCCTCCATTAGATCTAGATCCTTGTGGTATCCCCATCCTATACAGGTTCACTCCCAGGGTGACACGAGGGGACCCACGATCTCTAATGAGGATCGTGATGGAAGCCGTTGGGCCATTAGAATCCTTCTCCCACTTAGTCTTTTAAAACAAGGGTTTTCTGAAAAATATCCTTTTGAAAATTTCCATTAAGTTTTCCCTTAACTTAAAAATAAAATGTCTACGTCCATAAAAATTTCTATATCAAGGCTTATATCCTTTAAGAGTTTTTCCCATGGACTAATTTTATTTAAGTTAAAAACTTAATGATTTAAAAAAAATTTCAATTAAAACTTTCTAGAGACTTTGGTCTCAAGTTTATTTGACAAAACAATTTTTCTTGTGCCAAACTAAAACAAAATGTCTTTCTATTTTAACTTTACAAAAATATCTAAATCCAATATATTTTCTATGTCAAGGATTAAATCTTTTGAGAAAATATCTAAGGATTAATTTTTGTTCAAGTTAAAATAACCATTTAATTTGTAGAAAAAAAGTTTTCCTTGTCAAAAACATTCCCAAAGACTTTGGTTTTTGAGAAAACGTGCACATAGGTACAAAAAATAAATAGCATGCTAGAAAATAGTAGACGTTTTCATGCTCTTCTATTTTTAAACCTAAATGCCCAGATAATAGAATTAAACATATTAATTAAATAATTAATTAATTAATTAATTAATGGTTTTGTTTAATTCTAAAATCCCTTACTAATATTTTTCATTCAAAAATATTCCTTGAATATTAACTATTGCAAAATATTAACTTCGTCTGGTATGGACCCCAAAACAAAAAAAAATGCAAAAAAAATTACAAGGATAAAATCAAAATTTTCTCCTTAGTCCACTGCACCCGCCACACTAGATCATACACCCATCTGCACTGTGGTCCTGATAAGAGCTAAATTAGTCATACTTTTCCTAGTTATTTGAGATTCTTTTGTAATACATTTTATTTAATAACTAGTCATATTCCTTCATATTTGAGATTTTACCCTTGGAAAGGTATTTTGTTTATTATTTCAGATTTTTGGGGTAAAACAAAGCAAAAACGTCGTAGAACAAAGGAGAGGCGGCACCGACTAGGGCACTGGAACCGACGCCGGCCATGCACTAATGACATGAACTTCAAGGTGATGAAAAATTATCAAAATAGATCGGAACAGAACTAAACCGACGCCGGCTCCAGTAGCCAAGGAGGCGCCGGCTGCACTCTGGACTACATTTTGCTAAAATCAAGAAAAATCGGCGAACAACTGGAGAAACAGAACACAACTGGCGCCGGTTCTGAGAGCCAAGGCGGCGTCGGCTGTTCTCTGAGGAAAAGGCGGGATTGTGATTTTTCTACGCGGTTTTTGGTAATCTGTGGAGTTTTAGTATTTTCCAACTTTTACTCGGCCAAGAACATTATACCGAGTTTAGACACTTCCCAAGCCTATAAATAGATGGAAAACACAAAGGAAAAGGAGAGAATTCATTGATCATCATAGAAAATCACTCAATCAAAGGAGGAATTCTTCAATTCAAGGAGGGTTGTGCAAGAAGGTCTTCAAATGAAGAAGAAGGAGGCTTGTCTATGAGTGCTTTCTTTTACTTTGTTTTCTTTTTTCTTGAACAATGATATGTTACTTGTTTTATTGTAATTCGACATTATTTTAGATATTCATGATTTTTAGGGTTATTTGATCTTTTGATTAATTGATTGTTACTTTTGGTATTTAATTACTTGGATTGATTACGAGATTAATGGATTGTTTCTTTCCATTGACTTGCTTGGAAAAGGAGTTAATGGTGGTTCTGATTTGTTAATTTCATATTTATTATCTCTTAACTTGCTTGGGAAAGGGGTTAATTGCTAAGAACTTGTAATTAAAGGTTAATTGATGTCTATCAGAGCATGGATTCATTAGTTAATTTCATGTTTTAAGTTTGCCAAAGTATGGAAATTTAATCAAGGATTGTGTTTAATGCATCTTTTGGATGAATTAGTTAAGACAGAGTATGTTATGCTAATTTATCTAGAAGATAGTGATTTCATGGATTGGGAAAGAAGTGAGTCTACTTTAATCCTTCATGATGCCAAGAGAATAATTAGTTATGATAAAGGTTGGGAACTTTAAGATCATGTTTGTCTAAGCAATGGCTTGAGTTACATAATTCTCCATCCTTGACATGTATATATTTTATTTTGTTTTATTTTTTCTTTTTATTTCTTTTTCACTTTATCGAGTTGGATAAATAATGAAAGAAATATGACTAATGTATACTTGTTCCTTGAGGATCAACACTCGTTTGAACCCTATGCTATGTTAATGATGAGTACGCTTGCTCATATGTGTAATTTGGGTTTAACGTTTTAATGTAAACTTGATTGGGAATGTACTTAGTTTTTATGTTATTTTTATATCCAAATAAATCCGAACACATCAGGTCTACTGCACCTGCCGCACAAAACCAGGACCCATAAGAAGCTAGTGCACGGACCGGCCTTCCAGACCCTAGCCAGCGTTGGTTCCAGCACCCCAAGCCGGCGCCAGTTTCGGTCTGGACGCCTGATCTTGCAGTTTTTTTTCTGCGAATTTCCCTAATTTTTCTGCACAGCTTCCGATTTCGATGGCTCTCCGATTTCAAACCAAATACAATGAAATCAACTAAAACCAACAATCGCCTATACCCATAAACATTGGGCTTACACGATTTGCTAAGAAAAACAGTAAATTACAAATCTCCTATACCTCCACCCGCGAGGTTTAACAGAGATTCTATCCATAGGGCACAAAGGATCACAATTTTAATCACACATATGTGTCCAGTTTTATTCATCTAAATGCATGCTTCCTATATTTTCACAAAACCTTCATGCTCTTATACCAATTGAATACATAGAAAATGGAAAACATAGGGCACGCAGCGGAAGCGAAGATCAAAAACTGGAAAAACAAAGAACAAGGGAACTCCATGGTAGAGCCGGTGCCAGCGCCGGCTCCGGCAGTCCTAGCCGGTGCCAGTTAGGCTCTGTACAAGTTCCAAGGTTTTAAAAAATTATACCTCTTTTTTCTCGTTCTAATAATTGACTGGATCGGAATATGTGCCGCCGGGGTAGGTACGCTGGTAAAGCCTCTGGTACAATTCCTGCAAGCCTCCTACTCCGTCTTTGCATGTAGGTGAGCGCCAATCTCTTGATCTTCCAGTATATGGCCTACCTAAATCTATTTGGTGAACAACTATAGACTAAGGAACCTTTTTTCTAGAGAGAATGAGAGAGAAAGACGTCTGGCTTTTCATAGAGAAGAAGCTGTCTCAGAGAGTGTATATTCTTCCAACAATGTTGTTTCCAGTCCTCCTATTTAACCTAAATAAAACCCCAGGTTAAACTGGACTGGGCTATTGAACTCTTAGTTTAACCTTTTGGGCTTAATTAATTATTCTAATTAGAACTAACCTAATGGCCCAATTAATAATTAATTTTCTAGTCCAATTAATAAGCCTATATTAGTTTATTCCCAAGTTAATCTTTAATTATTCAAACTGGGCCAAAGCCCTGAATAATTAATTAACCCACTAAACTAATTTTATTAATTCTCTCTCCATGGACCTTTATTTTATTCTAGCCCAATAATTAAATCAGGCTACTTAAATAAAATAAATTCCATTTAATTTAAAATCAATTTCTTAGCCCATATTTAATTAGGACTCATGGTCTATATTAGGGACCAAAAGACACACCGCCTTGGCTACTAAAATAACTAAAATACCCTTACCATATAAATAGCTGTATTTTACATTTTAAATATTTCCTAATATCACCATAAGAAAATATTGACCCCAAGGACAGAGCTGCATTAGCAAAGTCTCTGACCTACAAGTGTAATGACTAAAATACCCCTCTATACATCGCCGTACAATTAGAGAGGAAGAAGTGTACTAACACCTCTCTAAATGACATCTACCATCCCTAGGCCTCTAGTCTAATGATCCACAACTTCTTGGATTGTTTCCACTTTCCAAGAGAGCTACTCTAAAGCAAACATCAAAGTCATGTTTCCCAGGGCCCTGGATATTTAGATTATTCAGACAACCACAAGGGATGATATAGTATAGAAATTATCTTGTACAAGTCTGTCTTAACTAACTAGTCACACATACCCAACATGCAAGTATATTGGCCGTATAATAGAACCTCAACTATAGCATTTCATAGTATATGCATCCAACTTCGTCAGACCACCAACTCATACTCAAGTCATAGAGTACTAGTCCATGCTGTAGCGGTAGTAGTCTAGGTTTCTACCGTATAGTACTTTTAGAAACCACTACTACAGGTCCTGTTCTATGTATTCGAAATACGCTTATGTCATGAAGTGAGTGGACTACTCACTGGCTAAAGGTAAACCATTCCTCATTTAGAATTCACAACATAATAACGTAAACACAATGAAATTCCCATTCTCATCAATCAGTTAAGAACGAATGTTTATGTGTTAAGTAACCCGTGATCCATACCTTACTCTGAAAGAGCTTCATTCACATGGACCACTTAATTAAACACAATGGGTCTTTTCCAAACTTAATTGTGCACAAATAAAATTGTAAATTCTCGAACAATTTCTGAAATTAAATTCTTTTATTAAAACATTCGATTTTTACATTAGACACCTAGTTTAAGAAGGCATACATCCCAACAGCCTAACAACTAGATAGAACAAGATAATGTTATAAAATCTCCAATAATATAAAAACATTCTTTCCACTCATCCTACTTTCTCATCATCCCTTTTGAAAAGAAATTAACGCTCAATGCAAAATTTAGGCATGATGAATGTAGAAAGAAGACTAGTTTTAGAAAGGGGTAAGTGAAATGAAAATTAATGTGCTCAATAAAAGTAAATGTATGAATCCTATTCCCTTTGAAGCTCTTTAGATACATCAATCAAATTTTCAACACACGAATGCAAATTAAATCTAAAGAATGCTTCAACATTGAAATCACCAGTTTCCCCCTCAAAAGAATTTTTACAATTAAAATTCCCCTTAAAACCATGTATTTGATTTTCCTAAAGATGGAATCAAGAAATCTTTATTTTCCACCACATCAACAAATACCAAGTTACCTTCCAAAGGTTGGGGCGATGGATTAAATTTATAAGCATACTCCAAGGGTTTCTTAGGATTTATTGTGGAAAAAACCAACTTTTTGAGGCATGACAAACTAGAGACATCATCATTGGCATCATTAGTCTCTCTTCTCCTTGGGGTTTGTTTTTTCAAATATATAGGCCTTGGCACTCAAAAAGCATAGTTTTTTGCCAATTTAAGCCAAGGAAGGCTCAAAAGTCATAGTTTTAGCTTTTTGGGATAAGGTCAGCGCCATCTCTAGTCCTGTTGCTTATTGTATGGCATCCCCTGTTGTTCTACAATTTTCAATTCCTTGTTGCAGATCTCATCAACCAACTTTGCTAGTTGTATTCTTTTAGAGTTTATTCGTTGGGATGGTTCTGCATACCCCTTAATCCAAGCATTTACATTGTTAACAAAGGAATTTATTGATGTTTCACTCAAACTATTAACGTGAGCTTACAATTGTGCCAATATACCATCATCATAGCTCCTTTGATTCTACTCCCATAGCCACAGACTTGCTCGTGAATAACCGGCCATGATGATGAGCCTTTTTTCTTTTTCAAAACTCAGAAAACAAAAGAAAAGTTAGCAACAAGAAATAACCAAGAGGAACAAAAATACAAAACTCAAGAAGAAACATACGAAAATAAAGAAAATTAGTAATATTTATAGATACAACAAAGCTAAATCAACAAGACTTGAGTGTTTTCGATAGTGCCCATCCCCAAAAACAGTGCCAAAAACATGATAGGTTAGATTTGGATTATAAAAATCATGCAATTTTGAATTCATTCCCAATCATTTTTAATTAAAACATTAATCCCCAAATCACATATATGAGCAAGTATACCCATCATTAAGCATACTATCGGGCATTAACGAGTATCGATTCTCAACGAACAATAACACACTAGTCACTTTTCATTCAGTGTTTAATTGACCTATTCAAGTAATAAAGAATAAAGATAAAAAAATGAAGGTAAAATATATACAACTCTTGCTTAAAAAAACATGTATTTAGATACAAATTTTAGAAGGCATAATATGAGCTATTTAGAACTTATCACAATCAATCATTGTCTTGACATCATGAAAGAATAAAGATAGAATCCACTCCTTTCCCAATTCATGGAATCACAATCTCCTAATTAAATTAGCAGATTTCTCAATCAAACCAACACAACTAAAAAGATGCATTAAACTTATTCCTCATAAATATCCCTATACTCTAGGCAATATAAGTATGAAATTAGCCAATGACCCTATACTCTAGGCAAAATCAACCAACATTTGATCACCTAAGTTCAATTCTTAACTTCCTTCCCCAATTCCACTAAGAAAAAACATATATTAAATTAATTAATTGAAACCAACTCCTGATACTATTTTCTAAGTCAATGGTGATTAGAATTAGGGTGCATAAAAATTATACAATTTTAAGTCTATCCATAACCAAGTTTTAATAAAAACATTAATCTCCAAATTACACATATAAGCAAGTATATTCATCGTAAGTATAGTATAGGGAATTAATGAATATCGATCCTCAAGGAACAACTACCATTAGTTACTTTTCATTCATTTTTTAACCGATCCAATAAAGTGATAAAAGAATAAAAAGGAAAATAAAGAAAAATATATACAACTCAAGGATAAAAGAATGTGTAATTTAGACAAATATTCTTGAAGACATGACAATGAAGTACTTAACAATTATCACAATCAATTGTTATCTTGACATCATGAAGGAATTAAAATAGACCCACTTCATTTGGAATCACTACCCTTTAGTTAAATCAGTGAACATATACTGTCTCAACCAATTTATCCAAAAGATGCATTAAAATCAATCCTTACATAAATCCCTATATTCTAGGTGATTCAAAGTATGAAATTAGACAAAGAATCTATATTCTATCATTCATCAACTAATCTTTGATTACCAAAGTTATTGATAATTAACCCTTTTTCATGCATGTTAATAGATAACAAATATGAAAATAATTAAATTGAAACCACTATCAACCTTTTTTTGCAAGCAAGTAAACAAGAAGAATTAATCAATCAATTCCTTAATTAAAACAAGTAACCAACTATCAAGCAAAATAATCAATTGTTCAAAAGACTAAATTAACTCAAAAATCATGAATCCCGAAATAATGACAAATTACAATGAAATATTGATCAAATCATTGTTCTACAAAAAAAATAATAATAATAAAGGCAAAAGAAAGAACTCATATACAAGCCCTCTTCTTCCTCCTTCAAGACCTTCTTGAACAATACCCCTTAAATGATGAATCTCTCCTTCAATGATTGATTTGTAGTTTTAATCCTTGGATTCATATGTTTTTCTTGTGTGTTCCTTGCTTAAATAGCCTCCCAAGATGCCAAAAATTGTTCCTTAAGAGTTCTAGACTGAGTACAAGTTGGAAAATACCAAAGCTCTTAAGAAATTTCCGAATCTGCGCACAAAAAGGAAAAGTCGCCGCTTCTGGTAGCCTAGGGCCGGCATCGGCCCAATCCCTCACGACTGGCGCTGGTCATGTTCTAGTCGGCCCGACGTTGCTCTATTTTTCTCTATTTTCCAACCTTGTTCCAATCTACGGTAGGCGCCTGCTGTGCTCTGCACGGCCGCCTCTACCCAGCATCGATTTTTGTTTTGTTTTTTATCTATTCTGTATAAAATCACCAAAACACCTTTCCAAAGATAAAATATCAAATATGGAGAAATAGACGTAGTTATTACATCAAATATATCACAAAAGATCCTTAAATAACAAGGAAATAGATGATTATTTTAGCCCCTATCACATTTCCTCCACACGTGAATCTTTGCTTGTCCTCAAGCAAAGTACTTTAGATAAGGAAAAACAAGACAACACAAGTTTAACTTTAAAAAATTTTGACTATAACAAAGCTACAATTCTCCGTCAAACTTTAGACATGATCTTGTCATTCTTTCAACTCTTGAAAATATTTGCAAAGTGACGCATTAGATCAAACATATCAAGGCCTTTGAAGTTATGTTAAGCAAGTTTATACTTTAGTCTAAGAAAATTATTTCACCCCACAAGCGAAAACATAGGCAACATGAATCATACAGTTCGAGCTATCTAACCAATTCTAGCATTATAAACTCAAAAATTACACAACTCAAGTAATAATCCAAGAAAAACACTCCACTCTTTTTTTCTCAATAACTTAGGGAATTGATGGCCACAAATGAATGGATTTCTCTTCACGTACCGTATTGGCTCCTATATAGTCATTATTTATTTTTTAAAGATTTTTTCAACTTTTTCTTTCCTTTTTGCTTTTGGGATAGTCTAAAGAGAATGCACTGAATAATACTTGTTACTTCTCTCCATATTAACTCCCTTTTCAACAAAAGATCTTTAATAAAATTTAAAAATGAGAGCATTTTTTTCAACTCACATAACAATGACTTTTTTTTCCACTCATTGTTTTTTTTGACTTCCTCACATTCCTTATTTATCACTCAAAGTCAAGTAAATTTTAAATCTATAATACAATAATTAGTTAATAATTTTCCCTATATTCATCACATCATCCACATTCAAACTAGATGAGTAAAATAACATTCAAACACCAATGCATAAACAAGATTAACTTAAATTCTCAAGACTTAACATATCCAATCCAATAGACCAATTCATTATTAATAAAAATCCTATCAATTGAATTAGAAAAATCATATCCCGAGTAAGAAAGATAATCACAACCTCATTATACATCAAAGCAATTAAAACCAAAAAAAAAAAAATTGAAAAATTTAGCCCCAAAACTAAAACATATAGAATATATTTCCAATTCTAAACTCAACCCCACACTTAAATATGACATTGTCCTCAATGACAAAAAATAGAACAAATAAAGCAAAGCCAATGGACCAAGATAAATAGAGGGGAAGAAAAGAAGAAAAGAAAAGATTTCCATAGCTTAGTAGTATCTGCAAGATAGGTGAATCCATCACAAGGAGCATTGTTGACTATACCTAAAACAAAAGACACAAAACAAAACATAAAACTAGAAAAAGAAAAGAAACTAAAATGAAATAATAGCAAAATGAAGAAGTAGCCAAAAAATCTTACGCATCACGTAGAAAAACATCAACGTGATCCAAATTGCCAAAAGCCTCACCAAAATCATGTTTCACTCAATTCCCATTCACTTTAAAAGTGCTATTTGTTGGATGAGTAACTTCAAGAGTACCAAAGGGAAAGATCTTATTTACCTCATACAGTCCAGAGCACCTTGATTTCAACTTACTCGAAAAAAGTCAAAAATGAGAATTAAACAATAACATTTGATCACCTTCCTTAAAATCTCGATTTTGGACAATATGTTTGAAAAAAATGGCCAAAATTGGCCTTTTTGATAAGGACCCTAATAGCAACCAGTGCTAGCTTAGTGTGCTTGCGCAGGCGCCGGCCCAAGTCTGTCCGGCCTCACGAATTTTTTTTTTTCAATTGAAAAAAAAATTGTTTTCTTTTTTGAAATAAATATAAATTATCCTAAATTAATGGATGCAATATACTAAAAAAAAAAAGAAAATTCACAAACGAAAAATTAAATTACCTAGTGAAAAATTAGCTGCAAATTAGAAAAAAAAAATAGATAAATTTGTTGTGTCCCAAGATATTGTATCGATCCGGCATAATATAAGCAAAAGTCCAAACTTGAGAATAAGAAGAGTTAGTATTAACTCAAAATTTATGACGTAAAAATCATCAAATAAAAATACAATTAGTACACATATTTCACATTAACATTGAATTAGGAAAATTAAATAGATAAATAATATATATATATATATATATATATATATAAACATACAAAAACAAGTTAGTAATTATTGATATGTATCTACCTATTTACATATTCACATGGCTAAATCAATAAAATCCAAGCCTTCATGATATTGTTCCCCGACAACGGCGCTAGAATTTTGATGTGTAGAACTTGGGTACATAAAAATCATACAATTTTAAGTCCATTCCTAACCAAGTTTTTATGAAAACATTAATTTCCAAATTATATATATGAACAAGTATACTCATCACAAGCATAGTATAGGGAATTAATGAGTATCGATCCTCAAGAAACAACTATCATTCATTATTTAACCGACCCAAGCAAGTGAAAAGAGAATAAAAAGGAAAATAAAATATACATATACAACTCAAGGATGAAAGAATGTACAATTTAGACATATATTCTTGAAGACATGGCCATGAATTGCTTAACAATTATCACAATTAATTATTATTTTGGCATTATGAAGGAATTAAAATAGACCCACTTCGTTTGCAATCTATAGAATTACTACCCTTTAGTTAAATTAGTGAACATATTTTGTCCCAAGCAATTTACCCAAAATATGCATTAAAATCAATGCTTACATAAATCTCTATATTCTAGGTGATTTAAAGTATAAAATTAGCTAACAGATCTATATATTCTAGCAATCATCAACTAATCTTTGATTAATCAAGTTCTTGACAATTAACACCTTTTTCAAGCAAGTTAAGAGATGACAAATATGAAATTAATTAAAGTGAAGCCACTGTTGATATGATCTTAGGGGTGATTTCTCAATAAACTTTGTGGCTAAATTTGAGGCAAAATTCATGACCCAATTAAAAGCTCAAAACAGTGGATTTTGTGAAGAAACAAGACACCCAATTCAAATACTAGGACCCTAAACCAAAATAAAGAACTTGGAACACTAGAAATGAGAATCAAGTCATCCAAATCACAACCAAAGACCCTTGATTCAGCAAGAAACCAATAATACTTTGAAGAAGATGATATAGGCAACCAATCTTACTTCCAACAAGAACCTTAGATTATCTATAACCTAATACCCAAATTAGCAAGCAAATTGATCTATCCTAAAAGGGATTTATAGACTCAATACATAGGGAATGACTAGGCCTTAAGAATGGTCATAATGTTCATGGGATTCACCCAAGAGAAATCACCTCTCAAAAGCTCTCAAATGAGACTCTTTGATTTCTATCAATATCCAAAAGTTACATTTGAAATGTTATAATACCATATATAGGCATCTAAACCCAACTAAGGTGAAATGAAATCTCAGCTTTTCAAACCTTAAAAAGGTCCAAAATATCCCAATTACATAATAAAAGTCGTGGAAATTAAATTAGAAATAAAAATAAAGCAAAGCAGGGCTATGCCCGAAGTGACCTGGTGTTAGGTGTACTAGTGTACCCAGCGTTAGGTATGTTCTGGAACGGAATAACTTTGTTCCAGTGATGACCTAGTGTAAGATGTACTAGTGTACCCAGCGCTAAGTGTGTTCTGGTCCCTGATAGCCTACTTTTCTTGTGTTTTCAGCCTCCTCTTACACTCATTTTGCCCTCCATACTAATTGTTGGGCAAGCTTTGGTCTTCTTAGCCTTTCTCTATTCCTCCATTGCTTGACAACCTTCTTAGTCCTTGGCTTGAAATCTTGAAGGTCTTCCAATCTTCTTTTTGGCACCTACTTCTTGACAATCTTCATAACCATTGGCTTGGTGGCTTGTGTTGCTTGAATCCTCCAATAGAAACCTTCATAATTTGACATTTTCCTTGGTACCATGGAATATGGTTTGAATCTTATTCCCCCCTCTTTAGCTTTGGCATGATGCTTAGGTGAATACGTATCATTTTCCCCTTCTTAAAGACGATTCGTCCTCAAATTAACACCTGTGTAAGATCTCAAGCAAGAATCTTTTTGTGAAGATAAAAATATAAGTTTATGCTCTCCCACATAAAGCTCATTTTTCCTCTCATCTTCACTTTTCTTCTTTATAGCCTCTCTTTTATTATTTTCACCCTTTAAGCACAAGAAAGTATAACCTACTTTATCTCCCTCCTCACTCTTTTTCTTTTGCTTTTCATTTTTTAACTCCCAAGAAGTTTCTCTCATTTTTCCTTCATTATTTTTCTTTTTTGTACTCTCGTTTTGCTCTCCTTCTTTTCTCTCTTGTTTTTGCTTCTTTTTCAACTCTCTTCTCTTGTTATCCTTCTCCCTCAAGATATTTTGATCTTTAAGTACCTCACTAGGGGATAATGGAAGTAGTATAATCTTCTTCCCATCTTTGTTGAAAATATATTTATTCTCTCTCCCCTTGTGCGTCACATCTCTATCCATGCCCTTCCTAATAAAATGTGCCCCACTTGATAATGACTTCTTCATCCCCAACCCTAAATGTCATCTTTCCCCCATGAACATCAATTAATGCTTTGACAGTTTCTAGAAAATGTCGACCTAAGATTAAAAGGACTTTAGAATCTTCATCTATATTAAGAATAACAAAATTCATAGGAAATATAAATCTATCCACTTTAACTAATATGTATTCTACTATTCCTCTAGGATATTTGATAGATCTATTCACAAGTTGAATACTCATCCTAGTGAGCTTGGGTTCACCTAGGCCTAGGTTTTTGAAAGTTTTGTATGGCAAAAGATTAATACTAGCACCTAAGTCCACTAATGCATTACCAAATGTAAGAGTCCTAATAAGATAGAGAATAGAAAAACTTCCTTGATCACTTTCTTTCCATGGCAAAGTCCGTTGGTCATGTAAGATAGCTGAGGATTCTTCATTTAAAACTACAGTGGATAATTCTTCCAACCTCTTTTTGTTAACAAGCATGCTTTTGAGAAGTTTTGCATATTTGGGCATGTCTATTAAGGCCTCGCTAATTGGAATGTTTATGTGCAATTGTTTAAATATTTCTAAAAATTTGTCAAATTATGCATCTTTTCTTGCTTTGTGTGTGTGTGTGGGGTAAGGTACTGGTGACTGAAAATCTAGTTTTCTGGTTTGTATTTCAAAAGGTTCACTATGAGGTGTTGGTTCCGGCCCATCTTCTTTCGATAATACCGGCTCTGTGTTAGGATCGGGTAGCTCCTTACCATTTCATAATACAATGGTAGCTAAATCATGTTGTGTTCCAACCCCTAATGGCGACTTAATCACTAAATCCATTAGAAACCAAATTTGCCTTTTCATATTTCTAATTATGCCCTCAAATTTTGCCAGTGTGTCATCTATCTCATGAAAACGTTTAGTTACATGGGTGGTAAATTTTTCTAACACCCTTTCTAAGGTGGTGGAGTCGGATGGTCGAGATGTCATTCTGTGAGACATGTTAAGGTACCATCCCATATTCCAATTGGCCATCTTACCTGTATAAAGTAACTTTTTAGTATCATATATACAAATTACAATATTAAATTCAGTTAGGTAGTTACGGTCCATGTTTGCAAATTAAGTTAGAGAAATTACAACATGTAGGGGCATTAAATTACAAGTATACAAGAAAACAAATTATGGCACCTATTCATACAAGAAATATATATACATATTCACATATCTACATATAGACATATAAATATATGAACATGGTTAAATCAACAAAATCTAAGCTTTCATAATATTGTTCCCTGGTAACGGCGCCAAAAACTTCATGTGTAAATTTTTGGTGTATAAAATTCATCAAATTTAAATCCATCCTTTAGTCAAGTTTGAATTAAAACATTAATCTCAAAATACACATACGAACAAGTATACTCATCGCAAGCATAGTATAGGAAATTAACAAGTATCGATTCTTAAAGGAACAAGTACACACTAATCACTTTTAATTCATTGTTTAACTGACCTAATAAAGTGATAAGATAATAATAATATATATATATATATATATATATATACAACTCAAGGATGTAGGAATATGCAATTTTAGATAACAATCCTAAAAAACATGACAATGAATCATTTAACAACTATCTCAATTAATCATCATCTTGGCATCATGAACGAATATAAAGTAAAGTTTAATCATTTCCCAAGTCATGAATTTACTTATATAGACTCCACTTCTTTTCTAATCCATGGAATCACTATTTCTTGATTAAATTAGCAGATTTTTCAATCAAACCAACATAGCCAAAAGTTTCATTAAACACAATTCCTCATAAATATAAAATTAGTCAACAACCCTATATTCTAGGTGAACTTAACTAGCATTTAATTACTTAAGTTCTTTGGTATTAACTTCGTTTCCCAAGTCCGTTAAGACTTGACAAGTATGAAATTAATAAAATTAAATCAACTCCTAACGTTGTTTCCCAAGTCAATTAGAAGCAAATTCAACTTTATCAATTATTCCATAATCACAAGTAATCAAATACCAAGAAGGATAGAAAATTGATCAAATAGCAAAATTAATACAATAGTCATGAATTTCAAAATATTGTCAAATTACAATGAAAACATTGAATACATCATTATTCTAGAAAAAAGAAAATAAAGGTAAAAGAAAGAACTTATAGACAAGTCTCATTCTTTTTCCTTGAAGACTCTCTTGAACAATGCTTCTTGATGTGATGAATTTCTTCTTTAATACATGATTTCCAGATTTGATCCTTCAATTCATACTCTTGTCTTATGTTTTCTTGTTTAATTAAGCTTCCAAGATGCTAAAATTCATCCCCTAAGAGTTCAGGGCTGAGTAGAGATTGAAAAATACCAAAACTCTTGGAAACTACCAAATCTGCGCAAAAATTGGAAAGCTCACGACGCTACACAGAGTGGAGCTGGCGTTAGCTTGGAGGGTCACGACCGGTGCTAGTCATACTCTGGTAGGCCCAGTGTGCTCTATTTTTTTCTGCAAAACTTTCCCCTATTCCAGAACGGGGCCGGTGCAGGCTCCGACTCCGTGGGTCACGGTCGGCACTGGCCGTGCACTGACAGCGATGATTTTATCGTTTTTTTTATGTTTTCTACAATAAAATTCTAAAATGCCTTTCCAATGGTAAAATATCAAATATGAAGGAATATACCAAGTTATTACAACAAATATATCACAAAACACATTCAAATAACTAGAAAAATATAGATAAATTTTGCCCATATACAACCCTAATCAATGGAAAAACCTTCCCAACTTCAAGCCTTTCCAAACTACCCTCTTCTTTTCTAGGCTTTTGGGTTGTTCTTAATGATTGTTGTAGTGTTTTATTTTTCTTGTTTGGTGAATGTTGAAATATAGGATTGGTATATGTGAACTTCTTAGGGTAGGTCCCTTTTCTTACACCCCTCAACTTTTTTCCTTCATGTCTTCCTTTACCTAACCCCAAACTTTTCCTACCTCTTCACTCTATTGGAATTTTTAGATAACCTTTCATAAAATATTCTCCACAACCCTTCGTTGGTTGCTCATATAATGAAGGTGGAGGTTTATACTTATTTCTCACTATAAGGCCATCTCCCCTTTTAGCATTCGTTGAGGTTTGGCTTTAGTTAGATTTCATCCCCTCAATGTCCCTTCTCATACCTTCCGCTTTTGCTTGGAAAATTTCAAAGGTGGTTTGAATATCAAATGAAGTTCCTTCAGACATTGTATTAAAATTTTCAAGGGTTCTTGATATGTAAATTTTTTGTGTATAAAAATCATTGAATTTAAATCCATCCTTTAATCAAGTTTTAATTAAAATATTAATCCTAAAATACACATATGAACAAGTATACTCATCGCAAGCATAACATAAGGAATTAACAAGTATCGATCCTCAAAAGAACAAGTGCACACTAATCACTTTTTATCCATTGTTTAACCGACCAAATAAAATGATAAGATAATAAAAATAAAAATAAAAAATATGTACAACTCATGGATATGAAAATAAGCAATTTAGACAATTATCCTAGAACATAAGATAATGAATCATCTAGCAATTATCTCAATTAATCATCATCTTGGCATCATGAAGGAATATAAAGTAAAATTCAATCGTTTTCCAAGTCATTAATCAATTTATATAGACTCCACTTCTTTCCCAATCCATAAAATCACTATCTTTTGATTAAGTTAGTATATTTCCCAACCAAACCAACATAATCAAAACATGCATTAAACTCAATTCCTCATAAACATGAAATTAGCTAATGACCCTATACTCTAGGTGAAATTAACTAATCTTTGATCACTTTAGTCCTTTAATCTTAACTTTGTTTCCTAAGTCTATTAAGATTTGACAAATATAAAATCAATGTAATAAACTCCTAACATCATTTCCTCAGTTAATTAGAAGAAAGCACATCAATAACCAAAGATAACAAGTAATTAAATATCAAAAATGATAGAAAATTGATCAAATAACTAAATTAATACAAAACCATGAATCTCAAAATAATATCAAATTACAATGAAAATATTGAATACATCATTGTTTAAGAACAAAAAAGCAAAGCTAAAATAAAGAACTCATAGACAAATCTCCTTCTTCTCCTTGGAAGACTCTCTTGAACAACCATCCTTGAATGGTGAATCTCTCCTTTTTTTGAGTGATTGGAAGTTTTGCTCTTGGATTCACTACTTTCTCTTGTGTTTTTCGTTATTTTTATGGGCTTCTTTGATGCTAAAATTTGTTGCTTGAGGAGTCTTGGCCAAGTAGGATTTGAAAAAAACCAAAATCCTTTGGAAGATACCAAATTCGTGCATAGAATTTTTGTGTCTAGAGCGGACCTGGCGTCGGGTCCAGTCAACCTACTTGGCACCAAGTGTGTTCTATTTTTCCCTGGAAGCTACTCTATTTTCTCTACTTTTCCAGATTGGACCTAGCACCTGGTGCCTTAACTGGACCTAGCGCCTGGTGCATTCTGAAAAGTTTCACTTTTTTGCTCGAAATCAACTCAATTCTGCATAAATTTATCAAAAACACTTTTCATAAGCAAAATGTCAAATAGGAAGGAATATGCCTAGTTATTACATCAAAAGTATCTTAATTTAACCTCAAATAACTAGGAAAATAGTGATGATTTTAGCCCCTATCACATACCCCTATATTTTAACTTCTGCTTGTCCTCAAGTAAAAATACTTAAGCCAAGAAAATCATCAAGAAAACACAAGCCTTTACTCTTCCTAAAATTTAAAACATAACAAGGATTATAACTTTCTCTCAAACTTTAGATAAAACTCTTGACATTCATCACATCCTTTGAAAACAATTCCAGCTTTGAAACATTTGACAAGACACATCACAAAACTCTTGAAGTTAAATTAATCTAATTTATACCTTAGTCTAAGAAATTATTTCACCCCTTAAGTAAGAACATAGATAACATGAATTACACAATTCATGCTATCTCAACCATTATAAATCCAAAAAATGCACAACTCAAGTCATGATGTAAAGAAAGTACTCCAATTTTTTTTCTCTCAATTTTTTCAATGACTTATGGAATTGATAGCCTTAAGTGCATGAATTTTTCTTCACACACTGTATTGGCCCCATTCTAGTCATAGCATCTCATTTTTTTTCAACATTTTCCCTCTCTTCTGCTCTTATGAATTAATAGCCTCAAGAAAGTGAATTTCTCTTCACTATCCGTATTAGCCCCCATAATCAAGCAAAAATAATACTTTCTCATCTTTAAAGAGGAAACAACAATCAACTCATTTTTCTCAAATTTTCAACTCACAAAAATTTTTCACAATCTTTCCACTCAAAGATCTTTTATCTCCTCACATTCCTTATCACAACTCAAAGCTAAGTAAAGCTTAAACCCATAATATAAGAGTTAGTCAACAAACTTTCCCCACATTCATCATATTCTCCATATTCAAACTAGATAAGTCAAATAATACTCAAACACTAATACATAACCAAGATTAATCCAAATTCCTAAGTCTTGAAAAATATCTTAGCCAATAAACCAACTGCATAAAAATCTACCAAATGAATAACAAAAATTCATATCCAAGTAATAAAAAGAATTACAACCTTGCTAAACAATGAAAACTACAAAAATTTTGAAAAATTTCACGCAAAAATTATATGAAAAATATCTTCAATACCTAAACTCTTCCCCCTCACTTAAACGAGACATTGTCCTCGATGGCAAAAAATACAACAATGAAAGCAAAGCCAAGAAGACCAAAATAAATAAAGAGGAAGAATGAGGAGAAGAAAATACTTCCATTGCACATTAGTTCCAACATGTATGAATCCACCACAAGGAGTAGTCATTATCTAGAAAAAGACAAAGAAAAGCAAAATAAAAGAAAAGATAACTAAAAGTTAGGAAAGGTGATTGAAATTCAAAAGAAAAGAAAAGACATAAAATAAAATAAAATACAAGTGCAAGGAGTAAATGAAGAGTCCTCATAATCATCCTCATCATCTCTCTCATCATGCGGATCGTCGACTGCTCTACTCGTGGATGCACTAGTGGATTGTTGGACCAAAGTCGCCAACTTTTGCTCTTGGCGTCAATGGAGGTCAGCAATGAAGTCGTGCAACTGGAGCAGGATGGTCATTCAAGCCTCCAACTGAGTCTCCACTCGTGCCTCAAAATCACTAGAATAAGAACCAGTGGCACGGGTGTGAGGTCGAGTAGGCTGCTCCTCATCAAGGGGAAGCTCCACCATCCCTAGGTGCTGGACCTCAAAAGGCTTCTTCTATCGCCTCTCTTATACTGAACTAAAGTATGCTCAGTTACTAGGTCTCAATCAGTAGTAGGCTCACTAAATTCTTCATCTAATCTCACGCCAAAATCCCATAGGATGCGCATAATAACCAACAGGAATTTGAGAGCCTTGGTGGATATGCAGAGTAAACAACCTCTCATATAGACTGAATAATAATAGGGGTAAGGGGAATAGTCACTCTACATCATCTTATCAAGAATGTAAAGATCAAGGACCCTAGACTCATTGAAACCACTTACCTTAGGATAAACATTAAAAGTGAAAATGTAGACTATGGCATGCAATCGAGCCTCACGATCATTATTGGAATAGTAACGATATTGACCTATTTGCCCATTTCTCCATATATGAAACCTAGTCCTCATAGCACTAACATCCCAGGTAGGCTCAGAAATAATCTTTTGGTTATTATTGTCCACAATTGTCCGTGGCCCCTCATTAAGAACTCCCAAAATTCTAGCTAATCTAGCCATCTCAAACTCAATGAGTACCCCTTTGACCATAGTAAAAAAAACCTGGAGATTGTTTTTCTTCTTGTCCCGCATATTGGCATAAAACTCTCTTACTTGCAGAGAACAATAAACACCCCCAAATTAAATGATAGGCTCCCACCCTAGTTACCTAAACATACTAGAAAGCTCTAAGGAATTATCTAAGAAGGGCCTATATATTTTTTCTATTATGATTTTATTATGTTGGTGATTTTGATACCATATTTGATAAGGTCACAAAATTGGGTAAGCTGGGTAGGTAGAAACTCAAAAGAAGGTGTAGACGAAGATGAATCTCTAGTTCTCTTAGCCCTAGGTGCCAACCCCCTAGGTCTCCTAAACATGATATAGATATGATGATGAAAAAAGGTAGTACAAAAGAAAATAGGACACCTTCAGAATCACTTTTTACACTTCTATTAAACACAACCCTCAACCATCTCACTTGCATTGGGAACACATCACATAGCATCACATCTTTATAGGCCCCCATATCAAGCTCAACCTCTTATTTGTTTACTTTTACTTCACCACAGTCACTTAAACAATGGAGTTTGTATGGTTTCAGATGTCTCATGGTTTCTAATCCCCAGTCCACCACTAGGGTAGCACTTATCATATTAGTGCAACTTCATCCATTAATAATCATACTACAAGGCTTTTGTTAGATAAGACACCTAGTGTAAAAGATGCTACTCCTTTGTGAATTCTCCTTTTTCTCAACAACATTTGCACCCATAATCTTTCTAGCAACACCAATGAATGGAAAAACCTTCCTAACCTCAAGCCTTTCGTCACTACCTCTTCTTTCCTAGGCTTTTAGGTTGTTCCTGATGATTATTTTGGTGTCTTATTGTTCTCGTTTGGTGAATGTTGAAATATAGGATTGGTATATGTGAACTTCATAGGGTAGGTCCCTTTCCTTACACCCCTCAACTTTTTTCCCTCATGTCTTCCTTTACCTAACCCCAAACTTTTCTGACCTCTTCCCTTTATTAGAATTTTTAGATAACCTCCCATAAAATGTTCTCCACATCCCTTTATTGGTTGCTCATATAAATGAGATGGAGGTTTGTACTTATTTCTCACTCTAAGGCAATCTCCCCTTTTAGCATTCATTGAGGTTTGACTTTGGTTAGATTTCATCCTCTTAATGTCCCTCCTTATACCTTCCATTTTTGCTAGGAAAATTTCAAAGGTGACTTGAATATCAAATGAAGTTTCTTGGGACATTGTATTGAGAATTTCAAGGGTTCTGGATGCGTAAATTTTGGGTGTATAAAAATTTTTGAATTTAAATCCTTCCCTTAGTCAAGTTTTAATTAAAACATTAATCCTAAAATACACAAACGAGCAAGTATACATATCGTAAGCATAGCATAGGGAATGAACGAGTATCGATTCTCAAAGGAACAAGTACACACTAATCACTTTTCATTCATTTTTTAACCGACCAAATAAAATGATAAGGTAACAAAGAGAAAAATAAAGAAATATGTACAACTCAAGAATGTGAAAATATGTAATTTAGACAATTATTTTAGAACACATGATAATGAATCGTCTAGTAATTATCTCAATTAATCATCATCTTGGCATCATGAAGGAATATAAAGTAAAATTCAATCGTTTCTCAAGTCATGAATCTACTTATATGGACTCCAATTCTTTCTCAATCCATAGAATCACTATCTTTTGATTATATTAGCAGATTTTCCAATCAAACCAATATAATCAAAATATGCATTAAACTCATTTCCTCATAAACATGAAATTAGCTAATGACCCTATACTCTAGGTGAAATCAACTAATCTTTGATCACTTTAGTCCTTTAATCTTAACTTTGTTTCCCAAGTCCATTAAGATTTCACAAATATGAAATCAATGCAATGAACTCCTAACATCGTTTTCTAAATCAATTAGAAGAAAACGCATCAACAACCAAAGATAACAAGTAATCAAATACCAAAGATGTTAGAAAATTGATCAAATAACTAAATTAATACAAAATCATGAATCCTAAAATAATGTCAAATTGCAATGAAAACATTGAATACATCATTGTTTAAGAAGAAGAAAACAAAGGTAAAAGAAAGAACTCATAGACAAGCCTCATTCTTCTCCTTTGAAGACTCTCTTGAACAACCCTCCTTAAATGGTGAATCTCTCCTTTTTTTAGTCATTGGAAGTTTTGCTCTTGGATTCACTACTTTTTCTTGTATTTTTCCTTGTTTTTATAGGCTTCTTTGATGTAAAATTCATTGCTTGAAAAGCCTTGGCCAAGTAGGATTCGGAAAATACAAAATTCTTTTGGAAGATACCAAATTCGTACACAAAAATTTTGTGTCCAAAGCAGACCTGGCACCGGGTCTAGTCAACCCATCTGGCACCAGGTGTGTTATGTTTTTTCCCTGAAAGCAACTCTATTTTCTCTGCTTTTCATGATTGGACCTAGTGCTTGGTACCTTAGCTGGACCTAACTTCAAGTACATTCTGAAAACTTTCACTTTTTTGCTCGAAATTAACTCAATTTTGCACAAATTTTCTAAAAATACTTTCCACAAGTAAAATATCAAATATGGAGGAATATGTCTAGTTATTACATCAAAAGTATCTTAATTTAACCCCAAATAACTAGAAAAATAGTGATGATTTTAGCCCCTATCAATTCTCACTTAGAAAATTTAGATAAAAGGAGAAGGTAATTCTTCACAATCACTCTCTCATGTATATCCACACAAGAATTATTGCTCAACCTTCATGTTTAACTCTCTTTTGGCTTTTACAAGAATATGCTCACACTCTTGCCTTTTTCGAGCACTCAATTTCCTCAATGAATTCTTTCGACAAAAATCTCCCCAATTGCTTAGGAGTTGGTCTAACAAGTTTAGTAACCCTCTAAGGACAACCGACTAGACTTTGGATGAAAGTTTAATTGTAACACCCCACTACCTAGGCCCGACAGGGCCGGGGATGTCGCCCCGTCCAAAGGACAAGGGGTCTTTATAACTAGGTCACACAAAAGAAAATAAAAGTAATACTTTAAAATTGAACTTATTACAACCCAAAAATACATGAACAAATCCAAAATAAATTGTTCGCTACCATCTCTCAAAACAACACATAAAAAAAATAACATAAAGTCTTCAAAGCATAGGCAACAAATCTAGCTATTCATCTCCACAGCAGGATCGACCTGAAAACATGGCATAAAAGGTGATGAGATAAAAATCTCAATAAGTCCGTATGTGCTTTGAGTGTTCAGTGAAAACAGTTCGTGGATGCAAAATGTGAAAACTTTATAAGAGAAATATTGGCAAGCATTAAGCGTTAGTAAAAAACAAGGGTGGTGGTTTCGGCTTTTCCAGCCATACATAATTTATAAGATCAACCACTCAAAAGAAAGGATTATGGGTTACCACACATTGGGCCCCATAACCGGATGGTCAGTATGCCACACTTTGTGCATACTGCCGGTCAGAATGCCGACACTTTGTATAGACTGACAAAAGGTAGGTGATCGGCCTACCGGGCAATATACTCCTCCTTCTCTATACCCAAACAACAACCGGGTGTCTATTCCGGCAAAACACAGTCACTTGACTGAAATAAAATTGCTAGCTCGGACCGGCATGACTAAGTAGTACTGACGTTTCTCTAAGTTGAGTTTTATCTTCTGGAGGTGGCCTCCTGCTAGAAGACTCACTCTTGCTCTTCAAAACTAGTACTACTAGACTACCCTTATTGAGTACTCAACGATAATTGTCCCATTTGGGAGAAAATTGGTAAAACATAGCTTTACTTGAAAATGGCAATCAAGGGTTTCTAAAGTCCATGCCAAAATCAGTTTTAGAAATAGTTCAGTGTTTGAGTAAAACTGCTTTGAAAATTTTCAAATAATTGGTTTGACTGAATCAAGAAAAGAAACAGTCCTTAACTGCCTTTACCAAATCAGTATTCACATACTTCGTGTTTAGCTTGCCATGGTAACCTTTTACAACAAACAAGTTTTCTGCAGGAGCTTACCTGATCCTTTGCTTGCTCAGATTCAAAAGTCTTCCAAGGCTAACTTAACCCCGCCTGGGGTAAACACAAGACATAAGGTTACACTCAAGCTATATTCACTTACACAAATAATCCTAATTCAACTTATTACAATCATGACCCTAATGTTCTAAGCTTTAAGGCTAGGTGATAAAGAATTTTATAAAATAAGTCTAGTTTGATAAGTTAAAATAACTAGGGTTTCTAAAATAATTGCTAATAAATTATAGACTCAAACAATAATTCTTGAGTATTATTATTAATAAATAAACTAAGGTTTGAATATTAAGTCATAAATAGTACTAATAAATGGTGCTTTGAAAATAGCTTTATTAAAAATAAATATTTAATTACAAATAACCTTTAATTAATTTTTAAATAGATAATAAATAATTAGTAATAAATAAAATTAATAATGAATGAATTATTTTAAATTTTAATTAATAAATAACAAATAGATTTTAATATAAATAATATTTTATTTATTGTAAAGGATTTATTACTATATATATTATTTTTAATAAAAGATCTCATTTATTTGATAAAGAAAATATGAATATTTTAATTAATAAACCATTCCAAATCTCCCTAGAGTTTCGAATTTTATAGGGAAAAATATAGTAGCATTCTATTCAAGGTAATAAAATTTGTTAATAAAAATAATCTAGCCTTAACAAGAAAATACTTTTTCACCATGATTTTCCTATTGCTAGAAAGGATTCATGAACACCTTCTCCATCATCAAACAATATATTAATCCATTCATGAACATACACTTGAACTATCTCATCCCATCACATGGCCAAAATCCTACTAAGCATAATCATCAATCATGGTTTCCATGGAAAAATAAGAACATAAAAACCTAATCACCTTTGGTGTCATGGTAGCTAACATGCTTCAAACATCCATAAAATTCATTAAGCACGAAGAACATAAATTGATTCGAAAGGAAAACACATACATCCTAGTCAAATACAACAACCATTATCATGTCATAACGTCATCCCCCTAATCCTCATGCACATATTCAATCTCCCAATCATATTTCATTTCTCTATCATCATCTAGGAGACATGATTTCAGAATTTAATAAGAGAAATTTAAGAATGAATACTTGATTGTCAAGTCCTTTGGTGAAGACAAAAGAAGATCCACGCGCGATGGAATGACTTGAATGGTCCAATGAAACAACATCCATGGTTGATGGTTTGATCAACCATTTCGGTTAGAAGAGAGTGAGAGAGAGAGAGAGAGAGAGAGAGAGAGAGAGAGAGAAAGAGAAAGAGGGCATTAGATAGGTGTATTAAGAATTGAATGGAAGAAGATGAACAAGAAGGTTGTTCTTGTTTTACCTTGTTGATGTTCTTGAGGTCTTCAAGAAAAACTGATTTTTGATCCGGTTGAAAATTCTTGTTTGCGAGATTTTGTGTTATAAATGGCAGAAATGAAGTCTAGGGATTAAGTAGAGATGATCTGGATTATTTGAGAGTGATTGGAGGTGTTTTAGAGTAGGTTTAGGCTTGAAGAAGTTTAGTGTGTGTTCTTGGTGTTCTTGGTGTTTTAGGTGAAAATGGAGAGAAACTAGAAGAAGTGCTGCACGATTTCTGCTAGAAGGTTGGCCGAATGGTAGGGTGTGATTGAGGGTTTCGGTTTTCAGCTTTGTGAGAGAGAGAAATCAGATTTTATTTGAAATTTAAATGGAGGAAATGGTGGAGATGTTTAAGGTAAAAGATCAGCTACAGTGTTTGATCAAGAGAGGTGTCTATGGACTTTAATGGTGTCGGCTGAAGCAAGGTTGTCTTGCTGAAATGACTGAGGTTTAATGTTGCTCAAGGCTGGCCAAAATTCAGTCCTTAAAGGCAGAGGAAATTCTGGTTAATTCAGCTTAATGCAAGAGTGATTTATGGGAGTGAAATGCTGAAATTATTTGAAGTTCAAATGGAGTTTGAATGGAGTGATCTTAGGAGTGTTTTGTGGTGTAGCTATGGAGTCCTTATGCTTCAAGGTAAGTGTGGGTTTAATGGTGATCAGTGTATAGCTGAGCAAGGCTCAATTCTACAGAGATTGAAGATGATTTTCGGTCTTAGGCTAGAAGGAACAAGGCTGGAAAATTCTGATCTCAGGTGTTCATGGTTTTCCGAAAAATTGCAGAATTTTGGTGCAGGATTTTCGCACTCTCTTGGCTCGGTTTTTCAGGGGTTCTTCAGGGATGTTTAAGGGTCTTCCAAGGGTGGTTTTTCAGCCTCATTTCTAGACAAATACAGAGGGATTTGCTGGCTTGAAGATGAACTAAAAACAGCTTCATTTCCTTGACGAAGAGCTGCGAATTGCCCAGAAAATTTTTCTGGTTTGGTGCTGTTTTGTGCAGTCCAAAAATTGCACAATTTTTCCAGCTTCCAAGCCACTTGAAATGACCATTTTCTTGGCAGCAATTGAATGGGTTTATGGCCTGAATTTTCGAAGAAAAGGTCTGCAACAAATCTGGAAAATTTCCAGATTTCTTACTACTAAAGCATGAACATCATGAAGATAGTTTTGAAGGTCCTTCCATGGTGATTGATTTTCTCTTGGAACCCTTCCTATTTCCCCTCCTATTTTTCGGTCAACCTCCCTTCCCCAAAGCTGATTTTCAAAATTCAAGGGGAAGAAATTATCACAGAATTTTTTTGGAATTCAAAGAAAAAGATTTAATGGATTTTAGTTCATTTGAATTATGAAAATGCTAGGACAAAGCTAGAGGTAATAAATTGGACAAGAATTCTTCTAGAATTCTTTTAGGACATGAGGATAAGATTAGGACATTCTCTTCATGTCTCCCTTAAGACAATTATTCCTATTTTCATGGACTGCAAGAAAACAAAAATTCAAACTTAATTAAGATAATCATGGTAAAAGCTTAAATGATAGGATTTGAACTCATGACCTTAGAAATTAATTCCAAAGCTATAACCACTAAACCACAACAACTGTTGTTCTTATTTCCTCACCCACATATTTTTCTTATCTACTCCTCAAGTTATCTCCCTATTCTGACCTCAGGCAAAATTATCATTTTACCCCTCCTACTCAATAAGCATAACTAAGCATTTAAACCTATAATCCAAGATTCTAAAGTACATAAAATCATTCAAAAATATATATATTCATGCAAAATAATATGATATGCATTCCCGACCCCCTTACTCTAGGGTTGCTTTTAGGTGGGGTTTCACATTAATCATCAGCAACAATGAGCCTCAAGGAGTTTATATCAAGAGTCAATGAATTCAAGAGAGCTCAACAACTTTGATGACTAAGGAATGGGTGAATAGACAAGACCTAACAAGAATTTCAATAAAACACTAGAAGTTCAAGGAATACATCACTCAAGAATAAGAGTAAGAATTCAACAACTATAATGAATTCAATTAGACAAGCAATGTCCCCAAGATACTTGAAAATAATTGCTAACCAACTATAGAAGTGTTCATAAAGTTTTAGCCACAATTTCATGTCAAATGTTCACTCAAGCAAAATATCAAACACTTTATAAGTAATTTTCAAAACTCAAGGTATAGCATAAATTTTAAGCAATTTTAGTCTCTAAAATCAGCAATCAACAAGAAATTTGCAATCCCCAATGATTATATTATCAACAAGGCCCAAGTTTAACATATAAAACATAAGAAAAATCAAAGAAAACTTGACCTTTTTGTAGCACAATTTTACGTTACGAGATTCACTATGTTTAAAGCCTTGTGTAATGCCTTCAAGCTTTGATAAGAATCAAAGCTTTCTTGTTCTGATACCAAACTCTTTGATATGATATTGGAGGTGATTTCTCAATGAATTTCATGGCTAAATTTGGGAAAAAATTCAAGACCCAATTAAAAGCTCAAAATAATGAATTTTGTGAAGAAACAAAGCACTCAATTCAAATACTAGGACCCTAAGCCAAAATAAAGAATTTAAAATACTAGAAATTAGAATTAATCATCCAAATCACAGCCAAATACCCTTGATTCAATAAGAAACTAAGAACACTTAGAAGAAGATTATTTAGGCAACAAACCTTACCTCTACCAAGAACCATAGATTATCTATAACCTAAGGCCCAAATTAACGAGCAAATTGATCTATCATAAAAAGGATTTATAGACTCAATACATAGGGAAGGATTAGGCCTTAAGAAGGGTCTTGATGTTCATGGGATTTACCTAAGAGGAATCACCTCTCAAAAGCTCTCAAATGACACTCTTTGATTTCTATCAATATCCAAAAGTTACGTTTAAAATATTATAATGTCATATATATATATATATATATATATATATATGTATGTATGTATGTATGTTCTAAACCTAACTAAGATGAGATGAAATCTCAGCCTTTCAAACCTTTAAAAGATTCAAAATATCCCTATTACATAATAAAAGTCGTAAGAATTAAATTAGAAATAAAAATAAAACAAAACAAGAAAAATTAGCAAAGCAAGGCTATGCTCAAAGTGACTTGGTGCCAGGTGTACTAGTGTACCCAGTGCCAGGTCTGTTCTAAAATGGAACAATTTTGTTCTAGTGATGACCTGGCACCAGGTGTACTAGTGTACCAGGTGCCAAGTGTGTTCTGGTCCCAAACGGCCTACTTTTCTTGTGTTTTCACCCTTCTCTTGCGCTCCTTTGGTCCTCCATACTAATTGTTAGGCAAGCTTTGGTCTTCTTGGCCTATCTCTAATCCTCTATTTCTTGACAACCTTCTTAGTCCTTGGTTTGAAATCTTGAAAGTCTTTGAATCTTCTTTTTGGCACCCACTTCTTGACAATCTTCAAAACCATTGGCTTGGTGGCTTGTGTTGCTTGAATCCTCCATTGGAAACCTTCATAATTTGACCTTTTCCGTGGTACCATAGAATATGGTTTGAATCTTATTCCCCATTTTTTAGCTTTGGCATGATGCTTGGGTAAATTCCTATCAACTATCAACCTCTTTTGCAAGCAAGTTAACAAGAAGAATTAATCAATCATTTTCTTAATTAAAATAAGAAATCAAATACCAAGCATAATAATCAATTGATCAAAAGACTAAATTAACTCAAAATTATGAATCCTAAAATAATGTCAAATTACAATGAAATATTGATTACATCATTGTTCGAGGAAAAAAAACAAAGGTAAAAGAAGAATTCATAGACAAGACCCCTTCTTTTACCATGAAAACTTTCTTGAACAATGCCCCTTGAATGATGAATCTCTTCTTCAATGATTGATTTGGAGTTTTAATCCTTGGATTCATGTGTTTCTTGATGCGTAAATTTTAGGTGTATAAAAATCATCAAATTTAAATACATCACATAGTCAAGTTTTAATTAAAACATTATTCCCAAAATATACATATGAGCAAGCATACTCATCGCAAACATAGTATAGGGAATTAACGAGTATCGATCCTTAAAGGAATAAATACACACTAATCACTTTTCATTCATTATTTAACCAACCAAATAAAGTGATAAGATAATAAAAAGAAAAATAAAAATATATATACAACTCAAGAATGAAGGAATATGCAATTTGGACAATTACCCCAGAACACATGATAATCAATCATTTAGCAACTATCTCAAGTAATCATCATATTGGCATCATGAAGGAACATAAAGTAAAATTCAATCGTTTTCCAAGCCATGAATCTACTTATATAGACTCTACTTCTTTCCCAATCCATGGAATCACTCTCTTTTGATTAAATTAGTATATTTCCCAATCAAACTAACATAACCAAAATATGCATTAAACTCAATTCCTCATAAACATGAAATTAGCTAATAACCCTATGCTCTAGGAGAAATTAACTTATCTTTGATCATTTTAGTTCTTTAATCTTAACATCGTTTCCCCAAATCCATTAAGATTTGACAAATACGAAATCAATGCAATGAACTTCTAACACTGTTTCCTAAGTCAATTAGAAGAAAACGCATCAATAACCAAATAACATGCAATCAAATACCAAATATGATAGAAAATTGATCAAATAACTAAATTAACACAAAACCATGAATTCCAAAATAATGTCAAATTACAATAAAAATATTGAATAAAGCATTGTTTAAAAATAAGAAAACAAAGGTAAAAGAAAGAACTTAAAGACATGCCTCATTCTTCTCTTTTAAAGACTCTCTTGAAAAACCCTCCTTGAATAGTGAATCTCTCATTCTTTAAGTGATTGGAAGTTTTGCTCTTGGATTTACTACTTTTCTCTTGTGTTTTTCTTATTTAAATAGGCTTCTTTTATGCTAAAATAAGTTACTTAAGGAATCTTGGCCGAGTAAGATTCGAAAAATACCAAAATCTTTGAAAAATTACCAAATTCGTGCACAAAATTTTTGCCTCTCCAGAGCAGACCTAGTGCCGGGTCCAGTCGACCCACCTGGTGCCAGGTGTGTTTTGTTATTCCCTAGACATTGCTCTATTTTTCCTGTTTTTCCAAATTGGACCTAGTGCCTAATGCCTTAGCTGGACATGACGCCAAGTGTGTTCTAGAAATTCTCATTTTTTGGTCGAAATCAACTTAAATTGCACAAATTTGTAAAAAACACGTTCTACAAGCAAAATGTTAAATAGGAAGGAATATACCTAATTATTACATCAAAATGATCTCAAGTTAACCTCAAATAACTAGGAAAATAGTGATGATGTTAGCCCCTATCATTTCTCTTGTGTTTTCCTGCTTAAATAGGCTCCCAAGATGCTAAAAATCATTCCTCAAGAGTCCTTGTCCGAGAACAAGTTGGAAAATACCAAAACTCTTAAAAAGTTTCCAAATCTGCGCACTAAAAGGAAAAGTTGACGTTTTTGGCAGCCTAGGGCCGATGCCGGCCGTGCTTTGGTCCGCCCGATATTGTTATGTTTTTCTTAGTTTTCTAGCCTTGTTCCAGTCTACAGCCAGCGCCATGCTTTACCTGGCGTCGGTTTTTATTTTTATTTTGTTATTGATATATTCTGTGTAAAATTACCAAAATACCTTTTCAAAGGTAAAATATCAAATATAAAGGATTCTGCCTAATATTACATCAAATATATCACAAAATAATCTCAAATAACTAGGAAATAGATGGTGATTATAGCCCCTATTAGTCAATTAGAAGGAATAAATGATCAACTAATTCATCCAACGAAAGTAAATAATTAAATACCAAGAATAACAATCACTAGATCAAAGAACTAAAATTAATACAAAATTATGAATCCAAAAATATCCTCCAAAGATAATTAAAATAATTAAAACTCAAATTGCCAATAAACTATAAAGAAGAGAAAAAGAAACCACTCATAGACAAGTAAGCTTTCTTCTTTTTCCTTGAAATCTTCTTCATAGGCCTTCTTTCCTTCTCTAAGAGTCTCCTTGATTCTTCAAAATCTTAGTATTCTCAAGGAGTTTCCAATGGGTTTGCAAGTCTCAAAGGGAAAAACTAATTTAAAGAATGTTAATCTCTTGTATTTATAGGAGTTTAGATTGCCAACAAGTACCTATAACGGTCCTAATTTATGTCTAATTCAGTTTCCAAAAGATCTGTATTGCAACTCCAAATTCAGATATTAAAAGGAATCTCTGCCGCCACTGAACAGTCAAGAGATAGCGTTGGTTCACATTGACTGGGCCGGCGCCCGTTGTTCTCTGGAAATCTGATTTTGCTCTATTTTCCCTCTATTTCTTGAATTCCTTCTAGTGCTAGGTTGGTGCCAGATAGCTTCCCTTGAGCAGGCACCGAGTTTGTGCTGGAATGCTTCACTTTTGCTCAAATTTCATCAATTTCTGTATGAAAACTTAGAACATCCTTTCCACAAGAAAAATATCAAATAGGAAGAGAATCTACTAGTTATTGTAGCAAGCATAAAAAAATGACCTCAAATAACTAGGAAAATATAAGTGAATTTAGGCCATATCATATTACCCAACACTTAAGCTTTGTTTGTCCCCAAGCAAGCAAGAATTAAACACACCAAGCAAACAAGTCGTGAACAAGAAGATTTTAGTGAACATTGCCATTCTAGTAAAGATAGTATCCTTCTTCTAGTTCAAGAATTCAATCTAATACCTATTCAACAAAGCCAACTTTATGTAAACTTATGTATTAAGTTATATATAACCAAGGCCATTGAAGTTAAATTAAACAAGTTCATATCTATTCGATGTGTTTCACCCTATTCCTCAAGTTAAGAATGCAAATATTGTGATTTCTATAAGTTGGGATAATAATCACCTTCAGTTCTACAATTTCCAAACTACTACAATCTGAGTAGCAAACTAGGGACATTCTCACCATTTTTTTTTTCTTCGGAATTCATAGCCACAAGTGAATGTATTTCTCTTCACTCACAGTATTGGCCCCCTTAATTTCTTGTTATTTTTTTTTCTTTGCTTTTTTTTTTTTTTTTTTTTGCATTCTGCCTTCAGGCTGGCCTCAAGAGAGCGCACAGAACAATACTTGCTACTTCTCTCCGTATTAACCCCCTTGTCAGCAGGAATCTTTCATCTTTTACATTCTGTTCATTAATTTTTTTCAAGGCTTCTTTTCTTCTTTTTTTTCTTCTCTCATGATTTTAGCACTCTAGTCCCTATATACTCTCAGAACAAGGACTAGTTTAGAACACCATAGAACAAAAATCAAACAAAATTCCCTACGTATATTTCCTCACAAAATCAACATCAATCCTCAAGAAACAAAATGTCACAATATCTACTAAAATATAAACAAGGTTAATTCAAATTCTCAAAACTTAGACTATATCACACCAAATATATAAGTTTACACAAAACCAAAACTCAACCAAATAAATCTTAAACCAAATTCTTATACCAAAAGAAAATTAATAATAGTACCATAATAGTCAAAAGTTAAGAAATTGTAGCTCATAGTTTACCAAAAGATTTCAAAAAAAATGTTCAATTTCAAATTCTAAAAAATTTTAAATCTGCTCAATCAACTAAAATTTTAAGAAACGCCATTAAAATTGATAAACATTTGGACAAAGAATATCACCAAAAAACTAGATAATGTCCTCATTGACAAAAAAATTAACACAATAAAGCACTTCTAAAGGGATCAAAAAATAATAAAGGGGTAGAAAGTTAAGCAATATTTCCCCAAGTGCAATAAGCTCCAAAATATGGTAAAACTTGGAAGAAAGAATTCGAGCACATCAAAGAAGACTGTATTCAATCATGCAAAATAAAACACAAATAAAAATAATAAAGAAAACAGTAACATAAAAGAAATATAACAAATGACTTAATAAAAATCCTAACAAAGCAAATAAAGAAAAATGCTCACTCCCCCACACTTAAGCTAGAAAATCCGCCCTTTAGTTAAATCAATGAACATATTATGTCTCAACTAATATACCCAAAAGATGTATTAAAATCATTCCTTACATAAATCCCTATATTCTAGGTGATTTAAAGCATAAAATTAGCTAATGAATCTATATTGTAGCAATCATCAACTAATCTTTGATTATCAAAGTTCTTGACAATTAATCATTTTTCATACAAGTTAAGAGATAACAAATATGAAATTAATTAAATTGAAACCACTATCAACCTTTTTTGCAAGCAAGTTAACAAGAAGAATTAATCAATAATTCCTTAATTAAAATAAGTAATCAAATAGCAAGCATAATAATCAATTGATCAAAAGACTAAATTAATTCAAAAACATGAATCCCAAAATAATGTCAAATTACAATGAAATATTAATCACATCGTTGTTCTAGAAAAAACAATAAAGGTAAAAGAAAGAACTTATAGACAACTCATTTCTTCTTCTTTCAAGACCTTCTTGAACAATGCCACTTAAGTGATGAATCTCTTCTTCAATTATTGATTTGTAGTTTTAATCCTTGGATTCTTGTACTTCTCGTGTTTTCCTTGCTTAAATAAGCTCCCAAGATGCCAAAATCATTCCTTAAGAGTTCTAGGCCGAGAACAAGTTGGAAAATACCAAAGCACTTAAGAAATTCCCAAATCTACACACAAAAGGAAAAGTCAACGCTTCTGGCAACCTAGGGTCGGCGTCGGCCCAGTCCTTCACAATCGAAGTCGGCCGTGCTCTGGTCAGCCTGACATTGCTATGTTTTTCTCTGTTTTCCAACCTTGTTTCAGTCTACGATCAACGCCTGCTGTGCTCTGCACGGCCACCTCTGCCCGGCGTCAGTTTTTATTTTCTTTCTTGATCTATTCTGTGTAAAATCACCAAAATACCTTTTCAAAGGTAAAATATCAAATATGAAGGAATATACCTAGTTATTATATCAAATGTATCACAAAATAACCTCAAATAACAAGAAAATAGATTGTGATTTTAGCCCCTATCACATTCCCCTCACACTTAAATTGTTGCTTGTCCTCAAGCAAAGTACTTAAGATAAGGAAAAACAAGACAACACAAGTTTAACTTTAAAAAATTTTTACTACAACAAAGCTACAATTCTCCTTCAAACTTTAGTCATGATCTTGTCATTCTTTTAACCCTTTCAAAACATTTGCAAATTGACGCATTAGATCATCAAGGCCTCTGAAGTCAAGTTAAACAAGTTTATACTTTAGTTTAAGAAGTTTTTTTCACCCCTCAAGCAAAAATGTAAACAACATAAATCATACAAATCAAGCTATCTAGCCAATTCTAGCATTATAAACTCAAAAACTGCACAACTCAAATAATGATCTAAGGAAAACACTCCACTCTTTTTCTCTCAATGATTTAGGTAATTGATGGCCTCAAGTGAATGGATTTCTCTTCACGCATCATATTAGCCCCCATATAGTCATTATTTATTTTTTAAAGGATTTTTTCAACATTTTCTTTCTCTGCTCTTTCTTGCCTTTTTGCTTTCGGGAATGCCCCAAAAACTTGATGCGTAAATTTTTTGTATATAAAAATCATCAAATTTAAATCCATCCCTTAGTCAAGTTTTAATTAAAACATTAATCCTAAAATACACATACGAGTAAGTATACTCATCGCAAGCATAGAATAGGGAATTAACGAATATCGATCCTCAAGAGAAAAAGTACACACTAGTCACTTTTTATTCATTGTTTAACCGACCCAAATAAAGTGAGAAAATAATAAAAAATAAAAATATATATAAAACTCAAGAATGTAAGAATATGAAATTTAAACAATTATCCTAGAAAGCATGATAATGAACCAACTAGCAATTCTCTCAACTAATTATCATCTTGGCATCATGAAGGAATATAAAGTAAAATTCAATCATTTCTCAAGTCATGAATCTACTTAGATAAATTCCACTTCGGTTTCCAATCCATGGAATTACTATCTTTTGATTAATATTAACAGATTTGCCAATCAAGCTAACATAACCAAAACATGCATTAAGCGCAATCCCTTATAAATATAAAATTAGCTAATGACCCTTTGTCTGAGGTTAAATCAACTAATCTTTGATTACTTAGTCCTATAATCTTAACTTCGTTATCCAAGTCCATTAAGATTTAACAAATCCGAAATCAATGCAATGAAACTCCTAACATAGTTTTTCCAAGTCAATTAAAAGAACTCGTATCAATAACCAATAATATCAAATATCAAATATCAAAGATGACAAAAAAAAATTGATTAAATAACTAAATTAACACAATATCATAAATCTAAAATAATGTCAAATTACAATAAAAACATTGAATACATCATTGTTTAATGGGGAAAAAAAACACTCATAGACAAGCCACTTTCTTCTCCCTTGAAGATTCTCTTGAACAACCCTCCTTAATTTGGTGAATTCCCCCTTCAATGAGTTATTGGGAATTTTTACTCCTGGATCCACCTATTTATATATCTCTTTCTATCTATCCTCTTCCTCTTATGTGTTTCTCTTGCTTTTATAGGCCTTTTGAATGTTAAATTTGTTACTTAAGAGATCTTGGTTGAGTAAGAATTAGAAAATACTGAAATCTTTAGAAAATTCTCAAATTTGTGCATAGGATTTTCGCCTTCCAGAGCAGGCCTGGCGCTGAGTACCTTCGACCCACCTAGCACCAAGTACAATATGTTCTTTCTTGGGATTTTGCTCTGTTTTCACTAGCCGGATAGAATGAACCCGGCGCCTAGTCCACTTGCCAGACCTGGTGCCAGGTCTGTTCTATTTTCTTCTTCAAATTGACTTAATTTTCCTTGTTTGACGAGAATAGACTAGGCGTCTAGTCCCTTGGCTGGGCCTAGCGCTGGAATTTCTCCAATTTTATTCGAATTTAACTCAAATCTACACAAATTTGCCAAAAATACTTTATACAAGAAAATTGTTAAATAGGAAGGAATATGCCTAGTTATTGCAACAAATATATCTCAAATAACTAGAAAAATAATTATGATTTTAGCCCCTATCACATAGGAGAATCCATCACAAGGAGCATAGTTGAATGTATCTAAAACCAGAGATATAAAACAAAACATAAAACTTGAAAATGAAAAGAAACTAAAATGAAATAATAGCAAAACAAAGAAGTAGCCGAAAAATCTTGCGCATCATCTAGAAAAACATCAACATGATCCAAATTGCTAAAAGCCTCACCAAAATAGTGCTTCACTTGATTCCCGTTCACTTTAAAAGTGCCATTAGTTAGGTGAGTAACGTAAAGAGTACCAAAGGGAAAGATCTTACTTACCACATACGGTCCAGACCACCTTGATTTCAACTTACCCTAAAAGAGTCATAAGTAAGAATAAACAACAACACTTGATCACCTTCCTTAAACTCCTGTTTTTGGACAATGTGTTTGAAAACAATGGCCAAAATTGGCCTTTTTGATAAGGACCTTGATACCAGCCGACCTAGGTATGTTCGGCCTAAAGAAAATATTATTTTTTTCAATTCAAAAAAATTTTTTCGCTTGTTTTCTTCTCTTTTTTTTCAAATAAATACAAATTATCCTAAATTAATGAATGCAATATACAAAAAAAAAAAAGAAAAAATCACAAATCACAAATGAAGAATTAAATTACCTAGTGAAATATTAGCCGCAAATTAGAAAAAAAATAGATAAATTCATTGTGTCCCAATATATTATATCAATTCGGCGTAATATAAGCAAAAGTCCAAACCTAAAAATAAAAAGAGTTAGTATTAACTTAAAATTTATGATGTAAAAATCATCAAATAAAAATACAATTAGTATACATATTTCACATTAACATTAAGTTAGTAAAATTAAATAGATAAATATACAATATATACAAACATACAAAAATAAGTTAGTAATTATTAATATGTATCTACCTATTTACATATTCACTTGGCTAAATCAATGAAATCCAAGCTTTTATGATATTGTTCCCCGGCAACGGCGCCAAAAACTTAATACGTAGAATTTGGGTGCATAAAAATCATACAATTTTAAGTCCATCCATAACCAAGTTTTAATTAAAACATTAATCTCTAAATTACACATATGAGTAAGTACACTCATCGCAAGCATAGTATAGGGAATTAACAAGTATCGATCATCAAGGAACAATTGCCATTAGTTACTTTTCATTTATTGTTTAACCGACCTAATAAACTGAAAAGAGAATAAAAAAGAAAATAAAGAAAAATATATACAACTCAAAGATGAAAGAATATGCAATTTAGACAAATATTCTTGAAGACATGGCAATGAAGTACTTAACAATTATCAGAATCAATTATTATCTTGGTGTTATGAAGTAATTAAAATAGATCCACTTCGTTTGCAATCCATGGAATCACTACCCTTTAGTTAAATCACTAAACATATTCTGTCTCAACCAATTTACCCAAAAGTTGCATTAAAATCATTCCTTCCATAAATCCCTATATTCTAGGTGATTTAAAGTATGAAATTAGCCAACGAATCTATATTCTAGCAATCATAAACTAATCTTTGATTACCCAATTTGTTGACAATTAACCTATTTTTCAAACAAGTTAAGAAAAAACAAATATAAAATTAATTAAATTGAAACCACTATCAACCTCTTTTCCAAGCGAGTTAACAAGAAGAATTAATCAATCAATTCCTTAATTAAAATAAGTAATCAAATACCAAGCATAAGAATTAATTGATCAAAAAACTAAATTAACTAAAAAATCATAAATTCTAAAATAATGTCAAATTACAAGGAAATATTGATCACATCATTGTTCTAGGAAAAAAAACAAAGGTAAAAGAAAGAACTCACAAATAAGCTCCCTTCTTCTTCCTTGAAGACCTTCTTGAACAATGCCCCTTGAATGATGAATCTCTTCTTCAATGATTGATTTGTAGTTTTAATCCTTAGATCATATGTTTCTCTTGTATTTTCTTTGCTTAACTAGGCTCCCAAGATTCCAAAAATCGTTCCTTAAGAGTTCTAGGCCGAGTATAAGTTGAAAAATACTAAAACTCTTAAAAAATTCCCAAATCTGTGCACAAAAAGGAAAACTTGCCACCTCTGGTAGCCTAGGGCCAGCACTGGCCGTGCTCTGGTTTACCCAACATTGCTTTTTTTTTTTCCGCTATTTTCCAACCTTGTTCCAATCTATGGCCGGAGCCTACTATGCTCTACACAGTCGGTGTCGGCCGTACTCTAACCAGCATCAGTTTTATTTATTTATTTATTTATTTTTGGATCTATTCTATGTAAAATCACCAAAATATCTTTGCAAAGATAAAATATCAAATATGAAGGAATATGCGTAGTTATTACGTCAAATATATCACAAAACAACCTCAAATAACTAGGAAATAGATGGTGATTTTAGCCCCATCAATCAATTAGAAGGAAGAAACACTCAACTAATTCATCCAATGAAAGCAAGTAATTAAATACTAAGAATAACAATCACTTTATCAACGAACTAAAATCAATACAAAATTATGAATCCAAAAATATGCTCCAAATACAATTAAAATAATTAAAACTCAAATTGCTAGTAAACTACAAATAAGAGAAAAAGAAACCACTTATAGAAAAGTAAGCCATCTTCTTCTTCCTTAAAATCTTCTTGATCAACCTTCTTTCCTTCTCCAAGAGTCTCCTTGATCCTCCTAAATCTTGGTATTCTCTAAGAGTTTCTGATGGGTTTGCAAGTCCCAAAGGTGAAAACTAATTTAAAGAGTTTTAATCTCTTGTATTTATAGGAGTTTAGATTACCAAAAAGTACCTATAGGAGTCCTAATTCATGTTTAATTCAGTTTCCAAAAGATCTGTATTATAACTCCAAATTCTGATATTAAAAGGAATCTCTGCCATCACTGAACCGCCAAGGGTCGACGTCAGTTCACATCGACTGAACCGGGACCCATTCTTCTTTAGAAATCTAGTTTTGCTCTATTTTTCCTCTATTTCTCGAACTCCTTCTATTGTTGGGTTAGCGCCAAGCAGCTTCCCTTGAGCAGGCATCGGCTCTATGCTGGAATGCTTTGCTTTTGCTCAAATTTCATCAATTTCTATTTGAAAACTCAAAATAACCTTTCCACAAGTAAAATAACAAATAAGAAGAGAATTGACTAGTTATTGCATCAAAGCAGCAAAAAATGACCTCAAATAACTAGGAAAACATAAGTAAATTCAGGCTCTATCAAGCATGTTAACATGTTTTACTTTCTGTATCTATGATATGAGAGTATTACAGAATGATTTTCACATCTCTGTTATGTTATGCTTGGTCTCGTTTGTCTATGCTCAAATTAGTAATCTGATCAGATTGTCTGATCGCAAGGATTAAGCCATACTGACGAATTTAAATTTTAATAATAAAAAAAAATTGCAGAGTATCTATGATTATGTGTTTTATAGGTTTTCATTCAACAACTATTTAATATGATTAAATAAAGGGCAAACTTTTCAGTTTATAATCGGCGTTCATTATGGGGAACAAATGTTAGTTTGATAATTTTTTTGGAAATCAGAAAGTAGAATATCATTCAATGAGAGAAAGAAAAATCAGCTTTCTTTCCTAGGGCGCTGCTTCCGAAGACCCTTGCAAGGGGTGCTACCCCCTTAACCCCTTCCTGTTAACCAGCCAGCAAGACCGCCGCCAGGGGCACTGCCCTTTGAAACCCCATTCTATCTGTCATTGGTATTACTTAATTTGTTTTGTGTTTTCATCATATAGTGCATAGCATTGCCCTTTTTACCCTAATATGATTGGTAAGTTTATATTTGTTGTTTTGGGTTGTAATTTTTTAAATACGACTTACGTGTCGTTTTTTCATTGTTATAAAATTATAATTACTTTCGAGAATAGGAATTATTTTTTTATTTTACTATCTATAATAAAATGCTCGTGAAAATTAGAGAATGCTCAAGGAGTTTATTTACCTAAATTGACCACTTTGATATTCACTTTGCTCGTGAAAATCAATATAAGTTATGTGCCATGCTATGTCACTTTTATGTATATCTTATATGAATATTTGATATGTTCATTTTGTGCTTACTACAATTAATGTTTTAAAAAAAATTAAGTTTTAAAATGCCCTCCAAAATCAAACACTTTTCATTACTTAGATCGTTATATTATCATTCCTGCCAAAATAGGATGCTTTTGATTGTCTAAGTGAGATAAGATGGAAAATAGTTTTCCGTATATTTAATTTTGTTTGATATTTAACTAGGCTATCAAAATGGTTTTGGGCCTAGGGAATTGTATGAGATTTTTTAATCAGAACATTTGATGTCAATCTCATTAAATCCAAGTTTTATTTAATTATAAGATTAAAGCTAAAGCTTACTTATGATTAATATAAAATATTTTTAAAAAATAGGTTTTCACCCACTAAGAAACACCAAAATGTTAAGGTTTCAAAAGTTTAAATACTTTTAGTGGGAGTTTTCATTAAAGCCTCAAAATTAATTACTTTGCATATTATTGTTTGTAGATAATAGCAACAAACTATTGGAATAATCATTGCAATATGTGCTCAAGAAAGATAAGCTCAGTGGGACTAATTTTTTTTATTAGGCACATAATTTAATAATTATTCTTAAGCAAGAAAAGAAGCTCTATATTCTTGAAAACCCTATTCCTGTTGAACTAGTAAATAACGCCTCAAGAGTTGAAAAAAATGCTTATAGTAAGCATAAAGATGACTCTAATGATGTCACTTACCTCATGCCAGCCACTATGAATTCTGAGCTTCAAAAACAGTTTAAAGAAGTAGAGGCATATGATATGATTGTGCATCTCAAGAAAATGTTTCAGGAACAAGCACGGCAAGAAACGTTTGAAACTCATAAGGCATTAAATGCTTGTAAAAGGGCTTCTAGCACTTCGATAAGTGCTCATGTCCTTAAGATGAAGGGCTACCTTGACCATCGTAAGAAGCTTGGTGCTATAGTAAATCGTGGCATGACAAAAAATTTGATCTTAGGCTCATTAACTTCTAAGTATGACCAATTTTGATAGGAATTACCCCGAGCACAATATCCAATCCAAAAAAGGGGAAAGGATGATCAGGCCTCAACTTATTACTCCTTGGATAAAGCTAACATTCAAGGGGTTTCAAGGAGATTGACAAGCTATCGAAGGCATCAAACTAAGGACCAAGGGTGATCAATGGTTCCAAGCAAACAAAGCTTCTAAAACAAGGGTTATGAGGATTGTAAAGAAGTAGTTACCAAAAGGAAGATTGAAAGGTGATCAATTGAAACAACAATTCATATTGAGAGTTAAAAAGAATGGTCAACCAAGTCCCCAATGTTCCATGACAAGAGTTAGGAAGATATAGATTCTAAAGGGGGATACAAGGCCACCAAAAGGGTATTTGAGAATAAAAGACCCTTGCACATCATTGGAAGAATTCAAGAACAAGAATTGATAAGTGACGAAGTTAAGGAGCTAAGTGGAGGGCCAAAATCAAGAAAAGGAAGTCAACTTCGCAAAATAAGGGAAAACAGCGTAGAACCAGTGCCCAATGGCGTACCTGAACTAGTGCCAGATATACACTGAATAGCACAGGAGCTAAGATAGAAATGAACCAACGCTGGCTATACTAGCTAATCTGGCATGACTCATCACTGGACATAGAGTTTTTTAGCGGATAGAATTGAACCGGTGCCAGCTATGGGCATTGGACCGATGCTGGCTTACCCCAAAATATTTGAATTTCACCTGATGTTTCTATGTAATAGCTTAGTAGAATTCTATTTTAATTTTCACAACTTTTTATGATGTATTTAGCTTATTTTAGACTATTAAAAGGCATCTAAAGGCTGAGATTTAATCTCAATTAGATTAGATTGGAAGATGCCTATATATACATGGTTTTATTTCATTGTAAACAATTTTGACATTTTGAGAAATCAGAATTAAGAGATCAAACTCTCTTGTGAGGGGCTTCTTCTTTGGGTTCTTCCCTAAACCAAGACTACCTCTTAGGATTCTAGTTCTTGCCTTTAGAATGAGTCTTTAAATTTCAACTGGGATAGATTAATTATTATCTCTTTCTTGGGTCTTGGTTTTTCTTAGTTTGAATCAAGGTTCTTGTTTCTAACAATTAATTACCTAGTTCAACTCATCTCATTAGTTTCTAATCTCTTATAGATTAGGGTTGTAGATGTTGAATTGGAAAACCAAACCCATTGAATCTAAAGCGTTATAGGTGTTAATTCATCTTAAGGTTTTAGGTTTTGGGTTGGGTATTAACTTGGGCATCAATTTCTACCAATTGTTCCCTTTTTTACTACCTTAGTTGTTCTTGTTTTGCTTGGTGATTTGAGTCACGAATTTCCACCAAAAATCCATCCCCCAATATCATATCAAAGCGGTATCAGAGCAAGTTTGTGTTGATTCTAATTAACATAACTTTCTTTGGACAAAGACACAATCTTCTTCAAACATTTGCGAAGTTTTTGCAATTTTCGTCACTTTATTTGGTGCCATTTTTGAATGCTTGGAACTCAAAATTATGCCATGAATTTGTGTTAAATTTATCTTATATGTTGGTATGATGTGTGAGGAATCTTTTCACATGAAGAATTGTGGATTTGGAGCTTCAAACAAGTGGAAAATATTGTTGCAAATTTCCAATCCCGTAACTATTTTTCTTAAGAGCTTGTAATTCAAATTTCAGCCATAGATTTGTTGTGAAATTGAATATATGTATTTGGTTGATGTTTGCGTAGTTATTTAAGGTGTTAAATTGTAGAAAGCTGGTTGTTTATGTAGGAAGAATATAGGAGAATAGAAGAATAATGGAAATGAACAAAGGCTTGAGTTATTATAAAACTATCCTAAAGGACTATTTCGGTTGTTCCACTAAGATTAAACAAGTCATTCCATAGAAAGTGAAAATGCAAGAACAACCAAAATTAAAACATGTAGTGAAATAATTAGCTATTGAAAGAATGCCAAAACAAATGAAGAATAAGAGAGTTTGTGTTTCTGTTGTGTCTTGCCCCCTCAATTGCATGGAGAGCCCATCTATTTATAGGGAGAACCCATGAAACGTTGAGAAGAGAAATCAGGAAAAATGTGAAAGTTATAGATAAGCATTACCCATTCAAAGTATATAAATAGATATAGTTGAGAGATTGAGACATTTGCAGTCAAGCACAGCAAAAATAGTGGTAGAATACTCGGTCATCGAGCAATTGAAGATGAGCTCAAGACTCGGTCAAAACTTGCTGCTAATCTTTATCTTTTATTTTAAAATATTCCAACAATCCCCCACATATTTCAAAATAATTCGATAAAGAAAGAGGTGAAGGAAATACTGGGTTATATTCACAGATAAAATTTTTAAGTTCGGTGTCTTGTGGACTATGAACCAAACACAGAACAATAAAACATAACCTATAGAGTTATCATTGAAGCTTATAACTTCTATGAACCAATAACCTCTTGTTGTAAACTAGCAGCTTTATTATTCAACTTTTACCCCTATAATTATGTCGCTCCTCACTGTTTTGCGCAAGTAGGTTGTGCACACACCTAGTTATTTATGAGTGCTCTAGAGATTAGCCAATAATAATCTCATATGAATGGCCCATTCCACACTCACATAGGTGAATTCATCAAGTATACACTACTTAGTTACACCACCCATAATAGATATGGATCTACTAAGAGTTTAACTCAACCCTCACAAATAGTTTGCAGTTATAAGCATTTATTCAAGCACTATAGGATGGATTTAACATTAGTGCTTTTAGAGTCAATTTTTACTTGCTGTACCTATATGAACCTACTTCATGGGATCTTCAATCACATAGGTTAGATTTCCATCATAATTGACTACTTAATTAGCTTTAGTCTCATTCCCCTTGATGTTTTCAAAATCAACTTTCTTCCCAAAGGTTAGGTCAGAGGATCAGGCAAATTCACATCTCACACTACGAAATTAATGAAAATTATGCCATTTCTTAGCAGCTACTTTACGACATCATGTCTCAATCTTATATGTCGATTTTTCCCGTGGTATAAGTTGTTCTTGGCAATGTGAATTACTGCTTGAGAATCACAGTGCATGGATACTGAGGGCATAGATTTTACACCTAAAGGAATATCAGATAAAAAATTGCCTAACCAATCAACCTCAGTTCCAGCTAATTCTAGAGCTAAAAACTCTAAGTCTATAAAAGATCTTGCAAGAATCATTTGCAAGAATGACTTCCACACAATTGCACCCCACTGAAGGTGGATATGAAACCACTAATAGATCTTGACTCATTCGTATCTAAGATCTAATTTGTATCACTAAACCCTTCTAGTACTGATATGTTTGGATTTAGGTATAAAAATCATACAAAAACTAAGAACATTCCCAATCAAATTTAAATTAAAACGTTGGACCCAAATCACACATATGAGCAAGCGTACTCATCATTATTGAGCAAAGGGTTCAAACGGGTATCAATCCTCAAGGAACAAGTAAACATTAATTACCCCTCTTTCATTGTTTAACCGACTCAACAAAGTGAAAATAAAATAAAAAGGGAAACTAAAAAGAAAATAAAATAAAAATATGTACATGTCAAGGATGGAGAAGTATGCAACTCAAACCATTGATTAGACAACTACGATCTTCAAGAACTTAACCATTATCATAATTAATCATTCTCTCGGTACCATGAAGGATTAAGGTAAATTAGCATCACTAGGTCTGTCTCAACTAATTACTACCTTCTAGATAAATTAGCATCACTTGGTCTGTCTCAACTAATTCATCCGAAAGATGCATTAAATACAATCCTTAATTAAATTTTCATGGTCTGACAAATTTAAAACATGAAATTAATCAATGAATCCTTGGTCTGGCAAACATCAATTAACCTTTAATTACTCAATCCTCATTAATTAACCTCTTTGGTCTAGCAAGTTAACAGCCAATAAATGCGAAAATTAATCAATTGCAACCATCATCAACCTCTTTGGTCTAGCAAGTTAACAATAGAAACAACCAACTAATCTCGGAATATGCCCCAAGTAATTAAATACCAAGAAGAATAGTCAATTAATCAAAAGATCAAATAACTCCAAGAATCTTGATTAACTAAAACAATGTCAAATTAAAATAGAACAATTAAAACACCATTGTCAAGAAAAAGAAAACAAAGTAAAAGAAAGAACTCATAGACAAGCCTCCTTCTTCTTCCTTTGAGAACCTTCTTGTACAACCCTCCTTGAACTTGAAGAATTCCTCCTTATACTGAGTGATTTTCTATGATGATCAATGAATTCTCCCCCTTTCCCTTATGTTTTTCATCTATTTATAGGCTTAAAAAGTGCCTAAACTCGTAGGTACAACGTTCTTGGCCGAGTAGAAGTTGGAAGATGCTAAAACTCTCCAAATTTCCAAAAACGCATCAAAAGATCGCAGCACCGCCTCAGGAACAGACCACAGCTGGCGTCGCCTGGTCCTTTGGAGCCGGCACCACCTGTGTTCTGTTTCTCCACTCGTTCGTCGATTTTTTCTCTAAATTTTGCGCATACATTCCAGAATGTAGCCAGTGCTGGTTAGGCTCTGTTTCGCCCTACTTCTCTAATTTTTCCATCGCTTTGAAGTCCGTACATCCAGTGTACAGCCGGCGCCGGTTCCAGGCTTCCAGCCGACGCCGCCTCTTCTCTGTTTCACGATGGTTTTGCTTCGTTTTACCCAAAAATCTGAAATAATGACCAAAATACCTTTCCAAAGGTAAAGTCTTAAATATGAAAGAATATGACTAGTTATTATACAAAATGTATTACAAAAGAGCCTCAAATAACTACGCAAAATATAACCAAATTAGCCCCTATCATATTCCCCCACACTTAGCTCTTTGCTTGTCCTCAAGCAAAGCATCAAGAACAAGTAGAAAAACATAAGGTTTTACTCACATCACTCAATCAATTCCCAAAACATATCTTCAATGCTTTCTTTATTATGAATATAAAACATATGATACTAAATCTTTCACAACCAATGCAAGACTTATGTAGTGATAAATGACTTAGTAGAACCATCACAATACTTCACAATATTCTCAAACCATTAGAAATGAGTTAGTTCAAAAAGAATATGCATTCCATATGCTTACTTTTCATACACTCTCTCCACTAATCCGAGACATATCATGATTCTACTTAGATCAAGTAGGACTTTTAAACTTGTAATGTAAGGCTAAAGGTTTGTAATGCGGCTTAGCAAACGAAGGATATAGGAATATTAAAAGTCAAAGAAAAACTAAGAGTAAGCAAGAAAAGGGTAACCAAAATAAACCTATAATTCCCAACTCTTCTTGCTCTTCTATTCCAAGAACCAATCAAACTATAACCTTATATAACAACCCTTAGCATTTCAAGCAAATCCTGCATTGCTCTTTCTTTTTTTTTTCTTCTTCTTCTTCTTTCACCTCTTCTTATCATCAATTCTTTTCCTCACAAGATCAATCAATTTTCCAACAATGGTAGCAAGTATCTTATATGAACTTACTTTTACAATTCACTCACCATCCCTTTTATGATTTTTTCGCTCTTTTTGTCTTCAATTCTCTTTCAATTTTTTCTTCTTTTACTCATCTTTTTTCTTTTTCTGCTGCTGTTCTTTTCTTTTTCATTTGCTTTTCTTTCTAGCAGCTTGTTGTTTTCTCTCTTCACTCGTTTCTTTTCTTCTTTCTCATCTTTTTTCAGCTCGCATTCTTTTTTCTCTCAATCTTTCAACTTCTTCCTTTCATTCCACTTCCTTTCTTTTCCCAGCTCCAATTGTAATTGATCCATGACTGAAAGTAACAAGTCATGATCTTAATCCCAACATTCTTCCTCAACATTTTCTTACATACACTTCCATCCATCAAGAGCATAAAGATTTGGAAAATCATTCAAACTCTCAGCACCAAGCAATGGACAAAATATTGCGATGGGTTTTAATGAAAGAAATCAACAATTTAGGCTCAAAATAGGAACTAGGGATAATATAACAATAGGTAGGCTTGAAAAGCTCAAACTATCCAAAGAAGGCCTATTACCATCATCCCTAAGTTAAATCATGAATGTCTTTCTTATTTCGCCTCGAGAGATATTCAAATAAGTTCTAGAATGCTCCACACATTTTAGAGAAAAAAATATGTTTAAGAATAATGCAAAGCATTTGATCAAGAACTACTTTGTCCAAGTGAGTGCAAAAAGTCATGCATAAGCCATAAATGATCTAGAACATATGCTCTATAATTCATTATAAAGACATGCACTAAAAATATGGCTTGAAATCTCCAGAAAATCAGAAAATTTTGAAGAATTTTGAAAAAATTTGTTCTCCCAAGAAAGCTAAAGAATATGTATAGAAGACCTGTCAATCAAACCACTCCCCCACACTTAAACTAGATATTGTCCTCAATGGCCAAATAAATATAACCAGAATAAACAATACCATAGGACCAAAAATATAAAGGAGAAGAGATAAGAAAAACAAACTTCCATTCCAAATTAGCTCCAAAAGTTTCACTCTTCTAAATCTTTAAATTTTCAGAACTTTCAAACCAAATTTTTCTAAAGTAGCTCACCACTAAGAAAACACTAAGATAATTGATAAAAACTTGGACAAAGTGTATCACTAAACCACTCCCCCACACTTAAACTGGACAATGTCCTCCTTAGCAAAAGATAAACACTAGAAAGCATCTCCAAAGGAACCAAAAATAATAAAGGGGTAGAAAGTTTAAGTAATACTTCCCAAGTGCCATAATGCTCCAATAGATGGCCAAGCTTAAGGTAAAGAGAAGGGCTTGTCCAAGAGGACTTTATGCCTATAAAACAAAACACAAATAAAAGCACAAGAAAAATAATAATAAAATAAAAACATGCCTAAATAAAAGAAAACAAACTAAATAAAAAGACTAAAATAATAAAAATAACATAAAAATGCTCTACACCCATCATGCTTCCTCATCAAACCTTTTGAAAAGAAATTAAGTTCAAAATAAAAGATAGGCATAACAAATGTAGAATGAAGAATAGAGGATTTTGAAAAATGGAAGGTTTATGAAAATGATTTATCTTAGCAAAACATATAAACCTCATTTTCTAACATTCCTTTAGACACATAAATATCTTTTCCAACATATAAGTGCACATAGTATCTAACGGATGCATCAACTTTGAACTCACCAATTAACCCTTCAAAAGAATTTTTACAATTAAAATTCTCCTTAAAACTTAGCAATTGAGTTCTTAAGAATGGGATCAGGGAATAGTTACTTTTCGATACATCTACAAAAAATAAGTTACCTCCCATTGAATGGGGTGAAGGGTAGAAATATCCACCATCCTCCAAGGACTTCTTACGATATAGTGTTGAAAGATCCAACTCCTTGAAGTATGCTAAAGTCAACACATCATTATTTAGACCCATATTCTCCAAGAAAAGAGAGGAACCTATGAAATCATGTGACAAAGAGAGATTTGGATTATTAGCACATAGAGAAGAATTGAATATCCCCTTCCCACATTGGACAGTTGTCCCTCATAGGATCTCCCCTCTCCTGGGAGATTCTCTTACTCAAGTGTATGGGCTAGCATGAACTCATGAGTCTCCTCAACAATCTTAACTAATTGTTTCCTTGGATCGCACCATCGTTGGGAATCTTCTTCATGCTACTGAACAGATGAATTTATATTGGCAACAAAAGAATTCACTAATGCTTCTAATGACGTCTCACCAAAAACATCAATGTGAGCTTGTAATTTTGCCAATCCATACACTAATGTTTTTTCTTTTCTCTCTCTCTCTCTCTCTCTCTCTCTCTCTCTCTCTCTCTCTCTTTAACAACTAAAAACTATTCTAATTGAGTGCATGACCATGATACATTTAAAATAAGAATTCCTAAATTAAAATAAAAGTAAAAATTGTAAATAAAGAAACAACTAATAAAATAGTTCATCTCCAATATCGTGTTAGCTTAAGTCTAACCCGGAAAATAAAAAGAGTTAGTATTGACTCAAAATTATAGATGTAAAAATCAACAAATTAAAAATATTATTATTACACATATTCCACATTAACATTGGGTTAGTAAAATTAAATAACTAAATATACAATTTATTCAAACATACAAAAATAAGTTAGTTATTATTAACATGTATCTCTCTATTTACATATTTACAACATATAGTGAAAGTAAAATACAATTATACAAACAACAAAATATGGCACTTCTTTATACAAGGAACATATATACATATTTACATATTTACATATTTACCTATTTATATGGTTAAATCAACAAAATCCAAGCTTTCATGCTATTGTTCCCCGGCAACGGTGCCAAAAACTTGGTGTGTTTGGATTTGGGTAAAAAAATCATACAAAAACTAAGCACATTCACAATCAAGTTTAAATTAAAACATTGGACCCAAATCACACATATGAGCAAGCGTACTCATCATTACTGAGCAAAGGGTTCAAACGAGTATCGATCCTTAAGGAACAAGTAAACATTAACTACCCCTCTTTCATTGTTTAACTGACTCAACAAAGTGAAAATCAAATAAAAAGGGAAACTAAAAAGAAAATAAAATAAAAATATGTACATGTCAAGGATGGAGAAGTATGCAACTCAAACAATTGATTAGACAACTACGATCTTCAAGAACTTAACCATTATCATAATTAATCATTCTCTCGGCACCATGAAGGATTAAGGTAAATTAGCATCACTTGGTCTGTCTCAACTAATTCATCCCAAAGATGCATTAAATACAATCCTTAATTAAATTTCCATGGTCTGACAAATTTAAAACATGAAATTAATCAATGAATTCTTGGTCTGGCAAACATCAATTAACCTTTAATTACTCAATTCTCATCAATTAACCTCTTTGGTCTAGCAAGTTAACAGCCAATAAATGCGAAAATTAATCAATTGCAACCATCATCAACCTCTTTGGTCTAGCAAGTTAACAATAGAAACAACCAACTAATCTCGGAATATGTCCCAAGTAATTAAATACCAAGAAGAACAGTCAATTAATCAAAAGATCAAATAACTCCAAGAATCTTGATTAACTAAAACAATGTCAAATTACAATAGAACAATTAAAACATCATTGTCAAGAAAAAGAAAACAAAGTAAAAGAAAGAACTCATAGACAAGCCTCCTTCTTCTTCCTTTGAGAACCTTCTTGTACAACCCTCCTTGAACTTGAAGAATTCCTCCTTATACTGACTGATTTTCTATGATGATCAATGAATTCTCCCCTTTTCCCTTATGTTTTTCATCTATTTATAGGCTTAAAAAGTGCCTAAACTCGTAGGTACAACGTTCTTGGCCGAGTAGAAGTTGGAAGATGCTAAAACTCTCTAAATTTTCAAAAACGCGTCAAAAAATCATAGCACCGCCTCAGGAACAGACCACAGCCGGTGCCGTCTTGGTCCTTCGGAGCTGGCGCTGCCTGTGTTCTGTTTCTCCATTCGTTCGTCAATTTTTTCTCCGAATTTTGCGCATACGTTCCATAATGTAGCCGGCGCTACCTCCAGCCTTACAGCCGGCACCGATTAGGCTCTGTTTCGCTCTGCTTCTCCAATTTTTCCATCGCTTTGAAGTCCGTGCATCTAGTGTATAGCCGGCGCCGATTCCAGGCTTCCAGCCGATACCGCATCTGCTCTGTTTTGCGACGATTTTGCTTTGTTTTATCCAAAAACCTGAAATAATGGCCAAAATATCTTTCCAAGGGTAAAATCTCAAATATGAAAGAATATAACTAGTTATTGCACAAAATGTACTACAAAAGAGCCTCAAATAACTACGCAAAATATAACCAAATTAGCCCATATCAAGTACAGTGGGATAACCTCTATATAAGATACCATAGTTTATGTCTCCTCTCAAATACTTCATTAGTCTTACTAAAGTAGACCAACGCTCATAATTTGGATTATGAACATATATCTATTTATTCTACAAGCAACATATGCAATATCTAGTTTTGTATTAAATACATCAAACTTCCAATAATTTGAGCATATTTAGATTATGCCACAAGATGACATGATTCTTCTTCAATTGAGAGTTAGGGTAATAATGAGTGCTCACAGATGTCATATCATAATTATCAAACTTCTTAAGAAGTTTTTCAATATAATACCATCGCCTCTCCTTATAACTCTAACACCTAATATTATTTTAGATTCACCTATATCTTTCATGTCAAAACTAAAAGCTAAAAACAATTTAGTACTATTCACAATTTCCAAACTAGTACCAAATATAAGCATATTATCCACATATAAATTTATAATAACACAAATCATTATTTACAATTTTAGTATATACATATTTATCTACTCTAGTAGATAAAAAAATATTACTTAATAACACTTGGTTAAACTTCTCATGCCATTACTTAGGAGCTTGTTTTGGGCTATAAAGAGATTTAAGTAATTTGCAAACTTTCCTTTCCTGTCTGAAAACAACGCACCCTTCAGGTTGAGTTATATAAACTCTTCTTCTAGATCACCATCAAGAAAAGCAAATTTGACATCCATTTGATGTAGAAATAATTTATGAATCGAAGGTAAAGCAAATAAAACTCAAATTGAAGTAATTATAGTTACTAGAGCAAAAATATCAAAATAGTCAATATTTTCCTTTTGAGTAAACCATTTGGCAAACAAGCTTTATATTTATCAACTGAGTCATCAGGGTTAAATTTCCTTTTGAAAATCTATTTGCAACCAATTGGTCTTGCCGTGGTAAATCAACTAAAATCTAAGTTTTATTTTGTAAAATAGAGTCTAATTCAATTTTAGTTGCATCTTTTCATAAACTCGCATCAGATGAGGAGATTGTTTCAGAAAATGTTAAAGGATCATTTTCTATCAAATAAGTGTAAAAATAATTTCCAAAAGATGATTCTTTTCTTGGTTTTCTACTTCTTCTCAGCTCTTCACTAGAGTCCTCAACTACTCAATTTGCAGGTTCATGAGAATTTTTATCAGAGAGTAGAAAAATGTGTTCAAAGTATTTAGTAATCTTTCTCTCGATGATTGTATTAGAATCAAGCACATCACTTATCAAAACAAGAAAATGATAAGTAGCACTGTGTTTAGCATATCCAATAAACATGTAATCAGATATTTTATAACCTATCTTCCTTTTCTTAGGTTCAGATAACATAATATTAGCAAGATACCCCCACACTTTCAGATATTTCAAATTAGGTGCATAACCTTTCCATAATTCATAAGGTTTTTTACCAGTTTTCTTATGTGGAATCCTATTTTATAAGTGACATGCAAATAAAATAGCTTCACCCCACAAATTATTAGGTACAGAGGAACTAACTAATATAAAGTTCATCACCTTTTTTTTTTTTTTTAGTATTCTATTTTTTCCTTTCAACTACACTATTAGATTTAGGTGAATAAGGCAGAGTTATCTTATTATGATGCCTTCTTTCTCACAAAATTCATCTAAGGCGGAGTATTCTCCACCTCTATCAAATCTAACTCTATTAATTTTCTTGTTAAGTTGATTTTCTACTTCAGTCTTATAAGACATAAAAGCAGTAAATGCATCATCTTTATTTCTAAGTAAATATAACTTAGTATATCTTGAAAAATCATTAATAAAGATCACATAATATGTCTTACCTCCCTTAGTCATGGTTTGCTTTAAATCTCCTAAGTCTGTATGAATTAGGTTTAATAAATTTATTTCTCTATTAACAAAAAAATATACTTTTTTAGTTATCTTAGTTTCATCACTTATTTGACATTTATCCATATAAGAGGAATCAAATGTAGAAAACTGGTAAGAATAAGAATTTTCATTTATAAAATAGGAAACTAATTTATTGAGATGGCATTTTTTTTAAGATAACCAAAATTAGCATGTCCTAATCTAGCATGCCATAGATTAAATGAGTCAACAAAATAAGCAAAAGAATAAGAATTTTATTTATCACATTGGCAACAGTAAGTACAAAAAGTCCCTAATTACATTATTCTTTCCCCACAAAAGTCTTATTTTTAGTCATGATAATCTTGTCAGACTCAAATGACACTTTTAACCCCCACTTTTCCCAACAAAGCCACAGAAACAAGATTAGCTCTAATAGTTGGAACATGCAATACATCATTAAGGACTAAAGTTTTTCCTGAAGTAAGTTTTAGAAGTACTTTGCCCTTTCCTAAAACTTTTTTAGTTCTTGAATCTCTAAGGTTGACTACTTTATCATTATCTTCTACAGATTTATAAGAAGAAAAAGCTCATTGATTTGCACAAATGTGTCGAGTAACCCCAGAGTCTACCATCCATTCTTTAACATTTGCCACAATGTTCACTTGAGAAATAACCACAACAATTACATCATCTCCTTCAACCATATTAGTTTTTTGTTTAGGAAGATTGTCATTTCTCACTATTTTTCTACATTGTAATGCATGATGTCCTAGTTTTCCAAACAAAATAAGAGCCTTTCTTTTTCTTGAAGTTGGGATTATAAATTTTGGGTTTGTAATCATGAGATTTATTATCATACCTTTTGGAAGAATTGCCTTATACCATATTTGCCTCCAATGCCATCTCTTTTACTTTGGCAGTATTGGCTTCCTTCTTGTTGGTGTCCTCAATCAGGATATGTGTCACGAGTTCATCCAAGGAGAAAGACTCGTGCTTGTATTTTAGGTTATTTTTGTAATCATTCCAGATTTCTACTAACTTTTCAATTAATATACCGGCAATAAATTTTTCTAACAGCACTATCTCTTCAGTTTTAAGTTCTTCTGTCTTTTTTGTACTCGTTGATTTGAATTTTTATCTCCTTGTCATTAGTCATTTGCCAGTGGTAATATTTTTCAACTATTAACTTTTTCTTGGTAGAATCTTCCATAGTGTACTATTTGATAAAAGAGTCCCAAATGTCTCTTACCTCTTTACAAGTTGAATAAACACCAAACAAATCGTTAGATAAATTTTATAAAATAGTATGTCTACAAACCTTATTTGCATAAACCCATACTTCTTGAACTTTGGATTCAGAAGTTGGAGACGATCTGGGCTTGGTTAGTACATGCGCAACTCCATGAAGTTCAAGTAGAGAGTAGACTTGTTCTTGCCATCTTTTGAAATTTTGTTCAATAAAAATTTCAATGTTAGAGACATTCGAAAATGGCTTTGCGTACGTGACTAGAAGCGATACTCTGATCGGTGGCATAATAAATGGTTGAGTTGAAGCCATAGCGGTCATAGTAGTTACGGAACCATCAATGTTAATAGGAATTTTGGTAGGAGTAGGAACATTAGATAAAGCCATAGTCCTTTATAATATAGGAAGAATTCAAAAAATAGAAAAATAATAGAAATGAACAAAGGCTTGAGTTGTTATCTTTTCTTTTGAAATATTCCAACAATTTATTTGGTGTATTTGTTGTAATTTTGTTGAACTTAAAAGGAACCCCATAACTCATGTTGATACTAATTTTGTGGGCTATGAAATTTAAATTTTGGACATCTACTTGTTGAAAAATTGCTCCATGATGTTAGTGTAATCATTGTGGATTAATTTTTCTTGTACTTCTTGAGTTTTGGGGTTATTATAAGTGTGAAAATTTTAAAATTCCTTAAGTTACGAGGTTACACCTCAAGTGTTTGATAATTTGCTTAAGTGGACTTAGAACTTTAAAATTGTGATTAATTCCTTGGAGAACACCTTCCATTATTATTAGACTCTTAAGTACACATATTTTTTGGGGAATTACATGATCTGTTGAGCTATCTTAGATGTTGCCTCTCTTGCTCTAGTTTATTGAAAATTATGACTACAATGTTAGTTGTTCTAGAATGATAAGTGCTTGTAGGTTCATGCTTACCTTTGTCTAAATCTTATTTAGTTGCCTCTTAAATACTCAATCCACTTGAGAAAATTGACATTGTTATGTTTTCTACCCTATTGAAGGCTTCATAGTTGATTCTATTGTTGGATATCTTAGGCTCATATCATATACGGCGCAATGGAAAAATAAAACGAGATACCATCTCAGTACCCGCATATATGTGGAAAACAAGACATAAATAGATCAAATGTAATAGTTTTTTATCTTTCTTTAATCGTCCGAAGAACAAAAAATTCTTCTTCAAGTTGAGGCGCGATCCAGCAATCCTCTTGATCATCCTCCACATGAGTTGAACGTCTAACCACTATAATCACATTATGTGATTATCTCTAATAGTAATTCACACAGAGGAATACTCAAGCACCAAAATTTCCTATGCTAGCAGAAAAAAATGGTGGCAAAGGTTGTTTCACGTTTTCAGCAAAACAAGAAAGAGAGAGAAGAATGTTGGTTGTGTGTCTAGGGTTAGAGATTTCGTATGTTGTGTGTCAGCTAAGGTTTCGTGTCCCTTCTGTATATTACACAAAATACTTGTTGAAAAATCCTCCATCCCAGAATTCTAAAACAATTAGAATTCCCTAATTGTAATTGGAAACATCAGGTTCTCACAATTACAATTTAGATCACAAATTATAACTAATTATAATTTGTCCATAACAACTTCTCTTTCTCTCAATTAACCCCACTATGTTATCCAATAACATCTTAAGTATATAATCCTCTATTGTGTGTGATCTATTAGGTTTCCCAGTCAATTGGTAGAGAACATGAATTAATCCAAACGTCTTTGAGATTAATAATTCATAATTAATTAGAATTAATTCTATTAATTCTAATCAGGATTGATTTATTAATTCATCAATTAATAAACCTATATTCCTAGATCATGAGTGGTATCTAGCAATACATCATGATCACCCAAAAGTCCAGGAAGTCAAGTGGCTTGACATGAACCCTTCAATAACAAACTTCAGTGCAATTAACTCCTTTCACTATACAATATCTCATTTGGTTTGGAGTACGGAATTAGTGCTAACTCCCTCCAGAATTAATTCTGGACCGAATACAATAGTACTTATATCAGGAACCCATTACTCTAGATATGTATCAATTGGAACTATTTCCAATACACATATGCATTGGCCAAGTACTTCTCAAGTAGTAATTCCTACAAGTGACCGTGAGATATTCGCCCCTACTATTAGGAGTGGTGAATCCTTTATTGACCCTCTCAACTATTTTCGGTTACCTCACAATGTACCTAATATACATCACATAGGTGGCCCTCAATTGAGCTCCAAAGATTAGAATCAAAGTACAATGCTCAGCAAACAAAGTACCTTAGAGATCTCAAATCTAAGGATACTTTCACGTTTGCTATATTGAGATTATATCACTAGCACTAAATAGTTAGCCATGTGATTATCACAAAGCTAGGTCATCCAATAAACTTGTTCCATTAATAAGCATCCATGTGTTAACTTTGAGTATCTCAATACTCACGGATATAAGAACCACCATGTGATCAATTCAAGAAGTCTAACACATGCTAGTCTTAACGCATTAATGATGTCATGTCTCATTAATACTACAACTAGGGACTATTTAAGTACTAACATTATACAGTGTAGTAGGAATCTCATATCATGATCTCTATCATGATTTCCTTAACACAGTGTTGTATTAGGGACTTTATCAAACAGTTATATTACTTAAAAGTAAACAAAAGAAACTGTAAGATAAATAATGCCTTTTATTAAAATAAAATGTGTCATATACAATATACAAGTGATTGCCTCTAGGGTACAACACTAACATCTATTGCTATTGCTCATTCAAGTCTTTGATAATCTTGTTCTTGTTCTAGCCTGATTGATCTTTGAATGCTCGATTTTTTGACTCTTTTTGCTAATGCTGCCTACAAAAATCTTATTGCTTGTTAATTGAAGTTGGGAATTCTCTACAACAATTGGAATTCTTTAGTTGGACTCATATTCTATTGTTCATTGAGGTTAAGTTCAACTAGTTCAAAGTAGTTGATAAAGTTGTCTATCTTTCAATTCCTAGCACTCATTATTTAGTCTTGCCTAATTGACATCTTGATACACTATTTACTTGTTGAACTAGATTGTCGATCTCTATTTCTTGATCTTCATTTGAGTTACTTGTCTTGTTGCCTATCTACTACTTTTGTTGACCTCTAACTAAAACCATCAATTAATTTGTCATTGGGAAATTGTTGACTTGTCTAGTTGGACAATTTCTCTAAAAAAATTGGGGAGGTTTTGAAGAAGAGGACATGGAGGAATTGAGTGATTTGAAAAAGGTAAGGGATTATTATATCAAAAGCCAAAAAAGAGACAAACACAATAAAAGAGTGATCATTAAATTGAGCGATACACGTAAGGGAGTGTTTGTGAGGAACTTTTCCTTTGTTTTCTACTCAAATCTTGCAGGTAATGCTTTTGAAAGAAAAAAAAATACTATGGCTAGTTGGAGTGAAAGTAAAGATTATGATTATGATAAAGAGACTTGTTCAAATAGTAGTAGTTACGAGGGGTATAATGAGTATAAGTGTAAACATGAGGGAGAATATTGTGAAAATGAAGATGATCATGAGAGTTTGTGTAAATGGGAATATGAGTCTTATGGGAATAGCTATGATAAAGGGTCAAATACAGGTAGAGGAAGGTATGATGGAAATGAGGAAGATTTTTGGAAGAATAATTGAGAACATGAAAATTTGAGCTTTGAAGAAGGAAGAAATAGAAATGGATGATTCCTATGATGTGCCATGTACTGAGAGAGGATATGGTGGGTTCGACGAAAAAATGATATTCGAACTATAAAGAAGAAGTATATGTTGAAGAAGCACAAAAATCTTTTAAGCATGGAGTATAAAAGAAATTGAGGGGGTATGATTACGAGATATATGGGAGCTTTAAGCACCCTTCTTTTGAATGTCCAAGAAGGTTTAATCAAAGAGAAAGAAGTAAAGTGCAACATTTTTCAAAGAATGGCTTAAGCAGAAGACAAGGTTATGGATGTTCTTTTTGCTATGGCTATGACCATAGTGCAAGTAAATGTCCTAAGATGTGTAGCCAAGAGAATAGGAGAGGAACACAAGCTTCTACAAGCAACATGCAACAAAAGAAATGAGGAGAAGCTGTATGCGATCATTGTGGAGTTTATGGACATATACCACTCCAATGTCCTAAGATACATGATAAGTTTGGACTTGCAATTGAGAATATAAGTAAGACTCTTGGAAGTATGATGGAGCATATTGGAAAACAACTAAGTGTGAGACTTGAAGAAAATAGTAAGAAAGAAAATATGGAGAATGACAAAGAAGTAATGCAATAGGGAAGCCTTGAACATGAAAAAACTTCAAGAAGAAAAGAATGAGGAGAATGAATAAGAAAAAACCATTGAATTGGAAGAAGAAAGGGAGTTTATTGAAGTTGAGGAGGCGAATGTAGAGCTATTATGTTCATTGCATGGAGAAACTAAGGAATACACAAACATACTCTTCTTCCTAGAAGATGAGCCACGCCTATTAGAAGTGTTGGAAAAGAATGAGTAAGAAGAAATGGTACATTATGATGTTAAAATTGTTAAAAAGAAACCAAGTCTAAAGAATGGAGAATAGGAGAAAGAACTAAACATCTAAGTTTTAGAAAAGGATAATCTACAACAAGAGGAGAAGAAAAGAGTTCGCTAGAAGTGGTGCAAGAGTAAATGAGAAAAAGTGAAGTTAGAGAGGGTGAGGCATCTAACTCAACAACTCAAAAGGGCACCAAGTCTAGTGAAGAAAAGAAGAAAGGTAAAGTTGAAGGAGAAATGGATAGTAAAGATGGGATTGGGGTTGAGCAACCAAATTCTCTAATTGGTGTTATGAGAAAGGTTGGAAATACTTATGTGATTAAAGGAGAAGGGGAATTACAAAAGGAGAATATCTTCTATTGAAGATGTCAAATAAAAAAAGACCATTTAATCATTGATGGAGGGAGGTGTAAGAATATAATTAGTGCTACATTAGTGGCAAAGTTAGGATTAGAGACATTGAAACTTCCCAAGCTTTACAAGTTACAAAGGTTGAATAATTGTGGAGAGATAAAAGTGCATAAACAAGTCAATGTTGAATTCGACATGGGAGAATACAAAGATGAAGTGTTGTGTGATGTGTTTCCTATGCATATTAGACATTTTTTGCTTGGAAGACCTTGGCAATATAATAGAGATGTAGTGTTCAATGGAAGGAAAAATACTTACTCAATAAACAAGAACGGAAGAAAGTTTACTCTTTGTCCAATGCCTCCTATAGAAGTTTTAAATGATACCTTAGCAATATAATAGAGATGTAGTGTTCAATAGAAGAAAAAATACTTACTCATTACACAAGAACAGAAGAAAGTTTACCCTTTGTCCAACGCCTCCTAGAGAAGTTTTAAATGATCAAAACATTTTGAAGAAGGAAGATAAGAAGAAAAGAGAGAAAAATGAGAGAGAAAGAGGAGAAAGAGTAAAACGAAAGCATAAGAGAAAAGAGATTGAGAAAATCAAGAGATAGCAGAACTCCAAGAGCAAGAAAATGAGAGGGAGAATAAAGGAAAGAAGAAAATAAGTTTAAAGAAAGTGAAAAACAAGAGAGTTTTAATGGGGAAGTTAGAGGAAAGATATACAAAAAAATCTGTGTTGGGGAACATAAGCTTATATTCTTGCCTTTATATAACAAATCTTGTTTGCATTTTTGTATAGGCGTTAATTCGATAACAAATCATCTTCAAGAAGGGAGAAATGATAAGAATCGCCCTAAGCACAGTATCCAATCCAAAGAAGAGGGAAGGATGATCAAGCCTCAACTTATTGCACTTTAGATAAAGCTAATGTTCTAGAGGTTTCAAGAAGTACAACAAGTTCAAAGCATCAAACTAAGGAACAAGGGTGAGCAATAGAGATTCCAAGTAAACAAAGCTTCCAAGACAAGGGTTATGAGAATAAATAGTTACCAAAAGGAAGATTGAAAGGTGATCAATTGAAACAACAAATTATATCGAAAGTCAAGAAGACTGATCAACTAAGTCCCCAAAGTTCCGTGACAAGAGTTAGGAAGATATGGATTCCAAAGGGGGATACAAGGCCACCAAAAGGTTATTTGAGAATAGAAGACCCTTGCATATTATTAAAAGAATTCAAGAACAAGTACTGAAGAGTAACCAAGTTAAGGAGCCAAGTGGAGAGCTAAAAACATGCTAAGGAAATAAGCTTTGCAAAACAGGGGAAAACAGAATAGACCCAGCACCGAATGGTGTACTTGAACCAGCGCCGACTATACACTAAACAGCTCAAGACAGCCAAGATAGAAAAGAACCGCCACTAGCTGTACCAACTAATATGGTGTTGGCTCATCACTGGACAAAGAGTTTTTGAGCGGACAAAATTAAACTGGCACTGGCTATAGGCATTGGACAGGCGCCGGCTTACTTCAGAATATTTGAATTTCAGCTGATTTTTCTATATAATAGCTTAGTAGACTTCTATTTTAATTTTTATAGCTTTTTATGGTGTATTTACTTATTTTAAGCTATTAAAAGCATCTAAATGCTGAGATTGAATCTCAATTAGATTAGGTTAAAAGATACCTATATATATATATATATATATATATATATTATTTTATTTCATTGTAAACAACTTTAGCACTTTGAGAAATCAAATTTGAGAGATCAAACTCTCTTGTAAGGAGCTTTCTCTTTGGGTTCTTCCCTAAACCAAGACTAACTCTTAGGGTTCTAGTCCTTACCCTTAGAATAAGTCTCTAAATTCTAACTAGGATAGATTAATTGTTAGCTTTTGCTTAGATCTTGGTTTTTCCTAGTTTGAATCTAGGTTCTTGTTTCTAACAATTAATTACCTAGTTCAACTCATCTCATTAGTTTCTAATCTCTTATAGATTAGGGTTGTAGGTGTTGAATTGGAAGACCAAATCCATTGAATCTAAAGCGTTATAGGTGTTAATTCATCCTAAGGTTTTAGGTTTTGGGTTGGGTATTAGCTTGGGCATCAATTTCTACCAATTGTTCCCTTTTTTACTACCTTAGTTGTTCTTATTTTGCTTGGTGATTTAAGTCACGAATTTCCACCAAAAATCCATCCCCCAAGACCATATCAAGTTTGTCATGAACTTTAACATGCATAACATGAAAAAATCTATTACAGAATTGCATGGGATGCTAAAACAAGCCGAACAGAACATTAAGAAGAATATTCCTCATGTTCTCATGGTTCAAAAAGGTAAAAGAAAGAAGAACAATAGAAAAAGGTAAAATCATGGCTACTAAGGACAAGGACAAAGCTAAGTCTAAGTTTAAATCCAAATGTAAGATGATAAGTGTTCATCATGTACATATTTTCTATGTAAATTGATCTCTATTTGTTGTAAGATAGTGCTTAAATGACTACTCATTCCCATATTTGTACATTATTTTGTGTAAATTAAATAAAGGAGGCTTGAAAAAGAAAAAAAATAAAAATGCAAAAAAATAGAAGCTTGCACAAAGAATAACCGATCCATGGCTTGACTTTTTTGAAAAATGAATAACTGGTCCATGGCTTGAACCGGCTATTGCTTGAAGAAGAAACTGACGCCATTTCCCTTATTAAATAAGTCGTAGAATTTTATTTCAACAGGCACCCAGAAGAAACAGAAAGTTTACTAGAATAAACAAGCACTGGTTCAGGCCCCTAACAGGCACCGAATATGTATTAAAAGCCAAAAAATAGTAAATAATAGGCACCTATTTTCACACTTAACAAGCACCGGTTGATGTCACAAATCAAGTCTCCACTTAGATTTCAGATTGGATTTTTAGGGCAAAATGGGGCCTATAAATACAATGTTTTGGGACAAAAATGAGCGGCCACCACTAGAGAAAAACACCACACACATAAGAGGGAAGATTTGAGGAGAAGAATAGAGGGTTGCCCAAGGAAGGCTTGGAGAAGATGAAGAAAGAAGCTTGTCTATGAGTTTTTTTTGTTCCCCTTTTTTTTTTTCACTTTGGTAATATATATTTCTCTATTTTAGTTTTTCTTAAAGGGTTGAACCCCTGTTAGATTCTTGTATTGAATATGCTCTTGAAAACTTAGATTTCAATTTCATAATAAATTATTACTTGTATTTATTGTGTTGGATTCATGATTTGGTTACCCTTTTTAATGAATTCGAGAGATGGGGTTAAGAGTTGAGTGCCAAGCTAATAGGTCTAATCTGAGTTGTCCTTTGATTGCCTCAAGAGGATGTTGAGGAATTAGAACTTGATAACCATTAGGAGTTGATATCGCCTAGAGATAGAGGCATTGGTTTCTTTAAAAAATTAGAGGCTTTGTACTTAATGCTTTTTAGGTTCAATTGGGGAGGTAGAGATACCCTTCAAATTGGCCCAATAATAGGGAATCCATACCTCGAAAGAGAATGGGTTTTGTATTCATGATATTTGTTTAGTTGTGTTTGGTACTTGACTAAGTATGGGGGATTCTTGACGAGCACATGTCATTTGCTCTTTTTCTTATCCTTGATTTTCTCATAACCAATCTTGTGTGGGATTGTATTAATTTTCTTAGTTTGCCCATTGTAGTTAATCTATTTAATTAATTCGTTAGGCTAAACAATAGAAGAAGAGTTAGTAGTGGTACCTTTATCCCTTTCCTATGGATCTTCGATACTTGCCATCAAAACTCTATATTATGTGATAGGTATACCTGTCCAATTGTGTGATTTGAGTGTATTTTTAGCATTTTAATTAAAACTTGATTTGTGTGGATTTGTGATAATATTTTCTACACTTGAAATTGCACATCATAAGGCCAAGATACCAAAGGAGAGAGATTGTCACCATTGTAAGGAACCATGTAATTGGTTAAGGAATCGCAAGCTCTATTTAGAAGAGAAGAAAAAGAAGGACAGTGAGACTACCACTTCAGATATTTATATTATAGAAATTAATTTGTCTACTTCAAATTTATGGGTATTGGATACCGGCTATAGATCTCACATTTGTGTAAATATGCAAGGGTTAAAAATGACTAGATCCTTCGCAAAAGGCGAGGTGGACCTACGAGTTGCGAACGGAGCAAGAGTTGTTGTAGTAGCCATACAAATTTTTCAATTAATTTTGCCCAATGGGCTCATTTTAGAACTGAATGATTATTTTTATGTTCCTGCTATGAGTAGGAATATTATTTCGATTTCTTGTTTAGATTTGAAAGGTTTTGAATTTGTTATTCAGACTAACATTTGCCCCATTCATAAAAATGGTATTTTTTATAGAGATACCTTATTATTACATGGACTCTATATTCTTAATATTCGTGGATCTTCTAACAATTATATCTATAACATTAATACTAAAAGATTAAAATCTAATGATTTCAATTAGACTTACTTTTGACATTGTTGTTTGGGCCGTATAAATGAGAAACGCATAGTAAAACTTCATAATGATAGGCTTCTAAATTTGTTTGATTTAGAATTTTACAAAATATATTATTCTTGTTTATTGGGCAAAATCACTAAAACACCTTTCAAATGACAAAATGAAAGGGTCATTGATTTATTATGCCTAATACATACTGATGTACATGGACTAATGAATACACATGCTAGAGGAGAATTTCAGTACTTCATTACATTTACATATAATTTTAGCAAATATGGCTACCTATATCTAATGAAATACATAAATTTGAGTATTTTCAGAAATTTAAGAAATTTAAAAAAAAAAGTACAAAATTAGCTTGACAAAAGTATCAAAACACTTCAATCAAATCGAGATGGTGATATTTAAGCCAAGAGTTTGACAAGAATCTTAAGAATTGTGGAATTATCTCACAATTAACTCCCCTATGAACACCTCAATGGAATGGAGGAATCGGACTTTATTATATATTGATACGACCTAAATTTATATATGGTTTCCTAGTTATTTGAGTATATTTTGTGATGCTTTTGATACAATAACTAGCTATATTCCTTCTTATTTGATAATTCACCTATAAAAATATTTTTCTGCAATTTTATACAAAAATGGTGAATTTGGAGCTAATTGAATAATTTTCCAGTTTAGACCCAGCACTAGCCTAAGAAGACAGACCTGGTGCCGAGCCAAGTCTAGAGATAAAGCAAAACAAAGCAGGAGAAAAAAAAGAAAAACAACAGTGAAGTGGAAACAAAAAAATTGGAAAATGAAAGAAGTAGAAAGTGCTTGTTCGGTGGCTTCATGGCTTCACAGAATGACAAAACGGGAAAAAAATGAAGAGAAAGGTTCCTGGATGTTGAACAAAAGAAAGAACAAAGCTAAAAAGGAAAAAAAAAAAAGCAAAGAAAACATCATGGGGAATATGTGTTGCATCCTGGAGAGGATGCAACACAAGAAGACAAGTTGCGGCTCAGCTAAGCCGTATCGAGCCGCAGCTCACCAAACAAAATAAGGAATGGCTCAGGTGAGTCAACAACAAAAGGAAAAGCAATTTTGGTGGGCTAGGCAGCTTTAGTAACTCGGTATCTTCAATAATTTTGGTGGCTCAGCTTCGCGGTTTAGCAAGAAGAAGAAATAACGGTGGCTTCAGCGACTTGGTTTGCGGCTCGGGTAAAGCCGATTGCAACAGGAAAGAAAATTTCAGCTCTGAAAGAAAAAGGAAACGATTTCAGTAAAACTAAGGTGGTGGATTTTGCAATTAATTCTAAATTTCTAATAGGAAACTACTTCTTCTTTGTTTTAGATTTTTAGGAAACTTGTAAGCCTATAAATAAGGCTAATTACATAGGGAAAAATGGTGTGCTCTATGTGGAGACTTAGAAATATTTTTTATAGTGCACTCCCAATATTTGCTCTAGAGAAATTTGTCATTCAAGGAGCATTAATTTTGGAAGAAGTTCTCATTGGAAATTGAAAGGCCTGTCTGTGAGTATTTATCTCTTTCCTTTATTTTCTTTTTCTTGAATAATGATGACTTTAATTCTTTAATTATATTTAGATATTATTCTTGGATTTATGATTTTGGATTAATTTAGTGCTTTGATTAATTAATTATTTTCATTGGTATTTGATTACTTGTTTTATTACAGAGTTAATTAATTGATTCTTGTTATTAACTTGCTTGAAAAAATGGGTTGATAATGACTTCAATTAATTAATTTCATATTTGTTATCTCTTAACTTGCTTGAAAAAGGATTTAATTGTTAAGAACATAGATAATCAAATGTTGGTTGATGATTACTAGAATATTGATTCATTGACTAATTTTATGTTTTAAATAACCTAGAATATAGGGATTTTTATGAAGATTGATTTTAATGCATCTTTTAAATAAGACTGGTGAGATAAAATATATCCATTAAGTTACTTAGAAGATAGGGAATCATGGGTTGCAAACAAAGTGGTTTTAATTTAATCCTTCATAAGACTAAGATAATAATAAATTGTGATAATTGTTAAGTAATTCAGGATCATGTTTTTTAGAATATTTATCTAATTACATATTCTTTCATCCTTGAGTTGTATATATATTTTTTTATTTTTCTCTTTATGAATTTATAACTTTACTGGATCAGTTAAACAATGAATGAAAAGTAATTAGTGAGTACTTGTTCCTTTTGAAGCTTTGATAATAAAGCAGAGACCATGGATGCTGTAAAACTATACAAGAAAAACAACGGACACGGCACAGCAGAAGCAAAAATAATACCTTTACATGTCCTTTGTCTGTTTAGCTGAGAAGAAAAGGAGCTCACCATTAGAGTGGCTACTTGTCTCAACGACGATTCCAACGAAAAACCAGCAATCCTTCAACTTCTCCTTGACATGAACGAGAAGCTTTTCGCTTCTCAGAATATTCCACCGCCCATTCTAGTTGGTGAAACAATTTAAGCGAGGAATGGTCCTTCTTGATCCTTTGCTATTAATTAGAAAAGTCAAGAAAATGAAAAGGAATAAGATAAAATGAGAGAGAGAGAGAGAGAAGGGAGAAGAAGCTTTGTTTTTTTTTCCTTTTTATCGTGCATCTGCTTATTTTCTAATAGAAGGCCATGACTCCTATTCACGTCCAGATAACCAAACTCCGGTATTTGTGATATTTCAAACATCCGGAGGATATCAACAGAAGAGGTTTGGCTTAGACTTAACTCTTCTGCTTCGTGAATAATAAAAAACCCTTTAGTCTAGGCTATTTGGCTAAAAATAATTTATTATTTTTCTTAGACCCAATAAGTCCAAAAATAAAAACCATTAATTATTTATTTTCTAGGCCTATTAAAATAGCCCCATAAATAATTAATGAGTCTAAATGAACTAAAATAATTATTTAAGCCTTTCATTAACTAGTTTAAGCCCAAGTTAATTTTCTAATTATTCAATTTGGGCTTAGGCCATAAATAATTAATTAACCAATTAAATTGGATAATAAATTTAATTTATCTTGTTCCTTTACATTATTTCAGTCCAAAAAATAAATTAGGCTTTCTAAATAAAATAAAATCCTTTTTATTGTGACCATTTCCTCGACCTAAAATTATTAGGACTTACTGGCTATTCTGAGGACCAAAAAGACATATCGCTTTAACTACTAAAATGACCAAAATACCCTTACTATCTAAATAGTTATATTTTGCATTTTAAATATTTTCTAATATCACCATAAGATAATATTGACCCCAATAACAATGCTACGTTAGTTATGTCTTCGACCCATATGTGAAATGACTAAAATACCCCTCTACACATCGTCGTTATTTAGAGAGGAAATAGTGTACTACCACCTCCATAAAAGACATTTACAATTCTTAGTCTTCTAGTCTAATGACCAACAACTTCTTGGAATATTTTCGCTTTCCAAGGGAGCTATCCTAAAGCCAATATCCAAGTCATATTCCCTAGGGCCCTGGATAATTAGATTATTTGGACAACCACAAGGGGCGATATAGTGTAGATACTATCTTGTACAAGTCTGTCTTGACTAACTAGTTACATATACCCAACATATAAGTATATCAGTCATTCTAAAGAACCTCAACTATAGTGTATCAAAGTATACGCTTCCAACTTTGATAGACCACCAACTTATACTCAAGCTGTAGAGTACAAGTCCACGCTGCAGCAGTAGTATTCTAGGTTTCTATCACATAGTACTTTTAGAAACCACTACTACAAGTCATGTTCTACGTATTTAAAATACTCTTATGTTATGAAATGAGAAGACTACTCATTGGCTAAAAGTAAACCATTCCCTATTTAGAATTCATAATACAATAACCCTACCATGATGAGATTCCCATTCTCATCATCCAGTTAAGAATAATAGCTTATGTGTTAAGTATCCTATAGTTCATACCTTACTGTGAAAGACCTCTGTTCACATGAACCATTTACTTAAACACAATGGGTCTTTTCTAATAAAATCGTGCACAAATATAAAGAAAATTTCACTAACAAATTCTAAGAAAAATACTTTAATTAATATAAGTCAAAATTACATCAAAAACTTAGTCTAAGAAGGCATAAATTTTGACAATCTCCTACTTGCACTCTAAGACTAAGTAAGTCCATAGGTATCCACCTCTATGGCGTCTAAGTGTCTTCTAAAGACTCTTTCTGCCAAAGGCTTGGTGAAAGAATCTGCAAGATTGTTCTTTGAGGTAATCTGTTCCACTACGACTTCCCGTCTCTAGATGAAATCATGGATCAGGTGTACTTCCTCTCTATGTGTTCCCCTTTTGTGGTTCCTTGGTTCTTTGGATTGTAAAACTGCACCAGTGTTGTCGCAATACATCATAACCGGTTTGTCCATTTGTAGCATGACTCCAAGTTCCAAAAGGAACTCTGGAGCCAAACTGCTTCCTTAGATGCCTCTAAAGCTACAACATACTCAACTTCCATGGTTGAGTCACCAATGCAAGATTGCTTAATACTCCTCCATGAAATGGCTCCTCCAGACAAGGTGAAGACATATCTACTAGTGGATTTTCTTTTATCCTTATCCACTTGGAAGTCTGAGTCATGTATCCTGTAAGAACCAAGTCATCAGCCCTATAAACCAGCATATAATCTCTCGTACCTTTAAGATACTTGAGATTATGCTTTACTGCCGGCCAATGAACCTCCCTGAGTTTAGACTGATATCTGCTAACTTAGGCTACGACAAAGAAGATATCTGGTCTAGTACACAGCATGGCATACATGAGACTTCCCACAGCTGAAGCATAAGGAATCTTACTCATTCTATCTTTTTCTTCTTGAGACTTTGGACAAACCTTTGAAGAAAAAGATGTTTGCAAGGGATAAACGCCCCCTTACATGAGTCCATACTAAACTTGGCAGCATCTTGTTAATGTATGTAGCTTGGGATCAATCTAACATTCTCTACTTCCTATTTCTAAGAAGCTTTATTCCGAAAATGTAACTGGCTTCACCCAAGTTCTTCATACTAAATTGACTAGATAGTCAAACCTTAGTAGATGACAGTGTCCCTATATTATTTCTAATGAGTAAAATTCCATCCACATACAGTACAAAAAAAACTATGGTTACACCTTCCAGTTTCCTATACATACATGGTTCATCCTCATTTTGAATGAAACCATAAGACTTTACAGTCTCATCGAAACAAATGTTCCATATTCTGGATGCCTGCTTAAGTCCATAAATAGATTTCTTAAACTTACAAACCATATGTTCTTGGTCTTTAGTAAAAAAAACCTTCTAGTTGGGGCATATAGATGTCTTCACTAAGATGCCCATTTAAAAATGACATCTTGACATCCATTTTCCATATCTCGTAGTCATAATGATATATAATGGCATGGAGAATACGGATAGACTTAAGCATGACTACTAAGGAAAAGATTTCCTTATAGTCAATCCGTTCTTTCTAAGTATACCCTTTCGCCACAAGCCTAACTTTGAAGGTTTCCACATTCGCATCCGCTCCCTTCTTCCTCTTGTACACCCACTTACACCCAATAAGTTTTATCCCTTCAGGTAAAGCTACAAGATCTCCAACCTAATTGAAGTATATAAACTTAATCTCGACTTTCATTACTTCCCGCTATAGATCTGCATCAGCATCAATAATAGCCTCCTCATATCTAGTAGGATCTTGTTCCTGATGGTTGGAGACTAGATCAAAGCCTCTACAGTCCATCTTTCTAGAAGTCTAGATATTCTCTCACTACGACAGGCTCCATTTGTACAGGTTCTTGAGACTGTGCCTCTTCTTGTTCTATAATCAGGTTAAGAGAAACTAATTCAAAAGATAACTTCTCTTCGAGTTCCAACCTTGTCGAACCTTTAGTGGATGTACTTTGTTCATTCTCCAAGTATCTAGCATTAGTACTTACGAGTACCTTTTGCTCCTTGGGATGATAAAAGTAACCATCCTATGTACCTTTTAGATACCGAACAAAATAGTATAATTCTGATCTCAGTTCTAACTTGTCTCCCTTGATCAGTACATAAGCTGGAAAATCCTATATCTTGAGATAATTTAGACTTGGCTTATGCCCAGTCTATATCTCATAGAGAGTCCTAGGTACTGACTTGGAAGGCACCAAGTTCAGAATATATGTCGTTTCTTCTAAAGCATATCCCAAAAAAACACTAAAAAGTAGCATGAGACATCATGCTTCAAACCATTTCCATCAATGTCCTATTCATTCTCTCACTACTCCATTCTATTGGGGTGTCCCCGGTAAAAAGAGTTGGGATACTATCTCATGATGTACCATGTAGTCCTTGAATTCACTAATGAGGTATTCTCCACCACGATCCAATCGTAAGGTCTTGATAAGTTTACCTGTCTGACGCTCCACTTCAGCTTTAAACTTTTTGAACTTGTCAAAAGAGTCAAACTTATGTTTCATTAGATAAATATAACCATACCTTGTACAATCATCTGTGAAAGTAATGAAGTACTCAAACCCCCCTCTAGCTGGTGTAGGCAAAGGACCACGCAAATCAGTGTGAACCAGACTCAATGCTTCTTTGGCTTTATCCCTCTTTTGGGCAAAGGACCTTTTGGTCATTTTTCCTATAAGACAAGATTCACACTAAGGCCAACTTTCCAATCTCAATGAATCTAAAGGCCCATCATGGATTAACCTATGAATTCTGATTAAGTTAATGTTACCTGACCTTAGATGCTAAAGATATGAGTCGTTGACATTAGTCTTTCTTGTCCAATTTAAAGATTCAGATTGAGCATTATTCAATTAATTGTTAATAGGATTAATGAAGAATAGATTTTCATACATGTTCCCAGTACATATAACTTCTCTATTTCTATTGATAGTCATACCAGAATGGAAAGAAACAGAATATCCTTGATTTATTAGTTTTGCAACTGAAACCAAATTCCGTCTGAAACCAAGAACAAATAAAACATCCTTCAAAACTATTATTATATTACAATCAAAAGTAAATTCTAGTTCTCCCATAGCAAGGGCCTAAACTTGTGCTCCATTTCCCACGCGTAGTCCATATTCGCCCTTCTGGAGTTTTCTAATCTTCCTAAACCCCTGCAAGGAGTTACAGATATAATTAATGGCTCCTGAATCAATAATCTAAGTGAAAGTTGATCCAACCATTTATATAGACTCTAGATAGAAAACATTATCTGTGGGGTTTTTCTTGGCCTGAAGATCTGGACACTCTTTTTTCCAGTGTCCCTTTTTTCCACATTTAAAGCATTTGCCCTTAGGTTTGTCTTGGGGCTAGGACTTAGGCTGGTACACTGCATTACCCTTCTTCTTCTTGAACTTTCTAGGCTTGGACCCAGTTCTCAAAGAAGAAGCCATCATAGCTTTAGCCTGTGACATTATGACCTTCTCAGCCACCAAGAGCTCCTTCATCAACTCTGTTAAACTCATATTTAACTTATTCATGTTGTAATTTAACTTGAATTGAGTGAAAGAGCCTGACAAAGATTCGAGAACCATATCCACTTGGCTTTTGGGGTGAATGACAACCCCTAAGACTTTCGCTTCCTCGAAAGTAGCAATCATCTTGAACATATACTCTCTGACTGATGCTTCCTCAGCCATCTTGGTGCTTATAATTGTTCGAAGAGCCTCCTGCCTTGTGGGCCGGCTCTTATCCGCGAACATTGTCACTAGTGATGTTCTTAGGTCACATGCAGTAGCCATGTGTGTTGGATTGAAGCACATTTGACATGGAGGCTAACATATAGCATCAGTCCATCTCGTCAGCCTTCTTCCATACCTTTTCAGCCTCATGCTCCTCAGCAATAGAAACTTCCCCGATTACTAGGTAATTCTCATATAGGACATACTTATACTTCTCAGCTATGAGTATTATGTCCAGGTTCCTTTTCCAATTCACATAGTTTAGACCCGTTAGCTTATTCTCACAGAGAATAATGGCTAATAGACTAAAAGAACCTCCACTAACCATTTCTGAAATTTTGAAAAATAAAAGAAATTCTCAATATTATAAAATAAAAAATAATTTTGTGTACTTTATCCTCACATTAAACTTAATTATAGCTAACCCCATTACTATTATCTTTAATATGATTAATTTGACTCTTAAAAAAACTGACATAGCTTCTTGGGAAGATTAACAGTTTCCTAAGCTAAGTGTGTTAACCATCACAAATTACTTTTCTTTTTAGGTAATGATCTAGAAGATAACTCCATCGAGGGGATGGCCATTTCTTTTCATTTTCTATGGACATACCTCGCACAATAACCTCCAACGTGGGCTAGCTGATCATAGTACGTGTCCCGAGTTATTAATTACATCATTCCATTAGTTCTAGATCCTTGTGGTATCTCCATTCTATTCGGATTCACTCCCAGGGTGACGCGAGGAGACCTATGATCTCTAATGAGGATCATGATAGAAGCCTTGGGGCCAATGGAACCCCTCTCCCACTTAGTTTTTTAAATAAGGATTTTCTTGAAAAAATATCGTTTGAAAATTTTCAATTAAGTTCTCCTTTAACTTAAAATAAAATGTCTAAATACATAAAAATTTCTATGTTAAGGTTTATACCCTTTGAGAAATTTTTCCTCATGGATTAATTTTATTTAAGTTAAAAACTTAATAATTTCAAAATTTTTCCATTTAAAAAATGCCTAGAGATTTTGATCTCAAGGTTTTATTTGACAAAAATAAATTTTCCTTTGCTAAAATGAATTAAAATGGCTTTCCTTTTTAACTTACAAAAATTTCTAAATCCAAAATATTTTCTATGTCAAGGATAAAAAACCTTTAAGAAAATAATCAAGGATTAATTTTTGTTTAAGTTAAAATAACCATTTAATTAAAGAAAAATATTTTTTCTTGTCAAATAAAATTTTCCAAAGACTTTAGTCTTTGAGAAAACGTGCACACAGGACTTAAAATAATTATTATACTAGAAAATTGTTAACGTTTTCATACTTTTCTATTTTTAATCCTAAGTACCCGAATAAAAGAATTAAATACATTAATTAAATTAATTAATGATCTTGTTTAATTCTAAATCCTTTACTATTATTTTTCATGCAAAATATTTAAAGAATATTAACTATTGCAATAAAAATAACTCCGCCTAGTATAGGACTAAAAACAAAAAATAAATAAAAATATTTTTTCTTATTCCAGTGCACCCGCCACACAGGATCAAGGCCCATGGGCCACGGTCAGCATCCGCGAGGATCCTATCTACATCCTCACATCGCGTAGCTGAGCCGAGGTGCGCTGGGCAAGGCTACGGCTTCGAGCCGCGATTGGCCTAGATGGAGCCTCGGCTCCAGGCACGACCGAGCCACGACTCGGCTTGGCTTCAGGCTGGGCTTGGCAGCTCGGCTCCATCTAGGCATATTCTTGTTACATTTTTCAACAAAAAAACAAGCACCATATCCACCTATACCTTTTCAAATCGAGTTTACACGAAGGCTAATCAAAGCGTGATAAATTTACAGAGTTCCTATACCGCAATGGTGAGGTTTACAGAGAAACTACCCATACTAAAACAGTGAAGGATCTTATTAAATTCATCTAATTAGTCTAGCTAATTTTATTGTCTAGCAAGCATTCATCCTATGCCATTCAAAGCAACACGCTCTGATACCACTTGAAGCTTTGATAACGAAACAGAGACCATGCATTCTATAAAACTAAACAAGAGAAACAATGGACAAAGCGCAGCGGAAGCAAAAACAATACCTTTACATGTCCTTTATCTATTTGGCTGAGAAGAAAAGGAGCTCACCACTGGAGTAGCTACTTATCTCAATGATGATTCTGCTGAAAAATCAACAATCCTTCGACTTCTACTTGGCATGAACGTGAAGATTTTCGCTTCTCAGAATATTCCACTGCCCAATCTAGTTGGTGAAACAACTTAGGCGAGGAATGGTCCTTCTTGATCATTTGCTATTAATTAGCAAAGTCAAAAAGATGAAAAGGAAGAATAGAAAACAAGAGAAAGAGAGAGCAAGGAGAAGAAGCTCTGGTTTTTTTTTCCTTTTTGTCGTGTGTCTGCTTATTTTCCAACAGAAGGCCATGACTCCTATTCACGTCCAAATAACCAAACCCCAGTATTTTTGATATTTCAAATATCTGGAGGCTATCAACAGAAGAGGTTTGGTTTAGCCTTAACTCTTTTGTTCTGTAAATAGTAAAAAACCTTTTAGTCTAGGCTATTAGGCCAAAAATAATTTATTATTTTTCTTAGACCCAATGAGCCTAAAAATAATAATCATTAATTATTTATTTTTTCTGCCAATTAAAATAACCTAATAAATAATTAATAAGCCCAAATGAACTAAAATAATTATTTAAGCTTTTTATTAACTAGTTTAAGCCCAAGTCAATTTTTTAATTATTCAATCTAGATTTAGGCTCTGAATAATTAATTAACCAATTTAAGTGGATAATAAATTTAATTTCTCTTATTCTTTTATTTTATTCCAGTCCAAAAAATAAATTATACTTCCTGAATAAAATAAAATCACTTTTATTGTGACCATTTTCTCAACCTAAAATAATTAGGACTTACAGCTATTCTAAGGACCAAAAAGACACATTGTCTTAGCTACTAAAATGACCAAAATACCCTTTCTATATAAATAGCTATACTTTATATTTTAAATATTTTCTAATATCACCATAAGGAAACATTGACCCCAAGGACAATGTTGCATTAGCTATGTCTTCAACCCATTAGTGAAATGACTAGAATACCCCTCTACACATCATCATTATTTAGAGAGGAAAGAGTGTACTACCACCTCCGTAAAAGACATCTACCATCCTTAGGCTTCTACTCCAATAATCCACAACTTCTTGGAATATTTTTACTTTCTAAGGGAGCTACCCTAAAACCAATATCCAAGTTATGTTCCCCAAGGCCCTCGATAGTTAGATCATTCAGACAACTACAAGGGGCGATATAGTGTAGACACTATCTTGTACAAGTCTGTCTTGACTAACAAATTACATATACCCAACATACAAGTATATTGGTCCTTCTAAAGAACCTCAAATATAATATATCAAAGTATACGCTTCCAGCTTCGTCAGACCACCAACTTATACTCAAATTGTATAGTAAAAGTCCACGCTGTAGTAGTAGTAGTCTAAGTTTTTATCACATAGTACTTTTAAAAACCACTACTATAGATCTTGTTCTACGTATTTGAAATACATTTTTGTTATGAAATGAGAAGACTACTCATTGTCTAAAGATAAGCCATTCCTTATTTAGAATTCATAACACAATAGCTCTGCCATGATGTGATTGCCATTCTCATCATCCGGTTAAGAATAATAGTTTATGTGTTAAGTATCCCATAGTCCATACCTTATTATGAAAGACCTTCATTTACATGAACCATTTACATAAACACAATGGGTCTTTTCCAATAAAATCTGGCACAAATATAAAGAAAATTTCACAAACAAACTCTAAGAAAAATACTTTTATTAATATAAGTCAAAATTACATCAGAAACCTAGTCTAAGAGGGCATACATTCCAACACCTTTAAGGATCGATACTTGTTAATTCCCTATGCTATGCTTGCGATGAGTATACTTGCTCGTATGTGTATTTTAGATTTAATATTTTAATTAAAACTTGACTAAGGGATAGATTTAAATTTAATAATTTTTATACACCCAAAATTTACGCATCAGATTGTTAGGATTCATGGATTCCTACACACGAAAAACATCCACAAATCCCTTCCGATGACCCAAGCCAAACGATTAAGATCAATCTAGGGATTACAGAATTACCTCTGGTTGACGTAATCAAGACCTCTGGCTTCTAGTTTTCAAGCATATGTGCAACTCGAACGATCACCAGATACTGTAATGTGCGAACGTCCTCTATCTGATATACATGGTGAACCAGCTCGTTACCCAAGAGTGCTACCGCCTAGGGTTTGAGAGATTTTTTTTTTTTTTTTTTCTTGATGAATTGGAGGCATGAATGTTTTGACAGAGAGCTAACTTCAGAAGACGGCTAGGGTTTTCTTTTTAAAACCACCCGAACCTCTTGGAATCCAACTTTCATAATATCTTATCATAGTTTATTTTAAATTCAAATTAAAACAGATATGATAAGATTCTGCCATTATCTCGATAATTTAACTAACTAATTTACCGAGCTAGATTCTTATAATCTGGACATCCTCCAGATACATCGAATGTGGACATATTTCCAGATTCATTGTATCTGGTCATTTTTTTAGATTCAATTAACTAGACATATTTCCAGATACATCGAACTTGGTTACCAAAAACATAACCTAAAGTGTTCACTTAATGTGTGACCCTATAGGTTCATTTAATGCTGGTAGTGTACCCAAATCACATTTAAATGGCCCACAAGTTATAAGCGGTTTCTAGCAAAACATTATAACTATCCAGGTTAAATGAAGATCAGTGATCTCTTTAAACCAAACCATAACTTTATATTTAGTCCTTTTGTCACACGATATCCAGATTAAGCATAAAGCACGAAGCATGTCATCTTTATTAAGCTTAATCAATTATTTTTTTATCTTATAGTAGACTGTTCAAACAAATGATATCAATACATTAGATTGATATATTTAAGCACGATCATGCATTTTAACAGTCTAACTTATCAAGGGACCCATGGATATCTCTCCCATAATTGAGAGAGACAAATTCTTTCACTATCAATCATATTCCTCTCCCTGATTTATTCTATATCAAATAGTAGTCTAATTTATTATTTTGTTAAAGACAACTTTAGATAACGTCAAAATATAGAATTTATCAAGTAGGAAACTATGAAAAATTTAGGTCAATGACTTTTAATATCATTATGGCTAGAAAGTACTTATGACATGTTCCATGAAGTACTCTCATAGTGGGTCATGTCCAATACAATGTTCTCTAACATTTATTTATGTTTTTACTTGATATCACATATATCCATGACCAGTAAAATATAGCCATCAAGTTATAAACATACTAATCTTAATTTATTATTGTTCCACTAATAATAATCAATCAGAAACAGTTTAAGAATAGTCATTGTATTGATTGTTGGGTTTTACTATTAAATCACGTACTTGATAACCACAAAACTAAATGCACTATTCATGGAAAGAAATATATTGTATTATTACATAATACATAATGACAATAGTATAAGTACAAATTGACTCTAGGGCATATGCCTAACAGTGAGTCCCTTCGATTTCTAAAACCCTTTTGAAAGCTAGTGTACTTTGTTTTTCCATGAAATGCTACATTTTATACCATTTTGGAAATCCCTGAATATGTTTAAGATTTATCTGAGCAAGATTTGTTTTATGCCATTTTGGGTTTGAATGAACTTCATTATTGGCTTGGAAATCTTACTAGACGGTTAAAGTATGAATTTGTGAATTTAGTCCTTTTTGGATTAAATATTTGGAATTTTTGAAAAATAGTAAATTTTAGAATCGGGTATTCATAAATTGACTGATATGCCTTTATTAAAACATTTTATGGAAACGTGTTTTGAAACTTTGAATTTAATCTTCTCTTGGGATTAAAATTCTGAATTTCTTAAAATAAGTTCATTTTGGAATCGGGTATTTGGAAAATGATCCAAATGTCCTTATTGGAATGTTTTATAGAAACCTTTGGAATCGGGTGTTCGGTAAATGACCAAAATACCCTTTTTGGAACTTTTGTGAATACTTTTCAAATCAAGTAAGGGTAAAATGACCAAAATACTCTCGAAAAGTCTTTTGAAAATTGGGTATGGTTAAAATGACTTGAATACCCTTGAAAATGACTTTTGTGATTGAGTATAGGGAAAATGACCTAAATACTACCGGTAACTTATTTTGAGGTATGAAAAGAACTCTTTAACCTATTTTGACATGGTTTTGAAAAATGATCTCTCGTGAGGAGATGGACTTTAAAAATGACATTTTGATCCCTGAAATTGTTTTATTGGCCTGATATGCTATGGAATAAATTGATTGGCTCTGTGGAGCCTATGTGAATGATGATCTGACTTGCAAGTTAGTAGGATCAAATTCTGAAAAATGTGATTTTGTCCCAAAAATATTTTGATTTGAAAATCCTACGAGATCAAATAACCCTCTGGCATGATCAGTCAGAAGGGGTTGGTATCGGTAACATTGAGTACTTTGTAAGGACTTGCATAATCGTCTTGATAAATGAGATTCTCATGATCTCATTAATCACCTCATTCATCCATGGTATCTAGATGATTTAATTCATTAGATCGTATATACAACTTTCCTTTGCCATGCTATTGATCATCATCGCATTCATCCAAATCAAACCGCAGTATGACAACTCCTATATTCAATTAACATAAAATCATCATAATCAGCCCCATTAACAATAAAAGATCTCATCTTAGCTAACATAGCATAGATCTAGATTCATCATGACAAGATACATCAATGTCCTATTTCATATATGCTTTGTCTATGTCCTGCATAACATATTTATCATTCTAGTCCATTCATGCTTTCATGCTAGACTCCATAAGCGTTCATAAGTCAATACTTTAAAGATCAAAGCTATTTGAATTAGCAAAGATAGGATCTTGATTACCTCTTGGCGAAATACACTTAAGAACATGGCAACTCCTTGATGACTAGCTTGAGTTCAATGGATAGTTGAAGAAGTTGGCCCACCTAGGAGTTCTTGATCAAGATTCACCAAGAAAGGGAGAAAATCAGTCCCTTATAGATGTGATTTAAGAGAGAAAAGAGAGAAAGAATGGAGGAAGAGATGGATAGAAGGATTGGAGGTGGCTTACCTTGGATGTTGTTTTGGTTTTGGTGGAGTTTAGGTGTGTGCTAGCCGAATTCTTGGAGAGGGTGAGAGGCTGCCTTTTTCGTGCATTTCAAAGGTTTAGAGGGTGGAAATTTTCATGGTTTGCTGAATAGAACCATGTTATGGATGCTTGTTCACAAGAATAAGTTGGACAGCTTTGGACCTTTTTTTATTACTGAAACTGGGCAGTAGTTTGGGGCTATTGCTGCTATGTTTTTTATGCTTAGGATGACCAAAAATTTGGATAGAAAGAGGGAAGAAAATAGGCTGGTTTCGGTCTCTATGGTGGTGAGAATGAGAGAAGAAAAATGAGTCTTTGTGTAGCTACATTTTTGCTCAATGACTAGAGAGAGTTTGAGAAGGTTTTGGCTAGAATTTTTCATGCAGAAGGGGTGCTGATTGTGGCCGAATTTCTGAAGGAAAGGAAGGGAAATTCTGGTGGTTTTTTTGGCTAAAATAAAGTCCTAATTGGTTAAGGTTATCTTGGATAACTTTACCTAGGGTTTGAAGAGTTTAAGTTGAGCTCCAATAGCTCTTAAGGTGGCGGCAGCTTTGAGAAATTTTCCAAAAAAATTCCTGAAGGAATTAGGTTATTTGTTTAAGAAATAATTTAATTAATTCCCTATATTAATTTAAGTAAATTTAGATAGCTACTAGATAATTATTTTATAAGGAAAAAAAAATCTGGTTTTCTTTTTCCTAAAGCTAAACCGAAATTCTTTTCCCTCTTTCCCCAAATTTCAAAAATCATTATCCAAGAGATAAACACTTCATTTAAAATCCAGCATTTATCCTTTTATTTATCTCTTAAAAATTATTTGAAGAAAATTAAAATATGGAGACTTATCTCCTTAAGAAGGGACGGCTACTTTGAAGGAAATAAGCTATATATTTATATTCTTTACTTCCTAATAATTTTCTAAGATATAGCTTTCAAAAATCCAGATTAGTAATATTTAAAATTTTCTAAAAGATTATGATAAGATATTAGGAATAAGGATTTAATTTATTTTCAAATGCGTTATAAAATAATTCTCAAGATAAATCACACTCCTAAATTTTAGGAATTGCACTCCAAGATGGCAGCTACTCTAGGAGGATTTCGGCCAAGGCTTAGAAAAATTAGGGAAAAGAAAATAAAAGAAAGGAAAGGATTTGCAATTGTTAGGATTCAAACTCAAGCCCACCAAAAATTCACACCAAGCTCTAACCACTATTCTACAATAACTCTTATGTAAATATTCCCCAATAAATTCCCTCAACTCCTATTCACTTGCTTCATCTTCTTTCTAATAAATTCTCCTCAATAAAACAAAAGTTCAACTAATTCAAATAACATAACCACATCAGAACAAATTAATTCATGAAACTCATATTTTCATGAAAATAATTCAAATTACCAAATGCAGTATAAGAAAATATTATGGCATGCATGACTTTCCCCTTATAATAAAGGTGGTTTAATACGGGGTATTACATCCTCTTCCCCTTAAGAGAATTTCGCCCTGAAATTCAGGGTGCTATCCTTCTAAAGCAAACTCAGATACTTCCTCCTCACCCAATCTTCAGTCTCCCATGTCGCGTCCTGAAAACCATGATGATCCCATAAAATCTTCACCATGGGTATTTGCTTATTTCTCAACATCTTGACACTGCGATCTAGAACTTTAATTAGTTTCTCCACATAGCTTAGGTCAGGCTGAAGAATCAATGGCTCCTCATTCAATACATGCTCTGGATTAGGGTGGTACTTTTGCAATTGGGATACATGGAACATATCATGAATTTCTACTAACCCTTCTGGCAGCTCCAACCGATATGCTACTGGTCTGATCCTTTCAATCACTGGAAAAGGTCCTAAATATCTAGGAATCAACTTCCCTCCTTTAGGATACTTCAGAATTTCTCTGCTAGGCATTATCTTTAGAAAAGTCCGATCTCCCACTTGGAACTCCAATTCCCTTCTTCTACTATCGGCATAACTCTTATGTCGGCTTTCAGCCTCTCTCTTAACACCTTCACTTTATCGGCCATTTCTTCAATATGCACCTCTTCAGACTTGCTGATTTGACCATCCTCTGTCCAACCCCCATACAATGGTACTTGACATTTCCGCCCATATAACACTTCATAGGGTACTATTTCAATTGATGCTTGATGACTATTGTTGTAGGACAACTCGACACAATGTATGCAATCCAACCACTTATCCCTAAAATCCAACACGCAAGTCTTAAGCATATCCTCCAATATCTAGATGACTCTTTCTAATTGTCCATCCGTTTGCGAATGAGCAGAAGTGCTGAGCTTTAGAGTCGTTCCCATTAACTCTTGAAATTTAGTCCAAAATCTCGAGGTAAATTTGGGATCCCTGCCGGATACAATACTTAACAGTACACCATGCAATCTAACCACTTTCCGAATATAAGTCTTAGCCAATTTTTTCAAAGACTCCTTCACATTTACCAGGATAAAATGACCAATCTTGGTTAACCTATCAACCACAACCCATACATCATCCTTCATAGTCTTCGACATTGGCAGGCCGGTGACAAAGTCCATCGTTACTTCTTGCCCCTTCCACTCGAGAATAGGCAACGATTGTAGCAATCTAGCTGCCCTCTAACGCTTCGCATTTACCTTCTGACACGTCAGGCAAGTAGAGACGTATTGCTCCACATCCCTTTTTATTCCCGGCCACCAGTAGGCTTTTTTCAAATCTTAGTACATCTTCACCTCACTCGGATGAATAGTAGTATACCTACTTCTATGAGCCTTATCCATTATCTTCCTCTTCAACACTTGATCATTTGTCACACACATCCGCTCCCGAAAATATAACACTCCAACCTTGTTAGCTTGAAACTCCATATTTCCTCTCTTTTCTTCCTTCGCCTTGAAAGTCTGAAACTCTTGGTTACTTCGCTGCTTCTCACCAATCTCTTACCTTAACTTATGCTCCAACTTCAGGTTGCTCAAGCTAATTTTTCCTTTCCCCACTTCCGCCTTTTGCCCCAAGAATTCTTGTACTATTTGAACTTCTTGCACCTTTAAGCTAGCCATCCTCACCATCTGACTCAATGCATCAGCTACCACATTTGCTTTCCCCGGATGGTAGTTAATTGGACACTTGTATTCCTCTAAGAACTCCATCCACCTCCTCTACATTAAGTTCAAGTCCTTTTGTGTGAATATGTACTTCAAGCTCTTATGATCTGTGAAGATTTCATATTTCGCTCCATACAAATAGTGTAGCCACTTCTTTAGAGCAAATACTATCGCAGCTAACTCTAAGTCGTGCGTCAGGTAGTTCACCTTGTGCTACTTCCACTTCCTCGATACATAGGCAATAACTTTTCTATCTTGCATTAGCACTGCCCTTAGACTTTTCTTAGAAGCATTTGTATACAAGGAATAGGCTTTACCTTCTTCAGCTAGGCTCAATACTAGTGCTTTCATCAATCTCCTCTTAAGCTCTTGAAAGCTCTTCTCGCACTTATCATCCCAAACGTACGGTACATCCTTCCTTAGCAATCATGTCATTGGCGTCGCCAACGTAGAAAATTTCTTGATAAACCAATGGTAATATCCTGCTAATCCAAGGAAACCCCTTATCTAGGTTACGCTCTCGGGTTACTTCCAATCTGAGATAACCTCGACTTTTGATGGGTTCACCTTGATTCTATCTTTAGATATCACATGACCAAGAAAAGCCACTGAGTCCAACCAAAACTCGCATTTGATAAACTTAGCATAGAGTTTATGCTCTCTCAGTTTCTCTTGCACTAAATTTAGATGCTCCGCATGCTTCTTGGGACTTTTCGAGTAGATCAAAATATCGTCTATGAATACCACCACGAACTTATCTGGGTATGGCTAAAAAACCCTGTGCATAAGATCCATGAAAACGGTGGGTGAATGTGTTACTCTGAATGGCATTACCACGAATTCGTAGTGCCCATATCCGGTGTTGAAGGTTGTCTTGGGAATATCTTCCTCTTTAATTCGCACCTGGTAATAACCTTGCCAGAGATCCAACTTAGAGAAGTAACAAGAGCCTTACAACTAATCGAACAGCTTGTCAATCAATGGTAGGGGATATTTGTTCTTGATCGTGAGGTTATTCAACCCTCTATAGTCTATGCACAACCTCAGCATCCCATCCTTCTTCTTAACAAATAACAATGGGGCTCCCCAAGATGATGTATTGGGTCTTATGTACCCTTGCTTAACCAATTCTTCTAGTTGCTCCTTCAATTCCTTTAATTCTACGGGCACCATCCGATAAGGAGTCTTTGATACTGGTTTAGCTCCAGGAACTAGATCGATAGTGAACTCAACTTCTCGGGAAGGCAGAAGAGAAGTAAGTTTGACCAGAAACACATCTGCGAAGTCCTTTACCACCTCAGTGCTTTTCAAAGTACACTGATCCTTGGGCTTATTGATTAGATAAGCCAAATAACCTACATAACCCTTCTTCAGCATCTTTCGCGCCTTTGCTCTTGCTATCAAGAATTTCAACTTTCTCACCTTCTCCCCGCTAAACTCTAATACATCGCATCCAGGTCTAACAAACTGCATTATCTTGACCTTGCAATCCACTCTTGCTTCATGCTTCGCTAGCCAATCCATACCCAAAATCATATCATAGTTGTCGATGGGTAGGATTATGAGGTCCACCTTCAAAATCTCTTTCCCAACCACAATATCACACCCTTGCACTACCTTACTCACATCTCTCTGCCTCCCCAATGATGTACTTACTAGCATGGTATAAGGTAATTCTACCCTGTACCAACCCAATTGGCATGCACATTTATCGTTCACATATAAATGAGTCGATCCGTGGTCTATCAAATAGAAATAGAGTGACCTTGCATAGAAAGCATACCTTCAACTACTGCAGAATCAACTCCAACCTCTTCCTGGTTCAGAGCGAAGACCTTGGCTTTCACTTGAGGCTTTTGGCCTCCTCCTCCAATCGTCCCAGCAGGTGCTCCTCTAGCTGCCCCAGCTCAGCTGGTTAAGTCGAAGCTCCTTGCCCTATTCTAAGTGGTCTTAGGCAATTGTTCCACAGGTGGTTTAAGTCCCCACAATTGAAACATCTCTTCATCACTCCCCTTGACCAGCAATCCCTTTCTGCATGACCTCGCCTCCCGCAATTCTGACACATCAACGCGCTTAACATAGGACCTGGTGGTACTGTCCTGGCCTTCTTTTCCTTATTCCTCCACTGTATCAGACCGGCGGGTCACTTGTGAGTCAAATGTCTCATCAGTGGTCGGCTTAGCTGGAATAGCCGGTACATTGGCCGGTTTTTATCCTTATTTTCTGTTTGGGTCACTGCATCTACTATGGCTATATATGTCACCGATGGAGATGGTGCCAATGCCTTTCTCATATCCTACCTGAGACCCTTCACAAATTAACGTGTCCGCTTTTGGTCGGTATCCACTAGACACTTGTAATACCTGGACAGTTGGGTAAACTGTGCAGCATACTGAGCCACAGTCATTCTTCCTTACTTGAGAGTCTGGAACTCATCCTCCCTCTTCTTCGCTATCCATAGCGGTATATACTCTACTCAGAATGCCTCCACGAAGTGCTCCTACGTCTAGTCGCTATCCTCCCTCTCCTAGTCCTTCTACACTCGCTGCCACCAAGCTTGGGTAGGTCCCATTAGCCTGAATGCAACAAACTTCACCCTCCTCTTCTCGGTATACTGAACAGTCGCAAAGATATCCTCTATTTGCTCGATCCACTGCTCTGTCTTTTCATCTTGCTCCACTTCTCCCTAAAACATCAAAGGTTGGAACTTCAAGAATTGTTCCAGAGCCTCATCCTCGCTCCTAGGCTCTTTCTTATCCACGTTATCCACTTTTTCGACCAAGCTCTGAAGAATAGCAGCCATCTTGTCGAAGGCCTGCACCATGGTCACCTCTCGGGATCCTCCAGATGTCAGTTCCCGATCTTGCTCGAGTTCCTCTTCCACTATTGGGGTGGAACGACACGTCTGCTCGAACTCAGGAGTTGATGACTCACTCTCCCGAACAGTTCTTTCTCACATAGCAATTCTACATCTTGGTGCCATCTACGTGCACCCAATACAAGCCTTAATAAAGGAAAGTTCATGGCATGCAATTGATCAACTTATAGATTTGAAATAACTTGTAATGCATCGGAGAATAAATTTTGCAAAGAATGCTCCAAATAGGATAAAGAAATCAAATAAATTGTATTTTTATTAACCAATTCCAAATTGGCACAAAATAAGGGAGTTCTCACTAGGTACCCCTTTTTTATTCTGGCTAAATAAAATTTAAAATAAAGAATAAATTCTAAATCAAATAAATAAATAAACGTCTCAAAATAAAGAATAAGCACTAAAGGTCCTAAAACTCTAAGCATCACTAGAGTCGTTGGAATCTCGGAAGTCTCTGAAGAAGGTCCACTAGCCATCCTGCACTGCTATTGGTGTGATCTATATCGCAATCTCTTGCAAAACTAAAGGATCTATGTTTCTTCTTAGGTCGCCCCAGCATGAACTTTCCAGTGTCTGTACCTCTTAGCTTGGCTCTCAACTCTGTATCCCTCAGTTTCTTCATAGCCAGTATTAGTGCACTCTTAGGCCTCCCAGACTCCGACTCATAAGACTCACTTCCCAGCAACATCAAGGTTCCTTCTTCTATAGATGGGGTCGCGGGTGTATCCACTCTATCCTTCTCCTCAACCACCTCTGCCTCAAGTTCTACTATCTCTCCCTCAACCCCAAGTCCTCCCAGCTTGTCCTCACTCTCATCATCAAGTGCTCTTCCCTTCCGATCTCCCCCTCATCATCACCTTCATACTCTGCCAAGCCCTCATTCCACTTAAGTGCAAGCATCTCAGGTGCTGGATCTTCGGGTCCTTCCTCTATCCCTAAGTCTTTCATCATGGGTGGCTCCCCATGGTCGCCTAATCCTCACTGGGGATCCATCCACCCTCAGGTTCCGTCTCTGACTCAGATGACGATAAATCCGATATAGGTATAAGGTTAGATGCTCTACCACTCACGAGACTGCATATAAATGGCCAGTCTCAGCCACAACTGCGGTTCTTCTAGTCATCCTATAAAAGAAACATAAAGAAAGCAGAACTACATCTCAATCCCTAGAGTTCAAACACTATTCAATGGAACTCAATTCCTAGGGTTTAGGTACTACTCAATAATATCATTTGCCTAAAGCTAGTCTCTAATACCACTTGTAACAATCCAATACCTATGTACCCAGATAGGGTGGGATGTCGCCCTGTCCAGAGGACCAGGGGTCTTTATATCGTGGTACAAAATAATAAATAATAATAAAAACCAACTAAATAAAATAATAAAATACTCTTATTACATCCGAGGGTAGTACTTATACAAGTCTAAGAGTTCAAACTAGCAAACATCTCTTAAAAGAAATACAAATCAAAATAAAATAAAATAAATCAAATTAAATGGAAGATCATCTCTTATATCTCTGACCTGCTCAGTATAAGCACTCTCTTGAAATCATGATATAAAAGGTGTGATATTAGCATCTCAGTAAATCCCTATATAACCGTCTTGATAAATGCTACATGTTTGCAAGCAATTTTCACAATGTTATTTGGAATTGATATTAATATGATGTTTTGACAAAAGAATTGAAACATTGGTTAAACATGATGAGTTGTTTTGATACTTATGTTGGAAACGTAGATGTTTTACTTTCTAAATGAGTTTGTTAAATTTCAACTTCTCAAATTGAAAAACAATTTCTTACTCTATCACTAAACGATTTGAAAATGCTATTATGAAAAATCACGTTTTACAATCAAGCTAATCAAAGAATTTCAAAAAAGGGAAATTAATTCTACCCCTAAATGGGGAGCGTTGAGTACTCAGCGGGGGTAGGCTAGTGGTACTAGTCTTGAAGAGTAAGAGTAAGTCTTCTGGCAGGAGACCACCTCCAGAAGATGAACTGAACTTGGTGAGGTGATAGTACTACTTAGTCAGGCCAGTCTAAGTTAGCATGTTAGTCCATATGGACATTGTTTATCTAGATTGGACAACTAGAGTGTTGGGTGTAGAGATGGAGGAGTATCATATCCTAGTGGGAGGATCCCCCACTGCCCATTGTTGAAAGAACACATTGGAACGCTATCATGGTGGTAACCATGATATGGATTGTAATATGTTATTTGAATCATTGCTAATCCCTGCTTAATGATTTTATGAATATGATGAAATAATGAATTATTGTGAACTATTTTAGATTCATTGAGTAAGGCTCTTTTGTATAACTGCTATTGATGAAATTAACTTGCAAACACGATTTTGTGATTTTGATAAACCTGCATGCATGGAATGGTTGTATTTGACAATTGCACACATGAGACCTATTGAGATGTCAATCTCACACCTTTTATATCATGATTTCAGGAGAGTGCTTATACTGAGCAGGTTGGAGATATAAGAGATGATCTTCCATTTAATTTGATTTATTTTATTTTGATTTGTATTTATTTTAAGAGATGTTTACTAGTTTGAACTCTCAGACTTGTATAAGTACTACTCATTGATGTAATAAGAGTATTTTATTATTTTATTTAGTTGGTTTTTTTATTATTTATTATTTTGTTCCTCGTTATAAAGACCCCTGATTTTTTGGACTGGGCGACATCCTGCCCTATCTGGGTACGTAGGTAGTGGGGTGTTACACTGATTCACCACAATGATCACATACAAGATTATTAAACTTGCCAATGGATAGAATTCTACGATTCTTGCCTAGACCAGATGATGACCCTTGTTAGTCTTGACTAGCCACCATGGCTAAGTGTTCAGTAATTGGGCAAGGGCCTCCCATCGTTTGCCTTTGTTGATACTCCCTCTGTACACATGCATATGTACTCTCCAAATCCAGTTTTGGATCTTTGCATAAAATTTCTCCCCGGACTTGATCAAATTCTAAATCAAGTCCACTCAGAAAAATATGGACTCGAAGTCTAGCCATTGCCAAATGGTACTGAATACGCCTTCAACAGTTCCTTCTGGATAATCTGACCCGTGATCAATTTCTTGAAAAATGGTAACAAGTTCATTATAATATGTTGATAATGGTCTACTATCTTGTCTGGTAGAGAATGATTTTTTATTCAATTCAAAAAGATGAGTCTCATCAAATCCATCATTGAAGGTTTTTTATACAGCCTCCCATATTTCTTTGGCTGTAGGGAGGCGAATAAATTGTTACATCAGTGATGGACTCATTGAGTCAATAAGCCAACTTTTCACCCTTTAATTTTCGGTGACCCATGTCCTAAATTTAGAGTCTTCAGGTGGAGGTTTTTTCGTTGCTCCAATGAGATATCCAGCCTTGTTTCGTGCTCTAATACGCATCTTCATAAATTGAGACCATAAAGCATAATTAGTGTCATCCAGAATAATGCTTGTGGGAAAGGTGGAATTGTCTTGTTGAATAATAATTGGTGTATTACTTGCTGCTACTGGAACAAGAGATCTTTGTGGCTTCATCTGTTTTGAGTTTGAGTATCAAGGAGAAGGGTTTCAATTTGTGAGGGAACAATTTTGATTTATGGTTTGGAATTTCACTGCAAGTTGTTTAACTTCAGCAGCACTGCTCTGATACCATGTAGAACAATTATGTTTTTGAATTTGGTTTAATTACTTCTTTCATATTGGAGGCAATATATAGATACAATCAGCCTTGGAAAAGGGAAAAGAATCGAGCAGAATCCTATACTATGAGAAAATACTATACAGGTTTCTTATAATTACTCCACAAACTAGGTGCTATTTACATAGTTAATCATTCTCACAAGGAAACAAATCACGTCTACAAGAATAATCCCATACAATGAGTTTAGTAGCATGTATTAGGCGACAAAGAGTTGGTTCAGGAGTAGGTGGGATTGTTAGACATGGTGATGGGCATTTTACGTATGGCTTTGGAACGTCGATGCCCTTTGTTGTGGATCCTTTTATAACTGAGATAAGCACTATTCTATTAAGCCTTTGAAGCTATTTTTCATTGGGTTTGAGGAATCTAGTTGTTCAAACTGATTCTTATTAGTTGGTACACGTTTTATCTTGTTCAAAGCATATTTCTTGGGTTGGTCGTCAAGATCTTCGTAGGATAAAATTATTACTCACTCGTTTTGATAAAGTGATTTTTGAGCTCATTTTTTGTCAAGAAAAATTTGGTTGCAGGTTCTTTGGCTGAGGGGGCTTCTTCACAGGAATTCTCATCTATATTTTTTCACTCTAGTAGCTTTCTTTTACAAATTCAATCTTTATGTTTTTTAGATGCTTAGTTAGTCCCTTTTTTAAGGAATAAAAATTGCATTTTTTAGGAGGTAGAGACTAATGCTCCCTCCCACTTTGTACTTTTTGTTTTCTATCCACTGAACTGGTAGGGGTCCATCTAACTGATGGAATTTGTGGACTCCAAAATACAAAAAAACATACACAAATCCCTACACCAGATCCAAGTTAAAATGCAAGATTGACAAGGTTAAGTTTTGTACTTAAAAAATGTCATTGAATACTATGTTGGTTTTAATCAAATTAGACTACAGACGCTACCTATTGCTAACATCTTCTATGGATTTACACGGTGAACTTTGATATTGACCGGGGATATGCTAGCGCCCGCGATTTATTTTTTTTTTTTTTTTTTATTTTTTTTTTTTTGGTATTTTTCTCTTTGGTATCTATACCTAGAGAAGTAAGATGAATAGAGTAAAATGTTAGATGGCTAGGGTTTTTAATAATAAAACTCTTATATAGGTCTAAGACTTTTAAAACAATTTTAAGAGTCTTATTCTCAATCAATCTCTTTAGATATCATATCCTTTACAAAATCAAATTTGAATAGATACATATATCTTCTCAGATTATCCTAGTAAATTAATCTACTAGATTATAATAATATGGACGTCCTCCAGATACATCAAACCTAGACGTCAAGCTAGATATAATGAATCTAGACACATTCCTAGATATATCAAATTTAGATGTCTTTTTAGATTTGATGAATGTGGATATATTTCTAGATACACCGAACCTGATCACTAGAAAACTAACCGAATTTGTTCATTTGATGTGTGACACTGCAGGTTTATTTAACACTAGTAGTGTGCCCAAAACACATTTATATGGCCTACAAGTTGTAATAAGTTTCTAACAAAATATTATAATTGTCTAGGTTAAAATGAAGATCAGTGAGTTCTTTGAACAAAACCACAATTTGATATTTAGTCCTTTTATTCCATGATATCCAAATTAAGTATAAGGCATGGAACATGTCATCCTTATATATCTTAACCAACTATTCTTGATCTCTAAGTAAATTGTTTAAATAAATAATATCAATATTCCCTTATTGATATATTTGAGCATGTCAATTCATTTTAACAGTTTAACTTATCAATGAGCTCATAGATATCTCTCTCAAAGATGAGAGGGACAAATTCCTTCACTTTCATACACATTCCTTTCCCTGACTTATTATATATCCAACGGTAGTCTTATTTAATTATTTGGTTAAAGATAATTTAAGACCATGTCAAGATATAGAATCCACTAAGTAGAAAATAATGATGAATTCAGTTCAAAGGATATATAATATCATAATTTGGAAGAGAAATACTTAAGATGTGTTCCATAAAGTATTCTTATAATAGTTTATGTCTAATATAATATTCTTTAACATTTATTTATGTTTTAACTTGATATCATATATATCCATGGCCAGTAAAATATAGCCATCTAATCATAAGCATACTAATCTTAATTTATTATTGTTTCACCAATAATAAGAAATTAGGGATATTTTAAGAATAGTCATTCTACTTGCTATAGGGTTTTACTATCAAGTCACATACTTGATGACTATAAAGTGAAATACACTATTTATGAAAATAAATGCTTCATATTATTAAAATATTAGATGATATATACAAATTGCTTAGGGTATATTAACAATCTTCCACTTACACTAAGACTAAGTTGATATAAATTGCAATCCCATTAATCTAGTATGACTATAATGTTTAATCGATGGGAAATGCTTTTTCAGCGGATCTACAATGTTATCATCAGTTGCTACGTTGCATACTACATCTTTCTATCAACAATTTCTCAAATGAGATGGAAACGTTTAAGTATGTGTTTGGATACTGATGTGACCTTGGCTTCTTACTTTTGCAATGGCTTTATTGTTGTCACAATAAAAATCTACTGGATTTAAAATGCTAGGAACTACATCTAGTCTAGTAATGAACTTCTTTATCCAAATTATTTCTTTAGCGGCAGCTGAGGCAGCTACGTACTCAACTCTATAGTAGAACTGACCACAATATCTTGCTTTGAACTTTTCCAACTTACAACACCTCCATTCAAACAAAATAGAAAATCTAATTGCGATCTAAAATCATCTATTAGACTGAAAGCTAGAATCAGTGTAACCGTTTACAACTAACTCACCATTTTGTCCTCCATAAATTAAGAACATATCTTTAGTCCTTTTCAAGTACTTAAGTATATTCTTAACAGTAGTCCGATATGGCTCTTCAAGATTTAACTGGAACCTGATCGTTATGCTTAACACATGTGAAACATCAAGTCTAGAGAACACTATTACATACATGATATATCCTATAGCGGAAGCATACGGTATCTTATTCAAGTGCTCCTGTTCATCCTTTGTAGAAGGACTCTGTGTTTTGCTAAGCTTAATACTATGTGACATTGGCAAGAAACCTCTTTTACAGTCTTGCATACTGAATCTTTTCAGTATTTTTTCAATATATGCACATTGACTTAGGCCCATTGGCTTTTTAGATCTATATCTATAAATCCTAATGCCTAAAATGAAGGCAGGTTCACCTAAATCTTTCATTAAGAAATAATTTCGTAGCTATGTCTTTAAACTTTGTAAAGTTGGGATATCATTTCCAATGAGCAAGATGTCATCAATATAGAGTACTAAAAAAGACTATTGCAGTGCCACTTTTTTTCTTATAGATGCAAGGCTCATCTTCATTTTTGATAAAGTTAAATTTTTTAATTACTTCATCAAAATGAAGATTCCAACTTTGAGATGCCTGCTTTAATTTATAAATGGATATTTGAAGCTTGCACACTTTATTAGAATTTAAAGAATCAATAAAACTCTCAAGTTGTATCATGTACACATCCTCAAGTAAGTTTCCATTAAGAAATACTATTTTGACATCCATCTGTCAAATCTCATAGTTATAATATGCTGCTATGGATTGAAAAATTCTAATAGATTTAAGTATTATGACTGGTGGAAATGTTTCATTATAGTCTATACCATGAGTTTGTCTATAAACTTTTCCTATTAGTCTTACTTTGTAAGTATGCATATTTCCTTCTATGTTTGTTTTCTTTTTGAAAACCTTTTTGCACCTAATGGCTTTTGAACCTTTAGGTGGATTAACAAATATCTAAACTTGGTTATCAAACATGGATTGCATCTCAAAATTCATCAAGATGTATCTTATGCCCATAGATTCTTTTAGAAATAAATTTCTTTTCAAGAAAGAATCTATTTCGAGTAACAATTACTCTATTTTCTGTTGGGAGATAGAATTGGTATCCTTTAGTTTCCTTAGAATACCCCATAAAATTATATTTATCTGATATATATGTAATTTTATCAAATAATAAATGTTTTACATAAGCCTCGCAACCCTAAATCTTGAGAAATGATAAACTAGGACATTTCCTAGTCTATATCTCATACATCATCTTTTGAATCACTTTAGATGGAACTCGATTTAGTATGAATGCAGTAATTTCTAAAGTATAACCCCTAAAGGATATTAGAAGATTTATTTAACTCATCATGGATCGAACCATATCTGTGTTAGGGATATGCCCTAAAATAATTTGTACTTATACTATTGTCATTATGTATTATGTAATAATATGAGGCATTTCTTTTCATGAATAGTGCATTTAATTTTATGGTCATCAAATACGTTTGTGACTTAATGGCTATGTTATACTAGTTATAGATATGTGTGATATCAAGTCAAAACATAAATAAATGTTAGAGAACATTATATTGGACATGACCCACTATAAGAGTACTTCATAAAACATGTAATAAGTACTTTCTAGCCATAATGATATTAGAAGTCCTTCGACCTGAATTCATCATAGTTTCCTACCTGATAAATTCTATATTTTGACGTTGTCTAAAATTTTCTTTAGCCAGATAATAAACTAGACCACGATTGGATATAGAATAAACCAGGGAGAGGAATATGATTGATAGTGAAAGAATTTGTCCCTCTCAATTTTGGGAGAGATGTCCATGGGCCCTTTGATAAGTTAGACTGTTAAAATGCATGGCCATGCTCAAATATATCAATTTGAGATATTGATATCATTTATTTGAATAGTCTACTATATGATCAAGAAATAATTGATTAAACTTAATAAGAATGACATGCTCCGTACCTTATGCTTAATCTAGATATTGTGTGACAAAAGGACTAAATATAAAATTATGGTTTGGTTCAAAGAGATCACTGATCTTCATTTAACCTAGATAGTTATAATATTTTGCTAGAAATCGCTTATAACTTGTGGGCCATTTAAATGTGATTTGGGCACACTACTAGCATTAAATGAACCTGTAAGGTCACACATTAAGCGAACACTTTAGGTTATGTTTTTGGTAACCAAGTTCGATATATCTGGAAATATGTCTAGTTAATTGAACCTAGAAAAATGACCAAATACAATAAATCTGGAAATATGTCCACATTCGATGTATCTGAAGGATGTCCAGATTATAAGAATCTAACTCGGTAAATTAGTTAGTTAAATAACCGAGATAATGGCAGAATCTTATCATATCTATTTTAATTTGAATTTAAAATAAAATATGATAAGATATTATGAGAGCTGGACTCCAAGAGGTTCGGGTGATTTTAAAAAGAAAACCCTAGCCATCTTCTGAAGTTAGCTCTCTGTCAAAACATTGATGCCTCCAATTCATTAGGAAAAAAATCTCTCAAACCCTAGGCGCTAGCACTCTCAGGTAATGAGCTGGTTCGCCATGTGTATCAGATAGAGGATGTTCGCACATTGCAGTATCTGGTGATCATTCGGTTGCACATATGCCTGAAAACTAGAAGCTAGAGGTCTTGATTGCATCAACCGGAGGTAATTCTGTAATTCCTAGATTGATCTTAATCATTTGGCTTGGGTCCTCGGAAGGGATTTATGGATATTTTTCGTGTTTAGGAGTCCACGAATCCTAACAATCTAATGCGTAAAATTTGGGTGTATAAAAATTATTAAATTTAAATCCATCACGTAGTCAAGTTTTAATTAAAATATTAAATCCAAAATACACATATGAGCAAGTATACTCATCGTAAGCATAGCATATGGAATTAACGAGTATCGATCCTCAAAGGTGTTGGAATGTATGCCCTCTTAGACTAATTTTCTGATGTAATTTTAACTTATATTAATAAAAGTATTTTTCTCAGAGTTTGTTTGTGAAATGTTCTTTATATTTGTGCACAATTTTATTGGAAAAACCCCATTATGTTTAAGTAAATGGTTCATGTAAATGGAGGTCTTTCATAGTAAGGTATGGACCATGGGATAATTAACACATAAACTATTATTCTTAACTGGATGATGAGAATGGGAATCGCATCATGTCCTAAGTAACTCTTCCCATTCATGGTCGTTTAGTCATTGTCTCTACCATTTTCGATGTTTCGTTGGCCGTTTACCTCTAAACCTATACCAAACATCGTTTTTGGGTCAATTCATGATCGGCCAAAAAATAATCGACATCCAACCGACGTTTAGCCGATGGGGGCCGACGGTTAAGGAAAACGTTCAATTTCCGTTCTCGTTGTTTTTTCATCGTTTATTCAATTCTTTCATTTTTCTTTCTCCACATCCTTTCTCCCTTTATAAACAAGGGATTCACTTCATATTTCCTAATTATTTCATCCAAGATAACAAAATTAACCATCCATAAGTTCATCCACTTTCTAAGCAAAATTCTAAAATTTTGCTGCTTCGACACATGATATTGTTTTGGACATAACTTTCAGCCTGCAACTCCGATTTGGCACTATGATATACCAAAATAACCGTAAGACTCTTAGATTTAATTTTGCATTTGCTATTTTTAGAGTTCGGGTCTCTGTGACTTGTTATAGGGCAAAAACAGCATTTTCTGGTTTTTAATCCATTTTCACAAAACAACTTCACCCACTTGTGCTTCTTGATTCATAACCCCTATATAACCCTTAGTCCACTTCATTTCCTTTCAAACAACCTTAATTCTTCTAGTTTTCAGGTTCAAGAAAGCCACTAAGTTCTTATGCAAATAACACATAATCAACATCAACGTTCAAAAATAATCATAATCCATTTTCTTTAACGTTTAACCCCATTTTTATCCCAACTCTACCATCTTTCTTCTTAATCATGAACCTCCTTTAAATCACCATTCAAATACCCTTATTCACCATACAAAATATATCATATGAATCCTTCATCCAACCAATACACACACTTGCACACATAAAGTCTCACATAGTACACAATAATCATTTTAATCATCACAAATCTCACATTTTCATGTTATAATTCATATTAAAACGATCATCGTAATGAAATCTACAACTTTAATTCTTGAATTATAGAATTTTACCTTGTGTTTGAGGTGTTCTAGCTTGAATTTACTCCAAGAATCTCCAAGTTCTTCAAGAACAATAGTTTCTCTCTCTTTTTCCAATTTTTCCTTGATTTTCTCAACTTGTTCTTCCTTATTTTCTCTCTTTTTCTTTCTCTTCTCTTCTTCTTATGCTGCCGCCCCCCCCCTCCTAAATCCACCGCCATTCTTGGTCATAATAATGACCAATAGGACTTTGCTCAAATAAATGAATAGTGACTACTTTACACGTGTCACGACCTCATTTTTTTTCATATTTTTCTTAATTATTTTGCAAAGCTTATTTAAGAAGCTTTGCATGCATGAATATTTCATGCATCCTCTTATTAGTTGATACTTGTTCTTGGCCACCAATCACAAGAAGCCACACATCCCATTTTCAGTCGCATTTTCTTATTTTCTTCAGAAATAACCAAAATTAGGTCTATAAAGAAAAAATATTTTATTTCACTATTCAACTCTAAAAATTTCACTAAATCCATTGGCAACACTTAAATTCTTCAATTACTTCTCTACTTGGTCAAATTTGAGGTCAAAGTCGCGAGCGCAGTCAAAATGACGAAAATGCCCCCAATATCTCGGGTAGTATAATTCACACCAAAATGTGCGTTTCATCGCACTGATCAATTTCTCTTTTTAGAGTACCCTAAAATTCTTATTTTGTTAATAATAATAGCCTTTCAAAAATTCAGGGTACGGGTAGAACAAGTCCAATAATTACATCCAGGTTCCGACAAAATTTTATTTCACCCAAGTATTCGTCTCATTACACCAATCAATTTTTATTCTGGACATCAATACAAATTCTCATCCTATTAAAAATAGTAGCCAATTGAAAGTGAAAAGGTGGGGTGGGGTGTTACACTCTCCCCTCCTTACAAAAATTTCGTCCTCGAAATTTGTCCTACACTTGGAATTGTTCTGGGTTTCTCTTCAACATCTTTGCCTCCATTTACTCCAAAATCTTAATAGGCTTGTCCACATACTTCAAGCTTGAAGTCATCTCAATGGGTTCTTTATTTAAGATGTAGGTAGGGCCAGCCACATATTTTCGAAGTTGAGAGACATAGAATACGTCAAGAATTCCTTGAAGCTCTATAGGTAACTTCAACCGGTAAGCTACTTTCCCAATCCTCTCGACAATGGGGAATGGTCCTACGTACCTAGGCACCAATTTCTTCCCTTGTTCATTATTCTCCAATTGTCGTTGTAGGGTCAACTTCAAGAATACATACTCCCCTTCAACAAATTTGAAATCTCTTCTAAGTCGATCCGCATAACTTTTCTATCTACTTTGCGCTGCCTCCAACTTGGTTTTGATCAGTTCCACAGCCTGCCAAACCTTTTCAAGATCAAAAGAATCCTGTTCACCCATTCTCCGTCCTAAACTTTCCCAATATAACGAGGACTGACATTTCCTTCCATATACTGACATTTCTTTCCATATAAAGCTTCAAATGGGGCCATTCCGATAGTTGATTGATAACTGTTGTTGTAAGCAAATTCTGCATATGCTAAATTATCAATCCACTTGGTTCCAAAATCTAGAGTGCAAGCCCGCAACATATCTTTTAAAATCCTATTTACTAGTTCAGTTTGTCCATCCATTTTTGGGCGCGCTGCTGTACTGAACTTTAAGGTTATCTCGTATTTCAATTGCAACTTAGTCCAAAACTTTGAAGTAAATCTGGGATCTCAATCCGATACAATGCTAAAGGGTACTCCGTGGAGTCTGATTACTTTCTTCATATAGATTTTGCTCAACTTCTCTAAAGAATTCCGTTGATTAATAGGGATGAAATGAGCGGACTTAGTCAGCCGATCCACTATTACCCATATGGTATCTCGTTGTCCTACCACCATAGGCAATCCTGTAATAAAGTCCATCGTAATTTCATCCCATTTCCATGATGGAGTTGGTAACAGCTGTAATAATCCTCCATGTCATTGTTGATCGACTTTCACTTGCTGACAAGTTAAGCATCAAGCTACAAAATCTGAGATATCTTTCTTCATACCAATCCACCAATAATGTCATTTTAAGTCCTGATACATTTTTACGGCTCCTGGATGGATAGTATATTTACTTCGATGTGCTTCTATTAAAATGTCTTGCCTTATCGCAGACTATTTCGAGATACAATACTGATCTCGGTAATAAATGATTCTATCAATGTCCCTTCGAAACTTATCTCCTCATTTATTTACCTCTTTTTGCACCAGCCTTTGCAACTCTTCATCTTTATCTTGCTCTTCCTTCAACTGCTATAGGAAGGTAGGTTGAATAAAAATATTATTCAGCTTTATTTCTCCATTTACGGCAAATGTTTCCAATTCTTGAATTTGTAACATCCGAAGAACTGATAAATTCTCTTTCCTAATAAGGGCATCCGCTACTGTGTTTGCCTTCCCAAGATGATACTTGATTGGACACCAAAATTCTTCCAGGAACTCTATCCACCGATGTTGTCTCGTATTCAAATCTTTCTAAGTAAAAATATACTTCAAACTGTTGTGATCGGTGAAAACTTCAAACTCAACTTCATACAAATAATGCCTCCACTTCTTAAGAGCAAATACAATAGCTGCCAATTCTAGGTCGTGCGTAGGATAATTCTCTTCATGTGGTTTCAATTTCCTAGAGATATAGGCTATCACCTGTCTCTACTGCATCAATACTCCTCCCAATCCTTCTTTTAACGCATCCATGTACACTTTATAAGGTTTATCCATCTTTGGCAGTGCCAAAACAGGAACAGAGCTTAACCTCTTTTTCAGTTCTTGAAAACTTTTCTCACACTTCTCAGTCCACACATAGGGGACATTCTTTTGGGTGAGTCGAGTCAAAGGTGACGCTATATTAGAAAATCCCTCAATAAATCTCTGATAATACCCTGCTAGTCCCAAGAAACTTCGAATTTCAGTTGGAGTCTCGGGACATTTCCAATTTGTCACCGCCTCGACTTTTACAGGATCTACTATAATCCCGTCCTTAGATATTACATGTCCCAAGAATGCTACTTCCTACAACCAAAACTCATACTTACTGAATTTTGCATAAAACCTGACCTCCCTTAACTTTTTCAATACTTTTCGAATGTGTTATTCATGTTCTTGGAGATCTTTAGAGTACACTAGAATGTCATCTATAAATATAACCACAAAATCATCTAAGTACGGCCGGAATGTTCAGTGCATCAAATCTATAAAAATAGTAGGGGCATTAGTAACACCAAAGGGCATCACTACAAACTCAAAATACCCATATCGAGTGTCAAATACAATTTTCAGTAGATCTTCTTCCCAAATCTGGACTTTGTAATATCCTTGCCTCAAGTCTAATTTCAAAAAACATCCATCTCCTTGCAACTGATCAAACAGATTATCAACCATAGGCAACGGATATTTATTCTTTACCGTCACTGCATTCAACCCTCGATAATCTATACACATTCATAATGACCCATCTTTCTTCTTGACAAATAATACAGGTGCTCCCCACGGTGAAGTACTTGGTCGAATAAATCCCTGCTCCATTAATTCCTGTAGTTGTTTCTTAAGCTCCTGTAATTCTGTAGGTAACATTCTATAAGAAGTCCTTGAAATGGGTTCTGCCGATGGCACTAGGTCAATAGAAAACTCTACTTCTCTCTCCGATGGTAACTCATTCAATTCCACTGAAAAAATATCTAATTATTCATTTACAACAAGTACATCTTCAGGCTTCTTAACCTCTCCTGGCTTGTTAATTACATAAGCCAAGTATCATGTGCATCCTTTCCTAATCATCTTTCGGCCCTTGAGCCCCAATATAAAAACATTGCTTTTCCTTCCAACCTCACCTACAAATTCCAATATAGGTTTTCCAGGCCGATGTAAACGTACTATCTTATATCTACAGTTGACTTGAGCATGATGTTGGAATAGCCAATCTATGCCCAAGATAGCATCATAATCCTCTATAAGCAGACATATCAAATCTCCTCCTAATAATTCATCTCCTACCAAAATCTTACAATCCCTATGTATTTTTTCACTATTCATTTACTTTCCCAATAGAGTACTAACAATCATTTCATATGAAATTTCTTCCCCTTTTATCCCCATAGAATCAAGAAATGAATTGGCAACAAAAGAATGCGTGGAACCGGGATCTACCAATACTTTAGTAGTATGAACAAAAATAAAGAGCGTACTTTCCACCACTATAGCCTGGTTGTCCGTCTTCTCTAATGCCACTACCTAAGTATTTACTTGCAGTTTAAGAGGTCCAATTCTGGAGGTAGAAGCTTGCCTTGGGTTTCCTCTTCCGAATCTTGACCTCTGTCCTTGGCTGTTGCTTCCAAGTCGAGTCTATCATCCCATCCTCCATGGGTGAGGGCATTGAAAACTCTTGTGGCCTAACTCTCCACAATTGAAGCATTTAAAGGATGATGGTCCTCCAATCGGGCCAGTCGGGCCTCCCTTCCTTTGCATCTTTCCTTTCTTCTGCCATCGGGACCTTCCAAGTCTCTTCTGATTTATGCTTTGAAATCCACCTCAATTCCTCTCACTTGCCTATTCAATATTAGCCATTTCCGTTCTAGAGGTTATCTCTACTGTAGCATTATAACTAGTAGGAGCCATACTAGCTAATACTCTCTTCAGCTCTAGCCATAAGCCCTTCACAAAACGTCTAACCCTATCTTCTTCTAAATGGACTAAAAGTGGGCAATATTTGGATAGTTTAGTGAATTCAGCAGTATATTGCCCCACCGTACGACCTCCTTGCTGAACAACTTGAAATTCATCCTCTTTTCTTTCTACCACCCAAATGGCAATAAACTCCTTCTTAAAACTGTCCTTAAAATCTGTCTACTCCCATTCTTGTTGATTTATCTCCCTTACCCACCAATCTTGGGCAGGTCCTTTTAACTGAAATATCACAAGCTGTACCTTTCTTTACTTCGAGTAATTCAGGGATGTAAAAATCTTTTCCATCTATTCAATCTAATTTTCTCCCTCCTGTTTTGAATCAGGTCAGCCTTGAAATTGCGAAGGGTGAAATTTCAAAAAGCGCTCGATCCGATTCGACTTCACTTTGATGACTTTCCCTACTCATGCCCTCATTCACCCTAACATTCTCATTTACTCTAATAGAAGTCTCAATTAGCTATTGGATCGTATCAGCCATCTTTTAAAAAATCCTGAAACATGGGGTGCTCCAAAGTCATAAGATGGGGACTTTCCATTAGTGGTTCCTCCGCTATTGGCTCAGGGTTGTTTTAAGTAACCCACGATGATCGTCCGGAGGTCCATTTAGGAAGCATCTGTATAATTCGTAAGATATAACAATGTAACATAGCTCAAAAGCAGTCATAAACATAGGCTTAGTGTATATAGCAAAACATAATATATTCATTCTCATTTATCACAAAGTCAGTAAAAATGTGTGGGCCACGCACACAGTCATATACACCAGTCAAATAGTACATATCATACTATGTATCTACATCCCATCCTCCTACTCGTCATCATCGTTGTCCGATACGGGGGGTCCTAAGTTAGTCGAAACTGTGTAAGACTCCGCAGTATCAACAGCCTCATCTACATCCGTATCTGGCTGCAGCCAAGCCAATAGCTCTGGATCCATCTCAAATCCTCTTCAGGCTCCTCAGCTACAGGGGTCTCTACCTAGGTATCTCCTGGTCCTCTCCAGCATCAATAGCCTCTAAATCCAGTATCTCCTCCTCAAGTACCCCGGGTACATCCCCACCAAACACCTCCTCATCATCCTCAGATAATACTACACTATCGAGGATACTATCCTCTTCATCATCATCATCCTGATGGCGCACGGCTCATCACCATCATTAATCTCGTCAGGATTGCCACCCTCCTCCTCATATGGTGATGATGTCCCCTTGGGAGTAGATGTCCCCTCCACACTAAGGTCTCACACAAACGGAGTAATGACGGGTATCGCTAGGTCAAACCTACACCCGGAGAGACGGAGTACATAACAGCGGCCAGGGCCAAGTCCTGTCACAAGAAAATATCCCAACACACCCGCTCGGATGATCTTCCTGATCTTTCCCGATTTCTTCACACCCAAGCTTTCACCTATCTCTTTCTTTCCTTCATCACTGCATTCGTCCATTAGGCACTTACCCTTATTGCTCCTATCTGTCATACCTACACAATAAAAGAGTTCTATCAATTCCTATAACAATACCACAGTTCTATAAAACTAGGCTCTAATACCAATTGTAACACCCTTACTAAAGACAACAACGAAAGCATATCAACACCGGGTGTCCCATCTAGTTTTCCAGATAAGGGGTCTTTATAACAAAAATAACAGAGTAAATACATATATAAGGTCCAAATTCAACAAAATCCCACACTGATGGACACACATATATAGATATCAGAAAATCTCATACATGCCATCTCTATCTATAACAAAATACAGTACATGATCAAAAGAGAGTTTGTCCAGACCTAAACCGCTGACTCTGTGGTATCGTCCTTCTATCCATAGGTCCATTCAGCTCTGAATCCTACAACGGGTAAAATAAAAGACACGTGTGAGTGACGAATCACCTAATGAGTCTTGTGTGTGCTAGTGCTTTATGAAAGAATAGGGTACATAAAACTTTTGTAGAATAGCATATCATTTGTTCACTGAAAATAATTCTAAAACTCTCCAAAGAAGAGTTTAATCAGAACTCAAACATTTTTGGAAGACTTTATTTCAAATTTCAAATCATTGCCCCCGATTTTCAAATCACAGGCACTTCTCCAACAAAATGTCGCCTGTATGCAAGTCCTATAGTCCTTACCCTCAGTGCCACGTATCATTGTATTGAGACCACAACCTCCAGTATTCAACTTTGCTTTACTGGAATAAGTACACCGCAGTGTACTTCTGCTCAAATATACAACAGCATACCTAGTGTGCCGAGCACACTCTTGCCACCATAAGCCAAGGGTCCCAATTGTAACACCCCACCTACTTACGTAACCCATAATGGGTCAGGGATGCTGCCCCGTCCTTTAGACTAAAGGTCTTTATAATGAAAGAGTAAAAGAAATTCAAATTGTAAAGAAAGTCTACATAAAATTAATATTTAAAACAAATAGACAAAGAAATTCCATAACAAAAATTTCAAGCTACTGATCTTCCAACTTGATCAAGACTTGAGGCACCCTGAAAACATGAGTTCAAAATAGTGTGAGATTGGTTATCTCAGTGAGCCCCGTGTGTGAGTTGCACTAAGAAAATAAAACATATTTCATGATGCATGCACTATTAATATATCAAAAGCTTTATCATGCCTTCTTTACAAATTTAATTCTCACTTCTTGAAAAATAGTAGTGAGAAGTCTTGAAGCAAAATGCCCTTAGAGTATTTTGTTCGGAAAGATATGAATAATTAAAAGATATTGAGTTTCAAAAAAAAATCCAAGAACACTTTAGAACAATTCCACGGAAATAGTTCATCAACTAAAAGTAACCAAGTTAATGTGACAGGGCACAGAGGTGGCTCTCACACCAGGTGAAGTATATGACCCCCATCAGGTGGTGAAATGGCACAGAGGTGGCTTTCACTTCTATGAAGCACTTGACTCCCAACACCTGGTAGGTGTAAATTCTATCGATTGAGATTCTCCTCCCTCTCTCACTCAATCCAATCCGGCTGTCCCACTTTCGACCGTCGGTTCAACTAGAACACCATCGCTAGCTGAGGATGGCTCAACCTTCTATACTGACGCCCTGATCGAAAAGAGTCAACCTCTTAGAGGTGGCCACCTGTCGAGAGATATGTTGGGTATCTCAGGCACGTATCCTATACGGCGCAGCGGAAAATAAATGAGATACTATCCCAAGACCCGCCTATGTGTGGAAAACAAGATATAAAGATAATAAAGGTAACAGCTTTTTACCTTTGGTTGATCGTCTGAAGAACAAAATTGATCTTCTTCAAGTCGAGGCGCGATCCAACAATTCTCTTATGCAAACTCCACGAGAGTTGAACGTCTAACCACTATAATCATAGTGTGTGATTATCTTTAACAGTAATCCACACAGAAGAATACTCAAGCACCAAAATTTTCTATGCTAGCAGAAAAAAATGGTGGCTAGGGCTGTTGTCGTTTTCAGCAAAACAAGAGAGAGAGAGAGAGAGAGAGAGAGAAGACGTTTGTTTTGTGGCTCCTACTTTCGCATGAATCACTAGCTAGGGTTTTCGTGTGTTACATCTATTATATGTTACATGAAATTTTTCTCCCAAAACAGAGAATTCTAATCCTATTAGAATTCTCTAATTGTAATTGGAAACATCAAGTTCTCACAATTACAACTTGGACCACAAATTATAACTAATTATAATTTGTCCACAACAACTTCTCTTTCTCTCAATTAACCCCACTATGTTATCTAATAATATCTTGAGTAAATAATCCTCTATAGTGTGTGATTTATTAGGTTTCCCAGTCAATTGGTAGTAAACATAAATTAATCCAAACGTCTTTGAGATTAATAATCCATAATTAATTAGAATTAATCCTATTAATTCTAATTAGGATTGGTTTATTAATTTATCAATTAATAAACCCATATTCCCAGATCATGAGCGGTATCTAGCAACATATCATGACCACACAAGAGTACAGGAAGTCAAGTGACTTGACATGAACCCTTCAATAACAAACTTCAGTGCAATTAACACTTTCCACCATACAATGTCTCATTCGGTTTGGAGTACGAAATTAGTGCCAACTCCCTCCAGAATTAATTCTGACCCAAATACAATAGTACTTGTACCAAGAACCCACTACTCTATATGTGTATCCATTAGAACTGTTTTCAATACACAATCGCCTTGATCAAGGACTTTCCAAGTAGTAATTCCTATAAATGGTCGTAAGATATTCGCCCCTACTATTAGGAGTGGTGAATCTTTTATTAACCCTCTCAACTACTTTCGTTTACCTCATAATGTACCTAATATTCATCCCATAGGCAGCCCTCAATCGAGCTCCAGAAATTGGAATCAAAGTACATGCTCAACAAACAAAGTACCTTCAAGATCTCAAGTCTAAAGATACTTGCACGTTTGCTATATTAAGATTATATCACTAGAACTAAATAGTTATCCATGTGATTATCTCAAAGCTAGGTCATCCAACGAACTTGTTCCATTAACAAGCATCCAAGTATTAACTTTGAGTATCTCAATACTCACGGATATGAGAACTACCGCCTGATCAAATTAGGAAGTCTAACACATACTAGTCTTAACGCATTAATAATGTCCTGTCTCATTAATACTATGACTGGGGACTATTTAAGTACTAACACTATATAGCGTAGTAGGAATCTCATATCATGATCGCTATCATGATTTTCTTAATACAGTGTTGTACTAGGGACTTTATCGAACAGTTATATTACTTAAAAGTAAACAAAAGAAACTGTAGGATAAATAATGCCTTTTATTAAAATAAAATGTGTCATATATAATGTACAAGTGATTGTCTCTAAGGCACAATGCTAACAAACTCCCACTTGCACTAGAGCCAGTCATTCATGTATCTAATACAGAATGACTCAATATGACAATCATGTTTCTTTTGGGATCGTGCTTTCGTAAGTGGGTCAGCTATGTTCTCATCCATGGGAACTCTTTCTATCTTTATTTTCTTAGCTGCTTCAGAAGCGGCTATGTACTCAGCTTCTGTCGTAGAGTTGGCAATAGTCTCTTATTTGGAACCTTTCTAACTTATTGCCCCTCCGTATAACATAAACACATAGCCAAATTTTGATTTGAAATCATCTTTATCAGATTGAAAAATGGCATCAGTATACCTGTTTATTTTCAAATCACCATCTCCGTATACTAAGAACATATCCTTAGTCCTTCGTAAGTACTTAAGAATGTTCTTTACAGCCACCCAATGACCTTCACCAGGGTCAGATTGGTATATGCTCATCAAACTGAGAGCACAAGATACCTCAGGCCTAGTACATATCATAGCGCACATGATAGATCCAACTGTCGAGGTATATAGAATCTTACTCATGTGATCACTTTCAACTTGTGTCTTGGGAGACAATGACTTTAAAAGGCTTACCGATATGACATGGGTAAGAATCCCTTTTTAGATTGATCCGTACTAAACCTCTTTAACACTTTATCTATGTATGTAGACTGCAAAAGACCTAGCAACCTTTTGGATCTATCTCTATAGATCCTTATTCTGAGAATATAGGTTACTTCTCCAAGGTCTTTCATAGAGAATTGTTTGGACAACCAAACTTTAACCGTTTACAAGACAGGTATGTCGTTTTCTATTAGTAATATGTCATCTACATAAAGCAGTAAGAAAACGATTGCACTCCCACTGACCTTCTTGTATACATAAGGCTCATCCATGTTTTAAATGAAACCAAACTCTTTGATTGTTTCATCAAAACGGATATTTCAACTCCTAGAAGCTTGCTTAAGTCTATAAATGGACCTTTGTAGCTTGCACACCTTTGTGCTATCATTGGATGTGAAACCCTCAGGTTGTGTCATATACACTTCCTCAGCCAGATTTCTATTAAGGAAAGCTTTTTTCACATCCATTTGTCAAATCTCATAATCATGACAAGCAGCAATGTCTAGGAGTATCCTGATGGATTTCAACATGGCTACTGGCGAGAAGGTTTCATCATCGTCAATACCATATTGTTGACGATAACCTTTCGCCACTAGTCGTACTTTATAGGTAACTAGGTTACCATCCATATCCGTTTTCTTCCTGAAAACCCACTTGCACTCAATAGGTTTAATTCCTTTGGATGGATCAACCAAAGTCCATACTTGGTTGTTGTACATGGAATCCATCTCTAACTTTATGGCCTCAAGCCATTTGCTAGATTCTGAACTATTCAAAACATCCTCGTAGGTAGTAGGCTCATCTTCATCTATAAGCAATACGTCATTGTGGTTACTAATAAGAAATCTATATCTCTCAAGTGCCACACATATCCTACTAGATTTACGAGGCTCTTGTGTATTAGAAGGTTCATCTATTCTCTCAATAGATGTGGGGTTAGACGATTGATCCTCGTTTGTTTGATCTTTATGAACTTCACTAAGTTCAATCTTACTCCCACTATCCTTTTTGAGCATGTGCTCCTTTTCTAAGAAGATGGCATGCTTCGAAACAAACGATTTATTTTCAGAGGGTAGGTAAAAATAATATCCGAAAGAGTCTTTCGGATATCCCACAAACAAACACTTGTCAGACTTACTATCAAGTTTGTCTGACTTTGGCTTTTTAACAAAGGCAGGACAACCCCATACTCGCAAGTGAGATAACTTTGGTCTCTTACCAAAGAACATCTCAAATGGGGTAGTATCAACCAATTTTGTCAGAACTTTGTTTAATATATAAACAGAAGTTTCTAGTGTATGCCCCTAAAATGATTTTGGTAGGTTTGCAGAAGTCATCATGGTCCGTACCATGTCTAGAAGAGTTCAATTACTTCTCTCAGATGCACCGTTATGTTGAGGTGTATGTGGTGGAGTCCATTGAGATAATATCCCATTATCTCTAAGATAATTCAGAAATTCTTGGCTCAAGTATTCTTCTCCTCGATCAGATCTTAGAGTATTAATACTTTTGCCAAGTTATTTCTCTATTTCATTCTTGAAGTATTTAAACCTTTCAAAGGCCTCAGATTTGTATTTTATTAAATACAAATCCCCGTATCGTGAGAAGTCATCGATAAAAGTTATGAAATAGTTGTAACCTCCTCTTACTTGTATTGACATTTGGCCACATACATCAGAATGTATGAGTTCTAACAACTCCTTGGCCCATTCTCCTTTTCCTAGAAAAGGAGTTTTAGTCATTTTACCTAGTAAATAAGACTCGCATATGCCATATGATTCATAACCAAATGACCCTAAGTCACCAAGCTTGTGTAACTTAGAAATACGATTTTTGTTTACATGGCCCAAATGACAATGCCATAAGTAAGAGGTATTAGAGTTATCTATTTTCAATTTCTTATTATTTATATTGAGAACTGGATTATCCAAGTCTAGAACATATAAACCATTAACCAGAGTTGCTGAACCATAATGAATATTATTCAATGAAAAAGAACAACATTTATTCTTAAATATTAAATGAAATCCACATAAGTCTAAACACGCAAGTGAGATAATGTTTTTCATTAAAATTGATACATAATAATAGTTTTTCAGTTCTAGAATTAATCCCAAAGGCAGGTTCAGCTCGTATATCCCCACAGAAAGTGCAGCAACCTTTGCCCCATTTGCAGTACGTAGGTTCACGTCAACTTTCTCTAGCCTTCTACTACTATTTAGTCCCTGCAAGTTATTGCACAAATGAGATCCACAACTGGTATCAAATACCTATATCTCATTTCTAAAAGTAGTATTTATCTCAATCATAAACATACCCAAAGTAGAAGTAGAAGTGCTTGTAAGCTTCTCCTTCTACTTCTTATCCTTAATGGTCTCCAAGTAGGCTTTGTAGTTGCGCCTCCAGTGACCCATCTTACCACAATGATGGCATAGGCCCTTGGCAGCTACGTCCTTCTTGTTCACACCACCTTTAAGCTTCATAGGAGCCTTCTTCTTCTTCTTTTGAACTTTCTTCTTAGAAGAGGAAAATTCTACCATTAAAACTACATTGGAATTCTTCTTCATAGAGGACTCCGCAGTTTTGAGAAGATTGATCAACTCAGGAATAGTGGACTCAATCTTTTTCATCTGATAGTTAATCACAAATTGTGAGAAACTATTAGGCAAAGACTGTAGAATTAAGTCAACACTTAAGTCGTGATCTATTGCAAACCCGAAAGATCTAAGCTTCTCTATTAAACCCAGCATCTTCAGCCCATAAGTGGCCACAGAAGAACCCTCTTCCATTTTGCAATGAAATAGTTGCTTCGAGATCTTATATCGCTCTGTTCTGGCTTAGGCATCAAACAGCTCTCGAAGATGTAGTATAATCGATTGAGCATCCATATGTTTGTGTTGTTTTTGCAACTCGGGAGTCATGCATGCCAACATAATACATGATGCTGTATCACTATCCTCCTTGTGCCTTTTGTCAACGCATACTCATCAGCATAAGCATCTTAGGCTGGTGGTGCTGGAATAGGAGCATCTAGCATAGAGAGCAACTTTCCCGATTTGAGAACGATTCTCAAATTTCTATACCAGTCGAGATAGTTTGATTCGGTTAACTTGTTGGTTTCCAAGATACTACGTAATTTTAGATTTGTTGACATGATGCAAGTGACCTAGATGTACAGATAGAGAACATTGGCTACTTGTATATGCACATGATATACAAATAATTAGGACTTTAACTAAGCACATTTTTACTCCACTATTTTACTCAAACCAATAGCCCCCACTATTGATTCAGGAAAGCCCGTTGGAAGTTTTCCTAGTGGACCGATATCCAAATTCCTCAAAAGTAACCTTGGGTTTGTCCAACAAGCCACCCTTGAGTTCATTGGTAGGTATTCAATACCAATTATATCGTATGTAACTATCGAATCATTAGGTGATTAACAGCTTTTAATCTTAAAGCCTTTTGGGATACCCCAACTTTTCCTCTAAATTTTTTTATACTTAAGTTTGCCCAACCAGGATAAAGAATTTAGTTAAACCCAACCCATTAATCAGGAATTTAATTCCATAGCTTGAACATGCCCGATGTCAAGTAGGTTTGGGTTTGCCCAACAACCTGGTCTCGAAAAATGACTCTCGTTCTTACTATATTAACAGAAGGAATTAGGTTTAACATTAATTAAGAGATTTGTTCCTTTTAGTGATTTCATTGAATGACATGCACAAAAATCAATAAATCGCATAATTGATAATCATGGTAATAAAGCGATTACGTGGTATGGTTATGGACTTTACCCTAAATTAATTTCTTCGAGCTATAAAAGAAATTAATATAGTTAACCCTATGTGTTCATGCATGATTTAAGTAGAAGGTCTTACCTTCTCGCTTTGTTTTGGTTGCCATCTCCAAAATTAAAAATAATTCTACTCATATCTAACCTATGTAAACTAATTACATAATTTCCTAAAAAGAAAAAACCTCGAGTTATATTCGAGGGGAGTTAAATAAGAAGAGAATTACACAAGAATTCTAGAGAAAGCAGGACACGCAGGCCCTATTTCATAAAAAATAAAATTGTAAAATGCATGAACAGATATAATCAGTTTTAGTCCACAACCATCCACCATGCCATTAATTATGCTTAACCAAAATAAACATATACTTTATTATTCCAAAATCATTATTTTGGAAAAATAAAACAAAATCTAAAATCAATATTTTAGAAAAATACATTAATTTTAAATTTTTTAAATCACTATTTTGAAAAATAAAATTATTTGTCTCAAAACTAATTTTGAGAAAATGCTTTTGGGTCTCGTTTTGCAACGATAACGGCGGTTCCGTTGGCCGGTCAGCGGGTGGGGGTCAAGGGGGCAGCGCCCCCGTGGAAAAATTTTTTATTTTGCCGGCTCTCATCAAATAAGATTTTTCCCTTTTCAAAATTCTATTCTAAATTTTATTTTTTAAATAGCTAGATCGTGCAAAACAAAGCATAACTAGCGCCAATTTGGAAGCCAGAGCCGGCGCCGGCTCTAGTCGGGAAGTGGCGGCAATTTTTAGAAAAATTTTCCAAAAACAATTTCGGGTACCCTAATCTTCTGCAGAATTTTAGTGAGAACAATTCTCAACAGAATTTTCTATTTTGAAGCTCAAAACAACAACCAATTTGTTAGTTTAGACAAAACAAAATAGAAAATCAAATTCACAAGCTGAAACGGAGGGCAACTACCATGTTTAAGAAAACGTTTTTCTACAGAAAATTTTCAGCACATAAAGAAAGCACCTTTCGAAATATGCTATAACATTTACACAATCATATTGTACTACAAACCCAACCCACAAGGCTCGAAACGATTTCGACTCGAGTGAAAATAATTTTCACAGCAAACAAAGACAAGCACGAATACAAGAAAATAGTTTTTCATGCTAAAACAATGTTCGTAGACCACACAAAGCATGGCTCTGATACCACTATTGGGTATCTCAAGCTCGTATCCTATACAGTGCAGGGAAAAATAAACGAGACACCATCCCAGGACCCCCGCCTATATATGGAAAACAAGACATAAAGACAATAAAGGTAATAGCTTTTTACCTTTGTTTAATCGTCTGAAGAACAAAATTGATCTTCTTCAAGTCGAAACGCGATCCATCAATCCTCGTATGCAAACTCCACGAGAGTTGGACATCTAACCACTATAATCACAGTGTGTGATTATCTCTAACAGTTATCCACACAAAGAAATATTCAAGCACCAAAATTTTCTATGCTAGCAGAAAAAGATGGCGGCTAGGGCTGTTTTCGTTTTCAGCAAAACGAGAGAGAGAGAGAGAGAGAGAGTGTGTGAAGACTTTTGTTTTGTGGCTCCTATTTTCCTGGGAATCACTAGCTAGGGTTTTCGTGTGTTACATCTATTATATGTTACACGAAATTTTCCTTCCAAAACTAAGAATTCTAATCTTATTAGAATTCCCTAATTGTAATTGGAAACATCAAGTTCTCACAATTACAACTTAGACCACAAATTATAACTAATTATAATTTGTCCACAGCAACTTCTCTTTCTCTCAATTAACCCCACTATGTTATCAAATAACATCTTGAGTAAATAATCCTCTATAGTGTGTGACCTATTAGGTTTCCTAGTCAATTAGTAGTGAACATGAATTAATCCAAACGTCTTTGAGATTAATAATCCAAAATTAATTAGAATTAATCATATTAATTCTAATCAGGGTTGGTTTATTAATTCATCAATTAATAAACCCATATTCCCAGATCATGAGCGGTATCTAGCAACACATCATGACCACCCAAGAGTCCAGGAAGTCAAGTGGCTTGACATGAACCCTTCAATAACAAATTTCAGTGCAATTAACTCTTTTCACCATACAATACCTCATTCGGTTTGGAGTACGGAATTAGTGCCAACTCCCTCCAAAATTAATTCTAGCCTAAATATAATAGTACTTGTACCAAAAACCCACTACTCTAGATGTGTATCAATTAGAACTGTTTCCAATACACAATCGCCTTGGCCAAGGACTTTCCGAGTAGTAATTCCTACAAGTGGTCGTGAGATATTCGCCCCTACTATTAGGAGTGGTGAATCCTTTATTGACCCTCTCAATTACTTTCGTTTACCTCACAATGTACCCAATATCTATCCCATAGGTGGACCTCGATCGAACTCCGGAGATTGGAATCAAAGTACAATGCTCAGCAAACAAAGTACCTTCGAGATCTCAAGCCTAAGGATACTTGCACATTTGCTATATTGAGATTATATCACTGGCACTAAATAGTTATCCATGTGATTATCTCAAAGTTAGGTCATCCAATGAATTTGTTCCATTAACAAGCATCCATATGTTAACTTTGAGTATCTCAATACTCACAAATAAGAGAACCACCGCCTGATCAAATCAGGAAGTCTAACACATGCTAGTCTTAACGCATTAATAATGTCCTATCTTATTAATACTATGACTAGGAACTATTTAAGTACTAACACTATACAGTGTAGTAGGAATCTCATATCATGATCTCTATCATGATTTTCTTAATACAATATTGTACTAGGGACTTTATCGAACAGTTATATTACTTAAAAGTAAACAAAAGAAATTGTAAGATAAATAATGCCTTTTATTAAAATAAAATATGTCATATACAATATACAACTGATTGCCTCTAGGGCATAACACTAACAAGATATCCCCAGACCAACCAAAGGCTAGTATAAAGGTCTAGCCCCTATTGAGTACTCAACGTTATTCAATCTTCACAATTCATAAGGCTTCAAAGTGGATCCTACAAAATTAGCTCAATACAATTCCAAATAACATTTTTCAACTCGCACAAAAATTTTAGAAGGCATGGTTTTAAGTCAACATTTTATTCCAAGTGTTCATAATGAATGAGCCATATGTTCAAATAAGTCATGCTATGATTTTCAAAAAGTATATGCATGATCAAGAATTCATCTCTTGCACATTCAAAGCAAATCAAAGTGTTTGATGCTTAGCTCCTATACTATGCTTGATATATTTTAAGCATTTCTAAATCTAGAAGTTTCTAAAATTAGAAGTTTTCCAAATGTAGAAAGTTTCCAAAATAAGAAGTTTCTAAATATAGAAGTTTTCAAAATTAGCTATCATGCCATTATTTTGTGTTTGCAAGAGATACTCACCAATCTTTCGGTTAGCCCTAAGGGCTTTCTTTTATGTTTTGATTTATGACAAACGTTGATATGAACTAACTTATTAATTTCCTGTGATAGGACATGGTTAATCTTTATTTTTCTAAAGTCTTCAAATAAGAATTGTTGACAACCTCTTCATCGCTGATTTCAAGATTAGAAGATTAAATGAGAAAATCAGAGTATGAGAAGTTATATATTATGGAAGCTCTTTATAAAGAATGATAGACTAGGAAGTGTTATTAAGGTATATTTATTAATTCCTATGTCTTCTTATCTTTTGATTTATTTGACTTTACCTTGAAGCTTCAAAGGAGATGATTTTCAAAGTTTTTAAAATTCACAGAATTTTGGATGGAACAGTTTGAATCCAAAAGGTTCATCCAAAATCTTGTAAACTGGGTTGAAAATTTTATGTCAGGAATGTGCCATTTTTGGACTTACCTTTTTGGTGCATCTTCGTCCAAAACCTGAGTCTAAAACTAGGATAAGTTTAAACAGAAATATTTGTAGCCATTTTTTTATGACCGTTAGCACTCCCTTTTTGGCTCTATAAATAGCCCTTAAAGCAAGATTAGAAGTAGAATTTTTGAAACATTCATTTTAGAAACCTTATTGCTCAATACTTTCAAAAATCTCCTTTTATCTAGCTTCAATATGAGTTCATTGTGTATCAAAGATAAAAGTAATTTGTGGCTTGTATCTGAGAAAACATCTGCTCAAGTAAGTGAGCTTATCTCTGTTCTATTGATTTTTAATTCTCTATTGTTGTGCAAGGTTGTGGTGTTAAACCCATAGGGGTAAGCCTTGTGTTTTGTGTATGTGCAAGGTTGTGGTGTAAAACCCATAGGGGTGAGCCTTATGTTTTGTGTATATTCAAGGTTGTGTGGTAAAACCCATTGGGGTGATCCTTGTTTTGTATTTGTGTCAAGGTTGTGGAGTAAAACCTAGTGAGGTGATCCTTGATGTGTTTGAGAGGTAGTGAAAAACCTATTATGGTGATCCTCTCTTGTATGTGAATCGGTTTCATTAAGTGGGGTTAATGAAATATGGTTGAAAATCCTTAAGTGTGAGGCTTAAGGTAGTGGACGTAGATCATTATTGATCGAACCACTATACATCTCTTATCTCATTTTATTCAGTGGTTCATGTACTGTTTTTTTTTTATCTTTCACTGTCTAAATCTGAATATACATCTACGAGTACTTGGATAGCTTTCTATGCATCTTTAAAGTTAGTCCAAGTATCTTGGTAATCATTCTTGTTCAGCATTTTAGACAACTGGAAAAATCATTTTTACTTGCCAAAAACCTTATTCACCCCCCTCTAAAGTTTTTCATTTGGTATCAGAGTATGGTCTACATACTCTTGGTTTAATAGCCTTGTAGAAAAGACCTTAATGGAAAGCTCATCCTCTCTTCCATATGTTTAAAGGTCTTCAACAAATCGTCCTCCTATGTTTAATGGAAGCAACTATACTTTTTAGAAAAATAGGATGAAAATTTATGCGTGTTCTATTAATTTTGAGTTATGGAGTTTAATAGAGAAGGGTCCTTTTATTCCATCAAAGATGATTGATGGCATAAAAATACCTAAACAGAATGAAGAGTATAGTGTGGAAGACAATGCGAAAATGACTCTAAATTTTCAAGCTATGAACATTTTGTGTTGTGCACTAGATGCGACTGAATACAACCGTGTTAGTGGTTGTGATTCAGCCCATGATATATGAAGATTGCTAGAAGTCACTCATGAGGGGACTAACCAAGTCAAAGAATCAAAACTAGGGCTTTTTATTCATGATTATGAATTATTTACTATGAGGCCAAATGAAAGCATCACAGACATGTTCACAAGATTTACTAGTATCTCAAATGGTCTGAAAGCTTATGGAAAGGTTTATTCCCTTGAGGAACAAAATCGAAAAATTCTTGATGCTTTACCAAAAAACTGGCAGCATAAAACTCTTGCTATAGAAGAATCCAAGGATTTAATATCCTTACCTACTGAAATGTTGATCGAATATCTTTTAACTCTTGAGATGAAGCTTACAAGATTTCATGAATCTGATAATCATGATAGAGGTAGAAAAGGGATTGCTCTAAAGGCTGAAAATGAAGATGAGTTTGAAGATGAGGAATCTGAGGAAGAAACTGCCAACATTTGCTTCATGGCCTTGGAAAGTGAGGTAAACCTTTCAACATCAGATTGCTTGTCTAATTCGCATATATCTATGGCTGAAAAGCATGTTGAGCCTAATGAGTTGTTATGTGATATGTTTTATGAATTAAAAAAAAATGTCCAGAAAAAATAAAGAGTTAAAATTGAAGGTTAATTGTCTGATGAAAGAAAATAAAGTCTTGTTGAATGTCAACAAAATGCCTTTTGAAACACATATATGTGATAAAATTGAAAAAGATGTAATCATGACAACTTTGCATCATGCATCTCTGGAAAATAAAAACCTGTGTTATAAAGTTCAAACTCTTGAATGTATGGTTAGCACATTTGATGATATGAAAATTAGAGTAAATGATCTTACCAATTGCATTGAGAAATTTACAAATGGTAAAAGTAATCTGGAAAAGCTACTCGAACTCAACATCATTTTGGTAATCGAAGTGGCTTAGGATATAAATATGAGGATAAAGACAAAATATGTATGCCCAGATTTGTTTATGCTGGAAATCGAAGTGGCCTAGGATATAAACATGAGGATAAAGACAAAATATGTAGGCCTAGATTTGTTTATGCTAGAAATCGAAGTTGCTTAGGATATAAACATGAGGATAAAGACAAAATTAGTAAGCCCAGATTTATTTTAGTGAAAAATCAAAGTGGCTTAGGATATGAACATAAGAATAACTACAAAGAGAAAAAGTTTCAATATGTTAAACATACTTCTTCTCACAACACATACAAGGCATGCACGTATTGTAAAAAACCTGGACATATAGTTTTAAGATGTCTTGTTAAAAGAAAAGTGGAATCCGGCGGAGTTACTTTCTGGAAAATCAAAGAAAATGTTACTAACCTTCATGGACCTAAGAAAGTGTGGGTACCAAAAATCATCTCTTCTTCTCATGTATAGACACGATCTTTAAGCTTCACCAAGTGGTTCTTGGACAGTGGTTGTTCAAGACACATGACTGGAAATGCAACTTTGTTAGAAGATATTCCGACCACAAATGAAGGATTTGTTACGTTTGGAGACAAGAAGAAAGGGAAGATTCTCGGCATTGGTAATATTGGTAAAGATTCCTTAACATTTAAAAAGCATGTTTTACTTATTCATTATTTGAAATATAACCTGCTCAGCATTAGCCAACTTTGTGACAATGGTTGCAAAGTCATTTTTGAAAAAGATTCTTGCTCTATACTTGATCGTGGAAATCTCGAAATCATCTTTACTACCAAACGCATGGGAAATGTATATGTGTTTTATCTTAATGACCTTGTGGCTAATGGAATTAGATGCCTATCCATTCATGACAATGATAGTTATCTTTGGCATAGAAGATTAGGTCATGTGTCCTTTGATTTGTTAAACAAACTGCCCTCAAAAGAACTTGTTAGGGGGTTTCCAAAAATGAAATTTGATAAACACAAAATCTGTGATGTATGTCAATTTGGAAAGAAAATCAAAACCTCTTTTAAATCAAAGAAAATGATTTCTACCTCAAAACCTCTTGAATTAGTTCATATGGATTTATTTGGACCCATGAGGACTGCTAGTCTTGGGGGTAAAAAATATGCATATTTAATTGTTGATGATTTTTCTAGATTTACCTGGGCCTTATTTCTTGGTCAAAAGGATGAAGCCTTTACTGAATTTTCAAAACTGATTAAGCGTGTCCAAAACTCGATTGAATGCAAACTGATTTCTATTAGAAGTGACAATGGCAAAGAATTTTGTAACAACGAATTTACTCACTTCTGTGATGAAAATAGAGTCTTTCATAATTTTTCAGTAGCTAAAACTCCTCAACAAATGGTGTTGTTGAAAGGAAAAATCGGACCTTGTAAGAAATGGCTAGATCAATGCTTTGTGAAAATACTCTTCCAAAATACTTTTGGGCGGAAGCTGTTAACACAGCATGCTATACAATAAACCAAGTTATGTTAAGACTATTTTTAAGAAAAACTCCGTTTGAACTTATGTTTGACAAAACTCCTGCTATCTCTTATTTTAAAATTTTTGGATATAAATGTTTTATTCTAAATATAAGAGATAATCTTGGAAATTTTGATAGTAAATCCAATGAGGCCATATTTCTTGGATATTCTTCCAACAAGAAAGCTTATAAAGTATACAATAAAAGAACACTTTGTGTGGAAGAATCTGTGCATGTTATATTTGATGAATCTAACATTTATACTCCAAAAAGAGATGATGATGATGATGTAGGAAATTCAAATGAAGTTAAGTTAGATCATGTTAAAGCTCCAACATTAGATACGCACGCAAAAGAAGAAGAGATTGAAGAATTGCAGATTGAACAAGAAAAAGAACAAACTGAAGATTCTGCAAATCATCAATTGCCGAAGGACTGGAAATACAAATCAGGCCATCCAAATGAGCAAATTATTGGAGATCCAAACCAAGAAGTTAAAACTCGACGGTATTTTATCGACAACTTTGCTCTTCTTTCAAATATTGAACCTAGCAGCATTGATATTGCATTACATGATGAATTTTGGATTATCACCATGCAAGAGGAGTTAAATCAATTCGAAAGAAATCAGGTTTGGAAACTTGTTCCTAGACCGCATGATCATCCTGTTATTGGGACAAAATGGGTTTTTAGAAATAAACTAGATGAAAATGGAGTTGTAATTAGAAACAAAGCTAGATTGGTGGCTCAAGGATTTAATCAAGAAGAAGGCATTGACTATGATGAAACATTCGCTCCTATTGCTAGACTAGAATCAATTTAAATGTTACTTGCCTTTGCATCCTTTAAAAATTTCATGCTCTATCAAATGGATGTCAAAAATGCCTTTCTAAATGGCTTTATTGAAGAGGAAGTGTACGTTGAGTAGCCACCTAGTTTTACTCATGAGCATTTTCCAAATCATGTTTTCAAATTCTCTAAAGCTCTCTATGGATTAAAGCAAGCTCCAAGAGCTTGGTATGAAAGGCTTGGTGGTTTCCTAATCTCAAAAGGATTTTCTAGAGGCTTAATTGATAATACTTTGTTCATCAAATCTGATAGTTCTGGTGACTTACTAATTGTCCAAATCTATGTTGATGATATTATTTTTGACGCTACTAACGACTCTTTGTGCAAGATGTTTGCTAAGACTATACAGCAAGAATTTGAAATGAGTATGATGGGAGAATTGAACTTCTTTCTCGGACTGCAAACTAAGCAAACCAATGATGAATCTTCATAAACCAAGCTAAGTATGCCAAAGAGTTGCTCAAAAGGTTTGGAATGAATGAAGCAAAAGAAATCAATACACCTATAAGTACGTCCATAAAAGTTGACCAAGATGAAAAAGGTAAGAAAGTAGATGAAGGTAAATATAGAGGTATGATTGGAAGTCTACTATATCTTACTGCTAGTAGATCAGATATCATGTTTTCAGTATATCTTTGTGCTCAATTTCAATCTTGTCCGAAGGAATCATATTTAAGTGCAGTTAAACGCATACTTCGATATCCAATTGGTACACATGATTATGGATTATGGTATCCACATACTAATACTTTTGATCTTATAGGATATACTGATGCAGATTATGCAGAATGTAAAGTTGAAAGAAAAAGTATTAGTGGCCATTGTCAATTTATTGGACATTCACTGGTATCATGGCATAGTAAAAAACAAGCATGCGTATCATTATCCACCACTGAGGCTAAATATATTGCAGCAGAAAGTTGTTGTGCTCAAATCTAATGGATGAAGAATACTTTGCTAGATTTTAATCTAAATTTTAATTGTGTACCTATAATGTGTAATAATACAAGTACTATCAATCTAACAAAAAATTCAGTGCAGCATTCGAGAACAAAGCATATTGAAGTTAAACACCACTTCATCCAAGACCATGTACTCAAAGGAGATGTGTGTGTTGAATATGTCTCAACGGATGAACAACTTGCAGATATCTTCACTAAACCTCTAGTTGAGGATAGATTCAACAACTTAAGAAGAGGTTTGGGAATTACAAGAATTTGAAAACTAACCATGTGGTATAAGTCTTTCTTGTGCAGGATTTGTGAAAAAAAATGTTTTGGAAACAAAACACTACATCCGAAATACCTCGTCCTTGTTTTGGATAGTGTTAGAATCCAATTCCTACATCCAAAATGCATTTCAATAAAACATTCATTTGGATGTTGATTTCGGACCTGGTCTTGTTCCAAAATCAATCCTTAATATTCTCTTATTCCAAATTTTGAGTTTCAAAAAATTGGTTTGCGCATTTTTCAAAACTCCTCAGAAAAACATATGTTTTCAAGGCACTTTACTCTCATACTATCCTAGACATTCAAAGCTATCTGGTTTTCTCTCATTCAAAACCCTTGAAATCGTTCTTCTTCCAAAAATCCTTTGTACTCTTCTACTTCAAAAACCAAAAAAAGACCTAAAAAAAGTTTCAATCTTTCAATGGCCAAGACAAAATCCATCGATCCAAAACCTAAGAAGGAGCAAAAATCTTCTCCGGTGTTAAAGAAAAAAGTTTCGGGTTCAACTAAGGGCAAGGCTAAAGTAAAGGAAGCTTCTCCTCAACCTCACTTCTCGGCCTCTCATTATGATTCGTCTGAATCTTCTTCAAATCAAGTGAGTTCTGCAAATTAGGTACCCCGATTTCTTGACTCAAAATGTGAATCTGAATACAATGACTGGGTCTCTAAAAATCGAACTGTTATTTCTGGTTATCGAGTAAACCACTCTACTTTTCTGAACTTGTCAAATATTCTGGATATGTTTGATCATGTCGGATAGGGGAGTTTGTTATCCGTTGATGAGAAAATCTATACTCCTTTAGTCTGGGAATTTTATGCAAAATTGAGAAAGGGCAAACTAAAAGAAACTGAGGGAGGGTTTATGATTCGATGGTATGTGACAAGAGTAAAAAGAATAGATTTTGAATTTGACCATAGAATGCTGAATAGAATCTGTGATGTTCGAGATGCCGGTTTTCAATATTTTAAGTTGATCAAAATTTCCTTATAGAAATGAAGTTTTTGTTCTGGAAAATTTTGAGAAGTTATTTATTGGTGGAAAAAGTTTTGAGAACTCTGGAAATCGTAGTTCCAAATGGCTGAATGGATTGGGCATAATTTTACATCATATGGTGTCTACCATTGTCGTTCCTAGTTCTGGCAATAAGACCTCTATCAGTATACTTCAAATGGTAGTCATGTTAGCCTTAGCAGAGGGGAGACAGATTAACTTTAGATTCCTGGCAACTAAGTTAATGTTGCAATCTAGAAATACTTCTAGCAAGGCTCTACCATTTGGAAATTTGTTGACCAAAGTTTTCAAATTTTTCAATGTTGATTTAAATTCTGTTACTTGTGATACCTCAAGAACAAATGTCTACAACTTTGACTCCTTTGAAAAGATGGGATATGTAAGGAAGGGAAATTCATGGAAATTGTTAAGAGAATCTGCTAGAAAAGAGAGAGAAAATTTGATAAAGATCAAGGAAGAAGGGAAGTCAGGAACTAAAAGAAAATTTGATGAAGAAGGAACTGTTCCAGACTCTGGTCTATCTGAGACTATTCTGAGTGCAATTAGCTCCTTTGCAGAGAAATTGGAATCTCTTAGTTCAGAAATTAAGAGTCTTGGAAACAGACTGTTTGTCATTGAGCAATTGCTAAGCCTTCCGCCTCTATATCTGATCATGAAAAAGATGAACAATCTTCATAGGAGAAGGCTGAACCGACTACAGATGTCAAGGTTCCCTCTCCTAAACCCTCTCCTGAACCATCTCCGTAGCCTTCTCCATTACAGAAGACAGATATTCCTACTCCTTCTCCCAAGCCCAAACCATATGGCAAAAGACAGAAGCATGTGATTGTGAAAAAAAAAGTCTAACAGAATTGCTAGTCAGTTTTCAAAGAAGGGGGCTGGATCCAAGTCTGAAACGATCAATATTTCCTAAACTATTTTCTTGGGCAGCACAATGGACTGATGACCAATTTACTTTCTGCAACAGTTGAACAATTTACTTTTTCAGTCATTTACGTTCTGTTTTTGGATAATTTCTAATACTTGTGTCATTCTCTATCATGCTTATTATCTATCTAATGACTTTTGATTGCATATTACTTCTCCTTCTGCTATGCTTCTTTTTTATTGATGACAAAGGGGGAGAAAGAAAATGACCTTGAATATGACTGTTATTATGGGGGAGAAAGAAAAACAAATGAAACTGCTGTGAAAATATTAAATGTTGGTCTATGAATATTATGGTCTGCATGACTATCGGCGTGATGTTGTTTGCAAGAAATATGTCGGTCTGAAAATGATATAGTCTACATATATGCTGTCGATATGCAGTAACTGATAAGGAGAAAATGTTAGCTCTGCATGTTAGATCTACATGTTGATATACAAAAATGTTATGAGTTCTGCATAATAATCTGATATGGATTCTACATGACTGATGTTATATGTATGAACTAAATTTTTGAACATAACTTTCATCTGAAACTGGACTGTTAATGTATGATTTTTTTATTTGCGAAATAACTGCCATGGAAGTTGAAACCATTTTGAAAAACTGAAACTGTTTATGGAAGAGAAAAGAGTGTTGTATGAACAGTTATTGAATTCCAAGTAACTACATGAACTATTATGAACTGCATGAACTTCTTCTGGCATGAACAGTTATGCATTGATATCAAATTTGAACTGTTAAGAAAATCATTGATATGATTTACTATTTACCAAAATTTTCTGAAAAACCCCTCTGTTTGTGACGCTCACTTTTATAATATGGTATTTTTGAGACTAGATTCTGTGATAAGATTTTCGTACATTAAGTCAGGGGGAGTTTTGGACTCAAAAATTTCGTATCCAAAACAAATGTTCTTATAAGCAGATTTACTGAACTGAAAAATGTTTTGGACATCCAAAAGCCCTATCCAAATGAAATTCTGAAAACACATGTTCTTCCAAAACCATTTTGGATACACTTTCTGGATAAATAAATTGTTACTTCTTCTCATCCCTCTTATGTTTGAAATAGTCACATAAGCATATATTTAAGGGGAGAATCTTAGTATTTTATCTCTATCAAATTACTCTAAATATTTATATAGAGAAATGATATGCTTTAGGATCATTGAGATATGTTTACGGATTTTTTATCATAAAGATCTCTATGAGACCTATACTGTAAGATTACATTTATTTGCTCAACATGTTCTTTCTATTTACATATCAAATGTGTCATGTTTGTCATCACTCAAAAATGGAGAGATTGTTAGCCCTAAGGGCTTTCTTTTATATTTTGATTTATGACAAACGTTAATATGGACTAACTTATTAATTTCCTGTGATAGAACATGGTTAATCTTTATTCTTCTAAAGTCTTCAAATAAGAATTGTTGACAACCTCTCCATCACTGATTTCAAGATTAGAAGATCAAATGAGAAAAATTAGAGTATGAAAAGTTATATATCATGGAAGCTCTTTATGAAGAATGATAGACTAGGAAGTGTTATTAAGGTGTATTTATTAATTCCTATGTCTTCTTATCTTTTGATTCATTTGACTTTACCTTGAAGCTTCAAAGGAGATGATTTTCAAAGTTTTTAAACTTCACGGAATTTTGGATGGAACAGTCTAAATCTAAAAGGTTCATCCAAAATCCTGTAAACCGAGTTGAAAATTTTATGTCAGGAATGTGCCATTTTTGGACTTACCTTTTGGATGCATCTTCGTCCAAAACCTGAGTCCAAAACTTGGATGAGTTTAAATAGAAAAATTTGTAACCATTTTTTTATGACCGTTAGCACTCCCTTTTTGGCTTTATAAATAGCCCTTAAAGTAAGATTAGAAGTAGGATTTTTGAAACATTCAATCTTAGAAACCTTATTGCTCAATACTTTCAAAAATCTCCTTTTATTTAGCTTCAATGTGAGTTCATTGTGTATCAAAGATAAAAGTAATTTGTGGCTTGTATCTGAGAAAATATCTGCTCAAGTAAGTGAGCTTATCTCTATTCTATTGATTTTCAATTCTCTATTGTTGTACAAGGTTGTGGTGTAAAACTCATAGGGGTGAGGTTTGTATTTTGTGTATGTTCAAGGTTGTGTGGTAAAACCCATTGGGGTGATCCTTGTTTTGTGTTTGTGTCAAAGTTGTGGAGTAAAACCTAGTGAGGTGATCTTTGATGTATTTGAGAGGTTGTGGAAGACTTAGTAAGGTGATCCTCTCTTATATATGAATCGGTTTCATTAAGTGAGGTTAATGAAATGGGGTTGAAAATTCTTAAGTGTGAGACTTAAGGTAGTGGACGTAGATCGTTGTTAATCGAACTACTATACATCTCTTGTCTCATTTTATTCAGTGGTTCATGTACTGTTTTTTTTTTTATCTTTCACTGTCTAAATCTGAATATACATCTACGAGTACTTGGATAGCTTTCTATGCATCTTTAAAGTCAGTCCAAGTATCTTAGTGATCATTCTTGTTCAGCATTTTAGACAATTCAAAAAAATCATTTTTGCTTGCCAAAAACCGTATTCATCCCCCCCTTCCCCTCTAAGGTTTTTCACTTTCTTTCAAACCAAGATAATAAGGTAAAATCGATTTCATGAATGTAAGGGGACTTACCTTATCCTTAAGTTTAGGGTATGAACTCTAGTAAGTTGGTCCTTACCCTTGATAATCTTCCAAATCTAGAAAAGAGTTCATATAAATTAATCACAGCACTTCATAGATCATCCCAAAAAAAAAATTCAAGTCCATATTACACACCAAGCATATATCATGCATATATTATCCTTTGCTCGCCAAATAATGCTAATGAGCAACAAGCATGAACTCTACATATACTCAGCACCTAAGACCTTCCATCAATCCCTTAGAAAGCATAAAATCCACCTTTTAACATTTCTCACAAAATTACATTAAACTTAACAATTTAGCACAAAACCCCTTAGCTGCCTTCAATTTCCATCAACTATAGTCTAAACTCCTAAGGGTAAAAACCTTATATGAACCACTCCGATTGATCTCAAATTTTGCTTGCACATAACTTAACATGTTATGAATGAAATACACTAAGAACATTCAGAAAACCAAGCGCATACAAATCGCAGAAAATTCTGAACCCAAACTGCTCAAATCTAACTCAATTTTGGCCATTCTGAAAAGAAAATTAATAACTTCCAACCTTGACTCCGTTTTAACCCCAAATTTTCTAGATTTTTTAAGCACACAAAAGCCTACATTTTCAACCTTTTTACCCGGACAAATCATGCTCAAAACAGATTGCAAAATAGTTTGCAAAACAGTGAATAGTAAGTTTCGAAAATCCCCTGTTCTTAGTTTTTTTTTCCCTTTAAAAAATTTCTGTAATAGACCAGAGCAACTTCCAGAATAATAATCCACATAAAAAACATGATATTTATATATTAAAACAAGTTTCAAACACTTCCTTTAAAAATCAACCAGATTCCAGAATTTCTTAGGATCTAATAACACGCTCCACATATAGTAGCAAAATTCTGGTTTGTAAAACCAATTCCTATCATCCGCAAGAACCAACCAAAATAGCACCCCGAAACATAATCATATTTCATGCATTGAAATCCACAAGAAACACATAGATATTGCCAAACTACCCACAGCTTCCATATGCATCCAGTCCATGAAAAGAAACAAGTAGAAGAGAACAAATATAAGGGACAAATAGAAACAAGCATTTGGTTCATGATAAAAACAAGTGGAAGAGACAAATTTCAGCAAGCATTCTCCATGTACAATTCGTGCACAAAGAGATAAGTAAAAGCAATCAGTACGCCTTGCAATTCCCATTTCAATTTTGTGCACAATGAGACAAATAGAAGCAACCAACATGCCTTGCAATTTCCATTTAAAATTCATGCACAAGGAGACAATTAAAGCAGCCAGCATACCGGCCAAATCTATTCAAAACACATATACATGCTGCCTTTTTTTCCAAGACAAAATAGAAGAATGATCAAGTTTGTTACGTCTTGAAATCCTTTTAGGAAAATAGAAGAGCAACCTAGGATGATAGCTGCTATGAGTGTCAACCAGAATAATGAACCAAAGAGAGTTTGCTGCGAAGTTGGTTAAAGAAATATGTGTGTGGGTGTCGGCTGTTTTGCTCACTATGGCAATGTTTTGTTGTCCAAGTTGAAGAGTAAATCGTGCACCATTGGAGAGAAGAAGCAGTGCACGATGATGGCTAATGTTCTTGAGAGTTTCAAGAGTTCCTAGGAGTGCAGGTAAACTGAGATTTTCCTTAGGCAAAGGAAGGAAAATCGTGAAGCTAGGGCAGTTGAGATGCACCGGTTGATAGGAGGAAAAGATAAAGATTGTTTAGTTTCAAACACACTTCTAATCAAACCATAATCCTATAGATACTAACAGCTTTGACCAGCTACAAGAAATACTAGGGGGTGATTGGCAACAATGAAGGGGAAAAAAAACAAAAGGTCTCCTAACAAAACTATCATATATGCTAACCGGTACATAATATCCCACCAAAGTATGCATATAATATTTTAATGCAAAGTAGAAGAAAGTCTTAATATAATATTACTAAATGATTATATTAATACACCTAAAGCAAAAATTACTAGGACTAGGAAATTCAAATGGGATAGCTAAACGAGACCAACCACATGAATGCACAATTTAATATTATACAAGGAATATATATATATGGAATGAAAGGAAGCCATTTGGTTATAACATTATCAAAATAATATATATATATATATATATATATATAATAGTATAATTCATCATCCGAAAACAACTATAACAATAAATAAGTTTTCAATAGATAATAGATAATAACAATATAGCTCTAATTAGTATAATAATAACTATTATTACTATTATAAATAATTAATAGATGACCAACCAAAAATGGAGGATATAATAGCTTTTTAGGAATGATGATGATGATGATGATGATGATGATGGTGGTGGTGGTGGTGGTGGTGGTGGTGGTGGTGATAATAATAATAATAATAATAATAATAATAATAATAATAATAATAATAATAATAATAATAATAATAATATTTTTCATGCAAAGCATTTCATGGCACAATAATCAAATAATGCCTTTCACTATTCCTAAATCACTATTAAAAATTCAATGCATCACATATTCAAATAAATTTAAAATACGCACATATCACCACAATACAACCTTACAGATTCATGAAACAAGCATATATCAGGTTAAAATTTATATGTTCATATTCAATGTATGTTAATTCTCATAAATTAGGTATGACCAGAATGGGGTATTACACCAATCCTGGCGTCAATCACCATCGAGGCAGTAAGGAGTCAAACATGCCGAGTGTCCCCCCCTCCCTCCCCCCGAGCATCCAATGAATGACTCAAAATCAAGATGCATCCGCAGACGCGGCAATTGCCAGGTGCTAAACGACTAGCCAAGACGACATATCTCAATGCTCTGCCTCCCAGTTTAGAGTAAGACAATCCCCAAAACTAGCTAGGTTACTTGGGATTGTCTACCTCTAACATGAGTTAGTACAAAGATCAAAGTCCTTGCAGAGTACTCAACGTTACCAATACCAACCCCTTCTGACTAATCAAGCCAATAGGTTATTTGATCCCGTAGGATTTTCAAATCAAAACATTTTTGGGACAAAATTACATTTTTCAGAATTTGATCCCACTGACTCGCAAGTCAAATCATCATTCACATAGGCTTCGTAGAGCCAATCAATTCATTCTATGACACATCAAGCCAATAAAACAATTTCAGGGATCAATAGGTCATTTTTCAAAAGTCAATCTCATCACGAGAAATCATTTCCAAAACCATGTCAAAATAAGTTAAAGAGTTCTTTTCATACATTAAAATAAGTTTCCAATAGTATTCGGGTCATTTTCCCCGTACTCAATCACAAAAGTCATTTTCAAAGGTATTCGGGTCATTTTACCCATACCCGATTTCCAAAAGACTTTTTGAGGATATTCGAGTCCTTTTACCCTTACCCGATTTGAAAAGTATTCACAAAAGTTTCAATAAGGGTATTTCAATCATTTACCAAACATCCAATTCCAAATGTTCCATAAAACATCCCAATAAGGACATTTGGATCATTTTTCAAATACCCAATTCTAAAAGGAACTCATTTTAAGAAATCCAGAATTCTAATCCTAAGAGAGGATTAAATTCAAAGTTTCCAAACACGTTTCTATAAAATGTTTCAATAAAGGCGTATCAGTCAATTTATGAATACCCGATTCCAAAATTTATCATTTTTCAAAAATCTCAAGTATTTAATCCAAAAAGAACTAAATTCACAAATTCATACTTTAATCGTCTAGTAAGGTTTCCAAGCCAATTATGAAGTTTATTCAAGCCTAAAATGGCATAAAACAAATCTTGCTCAGATAAACCTTAAACATATTCAGGGATTTCTAAAATGGTATAAAATACACTAGCTTTCAAAAGAGTTTTAGAAAGGGACTCACCTCGTGTCCTAAGTAACTCTTCTCGTTCACGGTTGTTTCGTCACCGTCTCTACCGTTTTCGAAGTTCCGTTGGCCGTTTACCGCTAAACCTACACTAAACATCGTTTTCGGATCAATTCGTGTTCGGCTGAAAAATAGTCGACGTCCAACCGATGTTTAGCTGACGAGGGCCGACAGTTAAGGAAAACGTTCAACCTTCAATTTCCGTTCTCGTTGTTTTTTCGCCTTTTATTCGATTCTTTTATTTTTCTTTTTTCACATCCTTTCTCCATTTATAAAAAAGGGATTCACTTCATATTTCCCAATTATTTCATCCAATATCACACAATTAATCATCCTTAAATTCATCCACTTTCTAGGCAAAATTTTGAAATTTTGCTGCTTTAACACATGATTTTGTTTTGGACATAACTTTCAACCTACAACTCCAATTTGGCTTTAAGATATACCAAAATGACCGTAAGACTCTTAGATTTAATTTTGCATTGGAATTTTTCAGAGCTCTAGTCCTCGTGACTGGTTACTGGGCAAAAACAACCCCAGTAATTTTCTGCTTTTTAATATATTTTCACAAAACAACTTCACCCACATGTGCTTCTTGATTCATAACACCTATATTACCCTTAGTCCACCTCATTTACTTTAAAAAAACCTTAATTCTTCCAATTTTCAAGTTCAAGAAAGCCACTAAGTTCTTATGCAAATAACATATAATCAACACCAACGTTAAAAAACAATCATAATCCATTTTCTTTAACGTTTAACACTGTTTTTATCCCAACTCTACCATCTTTCTTCTCAATCATGAACCCCCTTTAAATCACCATTCAAATACCCTTATTCACCATATAAAATATAGCCTATGAATCCTTCATCCAATCGGTACACACACTTGCACACACAAAGTCTCACATAGTACACAATAATCATTTTAATCATCACAAATCTTACGTTTTCATGTTATAATTCATATGAAAACGATTACCGTAATGAAATCTACAACTTTAATTCTTGAAGTACAGGATTTTACCTTGTGTATGAGGTGTTCTAGCTTGAATTTACCCCAAGAATCTCCAACTTCTTCAAGAACAATAGTTTCTCTATCTTTTTTCAATTTTTCCTTGATTTTCTCAAATGTTCTTCCTTATTTTCTCTCTTTTTCTTTCTCTTCTCTTCTTCTTATGCTGCCGGTTCCCCCCTCCCCCTCCCTAAATCCACCACCATTCTTGGTCAAAATAATGACCAATAGGATTTTGCTCAATTAAATGAATGGTGGCTACTTTACACGTGTCACGACCTCATTTTTTTTTCACATTTTTCTTAATTATTTTGCAAAGCTTATTTAAGAAGCTTTCCATGCATGAATATTTCATACATCCTATTATTATTTGGCACTTGTCCTTGGCCACCAATCACAAGAAGCCACACGTCCCATTTTCAGCCGCATTTTCCTATTTTCTTCATAAATAACCAAAATCGGGTCTGTAATGGAAAAATATTTTATTTCACTATTCAACTCCAAAAATTCTACTAAATCCATTGGTAATACTTAAATTCTTCAATTCCTTCTCTACTTGGTCAAATTTGAGGTCAAAGTCGCGAGCACGGTCAAAATAACAAAAATACCCCTGATACCCCGAGTAGCATAATTCACATCAAAATATGCATTTCATCGCACTGATCAATTTCTATTTTTAGAGCATCCTAAAATTTTTATTTTGTCAATAATAAGAGCCTTCTAAAAATTTAGGATACGCGTAGAACAAACTAATAATTACGTCCAAGTCCCCACAAAATTTTATTTCACCCAAGTATTCATCTCATTACATCGTAAAAAGGTGGGGTGTTACACTAATGGTACTACATGTCCTATTGTTGGGAAAGAAACTCTTACCTTGTCTAATTCCCTTACACTGAATTCTATTTTAGTTGTGCCATCTCTTGAACATAATTTGTTGTTGGTTGGACAAATTACTTCCACTCTTAATTGTACTGTAACTTTTTAGCCTTCATTCTATGTTTTTCAGGATATTCTGACTAGGAAGACTCTTGGTTATGGTGTTAAACGAGGAAAGTTATATTACTTGGAGTTAGCAAAGAATCAAGGACAAAAGTTTGGTCAAGCACACCAGACTAGTAGTCAGGCACAAAACAGATCGAGTGTTTGGCTTTGGCACTAATGATTGGGTCATCTTTCGTTTGGATATCTTCAAAAATTGCAACCCTATTTGTTTTTGAACTTAAGTGATACAGCTTTTCACTATAATGTGTGTGAATTGGCAAAGAGTCATCATATTTCCTATTTACCTAGTTTAAATAAAAGTTTTGATCCATTTGCGGTTATACACTCGGATGTATGGGGACCTGCACACCTTCCTTCATTGTCTAAAGCTAGATATTTTGTTACGTTTATTAATTAATGCACACATATGACTTGGTTGTCATTACTTCACAAAAAAAGTGATATCTGTAGAGCCTTTTAGGAATTCTACAAAATGGTGAGCACTCAATATTAGAAACGAATACAGGTTTGGCAAACGGATAATTCCATGGAGTTTATGGATGCCTCTCTTGGAGATTTTTTAAGTCAACATGGAATTCACCATCAAACCTCGTGTACCTATACTCCACAATAGAATGGCTTAGCGAAAAGAAGGAATAGACAGATACTGGAAGTAGTTTATGTGTCTCTCTTTGGGATGAACATGCTGTAATTTTATTGGGGAGAAACTGTAAAGTCTGTTGTCTACCTCATTAATCACACCCCATCTCGAGTTTTAGGTTTCCAGACTCCTCTCAAGAAAATACAATCTTTACTTTCAATTCCTCACATCTCAAATCTTAAACGCCGTGTTTTTGGATGCACTATGTATGTTCATATCCCTAAAGTCTTGAGAAATAAATTTGATCCGTGTATAAAGAGGTGTGTTTTTGTGGGTTACTCAAATGTCCAAAAGGGGTACAGGTGTTATGATCATCAAACTCACAAGTTACATGTAACCTTGGATCTTTCTTTCTGGGAATCAAAACCATTTTATTCAAAGGGAGCTTCAACGTCTTCTTTTTAGGGGGAGAATAATGGAGAAGAATACTTAGAGCTGGATAATTTCTTTGAATTGGAAAGAATTAGTCGTCAAGGGCAGAACGGAAGAAGTAACCATGAGGACGACCGCCATAAAGAAGATCAGCTCGAGCATGTAGGTCATCCTACTTTAACACCACCAACCGAAGAGTCTACTAAGAATATCCAAAAGGATAACACTCAGGTAATCTCAAGTCCAATGTCTACTAGTGAGTTTCTTGTTCTTTCCCTTGAAACTTCAATCCCAAGGTACCCACAGAGGTCTAATAAAGGTGTTCCAAAACAACAATATGAACCTGATCTCATAGTAAATGTCAAATATCCTATCACTAATTATGTTTCAACCCAAACATTGCCCAAGATAGATGCACTTGTTGTTAATTAGTTATCTAATGTGTCTATTCCTAGTAATGTGCAGGAAGCTTTAGATGATCCGAGATGGACTAAGGTGATGAATGAAGATATGGAAGCTTTACAAAAGAACTCTACCTGGGAATTCACTTCACTTGCTGAAGGAAAGAAAGTAATTGAATGTAGGTAGGTATACACTGTGAAACTCAAGGCTGATAGGAGCATTGACAGATATAAATCCAGGCTAGTCGCAAAGGGTTATACACAAAAATATGGGGTGGATTATCAAGAGACATTTGCACCAGTGGCCAAGCTAGGTACAGTTCACATTCTTATCTCTATAGCCGCAAATCAGGGTGGCCTCTGAAATAATTTGATGTGAAAAATGCCTTCCTCAATGGAGAGCTGGAGGAAGAGGTGTATATGGCGTTACAACCAGGAGTGAAGCTAGATTCATCAAAATGAAGTCAAGTTTACAAATTGAAAAAGTTACTATATGGGCTCAAACAGTCACCTAGAGCCTAGTTTAGGAAGTTCTCTATGGCAATGAAAGTTTTTGGTTATAAACAAAGTGGTGTAGATCATACTTTGTTCATAAAATACAAAGAAGGAAAAGTGGCAGTTTTGATTGTGTATGTGGATGATATGGTTCGTATGTGGATGATATGGTTCTGACTAGAGATGATGATGAAGAAATACAGCTTCTGCAAGAGTACTTGGCTACTGAATTTGAAATAAATGACTTGGGATAGCTCAAATACTTTCTGGGTATTGAAGTAGTAAGGATAGATCAAGGTATTACTCTTTTACAGAGAAAATATGTGCTTGATCTCTTGACTGAAACTGGAATGCTAGCGTGTAAGCCAACTGAAACTCCCATAGAAATGAATCATAAGCTTGGAATTTTTCCTAATCAAGTTCCAATAGATAAAGGACACTACCAAAGGTTTGTGGGGAGATTAATTTACTTATCCCATACTAGGCCAGATATAGCCTATGCAGTGAGTGTTGTCAGTCAATTTATGCATCAACCGAGTGAGGAACACATGGATACAGTGTACAAAATTTTGATATACTTAAAAGGCTGCCTAGGAAAAGGTTTGTTCTTCGCAAAGAATAATGGTTCTAGTATCGAAGGATATACAGATGTAGATTAGGCAGGTGATCAAACAACCAAAAAATCTACATCGGGCTATTTTACTTTTGGGGAAGGAAATCTTGTAACCTGGAAAAGCAAGAAGCAAAAAGTTGTTGCAAGGTCAAGTGCGGAAGCTGAATTTCGAGGAATGGCCCATGGAATTTGTGAGTTATTGTGGGTTAAGCGTGTTCTATCAGATTTGGGAATTAAGATTACAAGGCCTATGAATCTTTACTACGATAATAAGGTTTCAATTGAGATTGCACAGAATCTTGTACAACATGATCATACTAAACATATTGAGGTTGATAAGCACTTCATCAAAGAGAAGTTAGACCAATAGATTATCCAATTTCCTTTTGTGAAGTCTGCAGAACAGCTAGTTGATGTTCTTACAAAAGCTGTGTCAAAGAGGGCATTTTATGATGTAATTGGCAAGTTGGGCATGTTAGATGTTTATGCTCCACCTTGAGGGGGAGTGTGGACATGATTTGTTTCCTTGTGAGAGTGATTGACTATGTAAATAGCACCTAGTTTGTGGAGCAATTATAGGAAACCTGTATGGTATTTTCTCATAGTATAGGATTCTACTCGATTCTTTTCCCTTTTCAAAGGCTAATTGTATCTATATATTACCTCCAATATGGGAGAAGTAATTACACTAAATTCACAAACACCATTGTTCTACAATTCTATCCCACCAGATTTTTGCTCCATAGTTTTGACAATTTTTTTAAATATATTCATCTTTTCTTTAAAAAAAATACTATTAGTTTTAGAAATCTATACGTCTAACCTAATCTCGAATTTTAGGGTATCAAAGATAGTAACTCGATAATTTAATATTTAACTCATGGTATAAAAAGATTATATATTGACTTTGAGTATTAGAAAGAAAATTAAGTTTATATTTTATTATTTCATATTTCACTTCATTTTAAATTTAATAGTATTTGTATTTAATATTATAGAGATTAAGAGCACGTTTGGATTGAGAGAAATGGAGGGAAAGGAGAGGAAGAAAAACAGAAAGTTTGAATTTTAGATGTTTGGAATAGTTTTTTATAAAGAAAAAGAAAGGAATGAGAGGGGAATAGAGAAATTAGATTTAGTATAAAAGTTTTAACTTCCTCTCTATCCAAAAATGGATGGAAATTGAGGGAGATGAAACTTCATTTAATGAATCTTTAGTAAATAGACTAAAATATCCTTAATAGATAAAATATTAAATTTTATTACATTAAATTAGTAGATAAAAATGTAAATTCAAATAGTATTATTTCCTTTCTTTTCCTTTCTTTCCTTTCTCCAAATGCTATATTTAATATTTTCTTTCTTTTTCTTCTATATCTAACTAAATACCATAAATAATTATTGATCTCTTCTCCTCCCCTTCTTTTTCCTTTCTATTCCTGAGTCATCTCATCTCCCTTCCTTTCTCTTAATCCAAACAGACCCTAAAAAAAGCATTTGATCACATATATTAAAAATCTGTATCCTTCTACGCGATACAAATTTTTAATGTAATAGTTTACAAAAAGTGAATATGCCCAAGTATTTTTCTAATACTATATTAGTGGGATTCACATATTAGTCAAGCCATATCTCTAATTAAGGAAGTTTAGTGGGAAATATAGTTACCTTATAGAAATAAACATTCATTTTGCGCAATTAAAAATAACATGATCATTTGATTTAGAATAATAATATATTCTAAAAAAGAAGAAAATAATTATATAAATCAATATTCGTAAATCATGACATTAAAAACTTATATATTATGCATTACATAATGTACATTGTAAAATATTATAAATTTTGATGAATATAATATTTATAAAAATCGAATTTGTGTACTTATTTTTTTTCTTTAAAAAATATATTATATAATATAAACAAGAATATATGTTTGAGATCCCAATTCCCTACTCCGAAGCCTTCAAATGTCTCTTTTATGATTAGTCTCGAGATACATGCAGTGTAACAGCAACAGTATCCACTCCAAAAATCTGCTGATAAACAAAAAAAAAAAAAAAAAAAAATCTCAGCCGTTAATAGTAGCATTTGATTGGTTTGTTAACAAAATATTCATTGAGAACCCCTCTTTTATTATTGATTTGGATTTTAATCTAGAATTCCATTACTGCTAGAAGAGTTCTTCAAAATCTTTGAAACTCTTTCCACAAATGTTCAACTACTTTGAATTCCTTCAGTTTCCCTTGCATGAATTCTACTTCATCTACTAGAATTTGAATCCTTGGCCTCCCACCTCCCTCCATTGGAGCAGCATATTTCCTTGTGCCTTCGTGCCATTTTGTCTATGAAGCTGCCTAACATTTTCAGAACAAGCTGGTGTGTAACGGTACCCAAGTGCCCCAAATGATATCACAAAACATTCAAATTGGTTCGTGGTTCTTTGCTCTTTAGAACTGTTTATACTACAAGATTTTATCCAATATCTTGCATTTTATGGATTCATGGATAGAGCACAATCTTACTTCGACTTGCAGATACTCAAATGACCTATGTGGCATTGTCATCCATTGCATACTGCTACTTTTCATCGTCTTAATGAAACTGAAAAGAAAAAACTGTTGGAACTTGAGCGTTGTTAGCCTCTAATACTGCATGAGTCTGCTTTTTTTGGTTTGTGATACCTTTTGCTCACTTTCATTTATGCGTTTTCGCATATGATTTAGGCTATTTTATCAAAAATTCTGAAAAATTGGGCTAATTTTCAAAGAAATTCTGACAGTGGGACGACTTGATATTAAATTACGATTGTAGTGAGGTCGCATAATAATGCAACCATATCCGGTATTTTTCAATTTTACACAAAGAAAAAGAAGTGCAAATTAAGGAAATGTCGCATTCTAGGAATGCGACCTTAAACTCTTGAGGTCGCAATCGAGTTTAGAACTATTATAGAAAACAGCCGAAGATTGGAGCAAACATCTCATTCACAGCCTTTGGGAATCAATAAGAGTTCAACCTCCTGAATAATGTACATGACGCTGAGTAGAGATGTCCCCCGGACCAGGCTCCTGACATGGATTGAGCTCTGCAATTGCAGCTTCAAACCTGTAATTTTTCACCCTGCTTTTCTTGTTTCATCTTGGACATGACCTGGATGCCCTATTCTTTCTATTCTGAAAAGGTGTCTTCTAGACACTGAAACCTCAAAATCATTCCCAACTAAAATAGAGTTACAAATTTTCAGTGAACTTAACCACATAATGCATTCTAATATGGAATCTCTATCAACCCCAACAAACACAAAAACAATGCTAATTCTCCTGCAGATTTCCCGACCTAGTAGCAACTTCCAGATGTTTTTTAGGTGATTTCCCCACTGTATATTTTTTCTTCTTGATGGAGAAGAACACAAAATGTCAAGAGCTAATGTTATTCCTCCACATTAAAAGAGAACCATTGTGGATGGTTTACCATTGTTCTGGTGGCCTCAGTTGTCTTTCTTGACAGAGGAGATTCAGTCAAATCTTCCTATTGGAGAACATCATAAAGAAGTTGCCGTAGGAAATGAACTAATCCATTAAATTCCTCTGATGTTTCTTTATATTTTCCACAAAGCTACATGCTTCAAGCAAATCAAAATTTGAATGGTATACAAATTTGGTAACGGTTGTCTTCCGAATTCCATCTGTCCCACAAACCACAAGTACATCAACCTTACTTCCTCCATCCACAAACCACAAGGACCAAGGTCGTATTTGAGGAATGCGACCTCAAGAGCTTGAATGCGACCTTTCTTCTTAATTTGCACTGCTTTTTCTTTGCGTAAAATTAAAAAATGCCGGATATGGTCGCATTAGCATAATACGACCTCATTTTAGGAGGTTGCATCTCGCAAATGCGACCTTACTACAATCGTAATTTCTTACCGAGTCGCCCCACTGTCAAATTTTCATTGAAAATTAGTCCCATTGTTCGGAATTCCTGCCATTTTAATAGAACTTATTGCCTAAATAAATAAGTTGGCTTTATCTTGCAAATGTGTGTTTCAATAAACTATTTAATACGTTCTCAAAGATGGTCAGTCCTTCAATTTTGGACGAAAGAATTTTGAATATGTAATCACGAAGTGATGTAATCACAAAGTGATTCCCTTCTAACAACTTTGTTCTAGAAATAGATATAAAGAATTTGGTTTACAAAGCAAGCTTCTATTGTTTCACTGGTTTCAATAATGTAATTTGTGATTGTTGCTGCTTTTGTTGGAATGTATTGTAATGCCACACTATATAGTATTGATCTTTTCTTTTTTTTTTTTTTTTTTTTTTTTGGGAGGCAGTGTTGATTATGAAAGCTAAGCCTTTGAGAGAGAGAGAGAGAGAGAAAAAAGGCCAAATATATGCCCTAGCTCTCTTCTTAATCTATATTTCTCTATTATGAAAAGGCCTGCATTTTATTTTTGGGATTGTTATTCTTTGTTTTTTTCCCCCTTGGTGCAGTGGAATACATGTAGGCTATGGTCAGTTAGGGGGTTTTGGAAGAACCTCATTCCAAATTTTCGTGTCTCCGGTAGTTGCCCTTCTGGTTAACTAACTTAAAGCATTTCAAAGGCTCATTCTTGCTTATACTCTGTTTCCAATTTCATTTTCTTTTGACTTGTTTAGATACTGTAATTTTTTCTATATTGCTTGCTTCTTGTTTTTGTTATCAGTAAAAGTTTCAAATCTATGCTTGCTCTTTTATCAGTATGCCCATTTGTATTCACACCCCTACAGCATTGTTGGGCTTTTATTGATTAAAGTAGTTAATTATGTAGGCCATCAGTTTGTGTAATAAACCATCGGAAGAAACACCTCCTTTACCTATTCCCTAGTTTCCAAGAGATCACTGTCTGTTGTGACTTAGTTTCCAAAAGATCACTGTCTGTTCTGACTTTCTGTGGATATTTGTAGGGCTATATTTTCTTGATTCCTGATGCCTGTAAGTGATTATTAAACAGAGATGAACTTTTATTACTGGAATTCATTCTATTCTTTTAACCATCTCTGTACTACACTTATAATGATGATTTAATGGTTGGATCAAAACACTATAAGCAAAAACATATCAAAACCTACTGATACATATATGCAAAGAATTTAAATTATCAAATAATACTTGATGTTGAATTCAAGCTCTGAATTTCATTCAGAGGAACCTGTTAAAGGAAGCATGTGTAGAACATCTAGCATTACAATAGCAATAGTATTAAAGACACCTTTCATGCCTTCTACTATTTATAAGGGAGTTATCAGATTGTATAGCATAGATCACTAACAGATTAGATCATGAAATTACAATGAAAAATAGATTTTTTTTTTTTTTCAGGGGAAAGTGGAGAACATGAGCAGATCATTTGACAATGTTTGATTTTGGTTTGTAGGTTTTAATTGAATTATTGAGTTTGATGTGTGATCTTGCCTACTAATCCAAAACCCAAAATTTTTAGCTTGCTGTTCTGAAAGCGGATGCTGGTTGAATTGTAAATTGCATATAATGGCCACAAAGAAATACATTGAATATTCAAAAAGGTATCTAAAAATTTACGTTTTTTCTCTTCTGGTGGATTTGGTCCAAACTTCTAAAAACTCTATTTCTATTATTCAGGAAAGTAAAGTTTACATCATCATCAAAAGTGCATCTTCGTGTTGGTGGTGTACCCTTTGCCATAGACAGAGTAAGACCATCTTTACTGCTATGTCAATTTTCACCGTGTGCATGTGTTTTGTGATTTTTAGAGAACTAATTTGTAGGTTATACTATATTAGGCAAAACTGGTTCTTCCTGTTGTACGTGCAATTTTTTTTGTAAAACGCCTAGGGTTCTTACATATTAGGAACTTCTAGCATCAAAATCAGCAAGGGTAGCAAAGAAAATCCTCGAGATGACATCTTCCATTTACTGAAAGATATCCCAGGTGATGCAGAAACATTTGAGCTAGTAGCAAGGTTCTGCCACGGATATGAAGTCAATATTTCAACTGCTAGCATCAAATGTATTTCATGTAGCTTGCCTCGCCCTCTATTTTGGAATGACTGAGAACCATAGCACCAACAATCTATTAAGGCAGCTTTGCAGTTCTTTGAACTTCAAATACTACATAGTTGGAACAACTGTATTAGAGCCCTAAAGGCTGCAGAATATATTCTTCAGCAGGCCACACATCTTGGCCTGGTTGATGACTGTGTTAAATCCATCATCAGAATGGTACTAGAACATCCATATCTTCTTGGAGAACCATTCCAGAATTTGACCTCCATAAATGATAGTGAAGATGGTGTAAATCCATTTAGGCCAAATGTAAGAAGAAAACTATTTGGGTTGGACTGTAATTCTGAAGAACTAATGGTGATGTCTATCATGCTTTATGAGCCTATTATTCATGCAATGATTCAACGGCAGGTTCATGTGGAATTTGTATCTGCATCAATATATCAGTACGCCAAAAAGTGGGTTCTATCCAGCATAAATGGAGGAGATGATTCTTCAATTTATAAATGCAACTCTCAGAGAGAGATAATTGAAGCAGTTGAAAGATTGTTGCCTAGGGAGAGAGGATTACTGCCTTGCACAACGTTGTTTGAAATGCTGAACTCTGCACTAGCTTTAGACTCAAGTATTGAATGCAGAAATGGTTTTGAAGTTAGAATTGGAAAGCAACTAGACTGGGCAAGTGTAAGTGATTTTATGATACATTTTCAAGGATATGCAAAAGAAGAACAGTATGATATTGAGCGTTAAAAAGGATCTTGAAGAATTTTTATCACAATTACACTGCAATAGATAGTTCTGGACTAGTTGTGGTTGCAGAACTTATGGACAAGTTTTTAGCAGAAGTTGCTAATTACATCAATTTGAAGATGAGCACATTTATATCAATTGCTGAATAATCTATTGCAGGCTGCAGCATCAGCTGGAGTCCAACAAACTTCTGATGCGATGTACAGGGCTATCGATATGTATCTAGACAAGCATAAATATCTCACAGAATTAGAGAGAGAGGAGGTATGCAAAGTGTTGGATTGTACTCCCTCCATCCCAATAAAATTGACCTACTTACTATTTTGGACTGTCCCAAAAAATTTGACACTTTCTTTAAAAGAAAAGTTTTTACTATACAATTTATTATAAAATAATCAATATATCCCATATATATTATTGTTATAGACTTAAATTTGACATAAAGTATTGTGACACCAACATATTTCTTATTTTTATTATACTATATTATATTATATTATATTATTATATTCTAACTTTTACTTTTACATAAAATATCGTGCCAAGTCAACCACTATCAATTTTAATAGGACGGAGGAAGTAATAAGTTGTCACCCGAAGCTTGTGAACATGCTGTGCAAAATGTGAGATTGCCATTGAGGTTGGTGGTGCAAGTGCTATTTTTGGGGCAGATGAAGTTGCGAGATGCTATCCCGAATAAAGCTTAGGTGTCAGACATGAAGCTTCTAAAGTTGAAGGAAGAAGAGGAGGGAGTAGAAATGGCAAGAAGCAGTGAGGATGAAGTGAGGACTGAGATGGAGAAGATGAGCAACAAGGTGATAGAGCTAGAGAAAAATGCTATATGATGAAAAATGAAATTCAGAGTGGTGTTTGCAAAGGAGATAAAAGTGAGAAGTTGAACGTATGGAATGAAATGAAGAGAAAGCTTGGGTGCATATCCCTATCTAACGTGCACGATTGCAATTGCCATGTAAAGAAGAAGAAGGTGCACCGAAAGATAAGATTGCAAGTTTAGTTTTCCCTTCCCTTTTAGTATTCTCTCCTTTGTCTTAAGAGACATTGCTATTGTTAACTCATTAGCATCCAAGAAGATAAAATTTTCAGCTGTATAGGCTAGACAAAACTAGCTCAAGGGCATAATTGGGAAATTTTCAGTCTTTTATTTTGCTGCTCTTATTTTGCTGCTCTTATTTTGTACTTATAGCACGAGGATAAGCAATCCTTTTTCTCTTACAAATGACTAGAAGTTCAATTTAAAATGTGTAACTAGGTGAAAATATTGTGCTGTACAAGATAATCTCTTACAGGTGCATTTTAGATACTTTCTTGTGTACTCAATAAAATCTTAGGAGGTGAATATGTGGCAATCATTAAGGCATTACTGTATAAGAAACTTCGGTCCTTCCCTTTAAAATTCAATATCTAACCATTTCTTGTAGCATACACAAGTTGTAGGATAGATAGATTAATTCTAATCCAAGAACAGATCACCACATGGAATTGAGGCCATTGCACCTAGTTTTGGAGGCTTGTAAAAACCATCCACCCTTACAATTAGATGGCATTGCCCTCCAATTGGCATATAATGATATTCTCCCAAATCAATATTCCTAATCCAATATTTCTAATTCTTTAGCTTGTTGCTTTTTACGTTTACTATTGGAGTGTTTGGTTTCTACCAGCTCTTAATGCTTTTTGTTATGTATTAATTAAAAACAAACCTCATCATTGAAGGTGGAGTGGTTGGAGTCAGTGAACTACTCCACCAGGCAATAGAGAATGTTTTTATGTGCTCACAAAGATACCTATGTTGCCTATAAATAATCATGGTTGAGTATCAATCAACTAACGAAAAACAACAATCCTAACAAGAGAAGCTCTTGTTTAGCGTGTAAAGCTTCAAAGAAAAATTGTGAGAGTTTAAAGGTTTGGAAAAATTCTCTGGTAGTCTCTAGGTATTTTTCTTGGGTTCTTTGTGTGAGAAAAATATTGTATTTAATATTGTGTGGTTGTAATAATTTTTCACATAGTAAATATTTTTCTCGATTATCTTTTTGACAACGGCCGTGGTTTTTCTCCATTTTTGGAGTTTTTCACGTAAATTCTTATCTTATCATTTTTCTCCGTGGTTACTTGACTATTTTATTAAAGATAATTTGTGGGGTAATAGGGGATATTTTTTCCAACAATTGGTATAAGAGTCTTATTAGAGTATTAATATCTACTTATCGTATACTCGGTGGTTGCCACTAAAATGGACCCTCCACATCAGAAAATAAGTTAGATTATTACTTACTCTATATATTTAAGCCTACAAGTACCTTGGTGCGGTGGAGTTTTAATGTGTATTTTACACTAAAATAAAAGCACAGGAAAAATGTTAGCAACTAAATTTGATGACAAAATTAATTTTGCCTTATAACAAGTGCAAGTCAAGAATTTGTTAATCCAGTTTGGATTGTACAAAGTCTTAAAGGGAGACCAATCCCTTTGACCAGCAGAAAAGATTTAAAAGTGTCCGGTGATAATAGTGGAGACTCAAGGAAGTCCCCAATGAGCAATGAGGACTAGGAAGAACTAGATATGCGAGCTGCCAATCTAATACGATTCAGTTTAGCAAAGAATGTTCTTGCTAATGTGGTTGGATTGTCTACAATAAAGGAGATTTGGGATAAGTTTAAAGAATTGTACCAAATCAAAAGTGTTTCAAATAGGCTCTATTTGAAAGAGCAATTTTATACATTGTAGATGGAGGAAGGTGCAAAAATTTCAAATCATCTAAGTGTCCTAAATGGGCTTATTTCAGAATTGGAGACTCTCGAAATTAAAATAGATAATGAGGATAAAGCTCTTCGACTCATCTTGTCTCTTCTATCTGCTTACAAACACATGTAACCCATTTTAATGTATAAAAAGGAAACTATAATTTACTCAAAGGTGGCAAGTAAATTAATTTTTGAAGAAAGAAGATTAAAATGAGAAAGTAGACCTTCAAAAAATTCAGTGTTTACTGTTTGTAAGCATGAGAAGAAAAAGAACTCTATAAAGAAAATTGTATACTAGGGATGTGGACAAATGGGCCACATCAAGAAAAACTGCATGAATGGTGGAACTAGTTCGGCTAATAGTTCCAAAGAAAAAAATAATATTACCAATGTCGTTTCCCAAATAGAGGAAGATAATGAATTGTTTTAAAAGAAGAAAATATATGTCTTCATGGCTTGATTGCTACCACTGGAGATGTCCTGAAACAAGACGTATGATTGGTAGAATGTCCACAAATTTACACACAGGTTTTGACTGATAATTACACAAGGTGAATGTCGATAGCTAATAAACTTCCAAAAAATCAACATGGAAGTTGCACAATAATTATCGACATGTGCCAAGGTAAAATTCATGAAATTAATATTAATTTCAAATGGATATACTCTTTTTGGTAGAATATGATAATACTTATAATTGTCGATATTAGTCTATCTTAATAGCAAAAATTTTGTTGAATTAAAGTGAAGACTATTATAAATTAATTAAAAATAAACCTCATCCTTGAAAGTGAAGTGGTTGGAGTCAATGAACCACTCGACCAGGAGGATGTTTTTATGTGCTCACAAATATACCTATGGTGCCTGCCAACACTTTCTTGGTTGTCTACTTTCACTGATCCCAACTTATTTCCTTAATTGGAAAATGAACACTATCTTCCATCTACATTTCAGCACATTGAAGAATGATAGTCACCGAGAACTCTCGGGCAGAAAAGATGGAATACAGGCAATCTTTGTGCAAATTCTGTTTCCTGTAGTTTGTCCAGATTGCAAGGAGGTAGATGTTGAAAATGCCCTTTGTGATTACTATCAACATCCCCTTTTTAATCCCCAGCAATTTAATTGTCTTCCATGAGCTTCAAGATAGTTTGTTGACAATGTGTTTTGGTTACTTACAAAAACAGTCACTATCAGGTGGGAGAATTTCAATTCTTCCTAAGCACTAGATGACAAAGCCAAATGAAGGCTGAGTGAAACAGCGTCGGATTCAATCAGGTTCAGAGAGGAGGTACCACAACTTGCTGTAATTACACAATCAGTCTACACTAATTTAATATGCCCAAAAATTTCAGCACCAAGGGCATCAATTGAAGGGGATAATCTTACTGCAACAATTAACTTCTGACGTGCTACTTTTGAAAGCTTAGATTTTAGATAACATTCCATTCCTGCAAACAAATCCACTGAAATCTGAACAAGAAGTTCATATCACTCCGATTCCAAATATTTCCTACAAAATATTGAACGACCCCATGAAAATTCTACAATGCACCAACCATCTAACCCCCGCTCCCAAACAATAGCCACAATTATCCAAAGAAAAGACTGAAGAAACCTTTAGATTAAGTCACAATAGATTAATTAAGCCCTCTCGCCTCTAATCCTCCTAGCAAGTTGAATATCCTTAGGCATGATAGTAACCCTCTTGGCATGAATAGCACAGAGATTAGTATCTTCAAACAGCCCAACCAAGTAAGCCTCAGCCGCCTCTTGAAGTGCAGCCACAGCGCTGCTCTGAAATCTCAGATCTGTCTTGAAATCCTGTGCAATTTCCCTAACGAGCCTTTGGAACGGCAGTTTTCTGATCAAGAGCTCAGTGCTCTTCTGATACTTTCGGATTTCCCTTAAGGCCACAGTTCCAGGACGGAAACGGTGAGGCTTCTTCACTCCTCCGGTGGCCGGAGCTGACTTTCTGGCAGCCTTGGTGGCTAATTGCTTCCTTGGAGCCTTGCCTCCAGTGGACTTCCTTGCTGTCTGCTTGGTCCTAGCCATTTTCAAGAAATTTTTGCAGGATTTCAGAGATTTCTGAGAGATTTGAGATTAGGAAGATTAAAGCAATGGGTTTGGCGATGGATGGGGGGGGCGGCAATTTGGAGAGGTTTTATAGGAGGTTGTTTTGGAGTGGGCTGCGGGGCATTTGTGAAGATCTTCGAAAATTTTAAATTTTGGGTTTGCTGGGGGGAATGTGGAATGTGGAACGTTGGATTTAAGGGTAATGAAAGGTGGGGATTTAAGATTTAACAGAGAACGCGGATCATGATCCCTGTCTTTTACTTCTATTGGCCAGTTTGCAGTTGCAAGGTCTACTTTGGCCACGTGGCTTTCTTTTTTTTCTTTTCCAATATTTCGGATGAGGTTTTTTTTTTTTTAACACCATTTCTTTTTTTTTATTTTTTTGCTTTTTTCTTCCCCTCCTATTACATGCATACTTTTTTGAGGAATACCAAGAATACTGCACACACACTTGTGTGAAAAAGAAAACAAAATAAAGATGTACTTGAATTAGAATTATATTTAATTTTTTTAAATATATATAAGTATAATTTTTAATTTATATAAAAATTTATAAATTTAAAGATCAATACTACAATATACAAAGTGAATAATAGAAATATCAATATTTTATAAACAAAATTCATTTGTATTAAGTCTTTTTTAGTTTTAAAAAAAACTTAATGTGGTATTCTTTTAAAAGGAGTTGCAAAATAAATGAATCCTAATGGTTACAAATTTTTGCATAAAATAATATAATCTCTCCTGTTCTAAATAATTATCGTTTAAGGTTTTGATATATGAATTTTAAAATTTTATTAAATAGCCTCAATTATAAAGTGAAATGATTATATTATTTTAGTTATAAAGTAAAATGACTATATTATCTTTATTTGGAAAATATAGATTATTTTATAATATATTTTGATAGTTTTTAGTTGTAGTAAGCTTCATAAATTTAGATTTTGTACTCACTTGATCTGTCATATTTTAACTTGATTTAAAAAAACAGTTGTCTAAAGATAAGTTATCTCATTATTAATTAGAAAATTAATGACATAATTTATAAATTAGTAGAACTTGTATTTCTAGAATGAAAGATGTTAGTTTTGTAAGTTTGAATGAAAAATAGATTTAATTTAGAAATATGTACATTCATTTTTTAGTTTTTTAAAAATAAAAAATGTAGAATTCAATTCTAACAAATCAAATAATTTGTAATTTTAAATACATAACTATTTTGGGTAAACCTTTTGGGGTGGGAAACTCATTCCCATTTAACTTACCAACTTTGAGATCCAAACAAAAAATATGATCATTCAAAAGCAAGTCATATCCTAGTAGAATTGAGCAAAAATGCTTGCCCTTTCCTCTCATAGTAGTAGTCATTAGTAGCAGAAGCATCAGCTGAGAAGATCATGACTCCATTGAGATCAAATCCATTTGCTTCGAGAAGACGCAAAGCATCAAAAAATGCATCTCCTTGAATCCCTCTCCCATTCACCTCATAGCTAGGCAAAACCTTCTCCTTATCGAACTGTTCGGCTCGAAGTTGAATGCTTCCAAATACCCTTTTGGAGTCCTAACCCTATCAGTGTAAAACTGATGGTTAACATAGTCTATAACATCACCATAATCTTTGTATAGATTTATATATGGTATAACAGTACTATAAAATGGAGCAATGGTTGCCACAGAAATGACACTTTGGTTCTTCAAGAGGGAGATTAGTTCCCCAATGCAATGGCCAAAACTGTCGTTATGCCTGCCAAATCTTTCGTAATCGACGTCGATCCCATCAAGATGATAAATTTCAAGGATGGTTTTGAGGGAGGTGAAAGCATTGGATATCCAGAGGTGAGGATCAGCTGGGGGGTACCAATTCAGGATCTTTTTACCAAGGCTCCAACCAGAAAGACTAGCCATGACCTTAACGTTAGGGTGACTGGCCTTGATGGCTGCGACAGATTGTGGAGTCAAGGTTGATGCCCAGTATGGTGCAAATGTGCCATTCTGTGGATTGCCTGATGGATCTGCATCAATGGCAAATCCAAGAATGAAGTGAAAGTCGATTTCATCTTTAATGAGAATATCGCTGAATTGTACTGGTTTTCCAGTGGCTCCAATGTACTCCATCATCACCTTTCCATCTGAAACTCAGCATATAGTTTAATGAAAATCTTGATAAATTAGTTAAAATTAGCTTCTCGCCATTTGCTATACAATCGATTCTTGTTAGTAAACTCTATTTTGGGCCATGAGTTTCAGGAGAGAAAACAAGAAGATACTAGTTATCTAAAAGTGAATTTTATAAATTTTTACTGCACTTTTTGCCATAATTTATCTAAGTGAATTTTAATTTTGTCGTACTTAGAAGAATCGCTATTGCTTTGCTTTTTGCCATAAATCACTCCTCTGTTTTTTCCGATCAACTGCAAGAACAGAACTTCACTTTTCTTTTTCCTCCCAGATGGAATCAGGAATTTGGATTGAGTCATAAGAAAGAAAAATGATAGAAGAAAGTGTTACACATTTAAAAAAATTTTGGGGTGGTAGGTAGAATTTTTATATATTTTTTCTAAAAATCTTAACTTTTCAAAAGAAATAATTAATTTTTAAAAATTTTGAGAGAATACACCTCCTCTTTCCAAATCTGTATATTGCTATTCTTCTCAATAAATTTATTGAGACATGTGTCGAACGAAATTTCAAAAAAAAAATATTAAATCGATATTAAAAGTAAAACTTTCCAATAAATTGAAACATAACTTTAAAATATGTTGCACATAAACCTAAAGCAAAGACTAAACAAAGTTTAAACAAAGAAATATAAATAAATTGAAAAGCGATAAAAAGCACTTCCCATACTTACCACAAAGTTCGTGGAAGCTGAAGAATGCAAGTGCAGCAACGTGAAGAAGGAAGAAGTATGGTTTAGCCATGCTTTTCTTAATTGGATGACTCAAATGGTGAAGAACAACCCAAGTTTGTCATCAGTTTTATACCATGCTTGACCTCTCAATCGACCGGCTTGAAGAACTATGCTACTAAGGAATAAGGCCATTTGCGAGGATCACAAGAATCACTTGATAATTATTTTCAGTTCTTCGGATAGAGACCTGGGAGCATTTACCTTCTCTTTAATGTTTATTTTACATGATGTCTCATTCCTAGGCTAGTTTTGACTAAGGCGTTCTTATTATTTTATCTAACAATACGATAATAACATAAGTTAAGACAATAGAGGAGGCTAGAGAACGTGAATTGCCAATGAGCTAAGAATGTCACACTTTAACTAATAACCAATAAAAAAAGGCAAAAAATAATGTTTTTCTATAACACGTAATTAAAATATTTGATATTTGACTTAAATCTCAATTCCAACCTCGAATTTACACTTTTTTTACAATTATATCCTTAAATTACATTTTGCACATATTGCATCTTTAAATTTGCAAGATTGATTACAAGCTTATCCCTAACTCACTCTAACAGACACTGACATGGACAAATGATGCTGATGGGCAAGTGATGTGGAATTCCAAATCACCTTTTCAGATCCACTATTTAAAAAAAAAAAAAAAAGCTCTCAATTTTTAGATCCACCATTCACCGATGCAACCAACTGCTAAACTGCAACTTCTCCCTCTTCGCTCCCCCTTCCCCTTCCCCTCTAAAAGCTACCTTTTCAACCCCCACAAATCCATTTCCTCTTTATATATTTGTTTATATATACCGATATTTTTGAAGCAGCAGGTATTAATTGCTAAGCAGTATTTAAATGGTTCTTCAGCTTCAATTAAAGAAGCAGAGCAATTGTACTATCACTGCCAATATTTAATGTATTGGAGCAAAACCACTAGTTGTTTCTGTTATTATCATAATTGGTTTTCCAACTAATTGATGTTTCCATGCTATGCGTGAAGGATCTGTCCGTCATGTATTAAAGAACGTTTAAACAAAGATTTGAAAATAAGGGCTTTGTTCCGCGTGGAAGGCTTTATATTTTTTTATTTTAATCAATTCTTGGTGAAAGGAAGCAGGAAACAAAGATTTCTCCAATATTACTCTAAGGTTGTATAGAAACTTTCTGCAAACCAAAACAAATCCTATTCACCTATCAATCTAGATCAAAATCATATTCTTCTCTTCAAACTGTCCGTCTAATTTGTACGAAAAAAGGGAAAAAAATTGAAAGTTGAGCAAGGGAGACCCTTAAAAATAACAAACCCATCTCATGAACAAAGAAAAGACCAAATGAGTAGCGAGAGCATATCCACAAGTTACACATAAAATGACACATTATCCACAAGTTGGCAAGATCATGTCCAGAACTCGAATTTAGTGAGCGGGGGGGGGGATAAAACAAAACTATTGGAAAAACATTTTCTTCTGTTTAGTTTGAAGGATATGAAGAAGAAATACAATTATGAATGCAAGTAGTGAAAAACTAACTGAATCTACAGATGACACATTTTTGTTGTATGAATCCAGGATGTGGAATATCAAGATAATGATGGGAAAGATATTTGATCAAAAATCAAAATGCATCAATATGCTGCACAAAAATTTCAATATTGCAAAGACCAAAAGCTTAATTTTGTTATGTTTGAGCTAAGGTACAAAGAAGATAGGGAACACCAAAATGAATATCTTGACTTGAAGCTGTGAACAATCAAAAGTTTCTATTTCGTCCATGGGCTGCAAAAGCCGTCCTGAGGTGCACACCAAGATGTTCAGATCATTAGCATGTTCTTTCTCTATATCAACCTCTTTACGCCTGCCAATAAGAAGCCCAACACTAAAATTGTGATATTTCCCAACTGAGTTCAATACGACAAATATTTGTCCAGCTAACTCTCTTGTAGGAGATAGAATAATGCTCCCAACCCCATCTAGCTCTGTATAACTTCTCCAGAACCTAAGAAGAATAATGCCATAGATTGTGAAATAGCTAAGGCTTTTGAGAATCATTAACAATAATGAAAAAATATAGATAAAAGTGCACAACAAAGCATTGTGAGACAAGCAGAAGAGAATTGAGATAGATGGAAATCTAGCACCTCCACAAAAAAAAAACAAAAAAACAAAAAACAAAAAGCACCTCTTTTTATTTTTTTTCCTTTTCCATCCTCCTTCAATTTTAGAGGCCATTGTGCATAGTATAAGTTGAAGGAATTTGACAAATACAGAGCATGCACGGTGGACAGTAAAAATGGAAGAACAAACATATAAAACAGAGTATGGCAGCAGCATGGAGGCTTGAAACACATACCTCTTGGAGCCTTAAACCTTGAAGATTGAAGAAGAATGGTTTGAACCTGAAAAACAGCTTTCTTCTCCTCCGTCCAGCCGTCCAGTGAAGCTTCTGGTGCACTATCTACCTTTCTTCTCCACCTTCGGTGTAATGAATACCAAGCTTCTCAATTCTCAGAATATTCCACAGCCTAATCCATTGTTGGTGAGCACAGAATTGGGAAGAAGATGATCTCTTAGTTTTACATAGCACTGACCATCCGTTTTCAAGGCATGGCTTCTTCTGTTATAGAAAACAAAAGCCAATGATGAAACACCACAAGCCAGAAAACTAACAGTCACACGGGAGGGAAAGACAGAGACCTTTGGATTTTTTTTTCCTTTTTCTTTTATTTTATTTTTCCACACAGAAAGCCAATAGTCATAAAACAAAAAATAATTATTTTGATAAAAATAATATTCCTAGGTTTTAATATCCGAATATTATTAACAAAATAAATTTTGGCTTCACCCTAAACTCTTCTGAACTGTGTCCGAAAAAATCTTATAGTCCAGGCTATTGGGCCATAATAATATTTATTATTTTTCTTGGACCTGAAAAGTCCAAAATAATAAACATTAATTATTTTCTTTGGGATTAAATAAATAACTCAATAAATAATTAATGAACCCAAATGAACCAAAAATAATTAAACTTTAATTATTTATTTCTTGGGATTAAATAAATAACACAATAAATAATTAAGTATTAATTATTTTTCTCTAGTTCAAGTCCCGGTTAATTTTTTAATTATTCAAACTGGACCTAGGCCCTGAATAATTAATTAACCCATTAAATCAGATAATAAATTTCTCTCCATTTATTTTATTCTAGTCCAATAATCAATTAAACTTCCTGAATAAAATAAAACCCTCTCAACTGAGATCATTTTCTCAACCAAAAAATTAATTAGGACTTACGGGCTATTTCGAGGACCAAAAAGACACATCGCCTTGGCTACTAAAATGACTAAAATACCCTTACTATATAAATAGATGTATTTTGCATTTTAAATATTTTCTAATATCACCATAAGGAAATATTGACCCCAAGGATAATACTGCATTAGCAAAGTCTTCGACCTATAGGTAAAATGACTAAAATACTCATCTACACATTGTCGTACATTTAGAGAGGAAGAAGTGTATTAACACCCCTCTAAAAGACATCTATCATCCTTAGGCTTCTAGTCCAACGATCCACGACTTCCTGGAGTGTTTCCGCTTTTCAAGAGAGCTACCCTAAAGCAAACATCCAAGTCATGTTTCCCAGGGCCCTAGATATTTAGATCATTCAGACAACCACAATGGGTGATATAGTGTAGAAATTATCTTGTACAAGTCTGTCTTAACTAACTAGTTACACATACCCAATATGCAAGTATATTGGCTCTACTATAGAACCTCAACTATAGCATATCAAAGTATATGCTTCCAGTTTCGCTAGACCACCAACTCATACTCAAGTCATAGAGTACTAGTCCACGCTATAGCGGTAATAGTCTAGGTTTCTACTATATAGTACTTTTAAGAAACCACTATTACAGGTCATATTCTACGTATTCAAAATACGCTTATGTCATGAAGTGAGTGACCTACTCACTGGCTAAAGGTAAGCCATTTCCCATTTGGAATTCATAACATAATAACCTAAACATGATGAGATTCCCATTCTCATCAATCGGTTAAGAACAAATGTTTATGTGTTTAAATAAACCATGATCCATACCTTACTGTGAAAGACCTCCATTCACATGGACACTTATTTACACACAATGAGTCTGTTCCAAGCGAAAATTGTGCACAAATAAAGCAAATGAATTCACAAACAATTTCAGAAAATAAATTCTTTTAATAAAATATTTGATATTTACATCAGAAACCTAGTCTAAGAGGGCATACTCCCAACATAAGTTACCCCAACCAAAGTATCACTGAAGGATGCTATATGCTTGGCCATATGGAACATGACTTCCGAACTAACACATTTCCACCATTTGTCCATTTTCCCTACTATTAGAAGGTTAAACAAAAAGATATCTACTATTCAAATGCTGCCTGACCACAAGTACATGTCAAACTTTTGTATTGTCAATTTTCAATTCCATCATACGCAACTAAATCCTGATTAGTTCTAATAGTGTCCATGAGAGCAACTAAAATTAATCTATTCTCTCCCCCAAGCTAAAATTAACAAAATGCAATATTCGATCATCTTTCTAACAAACTTCACAAATAATTGAAAAATATGGTAATTCAAACTACTATAAATCTCTCCAAATAGAATTTTCCATATGATGTAGCCAAAATCCTTTCTTTAACTACAAATGTCCAGAATTCAGCTCGATTTAACACCCGGGAAAAATATATACAAGAGTATACGCTAGACATCTAAAACTCACTGGAATTACGAAAGCTAAGGTCTTGGCCGACCCAATTTTAGCATCACCAACAAACCAAACCTCAAGAATATCCCTTATATAATAAAAGGATGTTAAGCAAATTTAAAATCCTAAAGTACATGTAAGTTTTCCTTCAAAAATAAATTCGCATGATGTCAATTTGAAGTTGGAATTGTTATTATAAACCTCAACCTCAAAATTTCAGTTAGAAAATTTAACAGCCAAAACAAGAACAAGAAAATATTGAAAAACCAATATTGTTACGGCAATAGAAAATATTATTTTCTGGCTCACTTTTCTTGGATTTTCTCTTGTATGTTTCCTAAAGTGTATGCAGACATACTTGACCTTTCCCCTCATAGTTATCTAGCCCAATGGACACTAACCTCTTTCCACATGTTGCATTTGATTCATCAATGGCAAGAATTCCACAACCAGGAGATGCAATAGATTTCTACCCGGAAGAAGGGAGGAAAAGAAAATCAATTAGCAAATGGTGGTACCAAGTTCAAGCTCTATATGTACAAGCCATAAATAACATTCCTTCTGTAATTTTTATTATTCCGTTGCAATCAACATAATTTGTACACAAAGGCAAAGGAAAACACAAGAAATTTCCAACATGCACCAGTTCATGCTAAACTAACCAAGAAGAAGATTAAGAACAAAACCAAAAGAGAAGAATAAAACATCTTACGATAAAAACCCAAAACTAACAGAACAAAACCCAAAACTAATTCAAAAACACAAGAGTAATAGCAACAGCAACAGCAACGACAACAAAAGCAGTGAAAGAAAAACATGAAGAGAAATAGAACAAAAGTATGGTATACTTTATATTTAAGATTTAACAACTATAACTATTAGTAAGCATAGTATTATAACAACTATCAGTTGGAGAATGTATTAGAATAGTTGTTCATAATACGGGGAAATTTACAACAAAAGCTTTAAGTTTTCAGGTTTCACTATCAATATAGTCACAACACCATAATACAAACCTCATTGTCACATTCACTGTCTCATGACAAACCAACGAGAACAATAAAAGGTACAGGATAGACCTGAATGCAACAGACTAATTGCTAAGATTCCACCTTCTGTGTTTTTTTATAGGGAACAGTAGTGAAGCGGAAATTGTGAAGAGGATATTCTAAATAACTCAGTAAACGGGCTACCTTTCCATCATGAAGTTTTCCAAGCAAAATCAACAAATATCAAAATTCATTCGTGACCAAAATTGCAAAGAAAAGTATTCTCATTCATGGAGATTATAGCCATGACAAAAATTATTTGTTGATTTACTTCATCACATACGCTCCCAATTTCCCTCAAAAAAATCCACAGTATTTAAGCCTAATTGTAAACCTACCAAATATCTGGCAAAAAAATTCAAGAACAAGTATCCCAAACCTCATAAAAGTGAGAATGCAGGCAAAAAACAAAACATACACCTTAAAAGGAAAAAATACTTCATACCGTAATATGAATATCTATATTTTAAGTTTTTTCACCATTCAAGGTTAAACATCAACGTGCTTTGTGCTAAACATCTTAAACATCAATAACAATGGGAAGTTAAGCTACAAATTTACCCCTTATATCTTTCCCACTTTTTGGTTTTGAATTGGATGAAAAAGGGTACATAAAGTTAAAGAAGGAAAGCAAATAGGGAAAAAGAAAAGCTTGCTGCAACAACAAATATAATGGAGCCAGATATACCTTAGCTGAAAATTCTTTTGATTGCACAAGGAAGTCTATTATATGGTTTTTGAACGTTGGAAATAGCTCTCGACACAAAAAGCCCACTCACAAATGAGTAACCTAAAGAGAACCCAAATTTTAGGTCATACTTCTCACAGCATATATAATTAACACTGTTGCATGAGTTATACTGATATACCTCAATTGCTATTGTGTTGAGGAAAGAAGTACTCAAAAGCTTAATAGTGTACTTACGATAAACATTACATTATTGGGATACGGATAAGGAACTGTTGCTGCATCCCACAATGGCATAGTCAATAAACTAGACTCCACCTGAGATTTCACCACAAAATGTTACAACAACTGGCCAATAAAAATTGGTAGGATCTTTAAGAATAGGCATATTACCAAGCAAAACAAATGCTACAGCACTAAAACATGAAACTTAAATCCTAGTTTGTGAAATGTGTCTATAAAAACAGCAACTATTTCTTACTCAATCACCAAAAAATATGTCATATATAACTGGTTACAGGACTCGAATACCTGCTAAGCAAATACCAACATGAGAAACTTACATCCAATAAGCGTAATTAAGTGAATTCAATGAAAAAATAAATGCAAACCTAAAAATTCATGAGCATCTCTAATAAAAGGTTAAGTCCAGTTTCAGCAATATTTCATTCAATGTGCAGGAAAGCACAAATGATGGAATCCGTCACAAGCTTAAGTTGGTGATAAAATTATAGAATGTCCAAATAGATAAGTAGATCGAAAATCTAGAAAGAAAAAGCAACATAAAAAAACTAATGGAAGTCCTACAACACAAAACTCACTTGACAACCGGATCAAAGTAGGAAAACAGTATGTAGCCATAGCACGAAGCAATGAAAAGAACTTGAGGTGATGCTCAGGATAATCTTCAAAATTCTTCATAATCATCTACAAAGCCACAAAATACAAACATAAGATAAAAAGACCAGGGTTAAAAAGAGAGAAACAGACACATTTGACCTCATCAACAGAAAATTCCCAAAACCAAGTTCAACAAATTATATAACAAACTATACACCTAATTCGATAATCATATGGTCAAATCTAAAGACCATGTTGAAGGATAAGTATTCAAATCCTAATTGATAGATTTAACTAACAAATAGCTGGCTCTGGATACTTTGTATTCCTTGATTAAATTTTACCTACATTCTTAATGAATGGTAAAATTTTATCAAATTATATAGTTACACATTCTTAAATAGTTTTTGTATGTGTGTGTGAGAGAGACAGAAAGACCTGTTCAAAGGAAAATAAAGTTGGTTTATTACTTTAGAGTCACAAAACTCTATACATTATAAACACAATGGCTGTCCCAAAATACATTAGGCAAGGAAAAAGAGAGCACAACCCACAAAATGTGAACCTGGGAAACTGGGAACTCCTCATACTGGCTTGAAACATCACAATTCCATTGACTTTGTAGGGATTCAGAAGTAAGGTAGTGTATAAATATGTGAGGATAGGCCTAAGTCATGCATGATTAAGCTAATGGCATGAGAAATTCATGCTTTGCAATATACAATGTGAGGAACAAACAGTAAGCAATACTCAACCATTGCGTAAAAAATAACTGATTTACCAACCTCAAGGGTACAGTGGAAAACAGCTTCAAATATGCGAGGAACATCTTCTATCATTGCACCCTTGTATCTATGGAGAAAGAAAAACATGTGCAAATGAAAAAATGGTAAATCTTAACAACAGTAGGATTCAAATGTATTCAAAAGTTGGCAGCGACCAAATAGACAAGATCCGTACACATTCAACCAAGCTGCACTGGAAGTAGTAAATATACCAAGCCAAAGGCCATCTTGAATTTTAACCGCCAAAGAACATAATACTAAGGAAATAGAGCTATCATAAAACAAAATCAAAAAATGAACGGTAAAACCACAGGGACCAAAAATATAAATAATTAAGCAAAAGAAAATCAGCACAAAAGGAACCAAACACACCCACAGATCTACCAGGAAAAACACAGGGATTTTTTTGGAATATATTTCTACTAGGAAGAAGGGAGGAAAACAAAAACAAATAGCAAATGGTAAAACCAAGTTCAAGCAAATTCCCAATTTTTTTTTTTCAGAATAATTTTAACCGCCTAACTAAGCATGGTTAATCAAACATTAAACAACTAATCAATTATGGTTAAGAGCATCTCTCTAGAGTCTTTTTTGCTTTATTCCTAAACCAAATATTGATCTCATTATTAACAGAGCAATTTTAAAAATTAATGAAAAAATCAAAATTAAATTACCCATACCTTAATTCTTCTAACAACGGGTAGTGCGCAGGCCAAAAGACCTCCTGGATATTTTTCCATAGTCGGCTTGATCATGATGCTGCCAGAGCTTAGATAATAGGTAGCTTCTCCCAGTAACACCCATACACAAACAGACCCCTCTCTGTCACAGTTACTCATACATTCACCCCATCTCTCTCACAGTCACTCATACATTCACACAATGCATCTCTCTATACCCTTTCATTATATCTATATCTCCATATATATATATACATGGCTTAGTCTTTGCTATTTCTCTCCGCTTGATCGGACCCACAATGAACCCAACTTGAATTCCTAGCAAAGACTCCACCTTTTCTGGCAATGTAAATAGGAGAATTTTGCCTTGGTGACTTTCTACATAGTCTCCGACTGTAGAGTGGCCAGCGTAATAGTCTCTTCTCCATACTTTCTTTGTGGGCTCAACCCTAACCTTGGAAAGAATGTCTCTACTACCAGTTCTAGCTTCTAAAGAGCAACCGGTGTAAAAAATAAGGAAGCCAACAGTTACATAATTAAAAAGGAAAATTTAAAAAGTAAAAATTAGAGTAAATAAGGAAGTCAAAAATTACAAAATTAAAAAGAAAAATTTAAAATACTGTAAAATGATTAAATTAGATATGACGACCAAACAAATCTTGATCGTTAAAAAAGTAATCTAAAAAAAATAATGAGATCTAAATAATCATTCATTAAAATTATATATCTTCCATTAAATCTAACCATTTATTTAAAAACTTAAAAAGGTAAAAAAATAAAAAATAAAATAAAAATTTAAAAACACTATAAGAAAGGATGGCTACAATATGCTAGACGATCAACTATGCTATTAGTCAAGATTAATTGTTGTGTTTACTCCATTTTCAGAACTATCTTCATGAACTTGTAAAAGAAATAACTTATGGGAGCTCATGGTAAAACCTGAAGGAGAAACACAACGACAAATATATTATGAGAAGAAAATAGCATATATCAGCAGTGATTTCTAGTAATCCCATATTAAGCGAAAATGCAGTATCAAAGAATAAAAATAGGAAAATGTGTTAGTGTCAAATACAAAATCAACCAATGAGTGATCAAACTTTCATATTTTAATACTACCACATTTAAAAACCCACCAATCAAAGAAAGAAAAAAACTAGTCTGCAGATCAGAATTGGGACTACAAGAAGATCAGAATGCACAACTCATGTCAAGTGAATTATATCTTGGTTTCTGTCATAGAGATCTAGCCACAGTTTTGAATTCAATCATGCTTGAATTCAAAATTTTCAAACATTTCTGAAGGGATTGGTGTTTATTCTTAAGAATATCAATTGCTCCAGGTGCAACAAACATGTCCATAAACTTTTCATCATTCACAGCAAACAAATCTAGTCCAACTTCTACCATTAGCCTGTCTCGACTACGAAAATAGAAAATGTTATAAGAACAAAAACTTTGTTTACATTTTATCATCAGCATAAATATACTTATGAATAATTGTGTACCACTAAAGTGACACCAGTCCACTTCAATCTTGTAAGAGTAGGAAATCACAAGTTAGGTCAATTACCTGATTTTTAACTAAAAAAAGAGTAGTTTTGCCAATGGGTAGGTGGATAACAATTTTCAGATACTAAAGATTATATGCACACAAATATGTTGAATTACAAGATAATAGTACTTTGTGGAAAGATTTTTGAAGTATTGCCCTCAAATTTACATATGCACATTAACAGAGATACAAAATATATTGATATGTTTCTGCTTTCAGTCTTTTTTATTTAGTTAGCACCTTCCTTACGATTTTTCCCTTTGAATTCTGTCCAAATATGTTTACATTTTCATGACATTGTGCATGATACGTAGGCTTCTAATGGTAAACCATTGTATCAAAACACCGAATGGTTGCCCAATTATGTTTATATAAATGCCCAATATACTTACCACATAATCAGATCCACTAAGAGTATAGCATATCCAACACAATATTTCTATGCATTGCACATATTTTCAGCTTACTATCTTGTTGAAATTAGAAAATGATAAGTTAAAAGGTTCTATTCTATAAAAGAGATACAAAATAGATGGATATGATTTTGATTTTGGTCTCTTTTTTTTTTTTAATTTAGAACCGTCCTTATGCTTTTTGCCTATGTATTTGTCCAAATGCGTTCAAATTTTCTATGACATTATGCATCATATGTGGGCTTCTGATGGTAAACCATCGTCGCAAAACACTGAATGGTTGCCCAAGCATGTTTATATAGACGCCTAATATACTTAGCACAGAAGTAGATCCACTATATACTTTTGGTTTAAACTCTTTTTTATCCATTTAGCACCTTTCTTATGTTTTTCCCTTATAGATTCTGTCCAAATACGTTTAACATTTTCATGACATTGTGCATCATACGTGGGCTTCTAATGGTAAACCATTATCGCAAAACACCGAATGGTTGCCCAATCATGTTTATATAGACGCCTAATATACTTAGCACACAATCAGATCCACTAAGCTTATAGCATATCCAACACAATATTTCAGTGCATTATACATATTTTCAGTTTAGCAACTATCAACAAAATACACTTTTCTTAGTAACTATCAACAAAATACATTTTCTCAGGTTCTATTGGTGGAGCAATAGCTGATAGCAGGAGGGGAAGAATATTAGAATCCAATATTTTTCTTCAATAAAACACAGAAAAGGTAAAGTAGTCCAGTAGTACCATGATGAGAAATTGATAAATCAATATGTTGATAGTAGATTTCTATTCCCCAGCTAGCCAAGACCACAAAGCCACAATATGCATATAAACGTCATATGTCTAAACAAAGAAAAAAGCAAAGATAGAATGAAATTTTGACAGCCGCATTCTCCAATCAAAAGAAACATTTCAAAATAAACAGAATATGCAATAAATATACCTCCCACCAAATCTCAGCCTCACAAACTGCATCCAAACTCTTGTACAAATCATTCAACACGTCTCTGTTACAAAACTCATATTTTGTAAGAAACATAATTAACAACTAGCGCTTTTTTGTTTGTGCATATAGATTTGTTGGGCCTAAAAAGCAATCAGTATTTAGCTGAAGAATGAATCTCGGTCAAACAAATATCAAATAGCCGATATTTAAAAAATCAACAGTTATCATTGCACCAACAAACTACTATCCTCAAGAAGTTAACTTTCTGCCATAATCAATAATATTTTAGCTTTTTCTTTCTTAGAAAAAGAAAATTCTACACAGCTACAATAGCTAGAGACATACAAATGTCAAACAATTTTACACTCAAAAAATTTCATCAAATCCACAACTTCTGAAAATCTATGGCCTAATATTTTAGTTCTACAAAAATGTCTTTTCTTTTACAAATATTCAAATATTGCACATGAAAAGCGAAATCTCAGGGAGAACAAAATCAGTAAAAAGAAGCCTAAAACTAAAAAGCTGCAAACTTTATCACGCAAGTAACAGAGAAATGCAACCAACATAATGTTTACCTTCAATACTAATTATCCTTGTATCTAAACTCTCAAAAGTCAGAAAGAAATTCAGTTCATTTACAAGTTACTATGAATCATTCAAAACTAATAATTTTACGAATTAATCATCTATTTTAGATGCTTCATGTTAGATTTCAACTAATGCATATAGTGTAGATGAGAAAGAGAAACAAACAGTTTGTTGGGAAATATGCCCTCTTAAACTAGGTTTCTGATGTAAATATCAAATATTTTAATAAAAGAATTTATTCTCAGAAATTGTTTGTGAATTTACATTTTATTTGTGCACAATTACGTTTGGAAAAGACCCATTGTGTTTAAGTAAGTAGTCCATGTGAATGGTGGTCTTTCGCAGTAAAGTATGGATCACGGGTTACTTAACATACAAACGTTTATTCTTAACCTATTGATGAGAATGGGAATCTCATTATGTTTAGGTTATTATATTATGAATTCCAAATGGAGAATAGCTTACATTTAGCCAGTGAGTAATCCACTCTCACTTCATGACATAAGCGTATTTCGATACATAGAACATGACCTATAGTAGTGGTTTCTTAAAGTACTATATGGTAGAAACCTAGACTACTACTGCTACAGTGTGGACTAGTACTCTACGACTTGAGTATGAGTTGGTGGTCTGACGAAGTTGGAAGCATGTACTTTGATTTGCTTTTAGTTGAAGTTCTATCGTATAACCAATATACTTGGATGTTTGGTATGTGTGACTAATTAGTTAAGACAGACTTGTACAAGATAATTTCATACTATATCGCCTCTTGTGGTTGTCTGAATGATCTAAATATCCAGGGCCCTGGGAAACATGATTTGGATGTTTGCTTTAGGGTAGCTCCCTTGAAAAGTAGAAACAATTTAGGAAGTCGTGGATCATTGGATTAGAAGTCTAAGGATGGTAGATGTCATTTAGAGAGGTATTAGTACATTTCTTCCTCTCTAATGTACGACAATGTATAGAGGGGTATTTTAGTCACTTCACCTGTAGGTCGAAGATTTTGCTAAACGCAGCATTGTCCTTGGGGTCAATAATTCCTTATGATGATATTAGAAAATATTTAAAATGCAAAATACAACTATTTATATGGCAATGGTATTTTGGTCATTTTAGTAGCCAAGGCGGTGTGTCTCTTGGTCCCCAGTATAGACCGTAAGTCCTAATTATATACAGGCTAAAGAATTAGTCTTAAATTAAATGAAATTTATTTTATTTAAGTAGCTTAATTTAATTATTAGGCTAAAATAAAATAAAGGTCCACAAGGAGAGATAATTAATTAAATTAGTTTGGTGAGTTAATTAATTATTCAAGGCTTTGGCCCAGTTTGAATAATTAAAGATTGACTTAGGACCAAACTAATATAGTCTTGTTAATTGGACTAGTTTATTTGGGCTGAAAAATTAATTATTTATTAGGCAATTTATTTGGTTCTAATTAGAATAATTAATTTAGTCTAAAAGGCTAAATTAAGAGTCCAATGGGCCAATCCAGTTTAACCTAAGGTTTTATTTAAGTTAAACAGGAGAACAAAGACATACGTTGTGGACAATGTTGTTTCTCTTCTTATTCTCTGAGTGAAGGAAAAACGTGACAGCTTTTTTTCTCTCTGGAAAAATTCCTTAGCCTTGGGAGTTGTTCACTAAACGTGGATTAGGCAAGTCATATACTACAAGATCCAGAGGTTGGCGTTCATATACATGCATTGACGCAATAGGAGGCTTGTAGGAATCGCACCAGAGGTTTCCACTAGCGCACCTAAAAAAAAATTTCCCTCTCGGAGCTCGGATAGGGTGGAACCGGCACTTGCTCCGGTCTGAAATACTGCTGCGTGTTTTTCTTGTTCTTCATTTGCTTTCTGCTATGCTTTGCTTCCCCTTTAAATCTTCACGATTTACCCAATACTGGACCATATGGGAGAAACCAAAAGTTGACTAATACTATGTCATATCGAACACAATCAGACGCCTAAAAAACAGTGTGGTCCACTAATAACTACTGCAGCACCCATTTCAATACTTGTGCATATAGTATTAATTTTTCCAATGTGCTCCTGCAAAAGAAAAGCAAGATTTCTTTCTTTTTTTCCCCCATTTTTGGCTATGAATAAAAATATACCCATTTGAGAATTTTTTAAAAAATCAAATATTGAATAGTAATGTTGTGTTGATTTCTCACTCATAATATAAATACTAAAGCAACAAATAAGGAAATTTCTGAAATCAAAGTCATTTCCCATATCTTTTAAGGCAAGTAAAATCAACTCTTAATTGTTATTTGCATATCCAGTCAAAATAAAAAATAAAAAATACATTTCTTGAAAAACATTTCAGCATAATCTTAAGTGAGACTCTCCTATTCAGATTACAAACATTTCGAAGATAATTCAAAATCCCCCCCCCCTTTTCAGGTCAAATAATAACTTAAGTCACTTTCAGATAATGTGGTACCTTCTAGAGAGACTTATTCTCAGGAATGAAAAATTCACCATAAGGGTCATCAATCACTCCTTCGTACACCCACGTGAAATGTACATTAGCTTTATGAGCAACAACATTATTAAAGCAGTACAATGACTGCAGAAGGACATAGCATAGGCAACAAAGAAGTCACATTCAAATGAAAAAAGACTAAAGAAAACAGTCTATAAATTTTTTTTAAAACTTTAAGAAAACTGTTTCAAAAAGATTTTCTTTGACAAGTTCCAAAAATTTTGGAACATCATACTCTAAGGAACAAAAAAACGCAGCTAATGTTGGTGAAGTGATTGAGGGAGATTTAAAACAAACAGATATTGTAATCCTCAAAAGTACTTGTTACCAAATCTAAAATAAATAAAACACACACACACACACACACACACAAAAGCAACCACAAACAAAATGAATTATACTTTCCACTAAAAATAATTAGTAGTAATAGCAGATCATCTACAACAAAAGAAAGTGTGTTATATGAACTAACCCATTTGCTTTGTTATACTACATAATCTTATCCAATATAGAAATTCCAAAACCAAGAGTCTTCCCATAGGTGAGCTTATGGGGCTCTTTATGGTTATGCTTTGTTGTGCTGCAATATAAGCAACAGTCAAGCTCCCCAATCAGTAACAACAAGCAGTGAAACAAGTTCATTGACAAGAAATAGAAAAGTTCATTTCATTTTCCATCTGATAGAAGAAATAAGAACTTGTGCATATGTTAAAAACCAGTACCATACATGTCAAAAGAAGAACCTGCAATCTTTTTACCTATAAACAAAAGTCATATGTGTTTGTATGCCCTTAGATTCCAACAAACTTGAAGCCTCAATCCCCTAGAATAGATAAAACTGAATGAAACGTCAAGAAAAAATAAAAAAATTTTAAAAAATAAAAAAGAAAAAAATCGATAAAAGATAGAAGTTCTATTTTTCAGACATCATTCATTGATTACTGCATTTTCCTATGCCACTCACTTGCCAAGTTGAAGGAATTTTAAATAACAAGCGCTCTAGAGGGACTTGAATACCATTATACAACTTCAAAAGATAGTGCACCTAAACATCACATCAAATAATAGTGTCAGAATTTCCAATCAAGAAAATGTCACATTTTCTAAGTGAAACTATTTTGTAATAAAGAAAGCACGGTAGTTACAAAATATAAAAGATATTAAGCAAGGTACTTACAGAATATAAAAAATATTTCTTTTAAGCTTATCTTGATTAGAAGGGAACTGGATGAACTTGATCCAGAAACAAGAATATAATATTACAGTAATTAACATGAATTTTTAGAAGGTATACAACATTTAGGATAGTTGCACATATAACAACTACTTAATTCAATTTCAACTAGCGTGTTAAGATGAGTCATGTTTATTATATTTTACAGCTAAATTAAGACCTATTTCAAACAAAAAATGAAAGTTTATCAGAGGTTCTCAGTTCAAACTATCCCATGGATTAACTTAGGCATGGGACAAAGAATTGTAGGAATTCTCAGGTCCAACTTTTTCCAGAATTCTTGACTATAGCATGATCAGTTGATCAAATGCTCATATAGACTAAAATATATTGGATAAACTTGTGAGAAAAACATTTCTAAGTTGTAAGAACTACTGCATTCTATATAGGAAAAACACAAGAGACAGGTAAGTACATCACCTTCCAAGCATTAGTTCACATATGATTTACATAAGAGAAAGCAGTATCAGCCATCATGCTACCACATAAATTACATGGATCCCAGCTAGATTTCTTTCAGAGTATCAGGGGAGGCATTTGCCAAATTAAAATTTAATATAAACTACCTCTACGTTGTATCCTGAATATTTAATTTCCAACTCAACCTCATTTTTCCCTACCATGATTGGCAAATACTTTGTTGTCAAGCTTGTAATTCAACTAAGTAAGCTTTCCAAAAATCCTACTGGCCACTGAGAAGAATTCTTAAAGGAGTTTTTAGGTAAATTCAGTTTCTGTAAAAATTGAAGATGGAAAAGATTGCTTGAATCATCAATGGCACCGGAGATTGAGAAGCTGCGGAGGTCGAGACTTTCATCCACCAAAGAAAGATGAAAGGAAGTCCAAGGATAGGAACAACAAACATACCTTTTGCAGAAATCAGTAACACATTTTGAACTATTGTATAAACTAAACAACATCAACACAATAACATGGTATCTTCAGGTATTAAGGAGAATTTAGCATCCTCATAAATCACAAGTTTAAAACAAGATGAGAAATTTTTACTACATCATTTAAAGCTTGACCTGTGACTAAGAAGCCTAAATTCTTCTTCATGTACTCTTACAGAAACAGTTCAAAACAGTATAACCAAGCATACAAGAAAGCAAAGAGAAAGGCATCTTATTTCTCCAATAACCACAATAAACTCAAATCAAATAATCAAGCATGCAAGTAAAATTCTCAGACAAAAATCAAACCACTACTTCCTTTCAATAAAATTGATTTCATTATTTAACATCACAATGTACTCACCAAAGATACAATTTTTAAACAAAAGTAGAGGCTACGAAGCAATAGCCATACAATTGTCATGCATTGACAAACCAACAACTGAAAATCAATATAGAAGCAAAATAAGTGCAGTAATACCCACAAAAATTACAAATTAAAGTACCTACAAGAGATTCACTATGGTCTCAACAGCGGCAGTTTTGTTAATTCCCACTTCATAGCATCTAATAATAAAGCTTTCTTTATAAGGCAATCCATCCTCCGTCAAGCTCCCCAATTAGAGCCGGTCTGCCAAGCTGGAACCCAGTTTGATTAGTCTTATAGACCCTATTGGTGGCCACAACCAGAATAGGACCCTTGTGAGGCGCTGTAGAAAGAGCAACCACGGCATTCCGGCGCTATACTCAGCTATGAGGACAAGTGGAAATTTTGGATGATTTAAGCTTCAGTGAACAGGATGAAGAGAAATGGATGATTTTCTTGCTCCGATTTATGCAATCATTTTCTGCATTCTTGGGCAATTCGTCTTTACAAATTCTGCAAAATAGTAAACCCTAAGCTGTTTGGGTTTTATTCTAAAGATAAACAGCGGTTGTCAACAGTAGTTGTGAAGACGAAGACAAAGACGAAAAGGAAGCTAGGGTTTCACAACAGTGGGTTCGTAACCACTTACAGAGCAAGGGTGACCCTACTGACATTCTTGATCCAAAGCTCAGAGGCAGGGCTGATCCTCAAATGCACGAAATGCTCCAAACACTGGCTGTTGCATTTCTCTGTGTTAGCCCAAGGGCTGACAATTGTCTGACAATGAAAGATGTTGTAGCAATGCTTAGAGAAATCCGGCATGTTAATCCTGTAAGGTCAGACACTGACCTGCTCAAGAAAGGCCTAATGGCTTTTCCCAAATCAAAATCACCTCCCTCTCATAATATAATTTCACAAGGGAAGGAGCAAAAGGGTGAGAGCAAAAGGGAAGGAGAGTTGAAAAACCTAGGAAGATGAAGTGTGAGAGCCACAGGGGTGGGTGGGGATGGGATAGGAATTTTAGGAAATCAGAAAAGGCACACTAGACCGTTAAAATTAAATTCAATAGGAAGGGGGAAAAATATTATAGAAAATGACAAAACTAACTATGACGACCAAATCAATCTCAACCATACAAGGAGTAATAAAATATTTTTGATAAAATCTTATTCCTTCATTACAAAAGTATAAATTTTAAACCATTAGATTTTACAATATTTGAAGGGAAAAAAATTAAATTATTTAAACAATATGTTATGACGTTTCTATCCCCTCTTGACTCTTAGTATATACATTTAGATTAGCTGTCGTCTACTATAGAGCCACATGAGAAGGCTGGGATAAAGTGAAAGTGATGGGCTGCGTTCTGGGTCCAGGGCTATCGGGGATACTCGTCAAAGAACAGGGACTGGCCACCGGAGGAAAGACAGTGAAACAAGACGAACTTCTGAAGGGTTAAGATCTCAGAGGGATGCGGGGAGAAAGGAAAGAATTAGAGAAGTGGTTGGCCGTGGTTGATCGGCAAAAGCCCATAGCAATGCCAGAGTAGTCTCAAAGAAGCATCACTGTTAACCAGCAAGGATGGCCATCGTGGCTCATGGCTACTGCCAAGAAGCTATTATTATTATACAATATTTTCAGAATCAGACCGCACATCAAATCGAAAATTTTATTGGCAATTTAATGATCTAATCGTAATTAAATCACAATTAAATCGTAATTGAGTCGATAATATTATAATTTAAAAATTAAAAATATAATTATTTTTAAAAATAAAATTAATCAATAATATAATGTAATTCAAATATATAAATACATAAATAATGAAATTAAAATAAAATGTGATATTTTCTCTATTACTGTAGATTATTTATTCTATATGTATAATTTTTTTTTCTATGAATATATTATTTTATTTAGAAAAAAAAGAAACAATTCAATTCAATTAGACTGATTGATTTAACAATTCACCGATTGGATTGATTGATCCAAACTGATTTACACAAAATAAGACGAGTTTTGAGATTTTCAATTCAAAGAGGAGGACTGAACCGATCCAAAAAACAGTGCTATTAAGGATTGAACTCCTCGCCCTACCAAAACCTTTGAGAAACTTGACAAGGCAATTACAAAATCTCCAACATTATACATGCAACTCACCTATAAAAGGGAGTTTTTTTTTTTTTTTCTAATGGTGGATCTAAAAAGATAACGTGGAATTCCATATTATTTGCCACATCAACATCATCTGTCCATATCAGTGTCTGATAACGATATTATTGGCGGAGTCAGAGTCGGGACAAGATTTTATTCAATCTTACAAGTTCAAAGACGTAATGTGTATAAGCAATTATAAAAAAAATATATAAAATCGAAGGTGAAATTAGAATTTAAGTCTTTAATATTATATATAATCATTTTTATATTGATGATTGTGACGTAAATATGGAAGAAAAGTACTAATTGATTAATTATAATTCTTAATAGAAAAAATAACTTAATAGTACATAACATATTATGTATAATTTTGAAAGTGTTCGATTCTTATTTTTTTAATTAATGTCTAATTGAATATAAATTATAATATTAATAAAGTCTGGACTCAATATAGATAAAAAGAACATGTCGTATTATGTTATTTCTATTTTCTATGATGAAATAATTTGATGGTTCATATATTGTGATTCGTGAAATTGATCCAATTCAAAGCCATGGAAATTGAGAGGGGTTCGTTCGGTGAATTTATAAGCAAAAGGCTCATTATCTTTATGAGATTAAATTATTGAGTTATCGAGAAGTAAAAGGGTGACCAGATTATATAGAAGGTAAATGTTGTGACAATTATTGCTATTATACTATTTAATTTGTCATTTTCATATAAATAATCAAAATAAATCGTTACATTGAAATTGAATTCAACTTGAATTATGGATATTATCTTCAATTTCTTTCTTGGGCCCTGTCACCATATTCACATGTTGGTCTCAAATAGTCTAATATTGTGTATTACGTAGTATATATTATTTGGAGTTGAAAATATTAAATTATACTAACATAGTTGAAATTTTATAATAAAATTATGCTTTGTTTTACGAGAAAAGTAAGCATTTTGATCCATTGAGAATATCTAAAAATAAAAATAGGAACACTAGATTTGCAAGGGAGGGAAGATATATGAAGTAGACAAAGTCTTCTTATTAATATAGTACTAAGAAATATACAACTTTTGAAATGCACATCAATACTTAGTCTTTTTATTATTACGTAACATATTGTTATAATTTGTAACTCAAAAAATTTTAATTATGATTTCTAAAGAGTCTAAAAAATAATGACAAAAACCTAATTATAGTTTCCGAAGGAAAAAAAAAAACTTGAAAATGAGGATTGAGGACAAAGTACAAAACAACTATATTTTACTTAAAAAAAACACAATAGATATAATTTTATATATCTATTCTCTCCTCAAAACCTTTATATTTTTCATTATTTCTATCATATATAACAAATCTTTATATTTTTCATTACAAATATTTTTATATATACATTGAGTTGAGACAGACGCTCATCCATTAACATACTTCTTATTACATCAAAAAGTCATTGATTCGATTCTCATCCAATGCATATCTCCTTTCTAATTCCTTCACAAAAAAAAAAAAAGAAGAAAGAAAGTAATAAAGATATTTTCCAAACTCCATCCTCTCCTATTTAAAAAAAGAATAGGATAAAAATTTAAATATAATTTATATATTCATACATTATATTATTCAATCCTAGAAGATATTTGTTTTCTTAAAGTAACTTAGGTTGATCTTGTTTCATTTACTTCCTCCGTCTCTTTTTATCTATCCATTTGAACTAAAATTTTTATCTCAATTTTTTTGTCCCATTAATAAATCAAGACGATATTAATTACTATTTTTTTCGCAAATACATCTCTTTAATACAATGAGTCTTGTGTACTTGTAGTGGGAAATAGAAGTAAATTAAATATACTTACAACAAATAAAGTTTTAGAATTTGATTAATCCTTAATAAAAAGAGATTCCTTGAAAGTAAAATATGAAATGTTAATTAATTAATCGAAAAATCTTATTTTTCTTAAACTTGTAAATCGATTAAAATGGACAGATAAAAGGGAACGGAGGGAGCAGTTGGTTACTTTCGATATTGATAAAGATATTAGTTTCTTTATAACACTAGAAACCTTAAAGTATGTCTAAATCGAAATTTTTGTGTTTTTTTTAGTATGGGCATAAAGAAGAACAAGACAAGTTTAAACCCTAGAAGTAAAAAAAAAGGAAAAAAAAAAACCAAGCTACTAAAATGAGACAAGCATAAACTCAAGGCCTAAAATCAATATTGCCTCAGAAAGGAAAGGACCAAAACGGGAACAGGCTGAATTGAACAGCTACAAGACAAAGTGAGCAAAGCAACAGAGATCTGCAATTATAACGAAATGATGAACCACAGAAGCTCCCCCTTCTCCAAGTCCTCAGCCGTTTCAATCAGAAGACCATCTACTTTGTCGCTCACAGTCTACATAATCTGCTTATTTGCCTTTTCAGTATTCATTTTTATCTTCCACAGCAATGTTATATTGGAAGAAGAACAGAAGAAGCCTCTGTCACTGCCAAAGAAGAACTCTGCATCTAAACAGGTACTTTATGTTCCAATTTTGTTAAATCATCGGTTATTTTCGACTCCAATTTGTAATGATTGATTCATATCTTGTTTTTGGTGATTTTGTTAACTGGGTTTCGTTTGTTTCGTTGGATTTAGCATGGGTATGTTAATTATACTCTGGTGTAAGTGGATGGAGATAAATTTTCGAGAATATAAAAAACTTATTAAATATGTAGAGTCAAATGGCCCAACTTGAGATAAAAGAAAAAATATAATGTGTTATAAGTTGAGAAACAAAAATATATAAAATAATATTTTTTAAATTAAAGTGATCTTATTAATTTTGGTAGCTTAGAAATGAATTTTTTCTTTTGGTTCAGCACATGCTAGAATTTTGAAGGTGGATTAGGTATCATTTTGGAAATAATGTAGAGGATTCTCTAGTTCGGGATTATAAAAGTGGTCTATTTGTTTCAGAATGAGGAAAATAAAGAAAACTGCAAATATGATCTTTTTCATGAAATTTTGATAAAATTTTTGCACGTAGATGGTTTTTGGGTGAAAGAAAAAATTGTAAAAGTGGCCGAACCAAATTATGTATTTATAGTAATTTACCCAATAAACCTTGCAAAAAGGCAATTGTGTCAAATGTGCAGGACAACTTAAGCATCTAATGTGTGGGTGTGTGTTTTAAGTAAATTATTTATAACTTTAAGTAGAAATCACTATCACGAGGAGTTTATTTTCTGGTTCTCTCATTAAAAAAAAGAAAAAATTTGAAACTATTTCTGAACAAGTATGGTTGAAGTAGGGAGTTTATGTAGGGTGCATAATCACAAAACTTTGTTAGGTTGGCGTGCTCGTCAGCTTCTTCATTGAGATCATATAACTGAATTAATGATACTTTTAAGCTTATCTTCTTGAGATGCTGTCACCCATAGTGTACACTTGACTAAAGTTGGCAAATGTGTATTGCAGAATGGTTGTTACTACATCTAAGTTTATCAGGTCCTATGGTGCCCTTACTGCTTTGCACTGTAGTCCCCTTTAGCAAGAAGATGAACTCTAGTTTATTTCATTATTTAGCTTTTTAGATTTTTTAGTGAACATCTGAACTCACAGCCTTTGTTTCCTTGTTTACTTATAGGCCATGAGAAAATTCAAAAACAATTCCATTTTCTCCTTTCTTTTGCAACAAAAAGCATTCAGATTTGTCACCCATATAAAGGATACTGTGAAGTAATGGTATTACAATTGGGACCAGTTTGTTGGTTTTGGGACTACTGTTTACATGTAGTGCTCATCTTTCTCTCTCATTGTGTTCCTCTATAAATTAAGATAGCATTTGCAAAATCTGAAAAAAATGGACTTTAATAATGATGCTATTGTCTTCATCTAAGGAGGCTATTGTTATCTATTTCTGCAGCTGCGAGATGATATGCTCTGGGAAGCTCCTTTTAGCTATGGTCTACATCTGTGTGTTAAGTCTACCGCAAAATATAAAGGTTTTGTTCCTCTTGTTTAATTTGCCTAATATTTTGATACTAATAGAATTAGAATTTTAGGCATTTCCGAAATGCATCTACCTCGTTTTCAAGGCTCTGAAATTCTATCCTATATAATTTAATGCATCCAGATTTACTTGCACGTTTCCATTATTTTTGGATTGATATAATAAAGCATTCCCTTATTCTTTCTCTAAATGTGGATACTCGGGAATCCATTTCGTTTGTCCAGCAGCCCAAGGATTTGATCGATTCATGACTGTAAGAAGTAATGGAGGATTAAATCAAATGCGTGCTGGTGTAAGTTGCTTATGTACTCTTTCCTTCTTCTATTGGGGTTGTGTGCTTTATGCTTTTGAACTTTAAATTTCTGTCTTCAAGAGTCTTTTGTAAAATTTTGATAAAGTCAAAGTACCACGGCTTAGAAAGCTCTGGCTTTTTTTGTTGTTTATGTATGTAGATAATGGTATGGGCTCCTAACGAAACTACCTTTTGTCCAATTAAAAAAGTTCAGTGGGTTTTCAAGCCCCACTGTTGCAAAGAGAAGACATCTATTTCTGCCTTCCCCACTACAAGTTGTCTACTCTTTTTGGTTCTTTATTGATAGTTCTCATTTTTTGGTTCACTAAACCTTTTCATTTTTCTTGTTCTCTTGTATCTCCACTCTCTTTTTCCCTTTTTCCTTGTTTTGTCGGGTGGGGAGCTGGGGTTAGATAGCTTAAGGTGATGAGGTTCTTACATTGAAATTGATCTCTGTGTGTGCATGTATGTGGTTTTTGCATATCTATAAATCATAAATTTGTCATATTACATGAATCATTTGAAGATTTAAGGGGTGTGTTTTACTTTAGTTGATTTCCTTGGGTACCACTAATTTTCTTCTGTTCAATTATGTCTTAGATAGCTGATATGGTGGCGGTGGCGCATATACTGAATGCAACTTTGGTAATCCCTCAGCTAGACAAACGATCTTTTTGGCAAGATACAAGGTTATCGAAGTTCTTTACTGCTTCTGCTTTTGCATTTTTCTTTTCTCCTTTCTCTCAGTATATCATTTGTTTCTTGAATTTTCTTATTGTAATAGATTACATATCTGCAGTGAGAATGCTTTGTCATATATAGCATTTGGTTTTTGGTTTTGGACATTTATATTCCACTTAATTTTTTCTCGGTTGCATGGTTTTTGTGCAGCACATTTTCTGATATATTTGATGAAGAACATTTTATCACAACTCTAAAAGGAGATTTGAGGATTGTGAAGGAACTTCCTAGAGAATTAGAATCTGCTCCTCGAGCCAGGAAGCACTTTACTTCATGGGCCAGTATGAGCTACTACGAAGAGATGACTGAATTATGGAAGGACCATCAGGTACACTAACTTTTCTCTACTACACTCCCCACTGGGGATCACTTTCTTTCTTTCTTTTACCACATATTCACTAAAATAATTGGCATCATTGGATTTTTTTGAACATTCATAGCTTACACTTTCATATGGGTTTTCTCTGTCTCTTTGTGCTACCTTGTGATGAAGAATAGCTTTAGGATATGTAACTAAACCTGCTAGAATAAGTTCCTACGAGTTCTGATGTTCAACAAATGGCTGAAAAATTCAATGGAGGATTGTACTTCAATTATGCTTGAAAAGGAGTGGTGGTCTGAAGAAGGCTAAAACAGTTGAAAGAACCTGAGTTCTAAAATAGCTGCAAAAATTTAAAAAGCTAAGATTAAGAAGATAAAGAAGAACAATTGGTAGAATCCCACCTAGATTTTCTTTGACATGACAGGCTCCCTTCCTAGGATAAACTCAATTCAATTGTAATAAAATCATTATATTATCAACTTTGTAGAATTGACAGAGCATTTAGATATTTATATCGAAAAGCTTCTGAGAAATAATTCCCTTCCTACTAAGATACAAATTATTACTTTGAAACCATGGTACTTGCATACATAAGTCAATTTCTATTCTCTAACAAACTTGCAAGTTTACCATCTACAAATCTTTGAACATAATAGACCATAAATTACAAAGGAAACCAAATAAGGCAGTAAAATTGGTTTTGGCCTAAATGACCAATTATACTCATAACTAGAAATGGGAATGGGCCAGTGTAAACATATCTAATGTGCTTCTATGGCTGCTGAAAGAAAATTTTGAAACTTTCTTGAACTGCTTATATACTGCTTCACATTGTCGGCATATCTAACAAAGTATATTGCATGATATGAGATGGAGGCTGGAGCAAATGCGCCATGAATGAAAATCTTGTATATATAGATTATTCATTCATGATTTTTTTTTTTTTAAGTTCTGGTTTTTGTTTCTGTTGTATTCTTGTATATAATTTGCTTTTTTTTTTTTTAAAGTCAACTTTAATTGTGCATGTGATGTGATGACTACGTAATAAATAGGATCTCATTGTTAATGTAGTGGAAAGCTGAACAAGTTTTTATTTTCTGTTTATTGAGATTAATGTTCTGATTACATCTTAGATAATATCGATTTGGTCTTTTTTGTCTGTCGAGCATCTGAAATTTTGATTTGGCATTGAACTTTTGCATAGGTAATTCATGTTGCAAAATCTGATTCTCGACTTGCCAACAATGACCTGCCTCTTGATATCCAGAGATTGAGATGCCGGGCTTTGTATCATGCTCTTCGCTTTTCTCCTCTCATTGAAAACCTTGGAAAGGTAGACTGTTTTGTTTCCATGATAAGTTTGCTGGTTAAGTACCCCCCAAACTATGGTCACAACATTGCAGCAAAAATTATCAATCACCAAGTGAACATCTGAATATTCTTAACCAGTGATTGATGAAATCTTGGATGGATACATTAGGAATGCCTGAAGTATGCATCTATAGTGCCTTCTGATTAAACTACAAAGTAGCAACAACTATGACACGCAGAAGCCTCTATCTCTGTTTATTCATTTAAGTTCCCCACAGAATTCTTTTTAAACTAGGCTCTGAGTCTAAATGACAATGACAGTGCAGAAGCTAGTGGAGCGGTTGCGATCACATTCAGAAAGATACATTGCCCTTCATCTAAGATACGAAAAAGACATGCTTGCTTTTACTGGTTGCACATATGGTCTAACTGATGCAGAAGCTGAGGAGCTTAGAGTCATGAGGTGAAATTTTCATGCTATGCTCTATCCTTAAAAATAAATAAATAAATAAATAAATAAATTGATCCCAAATTATGGATACACATAAAACATATTCCCCGATTTGTCTTATGATTTTACATTTCCCAAATTTGATTTATCTACAATTAAATTTGACATGCGGATAACTTATTTGACATTTATTGTCCTATGAGTAACAACATTTTTTACATTCTCTTTCTCTTTAATCTATGTCCATATGGAAGTTTGCCTTGTATCTTTTGTTGATTGATAAACATGACACAGTTAAAGAATTAAGGAAAAAAACATTGTTGGTAATTAAGGGAAGTCAAAACAGAGCTTCCATTGTCAAAAAGCCCAAGATGTGGATGGGCTTCCATTTTCAAAATGTGATATGCTCTTGATCAATGTTGGTTGGTCATCTAAGAGTAGTTATTTACTGTGAAATTAGAAATTTGTTGTTGAAAGACTAAAGATATATATGGTATAAAATCAGTTACTGAAGGGTAAAAGTATCTAAGAATTTTTACTGCTCATAATAACACATACATATTCATAAAGTTCCTGCAGGACTACAAATAAATAACTGCCAACAGCAACGTTTCCATCTCATTGCGCCTTGTTGTAGTGGGAGAAAGAAAAATAAAATTTTAAATGCAAGATATGAAAATGGAAATTGAAAAGCGAGGGAACAAGAAAGAAAAAGATGAAAAGAATCTTAGTCAGGAACAAATATCTAAGTTTACTGATTTGCAGAGTCCTAGAAAACACAATATAGCTTTAAGGGAAAGAATGAAGGAAAGGAAATAGGGAGGAATAAAGGAAGGAAAACCATATGGATGGGAATAATAGTAGAAGGAGAAAATTGAGAGAGAGGTTTATGTTGACTGATATGTAAGAGGAGTTTTAAGAAGAAGAAACGCGACTTTAAGTAAAAGAAACCTGACTGGGAATCAGAACAGAGGGATGAGAAAGGTCACAAGCATAATGAGGGCAGAAAATAAATACAAGAAAAAGAAAATTATAAGGAGAGAGAGCAGTGGATTTATGAATTATCAGATAGAAAATGGAAGAGGTTAAGATTTTGTAAATAAAAATGATGCTAGAAAATGGTGTAATTTTATGTAAGAAGCTTGAAAACTTCTCTCTTTTCTATTTTTCTTATCTGATAAAGAACTACTCGCTGCCATCACCAAAAAAGGTCAATAGACTGTTATAAATTAATTGTGAGCCATGGTTTCTCACAAGCAATCTTCAACCATCTAGTAGTCAATCTTTGTTGTTTGCTCTGCACTGGCATCTTTCTTAACATTCGCATTTTGCTAGGGAAAAAACAAATCACTGGAAGATTAAGAATATTAACTCAACAGAGCAGCGAATAGGTGGCTTTTGCCCCCTAACTCCAAGGGAAGTTGGAATATTCCTTCAAGCTCTTGGTTACCCTACATCAACATTGATTTATATTGCAGCAGGGGAGATTTATGGTGGCAACAGACACCTTTCAGAACTCACCTCTCGCTTTCCAAAAGTAGTTTTCAAGGTTAGTTGAGCGAATAATCCCCTAGTGACATAAATATGGCTTAAGCAACAAATGTGTGTTTGCAATGGAGTCTTCGTAACTATTCTCACTGATGGCAGGAAATGCTTGCTAGCGAAGAAGAACTGAATGCATTTTCCAATCATGCTTCGCAAACTGCAGCACTTGATTATATCATCTCTATAGAGAGTGATGTTTTTGTCCCATCCCATTCTGGTAATATGGCAAGAGCTGTTGAAGGACATCGGAGATTCTTAGGCCACAGGAAGACAATCACTCCTGACAGGTAATACAATGGCAACTTCTAATGTCATTTATTTGTAAATTCTCACTAACTTGCATTACCGTATCAGCCCGTAGTAATGTTACTAGTGGTATTATTGACTATTTTATGCAGGAAAGGTTTAGTAGAAGTATTTCACATGTTGGAAGCTGGGAAGATTGAGGAAGGGTCATTATTGTCACATCTCATAGTAAAATTGCACAAGAACAGGTATTATGGCTCCATGTTGTACTTGCAGTTTTTCTGGTTAGGAAATCACACGTATGTAAAACACGATCCACCTCTTGCTGGCTTCCTATTGTTGCATGTATGACATAGAGCTTCTCTGGCAGTCCTATCAGGATTAAAAATAATCACCATGAACAAGCTATCTTTCACTTCCTTTGTCAAAGTTTAACGGAAAGAGGGAAAGGGGAAATAGAGTTCGTTTCCATATTTTAGAAAATTAGCCTCTAATTGTTTAGTCATTATCCTCCCCCATCGAGCTCCATTTCCTGCCTCAAATTGATGGCTTTTTACAAGATAAAAGCATAGCTTAATGTGAAGTAATTTGCTTATGTACAACCCTTTTCTTGTTTTCCTCTTTTCGTCTTAGGTAAGTTTGTTGCTCTTTTGACTCTAGGTTGCCATTAAAAAGAAAATTAGAATTAAGAACAATAGGTTTGGGATCCCTTTTTTAATGCATTTCGATATACAGGCAAGGAGGGCCCCGGAAAAGAGAAAATGCCCCTTCTGGTGTCAAAGGTCGAGCTCGTTTCAGGCTAGAAGAATCTTTTTACCAAAATCCCTATCCAGAATGTATATGCAATAACGACCAAAAATGAAATTCAGCTTTAGTTAGAATTCTTTCCCTTTTTTCATCTTGGAAGTTGTCACCAAAGTAACTCAGATGTAGCTATTGTAGCTCAGTTTTTAGTTTCTTGAAATATTATGGCATTTTTTGACAGTTATGATTGATTTGAAATATTCTAATCTGTATCATTTAGCCTCTGGCATAAATCATTGAAAACTTATGATTTAAGAAATTGTATACTACAATCGAATGTTGGTCACATGATTCTTTGGCTTTATAATGAAGGAAATCAGTTGCTGTTCTCCAGTTGATTTATACTGCCACGGACCACGATCATAATTGAAGTGTCATAAATCTGACAATTTGTGGGGTTATATATATATATATATATATATATGCGCGCAAAATTCGTGCTTCATCGAAATCCACCCCAATTAATTAAGGAAAATTATTCTGTTTTAGTGTCCTATAATGTAGGAGATTAACATCAAATCTAGGCAAAGGCAATTTAAACATCCCTAATGAACTAAGGAAAATTAGCATGTCAGAATGTTTGACTTGTAATGTAGGGGAATAGGATCAGATCTCTGTAACCTAAACACTCACAAGCACAAACGCATTATATACACACACAAGTGGTTGTTCAAGTGCTCGATCATAATTACCAAAATGGAGAGACAATATAGATCACTGTGGAGAACATTGGCGTATTCCAATTCATATAATATGTTGGTAAACTGCATAGAGTTTTTATCAAAATATCACTTTTTTTTTTTACACAAATGATAAAAATATTTAGTTTTTTTTGCTATTTTAAACATATGTAGCAATTTTACAATAAAATATTATTATCTTTAGTGATTTTACAATGAAATATTGTTAATTTTGGTGATGGGATTGAGGCCAATCCACAAATGAAAGCCGCCCGTAACAGTACCGCTGCGCGAAATTCCTTACTATTCATATCCTAGATCCTTACTTCATTCCTTACTATTCCTGTACAAGATCAAAATAAATGCCTAATCACTTATTAGTATTCGGTTTTTAAAATTTTGAAATTCGCTTAAAATTGATCCATACAATTAAAATCTCATATCTTACACAAGGAAGTGGTAAAAGCCCTCAATTCATCTACTCTTTAAGCACTTGGTCTATTTGAGGCCTAAAAACTCAAATTTAAAAAAATTAAATAAATTGCATTTCAATTTACCAATTAAGCGTTGATATCTATATAAAAATGTTATGTAACTTCCACATAAAATTATAGGGATGATTAAAATATACAACTACTAAATATTACATTTCAATTAGAATATTAGAAATTGGATTGCCAAGGGAAAAATATTTTTTTGGTATTTGAATTATGATTGTTAAATTGATAATTTTAGGATTACAAAATTAGATTGATTATAGAAAATTGGAGGAGGGTATTTTTCTTAACGTCACATCAAATTAGATTTTTTTTTTAGGTTGTAAGTGGGAACCAATTCCCATCTCAAATCAAAACAACTCTAATTTAAAATAATAATAATTTAAATAATTTTATTTTTCGAAAATTATCATATATTCACAATCCATTATAATTGCTCTATTTAACTCCATTTAAACTTCACATCTAATCTCATATTTAATAATTTTTTTAATTATATTCTTGAATTCCTATCTCAATCCAATTTCTATTCCAAATACATGTTTATGCTATTAAATAGGGAAGAGAAAAGTACTTATATTATTACAGAAAAAGGGAAAAACATAAGCTGGGCCCAACACGTTCCGACCTGTTTTAGGCATGAACTGCCACCGCCCGTGCCACTGTAGCACGGGCGGTCTGGACTAGCCTTGTAGGTCAGTTTGGGCTAGGATTTTAAAATCGTACTAGCTTGCATGGGATTAGCCTATCTAGGCTCACAGATTGGTGAACCAGTCCATTTAAAGAGCTGTTGTCCAATGACTCTAGCCTTTGACTTGTATTGGTCAGCCACCAATAGTCAGAAATCACCCGGCCAATTGTTAGTTTGGCCCTCAAAATCTTATAAATACTCCTCAATTCATCTCAAATCTTACTAAATTCACCCCAAGTCTTTATGTCACACCCCACTATGGGCCTGGCAGCACCCATGGTCAACTACTTGGCCGCCGTCCTCGCTGGGCCAAAATGGATATCCCAAGTTGACAATGAGTACTTAGGCCCATTCTTATATACCATTCATACTTTTCATCCCAATCCCATGTGGGATTGAAGCATCACATTCACTCCTCCTTTAAGCCCAAGCGTCCTCGTTGGGCCCATACTTTAGAGGCCAAACCCAAGGCCAACCAGACAGTATAGGATTCTAGAGGTGGCTTCCACCGCGCACGGTGTAGCACTTAGTTCCCATACCGGGGCTGGTTACCTGCTCTGATACCAAATGTCACGCCCCGTGCCCGTGGACCCAGGAGTGCGACTATGGGCCTGGCAGCACCCACGGTCAACTACTTGGCCGCCGTCCTCGCTGGGCCAAAATTGATATCCCAAGTTGACAATGAGTACTTAGGCCCATTCTTATATACCATTCATACTTCTCATTCCAATCCCATGTGGGATTGGGGCATCACACTTTATTTTCACTCATTCTTATTCTTATAATCTGTATTTCATCGAGAAAAAATTTAAATTAAAACTTGTTTCACAAATATTTTTTAATTCTTCAAGTAACTTCACCAAAATTTTGAAAAACTAAATGTTGGATTATTAAAGTCTTAAAGAAGGAAAGAGATATATGCTTAATTGTACATATTTTTAGAGTGAGGTATTTTTACTTAGTTTTCTAAACTTTTTATATGATTTGATGTTTAAAATTGTGTATATTTTTTTCTAGGGCTTAAATAGGTGCAAAGGAAGCTTTGGAACACATTTGGTGAAGTTTAAATGCTAAAAAGAGTTTAAAATCACAAGTTTCAACATTCTAGAAGCCACATGACTAGGGATGGAAATTTTTTCGCTTAAATTGGGGACTTGACTTGGCCCGGCTGGGTCGAGAATTCCTCGATTTAAGCGGGGACAGGGCCGGGGGAGGGCTTTACACTTTGGCCTACCAGGCGGGGTGGGGCCGGGGATGGGGATAGCATGATCCCCAACCCGCCCGGCCCATCCGGCTCGTCCCCGTCCCGACCCGCATAGTGTGTATGTATAAAAATTATAATTTATATTATATATATAAAATAATTATATATAATATATGTAAAAATAAAATATATAAAATACTATATAGTATGCATATATATTTATATATATACTGTATTATATATATATATGTGTGTGTGTGTGTGTGTGTGTGTGTGCGCGCACGCGTGTGTGTCTTGTACTATTTCTACTTAACCATAATAAGTGAAAAATGTCTTAATGTATGAAATTATAGATTCTTATGTGAGATAATAATATACCTATATTAATAAATTTGTAATTTTAATGCACTAACAAATAACATGCTAACAAATAATATAGTAGTTAGGATGGTAAAACACTATGAATATTTTATTTTTCATTGATATTCTAAACATTACAATATTTTAATAAATTTTAATTGGTATTAATAATATTATTTTAATATTACCCAATAATTTATTTATTCTTATTTTTCTAATATTCAAAATATTATTTATTTATTCTTATTTCTCTAATATTGTAAACATTATATATATTTTTTATCTTTTTAAATAATTTGGCAAAGAGTATGTTAGATAATTTTATTCATAAAAATTATTTTTCTTAGAATTTTTTTATTTATGTGTGTGTGTGTGTGTGTGTGTGTGTGTGTGTGTGTATTTAAAAAGATATTTATGAAATAGTTCCAATTAAGGGGGAAAAAAGTGAATGAAAAATTAAGAATGGCATTATAAAGTGGCATGGATACAAGTTTGTTTCTCAAACCCTTGAAGGTTTTGAGAAGCACAAGTAAAAATATTTGGCTTATAAACTTATATCTTTAAAGTTCTTACTTATTTTAAAATTATGTCGTCATTTGCAAATTATGATTGTATTGTATCTCATACTACTATTCGAATTTTATTTATCTCGAATTAATATTTTAACTTTAAATTTTTTCGTACAGAGATAAGATACAAAATAGAATACAAATGGTAATAGTATAAGATTTGACTATAATTTAGGATGACAATGATAAATTTGATAAAAATGTAAATATTTGTATGGATAAAAGTTTGTTCAACATAATATTTGTTCTATTAGTAATGCAACAAAGTTGAACTTATTTGTAACACAATTTCGTTCAAGATTGATTAGTAATGAACATACCTAAACTTATTTGCAAATGTTTAATTTCATTCGATTATTAATATAAAATATCTCACACTAACACACAAGTATATATTATTTCTAAATTAAATCTTGATATTAGTAGTACTTATTAGAATTTATTTATATTTACTTTTTTCTGTTAAGAAAATATTAATTATTATTTTTATAAAATTTTATTTGGATTTACTTTTTTCGTTGGGCCGAAATCGGGGCTCCGATTCCCCCACTAGGCCGAAACTGAGCCCTCGCATCCCCCGTTCCCTGCTGGGCCGAGATCAGGGATTATTTTGTCCCTGGTGGGCCGGGGGCAAGGATTCCCGCCTTTTCCCGTGTCAAGGACTGGCCGGGGACGGGGATAAGGGGGGAAAGCAGGGGCGGGGCCAGGATTTCAAATCCCCGGCCTGATTGCCATCCCTACACATGGCCATGTGCTAGGCTGTGTTTAAGATGATGTTTGAATAGAGAAAGAACAAAGTAAAAAATAGAATTCTAGAGGCCAACACACGCTAAGATATGATCTGCGTTCCAAAAGTCGTATTTAGTACTGATCTCTTATTTCCTAAAAATTTTCTTTAAGACTCGAACAGCCTCTATAACATAACCTTGTTCTAGGCTACACTACAAGAAAAATGCACTTTAGCGACAGAAATTAGCAACGGCTTTGTTACCGTCGCTAATTTGAGACGGAATAGCGACGGCAAACAAAAATTTTTAATTTAAATTTATTTTTTAAAAATTTGTCAGAAGCCATAGCTAATCCCTCGCTAATTTGCGAGGGACTTAGTCCCTCGCTAATTAGCGAGGGATTAGCTACGGTAAATGAAATTAACATTAATACTAATTAATTGTTCAAATGCCGTAGCTAATCCCTCGCTAATTAGTAAGGGATTAGCTATGGATTCTTGTCCCTCGCTAATTAGCAAGGGATTAGCTACGGCATACGTAATTAGAACTTACACTAAATTAATTGAAAATGCCATAGCTAATCCCTTGCTAATTAGCGAGGGATTAGCTACGGTATCGTAATTAACACTAATACTAATCAATGCCGTAGCTAATCCCTCGCTAATTAGCAAGGGATTAGCTACAACTTATTGTCCCTCGCTAATTAGCAAGGGATTAGCTACGGCTTCAGAATCCCTCGCTAATTTACAAAAAAAAAAAACTATATAATTAATATAAAGAACAAAAATTTACAAGAATATCAATAGCCTAGTGGTGGAGCACATGCTTCCCCACAACAAGGACGCGGGTTCGAGCCCCGTGTCCGACATAATCTCAAAAAATTATCTGTCGGGTCGGGTCGGGTCGGTGGTCGGACCGAATCGGTTACGTCGGGTCTTGACTAATTAATTTTTTTAAATAAAATTCGTTGGCCGTCGCTAATCCGTCGCTAAATTTAATTTTTAAATTAAATTATTTTTTTAATTCGTTGACTAATTAATTTTTTTTAACTAAAATTCGTTGGCCGTCGCTAATCCGTCGCTAAATCCGTCGCTATTTGCGATGCCAGTCTTAGCGAGGGTAAAAATCCGTCGCTAAACTCAATTAGCGACGGATTTGACCGTCGCTAAATTGTTGTTTTCTTGTAGTGCTATGTCCAATGTAAACTAGATTTCAAAGCCCTACAATTCACCTATAAAAAAAGGTCCTCGGGAGCCATCAATCAATATACAATTATACAACTTTGGAGGACCTAGAATACACCATTCTTTGCAGGAGAACAAGGTGCTTACAAAGAAGAAACCATCAATCCAAGAAGAGCTCAAGGGTTTGAAGATTCCATAGAAATGAGTCTTTTATCTTTTTGTTTTCTTTCCTGGGTTGTTGTTTTCAAATACATTATGTTCTAATTTCTTTTAAAATTTATATAGAATGAACCATAAACTCAATTTTTATTTTATTCTTTTGGATTAGTTAGATACCTTTGTTCTTAAAATTATTCATAATTTATGTTTTTGAGTTAAATTCTTGATTGACCACTTGATTTAGTGTATGATTTCATATATATAAATTGAGAAATCATGTATGTGATTAGATCACTTATGAATAATAAGAATTGCATATAATTCGTGAGATAGGAAGACATATATCTTCTAAGTTAGGGTTGAACCTATTAAGGAAATCCATAGAGTTGTAATGCATTCTTAGGGATTTTGGTTAAAAAAAGATTTCAATCAATCAATCTAAGGGTAAAAATTATATAACTCGAGAGAAGATATTATTTACTTTAAGCATTCCTCTAGTCTAAGTAATTTGTGTTGATTATTAAATTATTGAATTGACTAACAAGAAAAGTTTAGTAGAGATTTTTATCTAGGTCTCAACCTCTATTGATGATTTTCTTTCTTAAGTGTTGTGTCAATTATTTTTTTGAAAAAAATTGTTTATTTGTTTAGTCTTTAATTCACTTTATCATAATTAATAGATTATATAATAGGAGAATGAGTGATAATGCTTGTAATATTTGAGAGAATGATACTCGATGTTCACTACTATTACTACTAAAAAAAAAAAAAAGATATGTGCACTTGCATTTAGTTATCTATAGTATAGAAAAGGGATACCATAAAGTGCTCTTGTCTCTTGATTAGTTAGTATTTCTTAATCATATATTCTTATTTCTAACCTATTTGATAGCTCAATTAAGTATTTAAAATTAATAAAATAAGTACTTAATTTATTAAGTATATTTAATAATAGATAATATTAAGTATTTAATTTATTCATTGTATTTGATAACAGATTCTTATTATCACTTAATTTATTAAGATATATTAAAATCTTATCATAAATTTTAAATAAAATAAAAATTACTTAAGTTTGAAATCTAAATATGTTAAGTACTCTTCTAATTATTAATATTATTTTCTATTTAATTTAAATTGTAATTATAATTAATTTAGTCTTCATATTCAAAATTTAAATTTTATAATTCAATCTTCAAATTTTAGAATTCACCATTTAAATATTCATATTTTAGCTTCATCAAATGAAACATTAATTAGTTGTTTACTTATTTTAGTTTTTAATTCTATTTTGAGTTAATTTACAAATTATTTCAATTATTTTCTATTTAATTATTAAGTTAATTTTTTATTTTTCTTTAGTGTTTAATTCTTAGTTAATCTTTTATTCCATTTTATTTGATTAACTTTATTTTATTTTAGGTTTAATTGCATAAAACCCCTGAAAGTAGGGGATCATTGTCGTATTACCCTATGAACTCTTAATTTTGACAATTGGCATCGTCTATCTAAATTTTACCCAAGTGATTTAGACAGAGTTAGAGTGATAAGGTAAAATGTTTATATTGCCCCTTGATATTTAAGAAAATTAAGGATGCTTTTGTTAGCCCTAAAACAACCACAATCTCAAGGGGAAAAAAAAGTTGAGTTGTGTTCATAAGAGGCTAACAATGGTGCATCGTAGGATGGAAAGCCTCAAAGTGTTTCAAGGGGGGAAAAAAATAGAGCTCCAGATCAAAAGGAGCGGTGAACAAATAGAGATGGGGATGGGATGACAAGAAAGGAGTGTAAGATCAGATGGTGAGTTTGTGGAGATAAAAGAAGGTGGCAATCTGATGGAGATAGGAATATTAGATAGAGATAGGACAGGGTGACAAGAGAGGGGTGTAAGATTAGAAGGAGTGGAGATTAGAGAAGGTGGTGATTTGATGGAGATAAGGATATCATATAGAGATGGGATAGAGTGACAAGAGAGAGGTGAAAAGAACGAGGGGTAGCAATCAGATAAAGATAGGGAGATAGTGTAACACTCCGCTATCTACATATCCCAAAAGGGGTGGGGATGTCGACCCATCCAAAGGATAAGGGGTCTTTATAATGAGGTAAATAAATAACTCATCCAAAATAATACCTCAAATAAAATTTAATTGTAATACAACTCAAGTAAAGTTCAACCAGAGTCTAAAAAACAAAGGATAATAAAGTATTACCTCTAAGCAAAAATAACTAAAATGTCAAGTATAAGATCTTAAACTCTAACTCCGACCTTGTCAGTAGTGCTCACAACCTGAAAACATACACAAAAATGGTGAGAAATAAATTTCCTAGTAAGTCCTGTATATGTGAGAGTGTTCATTTGAAATAATTTCATGATACGCAATTTTTAAATACTAAAAGCACAATTGCAATAAAAATCAACAATTTTAAATACAAGAGTGGCGTTTTCAATTTGCATTCTCAGTAAATAACCTTTTTTCAAGGAAATCAACTAGTCAACAATAACGTGGACTATGAAACCTTGGATCATCACCCTGAGTCATGAAATCCTACATCATGACCATGTACTGTGAAACCTTGCATCACAATACGGTGGGTGATCGGCCCAAGTGTAACACCCGGCAAGCACAAGGCCTAAATGGTTGCAAATGTCGCCTCGTCTAAATGATAAGGGGTGTTTATAACAAAAAATTAAAATAAAATTCCGAAACCTTAAATAACTCATTGAATTAAAAATTTATTGCAAGCCTTTGATTTAAAGACGTCAAACTTCCAATAAAGGAATAACTCCAACAAAAGTCCCTAATTATAAAATATAATTCTCCAAATATTACTAATCCGCAAAGCTCAGGAAATAATACAAGTCTCAACAAGAATAACTAAGTGCACAAATAAGTAAGCTAGTTCATTCCATTCTGATAGAGATTATTCAATGCTGAAATCATGAATAAAATGGGTGTGAGATAAACATCTCAGTAAGTCTTGTAGTGTGCGCATGGAGTCTTTTAGCATATTTCATTATGCATGATAAACTTTTCTCTTGTAATAAATACAAGTATTCAAATTATGCCTTCAAATATTTACTCAATGAATCTTTTGGGAGAAACCATCAAATACTCTCAAAATTAGAGTAAGATAACTCTTTGGGATCACATACTAGTGAAAGACTCATACTAAAATCTTTAGAAACAAATAAATAAAATTTAAACTTTAAACCTTGAACCACATTCACAAACCTCAGGAAACAAATTTCTAATTTAACTCTTTTTCCTGTGAAAATATTATTGGAGGTAAAACCCCAACATTCACACTCTTCAAGTTGAAACCCTCCATTCGGGCAGAAACCCCACTCTTCGGAATCCCAGAATTGATCAGGTTACTTGGGTTCCTCTATCTTTAATGAAAGCTAGTACAAGAGTTTCACCCCTTTGAGTACTCAAGGATTCACAATCACAATTCAAGTGACTCAACATAAACACTTCCTTTCAAGAAGTAGCCTAAAACAATTTTTCAAGATTTTATTCCCACTTTCTAAAATCCAGCATACATTTCACATCCCAAAAATACATTTTATTTCAAATAATCTCCCAAAATAAAATATGCCAATATTCAAACTATTTCCAATACAAAAAAAAAAAAAAAAGGTATATCATTTCCCATCTTCAAATCCCATTTATAAGAGACATTAATGAATGGAGCCGAAGATTTTCAAATACATGCTATGAGTTTGTCAAACTAATGTATATAGAAAAATCATTATAGTGTAGTGAATAACATCTCATAGTAATCAATGCATGACTCCATATTCTAACATCATCTTTTTACAAAATTCATCAAGTAAATCATGCTCAAGGTGTTTCATAAGGATAAGGACTTATAATCAGATTTGGAAGTATTTCCATAGTTTCATATGCGCAGAGATAATCTAAATGGTGCAAGGAATTGTATTTTTCCAAAGAATGGATTGAAATGTAGGCAAAACTTTGTTTACTCTACTTGCTAAAAATATAGTTATGGCACATATGATGGTTATAGATAAAATGATTAAAGAAGAAGCGTTGGATCTCAAACTCCTTCAAATAAAAGTTATGAGGAAGATTACTTGTGTAATTTGTTGTAGACATAGACATACTAAAGTTGATTGTCTCAAGAAATTAGCATACAAAAGATTTTAGAGGGTACGTAATAATAAGAAGTGAGAGGAAAGCAAAGAGTTAATCTTGGAGCCAAAAAAGGTCATAGAAACATGATGTGGTTGTTGAGAATTAAACACCACCTTAAGTGAAGAAAAGAAGTCCTTAGATATACAAGTTCTAGAAGTTGAGAGATAACTCCAAGAGAAACCACAAACAATAATTACTCGTCAAAATTACCAGAAGAAGCTTCCATAAGAGAATGAAAGATTGAAACGAGGAAAAAGGGAAGAAGCTTATTAAAGTCACGTTTATTAAAGAGTAGTTGTATCAAATAAAGAAAGTGACAAAGATTACCTTAGAATAATCATGAATTGGAATAACCTCAAAATAATGCATATAAAAGAATTCCCAATAGTTTCTATACCTATTTCATACATAAATCATCCTTATAAAACGAACGTAAGAATTCAAGGATCTTATTTATTCAAAATGATTTGTATGCATTACATATCCAAAATTACAAGAATTTATATCGTTCATAAAACATTTTATAGCAGAAAAATTTATACAGCACTAATATAGACATTTCCAAAATTTATACAAGTGTAAAATCATTTCATAAGATGCATATACACAAAGCATTTTATAGGATGCAAGGACTTACCTTAAGTCCAATCATAAGATAGAAAAATCCAACCTAGATTTGGGTATCCTTACTTACCAATAAGCTCTAGCACATAAATGAATTAATATCAATTTTCTACAATAAATTGTATGCTTAATAGAATTCCTCTTAATTACTCATAATCTGAGGCAAACCTAACTCACAACCTAACTCTCACCAATCCTCAACATCATACAACACATTATCCCTAAAATTCAACCTCAAATCATGTGGAATTAAGTCATATATATATTCAACAAATTTGCATTAACACATAATATTCAATTTCTCAAAGTGTTATCACAATAGATATATAGAAATCATAATCTAATAAGCAAATAGAAACATATTATAATCACATCATCAAATAACATATAATCTTACAAATTGAGTTTAAACAATAAATAATTAAGGCACAATTATACTCAGCAAATTAAGCTAACAAGTACTTAAATAAAAAAACAAAGGATCTCTATATGCATTTTAATTATATATGTAAGCTGTCCACATATACAAGTTCTAGCATTTATAGATTAGCAATCTAACATCAAGCATAATGCTAAACATCTTTAATCATACTCAGTACATCATATAATCAACTCATATCAAGTTCATATAAGAGTCATGACAATTTCATAAGAAAATCTTAATCATATACTAATAAAAAAATCAGGTTATTTGAGTAAAATAGAGCATAACTTGGGGTAATTGGGTCAATCAGCAATACAACTCAAATGAAGGTTGAAAATGGCAAAAATGATAAAACCGAAAGCATGCTTACAGAACGAAAAAATTTACAGAGTATCATAGAAATTGTTTACCTCTATGTTTGAATGGCCTTATTGGCACTGAAAAAGATGTCTGTACCAGGATGCTTGAAACTATTGGATTACGTCTTTGTAAATATCGACTTCGTCTCATTTACGCGAAGCTTTTGAGTTTCTGAAATGATGAACTTTCTTCTACCTGTGAAGGCTTACAGAATGATGGGTTTGCTATGTTTTTAGCCTCTGTGATTGCTTCACAGACTTAGCTCTATCTCTTTATTTGTCTTGATTTCATTTTCATTTCATTTCATGCACTCACAGAGAGAGAGACCAAGAGCATGAAATAAAAAGCACCATACTTTCTATTATCTTCTCACGCCAAACAATACGGGATCCTTCTCGTGTTGTTTTTTTATTTATTATTATTTTATTTTATTTTACCCTTAGTCTTATTCATTGAGTCAGATAAAATTATTTACTCTTGGGCTTGAATACCCATAAAAAATAAGTCTTAATTATTTATTTTCTGCGCTTCATTAAATAGCCCAATAAATAATTAACAAGCCCAAATAAACCAATATAAAATATCAAGCCTTTTATCTAGTTTATACCTAGATTAATTTTCTAATTATTCAATTTGGGCCTTGGGCCCTGAATAATTAATTAACCAATTAAACTAGACAAAATATATAATCTTTCTCGGGCCTTTTATTTTATTTTAGTCCAATAATAAATTAGACTACTTAAATAAAATAAATAAAACTCATAATTATCAAGACCAATTCCTTAATCCAAATCTGTCATGACTTAAGGGCTATACTCGGGGACCAAAAGGCACATCGCTTTGGCTACTAAAATGACCAAAATACCCCTACTATATAAATCACTATATTTTATCTTTTAAATATTTTTTAATATCACCATAAGAAAATATTGACCCCAAGGATAATGCTGTGTTAGCAAAGTCTTCAACCTACAGGTGTAATGACTAAAATATCCCTCTAAGCATTGCCGTGCATTTAGAGAGGAGGAGTGTACTAACACCTTTCTAATAGACATCTACTATCCTTAGACCTCTAGTCTAATGATTCATGACTCTTGGAATGTTTTCACTTTCCAAGGAAGCTACCCTAAAGTAAACATCCAAGTCATATTCCCTAGGGCCCTGGATATTTAGATCATTTGAACAGTCATAAGGACGATATAGTACAGAAGCTATCTTGTACAAGTCTGTCTTAATTAACTAATCACATATACCCAACATACAAGTATATCGATTCTACGAAAGAACCTCAATTACAGCATATCAAAGTATATGCTTCCAGCTTTATCAGACCACCAACTCATACTCAACCGAGAGAGTATTAGTCCACGCTGTAGCAGTAATAGTCTGAATTTCTTCTAAATAGTACTTTTAAAAGCTACTATTACAAGTCCTATTCTACGTATTTGAAATATGCTCATGCTATGAAGTGAGTGGACTACTCATTGGCTAAAGGTAAGCCATTCTCCATTTGAAATTCATAACACAATAACCTAAACATGATGAGATTCCCATTATCATCAATCAGTTAACAACAAACATTTATGTATTAAGTAACTCGTAATCCATATCTTACCGTGAAAGACCACCATTCACATGGATCACTTACTTAAACACAATGGGTCATTTCCAAACGTAAATCGTGCACAAATAGAATATAAATTTACAAATAAATTTTGAAAATAAATTCTTTTATTAATAAATTCGACAATTATATCAAAAAACTAGTCTAAAATAAAATAGATAATTACATCAAAAAATTAGTCTAGAGGGTATATATTCTAACATCAAAATGTTATGAAAATTTACAGGATACAACTTCAATATGTAGGGAAGCTACTGTATAAATTTAATCAAAATCTAAGGTGTCTAGGTATTTAATTATTTGTTCAAAGAAACAGTAACTGCACAGTAGCCTTCAAACTCTGTTCTGGCCGTTTTATTGAGAAAATCATTAAAAATAAAATACAAGTCCAAATCAAGTGATTCCAAGTTCTAAATACTCCCAAGACATATAGGTTTATTTTTTTTTAAAATCTCAGGTCCAAATTCGAAGGGGAAAAGTTTCAATCGAAGGTTTAAAATTACAGGAAAATCAATCTCGAGGAACAACTGAACAAGATAACTTTGAAAATTCATATAAAATCAACCACATAAGATTTTCAAGTGATTCCAATGGAAAATTAATCCTAAGACTTAGGAGTATCATGTGGAGACAATTGTTTGCAAAAATCCTTACATAAAGTCTCGATACTAACACCACAAACTCACAGTTTCCTCACACCTAGCACATAACTTCTCTTCTAAAGCAATTTTCAACCATCAATTCAACTTTAAACCACCACAAATCACTCAAAATCAATCACACACCATCAATACTACATATTTGAACCATTTTCACAGAAATCCTCCTTCATTAAAGCAATCAAAATTAATCCCCTTAAAGATTACAAAAATTTGTCCAGAAAAAAGCTTTAGCTATCCTTAAGAAAGTAAGAAGAAAATTGGTTCTTAGTGATTATCTTGTGAAGAATACTTGAAGAACACTTGAAAACCTTTGAAATAGAAGTTTGATGTTTAGTTTTTGAAGCTAAAGTTCTTCCTTTTGCAATAGAAAAATGAAAGGGAAAAGAGTGAGTAGGGAGGTGGCGGCAATGATAGGGGATGAAGAGAGAAAATGGGTTTTGTGGGAATGGGAAGGGCTAGGCTGATGTCTAGAAAATAAAGAGGGTTTTAGGATTTCATTTAGGTGTTATAAAAATCTATAGTTAGGATTTTTTTTATTAATGAAATTATAATCAATGGGTGTGATTTAATGTAGTTAACTAGCTAGGATTAATTCAATAAATGCCTATAATCTAATAAGACGTATGTTGATTAAATTCTCTTGACATGTTTGGTATAATAAAAATTAATTTTATTGAAATAATCTTGATTAAAATAAATAATAATTAATTAAAATAAGTCTTTATAGAACTTTGCATTAATTACAAAATAGGCACTATACGTAGAGAAAATAATTATTTACTCTATAAAGAAAAATAAAACTACAATTTCACTCCCAAAAGATATAAAATTGTATTTTACTAAATACCATTTTGCATCCCCCAAGAACTATATAAAGTTTTCCCACCCTCATAAAGATTACTCAAGTCAAATTACTTACAAATAATTAAATATATTCACATTCACCAGTTAAAGCAATCAACAATCATATCAATTAAAATATATAAATACATTTTTTCACTAATAATAATATACACACATATGCTCATTAATCCAAATTTGCCCTTTTTTTTTAACCTTGTGGAATTGGATGGGATGTTCCACTAGGGGTAGGGATACTTCTCATTCTCCCACACCTCTCTAATTTTTGGTTGTCTATTCTAGGAAACAAAAGATAATTTCACTTGGAACTGGTCGCTAGCTCGGACCGGCCTGACTCACTAGCACTATCGCCTAATCAAAATCGAGTTCACCTCCCTGAGATGGCCACCTACCAAGAAGTTAGCTCGCTCATTCTTAGTCTAGTGCTAGTAGCCTACCCTATTGAATACTTAACAATTTTGTAATAAGGAAATTCATAAGCATCAAATAGTAGCCAAAAAGAAAATATCCAACATGACTTGGGAAACCTTGTTTAACATATTTAGTGTGAAAAACCAAGTGAGTCGTTTTAAAAACCCTTTGGTTTAAGAAATCAATGCATGAGTAGAAATAAAGTAAGAAATCTAGCCATGCTGAACATTTTATCACAACAAAACATGATATTTGACAACATGCAATTGCATTGTTTCACAAACGTTTTTAATGCAAGAACTTACTTGATCCATTTGTCTCACAAATATTAGATTCTTTCGATGACCTGATCAGTGGGTCCTAGTTCCATCTAGAGAAAATATAAAGATCATGTCACAAACTTTCCTATAACCCTTATATTGCCATAGTATAAAAAACTAGCTCAATTTCTAACATCGAGTCATCACATAATACAGATCAACTATTAACTCCATTTCAAACATAACATGCTAAACATGAAATATTGCATACTAACAATTTAATGTATACTATGACAATTATTAAATAAATGATAATCTCATATATAGATAAGTGGACAAACGACTGAATAACTATATAGTTATATAAATAAATAATTAGTTAATTAAAACAAAGGTTGCTCGTAAAGGTAAATAAACAATTAAATAAATAGGTTAGCTAATGTGTAAAAACATTAAGTAACCAAAAATATGTTGGTTATAGGATTGGTATATTTATCTGCCAACTAGATTAAATCCTATGAGTTTATGAAAAATGAATCATATTTTTGTAGATACTGTCTTCAACAATACGATTCTTGAAGCTTTTAGCCTTCTGGTAGTGCTCCAGACTCCCAAGCCTTCTTCAATGTAATCTATTAGGACAAAAAAATTGCCAATTGTATTTTTTTCTCTTTCTAGAAGGTAGACTCACACAAAAACTAAAAAAAATATTATTTCTCACGTATGTTAAAAATAGAGTCATAAATCAATATGTATAGTTGGTTATTTCCAACTCTCTCTACATATTTGACTCTATCTCAAATACGAAGCCTGATAGAATAAGATAAGTATAGTTGTGTACAACTATCTCCACTTATCCTACTCTACCTCAAATACGATTTTTAGTTTCTGTAATTTTTATTAATTAATTTATTATTGTCTCATAATTAAGAGTCACTGAAGGGATTTGGCCGGATACAGTTAGACTAAGATCCAATAAATTATTTTGTCAAACAAAAATAATTTATTAATTACGTTCCACTATACTAAAAGAATGTAATTGCACTCTTAGACTAATTTCAATTACTAGAGTCAATAATTATATCCTTATGATTGATCGATTTAATAAATTACCCTCATTGATCAATATAATACTTTAAATGAGGTAGTATGACCACAGTGCCCCTCATTCAAATTTTCAATTGTCATCTTCAATTTGATAGTACCATGTAACCACGTCACATTCATAAATTGAATTCAATAGATACTATTGAATTACTGAGCTTAAATTTAATTGTTCATTAGAAGAACTCATGAGAAAATGATCTTGCCTATTAAAGGTGATGGATTCCATATTGCATAATAATTATTTCATATTTATTTCACTTTAATTCCCAAGATACCGAGATATTGATTATTGAGTTAATCTCACACTTTAATAACTCAAGGAACTTTAAGTTAGTAAATATAAATAATTGTTTGCTTAGGATTAATGTACTATGTACGACAATCTTTTAATGTTTTATTTGTATGGTCTATTCCACAAATAAACATTAATGGTCTAGCTAATATCAAAATATATCATTAATTTTATTGCCAAAGTAAAAAAAAAAAACTTCAATAAAATTAAAACGATCTCACCAAAATAAATTGTCTAAATTTATTTTAGATCGCGGATAATTTATATCTAATTAAATTATAAATAAAGTCTTTCTGTATTTAACAAATAAACACTTGATTTATAATGTCTAAATAATTCGTGGACAAAACAGGCTCATACATATAAATATATAAAAACGTACTTTATTTAATTTCAAAATAAAATATTGTATTTACTCGATGGGTATATCTAACAAAATTCTCTCACTTGTCCTAGAGTAAATGGGACAAGTCAGAAATACCCATACTTTCTATATGACTTCCAAAAACAGCTATAGGTAAACTTTTAGTAAAATGATTAGCAAGATTTTCAACAAAAGAAATCTTGCATACTTCTATATCTCCGCATTTAACAATCTCCATGAGTAAGTAATATTTACGTTCAATGTGTTTACCACGCTAATGGCCACGTGGTTCTTTTGCATTTGCCATTCTATCATTGTTGTCACAGCACAAAATAATGGCTTGAGATGCAGAAGGAACCACCTCAAGTTCTATCAAAAACTCCTTTAACCATATTGCTTCTTTAGCTACCTCACAACTCGCCACATATTCAGCTTCCATTGTAGAGTCAGCAATACAAGTGTTGGATTTCGATCATGTAAACTAGTTTACACATAGCAAAAAAATAAAACGAAATCCACTCAAATGATCACTCGTATTTAATTAAACGGATTAAGAGAAGGGAAGAAAAATTAATTACTTAAAAAATGCAGCTTTCAAAAATTTTTCTTCTGTGCGAAGCCCCTTTAAAAGTTGATCCAATCGAGTCGCGAAATTTCAAAGATAGGAATTTTTCTAATAGTGATCCACACAAAGAACGTACTCAAAACTACCAAAATCTATGCTAGTAGAATAATTTTTGGCAGCCTTATGATTAATTCAATTTAGAAGAAATTATTTTCTTTTCTTTTGAAAAGAAAAGAAGAAAAACCTTATGTGCATATTGTATTTTTCTTCTTTATAGCGGCTAGTTTTTTCCCTTATACTTACACAGAGAACAAATTCTCTATATATATGTATAGGAAACTAATTTCCGTTTCCAAAAAAACCGCCACAAGATGACCAAAAAAAAAAAAAAAAAAACACTGTAGAGATTTTTAATTCTTCTAAGGAAACAAATATTTTGTTCCTCTTTTCAATTATGGGCTTGAAAATTTCAAAAATTGCAATTAGGCCCTATGAATTATAATAAATTTATAATTCACCTATAGGGATTTAATAATCATAATTCAACTGCAAATAATTATAACACTTTATAATTAGCCTATAATAATTATTTTTTCTCACAAATTAACAATATAATATTATCAAATAATATTTTGAGTACTAATTCCTCTATTATATATGAACCATTACGTTTTCTAATCATTTGGTAGCTAATATGAAGTAATTCTATCATAATAGAATTAATAATCCTTTTAATAATTAGAATTAATTTATTAATTCTAATTTGGATTAAATTTATTAATTTTTAATTAATAAATCCATATTTTGCAGATCATGAGCAGTATCTAACAATACATCATGACCACTTAAAAATCCAGAAAACCAAATAGCTTGACATGAACGTTTCAATAGCGAAACGTCAGTGCAATAAACTCCTTTTACTATACAATATCTCATTCGATTTAGAGTATGAAATTAGTGCCAACTCCATCCAGAATATTAATTAATTCTGATCCGAATATTTTAGTACTTATTCCCGAAATCCATTACTCATCATGTATCAATTGGAACTATTTTCAACACATAGTCACCTTAGCCAATAACTTCTTAAGTAATGATTCCTACAAGTGGCCTTGAGATATTTGGTCTTACTATTAGGAGTGGTGAATCCTTTATTAACTCTCTCAACTACTTTTGTTTACTTCACATTGTATCTAATGTCCATCCCATAGGCAGTCTTGTAAGGACTTTAGAGATTGGAATCAAAGTACAACGCTTAGCAAATAAAGTACCTTGGAGTTCTCAAGTCAAGGATACTTGAATATTTGCTCTAACGAAATTCTATCACTGGCACTAAATAATTATCCATGTAATTATCTCATAGTTTGATTATCCAATGTACTTGTTTAAATAACAAGTATCCACGTGTTAACTTTGAATATTTTAATACTGATGGATGTGAGAACCACAACCTGATCAAATTAGAAAATATAACACGTGCTAATCTTAACGCATTAATGGTGTCCTATCTCATCCATACTATGACTAGAGATAATTTAAGTTCGAACACTATCCAATATAATAAGAACTTCACATCATGATCTCTATCATGATTTTCTTACACAATGTTGTATTTGAGACTTTATTTAATAGTTATATTCACCTAAAATAAATTGAAAGATAAATAATGTCTTGCATTATCAACTAAATGTGTCATATACAAAATACAAGTGATTGTCTCTAGAGTATAATACTAACAAACTCCTACTTGCACTAATATCGAATGACTCAACATACTTATCATGTTCCTTTTGGGAGGTTCCTTAGTCAGTAGGTCCGTTATGTTCTTATTCGTGGAAACTTTTTCAATCTTTTACATCTTTCCTATCAATGATTTCATAAATCAAGTGATAGCACTCAAATTGAACATGTAGCCTGATTGTAACTCGTAGTCATTATTATCAAATTGGAAACCGGTATCAAGATACCTTTCTACTATTGAAGAATAGAGGTAATATTTTCTATTAGCAATATATTGTTTACATAAAATAATTGCACTCCCACTAACCTTTTTGTATACACAAGATTTATCCATGTTTTGAATGAAACTCTACTATTGATTGTTTCATTAAAATGGATGTTTCAACTTTTAGAAGCTTGCATAAGTCCATTAATGGACCTTTATAGCTTACACACTTTTGTGCTATTATTAGACGTGAAATGATCAGGTTGTGTAATATACACTTCTTTTGACAGGTTTCGTTGAGGAAAGCTATTTTCACATCTATTTGCTAGATCTCATAATCATAGTGAGAGGCAATGGCTAGGAGTATTTTGATGGATTTTAGCATAGCTACTGGGCAAGAAGGTTTCATCATAGTTAATATCATATTGTTGATGATAACCCTTAGCCACTAGTCATGCTTTATAGGTAATTATATTACCATCCATGTTGGTTTTTCTTCTTGAAAACCTATTTGCACCTAATAGGCTTGATTCCTTTGAGTGAATTAACCAAAGTCCATACTTGGTAATCATATATGGAATTTATCTCTAATTTCATAGCTTCAAGCCATTTGTCAGATTTTGAATTATTCAGAACTTCCTTGTAAATAGTAAGCTCATCATTATCTATGAGCAATACGTCATTGTGGTCACTAATGAGAAATCCATATCTCTTAAGTAACATATGTATCCTACTTGACCTTTGAGGTTCTTGTGCAGTCGAAGGTTCATATATTTGAACGTATATATGGCAAAAACAAAGACGTTGAAACATGTCACAAAACAAAACCAAAAACAGAGCATCATAGGAAAGCTGTTTGCCTCTGCGTTTCTTCATTGGTCTAGGGAGTACCGGTGCCTTAGTTTGAACTGCTTCTGGTCCCAAGATTAATTCTTTAGGCTATTGTCCAGCAAGCCAATGGCTTCTTTTGGGCATCAATATGACTCCTCTTGGCTTTAGGAATATAACCGCGCCTGAAATGCCTGGTGAAAGCTATGGATGAAGAGGATGATCTTCCTTTCTCTGACTAAATGCTATTGAACATTAATCAGGAAAAAAACTGTGCCTCTGTTCTTGCTATTGAATAGCCAGAGAACTCAGTTTCATGAGAGAGAACAGAGGCTTAAGGAAAAATGACGTGCTTCTGTGAGAGACTCCTCTGTTCTATTAAATCCCAACTGCTTTGATAATAGGCTATTATCTGGGTATTCAAAAATCAAATAGAGGCGATAGAATCAAAGAAGCCCTAAGACCCATGTCATGTTAAGCCATCAAACAGGCCTATGGACCTATGGCCCAATTCATTGGGTTAAGTCTTTAATTTAATTTAATTATTCCTGAACTAATACAAGCCTAATAATTAAATTAATTAAATAACCTAATGGACCAATATAAACCTTAAGCCTTGGCCCAATTCATTGGGTTAAGACTTTAATTCAATTTAATTATTCCTGAACTAATACAAGCTTAATAATTAAATTAATTAAATAATCCAAATGGGCCAATATATAATTCTCTAGTTTTGGACATTTTATTTTATTCTAACCCAATTATTAAACTAGGCTACTCAAATAAAATAAAATCTATTTAATATAAGACAAATCCCTCAACTTAAAACCATTAGGACTTATGGGCTATTTCGAGGACCAAAAGACACGATGCCTTGGCTACTAAAATGACCAAAATACCCATGCTATAGAAATAGTTATATTTTTCATTTTAAATATTTTCTAATATCACCATAAGAAAATATTAACTCTAAAAACAATACTGCGTTAGCAAAGTCTCCGACCTACAGGTCTAATGACTAAAATACTCCTTTAGCCATTGCCGTACATTTTAGAGAGGAAGAGTGTACTAACACCTCTTTAAAAGAGATCTATCATTCTTAGACATCTAGTCCAATGATCCACGACTCCTAGAATGTTTTCGCTTTTCAAGGAAGCTACCCTAAAGCAAATATCCAAGTCATGTTCCCCAAAGCTCTGGATGTTTAGATCATTCGAGCAGTCACAAGGGGCATTGTAGTGCAAAAGCTATCTTCTACAAGTCTATCTTAACTAACTAGTTACATATACCCAACATACAAGTATATCAACTCTACGATAGAGCTTCAACTATAGTATATCAAAGTATATGCTTTCAATTTCGTCAAACCACCAATTCATACTCAAGCGGTAGAGTGTTAGTCCACGATGTAGTAGTAATAGTTAGGATTTCTTCTAAATAATACTTTTAGAAACCACTATTACAGCTTCTGTTCTATGCATTTGAAATACGCTCATGCTATGAAGTGAGTGGACTACTCATCGGCTATAGATAAGCCATTTTCTATTTGGAATTCATAACACAATACCCTACACATGATGAGAATTTCCATTCTCACCAATCAGTTAAGAACAAATGTTTATGTGTTAAGTAACCCGTTATCTATACCTTACTGTGAATGACCACCATTCATATGGTTTACTTACTTAAATACAATAAGTCCTTTTCAAACGTAAGTTGTGCACAAATAAAATGTAAATTCACAAATAAATTTTAAAAATTAATTCTTTTATTAATAATAATTACATCAGAAACCTAGTCTAGAGGGCATACATTCCCACAATCTCCCACTTGCACTCTAAGACTAAGAAAGTCCATAGATGCCCACCCCTATGGCGTCTAAGTGTCTCTTGAAGACTCTCTCAGCCAAAGCTTGGTGAAGGGATCTGCTAGGTTGTTCTCCGAGGCTATCTGTTCCACCACAATTTCCCATCTCTGGATGAAATCCCAAATCAGGTAGTACTTGTGAAACCCCACCTAAAGCCAACCTTAGAGTAAGGGGGATGGGATGCATATCATGTTATTCTGCATAAAAATATACTATTTGAATGATTTTATATGCCTTAGAATTATGGTTTATAGGTTAAATGACTTATTTATGCTTGTTGGGTAGAAATGGTAAAAATGTAATTTTGCTTGAGGTCAAAATAGGAAGATGGCTTGAGGTTTAGATAAGAAGAATATTTGGGGTGAGAAAATAAGAACAAGAGTTAGTGTGGTTAAGTGGTTAGAGCTTTGTGATTTAATTTCTAAGGTCTTGAGTTCAAATCCCATCATTTAAGTTTTATTCATGATTATCTTAGCTATGTTTGAATTTTTGATTTTCTTATATTTGTTAAAGATAGGAATGTTGTCTTGAAGGAGACATGAAGATAATGTCTTGATCATGTGATCATGTCCTAAAAAGAATTCTAGATGAATTCTTGTCCCCTTTAATTTCTCTAGCCTTGTCCTAACATCTTTATAATTTAAACTATCCTTAATCCATTAATCTATTCTTTTAATTCCAAAAAATTCTGTGATAAACACCTAGCAATTGGAATTCAAAAATCAGCTTTGAAGGATAGGGAATTGCCAAAAATAGGGAGGAGAGTTAGGATGGGTTTCCAAGGAAAAGAAATCACCATAGCTATGTCTTCAATTCTACCTTCATCTTGTTTATGTTTTGGTAAAGGAAAATCTAGAAATTTTTCAGAATTTTTGCAAGATTGTTCTCGAAAATTTCAGCCAACATTCTTATCCATTTGCTGCTAGAAAAATGGTCATTTCATATAAGGTTGAAGGCTGGAAATTCAGAGAATTTTTGGACTGCACAACCTTTACAAATAAAAAATTTTCTTTCAGAAAATTTGCAGCCTTGAAGCTGGATTTTTAAGCCACCTTTAACTCAAAAGAACAGCTGGCACTTCCTCTATTTTTCTTTAGAAAGAAGGCTGGAAAACCACCATTAAAATACCTTCAAATACTCTTAAAAACCAGCTACAAATTAGGCTAAAGAAAGCAGAAAATTCTGCACCAAAAACCATCTTCATTCTAGGTACTTTGGAAGCATTGAAAACCAAAAAATTTCCAGCTTGGTTCCTCAAGGCAAAGGCCAAAAAGCTTTCATTGAAACCTCTGAAAATTGGACCTTGTTCAGCCATGGACTGAACACCATTGACCTCCATACTAAACTTGAGTGCTTGGACTCTATGATCACACCTCAAAAAGCTCATAAGATCACTCTATCCAAAACTCATTTAAACTTCAAACTAATTTCAGATTTTTTGCTCCATTAAAACACTCTTGTAGCAAGTAATCAAACCAGAATTTCTCTGCCATTATAGACTAAGTTTCGGCCAGCTTTATATGCTGAACGAACGTCCATTCCTTGCACTAAGACTAGCTTGTTTAGCCTTACACCATTGAAGAGCAAGAGACCTCCCATGAACAACCACCATTAATTAATCCTCTACCTCAAACAACTCCTCATTTTCCTCCATTTGAATTTCAAAAAAACTGAACACTTCTCTCTCATTCTTGCTAAACCGAAACTCCTATATACACTAGATCATTCGGCCAACAACAATTCCAGAAATTCTCCAGCCATTTTCTCTTAAACTTTCTCAAGAACACCAAGAATACACACTTCACATCTTCAAGCCTAAACCTATCCTAAACATCTCCAATTACTCTCAAATACTCCAGATCACTCATACTTAATCTATAGTCTTCATTTATGGTCTTTATAACACGAAATCTTGCAAACCAGAATTTTCAAACGAATCAAAACCAGTTTTTTTGTGGAAGGTTCCAAGAACATCAAAAGGTAAAACAAGAACAACTCTCTTGTTCTTTCTATTCTACTTAACTTTTAATATTCCATTCTAATGCCCTTTGTCTCTCTCTCTCTCTCTCTTGGCCGAAATGGTGATGACCAACCATGACTGTTTTTTGGACCTCCAAAAGGCTCTCAAGCGTGTGGACCTTCACTAATCAAGAAACCTTTATCAAGCAATCATCGATCAAGTATTTCTTATTGAATCATCCTTTTTAATTTCTGGAGTCATGTCTCTTAGATGTTGATAGGAAGATTGAATATGAATGGGGTTTGAGTATATGTATGAAGGGGATAGAGTTAGGACATGGGAGTTGAAATGTATGATTAGGTCTTATGGATTTTTCTTTTGAATCAGTATATGCTCATCATGGTTAATGAGATTTATGGTTGTTATAATGCATGATAGATGTTATGACACCAATGGTGATTAGGCCTTTATGTTCTTAATTTTCAATAAAGCCAGGGATGATAATTATGCCTAGTAGGAGATTGTCCATGCGTTGGTATGTGTTAATTCAAGTATATGTTCATGAATGGATTAGCTTATTATTTAATGTTTAGGAATGTGTTCATGAATCTTTTTCTAACAATAGGGAAATCATGGTAAAAGATTGTTTTCTTTGTTAATTCTAAGATTATTTTTATTAACAAATTTTATTATTTTAATTAGAATTACTATTATATTTTCTTTATGAAATTCAAAATTTCTAGGGAAGTTTGGAAATAGAATATTAATTAAAATATTAATATTTTTATTAGTTAAATAAATAAATTCTTTTATTAAAAAATATATAAATAATAATAAATAAAATATTAGAATTAATTAATATCAAATGACCTTGTAGACCATAATAATTAGCCTTACTAAAACTTCTACCTATGTCCATAAATATTATTTATATTAAAATTTATTTATTATTTATTAATTAAAAATTAAGTATAATTCATTTATTATTAATTTTATTAGTTATTTATTATCTATTAATTAATAATTAAGAATTAAAGTGTAATTTATTATTTATAATATTTACCAATATTATTTAGGACTTAGTATTATTCAATATTTAACACTAGTTTATTTATTAGCAATAATACTCATAATTTATTATTTGAAACTATAACTTATTAGTATTTATTTTAGAACTCCTAGTTATTTTAACCCATCAAGCTAGATTTATTTTATAAAATATTTTATCAACTAGTATTAAAGCCTAAGACATTATGGTCATGGTTAGTTGCGGTTGTGACTAGTTGAACTAGGAATTATTTATGTAAGGTAGATATGGTCCGAATGATGTCTTATGCCTTGTGTTTATCCCAGGCGGGGTTAGGTTGACCTTGTAAGATTTTTGAGTTCAAGAAGAGTAAAGGATCAGGTAAGTTCCTATATGGAGTCATTAGAAGACCAAATGTGGCAAGCCAACTCATTGTATACGAGAATTTGTGTTGTAAAGCAATTATGGATAATTTTTCTTTTCTTTCAATCAAACAAGCTATTTAAAACTAAGCAAACGATTTTGCACAAAACGTTAAACTTTTCATAAAACCAAGTCGGCAGGAGGTTTAGAAACCATGATTGCTATTTTCAAGTAAATCATTGTATGATCACTTTTTCTCTCAAGTGGGACAAACAACGTTGAGTACTTAATAAGGGTAGAATACTAGGACTAGTCTTTGAGGGATTAGGGTAAGTCTCTCAGTAGGTGGCCACTTCTGAGCGGTGAGTCCTCCCTGGATAGGATGTCAGTCCTATAGTTCATACCGGTCCAAGCTAGCAAATTTAGTCAAGTGGACTGTGTGTTGTCAGAGTGGACAACTGGTAAGTTTAGGTGTAGAGATGGAAGAGTATCTCACCCGGTAGGCCGTACACCTACTTTGTGTCAGTATGCTCAACGTGTGGCATTCTGATCGTTATATTATTATGGTGCCCAACGTGTGGTGCCATAGCTACCCCCTTTTGAGTGGTTGTATTTATTGTGCATATGTATGTTTTGGAAAGCAAGACCTCAATTTTCATTTATGATATTTATTTAATGCTTGCCAGCATTTTCTTTTACAAAACTTTTACAACTTGCATACATGAACTGTTTTACTTGAAACACTCAAAGCATACACGAGCTTACTAAAATTTTTATCTCACCACATTTTATATTATATTTTTAGGTCGATCCTGCTGAGAAGGTTGTTAGCTAGAGTGTTGCCTATGTCTTGAAGACTCTTTGTTATTTTTCCTATGTATTGCTTTTGAGAGACAATAGCAGACATTTATTTTTTTAAATTTGTTCATGCATTGCTAGGTTGTAATAAGTTAAATTTTGCAGTATTTATTTTATTTTATTTTATGTGTTCTCGTTATAAAGACCCCTCGTCCTATGGATGGGGTGACATCCCCAGCCTTAATGGGGCATAGGTAGTGGGGTGTTACAGTACTTCCTCTCGATGTGCTTTCCCTTCTTGTGGTTCCTGGGTTCTTTGGATTGTGAGACTATTCTAGTGTTGTCGCAATACACCACAATCAGCCTGTTCATGTATGACACGACTCCAAGTTCTGAAAAAAACTTCCAGAGCCAGACTGCTTCCTTGAATGCCTCCAAAATTGTCATATACTTAGCTTCCATAGTTGAGTCTGTAATGCAAGATTGCTTGATACTGTACCATGAAACAGCTCCTCCAGACAAGGTGAAGACATATCCACTAGTGGATTTTCTCTCATCCTTATCTGTTTGGAAGTCTGAATCTGTGCATTCAGTAGGAACTAAGTTATTAGTCCTATTAATCAGCATATAATCTCTTGTACCTTTGAGGTACTTAAGAATATGCTTTACAGCTTGCCAATGAACATTCCCAGGGTTTAATTGATATCTGCTGACTAAGCCTATGACAAAGTAGATATCTGACCTAGTGCACAGCATGACGTACATGAGACTTCCCACAGTCAAAGCATAGGGAATTCTACTCATTCTATCTTTTTCTTCTTGGGACTTAGGATAGTCATTTGAATAAAAAAACAACCCATATCTACAAGGAATTAGAGCTCCCTTGCATGAGTCCATGCTGAATTTGGCTAGCATCTTGTCAATGTATGTTGCTTGGGACAATCCTAACATTCTCTGCTTCCTATTTCTAAGAAGCTTAATCCTAAAAATGTAACTGGCTTTTCCTAAATCCTTTATACTGAATTGACTAGACAGCTAAACATTAGTAGATAACAATGTTCCTACATCATTCCCAATGAGTAGAATGTCATCCACATATAGGACAAGAAAAATCAAATTTATGCCTTCCAATTTCTTGTACAGCATGGTTCATCATCATTTTGAATGAAATCGTAAGATTTTACATTCTCATCAAAACAAATGTTCCATGCTCTAGATGCCTACTTAAGTCCATAAATGGATTTCTTAAACTTGCAAACTTTATGTTCTGGGCCTTTAGCAATAAAACCTTTCGGTTGGGACATATAGATGTCTTCACTAAGATGGCCATTAAGAAATGTCATCTTAACATCCATTTGCCATATCTCGTAGTTGTAATAACATGTGATGGCAAGGAGAATATGAATGGACTTAAGCATAGCTACTAGGAGAAATATTTCCTCATAATCGATTTCCTCTTTCTGAGTATACCATTTCGTCACAAGCCTTACTTTGAAGGTTTCCAGTAACCTCCTTTTGTCCGTTTTGGATACCCAACAAAATAGAATAATTTCGATCATGGTTCTAGCTTGTCTCCCTTGATTAGTACATAAGCTGGATAGCCCCATATCTTGAGATGATTCAGACTTGGCTTACGCCTAGTCTACATCTCTTAGGGCGTCCTAAGTACTGACTTAGAGGCATTAAGTTCAGAATGTATGCCGCTGTTTCCAGGGCATTTTCCCAAAAAGAAACCAGAAGAATAGCATGAGACATCATACTTCGAACCATTTCCATCAATGTCCTGTTCCTTCTCTTAGCTATTCCATTTTGCTGGGGTGTTCCCAGTGCAGAGAGTTGGGATATTATCCATGATGTACCATGTAATCTTTGAATTCACCGAGGAGGTGCTCTCCACCACGATCCGATCATAAGGTTTTGATTAGTTTACTTGTCTGACGCTCCACTTCAGCCTTAAACTCTTTGAACTTGTTAAAAAAGTTAGACTTGCACCTCATCAGGTAGACATAACCAAACCTTGTACAATCATCTATGAAAGTGATGAAGTACTCAAAACCCTCTCTAGCTAGTGTAGACAGAAGACCACACACATCAGTGTAAACAAAGCGCAATATCTCCTTGGCTCAATTAGCCTTTTGGGTGAACGACCTTATGGTCATTTTTCCCATAAGGTAGGATTCACACTGAGGCCAACTTTCCAATCTTAATGAGCCTAAGGGCTCATCATGGATTAACCTCTGAATCCTGGTTAAGTTAATATGACCTAACCTTAGATGCTAAAGATATGAGTCATTGACATTGGTCTTTCTCTTCTTACTTAAAGGTTCAGATTGTGTGTTATTTATTTGATTGTTTGTAGGATTTAAAATAAATAATTTTCCATACATGTGCCCTGTACATAAAACTTCTCCATTTCTACTTGTAGTAACACCAGAATGGAATGAAACAGAATATCCATGATTTATTAGCTTTGTAACTGAAATCAAATTCTGTCTAAAATTGGGTATATATAAAATATCCTTCAAAGTAACTACTTTATTACAATAAAAAATAAGATCCAGTTCTCCCACTGCAAGGGCCCATACTTGTGCTCTATTTCCTACTCATAGTCCATGCTCGCCCTTCTGGAGTCTTCTTATCTTTCTAAACCCCTGCAAGGAGTTATAGATATGATCAGTAGCTTCAGAATTAACAATCCAAGAGGAAGTTGATCCAACCATTGAAACTGACTCTAGATAGAGAACAATACCTATAGGGTTTCTCTTTGCCTGAAGCTCTGGACACTCATTTTTCTTGTGTCTCTTCTGCCCACGCTCGAAGTACTTATCCTTTAGCTTGTTGGGCTGGTTCTTGGACTGGACTATTGCATTTCCTTTCTTCTTCTTGAACTTTTTAGGCTTGGGCCCAATTTTGGAAGAAGAAGCCCTAACAATCATAGCCTTGGATTGTGGCTTCATGATCTTCTCCGCCACCTAGAGCTCTTTCATTAACTCAGTTAAACCCATGTTTAACTTGTTCATGTTGTAGTTCTACTTGAACTGAGTAAAAGAGCCCGATAGAGATTCAAGAACCATGTCCACTTGGCTCTCGGGGTCAATAACAACCCCTAAGACTTCCGCTTCCTCGAAAGAAGTAATCATTTTGAGCATATGCTCCCTGACTGATGCTCCATTAGCTATCTTAGTATTTATGATCATCCTAAGAGCTTCCTGCCTTGCGGCCTGGCTCTTATCGGCAAACATCATAGCTAGTAACTGGTCAATGTCATACGTAGTGGTCGTGTGCTCGTGTTTGGACTTGAGCATATTAGATATGGAGGCCAATATGTTGCAACGAGCTATCTTGTCGGCATTCTTCCGTGCTTTCTCAGCCTCGCGCTCAACCTCGGTGGAACTTTCCTCAATCATAGGGCAGGTTTCGTAGAGGACATACTTATATTCCTTGGTAGTGAGTATTATGTCCAAGTTCCTTTTCCACTCCACATAATTTGGACCCGTTAATTTATTCTCTAGGAGAATAACGGCCAAAGAACTAAAAGAACCTCCACCAACCATTTCTAAAAAATCAAAAATAAAAGAAATCTCAATTTGTGAAAAAAAAAAAAATTTGTGACTTTATCTTCATATTAAATTTGATAATAGTTAACCCTATTACTATTATCTTTAATATGATTAATTTGGCTCTTAGGAAAACTGACATAGTTTCTTAGGAAGATTAACAATTTTCTAATCTAAGTATATTAACCACCACAAATTAATTTCTCTTCTAGGTAATGATCTAGAAGATAACTCCATTGATGGGATGGCCATTTTTTCTTATTTCCTATGGACATTCCTTGCACTATAACCTTCAATATGGGCTGGCCGATCATAGCATGTGTCCCTGGTTATTAATTTTATTCATCCATTAGTTCTAGATCCTTGTGGTATCCCCATCCTATATGGGTTCACTCCCAGGGTGACACGGGGGGATCCACAATCTCTAATGAGGATCGTGATTGAAGCCATGGGGCCGTTGGAATCCCTCTCCCACTTAGTCTTTTAAAACAAGAGTTTTTAAAAAAATATCTTTTTGAAAAAATCCCATTAAGTATCCCTTGACTCTTTGTAAAATATCTAAATTTATAAATCTCTATGTCAAGGTAAAAATCCTTTAAGGGATTTTCTATGAATTTATTTTACACAGTTAGGAACTTAATGATTTTCAAAAATTTTCTTTTAAACTTTCTAGAGACTTTGGTCTCAACTTTAATTTGACAAAAATAATTTTCTAGTGCAAAAATACAACAAAAAATGACTTTCTATTTTAACTTACAAAAATATCTAAATTTAAAATATTTTCTATGTCAATGAATTAAATCATTTGAGAAAATATCCAAGGATTAATTTTTATTTTTTAAATTTGAAAAATATTTTTCTTGTCATAAATTTCCCAAAGATTTTGGTCTTTGAGAAAATGCACACATAGAGTACAAAAAGAATTAAGCATGCTAGAAAACTGTAAATGTGTTCATGCTTTCTTATTCTTTTAACCTAAGTGTCCACATAATAGAATTAAACACATTAATTAATTAATGATCATGTTTAATCCTAAATTTCATTTCCTATTATTTTTCATGTAAAATATTCAAAGAATATTAACTATTGTAATAAAAATAACTTCGCCTGGTATGGGACAAAAAAAAAAAAAAATTCCGTTGGTCTAGTGCATCCACCATGGCCCATGGGAAAAACCCATGGACCGCGATCCTGGGCGGGTGCCCGTGACCTAGGTGCCCCTGCAGCTCTGTCCGATTTTTGTGAGGAACAGGTTTCCGTGAGGAAGCTTCCTCACGTGCGGTGAGGAGCCGCGGCTGGCTTGAGCGGCTTCGACTCTCCTCATATCTGCAACCCAACTTAGCTTAACGGCTCGACTTGAACGCGGCTTAGCTGCTACAATAATCGTCTTCTCTGAAATTCCCTTACACATTCAGACGCTACTGTGCTTGTTTTTTACACTGATCTCAACAAAAAATCATCCAAAACAATCCACAAATGCCTATGCCTTTAATTATTGGCTTACATGAATACTATGAAAACTTCAAAAAATCAATTACAGTGTTTCCTATGTCTCAACCGTGAGCCTTATAGAGGATTCTACCCATATAAGAAAATACGAAGGATCACAAATTATAATCATCTGATCGGTTTTATTCACTAACATGCAACCTATATTACCATATAAGTCATGCTCTGATACTACTTGAACGTATATATGGCAAAAACGAAGAAGCCGAAACATGTCATAGAACAAAACTAAAAACATAGCATCACAGGAAAGTTGTTTACCTCTGCATTTTTTCACTGGTCTAGGGGGTGCCAGCGCCTCGTTCTGAATCGCTTCTAGTTTCGAGATTGATTCTTCGGGTTGTTGTCCCGCAAGCGGACAGCTTCTTCTGGGCATTAACGCTACTCCTCTTGGCTTTCGGAATATAACCGCACCTGAAATGCTTGGTGAAAGCTATGGATGAAAAGGATGATCTTCCTTTCTCTGACTAAATGCTATTGAGCATTAATCAGGAAAAAAAACTGTGCTTCTGTTCTTGCTATTGAATAGCCAGAGAACCCAGTTTTGCGAGAGAGAATAGAGGCTTCTATAGCTAGTGAGTAGTCTACTCACTTCATAGTATGAGCGTATTTCAAATACATAGAACAGGACCTGTAATAGTGATTTCTAAAAGTACTATTTAGAAGAAACCCAGACTATTACTGCTACAGCGTGGACTAACACTCTACCGCTTGAGTATGAGTTGGTGGTTTGATAAAGCTGGAAGCATGTACTTTGACATGCTGTAGTTGAGGCTCTATCGTAGAGCCGATATATTTGTATTTAGGTATATGTGACTAGTTAGTTAAGACAGACTTGTACAAGCTAGATTTTGCGCTATATCGCCTCTTGTGATTGTTCGAATGATCTAAACATCCAGGGCCCTGGGGAACAAAACTTGGATATTTACTTTAGGGTAGCTCCCTTGGAAAGCAGAAACATTCCAGGAATCATGGATCATTGCACTAGAGGTTTAAGGAGGGTAGATGTCTTTTAGAGAGATGTTAGTACACTCTTTCTCTCTAAAATGTATGGCGATGCGTAGAAGGGTATTTTAGTCATTAGACCTGTAGGTTGGAGACTTTGCTAACGCAACATTGTCCTTAGGGTCAATATTTTCTTATAGTGATATTAGGAAATATTTAAAATGCAAAATACAACTATTTCTATAGTAGGGGTATTTTGGTCATTTTAGTAGCCAAGGCGATGTGTCTTTTGGTCCTCCACATAGCCCATGAGTCTTGATGGTTTTGGGTTGAGGGATTGATCTTATATTAAATGGATTTTATTTTATTCAAGTAGCCTGGTTTAATTATTGGGTTAGAATAAAATAAAAGGTCCAAAAATAGAGAATTATATATTGGCCCATTTGGGTTATTTAATTAATTTAATTATTGAACTTGTATTAGTTCAGGAATAATTAAATTGAATTAAAGACTTAATCCAATTAACTGGGCCAAGGCTTGAGGTTTATATTGATCAATTGGGTTATTTAATTAATTTAATTATTGGGCTTGTATTAGTTTAGGAATAATTAAATTAAATTAAAGGCTTAACCCAATGAATTGGGTCATAGGTCCATAGGTCTGTTTGATGGCTTAACATGACATAGGCCTTAGGGCTTCATTGATTCTGTCACTTCTGTTTGATTTTTGAATACCCGAATAATAGCCTATTATTAAGGCAGTTGGGATTCAATAGAATAGAGAAGTCTATTACAAAAGCATGTCGTTTTTCCTCTCACCAATTGGTTAAGAACAAACGTTTATGTGTTAAGTAACCCGTGATTTATACCTTACTGTAAAAGATCATCATTCACATGGATCACTTATTTAAACACAATATGTCCTTTCCAAACATAAATCGTGCACAAATAAAATGTAAATTCACAAATAAATTTTGGGAGTTAATTCTTCTATTAATAAATTCAATAATTACATCAGAAACCTAGTCAGCGAGCTTACATTCCAATAATATTCTCTCAATAGATGTGGAATCAGACGGTTTATTTTTGTTTGTTTGTTCTTTTTGAACTTTAATAAGTTCAATTTTACTTCCACTGTCCCCTTTAAGCATGTGCTTATTCTCTAAAAAAACAGCATACTTCGAAACAAATACTTTATTTTCGGAAGGTAGGTAGGAGTAATACTTGAAATATTCTTTTGGATATCCCACAAACAAATGCTTATCAGACTTACTGTTAAGTTTGTCTACCGTTTTGATGGAACTCTGTTTAGAATATAAACAAAAGTCTCTTGTGCGTACCCCAAAATGATTTTGGTAAGTCTGCAGAAGCTATCATGGTCTGTACCTTATCTAGAAGGGTTCAATTCATTTTTCTCAGATACACCTTTATATTGAGGTGTATATGGTGGAGTTCATTGAGATAATATCCTATTATCTTTAAGATAACTTAGAAACTCTTGACTTATATTCATCAGTATGTATTAGTTCCAATAATTGCTTAGCTCTTTCCCCTTTCTTAGAAAAAGAGGTTTTAGTCATTTTTCTTAGTAAGCAAGATTCACAAGTCTTATATGATTCAAAATCAAATGAGCCTAAGTCACCACACTTATGTAGCTTAGAAATGAGATTCTCATTTACATGGCCTAAACGACAAAGTTAAGTAGGGTGGGTTTGTGTTATCTTTTCTTGGCCTTTTATTGTTTATATTGAGAACTTGATCATTCATATTTAGAACATATAAACCATTAACCAAAGTTACAGAATCATAATGAATATAATTCAATGAAAAGAACAACATTTATTCTTAAAATTAAATGAAATCCATACAAGTCTAAACACGTAATTGAGATAATATTTTTCAATAAAACTAGTACATAATAACAGTTTTGAAGTTCTAAAACTAATCCTGAAGGCAGGTGTAGCTCATAAGTCTCCACAGCAAGTGCAACAACCTTTGCTCCATTTGCAGTACGTAAGTTCACGTCGCATTTTTCAAGCCTTCTACTATCCTTTAGTCTCTGCAAGTTATTGCACAAATGAGATCCATATTCAATATCTAATACCTATTTCTTATTTCTAAAGATAGTATCAATCTCAATCATAAATATACTAATAGTAGAAGTAGAAGTGCCTGCAAGCTTCTCTTTTTCATTCTTTTCCTTGACGGTCTCCAAGTAGGCTTTGTAGTTGCGCCTCCGATGACCCATCTTTCCATAGTGATGGTATGGGCCTTTGGTGGTTGCTTCTTTCTTCTTCACATCACCTTTGGGTTTAGTAGGAGCCTTCTTCTTTCTCTCAAGAACTTTCTTCCTACAAGAGGAAGATTTTACCAATATAACTGTATTGGATTCCTTCATCATAGAGGATTTCATGGTTTTGAGAAGATTGATCAACTCGGGTATGGTGGACTTAATCTTGTTCATCTGGTAGTTAATCACAAATTGTAAAAATCTACTTGGTAAAGATTGTAGAATTAAGTCGATACTTAATTCATTATCCATCACAAAACCAAGAGACCTGAGCTTCTCAATTAAACTCGGCATCTTCAGCCCATGAGTGGCCACAGAAGTATTCTAAATCGTCTTCGAATGGAATAGTTATTTTGATATCTCATGTATTTCTGTTCTGGCTTGGGCATCAAACAGCTCTCGTAGATGTAATATAATCGAGTAAGCATCTATATACTTATGTTGTTTTTGCAGTTTAGGGGTCATTGACGCCAACATCACATAGGATGCCGTGTCACTATTGTCTTTATACTTCTTGTGGATAGCATGCTCATTAGTATGAGTATCTTGAGCTGGTGGTGATGGAATAAAAGCATCTAGCACGTAGAGCAACTTTTCCGGCTTAAGAACGATTCTCAAGTTTTTATATCAGTCTAGAAAATTTGACTTGGTAAGTTTGTTCGTTTCCAAAATACTACGTAAGTTCAAGTTTGTTGTCATGATGCAAATGACCTAAATGTAAAGATAGGGAAATTAGCAAAATGTATATGCACATGTAATGCAAATAATTAGATCTTTAAGTAAACACATTTTTATTCTACTATTTTACTTAAACCAATAGCCCTCACTATTGACTCGGGAAAACTCATTGGAAGCTATCCTAGTGGATCGATATCCAAAGTCCTTAAGAATGACCTTGGGGATGCCCAACAAATTACTCTTAAGTTCAATGGTAGGTATCAAATACCAATTACATCAAATATAACTACCAGATCATTGGGTGATTAACATCTTTTAATCTTAAAGCATTTAGTACTACCCCAATTTAGCCTAACCGGGATAAAGATATTAGTTAAATCTAACCCATTAATCCGGAATCACATTCCATAACTTGAACATGCTCAATGTCGAGTAAGCTTGGACAACCTAATCTCGAAAAAGAACTCTTGTTCTTACTATATTAACGGAAGGTTTTAGATTTTATATTGTTTGAGGGATTTGTTTATATTAGTGGTCTTACACATAGCATACATAATTTTATCATATATACATGGCATAAAATATAATTCCGTGGTATGGTTATAGACTTTTCCTAAATTAATTTCCTCCAATCACGAAGGAAATTAATTTGGTCAACCCTATATATTCATGCATGATATAAGTAGAAGGTCTTACCATCTCGCCTCGTTTTGGTCGCCATCTCCATTGTCTTGTAAATAATTTTTTTTAACTCTATCTAACCTATGTAATCTAGTTACATAAATTTCCTAAGTAAAGAAACCTCGAGTTATATTCGAGGAGAGTTTAGATGAGAAGAGAAAATACATAAGAATAATAGAGAAGGTAGGACACGCATGTCCTATTTCATTAAAACCAAAATGTAAATAATGCATGAACATATATATTTGGTCTAAGTCCATAACCATCCACCATGCTAACATCATGCTTAAAACACATTAACCAAAATAAAACATAGTGTACAATTCCAAAATTATTATTTTGGAAATAAAATCTAAAATCAGAATTTTAGAAAATATATTAAAATTTCCATCCCTTATCCAATGAGATTCTTCCTTCCAAATCACTTCTAAAATCAATATTTTAGAAAATATATTAATTGCTAAAATCATATTTTAGGAATTAAAATAATATATAATCTAAAATTAATATTTTAGAAAATGTATTAATTGCTAAAATAATATTTTTGGAATTAATCTAATATATAATATAAAATTAATATTTTAAAAAATATATTAATTGCTTAAATCATATTTTAGGAATTAAAATAATATAATCTAAAATCAATATTTTAGAAAATATATTAATTGCTAAAATCATATTTTAAGAATTAAAATAATATCTAATCTAAAATCAATATTTTAGAAAATATATTAATTTTTAAAATCATATTTTATGAATTAAAATAATATATAATCTAAAATCAATATTTTAGAAGACATATTAGTTTTCAAAATCATATTTTGGGAACTAATTCCGTTAGTCCCAAAGTGAAATTTTGGGAAAATCCGAGTGTTTTATGGAATGAAAAAGTAAATGTGGGCTATCAATAAAGGACCGAAACAGAAAACAAAACAAAAGAATTTTTTTTTAATATAATGATTCGTTGATTGGAAACAATTTTCAATCAAGAATAGTTGACTTCACATGGCACAGGCCTTCCAAGACTTTATGTCATTCTCCCAAGGATGCAACGACAATAAAAATAGTTTGCAAAAACAATTTCCACTTCTTTTAATTTTTTTTTCGATTGTAATAAAAAATTAGGCACAAGCCTCCCAAGGATATAACTCATCCTCCCAAGGATGCAACCATTATCACAATGGTTTGCAGAAATAATTTCCACCTTTTCTAATTTTTTTTTTCTTTTCGGTTCAGTTTCCTTAACGAAACTTCAGTTTTTTCTTCTTTTTTGCATAAACAATTTTTGAGAATTAAAAGGAAACACTTTTTCTAATTTACCGAAACCAATTTCAGTAACTAATACACGTGTATATGTATATATATATATATATATATATATATATATATATATAAACCCACTAAAACAAAAATTTTTCAAAAATAAAATTTTATATGAAACAATTTTCATGAATACAAATATAATTTTGAAAGTATTTCAAAATTTAAAATATTTATAAAACAATTTCATAATGTTGAAGTTATTTTGAAATAATTTCAAAATAATAATAAAATCCGTAAAACACATACGAGACGTCTCTAATACCATTGTTGGATTTTGATCATGCAAATTAGTTTACACGAAGAGAAAAAATAAAATGAAATTCACGCAAAAGATCACTCGTATTTAATTAAACGGATCAAGAGAAGGGAAGAAAAATTAATTATCTCAAAAACGTAGCTTTTAAAAATTTTTCTTCTGTGCGAATCCTCTTTAAAAGTCGATTCAATCGAGTCACCAAATTCCAATGATAGGAATTTCTCTAATATTGATCCACATGAAGTACATACTCAAAACCACCAAAATCTATTCTAGTAGAATAATGCTTGGTAGCCTTATGATTAATTTAATTTGGAAGAAATTATTTTCTTTTCTTTTGAAAAGAAAAGAAGAAAAACCTTCTGTGTGTATTGTATTTTTCTCTTCTCTACAACGGCTAGTTTTTCCCCTTATACTTACACAGAGAACAAATTCTCTATATATATGTGTAGGAAACTAATTTCTGTTTCCAACAAAATCGCCACAAGAAGACAAAAAAGAATCACCGGAGAGATTTTGAATTCTTCTTAGGAAATAAATATTTTGTTCATCTTTTCAATTATGGGCTTGAGAATTTCAAAAATTATAATTAGGCCCAATAAATTATAACAAGTTTATAATTCAACTATAAAGATTTAATAATTACAATTCAACCCTAAATAATTATAACACTTTATAATTAGCCTATAATAATTATTTCTTCTCACAAATTAACCATGTAATATTATCAAATAATATTTTTGTACCAATTGCTCTATTGTGTGTGACCTATTAGGTTTTCTAGTCATTTGATAGCTAATATGAATTAATTTTATCATAATAGAATTAATAATCCTTTTAATAATTAGAATTAATTTATTAATTTTAATTACAATTAAATTTATTAATTCTCTAATTAATAAATCTATATTTCGTAAATCATGAGCAGATCTAGTAATACATCATGACCACCAAAAAATCCAGAAAGTCAAGTGGTTTGACATGAATCTTTCAATAGCGAAACATCAGTGTAATAAACTCCTTTCACCATACAATATCTTATTCGGTTAAGAGGATGTAATTAGTACCAACTCCCTCCAGAATATTAATTAATTATGGCCCGAATATTTTAATACTTATTTTTGAAATCCATTACTCATTATGTTTCCAACACATAGTCACCTTTGCCAAGGACTTCTTGAGTAATGATTCCTACAAGTAGCTTTGAGATATTCGCTCTTACTATTAGGAGTGGTGAATCCTTTATTGACTCTCTCAACTACTTTTGTTTACTTCACGTTGTACCCAATGTCCATCCCATAAGCAGTCTTGTAAGGACTCCAAAGATTGGAATAAAAGTACAACGCTTAGCAAACAAAGTACCTTAGAGTTTTCAAGTCTAAAAATACTTGCACATTTGCTATAACGAGATTCTATCACTAGTACTAAATAGTTATCCATGTAATTATCTCATAGTTAGGTCATCCAATATACTTGTTTAAATAATAAGCATCCATGTGTTAACTTTGAGTATCACAATACTTACGGATGTAAGAATCACCGCCTGATCAAATCAGGAAGTATAACACGTGCTAGTCTTAACGCATTAATGATGTCCTATCTCATTAATACTATTATTAGGGATAATTTAAGTACGAACACTATCCAGTGTAGTAGGAATCTCATATCATGATCTCTATCATGATTTTTTTAACATAGTGTTGTACTTGGGACTTTATTTAATAGTTATATTCACCCAAAATAAATTGAAAGATAAATAATGCCTTATATTATTAATTAAATGTGTCATATACAAAATACAAGTGATTGCCTCTGAGGTATAATACTAACAACAAGATTGTCTGATACTTCTCTACATGACAGCACCACCACCTAAGCTGAAAACAGAGCCTGAAGTGGACTTGCGAAGATCTCTATTAGCTTGAAAATCAAAATCAGTGTAACATATAGGTACCAATTCTGGAGTTGAGGAAACTGGCATATATCCTCAAGTTCTGCAAAGATACTTCAATATCTGCTTCACTGCTGTCTAGTGTTCCGGTCTTGGGTTTGACTGATATCTACCGACCATTCTAACAGCATAACAAATATCTGGACGAGTACAAAGTATAGCATATATGCGACTTCCTACAGTTGATGCATAAGGAACTCGTTTCATGTACTTAACTTCATTAGGAGTTTTAGGACTATACTTCTGAGATAACTGGATTTCATGTTTGAAAGGTAATTGACCTTTCTTGGAATTTTGTATTGAAAATTTTGTCAGTATTTTGTCAATATATAAAGCTTGGGATAAAACTATCTGTCTATTCTTTCGATCTCAAAAGATCTGAATGCCCAGAACATATCTTACTTCTCTCAAGTCCTTCATATCAAACTGTTTACCCAACTAGTTTTTCACCAATGTTAATGTCCCTACATCATTTCTAATGAGAAGGATGTCATCAACATACAATATGAGAAAAATCACCTTACCATCTATAATTCTCTTATAGACATAAGGTTCATTAGGATGCTGACTAAAACCATAAGATTTAATGGCTTGATTAAACCTGATATTCCAAGATTTTGATGCTTGTTTAAGCCCATAAATGGGCCTATTCAATTTACAGACTTTATGTTCTTGACCTTCTTGGATAAAACCATTTAGTTGTACCATGTAGCTACGTTTGTCAAGATTTCCATTAAGGAATGTTGTTTTGTTGTCCATTTGCCATACTTCATAGTCGAACTGAGCTGTAATGGATAAGAGGATTCTTATAGAATTTAGCATGGCTATAGGCAAGAATGTTTACTCATAGTTAATATATTCTTATTGGGTATAACCCTTAACAACCAATCTAGCATTAAAAGTTTCCACTTTCCCATCTACTCTTCTCTTTCTTTTATAGACCCATTTGCACCCAATAGGTTTTATCCCAATAGGTAAGTCCATAAGTTCTCAGATGGAGTTAGTGTGCATGGATTTCATATCTGAATCCATTGCACTCTTCCAATGGTCCACATCTATATCCTTTACAGCTTCTTTATATGTAGTGGGATCCTCTTCTTCCTTAAAGGAGATTGCTTGAAAAGCTTTTCCATAAAGTAAGTATATAGAGGGACGTCAAATGACTCTTCTACTATGTCTAAGTTGTGGAGGTTCTTGGATGACTGGACTTTTGATAGGGCCTAAATTAGTCATATTTTTCCTAATTATTTGAGACTATTTTGTGATGCATTTTATTCAATAACTAGTTATATTCCTTTATATTTGAGATTTTACCCTTGGAAAGGTGCTTTGTGTATTGTTTCAGATTTTAGGGGTAAAATAAGGTAAAAATGTTGCAAAACAGAACAGAGGTAGCACTGGACAGGCCAGAGGAAGCGGTGCCGACCACGTGCTGTTGGCATGCACTTCGAGATGACAAAAAATTGTTGAAATAGGACCAAAACAGAACTGAACTAGCGCCGGCTGTACTCTGGAAAATGTTACATTAAAATCAAGAAAAAAATCGATGAACAACTGAAGAAACAAAACACAATCGGCACCGGCTCCAGCAACCAAGGCAGCACCGGCTGTGACCTGAGGATAAGGCGGAGCTTTGATTTTTGCAGGTGGTTTTTTGTAATCTGCAGAGTTTTAGTATCTTCCTACTTTTACTCGGCCAAGAACTCTACACCAACGAATTTAGGCACTTCCTAAGCCTATAAATAGAGGAAAAACACAAGAGAAAAGGGGAAAATTCGTGGATCATAACAAAAAATCACTCAAATCAAGGAGGAATTCCACCAAATCAAGGAGGGTTGTGCAAGAAGGTCTTCAAATGAAGAAGAAGTGGGTTTGTCTATGAGTGCTTTCTTTTACTTTGTTTTCTTTTTCTTGAACAATGATGTGTTTATTATTTTATTATAATTTGACATTGTTTTAGGTATTCATGATTTTTAGAGTTATTTGATCTTTTGATTAATTAATTGTTCTTCTTGGTATTTGATTACTTGTGCTTATTACGAGATTAGTTGGTTGTTTCCTTCCATTAGCTTACTGGACTAAGGAGGTTGATGGTGGTTTCAATTCATTAATTTCATATTCTATTGGCTATTAACTTACTAGACCAAGGGGGTTAATTGTTAAGAGCTGGTAATTAAAGGTTAATTGATGTCTGCTAAAACCAATGATTCATTGATTAATTTCATGTTTTAAATTTGCCGAGACCAAGGGAATTTAATTAAGGATTATGTTTAATACATCTTTTGGATGAATTAGTTGAGACGAGACCAAGTAATTCTAATTTATCTAAAAGATAGAGATTTCATGGATTGACCAAAGAAGGGAATCTATCTTAATCCTTCATTATGTTAAGAGAATAATTAGTTATGATAATGATTAGATACTTTAAAATCATGTTTGCTAGAATAATGGTTTGAATTACATAATTCTCCATCCTTGACATGCATATATTCCTTTATTTTATTTTATTTTATTTTATTTTTATTTTTATTTTTTTTCACTTTATTGAGTCGATTAAACAATGAAAGAAAAGTGATTAATGCATACTTGTTCCTGGAGGATCGACACTCGTTTGAACCCTATGCTATGTTAATGATGAGTACTGCTTGCTCATATGTGTAATTTGGAGTTAACTTTTTAATTTAAACTTGATTGAGAATGTGCTTATTTTTATATGATTTTTATACCAAAATAAATACGCATCAACTTTCTTCCTCCTCGTTGACTAGAACCAGATCTGCTGATTCCTCAATGATTGGAATTTGAACAGGGGCAAGAGGTTCTTCCACTCTATGTGCCAAAGAGCCAATAGATATAGAAGGTGTAACATCTATTTCTCTCCTACTAGAATCTGGCATGTTAAGTGGCATAGATACGAATCCACCACATAAATCTTGAGGAAGGGTTTCTATAACCATTTGCTTGGGATTATCTCCCTTAGTTTCTTCCAAAATAACCCTACTCTTGGATCAACGTTCTTCTATGTACTTGTCTTCTAAGAAAATTGCATTTGTACTTACAAATATTTTCTTATCTTGAGGACTATAAAAGTAGTATCCTCTTATTCCTTTTGGATACCTAAAAAACAGACATAAATTTGATCTTGATTCTATTTTATCCATCTTTCCTTTTAGCACATATGCAAGACAACTCCAAATACAGATATATGTTAAATTAGGCTTCTACTCATTCCACAATTCTAATGGAGTCTTGGGGATAGACTTAGATGGAATCATATTCAATATATATGCCGTAGTTTGTATAGTATATCCCCAAAAATGATGTACTGAGTGTAGAGAAGCCTAACATTATTCTGACCATCTCAAACAAGGTCATGTTTCTTCTTTCTGCCACTCCATTTTGTTGAGGAGTGCCAGGTGCACTTAGTTGGGATAAAATCTCATTTTCTAACAAGTAAGATCTAAAGTCATGGGATAGATATTCTCTACCTCGATCTGATCAAAGTATCTTAATGCTCTTTCCTAACTGCTTCTTAGCCTCAACTTTAAATACTTTGAATTTTTCTAAGGCATCAAACTTATGAGTCATTAGGTAAACATATCCATATCTTGAATAATCATCCGTAAAAATAATGAAATACTCATACTCACCTCTAGCTTCGACACTAATTGGTCGACATACGCTAGAATGCACTAATTCTAAGACTTTCTTGGCTCTATTTCCTTTGGAAAGAAATGATCTTTTGGTCATTTTACTTTCCAAATAAGATTTATAAACTTGAAAAGGTTCTACCTTTAAGTCACTTAAAGGACTTTTTTTTACAAGTCTTTGAATCCTATTTAGATTAATATAATCAAGTTAAGATGCCATAAGAGATTTTCATTAGTGAGAGATAACTTGATGCGTTTGTTAGATTCAATATGATATAATGAACTGTTGGTAGGTTTCAAAACATACAGATCATTATTTAAATATCCACGACATATCAAAGAGTTATACAAAAATATCTCTATTGATAATTTATAAAATTTAACAATATATTTTTGTTTAAATAACAAAGAAACTGAAATCAAATTTTAATAAATGTTGGGAACATAATAACAATCTTTCAAAACCAAATATTTATTATCAAAATAAGGATATCATCTCCAATAGCTCTTGCAGATATCACTGATCCTATGCCAATCCTTAGAGTATGCTTTCATTCTTTGAGATGTCTCGTTACTTGGAACCCCTATAATGAATTGCAAACATGATTAGTGACTCCAGAATCTACTATCCAAGTATTTGTAGAATCAACCACTAAACAAGTTTCAATGTAGGATAACTCACCAGTATCTTGCTTGCATTTAGCTAAGCAATTTGGGCAGTGTGTCTTCTAATATCCTTTTTGCTTGCAGTGGAAACATTTGCCTTTGAACTTTTCATCCATTTTTTCTTTCTTAACCTATTTCTTAGGCCATTTTTTTTATTATTTTGCTTCCTCTTGTTTCCTTCTTTGCCCTTAGGCTTAGAAGAGAAAGATCCAGCATGAGTTAGAACAAGATCATGGGCACTTTCCACTTTTAGGGTAGCCTTAGTGTTCTCAAGCTCCTTCATCAACTCTGTAAGAGACATCTCCATCTCGTTCATTTTATAATTAACTTAAACTGTGAGTACATCTCTAAAAGAGTTTCTAGAGCCATATTAACTTGAGTCACAAGCTTAATTTTAGCCCTTAAGATCTCTACTATGTTAAACTAAATGATCAATTCTAACACATGATCCCTCACAGGCGTTCCAAGTTTCATGTGCAAATTCATTATGCTCCTCATTGTTGCTTGGCGGGCCTGACGTCTTTTGTGTTCAAACATTTGCTGGAGGCTTCTCATGATTTTTGTAGTGGGTATCATGTTCTTATGTTTTTGCTGCAACACATTTGAGATAGATCCCAAAATGTAGCAGTGAGCCATCTAATCAGAACTCAACCACTTATCATAAGCCTTATTTTGCTGGTGCGTGGACTGTTCAGTAGGCTTAGCAGGACATGGTTCGGTTAGCATGTATTTGAACTTCTTGCAGTGAGTACAATTATGAGATTCCATTTTCAATTAATAAATTTTTTTCCAACCAGTTGGTTCTTTGTTAAAATTAGGGATAAAGTGTTGGAAGTCATTTTCTGAAATTAAATAAAATAAAACATATGAGTCATTCATCAAATCATGATGCATGATCAATATGATAATATTTTAAGTAGTAATATAAATTACTATCAACATACGATAACCTAAAACTCTACAGTACATGCACCTCTTGAGGAGATAACAATATAACTTATAGTTATGATAGGATCCACAATGTAAAATCCCAAAGTAATATGCACATCTATAGAAGATAACAATATAACTTATAGTTAGACTTGGATCATCCTATTAAAATCAATATATCTTGCATCTAAATACAATATTAGTTTTAGTGTCGTTAATATTTTCACCATCATAAATATTATTTGGATATTCTATAGGAAATCCTTATAATGTCTTTGATTTAAGTGTAACCCCTATATTTAATTTTTTTTAAAAATAAAGTTTCCAATCCAATCACATTACCTATAGAGTAATTATGAGTGAATTAAACTTAATAATAATAATAATAATAATAATAATAATAATAATAATAATAATAATAATAATAATAATAATAATAATAATAATAATAATAATAATAATAATAGAAAAAAATTTTTGATGCCCAATCTAGTAATCAATATAACATACCCTTCCTATAGGGAGGCAATTTAAAATGGTATGAAACAAACGTTAATTTTACTAATGGGCTACTAGGAGAGGCCTAAGGTTAATTAAAATTAATCATTTTATACTTATTTTTTAATTTAATAAAAATATTAATTTATTTATGCATAACTAAATAGTACCTAGAGCGGTTTTAATGCAAACTATATGGCATGTTAATATGAATGATATATAATTCAATCAAAATTAAATAGTAAAAATTATAAAATAAAAATAAAAATAAAAATAATTTTATAGCCAACCTAGACACAAGAAATAATATTATAATTGAAAAATTAATTAGCTAACAAAATAGCCAACCTTCAATCTTCTGCAATATTAGTTTGGTGAAGCAAGATAATAACACAAAGTCTTCTGTGGAATGTTGGATAGAATGTTGTGGCTCCATATTAGTGATCTTGGGATCAAATCCCAATTTTGACACTTCCTTCCCTCTTTTTTTTTTTCCACTGATGATGCTGCCAATTTAGATTTCTCCACTCTTGCCTCCGCAAATAGCTCCAATGCCCAATTAAAATTTTTTTCATAATAACATAAAAATAAAATTAAAAAAAACTCAAAAAGGAACACATGGAGACGTAATCCACCCCATTTGTTACAAGACTCGATAATACTTAGACAAATTCACCAAATAAAAAACTATGGCCATAAAATTATTTTGAATAGAATTAATCAAATCATTCACCATAAATATAAATGCATTATTCCTACACAACTCAACTAAATATATGCATAAAAATTAATTTTTGCACATCAACACATATTAAACCTGTCTCTTGATATCAATTATTAGTTATAGGATCGATATATTTATGTGCCAACTAGATTAAATCCTATGAATTTGTGAAAAATGAATTATACCTTTGTAGATATCGTCTTCGACAATATGATTCTTGAAGCTTTTGGCCTTCTGGTAGTGCTTCAGACTCCCGAGCCTTCTTCAATATAATCTCCTGGGACCAGAAAATTACTAATCGTATTTTTCTCTCTTTCTAGAGGTTAGATTCACACAAAAACTGAGAAAACATTATTTCTCACGTATGTTAAAAATAGAGTTATAAATCAATATGTATAGTTGGTTATTTCCAATTCTCTCTACATATTTGACTCTATCTCAAATATGAAGCCTGATAGAATAAAATAAGTATACTTGGGTATAACTATCTCCACTTATCCTACTCCACCTCAAATATGATTTTTAGTTTCTTGTAATTTTTATTAATAAATTATAAATAATTATAATTTATTATTGTCTCATAATTAAGAGTCACTGAAGGGACCTGACCGGATACAGTTACACTAAACTCTAATACATTATTTTGTCAAATAAAAATAATTTATTAATTACATTTCACTTCACTAAAAGAACGTAATTGTACTCTTAGATTAATTACGATTACTGGAATCAATAATTATATCCGTGTGATTAATCGATCCAACAAAAACTAAGTAAATAGATAATTATTTAATTAATTGATTAACTAATTAAAATACTGTTTGTTCGTAACAATACAAAAATAAATAATTAAGGAAATATATTAATTAACGAGTAAGTGATTTGATGAGTATTAAATAGTAGTAATAATAATAATTATGACAATATTAATAATATTAGTGATGATAATATTGGTAACTTTTAATAATAATAATAATAATAATAATAATAATAATAATAATAATAATAATAATAATAATAATAATAATAATAATAATAGCGTTAATAATATTGATAAGAGTAATAATAAAATAATGGTACTATTAGTATTGATGACATTAAATCCACTATTATATCTTAACGTTGACATACACAATTATTCCACATAAGGAACACATATAAATTAATAATAGGAAGTTTTCTTAAAATTTTCTAAGTTGAATACAATTTCCAACTTGAGTGACACTTTTTTCCTATTAGCATAACATATGTAAAAACACTTCGGATTGACAACAAATTTATAGAGACATACCCAAACACATATAGAATAGAATACATGTAGCCTTGCACAAAAATCAGGCCTTAATTATGCTCAATAATTTATTTTTGCTACAGTAGTAATCTGTATAGCACAGACCAGTTTGAAATAAAATTTCTTAACTTTTAATTCCCTTATCAGAAAATTATAAAATTTTATAGATAATATCTACAGACATAAAGATACTTTTTATCTGTTTTGATCTTTCCCAATTTTGGACTTTATCACCACGAAATAATAGTATCAACTTGACTATGCGGTAAAAGAAGGGTACTCTGTCCCTTCAAAATTTTCAAAAATTATTGGGTTTTATTGTAGGGTTTTTTTTTCATGATATCTAGCATAAAACACATCCTAAACATGTCTAGATCGTAATATCAAAAGGCCTTGCAACAATAATTTGTTTTGCTATTTTATTTTGAAATAAAACCTACAACTGGCACATAATCGCAGAATTTCTAAATTTCAAGAATAAATGGCAAAAGTGTTTTCTTTTCATAAAATATTTTGAAAGGTGGTTTCTTTTTTAATATCCAAGAATGTTTTGATGATAATTATAAATTTTCAATTAGGGAACATGTGTTAAAATTTTTTTAAAGCCTAAAGCCCTAATTTTTCCCAAAAGCATCGGCATTAGGGTTTAAAAGGAAAAGAAAGGCTTTGGGTATTACCTCTTACTACGACAACCTTGATCACTTCTAGGGACGAAAGAAGATGTTTTCTAGCCGTTGAATCCACCTAAATATTGAAACTTTCAATCCAAGGATGATACTCCAATAGAGTGGCTACGTGCAACATTTTCTGTAAGTAATGAAACAATTGATTCTTGACCGCAAGGGAAGGAAGAATCTCGTGTGCTATGGAGAAAGAGAGTGTGTGATGGCTATAGGAGAGTTTAGAGCTTCAAAAATCTAATTTAGTAGGCTTTTATAGATGAATTATGTTAGATTTAAGACATTAGAAGAAAAAGGAGCAAAATTAAGGTTAAATCGTATTCATTCTAGGTTTTATTTAATAAAAGGCTTCTAGAAGGTTAGGTTTCTTCCTTAAAATAATTACTTAGTTAGAATAAATATTTAAAATACAAAAATTCAAATTTTCCTCCTAAAAAATGAGAGAGAAGTATTGCTAGACTAAAATTTATATACTTCCTAAATTAATACATGCACAAATAAATAAAATAAACCTATAACAAATATTTAGTAAATATATTGTAAATATACAAATATATAATAAATATATAAATATGTAAAAATATGTGTGTGTGTGTATAAATAAATAAATAAATAAATAAATATATATATATATATATATATAAGCAAATAATAAATAGTTACTTATATTATTTATTATTATTTTAATTAATAGCAACTCAATAATTAAATATACAAATTTAGAGTTAGCTATACATATTCATATATCTATTTATTCCCCTAATTAATAGTGTTATGCAAAAATATTCTATCCATCATTAATTCAAGTAGTAATTTCTCAATCATCATCAAAGCACAACAATCCTTCCACAATAATACTCAAACAAATTCATTCATGCCATACTAAATATGTCTATATGCAAAAATGCTCATACTATATAGGCAATATATTTCCTCATTTCTAGGGACATTTAGGGTGGGGTGTCACAGATAGAGATGGGGTTGACAAAACAGGGTGGAAGTTCAGAGGGATAGAGGGATGTAGACCTGACCATGGTCCAGATTTTCTATGGTTCAACCATGAAATTGAATCTTCATTGGTAGTTTAGGAACCATTGATAACAGATCTAGTTAAAACCATGAACCATGAGCATGGCCTATGGTTCGATTAGGGTTAGGGGTTTTCCCCAATTACCAACCTGATGGTTTCAAGTGCCCCCCCTTTTTTTTTTGTGGTTAAATTTTCAAAGTTGACCTGTGGCAGCTTAAAAATATTAAAAAGGGGGGGGGGGGAGGGGCCACCTGATATGGCCCGTTTTCAAATGGACCATTTGCACACAATAGCCGTTGTGGTTGGACCATTGCATGTAAAGGCCATAAATTTGGTTGTTGTTGCAACAACCAATATTCTGGCTATTGCAATAACAATCGGATTTTTTTAATATATAAATTTCTTATTTTTCCTTCTATAAATACCTCTCTTATTTCTCTCCCATTTTTACACTTCTCTCTACCCTTTCTCAATTTTTTCCTAATTTTTCACTCTCTAACAATCCCAACTCTCTCACACTTATCTTAATATTATTATAAAATCCAATTAATAGTTATATTCCTTCTCCAAAATTTTTTTCTTATTTTTAGTTTAAAAAATATTATTATTATATTTGTTTTCCTCATTTCTTGAAAAAAAATCACATCCAATTAATTTTAGACTAAAGGAAAAATAGGTTTTAGTTATAAGCTAAATTTCCAATTGGAGATATTTAATACCCCATTTAGTTATCAATTGACCTTTGATTTTGATTTAAATTTTTTTCGGCAACATTTTCACTACGAACAACTGGCGAAATGGTAGAAGTTAATGACGATAAGGGTGAAGCTCATCAAGCACCTTATATTGATACTCAAGAAAGTAATCACAATCAAAGTGAAACACACAATGAGATTGGGACCATGATGAAGAAAGTGAAAAAAAGAGAAGTTGAAATGTTTACTAAGTATTTTAGCATTTTAATGATGTCGTCCAGTAAGTTAAAAGTCAAGTATAATTATTGCACTGTAACTTTCAAATTATATATTTAAGCCAGCAATGAATTATAATATGCTTTCTCAACACGTAAAAATACATCATCCTCCCAAGTATAGTTTGGATTCCAAACAATAATAACTTATTGGGTACATTACTATTATCTCTGTTGCTCCTTCTATTGCTTTATTTAAATATTTTGAAAAACTTAAACAGGACAAAAGTAGCCATAATGGTAGTTGTTGAGCATCTCTCACTTAGTTTTGGACGAAAATTATATTTTAATAACTATTGCTAAAATATTTTAAATCCTATTGCCAAATATGCTCTTGGACTACCCTTGCGTACACTTAGAAAATTATGTAAGGATAATAAAAAATAGTTAATATAATTTTTTTTAGATTTGTCTTGTAAAATTTCTCTATGTATTGACATTTATAGTGATTATTGGCAAAGTTATTCTTATATAGGTATTACGTGTCATTAGATAGATGATGATTGAAATATTAAAAAAAAATTACTTATTTATAGGTATTTTGATGATCTACACTCAACTGAAAAAATTTGTCAAATATTAGCTGTTATTTTAGAAGAATATGGTTTGGTGAATAAGATTTTTTTCGATTTCTTTTGATAAGGTGAGTACAAATAGTATTTCAATTACTAGTCTTAAAAGTTTAATTGAGCTAACTTTTTGAGGAAGATTTTTTTCATGTTAAATGTATATGTTATATTTTAAACTTGCATATACAAGATGGTTTAAAAAGTTTTGATATTTTTATTAAACCAATAAAAACCCATTTTTCTTATTTATGATTTAGATCATCAATTAAAAAAGAATGGAGCTAATTTTATCAATTTAATTCTGTAAAACAAAAATAATTTCTAAGGGATATTCTAAATAGAAGGAATTCAGTATATAAATTGTTAAATGTATCTTTTTCGTATAAAAAATTTATATGAACTTTTTATTTGAAATAAAGTTATTAGAATATATTTATTTTTTTAACAATGGAATATTTGAGAAGGTATTTTAAATATTTTAAAACCTTTAATGATGCTACCTATAAATTGTCTAATATTTATTATTCAACTTTACATTTAATTGTTCAAGAATGTGTTAATCTTATTAGTTTGTTTAATGAATGTTATAGTGATACTCTTTTGTCTTCTTATATTAATTTGATAATATTTAAATGGTTGAAGTATTATTTAAAAATACACGGTATTAATTTTGTTGTTATTATTTTTCATCTATATATTAGAATTGATTGTTTACAAGATTACTTTATTTGTTATTATGACTATTCATCATTATTATTATTATTATTATTATTATTATTATTATTATTATTATTATTATTATTTTCTTGTTGTTGATGCTAACAACAACAGCAACAGTAGAAGTAGTAGTACCCAATATGTTGCATTCATTCTTGATACTTATATAATTGTTAATGAAAGAATATTCTTTGTGAATTATATCAGTAATATTCTAAAAAAGTATGGTTTAACCGTTCAAACTACTCAAAAATATTGAAATTTTGACATTTGAATATTTTAAATTTAACAAAGTAAGAATTTTTATGTTAGAAAGATCAAAACAACCTAGAGTGTTCTCCAGTTTCATTGAGAAACTTGTATTTATTTAACTTATTTTTTGGAATGGAATGATACATGTGAAACAATTGATATCTTGAAGTGGTGGGTCAAAAATAGAAATAAATTCTTTATTCTAGCATTAATGGCTATGAAGATTCTCGTTGTTACCATTTTAATTATTCTGATAGAATAAACTTTTAGCATTAGAGGAAACATTTTGAGTGAAATTTACTCTGCAATGGCACCAAAAAACCCTTAGGGTTCAATTATATATAAATGATTGGATTGGAACCGTAAATTGTGAACAAGAAAATGTACGATCAAGTTTCTCTAAATTTTTGGACGTGGATATAGAAGGAATTATAAGTACAATTGAAAGTCATGAGTATTAAGGTTGATATAAGAAATGATTAAAAGGTGAATGAGTTACGAGGGTTTTGATTTCTCTACACCCTAAAAGGATTTGTAGGCAACATTCTTAAATTTAAACCCTTTATTTTATATATGTATATGTATATATATGTACATTATTTTAAAATATTTTTAATTTTTTTACATCTTAAAAAAATTTAAATAAACAAAAAAATTAAAAAATTTAAAAAAATAAAGACCCAACTGGCGGTTGGCCAATTAACCAATCATAATCTTAACCACCAATTACCGATAAGTTCAATTATAAAAAATGGTCCTCTAGGTTAAGGTTGAGGTTGGCTATTAAGATGTACTTTTCATATATAATTATTTAATTTTATTAATAATTTAGGATATTATTGTTGTTGTTGTTAGAGGTTAAGGTATCAATTCCTCCTCTTATGTAATTATTATTTTGTCATTGATAGAATTAGTATAGGTCCAAGCCAGACCCTAACACTTCAAAGTAGTTTTTTATAAATAAATATATTATTGAAATTATAAAATATAAATACAATCTTTGTAGGAATTTCCAATTTATAGAGAAAATTTTCAATGCATCTACTACAAAAAATGATATGGTGCAGCAAACAAATAGTATTCTTATAATTTTGATCTAATTTCCATGTCAAAGGGGGAAAAATTAAGCATAATTTCCATGTCATATTTTAAGATACTAAACCCTAGCCTTCAATAAATCTTACAATTTCCTAAATGATGATGATGACTTGCAGATTTCAAAGCAAATCCAAAGGAATTCTTGAACAAGTACTTGAAAGGAGATGTAAAGCAGAGATGGACAACAAGAGAACTCCTTGAACACCCATCTTACCATGGGAATGGGTCTAATTTGAGGGAGGATTCCAAACTAGTTTGAAATTCCCCAACCAGTAAATTCAATCAAGGTTTTTGAAATTCGATGGAATTCTAAGTTTTCTCATGTTATCTCATATCCTACTTCTTCAATTGATATGATCAAACAATGATAGGAGTTTATATTTTAAATCTAATGTTTGTATAGAGGATGTAGATTGGGTGACAATTAGAGGCATTGTTGAAGAAGAAAGAAGCTCAAATCTAAGTTTAATTTTATGATATATTCTTCCTAAAATAATAGAATTCTTCAATTATCCAATTCAATCTCAGATTTGATGAGTTTAAAACAATAGTAGATGATAATATGAATAATGGTGATGGAGTTTTTATATTCTCAGAACACTAATTTCTTAACTTAGTATGTGATGTGGCTTTTCTTATGAGCTGTAAAAAGGTTATTGGAGTGCCGCACCACATCATATTAATGCTGTGATGCAATAGCCCCCGAGGCATATGGCATAGTGGCGAAGGGTAAACTTATAAATGGCGGTGCCTCTGTGAGCTCACGAGTTTGATTTGTAACTCTGCACCTTACATTCTACGATTTATATCCTCCATAGAGCCCCAGAGCAGGGATATGCTAGGCAGTCCTTAGGGCTAGTTCATGTTTGGCCTCCTTCATCTGGCCCTAAACTGGCATGAGACTGGCCTGCATGGTCCAAGACTGGTTCCTGAATTGGACAAGCTTGACATGAGTGTAGGGTAGGCCGTTTGCTATGGCTAGGCATATGTATCCAATAAGGGTATTTAAAAAAAAATCTAAATTGTCTAAATTACATCAAACCAAATTAAGTTAATTAATTTTGGTTTGGGTTGATTTGGTTTCGATTTGAATGATTTTGAAATTGAAAAATTGATTTGGTTTGAGAAATTCTTTAAATCAAACCAAATCAAATCAAAGTTATATTTTCAAATCCTTCCATACTCTCAATTTAAGCTATACAGCCCCAAGTTCTAATCTATATGACTAAATGGAGAAAAGAATTGGGGGCTTAGGTGAGAAAAGGAAACTTAAATTAATGAAGTTTAGACAAGTAGGTTTAAATGATTGAAGAATTCTTGTTCAAGTATAAAGTTAGAAGTCTCTTGTTAAAACTTTTATTGTATTCGATTTAATAAATTATATGTCTTGTATGTATTTGTTTAGTAGGATCCCTATCCGTTGACTTGATTGATGTTTTTTTAATTTGATTATTTTGAGATTTTTTATGGATTCATTAAAATATTTTTAGATATACTTTCTTTTATTTATATTATTCTTAAACGACTTTTATTAGTTTAATACAATGTAGTTGTTTTTGTTGTGTGCTTATTATGGTGTATAAACAAATAGAATAAATGTATTGTATACTTTCATAATTTAAGGTGTTATAAGATTATTACTTGTTTTGTTAAATAGAAAATTATGTAATAGCAAATGGCTAAATTACAAATCAAATTAAAAATCAATTACTAGAAATAGAAACCAATAGTTTGAAGTTATAAATGATTTGCTTTTAAAATTTTCAAACTAAAATTATTGGATTGAGTTAAGATATATATATATATATATATATATATATATATATATATATCTAAAATCAAACCAAGTTGAACCCCCTTAATTTAGGTGACCACTGATCTCAAGTCTCTAATCTATTAAGGGATGCTTTACCAAGTTGCTAAGCATACGCTTTCAATGAGTATGGATTTTGAGTTTTGCAATTTGACCAGTGATGCTTTACTAACACTTTGGTTCGCGGAAGGAAAGGGGGGAGAGGGAATGACTCATTTACTTTAACCAATAGAAGTAAATAAATTTACATTAATTTTGTTTGGTACGAATGGAAAGGAAGCAAATAAAAAATACTTTCCCTTATTTGGTTCTATTAAAAAGTGAAAACGAAAGGAAGAATAATTTATCAAATTTACCTTTTTACCCATGAAATACCAGCCAATATATTTTACATTTTTATATCAATTTGAAGCCTTTTTCACTTGGTGCAAGCATGATGAATGTTTGGAAGGCTTTATCAATCAAGCTCCTATAGCAATACTCCCATGAAAGACTTATGTGATATGTTGGAAGGTGGTATTGACACCTACTTCTTTGAGATGTTTCAAATTTGCCTTAATTCTAATGCAATTCTGAATTCTAAGTCTTTGAAGTTAATAGAGTTAGAAAATTGACAAGTTACAGTACATTTTTGGAATTTGTATTTTTGGATCAATCTCACTTTGGTAAATTGATTTTTGTATTTGATTGGAATTAGTAGCCTCTCACATGATCAGAAACAAGAATGCCTTCTTGGTTGATGTAGAACTAGATTTAAAGATTTTTAGTGGTTTTTTTTTCCTATTCACTGTCCATTTGTACTTGTGCTTTTAGAAAAAGAAAGTTATATGCTTCACCTATTTGATAAAAGAATGTATCATTACCTTGCCAATTTCCGTAAACTAGAAAACATCCCTCGACAATAAATTTTTCCTTTACTAATAAATTCTTTTCCTTTTAAATACTCAAAAAGCTATCTTTTTTGCCTTTTCCTTTTTTCTTTTTTTTTTTTTGAATCTTTTGACTGGATACTCAAAATATCATAGTATCATTCCAGATGAACAAACACATTTCATACAAAAAATTGGAGCTCATATCCTATTGAAAATTGGAAGTACACCAAAGAGGGGGGGGGGAAGAGATGGTCCTACCGAAAAAAGACTTCAAGCTACTAATTGAAAAAAAAACTCTTCAAACTTTTCTCTGCACTTTAGCATGTATGTCAAACCACTCAAAGTGACACAAGACCAATAGGAAAAAAAGCTTATGAATAAAACATATTGAATAGAGAAAATATGACCAAAAATTAAGAATAGAAAATACATTTTCATTTAACAATTACTAATCCTCCAAATATAACATAATACAATTGTCATTTTCTATCAATCATTTCATATAAATGCAGCAAAAGAACAAAATAAGCTGCATAGACAAAAAAAATATGCTTCTAACAAGTGTCAATCCTCTAAATAACTACTAAAAGTAGCAAAATACCGAGCTAGTAATAGTAGATAGCCACAAAAAAAAAACAAATTTGTTACTAAATCAAACACAATACTATATATTTAAAAAATTATACAACAACTCCAAGCACATGTCACTAGGCATAGCAAAGAATGCTATTAAACCAATCAGATTTTTTATGAGAAGAGCATCTATAACACCCCACTTCCTAAGCCCAACATGCCCGGGGATGTCGCCCCATCCATAGGACAAGGGGTCTTTATAACTAGGTCACACAAAATGAAATAAAAGTAATACATTAAAATCACTACAAGAAAACAGAGAATTAGCGAGGGAATTTTCCCTCACTAAATCTGCGAGGGATTAGAGAGGGACAGACGACAGATTGACTTTCCGTCGCTAATCCCTAGTTGATTAGCGACGGATCAGCGTTAACTATAATCCCTTTCAAATTAGCGATGGACAAAGATATCCCATTCTAATCCGTCGCTAATTTGATAGGGATTAGCGACGGATATTTTATTTTTACTTAATATTCGCGGTAAATTTTTAGCTTCGGATTTTTGATGTTACCGAAGCTATTCCCTTGCTAATTTGCGAGGGAATAGAGGCGGAATTATCCGTCGCAAATCCCAGCAGTGATTTGCGACAGATTGGAGTTTATTTAGCGAGGGATATTAAATATCACTTGCTAATCCGTCGCTGATTGTTTCCTTCACTAATCCCTCGCTAATTTCCAAGGGATTTGTGAGGGATTCTCCATTTTGTGAATACTCAAATTTTTTCCTTACGATACTTTTGTGTGTGGTAAATTTTTTTATGCAATATCCTTATGAATACTTAATTCTTTATTATTTGTTTAATTATAACCAATGTATTTACATTCAATACATATGTAATTACCATCAGCAAGTTAAGAAGTATAGATTATGATTAAATGATATGTATACATTATACCTCTGTACAAGCTCGTCATGTGTAGTATATATATAATTCATTTATCACTTTATATGCATATATACTATATATATAAAAAATATATATATATATATATATTTGATGCATCGATCATGCATACGGTCGTCGATCGATGTATAATTATGCAAATACGAACACACATTTAATAACTATAAGAGTTTACGTATGCACTCGGAGTTTTATATATTACGTTTTATTACATTTGATTAGCATAATAAATACAATTTTGAGATATGAAAACACATCAATACTAATTGAACTTTTTATATATATATTAGTAAGCGTAACATGATCAATGTTAATTAAACCTAAACAAACACCATGATGATTATTTAGAATTATTTATTGGCGAAATATTTCATACTTTTAATCCATAAGTAAGTCAGAAGTAGCTAAGTGTTGCTAGAAATAAATATGTTTTCTCAGTAGAGTACTGAAAAAAGTGAGGAAAATGTTAATCCGTCGCTAATCCTTAGCTAAATAGCGACGGATATACCAGCGAGGGATTAGAGAGGGATCAGCGAGGGACCCAAAAACTTTTACCTTCAAAGCAACGCGGATATTTTTAGCGGAATATGAAATTCAAAAATCCCTCGCTAATCCCTCGCTAATACGACACAATTAGCGAGGGATCAGAAAGGCATTAAAACTCCATTGAGGTTTACCCTCGCTAATCCGTCGCTGAATATATCCCTCGCTAATCGCACACTAATTAGCGAGGGATTAGTGATTGATTATATTTATTTTATTTTTATTTCCGTCGCAAATCCCTCTCTAATAGTGACCGTCGCAAATCCCTCTCTAATAGTGAGGGATTAGCGATGGAAAATTCCCTCGCAAATCTCAACGACTATACATCCCTGTCCTGTCTTCCCTTCCGTTGTGTTTTCTCCAATTTTCTCTATCTTCTTCGGCTAACTCCTCTCAAATCCCTTCCAACCCCTCATTGTGCTCTATATATACTCCTTCTGGCACCGGTTCAAGGTTCTTCCAACCGATATACATTGGTCCCAAATAGAAAATTTCAGGTGCCGAGGTGTTTTAATCAGGTGCGAGATTTGTTCTTCTCGGTTCCTCACTTCTGAAACCGTGATCACCAAATTGTTGCTGCGGCCTCAACTGTGCATCGTGGCCTAGTGGGTACGAGATCTCTGGTAATCTCTCTTCTCTTGCATCTCGTGGCATAATGGGTAATAGTTGTGCATTCCCAATTTTGTTGCGTGCATACACATTCTTACAATTCCTTTTGAATTCTCGTATGCACAGTGGAGTAATTGCGTGATTCTTGCTGTGTGAGAGTGAATTCCCGTATGCACAGTGAATTCCCTTTTTGTTTCTTTTTAGCTTACCTCCTCATTGGTAGTTTCATAATGCAGCTGTATGAGAGTGGGATTATAGATGTCTGTTGATTCTGTTCATTGTGGTCGTTGTAGCTATACTGCTATTTTTGCTCTCTTGTGTAGCCGATTGCATAGAAAAGCATTTGGCAAGGATTTGTTATGCTATAGTGCAATTTTGATGATGTTTGAAAAGATTTTGATGGCTGAAAGTTGATGAAGTTAATGAAGAAAAGATTAAATAAAGTAAAGGAATAAATTTAATGTTAGTTGAAATCATGTAAGCATGGAAAATGGTTTAATGGCTGCCGGATTTTGCTGTTGTGTGTGTGTCATTTTTTGTAGGAAAATACTGAGGAAACAGTGAGTTTTGAGGAAGAAAACTTGATGGAAAATGGAGGAATTAATTAGAGTTAGGTGCTAGATAAAATAATTAACAAGATGGAATAAGATTTTGGTGAAAAATGAAAGAAAAGGCGGAATTTCTGCCTTGAAAATGCGCAGAAAACCAACTGGAATTCTGTTGTTGCTGTGAAATCAGGCCATAAAATGATAGCTAAGTGAAATAGGAACATTTTGGAGCAAATTTGGAATATGTATTAAAATATATGAATTAATTAGTGAGATGTGGTTTAATGAGAAAAAAGCTGGAAATTTTGAGATAGTATACATTCTTGGGTGAATTTCATTTGATTGATGGAATTAAAGAGCATGGATTGAATGGATTGAAATGTTGGAAATTATGTTTGAGAAAAGAAAAAGAAATGGATAATTTGGAATAATAGTATTCCTAGTAGTTTACTTCATTTCAAGAAGTAAAGAATTATTAAAGGAATGATTAAATTCCTCGTTATAGTTTTACATGAATATTGTTGGTTCATGAAATGCATACTTAAGTGCATTAGGATTTATCTTAATTCTAGGCATTTGATTACAAACATGTGACAATTGTTGGATGTTTTCAAGCTCGAGTAATAGCATTTTCGAGGTGAGTCCCTTATGCTAGTGGTTTATGCATAACAAATGCCTTTGGTCTTCCTAATAAAACTTTAGGTTTCTTGTATTTAATATGCTGCTAATCTTGTTAAGATTCCCTAGGAAAATGTGAGTCCTTCGATGTCTCAAATAACAAAAATGCTTGTGTGCAATTGTTATGACAAAATGAACATTGGACGATTTGGTTTTCCCAAAGAAAATATGGTTTTTCTGATAAAATCTATGATGTCATTACATAGATAATGTTCCAAAGCATGAAAAGACATGAATATGTGGTAGTGTATTTGTAATGGCATTTCATGGAATAAAATTTCATGGATTGGCCTCCATTATACGTACTCTATTTTGATGTGTCAAAACACTAGCTTCTTGGTTGATCTTTTGAAAAGAAAATGCAAAAAACTATTATGAAATTCAAAGTGTATAAGGATGTGCCATTACTAGCTTAATTTGATTTTCATCTCAGGTGTTCTCTTACAAAATGGTAAAGAGTATTGTTGTAGAAATAATGGAGTATTGTCAAGCTATTAGATACTCTGGCATAAATTATTTTAGGCTGTTTGGCCATGGCATTGCTCATGATTTGTAATTTGTACTATAGTAACCATATGTTTCAAAAACTATGTTACACTTATAATTTGTACTATAGTAACCTTATGCTATTGTTACTCACAGGTTAAACCTTTAGTTCTTCATTGATTTGCCCAGATGGACGAGCTTTTCTTAGGTAAGAAAACAATTAGTAGGCATCTTTAGAATCCCGTGAGTGATGGGTGATCATTCCCCGTGAGTTATGGGTGATCACTCCCTATGGGTAATGGGTGATTACCCCTAAATTTAGTATTGTATATTAAATGTTTTGAGGTTATTTGTGTTTTGTGAATTTTTTACAATGAAGGGAAACTCTGTCAATTTTTTACAATGAATGTTGTGTGAATTGTGGTGGCCTTGTGCCTGGAAAACGTTTAACTTGTTGGTCTATGCATGGTAAGCCACATTTTGTAAGTATACTACTCTACTTGATAAAGAGAACTATACCTTCTTCTCCTGACAATCTAATGAATGATAATTGTTGACCAAACAATAATTGTTGAGGAGTTTGTTTGATGGGGATAACAATAGTGGAATGTTGGTTTTGTGTTGGAGCTGAATTGGGTCTTGATTTTGAGTTGAGTGTTTGTTGATGACTTGATTAATCTTGAGTCCTTGAGAATTGTATAAGGTGTTAAGATTATTGTGGTGTAAATTTTGCATGAATTAAATGAAGCAAACTCAACTTTGTGGTCTTTATATCAAAATAGTGAAATTTGTACAGGAAACACATGTCCAACATTTAGTCTTAATGACCTTCTAACATTCTAATGTATGTAGACAATTCAGTCACGTCATAACTTACCTAAAGAAATCGAGAATAGTAATTTCTCACTTAAGGATTCATGTTATCTACTAATTTCCAGCAAACATAGTTCAAATTCTCTAGGGTAAAACACATATGTATTCATACCCAAATGCCTCTAAATTTTACTGACATAAAGTTTAACCTATGTAGGACTAAAAAATTCCAAAAATTATAGCAAATAAAACCTTAGGAGCTACAAAAAATTTTCAAATGTCTTGCTGCTCAAAATCGTGTCAATTAGGAAACTTTCTAACAAAATCTCAACTCAAATTTTCCCAAACTTTTCGAGCACTTTAGAGCAACAAACTAATATAAAAGCACTTAATATTCACTCTAAAAATTATGAGCAAAATAGCATAGGTAGCCTACTGAAGTTTAACATCATACATAGCAAAAATCAGTGTTTTCCAAATATGTGAGTAAGTAAAATTTTAGTGATAAAAAACTTTGTTTCATGCTCATAAAATCCACTTAAAAATCAATGGTGCAATGTTCTCACTAAAGCATATAACTCTTTATCATAAGTGGTGTAATTTAAAGCAGCTCCTGACAATTTCTCACTACCAGCATTTTTTATCCTGAGTGAGTACATTACCTATTGCCACTCCACTACCATCATTTTTAACTTTAATGGCTTTATCAAAGTTAGGCAAGGATAGTAACGAGGCTTCACTCAATTTTTGTTTCAATGCATTGAAAGCTTCTTCCTATCCCTCTTCCCATCTAAACCCAACATTTTCTTTACAAATTGTGTCAATGGAGCTGCAATTGTACTAAAATTCCTGATTAATCTCTTATAAAAATTAGCCTTCCTATAAAAACTTCTTACCTCAGTCATAGTTTTAGGTGTTACCCACTCTTGGATTGTTGTAATCTTTTCTTCATCACTTTCTATCCCTTTAGAACTCACAGCAAATCCAAGAAAGGTTTCTTTCCAAATAAAATGAACATTTGTCAAAGTTAGCATACAACCTTGCTCTCCTATGTGTAACAAGAACACATTTAAGATTATGAAAATGATCCTTATATGTCTTGCTATAAATTAAAATGTCATCAACATACACCACAACAAAATTTTCAATGAAATCCCTTAACACATAATGCATTAACCTCATAAATGTATTAGGTGTATTTGATAGTCCAAATGGCATTACGAGCCATTCGTATAAACCCTATTTCATTTTAAATACAGTTTTTCATTCATCACCACCCTCAATCCTAATTTGTTGATATCTTGGTTTTAAATCAATCTTGGAAAACACACAAAAACAATGCAATTCATCAAATAAATCATCAAGTCTAGGGATTGGCTAACGATAATTTACCGTTATGTTATTTATAGCCCTGCAATCAACACACATTCTCTATGAACCATCTTTCTTGGGCATCAACATCACTGAACTACACACGGACTTATGCTCTCTTGGACATGGCCTTTCTTGAGCAACTCCCCCACCTACTTTTGTAGTTCTTTAGCTTCTTCGGGGTTGCATCTATAAGCTAGCTTGTTTGGAATAACTGCACACTGGGATGAAATTAATTTGATGCTCAATCCCACGAATTGGTGGCAATCCTCCTGGCACTTCTTTAGGAAACACGTCCTGGAATTCTTCAACTAACCCTGCAATTTCACATGGAAAAGAAAGAGTAGTTTCCTCAATTGTCAAATAAATGCCTTTGCAAAATAAAAGAAATACAAATTTTTTAACTTTAATTGCATCTTCTACCTCACTTTCTTTTGCAAAGAAATTTACTCGTTTCTTATCTCTTCTCTCTTGCTTTTCTTTCCTCTTTCTTTGGTATTCTCTTGTTTTTGTCTCTCAATTCTCTCATTTCTCTCCTTCTCTGCTCTTTCTTTTCCCTTATTTTTCTCATTCTCTTGTACTCTTTTTTTTTTCTTTTTTTTTCTTTCTCTCTCATAATTTTTTGATCTTTACTCACTTCACTCGGAGTTATTAGAGCCATACATAAAACAAAATTTTCATTCAAGCACATATATAATATATGCTTAATTTCAAGAAATACTTATCCTTAACATGAAAAATATGATCTAAATTATGAGCATGTCACTCCGAGGAAACTACTCTTGTACGAAAATAATGCTTATTTTAAATAACGGTTTTATTACGCATAGTATTTGTGCGAAGCATTTTATGAGTATTATGATTATGGAATGGAGCCATGCATTAAGTATATAAAACACATACAAATTCATGCATGAAATTTTTTCGCAAATCATGGCATGAGTTTTTTAAGTAATGGCTCCAAATATTATAATTTTGATGAATTATGAGAATTAAATTATTGCTTCTCAAATAATTGTGGTCTTGTGTAGAATACTTTATTTTCTTTGTGGTCTTGTGTAGAATACTTTATTATTCAATAATTTTTTACAATGAATGTTGTGTGAATTGTGGTGGCCTTGCGCACTGGAAAACGTTCAACTTATAGGGAAACTCTGTCAATTTTTTTTTTAAATCACAAATTGAGGTGGCATGCCAAGATATTCTTATTGATTCTTACCTAGTGTAAAACCATATGTTCTTTTCATCTGTGAAGTTGGTCTATGCATGATGAGCCACATTTTCTTCTTTCTTTATTTTCTTTTCCTTTCTTTCTTTATCTCCATAATTCGTAGCGAGTAAACTAGGGTCCTCGACCATCACAATCTACCATCGTTCTTCATTCGAATTATACACGTGCTAATAAGCTACATTGTTATGGCCTAAATGTAGATGGATGATCGTGGTTGGATGTATAGAAGACACGTACGGGGGATTAAAGGAATTACATCGAGTTTGAACAAGGGGTCAAGCGATTCATCGCATATTGTTTGTCAAGCTGGTCCGACCTCGGTTATAAGGTGTCCGTGTGGAAAGTGTAAAAACAAGGCGTACCTTTCCCCGGATGAAGTGGAGCTGCACTTGTACGAGATTTGGGTTTGTTGCTAATTACCGAAGATGGACTAGTCATGGTGAGGGTATTAATCCGTCACCATCTACATCAATAACCGGCACTTGGACGACTACAGTCGAGTCAAGCTCTAATAATCCGTATCGAGATATGGTGATTGATGCAATTGGACATCAATTTCCAAGTGGTCCTTCATCATCGGAGAATATTGAGGAACCACCAAACCCGGATGCGCAGAAATTTTATGACATCGTTGGGAGCTTCGAAACTCCGCTATGGGATGGATGCAAGAATCACAGTACGTTATCAGTTGTTTCTCGGCTTTTGAATATTAAATCGGAGAACAACGTGTCGGAGAAATGCTTTAATCGAGATGATGCAATTGATGAAGGAGGTATTACCAAGTAGTAATAAGCTCTCGGATGACTTCTATCAAACAAAGAAGTTGGTATACGGTCTAGGGCTACTGTTCGGAAGATAGATGTCTGCCCAAATGGATGCATGCTCTCTTGGAAGGACGACAGTGCTAGGAGGGACTGCAAATTACGTGGCCATGGCAGATATCGACGAAAAGGAAAGTAGGAAAGGACAAACAACGAGAAAGACGTTCCTTTCAAGAAAATGTATTACTTCCCATTAACACCCAGGCTGCAGAGACTATTTGCATCCTCCACAACGGCGGAGCACATGAGATGGCATGCGAGAGAGTCAGCCGGAAGAAGGACGTTATGAGCCATCCACGCGATGGTGAAGCTTGGAAACACTTCGACCAGTAGTCATCCTGAATTTGCAGTTGAAGTTCGTAATGTGCGTCTTGGGTTATGCACGGATGGATTTTCACCATTTGGAATGTCGGGTAAACAATACTCTTGTTGGCTTGTTATTGTTACTCCATATAATTTACCTCACGTCGATGTGCATGAGGGATCCATTTATGTTTTTGACCGTCATTGTCCCGGGCCCTAGGAATCCGAAGCATAAAATTGATGTCTATCTACAACCTTTGGTAGATGAATTAAGGATGATGTGGATTAGTGGAGTCTCTACATATGATATTTCAAAGAAACAGAACTTACGTCTACGAGCGACACTTCTTTGGACAATAAACGACTTCCGGCATATGGGATGCTAAGTGGTTGGAGCACGGTGGTAGATTAGCATGTCCGTATTGCATGGAGCAGACAAAATCATTTCACTTGCAAAATGGAGGTAAACATTCCTGGTTTGAGCGCCACCGGCGCTTCTTGCCTTTAGATCATCCATACGGGAGAGATGCTAGGTCTTTCGGGAAGGATAAAGGTCGCGAGACAGCACACCTCTGTACGGCGCGCTTACGGAGATGGTATGTGGGATAGAGTGTGCCATTTACCAAAAATAACCGAGGCAGTTTGTGGAGCTTGGTAGGGATGATGGCGAGGCATCTACCATAATTGGGCGAAAAGGAGTATCTTTTGGGATTTGCCGTATTGGAGAACACACTTAATCCGTCATAACATAGATGTGATGCACAATGAAAAAAATGTGTTCGATAATGTCTTCAACACGAGTCATGAATGTAAAGGGGAAAACAAAGGATAATGTGAAGGCGCGACGTGATACTGTTGGTATATTGTGATAGACCTGAATTACACGTGATTGGCTTGGGTGACGGGAGGACATTAATGCCAAAGGCTAAATACTACTGTTACACCCGAACAAAAGAGACTTCTACTAGAGTGGGTTAGAGATTTGCGACTTCGGATGGATATGCTTCGAATTTAAGCGGGTGTGTTGATTTGAATGAGTTGAAAATGTCGGGTATGAAAAGCCATGATTGCCATGTTTTTATGGAAAGATTGCTTCCAAGCTGCATTTAAAGAATTACTCCCGGTGTCAATTTGGAACGTTTTAGCGAAGTCGAGTCTCTTTTATCGTGACTTATGTTCGCCTAAACTTTCCACAACCCATATGAAGCAAGCTGGAAGATAATATTATCATACTCATGTGTAAGTTGGAGAAGATCTTCCCACCCGACTTCTTTGACGTGATGGAGCACCTTATGGTCCACCTTCCATATGAGGCTGGGGTTGGTGGCCCTGTTCAATATAGATGGATGTATCCATTCGAGCGGTAAAATATTGTGTATTATTATATCTATATATACATCTACTATGTGAATCGGTTCTAAGCTGTAAAAAATGCTTTAGGTTCTTATATCGTTTGAAGACCAAAGTTAAAAATAAGGCGAGAGTGGAGGGATCAATTTGCAATGCTTACTTAGTTGAAGAGGCATCTACATTCTTCTCCTATTATTTTGAGCCGCATGTGCGGACTCGACATCTTGCTACGGCTAGGAATGATGAGGGCGTTCATGATACAAACTCAAGTGACACTTGTGTGTTCTATATGCGCCGTTCCGGGGAGGGTTTTGGGAAGTATTCAGAATAGGTATCTTACCCGGATGAATTTAAGGCTGCCACAAATTACATATACCTAAAGCTGTGAAGAAGTTCAACCATACATTACGTAAGTATACCGCTATTGCCTTACATTGCTAGATTTTATACGACAATACTTTGAGCGAGTATCCTTAATTATGTGTTTGTTTTGGTCGTTTTAGGAAATTCAAAAATGACTTGCGGTTGTATGAGCCGAGTATAACGAGATCTTGAAGTGGATAGGAGAATAGAGTCGGAGTTTGCGGGATGGTTTAGGACTTATGTGAGTTGAACACATACAAAATGAGACTTAGGAATAAATTACATTGATATCGAAGGTGCATTAACGCTTTGTTCTTTGCTAGGTTCATGATCCACGAGAATCAAGTGGTGAACAACACTTAAAAAGCTTGGCACGGGGACCTTCGAGACAAGTGAAATTCTTCCATGGCTACTTCGTAAATGGTTTTAGGTTCCATACACATGATAGGTCAGTCAGAAAAAAAATAATTAACAGCGGAGTTTGTGTTAAAGGCGACGGAGATAGTGCCTTAGATTATTATGGAGTCTTTGAAGGAGATTGTCGAACTTCGGTTCCACTGGAACTCCTTGTTTAAAAGTTGTCCTATTCAAGTGTGATTGGTTTGATCCAACGCTAAATCGGAGGGTTAAAATTCATCCTTACTACAAACTTGTTGATGTCAACTGCAAGAGCAATTACCCAAAATATGACCCCTTTGTGTTAGCTCAACAAGCAACCCAAGTGTATTTCCTATCCTACCGGGGAGCAAAAGACCAAAATCTGATTGGGTAGCTGTTTGTAAAATGAAAGCTCGGCATGTTATTGATGCACCCGTTGTCGAGGCACCATATCGGGAGGAAGTAGATGATGCGCGAGGCAATCAATGTACGTGTTGAGGATGACAACTTTGGAAGATTAGCGAGATGAGTGCGGTATTGGAGATACAATCGATTTTATAGATTCGGGTTTAATGATAGAGGAAGCACAACCGAACAACGAAAACGATGCCGAGGAAGAAGAATGGGAGACAGGATCCTCTACGAGACGACGATGTGGAAGGCTACTCATCCAGATGATGACGAAGTCCATAGACTAGGTTCAAGTTTAACTACGGTATAGATACAAATTAGTAGTTACTGCTATCGTTACATTACAAGCATTTTACTTTGCTTTATACTTTTAAATTTGTTATCTTTTTCTTCTCCCAAGATATGACAATTTTTATGTATTTAAATAATTCTAGATACATATGGCTTCCGATACCTCACCCGACGATCGGTCGGCGACTCGTGAGTCCTCGAGGCGGATGAGACACCGTCCCCGAGCATCGCCCCACGTATACCTGCTCCACAGCCATTGCCTCCGGAAGAGGCCCGATCAGAGCGAGGCCCCTACCCCGATCCTAGGTTCTTCGGGGTCCACGGTTGGCGCTCCATCTGCGAGGACACGCGGCTGTTGATTGAGCCAGTTGGTGACTCGTAAGTCGGCTACATAATTACTTATTATAAGTTTTTCTAAATTTTCAAAATTATAACTTGTCTAATATTACAAGATCTATTTTCTTGGAACAAGTTCACACATTCGGTTCGATGTGTGAGGGAGATTGTTGAGATTTTTAGGCGACACTACTTTGGAGCCTATGCTACCTTCTCACAGGTTCCGATTGAGGTTCGGAACATGTGGTTCGATCTTTGGAGTGTGAGTTCGATTTGTAATTATTACTTGTAGTCTTTTTATTATTTTTAATATGTTTTCTTATTTGTAATTACTTGTAACGGCTACTTTGATTTTGCAGGCTTTCTTCTATTGGCGCCACTGAGCATGCCGCACGGATCCGGGCTAATTGGGAGAAGAAGTGTAAGGCTAGACTTTCGGATGCATTGTCCAAGGCTCGGAAGAAGCATGGGGGTAGCTGCCCCAAGTAGATTTCCCCAGACCATTGGGCTACTCTATCGGAGCATTGGGGGTCCGATAGGTGGCAACGTATCTTTTCCGCTGTTAAGCGGAACAAATCTACTGGTCAGGCGTTCCACACAGGAGGATCTATTTCTTTTACTGAGCATGAGGAGCGGATGGTAAGTGTAAAATTTTTACTGTTCGGTATATCCGCTATTTCACATTTAATTCATAAAAGCTAACATCTAGTCATTTTTTGTTACAATGATAGCGGAGACAGTTAGGTCCTGATTTTAGCTACGTCGACCTCTTCAGACGCACCCATACATTCCAGGACGGGCCGAGGAAGGGCCAATATGTCAGTGATCGATCGCGCCATACGCTGGTAAGAATACACAATCTTACATGTTTTTAAGTTTAATATTATTCATATTTTGATCGCTAATTTTAAATATTTTATGCGTGTTTCCTTGCCCCAAATTCAACAGGATAGTGTCACTGCTATTATTGAGCGTCACGCGCAGTCGGGTTCCGCGACTGATTCTACGAGCACGGTCGCGGCGACTCGGGTGCCCGACGAGAAGGCGTTGTTCGTCGAGGTAGATGATAGAGCGTCCAAGAAGGGACGCGTATATGGATTGGGCTCCGAGTCTGCGAGGGTGAAGCGAAGGTTACAGCAGCCAGCTTCATCTGAGGCATCGACTTCTTCTACCTCGTTGGATGTGAGCCAGCTACAGAGAGAGTTACATAATGAGAGAAGGAGGCGGGAGAGAGTTGAGCATCAGGTACAGGTATATCGGAGCCACGACCGGAGCTTGGCGAGTACACGACGCTTATGTCTCGGAATTTGAATCTTCCTCCGCCACCGCCGATGCCGGTGTTCGGGAGGACGATGTTGAGGATGAGGAGGACTTCGTCATCAGTCCTCCAGATTCACATCCAGATCATCAGCCAGGCCCTTCCGATCCACCCCCACCCCCTCCGTCGGCTCCAGCATCCACACCGATTCCTGCTTCGTAGTTAGGATATATATACTACATTTTTATGTATTATTCATATGTTTTCATCATTATATTTATTTAGGATTTTTAGACAACATTTTTATGTATTATTCACATTTGTCATTATTATATCTATTAATAATGACTATTTTGTGGTTTTTTAATTTAATTAAATTTTGCATTAGGTAAAATGAATTTTCTTGAATTATAGGGCATTTTTTAAACATTTTTAAAAAAATATTTAAAAAGTATAAATTACTAGCGAGGGATTAGCGAGGGGCTAAGGAAATTAAATTGAGGATCCGTCGCTAATCCCTCGCAAATTACCTTGGGATTAGCGACGGATCAATTAAAACATAATAGGAAAGAAATATTCCGTCGCTAATCCCTCGCAAATTAGCGTGGGATTAGCGACAGACATTTAAATCAAAACATTAGTAAGAAATTTTCCATCGCTAATCCCTCGCAAATCAGCGGGGGATTAGCGACGGAAACCTTAAATCGGAAAATTAAATAGAAAATATTCCGTCTCTAATCCCTCGCAAATTAGCTTGGGATTAGCGACGGACAATTTATATCAAAACAATAAAAAGAAAATATCCGTCGCTAATCCCTCGCAAATTAGCTTGTCATTAGCGATGGAAATTTCCAACTTTTTATTAATTAGTAAAATATTCCGTCGCTGATCCCTTTCTAATTTCGTTGACTGCTTGAAAATTACCTCGCTAATCCGTTGCTATTTGCGACGGATTTTTGAATCCGTCACAAATTTTTGCCTCTGCGAGGAGGAAATTAGTGAGGGAATTTTCCCTCGCTAATTTGATTTAGCAAAGGATTAGCGAGGGAAATGTCCCTCGTTAATTCTCTGTTTTCTTGTAGTGAATTGATCTTATTACAACCCAAAAATACATGAACAAATCCAAAATAAATTGTTTGCTACCATCTCCCAAAACAACACATAAGAAAAATAACATAAAGTCTTCAAAGTATAGGCAACAATTCTAGCTATTAACCTCCATAGCAAGATCGATCTGAAATCATGGCATAAAAGGTGATGAGATAAAAATTTCAGTAAGCCCGTGTGTGCTTTAAGTGTTTCAGGTAAAATAATTCATGTATGCAAGTAGTAAAAATTGCATAAGAGAAAGTGTTGGCAAGCATTAAATAATGTTAAAAATAAAGAGTGGCGTTTAGCTTTTCAAACCATACAAGTGCGCAATAAATACAACCACTCAAAGAGATAGCCATGGGTTACCACACGTTGGGCCCCATGACCATATAACGGTCCGAATGCCACACTTTATACAAACTGGCAAAAGGTTGGTGTACGGCCTACCGGGTGAGATACTCCTCCATCTTACACCCAAATTTATCGGTTGTCTACTCCGAAAACACACAGTCCATATGATTGAAACTTGCTAACTCGGACTGGCATGACCTACTAGACTGACATCCTATCCAGGAAGAACTCACCCCTCAGAGATGGCCACCTACTGAGAGACTTACCCTAACCCTTCAAAGACTAACCCTTGTAGTCTACCCTTATTGAGTACTCAACGTTGATTGTCTTACTTGGGAGAAAATTGATCACACAATGATTTCCTTTGAAATAGCAATTAAGGGTTTCTAAAATTCTTGTCAAAGTTGGGTTTTAGAAAGAGTTTAGTATTTGTGCAAAACTGCTTGTTTAATTTTCAAATGGTTTGCTTGACTGAAATAAAAAGGAAAATAGTCCTTAATTGCCTTTACAAAATGAATGTCCATACACATCACATTTGGCTTGCCATAGCAATTTTTGGTCTTCAAATAATTCCATGCAGGAGCTTACTTGACGTCTTGTTCTCACAGGTAAAATAATCCTCCAAGTAGGTGATAAAATCAACCTAGTCCTGCCCGGGGTAATCACAGGATATAAACTACTATTAGCCCAAAAATAACCAATAAGCCACATAGACATAACACTCCAAAGTCCCTTATACAAACCATCACATCAATCCCCAACCTTGACTCAATAACAAAATCAAACAACTATTCACTCTACCTAAACTAGCACACAGGTTAAGGATAGTCTATAAATAAAAACCAGAAATCAATTTGTAAGTTAATTTTTTTTAAAAAAAAACAAATAAATAAGTTGATAAGCAAATAAATAGATAAATAAATAAGTAAATAAAATAAATAGATAAATAAATAAATAGATAAGTAAATAAAATAAATAAATAGATAGATAAATGAATAAATAAATAAGTAAATAAATAAAATAAATAAAAGCATATGTATTAAACAACCATATGGTAAGTCTAGTAAGTGTTTAATAGATATTAAATAAGACATGCCTTTAAAATAATAATAATAATAATAATAATAATAATAATAATAATAATAATAATAATAATAATAATAATAATAATAATAATAATAATAATAATAATAATAATAATAATAATAATAATAATAATAGATACATAGACAATAGCAAGTAACCAAATAATAAATTAATAGATTAGTTAAAGAATGAACATCTATTAAATAAATAATTGCCTAATCCCGTAAATCTCTAGTGAATAGATAGCCATTTAATAATTAGATAATTAAATAATAAATAATTAATGAAGGAATAAATAAGCAAATAAATATTGAATAATTAAATAATAAATAAGTAATTAATTAGTAAGTAAATAAATAATAATTTATTAAATAAATAATTAATAGATAAATAATTAGTAAATAAAAGGTTGACCAGTAGATAAATACTCTAGTATATAAATAATTAGAAAAAAAATAATTAACAACTGCATAGTATTTATCTAATAAATCAATGATTAATAAATAAATTGACATATGTAACCAACAATTACCCAAGCATTCAACAAACAAATCATCAAATAATAAATAAATAAATGCTTATCAAATAAGTAAATAAATGACTATTATTTAAATAGGTGATTAATAAGTAAGTACTTAGGAATTAAATAAGAAATTAATAAATATAGATAAAAGATTAATGAATAGCTAAATAAGTAATCAATAAAGTCTAAATAACAATTATAATAGTCATGATAATTATAATATTAGTAATAGTAATCATATTAATAACATTTAAAATTAATAAGTTTAGTAGTAGGAATGCTATTGCCAAATGATAGCAAAACAAAACAACAACAACAAAACAACAACAGCAGCAACAACAACAACAACAACAACAACAACAACAACAACAAACCTTGGCATTATACATGGTTTATGGTTTCCCATCTGACAACAAAATACCCCAACGAACATGCGTTCAACCATAGCACCATTCTCAAGCCACAACAGCACAGATTTCACCGAATCTTTCACCAAAATAGCATAGACAACACATCCAATTACATTCTCCTTCACCAAAATTAAAACCTAGTTTCACAGGAACTTATTCATGAGAGGAACCGCCCTATTCCAAACCATCCCACGCACAACGAAAAAGAACGATGGGAAAGGATCAAGACTTACTTGATTAAAGCCGGGCGAGAAGTGATGAAGTTTGCTCAGCGCTGCTCTCTCTCCGGTCGTTGATTGGAGCCCAAGAGTTTCACTATTTTGGTAAATTGGAATGTGTTCTGCACGGGTTTTGCAAAATGTGGATACACAGAAAATTTTTTCCAATTATAAAAGTCCGCTTGAGTGCTCGCGGGAAAGAAGAGAAGGCTTTGTTTCGTGAGTCCTTTTTTTTTTTTTTTTTTTGTTGTATACAACCCTTGGTTCACCGGTGAGAAGAACAGTAGTTTGAAATTCAAAGAAACTTCCCAAGCTGGAGTAGGAAGTCTGGGTTGATAAACAAAAAAAAAAAAAAACATATTTACCACCTTCAAGGCTATGACTCGGGAGTTGATAAACTTAGTTACAATACATTTTTAATTTTATTATTTTTTTGAAGATGAAAATAATACAGAAAAGAAGGAAAAAAATAGCTAAAAAAAAAGAAAAGAAAAGAATAGGTGGGAAGTGGTTTGAACCCGGGTCCTCTCAAATTCAACCCTCAATTCTAACCAATTATCCATAACAGCTTTTGCTTTGCTAATTCCAACATATATCTTATCTCTAAACAACCCAAAACCTAATAATGCTTTCATGCCCTTGATACTAAATAATAAAATCCTTCCTCTCCCAAACTAAATTTCCCAACCAACCTAAATAATCATAATCACATAATCAAGCAATATAAAGCTCTAACCACTTAACCACATTAAATCTTATTTATTTTTTTTCCAACCAAATTCTCTTTTTATCTAAGCCTCAAGCCATCTTCCTATTTCAGCATCACACAAAATTACCTTTTTACCCTTCCTACCCAACAAACATAAATAAGTCATTTATCCTACAAACCATGATTCTAAAGTACATAAAATCATTCAAATATATATATTTTTATGCAGAATAATATGATATGCATCCCGACCCCCTTACTCCAAAGTTGGCTTTAGATGGGATTTCACAGCATCCACTATTACATTTCTAGGCACACTTTTTTTTGTAACTCAGCATATACCTCTTTTTTGGTGTAAATTTTAGGACGAGCTTTTTCAGCAAAAGCAATTACTCTTCCGCAATCTTCTTAGCAATAATATTTGTCTCCTTCATAGCTTCAACTACTCTATTGAATCCATCATTGATCACTTCAACTTGTTTTTCAATTAAATCCACCATTGCAACTTTTCTTTTCCCTCCTCCTTTTGTTGTATCAACATAAATTTGGTTATTTTCAGGCACAACAATAGTTTCAAAAGAGGAAAAAAGAGAATCAACATTTATGAAAGGTTCATCCAAATTAATTAGATTTTCCTCCCTAGACCATTGATGTAATCTTTCCTTAGTACTTATAGCACCTTTCCTATTTGCGGGGTCTTTGGCGAAAAGTGTCTCCATTTTGTCAAAGTGGAAAATTGGAGTGTATCTCCATTTTCCAATTTTAGGTTTATCCTACAAAAAGAAATGAAAGATTAATAAATTTATTTTAGGAATTATAAGTTAAAAATAAAATCAAGATAAATAAAAAATAATTAAGCAAAACTTCACCTCTATTTTTCCCTTCCATACTTCTGGCTCAGCTTCAAACAATCTTGATTCTTGATTCCAATCAAAGCCACACAATCCATGAAAAAGATCATTTCAAACCTTAAAATTAGCTTTTAATGTCCTCAAACAATTTTTAACATGATCTTTGTCTATAGGATACCCAAAATTTTCACTACAATACTTCACTATATTAGCATATGCTTGGGTTGTCCGTTTTCCATCAACTCTATTTCCCTTCTCTTGATTAAGTATAAATGCATCAAGAAGGATCTCATCCATCTCATCCTTCCAAGTCATTTTGGCACATTTAGAACTTTCCCCCTCAACTTTTTGTTTTTTGGCCTCCCCATCAACTTTTGGAATATTAATTTCATACATAGAGTAGTATGTTTAACATTATAATATATACACATATAGTATATGAACAAAGTATTTCTACTAGATTAGTTTATACCGTTTGTCAAGCAGCATTCAATAAACTATTTCTAGCAGCACAAATGCAGCAACCTTTAAGAAAGAGAGAGAGAGAGAGAGAGAGAGAAAAAAAAAAAAGAGGATCGGATGTTAATTTCTCTAAGAAATAAAAAAAAAAATCAACAGCAAAAGATCAATATGAATGCTTTAAAAAACTAGAAGCAACAATTAAATCATGTCCAGAAAGATAGACAATAAAGTTAAAAAAATCATTAAGAATACTGGACCCAAAAAAAAAGTACACAAAAGTTAATTCAATTTTGGAAAGATAAACAATTCATCTTTATCTTACAATCATCCATCACGTTCGTTCTATTAAATATTAAAAAACAAAGAAAAAGCTAGTTTGATTCATTTAACAAGATAAGAAAATGAATTGAGGACATTTTAACTCTGAGCTACATAATCTGCCCACATTTAATTTCTAATATTATCCTTTTTCTTCAGCCCTCAGTCATAATTTGCATCATGAGTATTTTCATTATTGTACTCCATATCAGGCACTTATTCTTCTAATTCATGATCCACTTCAATTAAGATTTGATAATCAGGGTCAACTCCTAACGAATAGTTGTGAAGTATATAACATGTTGGGTATCTCAGGTTCAAATCCTATATGACGCAGTGGAAAATAAAACGAGATACCATCTTAGGACCCGCATATGTGTGGAAAACAAGACATAAAGATAACAAAGGTAACAACTTTTACCTTTCTTTGATCGTCCGAAGAACAAAAATTTTTTCTTCAAGTCGAGGCGCGATCTAGCAATCCTCTTGATCAAACTCCACGAGAGTTGAACGTTTAACTACTATAATCACGAGTGTGTGATTATATCTAACGATAATCCATACGGAGGAATACTCAAGCACCAAAGTTTCTGTGCTAGCAGAAAAAGATGGCGGCTAGGGTTTCTCAAGAACAATCGTGAGAAATCGTGTGCCTTAGGGCTTGGAGTTATTTTCGTGTCTTACCACATAGCTAGGGTTTTGTGTGTTATCCCTATATCACACGAAAAATCCTACTCAAAATAGACTTCAATCTCGGAATTCTAAAACGAGTTAGAATTCCCTAATTGTAATTGGAAATATCAAGTTCTCACAATTACAATTGGACCATTAATTATAATTAATTATAATTTGGCCACAACTTCTCTTTCTCATAATTAACCCTACTATATTATCAAATAACATTTTGAGTATATAATCCTCATTGTGTGTGACCTATTAGGTTTCCTAGTCAATTGGTAGAGAATATAAATTAATCCAAACGTCTTTAAGATTAATAATCCATAATTAATTAGAATTAATCATATTAATTCTAATCAGGATTGGTTTATTAATTAATCAATTAATAAACCTATATTCCAAGATCATGAGCGGTATCTAGCAACACATCATGACCACCCAAGAATCCAGGAAGTCAAGTGGCTTGACATGAACCCTTTAATAACAAACTACGGTGCAATTAACTCCTTTCACCATACAATATCTCATTCGGTTTGGAGTACAGAATTAGTGCCAACTCCCTCCAGAATTAATTCTGACCGGAATACAATAATACTTATACCAGGAACCCACTACTCTAGATGTGTATCAATTGGAACTATTTCCAATACACAATCACCTTGGCCAAGGACTTCTCGAGTAGTAATTCCTACAAATGGCCGTTAGATATTCGCCCCTACTATTAGGAGTGGTGAATCCTTTATTGACCCTCTTAACCACTTTTGTTTACCTCACAATGTACCCAATATCCATCCCATAGGCGGCCCTCGATCGAGCTCCAGAGATTGAAATCAAAGTACAATGCTCAGCAAATAAAGTACCTTGGAGATCTCAAGTCTAAGGATACTTGCACGTTTGCTATATTGAGATTATATCACTGGCACTAAATAGTTATCCATGTGATTATCTCAAAGTTGGGTCATCTAATGAACTTGTTCCATTAACAAGCATCCATGTGTTAACTTTGAGTATCTCAATACTCATGGATATGAGAACCACCGCCTGATCAAATCAGGAAGTCTAACACATGCTAGTCTTAACACATTAATGATGTCTGTCTCATTAATACTACTACTAGGGATTGTTTAAGTACTAACACTATACAGTGTAGTAGGAATCTCATATCATGATGTCCTTAACACAGTGTTGTACTAGGGACTTTATAGAACAGTTATATTACTTAAAAGTAAACAAAGAAACTGTAAGATAAATAATGCCTTTTATTATAATAAAATGTGTCATATACAATGTACAAGTGATTGCCTCTAGGGCACAACACTAACAAACTCTCACTTGTACTAGAGCCAATCATTCATGTATCTAATATCAAATGACTCAACATGAAAATCATGTTTCTTCTAAGATAGTGCTTTCGTAAGTGGGTTAGCTATGTTCTCATCTATGGGAACTCTCTCTATCTTTATTTCCTTAGCTGCTTTAGAAGCGGCTATGTACTCAGCTTCTGTCGTAGAGTTGGCAATAGTCTCTTGTTTGGAACTTTTCCAACTTGTTGCCCCTCCGCACAATGTAAACACGTAGCCGGATTGTGATTTGAAATTGTCTTTATCAGATTTAAGACTGGCATCAATATACGCGTTTATTTTCAAATCGCCTTCTCCATATACTGAGAATATATCCTCGTAAGTACTTAATGATGTTCTTTACAGCTGCCCAATGACCCTCACCAAGATCAGATTGGTATCTGCTCGTCAAACCGAGAGCACAAGATACATCGGGCCTAGTACATATCATAGCGTACATGATAGATCCAACTGCCAAGGCATATGGAATCTTACTCATGTGATTCCTTTCAACTTGTGTCTTGGGAGACATCGACTTTGAAAAGCTTACACCATGTGACATGGGTAAGAATCCCTTTTTGGATTGATCCATGCTAAACCTCTTTAGCATTTTATTTATGTATGTAGACTGCAAAAGACCTAGCAATCTTTTGGATCTATCTCTATAGATCCTTATTTCGAGAATATAGGTTGCTTCTCCAAGGTCTTTCATGGAGAATTGTTTGGACAACCAAGTTTTAACCGTTTGCAAGATAGGTATATCGTTTCCTATTAGTAATATGTCATCTACATAAAGTAATAAGAAAATGACCGCATTCCAACTAACCTTCTTGTATACACAAGGCTCATCCATATTTTGAATGAAACTAAACTCTTTGATTATTTTATCAAAACGAATGTTCCAACTCCTAAAAGTTTGCTTAAGTCTATAAATGGACCTTTGCAGCTTGTACACCTTTGTGCGATCATTGGATGTGAAACCCTCGGGTTGTGTCATATATACTTCCTCAGTCACATTTCCATTTAGAAAAGCTGTTTTCACATCCATTTGCCAAATCTCATAATCACGATGAGCAACAATGGCTAGGAGTATCCTAATGGATTTTAACATGGCTACTAGCTAGAAAGTTTCGTCATAGTCAATGCCATATTGTTGACGATAACCCTTCGCCACTAGATGTGCTTTATAGGTAACTAAGTTACCATTTGTGAAACCCTAGTCAAAACCAATGATGATTTATTGTATGTTTAAATATATTTGTAAATGATTTTTTGTGCTTTGGATTTGAGTTTTATTGTCTCGAAGGCTTGGTTGTGAGTATTGTTTGAGAAGGGCAAAATAGTAAATTTTTGTTGAGGTGGAAAAAGGGAGATAGCTTGAGGATTGAATAAGAAAATAATTTATAGAGGAAAAATAAGAACAAGAGTTGTTGTGGTTTAATGGTTAGAGCTTTGGGATTAATTTTTGAGGTCTTGTGTTCAAATTCCATCATAGGAGCTTTGGCTTGGTAAAATTTTATTTTTACTTGGGAAGTAATAATTTCGGCCTTATGTGCTTGGAGTAGGGTAGAGATGTTGTCCTAAGAGAGACATGTTAGGAGTATCCTCATTCTACTCCTTTGCCCTACACAAAATTCCTAAGGGGAATTCATTTCCCCTTGATCTTTAATTTTCCTTATTTCTCAACTCATTAGTTTGATCAAGTTGTTCTAGCCATTTTCTTTTCAGAAATTTCAGTAAAGTGTTGTGGCTTTGTAGGATCAAAATGTCTTAGTGAAAGACATCTTATAGTCGGAAAATGTGGAAGAGTTGTGGGAGATTCCAAGAGGATAAATCCATCTAATGAACTGGCTAAAAATTCACTCTAGCTAGGTTCATCTTCCTTCTTGGAATGAACTGAAATTTTCTAGCTTCTTGTGCCTTCAAGGTGTCGAGATTCTTAGCTAATATTCCCTCCCAAATGCTGCCAGAAAAATGGTCTTTTGGATTAGCTTGCAACCTGAATTTCTCTAGCCATTTTCGGACTGCACAAAGATGGTGCAAAACCAGGAAAATTCCTGGGCAAATTCGCACCTTTGGGAGTCCAAAACCAAGCTGTTTTCTTCCAGATTTTGTTCAGCACCTTAGCCATGTTTTTCCTCCATGAAGAAGGCTAGAAACCAGCCTTGAAAGCCCATGAAATTTCCCTTCAAACTCTCTGCAAGCTGGCTGGAAAATGGCAGCCAAAAACTGCCCAGGAAAAATTCCAGCCTGCGAAAATGCTGTGCAGGATTTTGTCCAGCTTTGTTTCCTAATTCTCTCCTAGCTGAAACCCCATCCTTGTTCTGCATAAACCACCCTTAAACCTTCAGTAACTGAGCTCCATTATCTCCCTTAAGCTTCTGCACGAAATTCAGACATGGCTGCTCGAAAATCTCTCCAACAAATCCCTGCAATCATGCTTAATTGATTACCAAAATTCCAACCACCATAGTTTAGCAGCCTTCCGTAAAGTATCCCTCAAATAACCAGACTTTTTCTTCATCAATATGCTCCTTGTTTTCGGCCACCATAAGCCTCCTTAAACCAGCTTTCAATAAACCGAAATACTGCTCAAAACAATCGGCCATGGCAGACTTCCAAAGCTCTCCAATAATCAAGATATTCTTGAATATTTAGTTTCCAAATTTGCTTCCTAAAAATATTCTTCAAGGATTTCAACAACTAGCCATTCCTTTTCCTTCCAAACAAGAGAATCATCTTCCTAAACCCTACAGAAAATTCCGCCAGCCCTAATTCTTACAGAATTTCGGCAGCTGCAAAACAAAAACCTCTCAATTCCCTTCAACCTTCAAGAACACACACAACACACCAAGAACACCTACTCATTCCTTTCACTTAATACCCCTCCAAACCACTTCAAACCTTCTCTAAAATTTCTAGATTTAACCTACTCACTGCCGTGAGTCCATCAACACCATTCTTAACATCAAACTCCACAAACCAACCTGCTAGTTTGGATCAAAAAGCAAAAAATTCTGTGAAGGCTCAAGAACACCTTCAAGGTGGGTTTGTTCTAACAACTTCATCTTCTCCAATCTTGATCTCTAGTGAAAATATATATGAATAAACATGCTAATGGTCTCTCTCTCTCTCTCTCTCTCTCTCTCATGGCCGAAACTCTCTTCTCTTGGCCGGATGGCTTCTTCTCCCATGGCCATGCTTTCTCCATCTTCCTTGGACGAATTTAGGCATCTAGGAGTTGAGATCCATTCTAAACTCCTTCAAGGTATTCCTCGACCAAGTAAGTCCCTTCAATCTTTCTTTTAAATTCTAGATTCATGTCTCTAGGATGATGTTGATAGTAGGTGGATTGTGATAGGATTTGAGTATGTATTGTTGAGATTGAAGCATGAATATATGTATGATTGTGAAGGAGATGGGATTTATGCATGGAAGGATTATCTTGGTTGATTGTATGATGATTTGAGGTTTGATGCATGTCTCCATGTCATAGGTAATATTTGTGATGAAGTATGCTAGAGATTATGTCACCTTTGGTGAATAGGATTTATATTCATGTTGGATTATTGAAGCCATGATCATATTTATGCTAGTAGAGGTTAGATCATGTCTTGATAAATTTAGATCTATGCTTATATGCATGATTTGGATGATTTGATGAATCGAAGAATTGTATATGTTCTTGATTGTGGTTAGCCATAGAAATTTGATCATGATCTAGTGGTCCCTAAGCTAATTTTTATTACATGAATAAAATATTTAATAATATAATTTTGCTAGTAATTTCGAAAAAAACCCTAGGAAGAGTAGATTTGGATTATTATATATATAAAGGATATTTTAGTCAAGTAAATAATAATTTTTGCTAGAAAAATAAAATATATAGATATTATTTAAAATATTGAAATCAATTAAAGCCTTTTATGGAAATAATTATAATTAGTAAAATATTTGTTACTAAAAATTTAATTATTATCTTTTAATCAAAACCCATTAAGAATTTATTTATTATTTTCCAAGCAAGGCTCATTAAAATTCATTTTCAACTAACTTTAGTTATCAATTATTTTCTAACAGCTAAATTATTAATAAATCATTATTTTTCCTAAAAACCACCTAAGACTCTTCATCAAATAAACTCTAAATTTTCTTAGCAATAATTAAAACTTTAACTTATTAGTACTTATTTCCCAAAACATTAATTATTTTAAATATCAAATTATCCTTAGCTTATAAACCTATTTACTTATTGTTTGGCCTTAAAGCTTGAGACACTAGGATCATGATATTAGTAATTTGAGTTGTTTAAATTGAGAAAGTGAATTTTGGCTTGAATTTGATTGTGGTTTGTATTTTCCCATGCGGGGTTAGGTCAACAGTTAGAGACCTTTTTATTGTGAGCAAGAATCAGGTAAGCTCCTGCATAAAACCTGATTGATGAAAAGTGTTTAATTATGGCAAGCCAAATGTAGAGTGCATGGACACTCATCTTTGTAAAGGCAATTGAGGATTGTCTCCTGTCTTATTTCTGTCAAACAAATTATTTGAAAACCAATAAGCAGATTTATTCAAACTCAAAACTCTTTCTAAAACTAATTTTGACAAAGACTTTGAAAACCCTTAATTGTCATGTTCAAGTGGAACTATGTTTTGTTCATTTTTTTTCCCAAGTGGGATATGTTACGTTGAGTACTCAATAAGGGTGGACTACTGGACTAGTCTTTGAGGGGTTAGGGTAAGTATCTCAATAGGTGGCCACCTCTGAGGGGTGAGTCCTTCCTAGATAAGCCGACAGTCCAGTAAGTCGTGCCGGTCCGAGCTAGCAGTGTTCTTTTTCAGTCAAGTGACTGTGTTTTGCAGGAATGGACACCCGATTGTTGTTTGGGTATAGAGAAGAAGGAGTATCTTGCCCAGTAGGCCGATCACCTACTTTTGTCAGTTTGCACAAAGTGTGGCATTCTGACTGGCGGTATGCACAAAGTGTGGCATGTTGACTATCCGGTTATGGGGCCCAACGTGTGGTAACCTGTAATCCTTTCTTTCAAGTGGTTGATTTTATAAATTATGTATGACTGGAAATGCCAAACCACCACTCTTGTTTTTTACTGATGTTTATTGCTTGCCAGTGATCTCTTATAAAGAATTTTATACTTTGCATTCACGAACTGTTTTCACTGAACACCCAAAGCACACACGGACTTACTGAGGTTTTTGTCTCACCACCATTTTACCATGATTTCAGGTCGATCCTGCTGTGGGGATGAGTAGCTAGATTATACCTGCTTTGGAAGATTTTCTGATAATTTATTCTTGTGTAATGTTTTGGGGAGATGAGAGTGGATAAATTTTATTACGGATTAGTTTTTGGTATTTTGGGATTTATTCTTGGATTGATATTTATTTTGGGATGTAATAAATTTTAAGTTCAAGTATTATTTATATTCCGTTATTTCATTTGTGTGACCTAGTTATAAAGACCCCTTGTCCTTTGGACGAGGCAACATCCCCCGGCCCTGGCGGGCCTAGGTAGCGGGGTGTTGCACCATTCATGTCCGTTTTCTTCTTGAAAACCCACTTGCACCCAATAGGTTTAATTCCTTTGGGTGGATCAACCAAAGTCCGTACTTGGTTATCATACATGGAATCCATCTCTAACTTCATGGCCTCAAGCCATTTGCCAGATTCTGAACTGTTCAGAACATCCTTGTAGGTAGTAGGCTCATCCTCATCTATGAGCAATACGTCATTGTGGTCACTAATGAGAAATCCATATCTCTCAGGTACCACACGTATCCTACTAGATCTATAACGTTCTTGTGTATTAGAAGGTTCATCTATTCTCTCAATAGATATGGGGTTAGACGGTTGATCATCATTTGTTTGATCTTCATGAACTTTACTAAGTTTAATCTTATTCCCACTGTCCCCTTTGAGCATGTGCTCCTTCTCTAAGAAGACGACATGCTTCAAAATAAACAATTTGTTTTCAGAAGGGAGGTAGAAGTAATATCTGAAAGATTCTTTCGAATATCCCACAAACAAACACTTGTCAAACTTACTATCAAGTTTGTCTGACTGTGGCTTTTTGACAAAGGCAGGACAACTCCATACTCGTAAGTGAGATAGCTTTGGTTTTTTACCAAAGAACATCTCAAATGGGGTAGAATCAACCGTTTTTATTGGAACTCTATTTAGTATATAAAGAGAAGCTTCTAGTGCATGCCCCCAAAACGATTTTGGTAGGTCTGCAGAAGCCATCATGGTCCATACCATGGCTAGAATGGTTCGATTCCTTCTCTCAGATATACCGTTATATTGAGGTGTATGTGGTGGAGTCCATTGAGATAATATCCCATTATCTCTAAGATAACTCAAGAATTCTTGACTTAAGTATTCTCCTCCTCGATCAGATCTTAGAGTCTTAATACTTTTGCCAAGTTGTTTCTCTATTTCATTCTTGAAGTCTTTAAACCTTTCAAAAGCCTCAGATTTATATTTCATTAAATACAAATACCCGTATCGTGAGAAATCATCAATAAAGGTTATGAAATAGTTATAACCTCCTCTTGCTTGTATTGACATTGGGCCACAAACATCAGAATGTATGAGTTCTAATAACTCCTTAGCCTATTCTCCTTTTCCTGAAAAAGGAGTTTTAGTCATTTTGCCTAGTAAATAAGATTCGCATGTGCCATATGACTCATAATCAAATGACCTTAAGTCACTAAACTTGTGTAACTTAGATACATGATTTTCGTTTACATGGCCCAAACGACAATGCCATAAGTAAGAGGTGTTAAGTTATCCATTTTTGGTTTCTTATTGTTTATATTGAGAACTGGATTATCCAAGTCTAGAACATATAAAGCATTAACCAGAGTTGTTGAACCATAATGAATATCATTCAATGAAAAAGAACAACATTTATTCTTAAATATCAAACGAAATCTATATAAGTCTAAACACGTAACTGAGATAATATTTTCCATTAAATCTAGTACAAAATAATAGTTTTGCAGTTCTAAAATTAATCCTGAAGGCAGGTTCAGCTCGTATGTCCCCACAGCAAGTGCAGCAACCTTTGCCCCATTTGCAGTACGTAGGTCCACATCGCCTTTCTCTAGCCTTCTACTGCTCTTTAGTCCCTGTAAGTTATTGCTCAAATGAGATCCACATCCAGTATCTAATACCCATATCTCATTTCTAAATGCAGTATTTATCTCAATCATAAACATACCCAGAGTAGAAGTAGAAGTGCTTGTAAGCTTCTCATTCTACTTCTTGTCCTTAATGGTCTCCAAGTAGGCTTTGTAGTTGCGCCTCTAGTGGCCCGTCTTCCTACAATGATAGCATGGGCCCTTAGTAGCTGCGTCCTTCTTGTTCACACCATTTTTAGGCTTCATGGCAGACTTCTTCTTCTTCTTTTGAACTTTTTTCTAAGAAGAGGAAGATTCTACCATTAAAACTGCATTGGAATCCTTCTTCATGGAGGATTTTGCAGTTTTGAGAAGATTGATCAACTTAGGAATGGTGGACTCAATCTTATTCATCTGATAGTTAATCATAAATTGTGAGAAATTATTAGGTAACGACTGTAGAATTAAGTCAACACTTAAGTCATGATCCATTGCAAATCCGAGAGATCCAAGCTTCTCAATTAAGCCCAGCATCTTCAGCCCATGAGTGGCCACAGAAGAACCCTCTGCCATTTTGCAACGGAATAGTTGCTTTGAGATCTCATATCTCTCTGTTCTGGCTTGGGCATCAAACAGCTCTCGAAGATGTCGTATAATCGATTGAGCATCCATATGCTCGTGCTGTTTTTGTAACTCGGGAGTCATGGATGCCAGTATAATACATGATGCTGTATCACTATCCTCCTTGTGCCTCTTGTGGATAGCATGCTCATTAGCATGAGCATCTTAAGCTGGTGATGGCAGAATAAGAGCATTAAGCACGTAGAGTAACTTTTTCGATTTGAGAATGATTCTCAAATTTTTATACCAGTTGAGATAGTTTGATTCGGTTAACTTGTTAGTTTCTAAGATGCTACGTAGGTTTAAGTTTGTAGACATGATGCAAGTGACCTAGATGTAAAGATAGAAAGCATTAGCTACTTGTATATGCACATGATATGCAAATAATTAGGACTTTAATTAAACGTATTTTTACTCCACTATTTTACTCAAACCAATAGCCCCCACTATTGATTCGGGAAAGCCCGTTAGAAGCTTTCCTAGTGGATCGGTATCCAAATTCCTCAAGAATAACCTTGGGTTTGCCCAACAAGCTACTCTTAAGTTCATTGGTAGGTATTCAATACCAATTACATCGTATATAACTACCGGATCATTGGGTGATTAACAAATTTTAATCTTAAAGCCTTTTGGGCTACCTCAACTTTTCCTCTAAATTTTTTTATGCTTGAGTTTGCCTAATCGGATAAAGAATTTAGTTAAACCCGACTCATTTATCAGGAATTTAACTCCATAGCTTGAACATGCTCGATGTCAAGTAGGCTTGGGTTTGCCCAACAATCTGGTTTCGAAAAAGGACTCTCGTTCTTACTATATTAACGGAAGGAATTATGTTTAATATGAATTGAGGAATTTATTCCTTTTAGTGATTTCATTGAGTGACATGCATAAAAATCAATAAATCACATAATTGATAATCATGGTAATAAAGCGATTACGTTGTATGACTATGGACTTTACCATAAATTAATTTCTTTGAGCCATAAAAGAAATTAATATAGTTAACCCTATGTGTTCATGCATGATTTAAGTAGAAGGTCTTACCTTCTCACCTTATTTTGGTTGCCATCTCCAAAATAGAATAATTCTACTCCTATCTAACCTATGTAAACTAATTACATAATTTTCTAAAGAAAGAAAATTTCGAGTTACATTCGAGGGGAGTTACATGAGAAGAGAATTACACAAGAATTTTAGAGAAGGCAGGAGACGAATGCCCTAATTCATAAAAACCAAAACTGTAAAATGCATGAATAGATATAATTGGTTTTAGTCCATAACCATCCACCATGCCATTAGTTATGCTTAACAAAATAAACATATAACTTTTATTATTCCAAAATAACTATTTTGGAAAAATAAAAAAATTCTAAAATCAACATTTTAGAAAAATACACCAATTTTATATTTTTCAAAATCATTATTTTGAAAGATAAAATTGTTTGATTCAAAACTAATTTTGAAAAAGTGCTTTTGGGTCCCATTTCTGGCAACGAAAATGGCGGTCCCCTTGGAAAAATTTTTATTTTACCGCCTCTCATCAAATGAGATTTTTCCCTTTCAAAATTCAATTCTAGAATTTTTTTTTTTTAAATAGTTGGAACATTACAAACAGAGCAGAACCGGCACTGGTTTGGAAGCCAGAGCCGGCATCGGGAACAATGGCGGCGATTTTGAAAATTTTCCAGAAACAATTTCTGGTGACTTCTTCTTCTACAAATTTTCAGTGAGAACAATTCTCAGCAGTATTTTCTGTTTTGAAGCTCAATTCAACAACTAATTTGTTAGTTTAAACAAAACAAAACAGAAAATCAAATTCACAAGATGAAACGGAAGGCAATCAACATGTTTTCAAGAAAATGTTTTTCTGCAGAAAATTTTCAACACATAAAGAAAGCATATTTCAAAATATACTATAACTTTTACACAATCATATTGTGCTACGGATCCAACCCACAATGCTCGAAATAATTTTGACTCAAGTGAAAACAATTTTCATAGCAAACAAAGATAAACACGAATACATGAAACCAATTTTCATGCCAAAAACAATGTCCATAAACCACACATAGCATGGCTCTGATACCACTGTTAGGTATCTCAGGCTCATATCCTATACGGCGCAGCAGAAAATAAATTGAGATACCATCCCAGGACTCGCATATGTGTGGAAAACAAGACATAAAGATAACAAAGGTAACAACTTTTTACCTTTCTTTGATCGTCCGAAGAACAAAAATTTCTTCTTCAAGTCGAGGCGTGATCCAGCAATCATCTTAATCAAACTCCACGAGAGTTGAACGTCTAACCACTATAATAACAGTGTGTGATTATCTTTAATAGTAATCCATACAGAGGAATACTCAAGAACCAAAATTTCCTGTGCTAGCAGAAAAATATGGCGGCTAGGGTTTCTCAAGAACAATCGTGAGAGAGAAAGAAGAGAGAAATCGTGTGCCTTAGGGTTTGGAGTTATTTTCGTATCTTACCACTTAGTTAGGGTTTCGTGTGTTATCCCTATATCAAACGAAAAATTCTGCTCAAAATAGACTCCAATCTCAGAATTCTAAAGCAATTAGAATTCCCTAATTGTAATTGAAAACGTCAAGTTCTCACAATTACAATTGGACCATTAATTATAACTAATTATAATTTGGCCACAACTTCTCTTTCTCGCAATTAACCCTACTATGTTATCAAATAACATCTTGAGTATATAATCCTCTATTGTGTGTGACCTATTAAGTTTCCCAGTCAATTGGTAGAGAATATAAATTAATCCAAACGTCTTTAAGATTAATAATCCATAATTAATTAGAATTAATCCTATTAATTCTAATCATGATTGGTTTATTAATTAATCAATTAATAAACCCATATTCCCAGATCATGAGCGGTATCTAGCAACACATCATGACTACCCAAGAATCCAGGAAGTCCAGTGGCTTGACATGAACCCTTTAATAACAAACTACAGTGCAATTAACTCCTTTCACCATACAATATCTCATTTGGTTTGGAGTACAGAATTAGTGCCAACTCCCTCCAGAATTAATTCTGACCCAAATACAATAGTACTTGTACCAGGAACCCACTACTCTAGATGTGTATCAATTGGAACTATTTCCAATACACAATCTGTGAAACCCCAGTCGAAACCAACCTTAGAGTAAGGGGGTTGGGATGCATATCATATTTTATTTCATGTTTAAATATATTTTTATATGGTTTTATGTGCATTGAATTTGTGTTTTATAGTCTAGAGGGCTTGATTGTGATTATTGAGTGGGAAGGGTAAAATGGTAATTTTTACCTAAGGTGGAAAAAGGGAGATAGCTTGAGGATTGAATAGGAAAATATTTTTAGAGAGGAAATAAGAACAAGAGTTGTTGTGGTGTAGTGGTTAGAGCCTTAGAATTGATTCTTGAGGTTTTGGGTTCAAATTCCATTATTAGAGCTATAGCATGATTAAATTTTATTTTTGCTTGGGAAGTATCATTGTTGGCCTTAGTGGTGTTTGGAGTAGGGTAGAGATGTTGTCCTATGAGAGACATGATAGGAGTCTTCAAATCCTACTCTTTTGCTCTACACAAAATTTCTAAGGGGAATTCATTTCCTCTTGATCCTTAGTTTTTCCTAATTCTCAATTCATTAGTTTGTTCATTGTGTTCAAGCTAATTTTATTCTAGAAAAATTCCAGCAATGTATTGTGACTTTGAAGGTTCAAAATGTCTTAGTAAAAGACATCATATGGACCGAAACAATGGATGAGGGGGAAAGATTTCAAGTGAATTAAATTCCTTAGTGAACTTTCTAAAAATTCACTCTAGCTAGGTTCATTTCCCTTTGTACATAGAACTGAAATTTTTCCAGCTTTGTGTGCCTTCAAGGTGTCGAAATTCTTGACCATTATTCCCTCCCTAATGCTGCCAAAAAATGGTCCTTTTGATCAGCTTAGAATCTGGATTTTTATGGCTATTTTCGGACTGCACAAAGATGGTGCAAAACCAGAAAAAAATCCTGTACAAATCGCAGCTTTGGAGGTCCAAAACCAAGCTGTTTTCTTCCAGTTTTTGTACAGCACCCTAGCCATGTTTTTCCTCCATGAAGCAGGTTGGAAACCAGCCTTGAAAGCCCCAGAAATTCCCCTTCAAAGCCTTTGCAAATTTCCTGGAAAAGGGCAGCCGAATACTGCCCAGAAAATTCCAGCCTTGCGAAAATCTGTGCAGTGATTTTTTTTCCAGCTTTGTTTCCTAATTCTCTCCTAGCCGAAACTCCATCCCTTTTCTGCAAAAACCACCCTAAAACCTCCATTAATAGAAATCCATTGTCCTCCCAAAGTTCTGCACGAAAACCCAGCCATGGATGCCTAAAAGATTTCCAAAAAATTTCTGCAATCATACCTTGATTTGGATACCAAAATTCCAGCCACCATGATTTAACAACTTTCCATAAAATATACCTCAAACAACCAGACCTTCTATTCACCATTATACTCCATAATTTCGGCCACCCTAAGCCTCCTTCAACCAGCTTTCATTCAACCAAAACACTGCCCAGAAATTCGTCCATGACAGATCTCCAAAAGCTCTCCAATAATCAAAGATATTCTTGTGATATCTAGTTTCAAAATTTGCTTCCCAAAAATATTCTTTAAGGATTTTAACAACTAGCTTTTCCTTTTTCCTTCCAAACCATAAAAACCATCTTCCTAAACCCTACAAACAGTTTGGCAGCCCTAATCTCTTCAGAATTTCGGCAGCCTCCATCCAAGAACTCTCTATTCTCTTCAACCTTCAAGAACACATAGTACACCAAGAACACCTACTTCTTCCTTTCACCTAATATCCATCCAAACCACTTCACACCTTCTCTAAAATCTCCAGATTTGACCTACTCACTGCCATGAGTCCATCAACACCATTCTTAACATCAAACTCCACAAATCAACTCGCTATTTCGGATCAAAACCAGAAAATTCTGTGAAGGTTCAAGAACACCTTCAAGGTAAAGTTTGTTCTAACAACTTCATCTTCTCCAATCTTGATCTCTAGTGAGAACATATGTGAATAAACATGCTAATGGTCTCTCTCTCTCTCTCTCTCTCTCTCTCTCTCTCATGGTCGAAAATTCCCCTCTCTTGGCCGGATGACTTTTTCTCCCATGAACATGCTTTCGCCATCTCCCATGGACAAAGTTAGACATCTAGGAGTTGAGATCTACTCTAAACTCCTTCAAGGCATTCATCAACCAAGTAAGTACCTTCAATCTTCCTTTTTAAACTCTAGATTCATGTCTCTAGGATGATGATGATAGTAGGTGGATGGCGATAGGATTTAAGTATATATATATATATATATATATATTATTGAGATTGAAGCATGAATATATGTATGATTGTGAAGGAGATGAGATTTATGCATGGAAGGATTATCTTGGATGATTATATGATGATTTGAGGTTGATCCATGTCATAGGTAGTATTTGTGATGAAGTATACTAGAGATTATGTTACCTTTAGTGAGTAGGATTTATATTCATGTTGGATTATTGAAGCCATGATCATATTTATGCTAGTAGGGGTTAGATCATGTTTTGATAAATTGAGATCTATGTTTGTATGCATGATTTGGATGATTTGATGAATTGAAGGGTTGTATATGTTCATGATTGTGGTTAGCTATAGGAATATGATCATGATCTAGTTGTCCCTAAGCTAAATTTATTTCATTAATAAAATATTTAATAATATGATTTTTCTAGTAAAATTTTGAAAACCATGGGAAAATGTGGATTTGGTCTTTTATATAAAATAGTGATATTTTAGTCAAATAAATAATAGTTTTTGCTAGAAAAATAATATATATATATTTATATTATTTAAAATAATAAAATCAATTAAAGCCTTTTATGGAAATAATTATAATTAATAAAATATTTATTACTAAAAATTTAATTATTATCTTTTAATCAAAACCCATTAAGGATTTGCTTATTATTTTTCAAGCAAGACTCATTAAATTTATTTTCAACAAATTTTAGCTATCAATTATTTTCATAATTAGTGAGATTTAAACCTTCAACTTTTTGTTCCTATTTCCCAAACTTTAGTTATTTTAATATCAAACTAGATTTATTTTATAAACCCTTTTTATTTAGTATTAAGCCTTAAAGCTTGGGACACTAGGGATATGATTGTAGTAAGTTGAGTTAGTTTTATTTGAGAAAGTGAGTCTTTGGCTTGAGTTTGATTGTGGTTTGTATTTACCCTATGCGGGGTTAGGTCATCTGTTGGAGACCTTTGTTGTGGGCAAGGATTAGGTAAGCTCCTGCATAAAACCTGTTTGATGAAAAAATGATTTTTTTTTTTATGGCAAGCCAAATGTAGAGTGCATGGTCACTCATTTCTGTATAGGCAATTGAGGATTATTTCCATTCTCATTTCAGACAAATAAATTATTTGTAAATCAAAGGGCAGTTTTACTCAAAACCTAAAATTCTTTCTAAAACCAGTTTTGCCCCAAACTTTGGAAATCCTTAATTACCATTTTCAAGTGGAACTGTGTTTTGTTCATTTTCTTCCCAAGTGGGATATGTTGCGTTGAGTACTCAATGGGGGTAGACTGGTAGTGCTAGTTTTGAAGAGCAAGAGTGAGTTTTCTGGCAGGAGGCCTCCTCCAGAAGATGAACTCAACTTAGAGAAACGTTAGCACTACTTAGTCATACCGGTCCGAGCTAGCAGTTTTTTATTTCAGTCAAGTGACTGTGTTTTGCCGGAATGGACACCCGGTTGTTATTTGGGTATAGAGAAGGAGGAGTATCTTGCCCAGTAGACCGATCACCTACCTTTAGTCAGTCTGCACAAAGTGTCGGCATACTAACGATCCGGTTATGGGGCCCAACGTGTGGTAACCCATAATCCTTTCTTTCGAGTGGTTGATCTTATAAATTATATATGGATGGAAAAGCCAAAATGCCACTCTTGCTTTTGACTAATGTTTATTGCTTGCCAATATTCCTCTTATAAAGTTTTTATACTCTGCATCCACGAACTATTTCCACTGAACACCCAAAGCACACACGAACTTATTGAGATTTCTGTCTCATCACCTTTTCATTATGATTTCAGGCCGATCCTGCTGTGGGGATGAGTAGCTTGTGTTATCTGCCTTGGAAGAGAATTTTGTCTTTTAATTTTACGTATTGTTTTGGGGAGTTGAGAGTGGATGATTTTATTTATGGATTTGTATTTCTTTTGGGAATTCATGGTTTTATTCGTGGATTTATTCTTGGGTTGTAATAAATTTTAAGTTAAATTATTATTTTTATTTCGCTATTTTAATTGTGTGACCTAGTTATAAAGACCCTTTGTCCTTTGGACGGGGCGACATCCCCGACCCTGGCGGGCCTAGGTAGCGGGGTGTTACACAATTGCCTTGGCCAAGGACTTCTCGAGTAGTAATTCCTACAAGTGGCCGTGACATATTCGCCCCTACTATTAGGAGTAGTGAATCATTTATTAACCCTCTCAACCACTTCGTTTACCTCACAATGTACCCAATATCCATCCTATAGGCAGCCCTCGATCGAGCTCTAGAGATTGGAATCAAAGTACAAAGCTCAGCAAATAAAGTACCTTGGAGATCTCAAGTCTAAAGATACTTGCATGTTTACTATATTAAGATTATATCACTGGCACTAAATAGTTATCCATGTGATTATCTTAAAGTTAGGTCATCTAATGAACTTGTTCTATTAACAAGCATCCATGTGTTAACTTTGAGTATCTCAATACTCACGGATATGAGAACCACCGCTTGATCAAATCAGGAAGTCTAACACATGCTAGTCTTAACACATTACTGATGTCCTGTCTCATTAATACTACGATTAGGGATTATTTAAGTACTAACACTATACAGTGTAGTAGGAATCTCATATCATGATCTCCTTAACATAGTGTTGTACTAGGGACTTTATTGAACAGTTATATTACTTAAAAGTAAACAAAGAATCTGTAAGCATAAATAATGTCTTTTATTAAAATAAAATGTGTCATATACAATATACAAGTGATTGCTTCTAGGGCACAACACTAACACAACATGCCAGAATGATATTTGTGAGAGTGTCAACATTATATGTAGTAGCTTCTCCTCCACTAATGATTGGAAAATGCTTCTTAAGTACTCTGAATGCTCTTTCAATAACATTACGAAGGGAAGCACAATGCAAGTTAAACAACTCCTTAGCATTTTTTTGGAGGATGTGCAGAGTATTCTTTTAAGTGGTAGTGCACCCCTCTAAATGGTGTAATAAGTCCACTCCTTAACACAAAACCCGTATCTACTAAATAATATTTTCCTATAATATTATTAAACAAAAAGGTTAGATTAGGAGGAGATATATTACAATTTTATATCTTAAAAAAAATAAATTTTACCTCCAAATATTTGAATGATGTCTTTCCTACTTAAAGCATTTTTTTATTATGAGCGAATCAGATGTAGTCCCCTCCCACCCTAGTAGCATGTAAGTAAATTTCATATAAAAATCATATGCTATTAAAACATTTTGGGATGGCAATTCTTTTTTTCCATGATATCTGGGTGCATCATATTTGGACACTTTTACACGATTATGTGTCTCATCAATTGCACCTACACAATTTTGAATGTACAAGAGGTTATAGTAAGTTATATAATATGTATAGAATATGAAGTAGTAAAGTATTATTTTACCTCGACATATGGATAAAACCTTCCACTATTTTGGATTTGGGATGGAACTTCTCTTCCTGTAGGTTGTCTAAAAAATACATCCTATAAGAAATGACTACTTACAAGAAAATGACGACTTATGGTCTCAGAGAATCTACGGGAAAAAAAATCGATTGCTTCTATTCTTTGTATGGTGCCCCCAACAACCACAACAAATTAGCTGCTTGTTCTTCAATAAATGAATTTCTATTATCATGTAGTTGGCCAGTACCACGAAGTATCTCACATAATCTTAGAAATGCATGTGGGGCTCATTCTTATTACATCTTTTGCATACTCATTAGTACTTAATTGATGTACTAACTAGTGCAAATTTTTTCTTTATTTATATTAGCTGAATCACTTTTGGTTCTCATTGTATAGGAATTAAAGAGGTTGTTGCTCTTTGTAAATAAATTGCGTGGACAACATAGCAAATAACTTGAATTGTTGGATATTGATGATGTTGTTCCCAATTATTCAAAAAATTAAAAATATTAAATTTATCATTATCACCATCCAAAGTCTCATCAAATCCATCCCAAGTCAATGACATATCCGTCTATTACATAAGGTAAAGTAACATGAGAAAAAGTAACAATAAATTGACTAGACAAAAATTCTCAATAATATTTTGATGTGTAAATTTTGAGTGTATAAAAATCATCAAACTTAAATTCATCCCTTAGTCAAGTTTTAATTAAAATATTAATTCCAAAATACACATATGAGCAAGTATACTCATCGCAAGCATAACACAAGGAATTAACGAGTACTGATCCTCAAAGGAATAAGTACACACTAATCACTTTTCATTCATTATTTAACCAACCTAAATAAAGTGAGAAAATAAGAAAAAGAAAAAGAAAAATATATATACAACTCAAGGATGTGAAAATATGTAATCTAGATAAAAGCTTTTGAAACCATGATAATGAATCACTTAACTAATATCACAATTAATTATCATCTTGGTCTCATAGAGGATTTAAAATAGACGCACTTCATTTGCAATCCATAGAATCATTATCTTCTAGTTAAATTAGCGAACATATTATGTCTCAACTAATTTACCCAAAAGATGCATTAAAATATGTTAGCCCTAAGGGCATTCTTTTGTGTTTTGACTTATAACAAACATTGATGAGGACTAACTTGTGTGATCTATATGTGATAGGATATGTTTGACCTCAGTTCTTGCAATGCGTGCAAATAAGATTGCTAAGCAACTCTTGAGCAATGGAATCCAAGAATGGGTGATCAAGTAGAAGACAAGTTTAAGAGATTTCATATCAAGAAGACCTTGTGGAAGAACCTTAGACTAGGAATCGTTGTTAAGGTATTACCTGTAAATTCCCATGTCTCTTTACCTTATTATTCAATCTACTTCTATCTTGAAGCACACAAACAAAAAGATTTCAAAGTATTAAGTCTTTAGAATTTTGGGATTGAATAGTTTGGATGGCTCTACATCTAAAAGTTGTCCAAAACTCTGTGAACATTGTCAAAATGTTTCTGCCTAGAAAAGTACCATTTTGGATTCACTTGTTGGATGCACCTTTGTTCGATCTTTGAGTCCAAAACTTTGAAAAATCTGACAGCAAGAAACTAGCCGTTTCTAGCCGTTAGTATCTTACTTTTTGCTTCTATAAAAGCTTTCAAAACTCGATTTTCAAGCAGATTTTTGTACTATCTTTCTTAGAAACACTCCTACACTTCAGATTACAAAAATCTCCCTTTTCATTTGTTCTTTAAAGAGAAATTTAATTGCTTCAAAAGGTAAAAGCTGTTGGTACTCATTTATTTGTAAATCTGCTCAAAGGTTTGAACCATCTCTATTTCATTCCTATAATTCTTTTTGTATATCAAGGTTGTGGTGTTAAATCCATTTGGGTGAGCCTTGATTTGTAGTTGATCGAGAGGTTTGGGTAAAACCAAGTGTGGTGATCCTCTTATGTAATTGGTGTAGATAAACACCATTGAGCTGACTGAGTTTATAGAGATCTGGTTTAAAATCCTTAAGTGTGAGATTAAGGTAGTAGATGTAGATCTTTAAAGATCGAACCACTATAAATCTCTTGTTCATCTTCCTTGCATTTAATTCTAACGGCTTGTGAACCTCTTTGCTCAATGTTTTCAATCATTCAAAAAAAATCTTTATGATTCTCACCAACCTATTTTTATTCTTGTATTGATTGCACATCTCTTGTCTCATATCGTTAAGATCCTAGATGACTCATTAAGGCTGCACAAAACTCTTCTTTGCATAACTAGTAAACACCTTGATCTGTAAAACAAAAGGAAGATTTCAAAAATTAGATATTTTTTTGAAAAGTGTTTTAAATTTGTCAAAAATCTTATTCACCCCCTAATATTTTTCAATTGGTATTAAAGATTCGGTCCACTCTTCATCGGCTAAACAACCTTGTAGAAAAGATTCTTATGACAAATATCTCCTCTCTTCCCTATATCAAGGGATCTTTGACAAACAGACCTCCCTTATTCACTGGGAGTAATTATACATTTTGAAAAAATAGCATGAAGATCTATGTATGCTCAATTAATTTTGAGCTAGGGAATTTGATTGAAAAAGGACCATATGTTCCTTCTAAAAATGTTGAAGATTGAATAGTACCCAAACAGAGTGATAAATATGATGCTTAAGACAATGCCAAAATGATATTGAATTTTCAAGCTATGAACATTCTATATTGTGCCCTTGATGCCATTGAATATAACAGAGTAAGTGGTTGTTATTTAGCCCATGACATGTGGAGATTTTTTGAAGTCACCAATGAGGGGATAAATCAAGTAAAGAAATTAAAGCTGGGACTTTTGATTCAAGATTATGAATTATTTACTATGAAGCTAAATGAGAACATAACCGACATGTTCACTAGATTTACAAACATTGCAAATGGACTTAAGGCTTATGGGAAAAGCTATTCCCTTGGTGAATAGAATAGAAAAATTCTGGATACCTTGCCAAAAAGCTAGCAACCTAAAGCTCTGGCTGTGGAGGAATCAAAGGATTTGACAACAAAGAAAGGAAAGTGACTGATGAGAACTTGGGATCAAAATGAGTCCGATTATGAGGAAAATGAAGATTCAGAAAATGAAATAGCTAACATATGCTTCATGGCAGTAGAGGATAAGGTAAACTCCTCCCCATCTAACCTTGTAGCTGAATTGCATGATTCTACTTGTGATAATATTGATGATCCAAATGAACTTCTTATTTATATGTTTCGTGACTAAAAAGACTATCAAGAAGGAACAAGGAAATGAAAGTAAAAATTGATTCCTTATCAAATGAGAATGACAATTTGATAAGTGAGAACAAAATTCTACTTAACTCCATTTGCTGCTTGAATGTTGAAAAAGAAATCACTTCTACTATCTTGAACTGTTCTGCTCTTGAGAATAAATGTTTGTGTGATAAAGTCTCATCTCTTGAAGTCATGACTTGTGAGTTCGATAATATGAAGTTGAAAGTTGATGATCTCATTACTTGTATTAAAAAATTCATTGATGGCCAAAGCAATTTGAATAAACTTCTTGGGGTACAACGGATGGCTAGAAACAGAAATGGCCTTGGCTACAGTAACGTGCGAAGTCTTATTTTGTGAAAGCAAGCTCCTCAAACACAAATTACACATGTTGTACTTATTGTGGTAAAAATGGACACAATGCATCTAGGTGTCATATTAGGAAGAGCATTGGATTAGGAATGAAAACTAATTGGAGAATTAAAAGAATCATCACTAACCTTTATAGATCCAAAAAGATATGGGTACCAAAAATCACTCTCCCATCTCATGTATAGGTACATTGACTGGACAAAATAAGCTTTACTAAGTGGTCCCTGGATAGTGGATGCTTAAGGCACATAACTGGAAATGCAACCCTATTAGAAGATATTCAAGCTACAAGTGATGGGTTCATTACCTTTGAAGATAAAAAGAGAGGAAAAATACTTGGCATATGTTACATTGGTAAAGGATCCTTAACTATTATCATATAAGCATTATTGATCGATGAGCTAAAATACAACTTGCTCAGCATTAGTCAATTATGTGACAATAGTTACAAAGTTATATTTGAGAAAGATTCTTGCTCTATTATGGACAACTCTAGTAATGAAATAATTTTTGTTGCTAATCATTTTAGGAATGTATATGTATTCTATCTTGATGATCTTATGGCTTATGATATTAGATGCTTTTCCGTGCATGATAATAATGGCTATCTTTGGCATAGAAGGCTAGGCCATATATCATTTGATTTGCTGAATAAATTGTCTTTAAAAGAGCTTGTTAGAGGACTGTCCAAAATGAAGTTTGATAAAAGTAGAATATGTGATGCACGCCATTTTGAAAAAAAGATCAAAACCTCTTTTAAATCTAAGAAATTGATTTCCACATCAAAACCCCTTGAATTGGTACATATGAATTTGTTTGGACAAATAAGGGCCACTAGCCTTGGTGGTAAGAAGTATGCTTATGTTCTAGTTGATGACTTCTTAAGATTTGCTTGGACTTTATTTCTTGAACAAAAAGATGAGGCATTCTCTGAATTTTCTAGACTATTTAAACGTGTTCAAAATTCCCTTAAATGCAAATTGATTTCAATTAGAAATGATAATGGTAGAGAATTTTGCAACCAAGAGTTTACACATTTTTGTGATGAAAATGGATTTTTTTCACAAATTTTCAGTCCCCTCAACAAAATGGTGTTGTTGAAAGGAAAAATATTTCCTTATAAGATCCATGATTTGTGAGAACGCTCTTCCAAAATACTTTTGGACTGAAGCAGTTAATATAGCATGTTACATTGTTAACCAAGTCATGCTGAGATCTTTCCTAAGAAAAATACCCTTTGAGCTTATATTTGACAAAACTCCATCAATTTCTTATTTTGAAGCATTTGGTTGCAAATGCTTTGTTCTGAACACTTGAGACAATCTTGTGGAAAATTTGATAGCAAATCCGATGAGGCTATATTTCTTGGATACTCTTCCAATAAAAAAGGCATATAGAGTGTATAATAAAAGAACTTTATGTGTGGAAGAATCTATACATGTTGTCTTTGATGAATCTAATATATACACATCAATGAAAGATGATGATGATGTAGGGATTTCAAAAGAAAATGGTAGAGAATAGCACAAAGCTCCATCGCTTAACATTCATGCCAAAGAAGAAAAATTGGAAGAGTAACAAGCTAACAAGGTAAGCAAGAAACTAAAGAGCACACTGATCAAGGGCTACCAAAAGAATGGAAGTACAAAACTGGTTATCCAAAAGCGCAAATTATTGGTGATCTTAGCAGTGGGGTCAAAACTAGATGGTACTTTATAGACAATTTTGCTTTACTTTCAAGTATTGAACCTAATTATATTGATGTGGCCTTGCATGATGATTTTTAGATCCTAGCTATGCAAGAAGAGTTGAACCAATTTGAAAAAAATCAAATTTGCAAACTCGTCCCTAGACCACTTGATCATCCAATTATTGGTACAAAGTGGATTTTTAGAAACAAACTTGATGAACATGGAGTGGTGATTAGAAATAATGCTAGACTTGTTACCCAATGTTCAATCAAGAAGAGGGCATTGACTATGATGAGACATTTACTCCCGTTGCCCAATTAGAGTCCATTAGAATACTACTTACCTTTGCATCCTTAAAAAGTTTCATACTTTATCAAATAGATGTTAAAAGTGCCTTTTTAAATGGTTTTATTGAAGAGAAGATATATGTAGAACAACCTCCAGGTTTTATTCATGAGCATTTTTTCAAATTATGTTTTCAAACTTTCAAATGTTCTTTATGGTTTAAAACAAGCCCCACGAGCTTGGTATGAAAGGCTTAGTGGATGTTTACCCTCAAAAGGTTTTTCAAGAGGTTTGATTGACACTATGTTGTTTATTAAATTAGAAAATTCTGATAATATTCTCATTGTCCAAATTTATATTGATGATATCATTTTTTGTGCTCCTAATGAATCCTTGTGTAAGATGTTTGTCAAGACTATGCAACAAGAATTCGAGATAAGCATGTTGGGAGAACTCAACTTCTTCCTCGAATTGCAAATTAAACAAACTAAGGATGGAATTTTTCTAAATCAAGCTAAGTACGGTAAGAAACTACTCAAGAGGTTTGGTATGAACAAAACCAAAGAAATCAGTGCACCTATGAACACATCTCTAAAGCTTGACAAGGATGAAAAGGGTAAGAAAATGGATGAATCAAAATACAGAGGTATGATTGAGAGTTTGCTATATCTTACTACTAGTCGACCAGATACTATATTTTCAATCTATCTTTGCGCTAGATTTCAATCATGTCCAAAAGAATCTCACTTATGCGCACCGTGAAATGTATCCTTAGATACCTAGTTGGAACACACGATTATGGTTTATGGTATCCTCAAACTAACTCCTTTGATCTTATAGGCTACACTGATGTAGATTATGCAAGCTCTAAAGTTGAGCGAAAAAGCACTAGTGGACATTGTCAATTTCTCAGACACTCTCTAGTGTCATGGCATAGCAAGAAACAAGCTTGTGTATCATTATCCACAACTAAGGCTGAATACACTACAGTAGGGAGCTGTTGTACGCAAATCTTATGGATAAAAAATACATTGCTTGATTTTGGTCTTATTTTCGATTGCATACCTCTACTGTGTGATAATACAAGTACAATAAATTTAACAAAAAATCCTGTTCAACATTCTAGAATGAAGTATATTGAGATTAAGTATCACTTTATTAGATATCATATTCTTAAAGTTGATGTGTGTGTTGAATATATCTTAACCGAAGAACAGCTTGCAGAAATTTTTACAAAGCCTCTGGCCGAAGAAAGATTTAATCATTTAAGAAGAAGTTTGGGAATTACCAAAATCATGTAACTGATAATCTGCCAAATATTTATTTGTTTATTTTTGCAGAACTACTAAAGATATAATTTTTTGCACGAGCTTTTGGACGTAATATCTGGAAAACATGATTCCAAAATCCCCTCAGCTAAACTTATCTTATTCCGCCTTTTGGATGAATGATTTTAGACTTAGTCAAGATCTAAAATATCGGCAGCTCAAAGTTTATGAAAAGTCCAACTTTTTGTTATCCGGAAGAAAGAAAAAGTAAGTCCATAAGTGACTTTTCAAATTTTCAAATATCTGGGCTTTTTTTAAAAAAATTAATACCCTACCTCTAGTGAAAAGTCTCTTATGTAAAGTATTTGATTGTACTTATCCTCTCTAGAACCTAGGTAATCTTAAAAAAGGCTATCATTCTCTCTTTCTTAGCAATTAGAAACCATCATTATTCTCTCTACCTCTCTCACAATTTCAACTTCATCTTCTCCAAACTATACCGAAAATCTTTCACCTTTTCTTCGCTTATGCTATGACAAAAGTGGTAAAATCTATCAAAGGAGCCAAGCAAAAGACTAAGATGGGGAAGAGAAGCAAAGTTATGGGTAAGACAAAAGCTGCTGCTATCTCTCCACCGAACACCGAGTAGAAAGAAAAGAAAATTGCAATGAAAGCCTTACGATCCAACTCATCAACAAAGCATACTACACCAGAAAGCCCTAAAACCCGGTACCATGCTTTCTTGATAAAAAATACGAGTCCGATTTTAATGACTGGTTATCTAGGAATAGGACTGTGGTTTCGGGATATTGGGTTGATGCTGAGGAATTTTTGAATTTCTCTGATATTTTAAATATTTTTGAAAATCTGGGTTGGGGAGCCTTATTGTCAGTAAATGAGAAACTGTATACTTCTCTGGTTTGGGAGTTTTGTGCAAATTTGAAAAAGGGACAACTTGAGGAGAATGGGTGAGGTTTCATGGTGCAATAGTATAGCACCAGAGTAGGATGTGTGAATATAGAATTCAACCATCAATTGTTAAATTGAATTTTTGGAGTGAGAGATGGATGGATTCTATTTTTCTAGATGAACAAATTTCCTGAAGGGTTAGACATTTTTTATTTAGGAAGATTTGAGGAAAGAGTTACTGGGGGAAAGAGTTTTCAAGAACTCAGGTGACGGAAACTCTAAATGGCTAAACGGTGTTAGAAGGGTTTTACACCATACGGTGTCGACCATAGTTGCCCTAAGTTTCGGGCATAAGACATCAGTGAGCATATTGCAGATGATTCTAATGTTGGCCTTATTTGAGGGTAGACAATTAGTTTCAGTTTTCTGGCAAGTAAGCTTATGATTTAGTCAAGAAATAAATCTCCCAAGGTATTACCATATGGAAATCTATTAACTAAAGTCTTCAGGTACTTCAATATGAACTTGAATACTTGTGCTCCAGGACACAGTAAGTCGAGTGTGTACAACGTGGAATGCTTTAAAATGATGGGATTTGTCCAAGTAAACAAGGAATGGGTCCTGCTTAGAGATAAATCAGATGAAGAAAAAGAAAAACTATTGTAGATTAAGGCTGAAAGAAAAATAATTACACCTACTGGGCAATTAAGGATGAAACGAAAATCAGAGACAGGAGAAGAATACTCCAACAAAAAGAAACAAAAGACGAAGGTGAGCAATCTGACTCAAGATATTCTGACTGCCTTCAACAACTTAGCTAAAAAGTTTGATGGCTTTCGGACTGAAGTCTCTACAGAATAGCAAAACTTAGGAACTAGATTGAGCAGAGTTGAGGAAAAGAACGTGAGACAGACCGCTAAGGGAATTCAGGTTGAACAAGCTCCCTCTCTAGACTACACGACTAATAAAAGAACTGCCTCTCTACATGCTGAAGATGGAAATGGTAAATAGACTGAACAGGAAATGCAACCAAGTATGGGAAAGGAAACAGGGAAATCAGAAGAAAGTAAAAAGGTCAAAGAAAAGGAGGTCGATGTTCTAGTTTTTACTGCCCTTAATGAAGTACCTGCTCCCAAGGCCACCATAGTTGGAAGTTCATCTGGTAAATGACAGAAGCATGCGGTGGTGAAAAGAAAGTCCAACCGACTTGCTGGACAACATTCAAAAAAGAGTACCAGGTCTAAGTTAGAAACAATTCACATTTCTCAATTGACCACTTCTACAAGCTACTTCTAGACTTTTCTTTATGCTTGAACAAGTTTTATTTCTTTCTCTTTAACAATCAATTTTATAATTTCTGCACTAGTATTTAAACAATTTACTTCTGCATTTCTGTTGATCTATTTGTTAATATGTATCTTTTTTCCATACGTCTTCTGTTTGATCTCTTTTTCTTGCGTTTTGATTGATGACAAAGGAGGAGAAAATATGATATCTCAAATATATATTGTTAGGGGGGGGGGGTACTCAAATATATATTATTAGGGGATTGTGAACTGATGATATGAATTATGGAGATTGTATCATAGATTGAGAGGCGCTTGTATATGGAAACTGCATATTCCTTACGAAGCTTGTGATTAAGTGAAATCTGTGAATTAACATTAATGGGATTTGGGATGATCAAACAATGTGCTCTGGAATTTTTTACTGGTTTTTTCTCTTATAAGTATGGATTGTGATTATGACTTTTTATAATCATATTTTACCACTGTGGACTGTGAAGATTTGGGTGATATGATGGAGACTATGTTGAGATGTTGTTGTTATGAACAAAGGAGATTAAAGTGTGTGTATAAGTCTATTGTGCATTTTAACTAATTAAGATTTGGTTGGTTGAATAATTTGTTTCGACTATGGCTGTGATATGCATTCTATTAAAAATTCAGATGATGAGGATATTTATACTTATGATTTTTTATTTTCTTAAAAAATTCCTTGTGTTTGAAATATCTTGAGAAAACTAGATTAGGTTAAAAACCTCTAATCCATCTTTGTGAAATTTCATTTTTTTTACCCTGCACGTACACAGAGGAAGTTTTGGACTCATATTTCTTCAATTCAAAAGACCAGTAAAAAAATAAGTCTTTTTTAAGACTGGCTTCTACCTAACCTTACCCTATTTTGGTTACATATTTTGGAAGTCCACAACCTTAAGTCAAAAAATGACCTTTGTTAAAAGATTAGCTTCTTCGACATTTTATCCCATTTTGGATACACATTTGGAAGTCCAAAATTTTGAATTCAGTCTTATTCTCAAAACGCACTTCATGGCTCTATATCTTATGTTCATAGATGCACATATTAAAAGGGAGTATTACATCTTATGATTTATATTTTATACATTCTTGTATACATATCTGTTAGTGTTATGCCCTAGAGGCAATCACTTCTACATTGTATATGACACATTTTATTTTAATAAAAGGCATTATTTATCTTACAGTTTCTTTTGTTTACTTTAAGTAATATAACTGTTCGATAAAGTCCCTAGTACAACACTGTGTTAAGGAAATCATGATAGAGATCGTGATATGAGATTCCTACTACATTGAATGGTGTTAGTACTTAAATAGTCCCTAGTTATAGTATTAATGAGATAGGACATCATTAATGCGTTAAGACTAGCATGTGTTAGACTTCCTGATTTGATCAGGTGGTGGTTCTCATAACCGTGAGTATTGAGATACTCAAAATTAACACATGGATGCTTGTTAATGGAACAAATTCATTGGATGATCTAGCATTGAGATAATCACATGGATAACTATTTAGTGCCAGTGATATAATCTCAATATAGCAAACGTGCAAGTATCCTTAGACTTGAGATCTCCAAGGTACTTTGTTTGCTGAGCTTTGTACTTTGATTCCAATCTCCGGAGCTCAATCGAGGGCCGCCTATGGGATGGATATTGGGTACTGTTAGAATTCATGGACTCCTAAATGCGGAAAACATCCACGAATCCCTCCCGAGGACCCAAGTAAACGATTAAGATGATCTAAGGTTTAAGAATTACCTCTGGTTGCTGTAATCGAAATCCTTCGATTCTGGTTGCGCTGTTGTACGTTCAACCCGAACAATCACTAGACGCTGCAGTATGCGAACGTCCTCTATCGGATACACACCGCGAACTCACTCGATACCCGGAGAGTGCTAGCGCCTAGGGTTTGAGAGGTTTTTTTTTTCTTTTCTGGTAGAGAATGGCACGAATGTTCTCAACCGAGAAAAATTGGACTATTGAAAAGACGGCTAGGGTTTTCTTAAAAACCCCCGAACCTCTTAGAGTCCAACCCTAATAATATCTTATCATATTCTAATTTAAATTCAAATTAAATTTAAACTGATATGATAAGATTCTGCCATTATCTCGGTAATTTAACTAATTAATTTACCGAGTCAGATTCTTATAATCTGGACATCATCCAGATACATCGAATGTGGACATAATCTGGTAAATTTTCTAAGTACGATTAACTTAGACATATTTCCAGATTCATCGAACCTGATTACCAGAAAAATAACCTAACAAGTTCGCTTATTGTGTGACCCTATAGGTTCATTTAACACTGGCAGTGTGCCTAAATCATATTTAAATGGCCCACAAGTTATAAGCGGTTTCTAGCAAAACATTATAACTATCCAGGTTAAATGAAGATCGGTGATCTCTTTGAACAAAACTATAATTTTATATTTAGTCCTTTTGTCACACGATATCCAGATTAAGCATAAGGCACGGAGCATGTCATCCTTATTAAGCTTAATCAATTATTTCTTGATTTCATAGTAGACTGTTCAAACAAATGATATCAATATCTTAGATTGATATATTTGAGCATGGCCATGCATTTTTAACAGTCTAACTTATCAAGGGGCCCATAGATATCTCTCCCATAACTGAGAGGGACAAATTCCTTCACAATCAATCATATTCCTCTCTTTGATTTATTCTATATCCAACAGTAGTCTAATTTATTATCTGGTTAAAGACAACTTTAGACAATGTCAAAATATAGAATTTATCAAGTAGGAAACTATATGAATATAGGTCGAAGGACTTTCAATATTATTATGGCTAGAAAGTACTTATGACATATTCCATGAAGTACTCTCACAGTGGGTCATGTCCAATACAATGTTCTCTAACATTTATTTATGTCTTGACTTGATATCACAAATATCCATGGCTAGTAAAACATAGCCATCAAGTCACAAACATACTAATCTTAATTTATTATTATTCCAATAATAATAATCGATCAGGGACAGTTTTAGAATAGTCATTGTATTCATTATAGGGTTTTACTATCAAGTCACGTACTTGATGACCAACAAAATAAAACTCACTATTCATGGAAAGGAAAGCCTCATATTATATAAAACATAATGACAATAGTATAAGTACAAATTGACTTTAGGGCATATCCCCAACAGGTACATTGTGAGGTAAACGAAAGTAGTTGAGAGGGTCAATAAATGATTCACCACTCTTAATAGTAGGGGCGAATATCTCACGGCCACTTGTAGGAATTACTATTCAGAAAGTCCTTGGCCAAGGCAATTGTGTATTGGAAATAGTTCCAATTGATACACATATAGAGTAGTGGGTTCTTGGTACAAGTGCTATTGTATTCGGGCAAGAATTAATTATGGAGGGAGTTGACACTAATTCCGTACTCCAAACTGAATGAGATATTGTATGGTGAAAGAAGTTAATTGCACTGAAGTTTGTTATTGAAGGGTTCATGTCAAGCCACTTGACTTCCTGGACTCTTGGGTGGCCATGATGTGTTTCTAGATACCACTCATTATATGGGAATATGAGTTTATTAATTGATGAATAACCAATCATGATTAGAATTAATAGGATTAATTCTAATTAATTATGGATTATTAATCTCAAAGACGTTTGGATTAATTCATCTTCTCTACTAATTGACTGGGAAACCTAATAGATCACACACATAATAGAGGATTATATACTCAATATGTTATTTGATAACATAGTGGGGTTAATTGGGAGAAAGAGAAGTTATTGTGGATAAATTATAATTAGTTATATTTTGTGATCCAAGTTGTAATTGTGAGAATTTCATGTTTCCAATTACAATTAGGGAATTCTAATAGGATTAGAATTCTCAGTTTTTGAAGGAATTTTTATGTGATATATATTATGAGTCACACGAAACCCTAGAAGTGGGATTAACACACAACAACACAGCCACAATCGTCTTCTCTCTCTCTCTCTCTCTCTCTCTCTCTCTCTCTCTCTCTCTCTCTCTCTCTCTCTCTCTCTCTCTCTCTCTCTCTCGTTTTGCTGAAAATGAAAACCGCCCTAGCCGCCTTCTTTTTCTGCTAGCACAGGAAACTTTGGTTCTTGAGTATTTTCCTGTGTGGATTACTATTAAAGATAATCACACATTGTGATTGTAGTGGTTAGAAGTCCAACTCTTGTGGAGTTTGCACAAGAGGATTGCTGGATCGTGCCTCGACTTGAAGAAGAAAATTTTTATTCTTCGGATGATCACCCAAAGGTAAACGTTGTTACCTTTATTATATTTATGTCTTATTTTTCACACATAGGTAGGTCCTAGGATGGTATCTCATTTTATTTTCCACTGCTCCATATAGGATACGAGCCTGAGATACCAAACAATATCTATACGTTTTTTTTATAACTACTATTTGTGGCTATTCTCTTGTGGAATAGTCTTGTGATGGAAGGAAAGAGGATAAGGAGGTAGGTTGGGCCATAGTCTCATTGAGCTATGTTTATGAATACATGCTTTAATTTTCTATCTTAATCTCATAAGCACTCTTTGAATCCTATAATAAGAGATTGCATTTCAAAGAAAAATATTCTTATTTCTCTCGGTTTAACATGTCCGTACTGTACATATCATTATTTTTATATCACAATCCTATCAAGTTTGTCATCACTCAAAAAGGGAGAAATTGTTAGTCCTAAGGGTATTCTCTTGTGTTTTGACTTATGACAAACATTGATGAGGACTAACTTATGTAATCTATATATGATAGGACATGTTTGACCTCAATTTTTACAAAGTGTGCAAATAATATTGCTAAGCAACTCTTGAGCAATGGAATCCAAGAATGAGTGATCAAGTAGAAGACAAGCTTAAGAGATTGTATACCAAGAAGCCCTTGTGGAAGAACCTTAAACTAGGAATCGTTGTTAAGGCATTACCTGTAAAATTCCTATGTCTCTTTACCTTATAATTCAATCTATTTCTATCTTAAAGCACACAAACAAAAAGAGTTCAAAGTATTAAGTCTTCAGAATTCTGGATTGAATAGTTTGGATGGCTCTGCATCCAAAAGCTTCATCCAAAACTCTGTGAATAGTGTCAAAATATTTCTACCTAAAACTCTTGAAGTCAAATTAATCACGTACATACCTTAGTCTAAGAAAATTATTTCACTCTTAAAGTAAAAATATAGATAACATGAATCACATAAGTCAAGTCATCTACCAACTCAAGTATTATAAATTCAAAAATTACACACTTAAGTTATGATGTGAGGAAAGCACTCCAATTTTTTTTTTTCTCTTAAAATTTTTCAATGACTTAGGGAATTGATAGCCATGGATTTCTCTTCACACACTGCATTGGCCCTTTTACAGTCATCACTCATCATTTTTTTCTCACCAATTCTTTCTTTCTTTCTTTTGCTCTTTCTTGCCTTTTTGCCTTCTGGATAGCCTCATGAGAGTGCACTGAATTCACTTGCTACTTCTCCCCATATTGACCCCCTTTTCAGCTAAAGGTCTTCAACAATCATCAATAAGAGCATTTTTTTCTCAATTCACACCAACTATAGTGTTGTTTTCACTCATTGTTGTTCTCTTCAACTCAAATCAAAATTTTCAGCATTCTCCGCAATCTTTCCTCTCAAAGATCTGTTTTCAACTTACATTTTTTTTCATCATAGCTCAAAGCTAGCAAAATTTAAACTCATAATACAAAAGTTAGCCAATAAACTCTTCCTATATTCATCATATCTTCTATATTTCAACTAGATAAGTCAAATAACATTCAAACACCAATGCATAAATAAGATTAATCAAAATTCTCAAGTGTTGATAGCTATCTTATCCAATAAAACCAATTTCATCAAAATCCACCACATGAATAACAAAACTCATATCTAAGTAAGAAAAAGAATTATACCTTGCTTAACAATGAAACCACTAAAATTTTGAAAATTTTTTCACAAAAATGATATGAAAATATTTCTTCAACCTCATTCTCCCTCCCACACTTAAACTAGACATTGTCCTCAATGGCCAAAGATAGAATAATAAAAGTACAGTCAAGAAGACTAAAATGAATAAAGAAGGAGAAGAAAGTAAAGAAGATACCGTCATGATGGAGTAGCTCCAATTTTCCAAACTTTGTACTCAAAACAAAATTATTTCTCAATTTCAAAATTTTCCAAAGTAGCTCAATACCAAGAAAATTGATAACAACTTGGACAAAATATATCACCAAACCACTTCCCCACACTTAAATTAGACAATGTCCTCATTGACAAAAAATAAACACAATCAAGCATCTCCAAAGGGATCAAAAATAATAATGGAGTAGAAAGTTTAAGTAATACTTCCCAAGTGCAATAATGCCCCAATAGATATCCAAACTTAAGATAGAGAAAAAGGCTTGTTCAAGAGGACTTTATTCCTATAAAACAAAATAGAAATAAAATTACAAGAAAAATAATAACAAAATAAAAACATACCTAAATAAAAGAAAACAAACTAAAGGAAAAGACTAAAAAAATCCTAATAAAGCAAATAAAGACACGACTCGCTCCTCCACACTTAAGATGGAAAATATTTTTCTTATTTGGGAGAGGAAAAACAAACTACTTTAAAAAAAAACAAAACAAAAACTCTTTCTACTCACCATGCTTCCTCATCAAACCTTTTTAAAAAGGAATTAAAACTCAAAATAGAAGGTAGACATGATGAATGTAGAAAGAAGAGAGGTTTTTGAAAAATAGAAGGTTTATGAAAATAATTTTTCTCACTAAAGCAAAACACATAAACCTCTTTCTCTAACATTTCTTTAGACACCAAATATTTTTGTCAATATATAAGTACACATGGTTGCTAAAGAATGCATCAAACTTGAAATCACCTTTTAACCCTTCAAAAGATTTGTCACAATTGAAATTCCCTTTAAAACTTAGTAATTGAGTTCTTAAAGATTGGATCAAGAAATCAGTACTTTTTGACACATTTACAAAAGCTAAGTTACCTTCCTTTGAATGGGGTGAATGATAGAAATTACTACCATCCTCCAAGGAGTTCTTACAATGCAGTGTTGAAAGATCCAACTCATTCAGGCATGATAAATTCAACACATTATCATTTGGACCCTTGTTCTCCAAGAATTGAGAAGAACCTAAAAAACCATGTGGTAAAGAGATATTAGAATTATTAGCGCATAGAGGAGAATTGAATACCTTCCTTTCCACATTAGATAATTGTTCCTCACATCCTCTCTCTTTTCCTTAGGGATTCTCTTGTTCAAGCGTTTGGGCCTTTATGGCATCCTCAACCAACTTGGCTAGTTATGTTCTTTGATGGCTCATATGTTAGGATGTTTCTTCATGCCACTTAATGGAGGAATTTGTATTGGCAACAAAAGAATGCATTGAGGCTTCAAGTGACGCCTCACAAAAAGCGTCAATCTGAGCTTGCAAATTTGCCAAATTCTCGTCATTATAACTCTATTGATCTTGTGCCCAAAAGTAGTTGTCCATGATGATGTTAATCTCGTGCTCAAAGAAAAACAAAAATCAAATTGAAAATAAAAACAAACATAATAAAAAAACAAAGAAAAGAATAAAACAAAAAGGAAAAACAAATAATAGAAAATTAAAGAGAAGAAAAACACACACATTGACAAACTATCTAAATACAAAAGTTAGTGGTATTTATAGTACAATATGAAGTGAGCTAGTTAATTAAGTCACACAATGTTACAAACAACAAGATAGAACACCGATTTACATAAAGAACATATATAAATATTTATATATAGACATATGGACATATAAATATATAAACATGGTTAAATCAACAAAATCTAAACTTTTATAATATTGTTCCTTGACAACGGCGCCAAAAACTTATGGCATAAATTTTGGGTATATAAAATCATCAATTTCAAATCCATCCCTTAATCAAGTTTTAATTAAAACATTAATCACAAAATACACATATAAGCAAGTATACTCATCGCAAGTATAGTATAGGGAATTAACGAGTGTCGATCCTCAAATGAATAAGTACACACTAATCACTTTTCATTCATTGTTTAACCAACCCCAAAAAAAGTGAGAAAAGAATAAAAAGAAAAACTAAAGAAACATATACAACTCAAGGATGTAGGTTTATGTAATTTAGACAACTAGCCTAGAAAACATGACAATGAACCAATTAGCACTTCTCTCAACTAATTATCATCTTGACATCATGAAGAAATATAAAGTAAAATTTAATCGTCTCACAAGTTATGATTCTACTTAGATAAATCCCACTTCATGTCCCAATCCATGGAATCCTATATTTTGATTATATTAATAGATTTGTCAATCAAGCTAGTCATAACCAAAATATGCATTAGGCTCAATTCCTTATAAACATGAAATTAGCTAATAACCATTTTTTCGATATGAAATCAACTAATCTTTACTTAGTCCTATAATCTTAACTTCGTCGCTAAAGTCCATTAAGATTAGACAAATACGAAATTAATGCAATAAAATTCCTAACATTGTCGTCTCAAGTCAATTAGAAAAAGTTGTATCAATAATAACCAATGAAATCAAGTAAACAAATACCAAAGATGACAAAGAATTGATCAAATAACTAAATTAACACAAAATCATGAATCCTAAAATAATGTTAAATTACAATAAAAACATTGAATACATCATTGCTAAAGAAAATGAAGACAAAGAGAAAAGAAAGCACTCATAGATAAGAGTCTTTCTTCTTTCTTGAAGACTCCCTTTGAACAATCCTCCTTAACTTGGGTGAACACCTCCTTTAATGAGAGAATTAGAATTTTTGCCTTTTACTTCACCTCTCTAAGTTGTATATCCCAAATCTTTGTGTTCTCTTATACTTTTATAAGCCTTTTGAATGCTAATTTCATGGTTGAAGAAGTCTTGGCCGAGTAGGTATAGGAAAATACTAAAATCCTTAGATAAGTCCTAATTCCTCATACAGAATTTTCACCAACAGAGCATACTTGGTGCCGAGTACCTTCGACCCACCTGGCGCCAGGTGCACTCTATTCTTCCTCTGTTTTTGCTTTGTTTTTTTCCATCTCCCCTTGGCAAATAGAATGGACCCGGTGCTAAGTACACTTTCTAGATTTGGTGCCAGGTCTGTTTTGGAAAAACCCTTGAAGCTTGCTCACTTTTTGCTGCTGGAGCAGAATGGTCCCGACGCCTGGTCCACTGGCTGCGCTTGGCACCAGATACATTGATATGATCTTGAGTGGGCTTTTTCTTGGTATTGTGGGTGGTTTAGTTGGTTATGAATTCAGCTCATCCCATGGGACCAAAATAGTGAATTTCTTGAGACAAAAAAGAGAAATTAAACTAACAACCTACCCTCTATCAAACTCTTGAAGAATTAGGCTTCAAAGACCCTCAAGAATAGTAGAAAGTTCTACTATAATCTCATCACTAATATCCTTAAAGCAACAAAGGCAAACAAGAACAAAAAGAATAGAGAAAATAGGCACCCAAGTAATGGAATTCAAACAAACCTTAGAAAAGCAAAGCAACTAAGACCCATTGAAAGAAACCACATTGGATTATCTAAAAGATTTTATAGACTCATTCATTAGGAGGACTAAGCCTTAAGTATGATCTTGAACAAGATGAATAAGGAGGTAAGGGCCTCTCAAGACTCTCTTTTCAATTTGAATAAAATGTGTGAATTATGTTATCAAATAATAAAAGGTTGTATTTATACTACCCTAACCCTAGCTAAGTAATTCATGAGGTTCTAATACAATTTAAGGCCTTAATAGGTCTTTACAAAATATTTAAAATGGAGAAAACTAGAGAAAATATAAAAAACGCGGGGTAGCAATCGGCTGCCCAGGCTAGAGTCGGTGCCGGCTAGGGCTCTCAAGACAATGCTAGTTATGTGTTGTTCTTGGCATCGTGTGCAGGTTGAAGCCGGCGCCAGTTCGGCTGCTTGGGCTAGTGCCGGCTGTCCGCTGGAAGGCCACCTTCTAGTCAAATGTTGTCCGTCTTTGTTGTCGCTGAAGTTCTTATTGGGGTCTTTCTTAGATAGTCATCAAAATGAGCTCTTGGCTAGCTTTCTCAACCTTCCAACCCTTCCATCCTCAAGCATGATTTTATGAGCAATTGAAGATCATTTTGAAGCTTCTTGGTCCTAAATCTTGTCATCGGTCCTTGTCCTTGCACGGTCACGCCTCCCCTCCTTGATCTTGACCTCCATGATGAAGCGGAGTCTCATTATCTCCCTTTCCTTGAAAAGGATTCATCTTCGAATCATTGTCATCATCTACATCAAAAGGAGAGAGGTCACTAACATTAAAAGTGGTGCTAACATGATACTCACCGTATAAATCTATCTTATAAGCGTTATTTCCAACTTTGGCGAGAACTTGAAATGGACCATCCCCCCTTGGACCTAGTTTGCTCTGTTGTTGAGTGGGAAATCTCTCCTTGCGAAAGTGCACCCATACCCAATCGCCCGGTTCAAATGGCACTTTTTTCCTTCACTGATTATGCTTATGAGTGATCTCTTCATTTTGGTTTGCAATGGTTGCTTTCACCTTCTCATGGAGTGCCTTCACCATTTCTGCTTTCTTAGCTCCATCGAGGTTCATCCGTTCACCTATAGGTAAGGAAACCAAATCTTAAGGAGTTAGAGGATTAAAACCATACACAATTTCAAAAGGAGAATAAGAAGTGGTTGAGTGAATAGCCCTATTGTAAGCAAACTCAATGTGTGGCAAGCATTCCTCCCAATTTTTCAAGTTCTTCTCGATTATGGTCCGCAAGACTTGGGTGAGTGTTCGGTTGACCACTTATGTTTGTCCGTCCATTTGAGGATGACAAGCTGTGGAAAATAAGAGATTAGTACCAAATTTATTCCATAATACTCTCCAAAAGTGGCTAAGGAATTTAGTATCCTTATTCAAGATAATAGTCCTTGGAATCCCGTGCATTCTCACCCCTTCCTTAAAGAATAAACTTGTAATATAGGACGTATCATTAGTCTTGGAACAAGCCACAAAATGAGCTATTTTGGATAATCGATCAACAATCACAAATATGGAGTCCTTACCCCCTTGGACCTAGGCAATCCTAAGATAAAGTCCATTGAAATATCAACCCAAAGCACATTAGGTGCGGGCAAAGGAGTATAAAAACCATGTGAAAAAGATCTAAACTTAGCTTGCCTACAAATAATGCATTGAGAACAATGTTTCTCGATATTTTTTCTCATTTTTTGCCAAAAGAAATGTTCCTTAAGGATGCCTAAGGTCTTTGCAACACCAAAATGCCCCATTAGTCCCCCACTATGAGCCTCCTTAACTAGCAACTCCTTAATAGAACCCTTTGGCACACAAAACCTTGCTCTCTAAACAAGAAACCATCATGCCTATAATATTTAGATAATGCACATTTCTCACAAGCGTGGAAAATATCTCCAAACTCCTCATCATCAACATACAATTCCTTCATAAGTTCAAAACTAAGAAATTTAGCATCTAAAAAGTTTAGTAGTGCATACCTTTGAGATAGTGCATCCGCTACCACATTTTCCTTACCCTTTTTGTATTGAATGACATAAAGAAATGTCCCAATAAACTCCATCCACCTTGCATGCCTCTTGTTCAAATTTTGTTGGCTTTTGAGGTGTTTAAAAGTCTCATGATCTGTATGAATGACAAACTCTCTTGGTAAAAGGTAGTGTTGCTAATATTCTAGGGTCCTTACCAAGGCAAAAAGCTCTTTGTCATAGGTAGAGTAATTGAGGGCCACCCCGGATAATTTCTCACTAAAATATGCAATGGGTTTTCTATCTTGGTTCAAGACCGCACCTATTCTCACTCCACTTGCATCACACTCTATCTCAAATGCCTTCTCGATGTTAGAAAGAATAAGAATTGAAACTTGGCTCAATTTATCTTTGAGGGTTTGAAAGGCTTGTTGTTGGACTTCCTCCCACCTAAATCCCACTTTCTTCTTTACCACTTTGGTTAGAGAGGCCGCTATGGTGCTAAAATTTTGGATGAACCTCCTATAGAAGCTCGCTAGCCCATGGAAACTACGGACTTGGGTAATGGTGGTAGGGGTGGGCCAATTTTGGATGGCTTTTACTTTTCCCTCATCAACCTCAATCCCTTTGGCACTCACAACATGCCCAAGGAATGTAATCCTCTCCAAACAAAAAGAGCACTTCTCAAGGTTAGCATACAATCTCTCCCTTCGGAGGGCAACAAGCACACTTTGAACATAATTCAAATGATCCACATATGATTTTCTATAGATTAATATATCATCAAAGTATACAACAACAAATTTTCCAATGAATTCCCTCAAAACATGGTGCATTAATTGTATAAAAGTACTAGGAGCATTAGACAATCTAAATGGCATGACAAGATACTCATACAACCCTTATTTAGTTTTAAAAGCCGTTTTCCATTCATCCCATTTTCTTATTTTAATTTGGTAGTAACTGGATTTCAAATTAATTTTAGAGAAAATATATGCACCAAATAGCTTATCAAGCAAGTCATCTAGCCTCAAAATAGGATAGTGGTACTTTACTGTAATGTTGTTGATAGTGCAACAATTTACGCACATACACCATACCCTATCCTTTTTGGGCACTAAGAGAACCAGAACCGCACATAGACTTAGGCTCTTTCTCATATGTCCCTTCTCAAGTAATGTCTCTACTTGCTTTTGCAATTCCTTGGACTCTTCTGGATTGCTTTTATATGCCAGTTAGTTGGGGATGATGGCTTCGAGCACAAAGTTGACTTGATGCTCAATCATTTTTATGGGTGGTAGTCCTCCAGGCACTTCCTTTGGGAAAAAATCTTCAAATTCTTGAAGAATAGCTACAATTTCATTAGACAAAGATAAAGTAGAATCATTAGTAGAAATATATGAATCTTTGCATAAAAGAAGAATAATCGATTCCTTAGCTTCTATAGCATCTATGACCTCACTTTCTTTTGTAAAGTAATTCACTCTTCTTTTATCTCCTCTCTATTGTACTTGCTCACTCCTATCCTTGATCGTCAAAGGTACTTGTCTGTCCCTCCTCTCTCTCAACTCTTTTTCTTTCCTCTCAATTTCTTGTTTTTGTTTGACATCTTGCGCTCCCTTCTTTCTTTTCTTTCTCCTTCATAATTCTTTGATCTTTGTTCATCTCACTAGGGGCCATGGAGGTGAGGGTAAACTTAGTTTCCTCCTTAAGTAAGGAATAAGTATTCTTCCTCTCATCATACTTTACATGCCTATCGTATTGCCAATGCCTCCCTAGGAGCAAATGACCCACTTGCATGGGTACCACATCACATAGCACATCATCCTTGTACTTTCTCATCTCAAAAGACACCAAAACTTATTTGTTTACTCTCAATTCCCTACTATCGTTCAACTATTGCAATTTGTAGGGCTTAGGGTGTTTAATCCATCTCATATCTAATTCTTCAACCAAGTTTGCACTAATCACGTTAGTGCAACTCCCACTATCCACAATCACACTACAAGGAGTCTTGTTGATTAGACACTTAGTGTAGAAAATGTTCTCTCTTTGTTAGTGTTCATGGCCTTCAATGGCTTGTGAATTCAGTGACCTTCTTATGACTCCCACCAAAGAGTATTCTTGACTAACAACTTCCCCTTCATTACTTTTCTCATTCCTATTTCCCTCTTGGTCTTCTTGGTACCTTTCTCCCTCTTATTCTTCATCGGTAGAAACCTCACCATAGGGATTAGTATACATCATTCTCTTGCTTGAACACTTATGGGAAGTATGTCCATATCTAAGGCACTTAAAACACTTGATATCCCTATTTATTTGTGGCCTCTCCATGGCTTTTCCATTGTCCTTGTTCCAATCTTCCCTAGGTTTCCAATCCTCCCTAGACTTCCAATCCTCTCTAGGTTTCCAACCTTCCCTTGGTTTGTTGAAGTCCCTTTGGAATGGCTTAGGGGCTTCATCCTTCTTAATTAGCATCTTGCTAGTAGTATTGGGATTTGGAAGTGGTGGTCTAGTAAATGCCTTCCTCTTTAATTACCTCTTAATCTTCATAGTTGTATGTACCATATCATCCAATCATTCATAGGGGTGTAATTCTACCAAATTGGCAACTTCCCTATTTAATCCTCCCAAGAACCTTGCCCTTGTTGCCCTAGGATCCTTATTGATTTGAGCTTTCATCAACATTACTTCCATCTCTTTATGGTAATCTTCCACACTCTTGTTCTCTTGCTTGAGTGATTGGAGCCTTTGGTAAAGATCATTGTAGTAATGGTGTGGTATAAACCTAGCCCTCATCATATCTTTCAACAAATTCTAACTAGCCACGATTTCCACTTCCATTTGTCTCCTTTGTGCACTAACTTATTCCCACCAAACCAAAGCATACTCCAAAAATCCCAAGATAGCCAACCTCATCTTTAACCTCTTACTATAGGTATGACTTTCTAAAAAGATCTCCATCTTGCTCTCCCACTCAAAATATGCTTCGGGGTCCCTCTTACCATAGAATGTGGGCACTTTCAATTTAATGTGATTTAACTCCCTCTCCTCATTATTTCCTTCTCTCCTACCTCCTCTATTGCCCCATCATCTATTGTGTTCCCCAGGGACTTCAACTTGTTCCCTCTTATACCATTCATTAATTCCCTCAAACTCTCTTTCTAACCCCTTTAGGTTGTTCCCACCATTCCTTCCTTGATCTCTACCTCGTCCTCCTCTCATATCATGTCTTCTCCCTCTCATAGGAGTTTGTTGGAATCCCCCGATAGAGTGCTTATCTCACTCTTCCCCTTGTTGGGCATTTAACGGAGGAGTATGGGCATCACCATCCCTCATCCTAGGGCTAGATACTTCAAATCGCTCTTGGCCTCTCCTTTGTGTGATAATAGAAGATTGCCCAAGATGATTTAGCAATTCCCTTGTTATGTTTTGAAATTCACTTGGCATAGTCCTCATTATAACTTGCAAGTCTTCACACAAAATCCTAGCATCAATTTGTTCTTCTTGAAGTCTACTAGGTCTACTTGGGTTAGGCCTAGAGATCTCTTGGTCATGGACCATGGTGGCGGAATATTTACTTATTTATACCTGCAAAACAAAAGAGATTAGAAAGAAACATAGATCCTTACTTCGCTTCCTTGTGTGTTGGCTCTCAAAGGTTGGTCACTCCACGCTCGTGTTTGCTCTCTTAGGCTCTTTTAGTAATAGTCTCACCCTCTTGCCTTTTTCTCAATACTCAAGCCTTCTTATTCAATCCCAATTCTCCCAAATAGCTAAAGATGTAGTCCAACTTAGTGAATCACACAAATCAATGGATATTTCCAATTAAGGGGTCTTAGGGGAATTTCAACAAACACTTGTTGGGCACCTCAAGCAAACAAGTTTTAATCAAGAATTTCAAGAAATGTAGACTCAATCAACATAAGAACAAATACTAGATACAAAAAGAAACACTTCTAACCAAGAAACAAATAAGAGTTAGCAAGAACAAAGAAACAAGAATAACTAGAGCTAGGATTATGAAGAACAAAATGATCACAAGTGTGCATTACTAAAGTTGAGTTCAATGAACATGGAATTCAACAATAGAGTGATATACTAAGTTCTAATATCTCAAGGAATGAAAATTAAGAATCAAAGTTCCTAACTATAGCCAAAAGCATTCTCATGGAACATTTATCAAACACTTTGGTTGCAATCCCATCACTCAAATCCAACCAATATTTTCACTCAAATTCAAGCCCATTTCACTATAATCACATGATAAATTTGTTCCCAAGCAATATACTAACTTCAATGAGCAATTTTCTCAAGGAAAAATGAAGAAATAACAAAGATAACATGACCTTTTTGTAGCATTTTTTTGAGTTACGAGATTTCTCTTGTTTTTGCTTTAACTTTGTAGGGCTCATTTTCTTGCTTCCAAGCTTTGATTTCAATCAAAACTTTCCTTGCTCTGATACCAAACCCTTTGATATGATCTTGTGTGGGTTTTTTCTTGGTGTTGTAGGTGATTTAGTTGGTTATGAGTTCAGCTCATCCCATGGGACCAAAATAGTGAATTTCTTGAGATAAAAATGAGAAATTAAACTAACAACCTACCTTCTATCAAACCCTTAAAGAACTAAGCTTCAAAGACCCTTAAGAATAGTAGAAAGTTCTACTATAATCTCACCCCAATATCCTTAAAGCAATAAAAGCAAACAAGAACAAAAAGAATAGAGAAAATAGGCATCCAAGTAATGAAATTCAAACAAACATTAGAAGAGCAAAGCAACTAAGACCCATTAAAAGAAACCATATTAATTATGCAAAAGATTTTATGGACTCATTCATAAGGAGGACTAAGCCTTAAGCACGGTCTTGAACAAGATGAACAAGGAGGTTAGGGTTTCTCAAGACTCTCTCTTCAATTTGAATAAAGTGTGTGAATTGTATTATCAAATTACAAAAAGTTGTATTTATACTACCCTAACCATAGATACATAATCCCTAAGGTTTTAATACAATTTAGGACCTTAATAGGTCTTTACAAAACAATTAAAATGGAAAAAAAATGAAAAAAACATCAAAAATGATTGCTGCCCAGGCTGGAGCCAGCGTCTGCTATAGCTCTCAAACCGGCGCCGGTTATGCGCTATTCTCAGCGTCGTGTGCAAGTTGAAGCCAGCACCGGTTCGGCTGCTTAGGCCAGTGCCGGCTGTCCGCTGGAAGGCCACCTTCTGGTCAAATGTCGTCCGTTTTTGTTGCCGACTTGAATTCTTATTGGGGTCCTTCTTAGATAGTCATTAAAATGAGTTCTTGGCAAGCTTCCTCAACCTTCCAACCCTCTTGCATCCTCAAGCATGGTTTTATGAGCAATTGAAGATCATTTTGAAGTTTCTTGGTCCTAGATCTTGTCATCAATCCTTGTCCTTGCATGGTCAGGCCTCCCCCTCCTTGATCTTAACCTCCATGATGAAGTGGAGTCTCATCATACATTCTAGTTGTGTGCACTTTCTACTCGATTTTAACTTAAATATGTATATATTTGCCAAAAATACCTTTTACAAGCAAAATGTTAAAAGAAAGGAACATGCCTAGTTATTACAACAAATGTATAGTAAAACACCCTCAAATAACTAGAAAAATAATGGTGATTTTTACCCCTATCAACCCTCGTATGATCCTTGAGTCCAAAACTCTAGAAAATATGATAGCAAGAAACTAGTCGTTTCTAGTCGTTAGTGTCTTACTTTTTACTTCTATAAAAGCTTTCAAAACTTGATTTTCAAGCAGATTTTTGTGCTTTCTTTCTTAGAAATACTCTTATACTTCATATTACAAAAATATCCCTTTTCATTTGTGCTTCATAGAGAAATTTAATTGCTTCAAAAGGTAAAAGCTGTTAGTGCTCATTTATTTGTAAATCTGCTCAAAGGTGTGAGCTATCTCTATTTCATTCCTATAATCCTTTTTGTATATCAAGGTTGTTAAACCTATTTTGTAACACCCCGCTACTTAGGCCCCCCAGGGCCGGGGATGTCGCCCCATCCAAAGGACAAGGGGTCTTTATAATTAAGTCACACAAATAAAATAGTGGAATAAAATAATACTTTAACTTAAAAATTTATTACATCCCAAAATACTCCAAGAATAAATCCATGAATTCCCAAAACAAAACCATAAATAAAATTATCCACTCTCGACTCCCCAAAGCAATACATAGAAATAAACGATAACAGTCTCTTCCCAGGCAGATTACACTAGCTACTCATCCCTACAGCAGGATTGACCTGAAATCATGGTAAAAAGGTGATGAGACAGAAATCTCAGTAAGTCCGTGTGTGCTTTGGGTGTTTAGTGAAAGCAGTTCGTGGATGCAAAGTGCAAAATCTTTATAAGAGAAATATTGGTAAGCAATAAATATTAATCAAAAGTAAGAGTGGCGTTTTAACTTTTCCAGCCATACATGATCAACAAAATCAACCACTCATAAAAAAAGATTATGGGTTATCACATGTTGGGCCTCACAACCGGATGGTCAGTATGCCACATTTTGTGCATACCGCCGATCAGAATGCCACACTTTGTGCAGACTGACAAAAGTAGGTGATCGGCCTACTGGGCAAGATACTCCTCCTTCTCTATACCCAAACAACAACCGGTGTCCATTCCGGCAAAACACAGTCACTTAACTGAAAAGAACACTGCTAGCTCGGACCGGCACGACCCACTGGACTGACGTCCTATCCGGAAAGGACTCACCTCTCAGAAGTGGCCACCTACTGAGAGACTTACCCTAACCCCTCAAAGACTAGTCCTAGTAGTCCATCCTTATTGAGTATTCAACGACGTTTCCCACTTGGGATAAAATGAACAAAACATTGTTTCACATGAAAATGGCATTTTGAGGGTTTCCAAAGTCCTTATAAAAATCAGTTTTAGAAAGTGTTTGAGTTTGGCAAATCTGCTCTTTGATTTTTAAATAATTCAAATGTTTGAAATAAGAAAGAGTTCAACCCCCAATTGCCTTTACATAAATAAGTGTCCATACACTCTACATTTGGCTTGCCATAAGGAAAACATTTCACATCAATCAGGTTTTATGCAGGAGCTTACCTGACTCTTGCTCACAAATAAAAGGTCTTCAACAGCTGACCTAACCCCACATGGGCAAATACAAAACACAATCACTTTCAAGCCACAATCCACTTCCTCAATTTTAAAACAACTCAACTTACTACTATCATGATCCTAGTGTCCCAAGCTTTAAGGCCACTCAATAAATAAATAGGTTTATAGGCTAAGGATAATTTAATATTTAAAATAATAATGTTTTGGGAAATAGGTACTAATAAGTTAAAGGTTTAAAACTTGCTAAGAAAAATTTAGAGTTTATTTGTTAATGATTTATTAATAATTTAGTTGTTAGAAAAAAATTGATAACTAAAGTTAGTTGAAAATGAATTTTAATGAATCTTGCTTGGAAAAATAATAAATAAGTTTTAATAGGTTTTGATTAAAAGATGATAATTAAATTTATAGAAATAAGTATTTTACTAATCAAGATTATTTCCATAAAAGGCTTTAGTTGATCTCATTATTTTATAAAATATCTATATATTTTATTTTTCTATTAAAACTATTATTTATTTGACTAAATTTTCCTTTATATAAATATAATATTCCAAATCCACCCTTCCTAGGGTTTTTCGAAATCACTATCAAAATTATATTACTAAATATTTTATTCATGAAATAAAAATTTGTTTAGGGACAACTAGATCATGATCATAATTCCAAGGTTACTCACAATCATGAACATATACAACCATTCAACTCATCAATTCATCCAAATCATGCATACAAGCATAGATCTCAATTTATCAAGACATGATCTAACCTCTACTAGCATAGATATGGCTATGGCTTCAATAATCCAACATGAATATAAGTCCTAATCACCAATGGTGACATAATCTCTAGCATACTTCATCACAAATACTACCTATGACATGGAAACATGCATCAAACCCCAAATCACCATTCAATCAAACAATATAATCCTTCCATGCATAAATCTCATCTCCTTCACAATCATACATATATTCATACTTCAATCTCTACAATGCATACTCAAATCCTATCACAATCCACATACTATCAGCATCATCCTAGAGACATGAATCTAGCATTTAAAAGAAATATTGAAGGGACTTACTTGGTTGAGGGATGCCTTGAAGGAGTTTAGAATGGATCTCAACTCCTAGATGCCTAAAATCGTCCAAGGAAGGTGGAGGGAGCATGGCCATGGAGGAAGAAGCCATCCGACCAAGAGAGGGAGTTTTGGCCATGAGAGGAAGAGAGAGAGAGAGAGAGAGAAAGAGACCATTAGCATGTCTATTCACATATATTCTCACTAGAGATCAAAATTGGAGAAGATGAAGTTGTTAGAACAAACCTACTTTGAAGGTGTTCTTGAACCTTCATAGAATTTTCTGGTTTTGATCCGAAGTAGCGAGTTGATTTGTGGAGTTTGATGTTAAAAATGGTGTTGATGGACTCACGGAAGTGAGTAGGTCAAATCTGGAGATTTTAGAGAAGGTTTGAAGTGGTTTGGAGGGGTATTAGGTGAAAGGAAGAAGTAGGTGTTCTTGGTGTAGTGTGTGTGTTCTTGAAGGTTGAAGGAATTTGTGAGATTTTAGTTTGCAGCTGCCGAAATTCTGTAAGAACTAGGGCTGGCCGAATTTTTGTAGGGTTTAGAAAGATGATTCTCTGATTTGGAAGGGAAAATGAAAGGTTAGTTGTTAAAATCCTTGAAGAATATTTTTAGAAAGTAAATTTGGAAACTAAATATCCTAGAATATCTTGATTGTTGGAGAGCTTTGGAAGTCTGCCATGGCTGACTGCTTTGAGCAGAATTTCGGTGGCATTAATGCTGGCTTAAGGAAGCTTATGGTGGCCGAAAATAGGGAGCATAATGGTGAAGAAGAAGTCTGGTTATTTGAGGGATACATTATGGAAAGTTGCTAAACTATGGTGACTGGAATTTTGGTAATTAATCAAGCATGATTGCAGGGATTTGTTGGAGATATTTTCGGGCAGCCATGACTGAATTTCGTGCAGAAGCTTTAGGGAAATAATGGAGCTCAGTTACTGGAGGTTTAAGGAAGGTTTATGTAGAACAATGATGGTGTTTCGGCTGGAGGAAGATTAGGAAACAAAGCTGGACAATTTGGACTGCCCAGAATTTCGCTAGGCTGGAATTTCTGGACAGCTTTTTCGGCTGCCATTTTCCAGCCATCTTGCAGCGAGTTTGAAAGGGAATTTCAGGGGTGTTCAAGGCTGGTTTCCAGTCTTCTTCATGGAGGAAAAACTTGGCTAAAGTGCTCAACAAAATCTAGAAGAAAACAACTTGGTTTTGGACTCTCAAAGTTGCGATTTGTACAGGAATTTTTCCTGGTTTTGCTCCAGCTTTGAGCAGTCCGAAAATGGCTAAAGAATTCAGATTGCAAGCTGATCCAAAAGACCATTTTTCTGGCAACATTTGGGAGGGAATGTTAGCTAAGAAACTCGACACCTTAAGGGTACAATAAGCTGGAAAATTTCAGTCCATTCCAAGAAGGAAGATGAACTAGCTAGAGTGAATTTTCAACAAGCTCACTAAAGGAATTTTCCTTTTGAAATCTCCCACAACTCTTTCACATTTTCGGACCATAAGAAGTCCTTCACTAAGACATTTTGATCTTACAAAGCCACAGAACTTTATTGAAATTTCTGGAAAGAAAATGGTTAGAACAACTTGCTCAACCTCATGAGTTGAGAACTAAGGAAAAATCAAAGATCAAGATGCGTGAAGCATTCTAGAACTTACTTGAATACCTCTCGAGGCAAAATAAGAAAGACATTCATGATTTAACTTAGGGATGACGGTAATAGGCTTTCTTTTGATAGTTTGAGCTTTTCAAGCCTACCTAGTGCTATATTATCCCTAGTGCCTATTTTGAGCTTAAATTGGTGATTTCTTTCTTTACAACCCGTCACGATATTTTATCCATTACTTGTGCTGAGAGTTTGTATAGTTTCCAAATCTTTATGCTCTTCAAGGATGAAAGTGTATGTATGTTAAGAACAATGCAGGGAGAGAGATCATGACTTGTTACTTTCAGTCATGGATCAATTACAATTGGAGCTGGGAAGAGAGAGGAAGTGGAATAAAAGGAAGAAGTTGAAAGATTGAGAAAGAAAAGAATGCGAGCTGAAAAAAGATGAGAAAGAAGAAAAGAAATGAGTGAAGAGAGAAAACAACAAGCTGCTAGAAAGAAAAGTAAATGAAAAAGAAAAGTACAGCAGTAGAAAAAAGAAAAAAAAGGAGTAAAATAAGAAAGAATTGAAAGAGAATTGAAGACAAAAAGAGCGAAAAAAATCACAAAAGGGATGGTGAGTGAGTTGTAAAAGTAAGTTCATATAAATACTTGCTACCATTGCTGGAAAATTGATTGATCTTGTGAGGAAAAGAATTGATGATAAGAAGAGGTGAAAGAAGAAAAAAGAAAGAGCAATGCAGGATTTGCTTGAAATGCGTAAGGGTTGTTATATAAGGTTATGGTTTGATTGGTTCTTGGAATAAGAGAGCAAGAAAAGTTGGGAATTATAGGTTTATTTGGCTACCCTTTTCTTGCTTACTCTCAGTTTTTCTTTGACTTTTGATGTTCCTATATCCTTCGTTTGCTAAGCAACATTACAAACCTTTACCCTAACATTACAAGCTTAAAAGTCCTACTTGATCTAAGTAGAATCATGATATGTCTCGAATTAGTGGAGAGAGTGTATGAAAAGTAAGCATATGGAACGCATATTCTTTTTGAACTAACTTCTTTCTAATAGTTTGAGAATATTATGAAGTATTGTGATGGTTCTACTAAGTCATTTATCACTACACAAATCTTGCATTAGCTGTGAAAGATTTAGTATCATATGCTAAGTGTGGGGGAATATGATAGGGGCTAATTTGGTTATATTTTGCGTAGTTATTTGAGGCTCTTTTATAATACATTTTGTGCAATAACTAGTTATATTCTTTCATATTTGAGATTTTACTATTGGAAAGATATTTTGGTCATTATTTCAAGTTTTTGGGTAAAATGAAGCAAAACCGTCGCGAAACATAGTAGAGGCGCCGCCGGCTGTACACTGGATGCACGACTTCAAAGCGATGAAAAAATTGGAGAAGCAGAGTAGAACAGAGTCTAACCGGCGCGGGCTGTAAGGCTGGAGGCGGCGCCAGCTGCAGTCTGAAACGTATGTGCAAAATTCGGAGAAAAATTGGCAAACGAGTGGAGAAACAGAACATAGGCGGCGTCGGCTCCGAAGGACCAAGGCGGCGCCGACTGTGGTCTGTTCCTGAGGCGTGCTGCGATCTTTTGACGCATTTTTGGAAATCTTGGGAGTTTTAGCATCTTCCAACTTCTACTCGGCCAAGAACTTTGTATCTACGAGTTTAGGCACTTCTTAAGCCTATAAATAGATGAAAAACACAAGGAAAAAAGAGAGAATTCATTGATCATCATAGAAAATCACTCAGTATAAGGAGGAATTCTTCAAGTTCAAGGAGGATTGTACAAGAAGGTTTTCAAAGGAAGAAGGAGGCTTGTCTATGAATTCTTTCTTTTACTTTGTTTTCTTTTTCTTGACAATAATATTTTAATTGTTTTATTGTAATTTGACATTATTTTAGATAATCATGATTCTTGGAGTTATTTGATCTTTTGATTAATTGGTTATTATTCTTGGTATTTAATTACTTGGGTATATTCCGAGATTAGTTGGTTGTTTCTATTGTTAACTTGCTAAACCAAAGAGGTTGATGATGGTTGCAATTGATTAATTTTCGCATTCATTGGCAGTTAACTTACTAGAGTGAAGAGGTTAATTGCTGATGATTGAGTAATTAAAGGTTAATTGATGTTTGCCAAACCAAGGATTTATTTGATTAATTTCATGTTTTAAATTTGCCAGACCACGGAAATTTAATTAAGGATTGTATTTAATGCATCTTTTGGATGAATTAGTTGAGACAGGCCAAGTGATGCTAATTTATCTAGAAGGTAGTAATTAGTTGAGCCTGACCAAGTGATGCTAATTTACCTTAATCCTTCATGGTGCCGAGAGAATGATTGATTATGATAATGGTTAAGTTCTTGAAGATCATGGTTGTTTAATCAATGGTTTGAGTTGCATACTTCTCTATCCTTGACATGTACATATTTTTATTTTATTTTCTTTTTAGTTTTCCTTTTTTATTTAATTTTCACTTTATTGAGTTGGTTAAACAATGAAAGATGGGTAATTAATGTTTACTTGTTCCTTGAGGATCGACACTCGTTTGAACCCTATGCTCAATAATGATGAGTACGCTTGCTCATATGTGTAATTTGGGTCCAACATTTTAATTTAAACTTGATTGGGAATGTACTTAGTTTTTGTATGATTTTTATGCCCAAATCTAAACGCATCAAGTTTTGACAGCAGTCCTATAAGCCCAAAGCGTATCATCTAGTTTCAAACTCCAATCCTTTCTCATATGATTAACTACTTTTTTCAAAATTCTTTTTAATCTCTATTAATCACCTCAACTTGGCCACATGTTTGGGGGGTGATAGGGGGTAGCAAACTTTTGAGTAACCCCTAAATATTTGAGAAATTTATCCAATTGGGTATCCTATCACTAATGAGTACCTTAGATACTCCAAACTGGGTAAAGAGTTTTTTAAAGAATTTTACTACAATCGGAGCATCATTTGTAGGCAAAACTTGCACCTCAACCCACTTAGATACATACTCAACTGCAACCAAGATATACTTATTACCCAAAGAACTAGGAAAAGGGCCCATGAAATCAATTCCCCAACAATAAAAAATTTCACAAGCTTGAAAAATTTGCAATGGCATCTCATTAGATTTAGAAATGTTACCAGTACGTTGATACCTATCACAATTTTTGACAAACCTGTGAGAGTCCTTGAAGAGTGTTGGCCAATAAAATTTGGACTTAAGCACCTTCCTTGTCGTGTTGTAAGATTGGTAGTGTTCTCCCATGGGTCCTTCATGGCATTATTTTAAGATGTTCGCACTTTCCACGGAATCCACACACATTCGAATGATTTGATCTGCATAACACTGAAACAAGTAGGGATCTTTCCAAAAGTAATACTTTACTTCGGAGAGAAATTTCTTCTTTTGTTGTGCTTTAAAATCTGCAAGAATAATTTCTGCAACCAAGTAATTAGCAAAATCCGCATACCAAGGTGTTTGAGAAATCTCACCATCAACAAGTAGAAGTTCTTCATCTGAAAATGCGTCATTAATGTCTTTTTTTTGCCAAAAGCTCTAGGTTGGGATTTTCCAACCTAGATAAATGATTCGAAGCTAAATTTTCAGCACCCTTTTTTCCCTAATTTCTAAGTCAAATTCCTGCAATAACAAAACTTGTTAGCCCTAAGGGCTTTCTTCTATGTTTTGATTTATGACAAACGTTGATAAGGACTAACTTGTTAATCTATTGTGATAGAGTACGTTTGACCTTTATTCTTCAAAAGTCTTCAGATATGATATGTTGGCAACTCCTTCTTTGCTGAAATCAAGAATTGAAGATCGAATGAGAAGATTAAAGTATGAGGAATTACATATAAAAAAAAGTTCTTTATGAAGAATGATAGACTAGGAAGTGTTATTAAGGTATATCTATTAATTCCTATGTCTTCTTATCTTTTGATTCATTTGACTTTACCTTGAAGCTTCAAATGAGATGTTTTCAAAGTTTTTGAAATTCACAGAATTTTGGATAGAACAATTTGAATCCAAAAGACTCGTCCAAAATCCTGTAAACTAAATTGAAAAAGTTTTTGTCTGGTTAGTGCCATTTTGGACTTACCTTTTGGATGCATCTTCATCCAAAACTCGAGCCCAAAACATGAATGATTTTAAACAGAAAAATTTATAGCCGTTTATTTATGGCCATTGGCACTCTACTTTTTGGCTCTATATATAGACCTTAAAGCAAGATTAGATGCAAGATTTTTGAAACACTCATCTTAGAAACATTATTGCTCAATAGTTTTCAAAAATCTCCTTTTATCTAGCTTCAAAGTGAGTTCATTGTGTATCAGTATTTGTGCCTTATATCCGAGTGAACATCTGCTCAAGTAAGTGAGCTTATCTCTTTTCTATTGATATTCAAATCTATGTTGTAGTGTAAGGTTGTGATGTAAAACCCATAAGGGTGAGCCTTGTGTTGATTTATGTTCACGATTGTGTGGTAAAACCCATTGGGGTGATCCTTGTTTTGTGTTTGTATCAAGGTTGTGGAGTAAAACCTACTGAGGTGATCCTTGATGTATTTGCGTGACTGAGAGGTTGTGGAAAACCTAATGTGGTGATCCTCTCTTGTATGAGAAATAGTTTCATTAAGTAAGGTTAATGAAATAGGGTTGAAAATCCTTAAGTGTGGATCTTAAGGTAGTGGACGTAGATCATAGTTGATCAAACTACTATACATCTCTTGTCTCATTTTATTTAGTGATTCATGTACTGTTTTTTTTTTTCTTTTACTGTCTAAATCTGGATATACATTTATGAGTGCTTGGATAACTTTCTATGCATCTATAAAGTCAGTCTAAGCATTTTGGTGATCATCACTATTCAGCGTTTTAGACAAACTGGAAAATTTGTTTTTACTTGCCAAAAACCTTATTCACCCCCTCTAAGATTTTTCATTTGGTATCAGAGCTTGGTCTACATACTCTTGGTTTAACAACCTTGTAGAAAATATCTTAATAACATGCTCATCCTCTCTTCTATATGTTAAAGGGTCTTCAACAAATCGTCCTTCTTTGTTTAGTGGAAGCAACTATACTTTCTAGAAAAATAGAATGAAAATTTATGTGTGTTCTATTAACTTCGAGTTATGAAGTTTAATAGAGAATAGTCCTTTTATTCCATCAAAGATGATTAATGGCATAAAAATACCTAAACAAAATGATGAGTATAGTATGGAAGACAATTCGAAAATAACTCTAAATTTTCAAGTTATGAACATTTTGTGTTGTGTACTAGATGCGACTGAATACAACCGTGTTAGTGGTTGTGATCCAGCCTATGATATGAGGAGATTACTTGAAGTCACCCATGGGAGGACTAACCAAGTCAAAGAATTAAAACTGGGGCTTTTAATTCATGACTATGAATTATTTACTATAAGTCTAAATGAAAGCATCATTGATATGTTCACAAGATTTACTAATATCTCAAATGGTTTGAAAGCTTACAGAAAGGTCTATTCCTTTAGGGAACAAAATCAGAAAATTCTTGATGTTTTACCAAAAAGTTGGCAACCTAAAACTCTTGCTGTAGAAGAATCTAAGGACTTAAAATCCTTACCTACTGAAGAGTTGATCGGATCTCTTTTAACTCATGAGATGAAGCTTAAAAGATTTCATGAATCTGATGATCATGATAGAGGCAGAAAAGGGATTGCGCTAAAGGCTGAAAATAAAGATGGAGAAACAAGTCTTTTGGAAAGCAGTGAAAGCATAGAGATGGACAACGATGATTTAGAATGATAGCAAAGAAATTCAGAAGGATGTTCAACAAAGGAAACTACAAAAGAGGAAGGAATCTTATAAGAAAGAAAGGACAAACCACTAGCTTCAAACCTCAATGCTTTGAATGTAAAAGCACGGATCAAATCATTGCGAACTGTCTGATTGCAAAAGGTAAGAAAGGAAAAATGTTTAAGAAAAAGAAAGACCTGAAGGTAAAGAAAGGTAAAGGATTAATGGGAGATTAGAACTTAAATGAAGCTGAGTCTGAAAATGAGGAATCTGAGGAAGAAACTGCCAATATTTGCTTCATGGCATTGGAAAATGAGGTAAACCTTTCAACATCAGACAGCATGTCTAATTCGCTTATATCTATGACTGAAAATCATGTTGATCCTAATGAGCTATTATGTGATATGTTGTATGAATTAAAAAAATTGTCCAGAAAAAACAAAGAATTAAAATTGAAGTTTAAAAATCTGGTGAAAGAAAATGAAGCTTTGCTGAATGACTATAAAATGTCTCTTGAAATACATACGTGTGCTATAATTGAAAAAAATATGATCATACTGTCTTGCAAAATGCATCTCTGGAAAACAAAAACTCGTGTGATAAAATTCAAACTCTTGAATGCATGGCTAGCACCTTTGATGTTTTGAAAATTAAAGTAAATGATCTTACCAATTGCATAGAAAAATTCAAAAATGGTAAAAGCAATATGGAAAAGCTACTCGGAACTCAACATCATTTTGGTAACTGAAGTGGCTTAGGATATAAATATGAGGATAAAGACAAAATTTACAAGCCCATATTTGTTTACGTTGGAAATCGAAGTGGCTTAGGATATGAACATGAGAATAAAAACAAAAAGAACATGTCTCAATTTGTTAAACCTACTTCTTTTCATAGCACATACAAAGCATGCACATACTATGAAAAACTGAGACATACAATTTCAAGATGCCTTATCAAAAGAAAATTTGAAACCGGTGAAGTAACATTCTGGAAAATCAAAGAAAATGTTACTAACCTTCATGGACCCAAGAAAGTATGGGTACCAAAAATCATTTCTCCTTCTCATGTATAGGTACGATCTTTAAGCTTCACCAAGTGGTTCTTGGACAGTAGGTGTTCAAGACACATGACTGGAAATGCAGCCTTGTTAGAAGATATTCAAACCACAAATGAAGGATTTGTTACATTTAGAGATAAGAAGAATGGAAAGATTCTTGGCATTAGTAATATTGATAAAGGTTCCTTGACAATTATAAAGTAAGTTTTACTTATTGATGATTTGAAATATAATCTACTCAGCATTAGCCAACTTTGTGACAATGGTTGCAAAGTCATTTTTGAAAAAGATTCTTGCTCTATACTTGACAATGGAAATCTCGAAATCATATTTACTGCCAAACGTATGAGAAATGTATATGTGTTCTATCTTAATAACCTTGTAGCTAATGGAATTAGATGCCTATCCGTCCATGACAATGATGGTTATCTTTGGCATAGAAGATTATGTCATGTATCTTTTGATTTGTTAAACAAACTGTCCTCAAAAGAACTTGTTAGGGGATTGCCAAAAATGAAATTTGATAAACATAAAATCTGTGATGCATGTCAGTTTGGGAAGCAAATCAAAACCTTTTCTAAGCCAAAGAAAATGATTTCTACCTCAAAACCATTCGAATTAGTTCATATGGATTTGTTTGGACCCATGAGGACTGCTAGTCTTGGAGGTAAGAAATATGCATATGTACTTGTTGATGATTTCTCTAAATTTACCTGGACCTTATTTCTTGGACAAAAGGATAAAGCTTTTTCTAAATTTTCAAAACTGATAAAGCGCGTCCAAAACTCGATTGGATGCAAACTGGTTTCTATTAGAAGTGATAATGGCAAAGAATTTTGTAACAGTGAATTTACTCACTTCTGTGATGAAAATGGAATCTTTCATAATTTTTCAGCAGCTAAAACCCGTCAACAAAATGGTATTGTTGAAAGGAAAAATTGGACTTTACAAGAAATGGCTAGATCAATGCTTTGTGAAAATGCTCTTCCAAAATACTTTTGGGCGAAAGCTGTTAACACGGTGTGGTATATAATAAACCGAGTTATGTTAAGACCATTTTTGAAAAAAACTCCGTTTGAACTTATGTTTGATAAAACTCCTTCTATCTCTTATTTTAAAGTATTTAGATGTAAATGTTTTATCCTAAATACAAGAGATAATCTTGGAAAATTTGATAACAAGTCCGATGAGGCCATATTTCTTGGATATTCTTCCAACAAAAAGGCTTATAGAGTATACAATAAAAGAACACTTTGTATGAAAGAATCTATGCATGTTGTATTTGATGAATCTAACATTTATATTTAAAAAAGAGATGACGATGATGTAGGGAATTCAAATGAAGTTAAGCTAGATCATGTTAAAGCTCCACCATTAGATACTCATGCAAAAGAAGAAGAGATTGAAGAATTACAAATTGAACATGAGAAAGAACAAACTAAAGATTTTGCTCTACCGAAAGATTGGAAATACAAATCAGGTCATCCAAATGAACAAATTATTGGAGATCCAAATCATAGAGTTAAAACTAGACGGTATTTCGTTGACAACTTTGCTCTTCTTTCAAACATTGAACCTAGCTGCATTGATATTACTTTACATGATGAATTTTGGATTATTGCCATGCAAGAAGAGCTAAATCAATTTGAAAGAAATCAAGTTTGAAAACTCGTCCCTAGACCTCGTTATCGACCTATTATTGGTACAAAATAGGTTTTTAGAAATAAACTTGATGAAAATGGGGCTGTAATTAGAAATAAAGCTAGATTGGTTGCCCAAGGATTTAATCAAGAAGAATGTATTGACTATGATGAAACATTTGCACATGTTGCTAGACTGGAATCTATACAAATGTTACTTGCTTTTGCATCCTTCAAAAATTTCATGCTTTATCAAATGGATGTCAAAAGTGCATTTTTAAATAGCTTTATTGAGGAGGAAGTGTATGTTGAATAACCTCCAAGCTTTATTCATGAGAACTTTCCAAATTACATTTTCAAACTTTCTAAAGTTCTTTATGGATTAAAGTAAGCTCCGAGGGCTTGGTATGAAAGACTTAGTGGATTCTTGATCTCGAAAGGATTCTCTATAGGCTTGATTGATAATACCTTGTTCATCAAATCTGATAACCCTGATAATTTACTGATTGTTCATATCTATGTTGATGATATTATTTTCGGTGCTACTAATGAATCTTTGTGCAAGATGTTTGCTAAGACTATGCAGCAAGAATTTGAGATAAGTATGATGGGAGAACTAAACTTCTTCCTCGGACTACAAATTAAGCAAACAAAGGATGGTATCTTTATAAATCAAACTAAGTATGCTAAAGAGTTGCTTAAAAGATTTGGTATGAATGAAGCAAAAGAAATCAGCACACCTATGAGTACATTCATTAAACTTGATCATGATAAAAAGGGTAAGAAAGTAGATGAGCACAAATATAGAGGTATGATTGGGAGTCTACTCTATCTTACTGCCAGCCGACCAGACATCATGTTTTCAGTATGTCTTTGTGCTCGATTTCAATCTTGTCCAAAGGAATTACATTTATATGTAGTCAAACGCATACTTCGATACTTGATTGGCACAAATGATTATGGATTATGGTATCCTCGTACTAATACTTTTGATCTTATAGGATATACTGATGCAGATTATACAAGGTGTAAAGTTAAAAGAAAAAATACTAGTGACCATTGTCAATTTCTTAGACACTCTTTTGTGTCATGACATAGTAAAAAGCAGACTTGTGTATCCTTATCCACCACTAAGGCTGAATATATTGCAATCGGGAATTGTTGTGCTCAAATCTTATGGATGAAGAATACGTTGCTAGATTTTAATTTTAATTTTAATTGTGTACCTATATTATGTGACAATACAAGTGCGATCAACCTAACAAGAAATTCAATGCAGCATTCAAGAACCAAGCACCTTGAAGTTAAACATCACTTCATCCGGGATCATGTGCTCAAAGGCGATGTGTGTGTTGAATATATTTCAATGGATGAACAACTTGCAATATATTCACTAAACCTCTAGCTGAAGATAGATTCAACAATTTGAGAGGAAGTTTGGAAATTACAAGAATTTAATAACCAACCATGTGGTATAAGTCTTCTTTGTGCAGGATTTGTGAAGAAAAAGGTTTTGGAAACAATGTTTTACATCCAAAATACCTCGTCCTCTATTTTGGACATCGTATTAGAATCCAATTCCTACATCCAAAATGCATTTCGAGAAACTACTCTTTTGGATGATAATTTCGAATTGAATCTAGTTCCAAAATCCATCACTAATCTTCTTCTTATTCCGAATTTTGAATTTCAAAAAAATTGATTTGTGCGTTTTTCCAAACTCCTCAGAAAAACTTATGTTTTCAAGGCGCTTTATTCTCACATTTACCTAGACATTCAAAGCAATTTGGTTTTCACTCTTTTGAAATCCTTGTAACTGTTCTTCTTCTAAAAATCATCCGTGCTCCTCTTCTTCAAAAACCAAAAGCCCAGAAAAAGCCTCAATCCTTCAATGGCGAAGACTAAATCTTCCATTCCAAAACCAAAGAAAGGGCAAAAATCATCTCCTGTGATGAAGAAAAAGGCTTTGGGTTCAACAAAGACAAAGGCAAAAGAATCTTCTCCTCAACTGCAGTTCTCTGCTTCTCACTATGATTCGTCATAATCTTCTTTAGAACAAGTGAGTTCTGCAAATCAGGTACCTCATTTTCTTGATTCCAAATGTGAGACTGAATACAATGACTGGGTTTCAAGAAATTGGACTGTTATTTCTAGTTATTGGGTTAACCATTCTGCCTTTCTGAATTTGTCTAATATTTTGGATATGTTTGATCATATTGGGTGGGGTAGCTTATTATAGTCTGGAAATTTTATGCAAATTTGAGAAAAGGGAAATTGGAAGAAACTGAAGGAGGCTTTATGATTCAGTGGTATGTGTCAAGAGTAAAGGGTAGAGCAATAGAATTTGATCATAGACTATTTAATAGAATTTGTGATGTTAGAGATGCTGGGTTTCATTACTTTGACCTAAACAAGTTTCCTGAGGGAAAGGAAATTTTTTATTTGAAAATTTTTGAAAAACTATTCACTGGAGGGAAAAGTTTCAAAAATTCTGGAAATAGGAGTTCTAAATGGCTGAATGGCATTGGTAGGATTTTTCATCACATGGTGTCAACCATGATAGTCCCTAGTTCTGGCCATAAGACTTCTATTAGTATTCTGCAAATGGTGATCACGTTAGCTTTAGCTGAGGGAAGGCAAATAAATTTTGGGTTTCTGGCAACCAAGCTTATGTTGCAGTCTCAAAACACATCAAGCAAGGCTCTTCCTTTTGGAAATCTGTTGACAAAGGTTTTTGGATTTTTTTAAAGTTGATTTAAGTTCTGTTCCCTGTGATCCTAGCAAAATAAATGTTTACATCTTTGATTCATTTGAAAAAATAGGATATGTTAGGGAGGATAATTCATGGAAATTATTAAGAGAATTTACAGGAAAAGAGCAGGAGAGCTTGATATAGATTAAGGAGGAAGGGAAGTCAGGAACAAAGAGAAAAATTGATGAAGTCTTTCAGGGAGAGTCACCTGCTAAAGGAATTGTTCCAGACTCTTGCTTGTCTGCAAATATTCTGGGTTCAATTAGTTCATTTGCTGAAAAATTGGATCTTCTCAGTTCAAAAATTAAAAATCTTGGAAATAGACTTTCTGTTATTGAGCAAACTGCTAAGTCATCTGAACATGAAAAAGCTGAATATTCTTTAGAGGACAAGTTTAAATTGTCGAAGGACAAAAAGGATCCTTCTCCTGAATCCTCTCCTGAACCATCCCCTAAACCCTCTCCCATAAAGGAACCAGAAATTCCTCCAACTTCTCCTAAGCCCAAACTTTCTGGAAAAAGATAGAAACATGTGGTTGTGAGAAGGAAATCAAACAGAATTGCTGGTCAATTTTCCAAGAAGGGTGCTGGATCAAAGGGTGGAACAATCAATATCTCCTAGACAGCATTATTAGGCAACAAAATTTGCTGATTACCTTCAGCACAAGTTGAACAATTTACTTTTGCTGTCATTTACACTATGCCTTAACATACTTTCTGCTGGATACTAAGCTTTTTCCTATTTTATGCATATTATCCATCTGTTTTTTTCTTTTACTCTCCTTCTGCTATGCTTATTTTGTATTGATGACAAAGGGGGAGAAAGAAAATGTTAGGTTTGAATGACTTTTGTATGCATTCACTAGGGAGAAAGAAAATGTTATTGTCTGCATGTATTAACTGATAAGAAGAAAATGATAGGTCTGCATGACTGATTATCTGTATGTTGATTTGGGGAGAAAACGTTATGGGATCTGCATAATAATCTACTATCATATTCTGCATGACTGATGTTGTATGTATAAGATGAATTTTGGGCATGACTTTCATTCTATATCTAAAATTGGACTGATGATGTATGACTGATTATTTGGATCTGCGAAAGAACTACTATGATAATTTAAAACTGTTTGTGGGAAAGGAAAAGACTGTTGTATGAACAGTTATTGAATAACTGCATGAACTACTTCTGGTATGAACTGTTATGGAAATCACTTATATGTTCTGATTCACTATTCACAAAAGATTTTTTAAAAAAAACCCTATGTTTGTGACATTCAATTTTATTAAAAAAAACACAGATATCTGGATGATAATTGTATTCTTGAGACTAAATTTTGTAATAAGATTTTCGTGCATTGAGTCAGGGGGAGTTTTGGACTCCGAAATCTCGAATCCAAAACAAATGTTCTTATAAGTAGTACTATAGAATTGAAAAATATTTTGGACATTCAAAATCCATATCCAAAATGAATTTCTGAATACACTCGTTCTTCCAAACCTATTTTGGATCTACTTTTTGGATGAATAAATCGTAACTTCTGTTTTTTCCACTTTTGTTTAAAATATTCATATAAGCATATATTTAGGGGGAGTATTTTATCATTTGCTATCTCTATTAAATCATTCTGAATATTTAGAGATATGAAAGACTTTAGGATCATTGAGATATGTTTACAAATTTTTTATCATAAGATCTCTATGAGACCTATACAGTGAGATTGCATTTATTTGCACCCTTTTTGTTCAACATGTTCTCTCTTTACATATCATAATTGTCATGTTTGTCATCACTCAAAAGGGGGAGATTGTTAGCCCTAAGGGCTTTCTTTTATGTTTTGATTTATGACAAACGTTGATAAGGACTAACTTGTTAATCTATTGTGATAGGGTATGTTTGACCTTTATTCTTCAAAAGTCTTCAGATATGATATGTTGGCAACTCCTTCTTTGCTAAAATCAAGAATAGAAGATTAAATAAGAAGATTAAAGTATGTGGAGTTACATATCAAAAAAAGTTCTTTATGAAGAATGATAGACTAGGAAGTGTTATTGAGATATATCTATTAATTTCTATGTCTTCTTATCTTTTGATTTATTTGACTTTACCTTGAAGCTTCAAATGAGATGTTTTCAAAGTTTTTGAAATTCACAAAATTTTGGATGGAACAATTTGAATCCAAAAGGTTAGTCCAAAATCCTGTAAACTAAATTGAAAAAGTTTTTGTCTGGTTAGTGCCATTTTGGACTTACCTTTTGGATGCATCTTTGTCTAAAACCCGAGTCCAAAATACGGATGATTTTAAACAGAAAAATTTATAGCCATTTATTTATGACCATTGGCATTCCACTTTTTGGCTCTATAAATAGACCTTAAAGCAAGATTAGATGCAAAATTTTTGAAACACTCATCTTAGAAACATTATTCCTCAATAATTTTCAAAAATCTCATTTTACCTAGCTTCAAAGTGAGTTCATTGTGTATCAGTATTTGTGCCTTGTATCCGAGTGAACATCTACTCAAGTAAGTGAGCTTATCTCTTTTCTATTGATATTCAAATCTTTGTTGTAGTGTAAGGTTGTGGTGTAAAACCCATAGGGGTGATCCTTATGTTAATTTATGTTCAAGGTTGTGTGGTAAAACCCATTGGAGTGATCCTTGTTTTGTGTTTGTGTCAAGGTTGTGGAGTAAAACCTAAAGAGGTGATCCTTGATGTGTTTACGTGACTGAGAGGTTGTGGAAAACCTAGTGTGGTGATCCTCTTTTATATAAGAAACAGTTTCATTAAGTAAGGTTAATGAAATAAGGTTGAAAATCCTTAAGTGTGGAACTTAAGGTAGTAGACATAAATCATAGTTGATCAAACCACTATACATCTCTTGTCTCATTTTATTTAGTGGTTCATGTACTATTTTTTTATGTTCTTTTATTGTCTAAATCTGGATATACATCTATGAGTACTTGGATAACTTTCATGTATCTATAAAGTCAGTCCAAACATCTTGGTGATCATCACTATTCAGCGTTTTAGATAAACTGAAAAAATTATTTTTGCTTGCCAAAAACCTTATTCACCCCCCTCTAAGGTTTTTCAAAACCCATCTTATTAATCTTGGTTTAGAATCATGCTTGGTTAGTAGGTACTTAAGGGTAGAATGATTCGTATATACAATGACTTTGGACAAAACAAGATAAGAACGAAATTTATCAAAAGAAAACACTATTGCAAGCAACTCTTTCTCCGTTGTGGTGTAGTTCTCTTATACTGCCGTAAGAATTTTGCTTGCATAGTAAATTAGTTGAAAATGCTTATTCCTCCTTTATCCAAGCAACATCCCTATTGCATAATCACTTGCATCATACATTAATTCAAAAGGAAGAGACTGATGTGTATGGATTTGGCTATAAAAATTATATAAAAATAAGCACATTCCCAATCAAGTTTAATTAAAATGTTAACTCCAAATTACACATATGAGCAAGCGTACTCATCATTAAGCATAGCATAGGGTTTAAAACGAGTGTCGATCCTCCAAGAACAAGTATACATTAATTATTTTTCTTTCATTGTTTAACCGACTCAATAAAGTGAAAAAAGAAATAAAAAGAAAAAGAAAAGAAAAGAAAAGAATATATACATGTCAATGATGGAAAATTATGTAACTCAAATCATTATTTTGACAAACATGATCTTAAAGTACTCAACCGTTATCATAAATAATTACTCTCTTGGCATCATGAAAGATTAAGATAGATTCACTTCTTTTTCAATCCATGAAATCACTATCTTCTAGACAAATTAGCATCACATATTCTGTCTCAACTAATTTACCCAAAAGATGCATTAACCACAATCCTTAATTAAATCTCCATATTCTGGCAAACTTAAAACATGAAATTAACCAATAAATCCATATTCTGCGACATCAATTAACTTTTAATTACCCCGTCCTTAGCAATTAACCTATTTTTCAAACAAGTTAAGAGACAACAAATATGAAACTAATGAATTAAAACCACCATCAACCCCTTTTTCAAGCAAGTTAATGGAAAGAAACAACCAACTAATCTCGTAATAATCATAAGTAATTAAATACCAAGAATAATAATCAATTAATCAAAAGTCAAAGTAACTCTAAAAATTATGAATACTTAAACAATGTCAAATTACAATAAAACAATTAATATATCATTATCCAAGAAAAAGAAAACAAAGTAAAAGAAAGCACTCATAGACAAGCCTCCTTCTTCTTCCTTTGTAGACCCTCTTGCATAATCCTTCTTGAACTAAAGAATTCCTTCTTTAATTTGAGTGATTTGATATTTTGATCTATGAATTCTCTTCTTTTTCTTATGTTTTACCACTATTTATAGGCTTTTGAAGTGCCTAAATTCGTTCCTCTAGGGTTTCTGACTAACTAGAAGTAAGAAAATACTAAAACTCTGCAAATTGCCAAAAAATGCACACCAAAATCGAGGCATCACCTCAGCATCAAGGCACAGCCGGCGCCACCTGTCCTGCCTAGGGCCAGTGCCGGTTGTGGTTTGTCTCTCCAGTCGTTCACCGATTTTTCTTGATTTTCGCACCAATCCTTCCAAAGTGTAGCTGGCACTGCCTTTGGCCTCCTAGCCGGCACCGGTTTAGTTCTATTCCACTTTGTTTCATTGGTTTTTTGTCACCTCAAAGTGCGTGCCAATAGTACGTGGCTGGCGTCGGTTCCCCTGTCTTGGCCAGCGCCACCTCTATTCTATTTTGCAATGTTTTTATCTTATTTTACTCCTAAAATCTAAAATAATATATAAAATACTTTTTCTAGGATGAAATCTCAAATATGAAGGAATATGATCAGTTGTTGAACAAAATGTATCACAAAATAGCCTCAAATAACTAGGAAATATATGACTAATTTAGGCCCTATCATATTCCCCCACACTTAGCTCTTTGCTTGTCCTCAAGCAAAGTATCAAAGATAAGTAGGAAAAACACAAGGTTTCACAAAATCACTCAATTACTATCAAAATAATATCTCTAATGCTTTATTTATTCAAGACAACAAAACATATGCTATGATACATTTCATAACAAATGCAAGACTTGTGTAAATGAGTAGTGACTAGTAGAACCATCTCAATACTTAACAATATTCTCAAACCATTGGAAAGAATTTAGTTCAAAAAGAATATGCATTCCATAAACTTACTTTTCATGCACTCTTTCTACTAATTCGAGACATATTATGATTCTACTTAAGCCAAGTAAGACTTTAAAGCTTGTAATATAAGGCTAAAGGGTTTTTAATGTAGCTTTCAAACGAAGGATATGGGAAAATCAAATATCAAAGAGGATGAGAGTTTGCAAGAAAAGGATAAACCAAATGTACCAAGAAATTCCAAACTTTTCTTACTCTCCTATTCCAAAATCAATCAAAACCCATAATCTTGTATAGCAATTATAGCAATTTAAGCAAATCTTGGATTCTTTTTTTTCTCAATAATCCTTAACTCCTCAATAACTCTACACAAGACCCTCAAAAATTTCAGCAATTTTTCCAACTCTCTTCCTGTTCCTTCTCTTTCTCTTTCAACTTTTCTTTTTCTTTTTTTTTTTTCAGCTTTTCTTTTTCTTTCCTTCCAAATGCTGCTTTTGTTTGTCTTTCAGTTTTCTTTTCTTTTTCAACCTTTTCTAGCAGCTTTCTTATTTTTCTCAAGTTCTCTTTTCTCTTTTTCTTCTCTCCTTTCACAACTCCACTCAACAATGATGCATGACTGAAAGTAACAAGTCATGACATTTACACACGCTTTCTCCCTCACAATTCCCTTACTTGTACTTTTATCCATCAAGAACAATCAAAGATTTGGAAGAATTATCAAACTCTTAGAAAGAAGTAATGGACAAAGTATGATAATGGGTTTTAAAGAAAGAAATTGATAACTTAGGCTCAAAATAGGCACTAGGGATAATATCAAATAGGTAGGCTTGAAAAGCTCAAACTATCTAAAGAAGATCTATTACCGTCATCCCTAAGTTAAATCATGAATGTCTTTCTTATTTCACCTCGAGAGGTATTCAAGTAAGTTTTAGAATGCTCAATGAATTTTAGCAAAAAAACAGGTTTAAGAATAATGTAACGCATTTGATCAAGAACTACTTAGTCCAAGTGTGTGCAAAAAGTCGTGCATAAGTCACAAATGATATAGAACATATGCTCTATGATCTATCACAAAGACATGCATTAAAAATACATCTTGAAAGTCAAACAAAAATCCGAAAATTTTTTGAAAATTTTGCTCACAAGGATATTTCAAAAGGATGAAGTATAACAAAATGAAGTGTAGAAGAATTCTCAATCTAACCACTTCCCCACACTTAAACTGGACATTGTCCTCAATGGCCAAATAAATAGAACAAGAAAATATCGCCATGGGACCAAAAATAAAAAGGGAAAAGATAAGAAAGATAATACTTCCATTATAGTGGGTATTCTTCTACAAAAGAGTCGAGTTCCTGAAGAAAGAGGCATTGTCGAAGTACATCTCTTGCCGCATCATGCAATTGTCCCTCATAGCCTCTTTTTTTTTTTCCATGGTTAATTGTACAGGCTAGCATGAACTTATGAGTCTCCTCAACAATACTAATTGTTTTCTTTGATCGCACAATTGTTGGGAAGCTTCTTCATGCCTTCTTCATGCCCCTGAATAGATGAATGTGTATTGGCGACAAAAGATTTCTCTAATGCTTCTAATGACGTCTCACTAAAAACATCACTGTAAACTTGTAATTTTACCAATCTATCATCAATACACGAATGCCTTTTTTTTTTTCTTACTAAAAACTATCCTAATTGAATGCATGACCATGAATTCATAAATTAAATATTAAACTAAGATAAAAAATTGCAATAAAGAAACAAATAATAAAATAACTTCAGTCCGTCTAAAATATCGTGTTAGCAAAAGTCCAAACCTGAAAATAAGAAGAGTTAGTATTGACTCCAAATTATAGATGTAAAAATCAACAAATTAAAATACAAAGATTACACATATTCCACATTTAGATTAGGTTAGTAAAATTAAATAACTAAATATACAATATATACAAACATACAAAGACAAGTTAGTTATTACAAAACATGTATCTACCTATTTACATATTTACAACATATAGTGAACTTAAAATACAATTATACAAATAACAAAATATGGCACTTACTCATACAAGGAACGTATATACCTATTTACATATTTATATATAGACATATGAATATATAAATATGGTTAAATCAATGAAATCCAAGCTTTCATGATATTGTTCCCCGACAGCGGCACCAAAAACATGATGTGTATGGATTTGAGTATAAAAAACATATAAAATTAAGTACATTACCAATCAAGTTTAATTAAAATGTTAACCCTAAATTACACATATGAGTAAGCATACTCATCATTAAGCATAGCATAGGGATTAAAGCGAGTGTCAATCCTCCAGGAACAAGTATGCATTAATCACTTTTCTTTCATTGTTTAATCGACTCAATAAAGTGAAAAAAGAAATAAAAAGAAAAATAAAATAAAATAAAATAATATATACATGTCAAGGATGGAGAATTATGTAACTCAAATCATTATTTTGACAAACATGATCATAAAGTGCTCAACCGTTATCATAACTAATTACTCTCTTAGCATCATGAAAGATTAAGATAGATTTACTTCTTTTTCAATTCATGAAATCACTATCTTCTAGACAAATTAGTATCATATATTCTGTCTCAACTAATTCACCCAAAAGATGCATTAACCACAATCTTTGATTAAATCTCCATATTCTGGCAAACTTAAAATATGAAATTAACCAATGAATCCATATTCTGCCAGACATCAATTAACCTTTAATTACCCTATCCTTAGCAATTAACCCTTTTTTCGAGCAAGTTAAGAGACAACAAATATGAAACTAATGAATTGAAACCACCATCAACCCCCTTTTCAAGCAAATTAATGGAAAGAAACAACTAACTAATCTCGTAATAAGTATAAGTAATTAAATACCAAAAATAATAATCAATTAATCAAAAGATCAAATTGAAACCACCATCAACCCCTTTTTCAAGTAAATTAATGGAAAGAAACAACTAACTAATCTCGTAATAAGCATAAGTAATTAAATACCAAAAATAATAATCAATTAATCAAAAGATCAAAGTAACTCTAAAAATCATGAATACCTAAACAATGTCAAATTACAATAAAATAATTAATACATCATTGTTCAAGAAAAAAAATAAAGTAAAAGAAAGTACTCATAGACAAGCCTCTTTCTTCTTCCTTTGTAGACCTTTTTGCACAATCCTCCTTGAACTAAAGAATTTCTCCTTTAATTTGAGTGATTTGATGTTTTGATATGCAAATTTGCTTTTTTTTTCTTGTGTTTTCCCTTTATTTATAAGCTTTTGAAGTGCCTAAATTCGTTCCTCTACGGTTTCTGGCCGACTAGAAGTAGAAAAAAATACTAAAAATCTAGTAAATTGCCAAAAAATGGGCACAAAATTTGAGGCATTACCTCAGCATCAGGGCACAGCTGGTGCCATCGGTCCTGCTTAGGGCGGCACTGGTTGTGGTCTATCTCTCCAGCCGTTTGTCGATTTTTCTTGATTTTCGTACCAATCCTTCTAGAGTGCAGCTAGCACCACCTCTGGCCTCCTAGCCGGCACTAGTTTGGTTCTATTTCGCTCTGTTTCATCGGTTTTTTGTTGCCTCAAAATGCGTGCCAATAGCACATGGCCGGCGCTGGTTCCCCTGTCCTAGCTAGCGCTACCTCTATTCTATTTTGCGACATTTTTATCTCATTTTACCTCTAAAATTTGAAATAATGCACAAAATATTTTTCCCAGGATAAAATCTCAAATATGAAGGAATATGACCAGTTATTGAACAAAATATATCACAAAATAGTCTCAAATAACTAGAAAATATATAACTAATTTAGGTCCTATCAGAGACCAATCTGATGCAATTAAAATAGAAGAATTGATCAATTTCTTTTTAAGCACATTGAAGACACTGATACATTTTTCATCAAAATAAAAAATAGCATCTTTCTCAAGTAAACAGGTAAGAGGTTTAGAAATTTTTGAGAAAATTTTGAGCCTTCACGGAAGTAGGAGGAGGGAGTTTTTCAATTGCCTCAATCTTAGATTGATCAACCTCAATACCTTTCTTTGAAATTTTATATCCCAATGCTATACCTTCTTGCACCATGAAGTGGCATTTTTTCTAATTAAGCATGAGGTTGGCCTCTTCACACTTTTGAAGCACATTTTCCAAATTAGCCAAACACAAGTCAAAAGAATCACCAAAAATAAAAAAAAAATCATCTATAAATACTTCCATTAAGTCTCCCACAAGCCCTTCGAAAATAGCCATCATACATCTTTGAAAAGTTTTGGGACCATTACAAAGACTAAAAGGCATATGTTGATATATAAAAGTACTAAAAGGGCATGTAAATGTGTGTTGGGAAATTTGCCCTCTTAGACTAGGTTTCTGATATAAACATCAAATGTTTTAATAAAAGAATTTATTCTCATAAATTATTTGTGAATTTACATTTCATTTGTGTATAATTACGTTTGGTAAAGACCCATTGTATTTAAGTAAATGGTCCATGTGAATGGTGGTCTTTTGCAGTAAGGTATGGATCACGAGTTACTTAACACATAAACATTTGTTCTTAACTGATTCATGAGAATGGGAATCTAATCATATTTAGGTTATTAATTATGTTATGAATTCCAAATGAGGAATGGCTTACTTTGAGCCAGTGAGTAATCAACTCACTTCATGACATAAGCGTATTTCGAATACGTAGAACAGAACCTGTAACAGTGATTTCTTAAAGTGCTATATGGTAGAAATCTAGACTACTACCACTACAGCGTGGACTAGTACTCTATGACTTGAGTATGAGTTGGTGATCTGAGGAAGCTGGAAGCATGTACTTTAATTTACCTTTAGTTGAGATTCTATCGTAGGACCAATATACTTGCATGTTGGGTATGTGTGACTAATTAGTCAAGACAGACTTGTATAAGATAATTTCTATACTATATCGCCCCCTTGTGGTTGTCTGAATGATCTAAATATCCAGGGCCTTGGGAAACATGACTTGGATGTTTGCTTTAGGGTAGCTAAGCGGAAACAATCTAGGAAGTCGTGGATCATTGGACTAGAAGCCTAAGGATGGTAGATGTCATTTAGAGAGGTGTTAGTACATTTCTTCCTCTTTAATGTACGACGATGTATAGAGGGGTATTTTAGTCACTTCACCTGTTCGGAGACTTTGCTAAACGCAGCATTGTCCTTGGGGTCAATATTTCCTTATGGTGATATTAGAAAATATTTAAAATGTAAAATACAGTTATTTATATGGCAAAGTTATTTTGGTCATTTTAATAGCCAATGCGGTGTGTCTCTTGGTCCCCAGTATAAACTGTAAGTCCTAATTATATACAGGCTAAGGAATCAGTCTTAAATTAAATGAAATTTATTTTATTTAAGTAGCATGATTTAATTATTGGGTTAGAATAAAATAAAGGTCCATAGAGAGAGAGAATTAATTAAATTAGTTTAGTGGGTTAATTAATTATTCAGGGTTTTGGCTCAATTTGAATAATTAAAGATTGACCTGGAACCAAACTAATATAGTCTTGTTAATTGGAATAGTTTATTTGGGCTGAAAAATTAATTATTTATTGGGCCATGTATTTGGTTCTAATTAGAATAATTAATTTAGTCCAAAAGGCTAAACTAAGAGTCCGATGGGCTAATGCAGTTTCACCTAGAGTTTTATTTAGGTTAAACAGGAAAACAAAGACGTAGGTTGTGGACAACGTTGTTTTTTCTTTCTCTTCTCTAAGTGAAGGAAAAACATGACAGTTTTTTTTTTCTCTCTGAAAAAATTCCTTAGCCCTGTGAGTTGTTCACCAAACGTAGATTAGGCAAGTCATATACTGGAAGATTGAGAGATTGGTGTTCATATACATGCACCGACGCCGTAGGAGGCTTGCAGGAATCGCACCAGATGTTTCCACCAGCGCACCTACCCTAGTTTCACATATTCCGGTCCAGCCAACTTTGAAAACAAGAAGAGGTAAAAAAAATTTTCCCTCTTAGAGCTCGATAGGCCGGGACTGGCGTCGGCTGAAGCCGCCAAAATCTGCGTCGGCTCTGGTCTGGAATTCTGTTGCGTGTTTTTCTTGTTCTTCATTTGCTTTCCGCTGTGCTTTGCTTCCCCTTTAAATCTTCAATGTGGTCTTCCCTTGATCCTCCGGTGCTATGGAAATTTGAAAGTATCCGAAAAAACCATCTAAAAAGCAATAAAACTTATGTCCGGCTAACCTTTATGACATTTGGTCAATGAAAGAGAGAGAAAAATAGTCCTTCCTAGTTGCCTCATTCAATTTCTTATAATCAATACAAACCTTTCAATCGGTTATCAATCTCATTAGGATCAACTCATTTTTTTTTTTCATTTGAGCTCACAGTCATTCCTCTTTTCGTTGGTACCACATGTGTTGGACTTACCTAAATACTATTGGAAATAGGGTAAATGATTCCGAAATCTAAGAGTTTAATCACTTCACATTTTACCACATCACTCATATTCAACATATGTTGGGGTTGCACTACGGGTTTGGCTTCTTCTTCAAACAAAATTTTGTGAGTACAAAAGGAATGGCTAATTCCCTTAATGTCTGTGATTTTCCATGCAATGACTCCCTTATATTTTCCCAATAGACTTACCAATTTGGTCTTTTGATCACAAGTAAGGTCTTTTACTATAAGCACTGGCAATTTCTCTCCATTTGCCAAAAATGTATATTTCAAGTGCTCGTGGAGGTCTTTGAGATCCAATTCCTATAGTTCCTCAAAGGATGACTTCATTCTTCCCAAACTGTTTTTTTTTCAATTTTCTCAAATTCTCCCAACTCATGGCCCTCATTTGAATCCTCCATATATGCAAAAGATTGTTCCATTAAGTCTATATTACTTTTGACAAATAATTCCTGCACAAAATCAAAGATAGATTCATCAAGAATAATGATCCTTAAACAAGAATCATCACGAAATAGGATGTTGTATACTTTTATAAATTTTGATAATGACTTATTCATCCCCAACCCTAAGTGTCAACTTTCCTCCATAAACATCAATTAATACTTTGGCAATTGATAGAAAAGGTCGACCTAAGTTTAAAGGGACTTTAGAATCTTCATCTATATCAAGAATAACAAAATCTACAAGAAATATAAATCTATTCATTTTAACCAATACATCTTTCACTATTCTCCTAAGATATTTAATAGATCTACCCATAAGTTGAATACTCATCTTAGTGGGCTTAGGCTCACCTAGGCCTAGTTTTTTTGAAAGTTTTATATGGTAAAAGATTAATGCTAGCACCTAAGTCTGATAATGCATTACAAAATGTAAGAATGCTAACAAGACAAGGAATAGAAAAACTCCCTGGATTACTTTGTTTTTGTGGCAAAGTCTTTGGTCCTGCAAGATAGCCGAGCATTCTTCATTTAAAACCACAGTGAATAATTCCTCCAACCTCTTTTTTGTTAACAAGTATGCTTTTGAGGAATTTTACATATTTGGGCATGTGTATGAAGGCCTTACTAAGTGGGATGTTTATATGTAGTTGTTTAAATACTTCTAAAAATTTATCAAATTGTGCATCTTTTCTTGCTTTGTGTGTGCGAGTAGGGTAAGGTACCTGTGGCTAAAAATTCAGGTTTTTAATGTGTTTTTCAAAAGACTCATCAAGAGGGGTTAGTTTCAGCCTATCTTCTTTAGATAGTACCAGCTCTGTGCTAGGATCGGGTATCTCCTTGCTATTTCATAATGTAATGGCAGTTGAATTATGTTGTGTTTTTACCCCGAATGGTGACTTTATCACCAAATCCGTTAAAAACCAAATTTGTCTTTCCATATTTCTAATCATGTCCTCAAAATTTGCCAATGTGTCATCTATCTCATGAAAATGTTTAGTTACATGAGTGGCAAATTTTCCTAATACCCCTTCAAATGTGGTGGAGTTGGATGGTCGAGATGTCATTTCTTGAGACATGTTAGGTTACCGTCCCATATTCCAATTGGCTATCTTACTTGTATAAAGTAACTTATTAGTATATACACACTACAATATTAAATTAGTTTAATTAGTTAAGGTACATGTTCGCAAATTAAGTTAGAAGCAATTACAACATGTAGGGATGTTAAATTACAAATATACAAGAAAACAAAATATGGTACCTATTCATACAAGGAACATATATACATATTCACATATAGATATATAAACATATAAATATGGTTAAATCAACAAAATCTAAGCTTTCATGATATTGTTCCCCGGTAACGGTGCCAAAAACTTAATGCGTAAATTTTGTGTATATAAAAATCATCAAATTTAAATCCATCCCTTAGTCAAATTTTAATTAAAACATTAATCCCAAAATACACATACGAGCAAATATACTAATCACAAGCATAGCATAGGGAATTAACGATTATCGAACCTCAAAGGAATAGGTACACACTAATCACTTTTTATTCATTGTTTAACCGATCAAAATAAATTGAGAAAATAAGAATGCACACACACACACACACACACACACACACAACTCAAGGATGTAAAAATATATAATCTAGACAAAAGCTTTTGAAAACATGATAATTAATCGCTTAGCCAACATCACAATTAATTATCATCTTAGTCTCATGATAGATTTAAAATAAACCACTTCGTTTGCAATCCATGGAATCATTATCTTCTAGTTAAATTAGTGAACATATTTTGTCTCAACTAATTTACCCAAAAGATGCATTAAAATCAATCCTCATATAAACTCCTATATTTTAGGTCATTTAAAACATGAAATTAGTCAATGAATCCATATTCTAGCAATCATCAACTAACCTTTGATTACCAATGTTCTTAACAATTAACTCATTTTTCAAGCAAGTTAAGAGATAACAAATATGAAATTAATTAATTGAATTCATTATCAACTCCATTTTCAAGCAAGTTAATAGCAAAAACCAATCAATCAACTCCGTAAGCAAAATAAGTAATCAAATCCCAAGATAAATAATGAATTGATCAAAAGGCTAAATTAATTTATGAAATCATGAATCCTTAAAAAAAATGTCAAATTACAATGGAAACATTAAGTACATAATTGTTTAAGGAAAAGAAAACAAATGTAAAAGAAAGCACTAATAGACAAGCCTCCTTCTTCTCCTTTGAAGACTCTCTTGAACAACCCTATTTGAATGATGAATATCTCCTTTTTTAAGTGGTTGGAAATTTTTCTCCTTGGATTCACTCCTTTTTTTCTTGTGTTTTCTCTTGCTTTTATAAACTTCTTTGATGCCAAATTCGTTGCTTGAGGAGTCTTGGCCGAGTAGGAATTAGAAAATACTAAAATCTTTGAAAAATTCTCAAATTCATACACAGAATTTTTGTGTTCCAAAGTGGATTTGATGCTAGGTGTATTCTATTTTCTCCCTTAATTTTGCCTTATTTTCCTCTGGTCGATCAGAATGGACTTGCCGCCTGGTCCACTTGCCAAACCTAACGCCAGGTGTGTTCTAAAAATTCTCCAGTTTACTCAAAATTAACTCAAATTTGCACAAATTCACCAAAAATACTTTCTACAAGCAAAATGTCAAATAAGAAGGAATATGCCTAGTTATTACAACAAAAGTATCTCAAAACAATCTCAAATAATTAAGAAAATAGTGATAATTTTAGCCATATCATATTTAAAGCTTTCAATTCCCAATGAAAAACATAATTATAGCAAAAAGAAATATTCAATCTACAAATTCATTATTAGATCCTAGCATGTCAATACAAACAATATAATTCTTACTAGAAAACTTTGTGCCCTTTTTGTTTAACCTCTAAAAAAAATGTGTCTTTTCATTTAGTGATAAGAGCAAAACGTTAAGGGTCAGGGAATCCCAACAAATCTTTGTAAATTTTAGCTGTACAAAGAAAATTTATTCTTAGTAGAAGTTAAAAGAAAATTAGAGGTACAATTTGATAAGGTAAGCAACATCTCCCTTTGAGGTAAAAATAAAGTTCGTACACCATAGGAAGCAATCACCATTATTAGTTCAACTATGAAACAACAAATAAAAGAGACTAAGAATCTATTGAGATCAAAACAAAGAATGGGAACAATGAAAAGCACTGATCTTTCTAAAATTAACTAAACTGTTAGAGTTATGCCCTAGAACCAATCCATTTGTACCATATATTTTACACATTTATTTAATAAATGCATTCTTTATCTTTCAGTTTCTTTGTTTCATATGTGTATGTGTATAAACTGATAGATAAAATCCCTAGCACAATATATAGTGTTAAGAAAATCATGATAGAGATCATGATGTTGGATTTCTACTACACTATGCAGTCCTTGTGCTTAATCCATCTATAGTCATAGTATTAATGAGATGGGACATCATCAATACACTAAGACTAACACTTGTTAGATTTCTTGATTGGATGAAGTAGTGGCTCTCACATCCATGGGTATTGTGATACTCAAAGTTAACACGTGGATGCTTGTTACATGAACAAGTACATTGGATAACCTAGCCAGTGATAGAATCTCATCATAGTAAATGTGCAAGTATCATTATACTTGAGATCTCCAATATACTTTATTTACTAAGTATTGTACTTTGATTGTAATCTTTGGAGTCTCATTAGATCGCCTATAGGATAGATATCGGATACAACGTAAAGTAAATGAAAGTAGTTAAGAGGGTCAATAAAAGATTTATCACTCATAATAGAAATGGCATATATCTCATGGCCACTTGTAGGGAATCATCACTTAAGAAGTTCTTGGCCAAGACAACTATCTGTTGAAATCAGTTTCAAATGATACACATGTTGAGTAATAGATTCCAGAACAAGTGCTAATAAATTCAAGATAGAATTAATTATAGTCTAGAGAGAGTTGGCACTAATTCCATAATCTAAACCGAATGAGATACAGTATGATGAAATGAGTTTATTACACTGATATTTTAGTATTGAAAGGTTTATGTCAAACTACTTGACTTTCTGGACTTTTAGGTGGTCATGATGCATTGCTAGATGCTGCTCATGATATGCTAAATATGAATTTATTAATTAGAGAATTAATACATTATTTCTAATTAGAATTAATAAGTTAATTCTAATTATTAAAGATTATTAATTTTATAATGATTAGAATTAATTCATATTATATTATCAATAGACCAAAAAACTTAATAAGTCACACACAATAGAAGAATTGGTATTCAAAATATTACATGCTAATATTTATAAGATTAATTGGTAAAAAGAAATAATTATTGTAAACTAATTATACAGTGTTACAATTGTTTACGTGAAATTACAAATACTAAAAACTTTAAGGCCAAATTGCAATTTGCAAACCCAAGCCCATTAAGAGAAAAAGGGCTATGTACGTTTCCTATTGGTTCCAAATAGGTTAAGAAAATAGAAGCTCTGTACGTGTTTTAAAAGATTCAAGGTGGTGGATGCCTTTTAATTAATAGAGAATTGTTCTTTGTTTAAAAAGTAAGATGAAAACCACAGACAAGACAGTGGCCGCATTCTAAAAGAAAATTAGAGAGCATTTTCTTTCTTTTTCTTCTCACGAAAATAAAAATTTGAGCCGAGATCATATGATTCTTGAGTACATTCTCATGTAGACTTTGTTAGAGAAATTCTTACACTTGAAATTTAGTGATACAAAGGCTTAGACAATTTTTAGAATAATTTCGGAGAGAGTAAAATTTTAACAGTTACGTTTTCAGATAACGCAATCTTTTCTTCTCTTTTTTGATTCATTTAATTACATATAAATCATCATATTGAGTGAATTTTATTTTAATTTTTGTTATGCATTATTCGATATTGCATAATCGAAATCTAACAAAAATTACATGCATAAATAAGAGCCCTGTTTAGAGGAAAGGAGGAAGAGTGCACAACTCCCAAACTGATCAATTTCAGATTAATGCTAGATGGATAATTCCAAGATTCCAGTTTTAGAAATATGGAGCCAACAATAGATATAAATGCTTCCTATAAGTCACGAAACAAGAAAGATGAATGACCCTTGTGCACTTCCAATGAAACTAAAAACTTTAACTTTGGCACTTAAAGGATGATTCAATGATCCGAAAAGGGAAATCATAAAACTAATCAACCATCTCAATATGAACAAACAGAACACAATCTTTAAGACAGGTCTATCTAAATATAGCTTTTTTGCCCATATGGTCATGCCATTTCAAAGTTACATTTCCAAGTGATTAGATTCTCAATCGAGCAGAATACTAGTTTAGCAAGAAACAGTAGGGAAATATCATTCATATGAGAAGCAGTAGGTTCCTTTTTCTTATCCTTTTCATTTTTTTTTTCAATTTTGTGTTTTTCATCAACCCACTTGACGTTTTGATGATGCCATCAAATATTCTTCGGGAATTCCGAAAAATGGTGCCATTTTCTTTCGAAATTCCGATGGTAAGGTGACCCAGGACAAATTACCGAATGTAGTGAGGTCGCATTCGCAAAATGCGACCTCATCGCATTCGCAAAATGCAACCTCACTTCATGAGATCGCATTTTGCAAATGCGACCTCCATCGGCATTTTTCTATATCAGAAAATAATGTTTTCTGGAAAATTGAGTAAGGTCGCATTCCACGAATGCGACCTTACTCTCCATCCTTAGCTGTTGTTCTATAACTTCTTGTGCGACCCATATGATATCCTCTGTTCTGCATATGATTTGTTGCAATTGGTGTAGTGGATCACTAGGACAAGCTGATTCCCCCCATAAATTTTCAGTTGTTAGAATACATTCTAAAATCCAAGAAAGACACAGGCAGATGACTGCCCTTCAAAGTCTGAATGAGGGGAAGAAGGGTTGGGGTTGGGGGTGGAGGTAGGGATAGTGAACGAGAATAGAATTCATTGCAGCCTGTTGTAAGCAAAATGCAGGCTTAGCTTCTAGAAAATTCATCCGAAGAAAACACTATTGCTATTGATAAAGAGCCATTCCTGCTGAATATGGCATACCATTCTGGCTGTACATTGGCATCACCCCAGGTCCTATTTCAAGAGGCATACTTCCAGGAGGGAAATAAGGATGATTGTGCATCTGCTGCATGGGCATTGATGGAGGTACTGACGTCACAGATGAGTTCCAACTTCCAGAAGATTGAGGTGTTGCAGGGCCTTCAAGAGTTGGTGGATATTGGGCGCCACTGTAAGGGTGACCACTGGGACTTCCCATTGCCATTGGTTGCTGCCCCAGGATTGACGGTTGAGCATTCATCACAGGGGCGGCATTTGTAAGTGTATAGTCTCTGCTTCAATCATTATTAACCTGAAATCAACACGTGCTATCAAATGTAATCACCATTTTTTAAATTTTGATTCACTTATCAATCGAAGTTTTGAACAGAAGCCTTCACAAACTAAAGGAGCATAGGCAAGTGTGGTCGCACAAGAAATTGCAGAACAGCATGTAAAGATGGACAGTAAGGTCGCATTCGTGGAATGCGACCTTACTCAATTTTCCAGAAAACATTCTTTGCTGATATAGAAAAATGCCGACGGAGGTCGTATTTTGCAAATGCAACCTCATAAAGTGTGGTCGCTTTCACAAAATGCGACCTCACTACATTTGGAAATATCTCCCAGGTCACCCTACTGTCGAAATTTCGGAAGAAAATGGCACCATTTTTCGAAATTCCCGATTCTTCTTTAACTATCATCGGCTTTTACCCTGTCAAACTAAAAGATCTAAAACCAAGATATATGTCTTTTATAATCTTCTTAACATGCAAAGAAAAACATCTCAAAAGACTAGGAAAAAGATGATTATTCTCTGAAAACCCACAAAAGTAGAAGATCTGCAGAGCTGATCAAGCTACATTACGTATGAAAATTTAGTAAAAAAATTAATGCAAGTCATAGGAGTGCCAAGATGGCAATACCTCGAATCAACTAGCCAAATGGTCAGATTCAAATAAGTAATCCAAGAAACAGTACTTTAAGAATGATATAGTTAGGTACCAATTCAAGATCTTCTTTGTTCACAAATCCTAATCCATTCGTTAGTTTGACTCTTAACAACAACAAGAAGAATGGGAAAAATAATTTTTGTCTATGAATTAACAATAGATTGAACCTTGTTTTAAATATAGAACAGTAGAACAGCCTAGGAGGCTATACAAGTTTCTAAACATGTGAAGGAAGGACTTTAAAAGGCTATTATAAAAGACAAAGGCATCTATTAATCTGAAAACAAGTCTCTACTCTCATCCTAGTTGAATATGTCATATTTTGAAGGCGAGCATGATGGGGCAACAAGTCCATGAACTCTTTACCACAATTCGCCGCAATATACACAACAAATACCATAGATTAAACAGATAGCAAAATACAAAAATTACCTTCCTCCATAGCATCTGTGAAACCCCAGTCAAGACCAACCTTAGAGTAAGGGGGTTGGAATGCATATCATGCTTTATTTCATGATTAAATATGTTTTCATATGATTTCTATGTAATTTAAATTTGATTTTTATTATCTTGAAGTCTTGTTGGTGAGTGATGTGTGAGAGGGGCAAAATGGTAATTTTTGCCCGAGGTGAAAATAAGGAGATAGCTTGTGGATTGAATAGGAAATAATTTTTCTAGTAGAAATAGCAACAAGAGTTGTTGTGGTTTAGTGGTTAGAGCCCTGGGAATTAATTCTTGAGGTCTAAGGTTCAAAGTCCATCATAGAAGCTTTAGCTTGAGTAAATTTTATTTTGCTTGGAAAAGGATGGTTTCGGCCATGAGGGCCTAGATCAACGTGGTGAAGATGTCCTAGGAGAAACATGTTAGGAGAATTCTCACTTCACTCCTTTGTTCTTCGCGAAATGCCTAAAGGGAATTCATTCTCCCTTGATCTTTAGCTTTTCTTAATTTCCAACTCTTTAGTTCGATCAAGGTGTTCTATCCTTTTCCTTTCTAGAAAATTCAGTAGAGGACTAAGGTCTTTTAGGATCAAAATGTCCTAGTAAAAGGCTTCTCATGGTTTGGAAAATGTAAATGATTTGTGGGAAAAATTCAAGAGGAAAATCCCTCTTGAAAGCTTGCTGAAATTTTTCCTCTAACTTAGTTCATCTATCTTCATGAAATGAGCTGAAATTTTCCAGCTTGTTGTACCTTCAAAAGGTCAAAAATTCTAGCTCACATTCCCTCCCAAATGCTACCAGAAAAATGGTCTTTAGGATCAGTTGAAACCTGAAAGTTTCTTGCCCAAATTCGGACTGCACAAGCTGGAGTAAAACAGGAAAAATTCCTGTACGAAAATCAGCTTTGTGAGCTCCAAATCAAGCTGTTTTCTCCCAGATTTTGTGCAGCACCTTAGCCATGTTTTTCCTCCATAAAGAAGGCTGGAAACCAGCCTTGAATACTCCTGAAATCCCCTTCAAAACTCGCTGCAAATCTGCTGGAAATGGCAGACAAAAATTCTGCCAGAAAGTTTCTGTTCAGCGAAATTCCTGAGCAGAATTTTTGTCCAGCTTGTTTCCTATTTTGTTTCAACCGAAAACCCCAACCTACTTCTGTCAAAACCTCCCTTAAACCTCCATTAATAGAGCTCCATTGTTCCCTGAAGCTTCTGCACAAAATTCCCTCCATGGCTGACCGAAAATCTCTCAACCAAATCCCTGCAATTTAGCTTGATTACTTTCCAAAAATTTCAGCCATCTTGTTTAACAACTTTTCATAAAATTTTGCTCAATTGATTAGACATCTTCTCCACCATTGTGCACCTTAATTTCAGCCACCACAAGCCTCCTTTAACCAGCTTTAATTCCCCAGAAAACTGACAATCCAGTCGGCCATAGGAGACTTCAAAGCTGTCCAGAAAAATCAAGATATTCTTGGAATATCTAGTTTCCAAATTCTCTTCCTAAAAATATTCTTCAAGGATTGTAACAACTAGTCTTTCCTTTCCCTTCCAAATCAGAGAAGTCACTCCCTAAACCCTACAAAATTTCGGCAGCCACAACTCCTCAGAAAAATCGGCAGCTTCTCTTCTCTCTCTCTCGATTTTCTTCAAGCAACAAGAACACACACACACACACACACACACACACACTACACCAAGAACACCTACTCCTTCTCCACACCTAATACCCCTCCAAACCACTTCAAACCCTCACGAAAATCTCCAGATTTGATCTACTCCTTGCTGTGCATTCATCAACACCCTTATTAACATCAAACTCCACAAATCATCTTGCTACTTTGGATCAAAAAGCAGAAATTTCTGTGAAGAACAAGAACATCTTCAAGGTAAACTTATTCTAACAACTTCATCCTCTTCAAACTTAATCTCTAATGAAAACCTATATGAATAAGCATGCTAATGATCTCTTCTTCTTTCTCTCTCTCTCTCTCATGGACCAAAATTTCCTCCCTTGGCCGAATGGTCTCTTTTCCCATGACCATGCTTTCGCCACCCTTCTTGAACAAGATTAGCCATCTAGGAGTTGAGATCTTCTCTAAACTCCTTCAAGTCATTCATCAATCAAGTAAGTACCTTCAATCCTCTTTTTCAAAATTTAGAATCATGTCTCTAGGTTGATGAATGGCGATGGGTTTGTGTATGTGATGTTGTTGATTAAAGCATGAGTATATGTATGATTGTGAAGGAGATGGAATTTATGCATGGAAGAATTATGTTGGTGGATTTAATGATGAGTTGAGATTTGATGCATGTCATAGGTAGTATTTGTGATGAAGCATGCTAGAGATTATGTCACCATGGGTGAATAGGATTTATATGCATAATTAGATTTTGGAGCCATGATCATGTTTATGCTAGTAGAGGTTAAATCATGTAATAATAAATTTAGATCTATGCCTATGTGCAAGCTTGGATGATTTGATGAATTGAAGGATTGAGTATGTTATTGATTATGACCATGGAATCTTGATCATGATCTAGTTGTCCCTAAGCAAATTTTATTTCATGAATAAAATATTTACTAATAATTTTTGCTAAAGAATTTTGAAAACCCTAGGAAGGGTAGATTTGGAATTATAATATATGTAAAGGATATTTTAGTCAAATAAATAATGATTTTTCTAGAAAATAAAATAAATAAATATTATTTAAAATAAAGCAAATTAATTAAAGCCCTTATGAAAAAGATTTATACTTAATAAAATATTTACTAGATCAAAACCCTTAAGGATTTACTTATTATTTTCCAAGAAAGACTTATTAAATTTAATCTTAACTAGTTTTAGCTATCAATTATTTTCTAACAACTAAGCTATCACTAAATCACTATTTTACCTAGTACCACCTATGGCTCTTGATCAAATAAACTCTAAATTTTCCTTAACAAGAGTTGAACTTTCAACTTAATAGAATTTATTTCCTAATCCATTAATTATTTTAAATAACAAATTAAACTGAGCTTATAAACCTATTCAATTATTGTTTTGCCTTAAAGCTTGGGACACTAGGATCATGGTAGTAGTGAATTAAGTTGATTTAAAGTTGAGAAATTGGATTGTGGCTTGAATCTGATTAAGATTTGTATTTGCCCATGTGGGGTTAGGTCATCTATTCGAGACCTTGTTGTTGTGAGTAAGAATCAAGTAAGCTCCTGCATAAAACCTGATTGATGTGAAATGATTTCCTTATGGCAAGCTAAATGTGGAGTGCAAGGACACTCGGTTATTTGAAAGCAATTGAGGGTTGAATTCATCATTAATTCCAACGCTTAAATTATTTGAAAGTCTTTGAGCAGATTTTTCCAAACTTGAAACTCTTTCTAAAACTAATTTCTCTCAAAGCTTTGGAAACCCTCAGGTTGTTATTTTCATGAAGCACAATGCTTTGTTCATTTTGTCCCAAGTGGGGAATGTCGTTGAGTACTCAATAAGGGTGGACTACTAGGACTAGTCTTTGAAGGGTTAGGGTGAGTCTCTCAATAGGTGGCCACCTCTGAGGGGTGAGTCCTTTCCAGATAAGATGCCAGTTCTAGTGAGTCGTGTCGGTCCGAGCTAGTAGTTTATTTTGTTTCAGTCAAGTGACTGTGTTTTTGCCGGAATGGACACCCGGTGGTTGTTTGGGTATAGAGAAGGAGGAGTATCTTGCCCAGTAAGCCGATCACCTACTTTTGTCAGTCTGCACAACGTGTTAGGCATTCTGACCGGTTATGGGGCCTAAAGTGTGGTAACCCATATCCCTTTCTTTCGAGTGGTTGATTTCATTACTTATGTATGGCTAGAAGAGCCAAAACGCCACTCTTGCTTTTGACTAATATTTATTGCTTGTCAATGTTTCTCTTATAAAGATTTCACACTTTGCATCCACGAACTATTTCTGCTAAACACCCAAAGCACACACGGACTTATTGAGATTTCTGTCTCACCACCTTTTATCATTGTGAAACCCCAGCCAAAACCAACCTTAGAGTAAGGGGGTTGGGATGCATATCATATTTTATTTCATGGTTAAATATATTCTCATATGAATTTTTATGTGTTCTGGATTCGAGTTTTATTATCTTGAAGTCTTGTTGGTGAGTATTGTGTGAGAGGGACAAAATGGTAATTTTTGCCCGGGGTGAAAATAGGGAGATAGCCTGTGGATTGAATAGAATATATTTTTTCTAATAGAAATAGCAACAAGAGTTGTTGTGGTGTAGTGGTTAGAGCTTTGGAATTAATTCTTGAGGTCTTGGGTTCAAAGTCCATCATAGAAGCTTTAGCTTGAGTAAATTTTATTTTGCTTGGGAAAGGATGGTTTCGGCCTTAAGGGCCTAGATGAATGTGGTGATGATGTTCTAGGAGAGACATGATGGAAGTAACCTCATTCCACTCCTTTTACTCTTCTCGAAATTCTTATAGGGAAAATCATTCTTCCTTGATTTTTAGTTTTCCTTAGTTTCAACTCATTGGTTTGATCAAGATGTTCTAGCCTTTTTCTTTCCAGAAAATTTAGTAGAGTGCTGAGACCTTTTAGGATCAAAATTTCTTGGTGAAAGACTTCTTATGGTCTGAAATATATGGAAGAGTTGTGAGGAATTCCATGAGGAAAATATCTCTAGTGAACTTGCTGAAATTTCACTTCAAATTAGTTCCCCTTCCTTCATGGCATGTGCAAAAAATTTTCCAGCTTGTTGTACCTTCAAAAGGGTGAAAATTCTAGCTCACATTCCCTCCCAAATGCTACCAGAAAAATGGTCTTTAGGATCAGTTTGAAACCTGAAAGTTTTAGCCCAATTTCGGACTGCACAAGCTGGAGCAAAACAGGAAAAATTCCTATACGAAAATCAGCTTTGAGAGCTCCAAACCAAGCTGTTTTCTCCCAGATTTTGTGCAGCACCTTAGCCATGTTTTTCCTCCATAAAGAAGGCTGGAAACCAGCCTTGAATACCTCTGAAATCCCTTTCAAAACTCGCTGCAAAATGGCTTTGAACAGCAGATGAAATTCTGCCAGAAAAATCACTGTGCAGCGAAATTTCTGTGCAGATTTTTGTCCAGCTTGTTTCCTATCTCTCTTCCAGGCAAAACACCAACCTTAGTCTGTCAAAACCTTCCTTAAACCTCCATCAACAGAGCTCCATTGATCCCCTTGAACTTCTGCATGAAATTCCATTAATGGCTGTCCAAAAATCTCTCAAACAAATCCCTGCAATTTACCTTGATTGGTTTTCAAAATTTCAGCCATCTTATTTAGTAACCTTCCATAATATTTTGCTCAATGGACCATACTTCTTCTTCATCATTGTACACCCTACTTTCAGCCACCATAAGCCTCCATAAGTCAGCATTAATCCCACGAAATTCTGCTCAAACAATCAGCCATGGCAGACTTCAAAGCTGTCCAAGCAATCAAGATATTCTTAGGATATTTACTTTCCAAATTCACTTCCTAAAAATATTCTTCAAATATTGTAACAACTAACCTTTCCTTTTCCCTTCCAAATCAGAGAATAAAACTCCTAAACCCTACAAAAATTCGTCCACCGCTATCTCTCACAAAAATTCAGCAGCTGCACATTACCATCTCTCGATTTTCTTCAACCTTCAAGAACACACACTACACCAAGAACACCTACTACTTCCTTTTACCTAATACCTCTCCAAATCTCTTCAAACTACCTCTAAAAATTCAAGATTTCATCTATTCATTGCTGTGACTCCATCTGTACCATTTTTAACATCAAACTCCTCCAAACATCTTGTTACTTCGGATCAAAGCAGAAATTTCTGGACAAGAACATCTTCAAGGTAAAATCACTCTATCAACATCAACCTCTTCAACTTGATCTCTAATGAAAATCTATACGAATGATCACACTAATGACTTCCTCTTCTTCTTCTCTCTCTCTCTCTCATGGACCGAAATTCCCCCTCTTGACCGAATGGACTCTTCTTCCATGACCATGCTTTCGCCACCTTTCTTGAACAAGATTATCCATCTAGGAGTTGGGATCTTCTCTAAACTCCTTCAAGTCATTCATCAATCAAGTAAGTACTTTCAATCTTCCTTTTTAAACTCTAGATTCATGTCTCTAGGATGATGATGATAATAGGTGGATGGTGATAGGATTGGAGTATATATATATATATATATATATATATATATATATATATATATTGTTGAGATTGAAGTATGAATATATGTATGTTTATGAAGGAGATGGAATTTATGCATGGAAGGATTGTCTTGGATGATTATATGATGATTTGAGGTTGATGCATGTCATAAGTAGTATTTGTGATGAAGTATGCTAGAGATTATGTCACCTTTGGTGAATAGGATTTATATTCATGTTGGATTATTGAAGCCATGATCATATTTATGCTAGTAAGGGTTAGATCATATTTTGATAAATTGAGATCTATACTTGTATGCATGATTTGGATGATTTGATTAATTGAAGGGTTGTATATGTTTATGGTTTGTGGTTGGCTATAGGAATATGATCATGATCTAGTTGTCCCCAAGCTAAATTTTATTTCATTAATAAAATATTTAATAATATGATTTTTCTAGTAAAATTTTGAAAACCATGGGAAAATGTGGATTTGGTCTTTTATATAAAATAGTGATATTCTAGTCAAATAAATAATAGTTTTTGCTGAAAAAAATATTATTTAAAATGATAAAATCAATTAAAGCCTTTTATGGAAATAATTATAATTAATAAAATATTTATTACTAAAAATTTAATTATTATCTTTTAATCAAAACCCATTAAGGATTTGCTTATTATTTTTCAAGCAAGACTCATTAAATTTATTTTCAACAAATTTTAGCTATCAATTATTTTCTAACAACTAAATTATTAATAAATCATTATTTTACCTAATACTACCTTGGACCCTTTTTCAAATAAACCATAATTTATTTTTAGCAAGATTTAAACCTTCAACTTTTTGTACCTATTTCTCAAACTCTAGTTATTTTAATATCAAACTAGATTTATTTTATAAACCATTTTATTTATTATTGAGTCTTAAAGCTTGGGACACTAGGGATATGACTGTAGTAAGTTGAGTTAGTTTTATTTGAGAAAGTGAGTCTTTGGCTTGAGTTTGATTATGGTTTGTATTTACCCTATGCGGGTCAGGTCAGCTATTGGAGACCTTTGTTGTGAGTAAGGATCAGGTAAGCTCCTGCATAAAACCTATTTGATGAAAAATGATTTTTTTTATGGCAAGCCAAATGTAGAGTGCATGGTCACTCATTTCTGTAAAGGCAATTGAGGATTATTTCCATTCTCATTTCCAGACAAATAAATTATTTGCAAATCAAGGGGCGGTTTTACTCAAAACCTAAAACTCTTTCTAAAATCAGTTTTGCCCCAAACTTTGGAAAACCTTAATTGCCATTTTCAAGTGAGACTGTGTTTTGTTCATTTTCTCCCCAAGTGGGATATGTTACGTTGAGTACTCAATAAGGGTAGGCTAGTAGTACTTGTTTTGAAGAGCAAGAGTGAGTCTTTTGGCAGGAGGCCACCTCCAGAAGATAAGCTCAACTTAGAGAAACGTCAGTACTACTTAGTCAGGCCGGTCCGAGCTAGCAGTTTGTTTTATTTCAGTCAAGTGACTGTGTTTTGCCGGAATAGACATCCGGTTATTGTTTGGGTATAGAGAAGGAGGAGTATCTTGCCCGATAGGCCGATCACCTACCTTTTGTCAGTCTGCACAAAGTGTTAGGCATTCTGACCGGTTATGGGGCCCAATGTGTGGTAACCCATAATCCTTTCTTTCGAGTGGTTGATCTTATAAATTATGTACGGCTAGATAAGCCAAAACGCCACTCTTATTTTTGAACCTCATTCATTGTTTGCCAGTATTTCTTTTGTCAGTCTGCACAAAGTGTAGCATTCTGACCATTGTATGGTTATGGGGCCCAACGTGTGGTAACCCATGACCACTTTTATGAGTGGTTGATTTTATTGTGCACTTGTATGGTTTCAAAAAGACCACTCTTGCTTTTGACAAATATTTATTGCTTGCCAATATTTCTCTTATAAAGATTTCACACTTTGCATCCACGAACTGTTTTCACTGAACACCCAAAGCACACACGGACTTACTGAGATTTCTGTCTTATCACCTTTTTACCATGATTTCAGGCCGATCCTACTGTGGGGATGAGTAGCTAGTGTTATCTGCCTTGGAAGAGAATGTGTCTTTTGATTTTATGTATTGCTTTGGGGAGACGAGAGTGGATAATTTTATTTATGGATTTGTTTCCTTTTGGGAATTCGTGGATTTATTCTTGGGTTGTAAGAAATCTTAAGTTGAAGTATTATTTTTATTATTTTTATTCCGCTATTTTATTTGTGTGACCTCGTTATAAAGACCCCTTGTCCTTTGGATGGGGCGACATCCCCGGCCCCGGCGGGCCTAGATAGCGGGTGTTACAATCATGATTTCAGGTCGATCCTGTTGTGGGTGAGTAGCTACCTTGGAAGAGAATGTGTTTTTTTTTTATTTTATGTACTGCTTCGGGAGACGAGTGTGGATGATTTTAATTATGGTTTTTGTTTTGGAATTTCATGGATGTACTTTTGAAGTATTTTTGGGTTGTAATAAATTCTTTTAGCTTGAGTATTATTTATTCCAACAATTTTTATTTGTGACCTAGTTATAAAGACCCCTTATCCTTTGGACGGGGCGACATCCCCGGCCCTAGCGGGCCTAGGTTTTCCGGGGTGTTACAGCATCTCTCACGGGAATCATTTTTAAATTGCAAAAATTTTCTTTCTATAATAGAAGAAAATAGAGGAAAAGATCCACAAAAACCACTAAACATTAGACAAAATAGAAAGGAAAGTGGAACTCTAACTTTGAAAAAAAAAAGTAATAAGTATAGAGTGTGCATTATAATACCCTAGATCTACAAATTATTTCTTTGTATAAAAAAGATGGGAACTATAGAGATAAACCTTGGGGTCAAAGAGAGAAGGGGAGAGAGAAAATGTGGAGGAGAGATTGGGAAAGAAAATGAAAGAGGCGGGGAGTACACAACAGACTTTGAGGCGTCTAGAGGAGATGTAAATGATAGTTTTGTCAATGCATCCAAAGTATTTCCTCCACCCGTCCAAACTTGGAAGGGAAAAAAAAAATCTGCAGTAGAGTGAGAGCTCTTCTCCCTCCTAATTTACTTCCACTTCTTCTTCTTACCCAACTAAACAAATGTAAATCTACTACTCTACTTTTCCTTTTATTTTCTAATTTACTTCTCACTCTCTTTTACTTTTCCCTTCCACCAAATAAGGATTAAATGAATAATTATCTTGACTCAACTAAACCCTAGTTTTAAACATTCATATTTTAAAACAAAACAGTATTTAGTGTAATTACTAATCCTTCTTAATTCACCTTTAATACTTCGTTCAATCTTTTGAGGGGGGGAAGGGCGGCGGGGTGAAGGTGATGGATTTAGCGGGCTTAGAAGTAACCAACGATAGTAGTTTCGCTAAGAAATGTCATTGCCCGTCTTTAGTCACGAAAGATAATATTCAGAGCGCTGAAACAAACAGCAACACCAACACACGCCACGAAGATCATTTGGTGAAATTAGAGGTCCATGAGTGAGTGAATGAATGAACAAAGATGATAACCGGCCCTTTAAACATAGTTGACAGAACCCGGATTCCAAAGTCCTTTTGTTGTTTTGCTAAAACCTTTAAACCCCATTCTTTATTTTCATCAAGACATGTATTTGTCTCTTCAAATTCACAGTTTAAACCCCTGGGTAGACTCTTTTGCATTGGTACCACGCGGCTGAAAGTTAAGGCCTCTAAAGCTTCTTTATCTCAGAGTTCCAACCAAGATGACAAAGATACTGACTCTGCTCAACAGCTTTTCGAGGTGGGCTACTGTTGATTCTACTCTTTGCTTGCATAAAAGAATGGGTTTTTGGTTTATCGAAATTTAGCTGGTAAAAGGTTGGAAATGGTGATGACCAGAAATTTAGAATTCCCATACATATATATATATGGCTTGAAGTTTTTGAATTTCCGTTAGTTTTAATTTTGTTGAAGCTACTCGGGAAAACAAGTGTACTTTGTTGTTTAATTTGTTGCATTGCAAAGAAGCTACTGACTTTTAGTAAAACAGTTTCAAAGCTGTTCAATTTTGTCTGTATTAGTAGTTTTTGTGCTAGTTCTGCTTGGATTGATTGGATTTAAAAGAAGAGGAATTTATAGAAGTGAAGCTTTGATTTTGAGATGTGATTTTAGTGCTGTTGTGGGTAGTTATTCCTGACGGTATGTTCTAATGCACATGATCCAGAAGTTGAAAGAGGCAGAGAAAGACCGAATAAGTCAGTTGGAGGAATTCGAGAGGAAGGCCAATGTTCAGCTAGAGAGGCAACTTGTAATGGCCTCAGATTGGAGCAGGGCACTGCTGACAATGAGAGGAAAGTTGAAGGGAACAGAATGGGACCCTGAAAATTCTCATAGGATAGACTATAGTGAATTTCAGAGGCTTTTGAATTCAAATAATGTACAGTTTATGGAGTACTCGAATTATGGTCAGACAGTTTCAGGTTGGATATTTCTCGCTGCACTGGTTTGTACCTCTTTTTGATGAACTGCCATTGTTTATGCTGTTGCTGTAGTTCAGATATCTGTTAATGTGGTAATAAATGGAATGCAAATGGAAGACTGACTTTTAAGTTGAAGTAGAGCAAGGACGTAAAGATTATGTAATATGATACCTTCTGTTCTCAACATAATGGATGGTAAAAATTGTCAAAGTCAGTCTGTGATAGATCTGTTCTGAACCTCATGATAATAATTTAATTACCAATGCAAAGAACACAGAAAACACCAGTATATAGATAAACTAATTTGTTCTCTCTCATATTTCTTTCATTTTTTAGTTAATGTTTGATTTCTGTTTTTTTGCATAACATGGCTACTGGTATTATGTATCAAAATGAGAAAAGAAAGCAATATAGCAACTGTGATCTAGTTAATACAATATATAAGTAAAGATAATTCTGAAATATAAATGTTAGGACTGAGTTTATGGAATAATCTCATAAAATATTATGATTTTAGACTTATCCTCAAATTAATGCTCTTTTTGATAGTGCCTTGTGAATTTAAATGGGAATTCATTACTGGATTATATGACGTAGGTTGAATTTCCAATAAAACTTATGAAGGTCTCTGGAATTATTCTCAAAATCAAGACTGTGCAGGTGTTGTCCTGAAAGTAATTGTACATCGTATGTCGTTGTTTTTTGTTGCCTAGGGATCACTGTAATATGAGGAACCATGAAATTCAATGTCCACAGTGTTGTCGTTCTTGTGCAATTAAGTCATCATTCCCTCATCTGCTTGATTTTTCGTTTTATTCCAGAGTTTGGGATTTGTATCCCTCTCAGCTCTCATTGCGTTGCCATTTTACATGAACAGGCCACTAAGTGTGATTGTTTTTGAATATTTCAAGACACCAACACATATTACTTTGAGATACTAATGGATTGCATTACCAATGGTTATATATCCTTTTTCTTGTCTTCTAAAATTATTTGATCATATTCTTCTTTACTTTGGAATCCATGATTTCAGTGATTTTGCCATACTACAAAGATGAAATGAAAGGCTCTGGAGGAGATATGAGGAACAAAATTGTGTTCCGTCGCCATGTGGTTGATCGTATGCCTATTGACTGCTGGAATGATGTTTGGCGGAAGTTACATCAGCAGCTTGTAAATGTTGATGTGCTTAATGTTAATTCAGTTCCTGCAGAAGTTTATTCTACATTTGCAACTGCAGTTGTGTGGTCTATGCGCCTTGTTCTTGCAGTAGTGTTGTATCTCTGGATTGATAGTAAGATGAGACCCATTTACGCAAAGCTTATACCCTGTGATTTGGGAACCCCTCCCAAAAAGACAAGACAGCCACTGAAACGCCGTGCTCTTGGATCGTTAGGCAAGAGTCGGTAGGTGGATGATGATTATTTTGTTGTTGTAAACCCTTTTTATGTAATTTCTCCTTGACTTTAAGTCAACTCCAGATAGCCTTATTAATTATTAAGGAGGGCATTCGGGGAGGAGAACAATCTTATTGCATATTCTCCTATAGCAATTTAAGTCTGATTATTTGGAGCACCGGATGTGCAACTGATTATTTGGGGCACCGGATGTGTAACTCTCTATATTTTTTGGGGTGCATATGCAATTTTTTTTAGGGAAAAAGTACTTTTGAAACGCTATTCGGAATTTTCTATTTGGGCTTTTGTCACTACCCATGTCATTGTATTTGGAATTTCTTCCCATGCTGAAAGTGATTCTTGTGGCAGAAAGCTATGTTGATGATTTCACTGTCACTACAAGATAAATTAGGACAGTCTTTCTCATTGTGATCATAAAGTAATTCCTTATGGACTGAAATATAAGTGTCCTATTTTGTCTTTATTCTTGTACATGCTGCTTCTAGGTCATAACATGAATAAATATCAAATTTACCTGCCTTGTGTCTAAACTACTGGAGGGGGAGAGGGTTGCGAATTACTATTAGATATTTCCAATACGGATATGTTTTCATGAACAAATTGGAGATGTGCTGTGGCAGTAACATGGTAGTTCTAACCTTTTCATCTGGCTTTGTATCAGGGCTAAATTTATCTCAGCAGAGGAGAAAACTGGTATTACCTTCGATGATTTTGCTGGGCAAGACTACATTAAGAGGGAACTACAAGAGATTGTCCGCATACTAAAGAATGAAGAAGAGTTCCAAGATAAGGGTATCTATTGTCCAAAAGGTGTACTGCTTCATGGTCCCCCCGGAACTGGTAAAACACTTCTGGCCAAAGCCATTGCTGGTGAAGCTGGGCTTCCTTTTTTTGCAGCTAATGGCACTGACTTTGTAGAGGTAATTGATGTTTTTCATTTTTTCCCCTCTCATTGAGATGCCATATTTGGTTTCTCATCTGCTCCTAAGAATAATATTGGTGCAAAAAATTGCTATAGAAAGAACTATAGAACTACCAATGCTATCTAGAGGTTGCCGTCATCTCAGGGTACAATCTTGACACTGTTATGACATTCTTAAGCATGTTTTTGACATTCCTTTGATTCGGTTTCAATAAGTAAAAGTTTTAAAAGTAAAAATTTCAGGCATAAGCCCAAGACCTTCAAATTTCATGCCCATTTCATTATGATATATTTAATTCTCAAGTTTCAAAGAAGAGATGCGTGCAATTTTGTCTTATATAAAAGAAAGTGATAATTGTTAAGAAATACTAAGAAATTGAGAGAGAATGATCTCTTTTCATTATAAGTTGAGTGCTATAATGAATTAATTATATACAAGCTGTTTAAGAAACAAATACGGCAATTACCCTAAAAAATTGATTACCAAATGCTCTAATTACTAATCAGAAATTCCCTAATTACTGATCACAAAATCTCCCAATTCAAGGGTTGGACTTCCCTAATTTAGTCTGATTCTAGTATTACAATATTTTCAGCATTACTTTCCTAAAATACACCAATTAGCCACATTTTTTCACACTCCCTCTCAAATTGGTGAATAGATATTTTCCATTCCCAACTTGGATACAATACTTTCAAACATTGGACCATTTAATCCTTTGGTTAAAACATCAGCAAGCTGATCATTTCTAGACACATAAAGTACGCAACTCAATCCACTCTCCAATTTCTCTTTGATAAAATAACTGTCAATTTCGATATGCTTTGTCTTGCACAGGATTGTGAGCTATGCCAATTGCAGACTTATTATTGCAATAAAGCTTCATCGGGTCCTCCAACTTGATCCTCATGTCTTCTAGAATGATCTTCAACCAAAGTAACTCTCATACTCCTTGAGTCATCGCTCGAAACTCAACCACTGCATTATATCGTGCTATCACATTTTGCTTTTTACTCCTTCATGTCACAAGATTCCCACCAAGAAACGTATAATATCTAGTGGTCGATCTTCTATCAATCAATGACTCAGCATAATCAACATCTGTATAGGCTTCAAGCATTAGAACCTCTATTCTCCTAAAGAGAATTTCTCTTCCTAGTATACATTTAAAATATTGCAACACTCTGTATGCTGCTCGAAGATGAACTTCCTTCGGACTGTGCATGAATTGACTAATCACACTCACAGCATAAGCTATATCCGGTCGTGTGTAGGACAAATAAATGAGCTTTCCTATCAAACGTTGATACATGCTTTTGTCTACCATAGCATCTTCCTCTACTATTCCAAGCTTTATATTTACATCTATTGGAGTACTCCCCGGTTTGCATACTGTTTTACCCGTCTCCTTGAGTAGATCAGTTATATACTTCTGTTGAGAGTGAAAAATACCCTTCTCTGAATGTGCCACTTCAATTTCGAGAAAATACTTTAGCTTCCCAAGCGTCTTAATCTCGAATTCTTTTGCCAATCATTTACTCAAAGAACGTCTCTTCTCATCACTTCCTGTAACCATTCTATCATCCACATAATCTAAGAGAACCGTGACTCCCCCCGAAGACGAGTGCTTGATGAATAGAGTAGGATCTCCTTAACTTTGCTTCTATCCTAACATCACCATAACCTTGGCAAACTTGCCAAACCATGCTCAAGGAGATTGTATAAGTTCATATAATGCCTTCTTTAACCTACATACTGTATGATCGGTAACTCCTTTTTCCATAACCTCCATATATATCTCTTCCTTGAGATTTCCATGCAAAAAAGTATTTTTGACATCAAATTACTGTAAATCCTATCCAAAGTTGGTTGTCAAAGACAATAGGATTCTAACAGTATTCAACTTTGCAATTAGGGCAAAAGTCTTTAGATAGTCCACTCCATACGTCTGAGTATAACCTTTGGTGACCAACCTTGTTTTGTATCTTTTGACTGAACCATCAGCTCTATATATTTTATTGTGTATACCCATTTACACCCACTGGTTTCTTCCTTACTGGTAACTCCACAAGCTCCCATATTTTGTTCTTTTCTAGTGCCTCTATTGCTACATTCACAACTTGTTTCCATTTTTCATTAGACAAAGCTTTAGATAGATTAGAAGGAATGGCAATGGTTTCCAGGTTACGGAGGAAGGCTTTGTGTGACGGAAAAAACTACTCAAAGGGCAAGAAGTGTGCAAGGGATATAAAGGTCTTTTAGTGCACTCTCTCGTACATTTTCTCAATGTAAAAGGCAATTCTGTGTCACTATTTCCCGCATGGATCTTATTCTCCACCCTAGATTCGGTTTCAGTCTATAATGTGAGTTCAGAAGTCATTACTGGATTGGATCCTTAGACTTGCATAGATTTAGGGGTAGCTGTCTTCTTCTTTGTATACAGATTGCCTTTGTCATATCTAACATCCTTGGGAATAGGCTCAGTTTTAGGTTGAGCAAATACAGGTTAGAGGAGATTATGACCGACTTGGATAGCTTAGAATGAACTGGGGCATGATCATTGGTGGATGAGGAAGTAGGATGATTTGAAACTGAAAGATCTAATAGCAAGTCAAAATCCAAACTCTTATTCTCTTTCACTAACGTCCCCCCCTTGAAGATAAGGGTTTGGAAAGTAAGATTCATGTTCATTGAAGGTAACATTCATAGAAATAAGGAATTTTCGAGACAGTGGATGATAACACTTGTAACCTTTCTGTATGGATGAGTATCCCAAAAATACACACTTTATAGCTCTTGGATCCAATTTTCCTCGATTATGCCTGTGAACATGTGCAAAGGATATAGATCCAAACATAGTGACAAGATTATTTGTGGTGTGTTAGTTAGGGTAGAAGGTTGACAACACATCCATTGGACTCTGAAACTTTAGGATTCTAGATGGCAATTGGTTTATGAGATGTGTTGCTGTAAGAACAGCTTCCCCCAAAAATGTTTTAGGTACATGGTTTGCAAATAACAACACTCGGGTTTTTTTTAGGAGATCACCGTTTTTCCTCTCAGCAATTCTATTTTGCTATGGGGTATTCGCACAAGATGACTCATATATGATCCCTTCCCTTTGAAAATATGGACTTAGAGTTTGATTGAAATAGTCCCTTACATTGTCAGATTTAACTCTCTTGATGGTTACTCCAAACTAATTTTTTGATCATAAATAGAACTTTGGTAAATCAATACTGACATCAGATTTATGTTTAAGAAGAAAGACCCAATAACCTCGAGTACAATCATCAATAAAGAAAACAAACTATCGTGCCCCAGAGATATTAGCAACAATATGTGGACCCTAGACATCACTATGGATTAAATGAAAAGGAATGAAGCTTCTTTTGTTGCTCGCTAGAAATGGTACACATTTGTATTTGGCAAGTTCACATTTTTCACAATGAAAATATTGAACTTGTAAATGTTTAAACAAAGATGGAAACAAAAGTTTTATGACTTGAAATGATAGATGCCCAAGTTGGTGATGATGGAGTCAAATTTTCTTTTTATTGGATGACAAAGACTTGGAAACAAATGACACTGACTGTTTACGCTTGGTGATGGTTGGTTGACTTACTTCAAGGAAGTAGAGGCCACCTCGTTCTCTAGCATGTCCGATTGTCTTCCATGAACCCTTTTCTTGAAATACGCAACCATTAGGGTGAAAAATCATTGTGCAGTGTAAGTCATGAGTTAAGTTTCTGGATGGATATTAGATTGGTAGCTAGCTTTAGGATATGAAGAACATTCTGCAAGGTTAACAATGGATTATTTATGCACTTCCAATCCTTGCTACAGTGGTCAGAGAACCATCTGTAGTAGCTATTTTTTTATTGCTTGGGCATGGGGAATAGGTGGTAAAGACATTTGGTAAGTGGGTCATATGGTCGGTAGCTCCTGAATCCATTATCTAAGAGGTAGTAAAAATTACATCGGAAACAATTAATCCAATGAAAAGTGGAAACTCACTTGAATATGCCAAAGAACAAGTACGTGAGGGCTTTTCTAGACTGTTGAAGAGAGCTCTCACCCTTTCCAATTCATCTTGGTTGAGATCAGTTGTTTCTGATTTTGGTGGCTCATAAATTTGGCCACTAGCTACATTGGTTTGTCTACTTCTAGATTGTCCCCCGTTCTGTTCCCACTCTTAGTTGGGTGGCTTCCCATGAAGCTTCCAACAATGCTTACGAGTGTGCTGCAGCTTCTTGCAATATGTGTCATAACTTGTCTCAGTCTTGATTTCTAGAACCTCCTATCTTCATATCAAGAGTTAGTTTTCTTTCATCACCAGCAAACTTCTTTTCAATGGTTCAGCTTGTTTCCATTATTTGCAATCACTGTTGAATTGACTAAAACTTGTGGCTCTAGCATCGGACTTCGCCTACTCTCCTCTTCCCGAACTATGGCTACCACTTCATTGAAGCATGGGACTTCTGATTTCCCAAGAATCTGAAAACACACCTGATCGAATTTTGGATCCAACCTAACAAGAAAATCATAGACATTATCCTATTCAATAAAGTTCTTCAAAATAGCAGCGTCATCTGAACACTTTGTCTTTATTACTTGGTGTTGGTCTAGCTCTTGTCATAGAACACTCAATTGATTGGCGTACTCTGTGACTGTCTTATTCCCCTGCCTTACTGCTGTCGTTTTTGTTGGAAGAATTAACTGATTCTATGGTTGATTATTACTTGATTTTGTGTTGATTTAATTACCTAGTTTTACGCATGATTTTCAGCCTTGTAACTAGCCATTTAAAGCCAGTTGATTTTGTGTTGTTTTCTTTAATTAATTTGTAGTAGATATGTATATAGCTTTTTTAGGGGCTAGAAATTAGCTTGTTGTTAGTATATAAGGGGAATTCTCCACCAAGAAATACATAGACTTTTTCTCTAAAATTCTCTGAAGTTTGTCATGGTATTAGAGCCCTAGTTGATGCAGGACAGCCTTTAGGCAGTCCAAGTAATTTCTGAAAATTAGAACAGCCAAGTTTAGTTGCTGGAAATTCAGTAGTCAGGCAAAGAAACTGATCGCAAACACGTAGCAACACACTAAGAGAAGAAGGAGAAACCCTAGGCGTCACACCTAGGACCTTAAGGCGTCACGCCTTAAGGTTTGATTGCATCACACAACCAGAAATTACAGAAACTCTTTGTGACTCTTATTAATTTGAATAAAGAAAGCATACATAGGTAATAGAGAACTTCTCTATTTATAGACCCAAAAAATTCTAAACTAACTAGGACTAGACTTCTTAGGAAACCAGCCAATTTAGGAATCCTACTAAACAGAAATTTAAACCCTTGGAAATCCTACTAAACAGAAATTTAAACTTTAGGAAACTTCTCCACCACTAGTTACCAAAATACTCTTAATTCTAAAACTCATAAGATAACAATCTAAAGGAAAGACTTGTTACTAAAAAGAAAGACTCATTATTCCCATATGAGCTGTCCATCGTCTAAGGTGTGCCAAATTAAGGTTTGGCCTTTAGAGTCACCTTTTCCCCTCCTCTTATAAACTTTAACTGGATGCTGCCACTTGTCTCTATCACTAGACTTAGCATATATAGCTGCACATATTTAGGAATTATAGCTTTAATATTCTTGTAATTATTTCCTGTAATTGTTTCTATAATTTTAATGTATAGTTAACTTACCTTAAATAGGTCTAGGTATCTTGTATAAATACATTGAGATATATGGAATAAACATAAGAGTGTTTTTCAGCCAATTGTTAATTTGGTATCAGAGACTAGGAAAGACTTCCGCTACCTCTTTTTCAAACCCTAGCCGTCACCTCCTTCCAGCCGTCACCTTCTTCCAGCCTAACCCTAATTTCAGCCGCCAGCTTCTTTGTCAGCCGCCGCCAGCTTCTTTGACAGCCGCCATCTCCAACTCCAGCAGCCTTTACGCTGGTTATCATCAATCATGGCTACTAAAACTGACAACGAAGAGATTCCTGATAGCAAGAAACTCTCGACGGTGACCATTCATGAAACCTCTTCTCCAATCCACATTAAATTGGACGGTACTAATTGTCGTGTTTGGTCGAAGATTTTAGAGATGCATATTGCTGGCAGGAAGAAGAAGGGTTATATTACTGGAAGAAAGGCTGCACCTATAGAAGATGATTCGGGCTATGAGGAATGGGAGGCTGAAGATGCTCTTGTCAAGTCTTGGCTTGTTAATTCCATGACTGACAATCTGATGTCACACTTTGTTCAATGTGGGACATCTAAAGAAGTTTGGGATGCGGTTAAGAGGAGCTATCTTGATGTTTCTGACTCTTCCCAAGTCTATGAACTGATGAAGAGGTCGTTCCTATTACGCCAGGGTGGTTGTCCTCTCCCGGAATATTACAACGAGTTGAATTCAATTTTCATGGAGCTTGATTATCGTAGGCCCAATGACATGACATGTGCCGCTGATATTGAGAAACAAAGGAAGCATATTGCAGAGGATTGCATCTATATGTTTCTTGCAGGTTTTGATCACAGTTTGGATCAAGTTAGTAGTCGTGTATTGGCTACTTCCCCCCTACCAAGCTTGGAAGAAGACTACACTTTAGTTCATCATAAAGTGCAGAGACAGGTCACCGTGGGAACAGAAAATCATTCTGAAGCTTCAGCTCTAACGATCCAAAAGAGCACCTCTCAGTTGACTCCTTCTGTTCTTGTGAATTCGGCCGCTTCAAATTCTCGCTTCTGCACTTATTGCAATAGTCCCAGGCATACAATAGATGTTTGTTGGAAGAAGCATGGATATCCGGAGTGGTATAAACTCAAACAAGCTGAGAAGAAAGATAAGAAATCTGCTCAGATTGCTGTTATTGATACTTCTCCACCTTCTGCTTCTCATGTCTCTCAAGTGTCTCCTCACCAAGGTAATTCTAACACTTAGGTTATTGATTCAGGGGCCACTGACCATATGACTAGTAATTCTTCCATACTTGCCTCTCTAATGTCTTCACTTGTCAAGTCTGTACAGGTTGCTAATGGGACCTCAATGCCAATTACAAGAGTCGGGAGTGTCTCAATTTCTCCTACATTCTCCATGTCATCTGTCTTACTTGCACCTGCTCTTTCTAATAGTCTTCTTTCCATTAGTAAGATTACCAAAAGTCTTAATTGTTCTGCAATATTTGATTCCACTCATTGTATCTTTCAACACAAACGTATGAAGAGGACGATTGGCATTGGTAAGGAAAGAGGAGGCCTTTATTACTTAGAGGGGGTTACGCAGTTTCACTCTGAACCTAGCCATGGCCTTCAAGTAGAGAGCGAGTCGGTTGATAGAGAGAAGATTCTTTTATGGCATTGTCGTCTGGGGCATCCATCTTTTCCTTATTTAGAGCGTTTATTTCCAAAATTGTTTCGCAATGTTGCTATCTCTAGTTTAAGATGTGAACAATGCATTTATGCTAAAAACCATCGTGTTCCTTTCAAAACCAGTTTCAATAAGAGTTCTTTTTCTTTTTCGTGTGTTTACACTGATGTATGGGGTCCTTTTTCTACTCCATCTGCTTTAGGCCATAAATACTTTGTGTCTTTTATTGATGACTGCACTAGAGTGAGATGGGTATATTTGATGAAATCTAAAAGTGATGTTATACAGGTGATTTCTCAATTTTACAAAATGATTGTGACACAGTTTCATACTCAGGTCCAAGTTTTTCATTCTGACAATGGCCGTGAGTTTGTAAATCAATCTCTTACCCAGTTCTTCCTAGAACATGGCATTCTCCACCAAACAACTTGTGCCTACACACCACAACAAAATGGTGTAGCCGAGCGTAAGAATCGTCATATCCTTGAAGTTGCTCGGGTTTTAAGCTTTACTATGCATGTTCCTAAACGTTTTTGGGCTGAGGTTGTCATGACTGTTGTCTTTCTTATTAATCGCATGCCTGCTCGTATCCTTAATTTTCAAACCCCTTTAAGGATGTTGTCACAGTTTCACTCTATCCCTTCTGTTCTAAATCTTTATCCTAAGGTTTTTGGTTGTATATGCTATGTTCGTGTCCACTCTATATATCGGGATAAGCTTGATCCACGTGCTCTTAAATGTGTTTTTCTTGGTTACTATAATTCTCAAAAAGGCTATAAATGTTTTCATCCTCCTACAGGTAAATATTATGTTTCCATGGATGTTCAGTTTTGTGAACACGAGTCTTATTTTTCTGGGGATGTCTCTATGATTCCTCTTCAGGGGGAGATTAGTAGTAAGGAAGAAGAACGATTATGGTTAGAAGAGAAGAAGTTGTGGATGTCGAGTAAGGGGGAGAACTCAGCTATTGTGGAGACTACGGACTCTTTAGATGATACTTGTTCAGCTAAGGTTGAGTCTGAATTTAAGGAGGCAAAGGATGAAAGACCAGCTAGGTTATTTCAAAAAGGCTATACGAGAAGAAAACAGAATACCCCTGTTATGCCTCCTCCTCCTGATTCTAGTGCCCCTCTTGATGATGCTACCATGCCATTGGATGACTCTTCTACTGTTAACCCTGAGGTATGTGTTCCTTCTCCTCCAACTTCAACTTTAGAGATAGATTCTACTATTTTGAATCCACCAGTTATGGATCACGATCATGGTAGGAGATATCCCCTTCGTGAACGTAGAGAACCTGATAGGTTGGGTTTCTCCAAGTCGTCTTTTAATGTCACTTATCCCATTTATGATTTTATCTCTTATCATCGCTTGTCTAAGGCTTATCTAGCTTTTGCTCTTCAGTTGTCTTCTGTGTCTATTCCTAGTCATTTTCAGGAAGCCCTTGGAGATCCTAAGTGGAAGGTTGCTATGGAAGAGGAGATGAAGGCCCTTCAAAAGAATTCTACTTGGGAGATGGTTGAGTTGCCACAGAAGAAGAAGACAGTAGGATGCAAGTGGGTGTTTACAGTGAAATACAAGTTAGATGGGACAGTTGAAAGGTATAAGGCGAGACTGGTGGCCAAGGGTTACACTCAAACCCATGGGATTGACTATCATGAGACTTTTGCTCCTGTGGCTAAGATGAACACCGTTCGAGTCATTCTATCTCTTGCAGTCTATCTAGACTGGCCATTACGCCAATTTGATGTAAAAAATGCTTTTCTCCATGGTGATTTGATCGAGGAGGTGTATATGGATCCTCCTCCAGGATTTACACTAGGGGAAGGTAAGGTGTGTAAGCTGAAAAAGGCATTATATGGGTAGAAACAATCGCCAAGGGCATGGTTTGGCAAGTTAAGCTAATCGATGAAGGAGTATGGTTTTAAGCAAGCTTTGGCCAATCATACTTTGTTTTATAAGAGGGAGCATGATGATATTACCTTGCTTATTGTTTATGTTGATGACATGATTGTTACAAGCAGTAATGCTAGTGAGATAGAGAAGCTTCGACGCTATTTGGCCAAGGAATTTGAGATGAAGGACTTGGGGGTTCTGAAATACTTCTTGGGTGTTGAAGTATCTCGATCCAAGCAAGGATTTTTTCTCTCTCAACGGAAGTATATTTTAGATCTCTTAGCTGAAATTGGTAATTCTGCCTGTGAACCTGTAAATACTCCCATTGAGATGAATCATGGTCTAGCTATCTATCCTGATCAGGTTCCAACTAACAAGGAGAGATATCAGAGACTAGTGGGGAAGTTGATTTATCTGACTCACACTAGGTTGATTTATCATATGCAGTTAGTGTTGTCAGTCAGTTTATGCACAATCCAAGTGATAGACACATGAATGCAGTGAATCGTATTTTGGCTTATCTGAAGTCATCTCCAGGTAAAGGTATTATGTTCTCCAAACATGGGCACTTGGATATTGTTGGTTACACAGACTCTGATTTTGCTGGCTCTAAGTTAGATAGAAAGTCTACTTCAGGCTATGTGTCATTTGTTGGAGGTGATTTGGTGACTTTGAGGAGTAAGAAACAGAATGTGGTGTCATTGTCTAGTGCAGAAGTTGAATTCCGGGCTCTTCATCATGCAACCACAAAGCTTGCTTGGTTAAAAATTCTCTTAACAGAACTCGGGTTTGGTCCAAAGAAACCTATGGTATTGTATTGTGATAACACTATAGCTATTGAGATCGCTAACAATCCGGTTCAACATGATCGAACTAAGCACATTGAACTTGACAGGAATTATATCAAGGATAGTTTGGATTCTGGTATGATAGAGGTTTCGTACATTAAGAGTGCAGATCAGCTGGCTGACATAATGACTCATGCTGTTACTAGCAACTCATTTTATGCATCATTGTCCAAGTTGGGCATGTGTGATATCTATGCACCAACTTGAGGGGGAGACTTAGCATATATAGCTGACATATTTAGGAATTATAGCTGTAATATTCCTATAATTATTTCCTGTAATTGTTTCTATAATTTTAATGTATAGTTGATTTACCTTAAATAGGTCTAGGTATCTTGTATAAATACCTTGAGATATATGGAATAAACATAAGAGTGTTTTTTAGCCAATTGTTAATTACTAGTTATCTTGAAACTCTTTTGTCTCTTGTTTTCCATAGCCCTAGTTCAATCCCTTGTTCTTAGTTATCTTGAAATTCTTGTCTCTTATTTTCCATAGCTCTCGTTCAATCTCTTGTTCTTAGCTGTCTTGATCAAGATCTTGCAGCCTCATGTCTTTAGACAAGTATGATTCCTTCTTGATTCGTTTTAATGGCAAAAACTATTCTACTTGGGCATTCCATTTCAAGATATTTGTTAAAGGCAAAGATTTATGGGGTCATGCTGATGTAAGTAAACCTGCTCCTGACAAAAGAATAAAATTTTCATGGTCAGATCCATGTTGCACTTCTGAACCCATAACATGAAGATGCTGCATGTCTTTTTCTTTCTTTTTTCTTAAAGAAAATTTGGTAATACTGGATGTATATAGCTATGGATCTTAACATTTTGAGGATCAGTTTAATTATTTTTTATTGATGACGGTGATGTTTCACATAATCATTTCATCAACATAGCAACTAAAATTTGGACTTGCATTTAACTTAAAAATCTCAACTTTCCAGATGTTTGTTGGGGTGGCTGCATCCCGTGTGAAGGATCTTTTTGCTAGTGCCAGGTCATTTGCTCCCTCCATCATATTTATTGATGAGATAGATGCTATTGGCAGCAAACGTGGTGGACCTGATATCGGCGGGGTAAGATTTGTTGCTTTGTGTCTACTTAATGTTGAAATTTACACATTAAATAATTTTTTTTCTTTTTTTTTTGGGTTATATTGTTATACTATTGAATCTTATTTAACGGTTGATATACTAAATTTCAAGAATGTGGATTTTTTTTTTCACGCTTTTCCTAATTGCTTGTTTCCTCCTTCCATAGTTGCCTCATTCAACTGTTCAGTACTTGACTCTCAATATGAAAAGTTTGTTAAATTTTGGTTTTTAATAGTTTCATGTGGTCGAGGGTCATTAACACATTGCTGTTGCCACATGTGAGCAAAAATCAAAACTGTACAAATTTTTTGTTACATTTGCAAAATAAAAAAACAAACGAAAGAAAAATAAGGAAGAGATTACAGTTCTAAAGACAAACATATATATATATATACACACACACTTCCTTGAGACCAGTGTTGTTAAGGTGCAGAGAGGTGTGTGCCTGAGGCATGAAGCTAAGGGCTTCAAAACCTCAGGCGCGCCCCAAATTAGCAAGGGGAGCACCTTGTTGAAAAGGCTCAAGGCTCAAGGTACGATTAAGGCGCACCTCTTGTATCACAGACTAGAAATAATATTTGTAAATGAAAAAATAATGGAAAGAAAAAAAATTGGAAGATCAAAAGACACAAATCAGACAACCTACTAAAATTAATTATCTTAAAATTTGATGTTACTAATGATGAACATGATGAAGAGGAAGAATAAGAGGAAGATGCTCCTTTAGAAAATGGAGTCAGTGGAGGAAATTGTTCCTGGGGATTCTAAGGATTATGATGATTATGATTGATTAGGCATTAGACTCTTTTGCTAATTTGTTTTTGACTAAGTCATTAAGCTATCTAAATGATTATCTACCAGGAAATATATATAATAAATGTAATATTTTATATTAATAGTGCGCCTTTTGTAAAAAAGGCACGCGCCTTGCGCCACAAGGCTCTAGACCCCCCTTGCGCCTTTTTGCGCCTTGTGCCTTTAACAACACTGCTTGAGACATTTTGCATACTAGGAGAGAAGCATTACTAGGCTTAGAGGATCAGTGGATACAAGAAAAATCAGTGATCCTCCGTATCAGTTCAGACAGAAGAGGACATTGCTTGATTATTTTAAATTCCTTGAAAATGAAGGACAAGAATGATTTTATTTTTAATGTGTCTTTTGTACCAGGGTGGTGCTGAGAGGGAGCAGGGGTTACTTCAAATACTTACTGAAATGGATGGTTTTAAAGTGGAAACATCACAGGTAGGGATATATTTGTAGTTTCTTAATTTTTCATGTTTGTATTTGTGTGTGTGTGTTTGAATTATACATATTTGATCATGACATATGCATATATGTAAAACTATCATGGGTTGATCTGTTAAGAAAATATACAGAATCAATAAACAAAATTTGATAGGATTACACATTTGTTGACGAAATTTTTGGTTTTCAGGTGTTAGTAATTGGTGCTACCAATAGGTTGGATATTCTTGATCCTGCTCTCTTGAGAAAGGGTCGTTTTGACAAGATAATAAGGGTTGGTTTACCATCAAAAGATGGTAGACTGGCCATATTAAAGGTACACTCCACCAATTCTCTCTCTTTATACTGTTTCTAGTATAAATTCATGTTAAACATTTTATAAACTTAAGGAAAAAGGAGAGATCTTGTTAGTTGTTCTTGCATGTAAATGTCATTATAAATGCCACAGGTTCATGCACAAAATAAGTTTTTCCGTTCAGAAGAAGAAAAGGAAACATTGTTGCGGGAAATAGCAGAGCTCACAGAAGATTTTACTGGAGCTGAACTGCAGAATATACTGTAAATATTTCCATGCTTTAGTTCTGTCTTTGTTTAGGACCAGGTGGAAGTTCCTGACTTTTGTTAACTGGACAGGAATGAAGCAGGAATCTTGACTGCTAGAAAGGACTTGGACTATATAGGACGAGAAGAGCTTCTTGAGGCTTTAAAGAGGGTACAGTATACACTGTTTTGTGCATTCCACTGGTAAACTTGGCACTTTTTGACGTCATTTTTGCTGCACGCTGCAGCAAAAGGGCACATTTGAAACAGGTCAAGAGGATAGTACAGATGTCCCCAAAGAATTGAAACTGAGACTGGCATATCGAGAAGCTGCTGTTGCTGTCCTTGCTTGCTACTTCCCTGATCCCTACCGGCCTTTTACCGAGGTTGATGACACATTTTTACCTGTATCTCAGTTAGCTGCACTGCCCGTACTGAGGCACTTTTTCTTTATTTGGTATATTTCCGCAGACAGATATTAATTCCATCAAGAGTCAGCCAAATATGCAATATACAGAAACTTCAGGCAGGGTTTTTAAAAGGAAAGCAGATTATGTGAATTCCATTGTTCGTGCATGTGCTCGTAAGTTGCAAAAGCTTTTTAGTATCAACATCAACATTCAACCCCCCCCCCCTTGTTTATAACTTTTATTTTTCCTTTTCTCTACTCCCATAATTTCCCAAACTAGTCCCTTTGACGGTGGCACTTTCTGAATATTTTGGTGGAGGATCAATGACAACTAACTTGCATGGATCCCAAGTTCAGATCATCTTTTCTACCCACTCCTTTACCCTCCCAAGGAAAAAGAAAATAAAAATGATGTAAGGAAGGAAAAGCTTATTAGCACTGTTATGATAGATTTACTTGCGTTGTTCTGTTGTCTTCTTTAATGGGTCATGTGTTCATACATATCTTTTCCTATTGCATTCTCTCGGCATTGCTTACTCTGAGTTACACTAGATTTATTTCATGTATCGAAAGGATTGAATACTTCACATGTATGATGAAATTCTTTTAAGACAGAAAGTTTAAAAGCTTAAGTGGACTCATAAGTTTTTTTATTGAGCTTCAGATACATGGTTCAAGTCATTTCTCAGGTTAAATGTTTGTCCAATTTAGTTCTCTGACACATAACGGCCGAATAGAGTAAGTGCAAGTTGATTCTTTTGCCTGAAGTACTTATCTCGTTGGTCTACTGATGACATCAATTGCAGCCAGAGTTGTTGAGGAAGAGATGTTTGGAGTTGACAATCTATGCTGGATCTCTGCAAAGGCAACTTTAGAAGCTTCAAGGCTTGCTGAATTTCTGATTTTGCAGACTGGAATGACTGCTTTTGGGAAGGCTTATTATAGATATCAGCAGGATTTGGTGCCTAATGTGAGGACAAGGATGGGATCTTATTGCCAAATTTCAGTCACATCACATTTCACTTGTAATTTTTCCTTATAGATTTTTGTTGATTAAAAATGAGTATATTTACATACAAGCATCATTTGCAGCTTGCTGCCAAGCTCGAGGCACTCAGAGATGAATACACGCGTTTTGCCGTGGAAAGATGTTCGTCTATTCTAAGAGAGAACCACTTTGCTCTAGAAAAAATAACAGGTGTTTTCATCGCCCATGGCTTCTCAAACCTTCCATGTTATGAGAATGTTTGCATTAAAAAATGAGGATCCTAGTGATATTCATTAGGTGCTTATTACTGCTTTGCCTACTTTCTTCTATATTGAGCAGATACTTTACTTGAGAAGGGAGAGATTAAAGCTGATGAAATATGGACCATCTACAAAAGTTCTTCCAGTATACCTCAGGTAGTTTGTCAAATTAGGGATATCGGATCTTCTTTGCTTGTCTTGGCTTGATCTCGTAATTGGCTCTGGGCATAATCCTTTTCTTAAAAAATAATAATAATTATAAATAATATTATCTTCTTATAGTTTTAGTAGTAAACAATTAGTATATATTGATAATACAAATAACATTACATTGTTACCATTGACTACACAATTCTAAGCTTGAGGGCCCATTATATGCTGCTTTTTCACTGTGCTTGCTTAATTTTAAACTTAGCCAAAACAACTGGGTCATTAAAAAACTTCTTTTAGGTTCTGATCCAGGACATCACTGCCTGGTGTTCCCCTTGGAGCAGGCAGCTCAACTGAGCTTTTCTCTTTTTAGAAGAACTACAGATTGTCATCTCTTTCCCTTTTATTCAGTTTTGGAAATTGTACAAGATAATTCTCCAGTGATGAAATTTTGGCTGTCGATCCCTTTAAATAAACTTGGTTGAGCTTGAGTTGTAGTCTGGTCAAATCGTCTGGGTAACAAACTTTGGTTGTTCTTTCAGCATCAGTTGTGTAATCTTTCTCAGTGTCTAATGTAATGACCTAATGTGAAGGTTCCCTTCATACTCTTATTGGAACCCCTCCTGCTAAACATTGTCCTTTCTTGCCAAACCATTAGCCACCTTTCTTTCATTAAAAACCATAAATGTGCAATGCGAAAATTAGACAATACATTTGGCTGGAGGAGAAGGGAATAGAAATGGGAGAGGCAGTAAAAGTGGATTCGATGCATAACGTTCCTTGATTTTGTAAGAAAGGTAAAAAGGATTAGCGATAGAACTGGAGGCCAATGCAACCCCCTCTTGGTTCAGTTCTTCGTCACATCTTAATTGTAGGTATTAGAAGTAGTAATTTTGATGCCTGGCATTCCTTGGTTTTGTTAAAGCGGTAAAAAGGATGAGCGATAGAACTGGGGTCCAATGCAAGATCTTTCAGTTCGTATCTTCTTCACCTCTGAATTGTGGTGTTAGAAGAAGTAAAGAGAGAAGATGATGCAACTAAACTTATTTTGAATTTAAAAATTTGAAAGGAAAAGGGTAAAAATGTATAGTTTCAAGTGCAGATACACGTCATTTTTTCTCTTTCGCCTTCTGTTCCATATTCTCTTAGAAAAGAAAATGAGGTGAACGAGATATCTTCGCCAATCTCCTTGCTCTCTCCCTCTTCTCCCATCCCCTGAACTAAATTTGGTGCAAAGCAGGAACTAAGATCATTAAAATTGGAGAGGCTGTGTTCACTTCTCCTTCCTATTCTCTGTGCTCTTGTTATGATGCCTTGTGAAGTTGGAAATGGTGTTAATTTCGGTCGGCGTATTGTTGAACTGAATTGAAGACTTAAATCTGCTGAACATGGTATATGCTTTTGAATTAAATTTCTAAGATTTATTCCAGAACTTTCACCTTCATTGATCTGAAAATTGATTTTGTCACCATACTTTACCTCCTTTTCTTTACAATTTCTTTTGATTAATGACATGATTCAATGCAGATATTAATGTACTTTTGGCTCTCGTTTTATTGTGAAGGGCAAGATGATGATATTTCAGTTTTACCTAAAAGCCTTCACGAAACCAAGTCTTTTGCATAAGCAGTTTGTTCCATAACTAAAAGTTTCAATCCCTGTACTTTATTTGCAAGATATTTGATTCTGAAGTGAATTTACTATTTGGAGGTTTATTTGTTTGCATCATGTGCAAAGGGAGGGTAGCATGTAAACTGGAATTTGGGAAACTCTGCCTTTGGTGTCCAGTTTCCGAACCAAAGTTTGTTCTAAAGGTTTCTGGTCCAACAGTGTTCTTGGGGATCAAAGCTGAAACTTCGGTTCTGCATATAAATATTCTGGATTTATCTCTATCACCATTGTTGATTAGTTGATTTTAAATCTTTCAATTCAGCCTGCTGTTAGTCCAGTTGATGAATATGGAGCCCTAGTATATGTGGGACGATGGGGGATTCATGGTGTTTCCCTTCCGGGAAGAGTAACTTTTGCACCAGGGAATGCAGGCTTTGCAACGTTTGGTGCTTCGCGTCCCATGGAGGTATGTCTACATGATAATGATATAGCTGTATTTGTTTTTCATTATAATTAATACTTGTATCCTTATGTTTATAAACAGACTCAAATTATCAGCGATGAGACTTGGAAGTTAGTTGATGGAATTTGGGATAGGAGAGTTCAAGAAATTAAAAGTGATGCCTCGATGGAAATTGAAGAAGTTAAGGAAGAGCCACAGCTTCTGATGGCCAGTCACTTTTTGTAGACAGATGTAAATTATTTGGTAAGTTATATGTATTTATGTCACTTTTGAATATTTTGCATGCTTCACATGTTGCGATTGTTTTTTAAAGGGTTTGAAATTCTATTTTGAATTACAGATGTGGCCGTAAACCTAAGGCAAGTAGGATGTTGATAATTATTATAAAATATTTGCCTAAAGTATATGTATCAGAAGATACTTTTTTCTCAAGGATAGGGAATGGAAAATGCAGTAGGGAACTTGATATTATTTCCAACACAAAAGAAGTGGTATCTATGAAAAATATTAACAAGGGGGCTTGGCATAAGTTATCTCTGTTCTATGTCTTTTGCAACATTTATTCAAAATATTTTTTTATGTGCCTGAGTACAGCATGCTAACGCCTATTTGTGTTTATTTCTGCCTTGAAGTTGTGATCTAAAATAGGACATCCATTTTCAGATCTTGTTTAAATAATTTTGTTAAATTATGCTTCTATTTCAAATGAATGTCGATGGTTGATTTTATGAGAAATTAATGAAGAATTCAAATGTATAATAGCTTAAGTAGCAGAAAACATGTGGTGCCAGTGTGTTTGTTAATTGTAATTTCAGAGGTAAAATGTAGAAAAATTATGTAATTACCATTTTTAAATGTTTAAAATATTTCGAGAGATGTAATATTAGAAAGGCAAACTTTCCATTTAAAGAAAGTGGATTATTTTGAAGTGAACCCAATGGAAATGTGATACTTATTTTGAATCCACAGAAGCAATCTTCCTTGTATGTACTCAGCTTATCGCATCAACATAAATTGATGGGAGGAAAGTAAATAGATGCAATACTTTAGTGTCTAGCCTAGATTGTATAGTGCCAGCGTATCATTACAATGTGAAAGGAGAGAGTTAGCGGAACAACTTATTCTTGCGTATGTGCATCTTAATGCATGAATATGTGAAAAGTACTGGCTTTAGTACTTTAATATATGGCTTTCTGATTCGTGATATGGTAAGAAAAACATTTTTGTTGATTCTGATGGTGATCCATAGACTAACGTTATCACTGTTAAGATTGCCATTTCTACTTGGTTTTCCTTGGGTAAGTAAGGCTGTTTCATCATAACTTTGCAGTGAAGTGTTTGACACTGCAAGAATCCCTCCACTTGCATGGTGGGAGCTTGATGCATTGATCTATTCCCTTCTTATTGATCTTGTTATTTTCCTAATAAAATGAAGATCCCCACTAAGTAGCAACAAAATTTGAGAAACTTGTTACCCATCTGCTCATGACTGCAGTAAATGTATTCTTTCTTTGTGCAGATGTAATTTCTGGTACAACATTAGCTTAGGAAGATAACGTTAATAACTAAATCGCAATAGGCCAAGATTACTTAAAGCAGTAATTATACATAATTTAAGATAAATTTAACTGTGTTCAAAAGCAAGGGGAACCATCTAACCTTTTACCTGTTTGTAATGGAAATATCTTATTGAACTAGTACTGAGACAAAGAATTACAGCAGCTGTCTAGAAACCTCTAGAAGAGTTCTTTCATTTTCATTGCCAGGATTGTTGTTGCTAAATGATGCGCTTAAATGTAATAACACTTCCTAATTAAAGCTGGGGGGGGGGGACTGTATCTTGCTATGTAATGGCAGTCATCGAGTCAGATTGAATATGAGCTCAGCCTATCTTTTAGTATAATGCATCATTAATCTGTTTCCTTCTACTGCGATAGTCCAAAATCGTAAGAAATGGATGGAAAGAGAGTCCAGATTCAGTATTTAGCTTCAAATTCTTAGATTTCTTTGCCAATATGGGATGTAGTGTGCATCATGATTTCTAACTTCATCTGAATTCCTTGAGAGATCAGGCTGATAACACGTATTCAACTCTTTGGATGTGTACTGTCAAAATAAGAAGACGTTTTCCCACTCTTTAGGTAAATGGCACTCATCATATGGACAAAAATACAGGAAGGGTCCTTTTTATTCTCCTTTCATTTATATCTCTTTACCCTGTTGCCTAAAGGAAAAGAAGACGGGGGTGGAAGAAAACCTTAATCCTGAAATGACCTTGCTAAATGGCTCAACTCTAGCCCATGATTTCCAATGTCTGCTAATTCATCTGTTGAAAGGATTTATAGTCTAATAACCTATAACTGCAATCTCTCTGCTGTCATGAAACATTATGCTGACTTGCATATTTGTGTATCACGTATCATGGGTTATGAGCAGTCTAATGCTTATATGGAGGTTTCTTTTTATCTTGGGCAGTTGCTGTAGATTTTGTGTGTTTTTTACTTCACTAATGGAGTTATTGATGACTCTGCTCAAGCAATGATGCAGTGGCTTTGAACTTCTTGGTGCAAGTCGAACAGGAAAATTCATACTTCAAGGAAGAACCTGCACATATCTGTGGCATGAATACCTTTTGATAAGGGTCTATGTCACCTATACTAGTTGCTGTATCCTCTGGAATGCATTTGGAGATCGTTAGAGCTTCTGACTGCAGAAGGTGTACATAACTGATTTGTCTCTGAGAAGCAAGTTGTTAACATCATTCAAACAAAACAAATGATGATTCAGAATTCAGATATAGCTTGTGATTTTTGTCAAGGGATCAGTGGAAGTTTCTAAGAATATCATGGTTAAGACAAGGATTCGTGATGTAGTATCATCAGTGTTTCTTCATATTATTTTGTGGTTTATGAACTTTTGCCAGATCTGTCCTCAACATTATCAACCAAGAAATAGAAAAATCCATTATATTTTCCTTCTCTAGAAAAGAAACATTTTGTCCTCTGAATACCAAGAGGCTTATAATCAGCCCCTTTCTCCTTTCCATTGGTGACTTGACAACTCTGGAGACATTCCTGATCCAGCAGGATTCCTTTTTTCTAATAATATTTAGATGATTTGAAAAAAGGTCTTTTTTTCTGCAAATGAATATCAGGACAGGTGGATTGCTGGTATATTGAATAGTAGGAATACATACACTTTTGATAGAGATAGCCATCCTTTTCTAACAGTCCAATGTGTGTTAGATTCATCAATTGAATTTGCATATGCTATTGATTTGTGTGTTAGATACATAGATGCTGTTGATTTTATCCCTTCCAGGCATGAGGGTATATATTATCATGGGGGAATGGGTGCCTCCCCTCAAATCTTTCTCAAATTGAATACTGATGGTTCAACAACAGAAAATCAGGAAAGAGAAATCCAGGAAAGCGAGGAGCGGTAGGATTAATCTGGTATCACTTAGGAAATTGGTTGTATACTTTGAGTATTCTTAATTTTCTTGATTTCCATTGAATGTAATGCCTTTTAGAACAGGAGAAAAATCTAAAAAACAATGGAGGTTGAAGAATGATGGATACTACCAGATTCCTTGTAAATTAACAAAATATAAAATCTATTTCTGTTCCCTGCTAAACAACATCCATGGCTCTAAAAGAGCTAAAGTAACGTAACAGATTAAGCAGAGAACCCTAAACTAAAACTTCAAATTTAATCCAAGAGACTGAAGATCATATCATCATCGGACTCCTCTTTCTCTTCAAATTTCACCTTTTTCTTCTTCAACTCAGCAGCAGCATCACCTCCAAAAGTAGCAGCAGAAGCAGCTGAAGCAACAGCAACAACCCTGGCATGAGTAGAAACTGGAGCTAACTTCTCCCTCCCAGCAGCAATCAATTCATTGATATCTTTATCCTTAACTTGTAATTCAAGTTTGTCATCATCAGCCTCAATTCCAACGGAACGATGGATGTTTGATATCCCCGGTAGAAGAAGTGGCATTGCCGCCCAGAACGGCCAACAAACAAGCCGCAATCTCCTTCATGCTTGTGAGTTCGCAGAGCCTGATGCTATGTTAGGCTTTGGTATATGGGAAAAGTTTGTAAGGTAGCAATCTCTATATATTGTAACAAGGATAGGCTTAAACTTGGAATTTCCAGTTCCCATAATAATTTGCTGATCTTCTGTTTCCAATTCTGATAGGTTTTGATTTCTAGTCCCTATCAAATTTGGAATTTCGGTCCATATATTTTATTTGTAGGAATAACTTTCTCATCCGTAAAAGGATATGAAATTAGGTGAATGATATTTGCATATCACAAACTTCAAATATATATATATATATATATATATATATATATATATATATATATACACACACATATCATTACAGGAAAATTCACGTTTTGCAACGTTTTTTTTCCATAGCTAAAAAAGCATCGCAAATCGGATTTCTGTGATGGCCAAAGAGAAACCATCACTATTTGCGACGGCTTTACGACAAGATAGGACATAAGAAGTCAACAAATTCTTAGCGATAGATTTGCGATGGTCATTTAATTAATGATATTATAATTAATTTAGTGACGGTTTAGTAACAACTATTTAACTAATGGAATTATAATTAAGTTTGTCAGGATACTATAGCAACGGATTAACAACGATCATTGGATTTTAAAATTTTTAATTAGTGACAATATAATTAAGTAATTGAATTTGTGATCATTTAGCGATAGCATTTTAGCTATAATTTTGTGACGGTTGCCGAATTTTAAATTTTTAAAATTTTTTTAATTAGTCAATCAAGCCTTTGACCCGATACTTGATCAGGTAATCTCCTTCGCTAATAATTGTTGAAATTGTTGTTGTATCTAGGGCTCGAAGTGTCTTTGTTGTGGGAGAGTATGTGCTCTACTACTATGCTATATGAATTCTTGTATTTATTTTCACCTTATATTAATTATATACTATATTATATTATATGGAATATTAATAAATTCTTTTAATTAATAAAATATATTATATTATATATTTATTAATATATATTTACATTATTTATACACACATTTAAATATATTCTACTTAATAATATTTTTTTGCGCATTTAACTATTTAATTAAATAAAGTAAAAATTCATATCCAAACTTTAGATACCAAATATAGCATAGTACATATCTATACTATATATATATGACTTTTTTTAGATACATATTATGTACTTATAATATGTATCAGTAATGGATTTGTGAGGGATTAGGGTATTCTCTAAACAGAGACGGTTTAGCGATGACTCAGTGACGGTTTAGGGTACGATACCCTAGTCCCTCATAAAACCATCACTATTTTGCAATGCTTCACAATTAATTAGTACTAATGTATAATTATCAATAACTATCAATAAATCGTCACTAATTAGTAAGGATTTTACGATGGTTAATTTTTGTCATCGCAAAGCCCTCACCATTAGCGAGAGTTTTGCAATGGTGCATGGGCAAATCCTAAAAAATTAAAATTATTTTTTTAATAAAAACTCTTTCTAATTAGTGAGGATTTTGCGACAGTTGTTGCGATAGTTGTTGAGAATTATAATTTAATACTAAATAATTTGTAAAAATCATCGCAAAATCCTCACTAATTAGCGAGGGTTTTGCGACGACTATTTTTTTGCTGTCACAAAGCCCTCACAATTAGTGGGAGTTTTGCAATGATGCTTTGAAAAATCTTAAAAAATTAAATTTATTTTTGAATTTTAGATAGCCGTTGCTAAATTGTCGCTAATTAGTGACGATTTTTACTAATTATTGAGTGTTAATATATAATTACTGAGTGCCCTTGCTAAACCATTGCTAATTAGTGACGGTTTAGCGACAACACATTGGTAAATCCTAAGAAATTAAATTTATTTTTGAATTTTTGGTTGTCGTCGCTAAATCGTCGCTAATTAGTGAAGTTTAGTGATGGATTTTACTAATTATTTAATATTAATGTATAATTATGGAGTGCCTTAATTAGCTACGGTTTAGCAACGACACCTTCTCAAATCCTACAAAATTAAATATATTTTCAAATTTTAGGTATTCGTCGCTAAATCGTCACTAATTAGCGAGCGTTTAGCGATAACTTTTACAAATTATTTAGTATTAAACTATAATTACCAATAGCCGTCACAAAGTTCTTGCAATTAGCGATGGTTTAGTATGCTGTCGTAAAACTTTCGCTAATTGCAAGGATTTTACGACGCCGTTGTGACAGCTTTTGCTACTGTCACAAGTTCCTCGTAATTTGCAAGAGTATTACGATAGTTTTGGTCAATTGTCGACCTCATTGCATTGGCATTGCTAAGCCGCTGCTATTTCTATCGCAAATTGACGTTCCAATGCTAAGCCATCGCTGTTTCTATCGCAAATTGTCGTTGTCAATTGTGAATTTTCCTATAGTATATATATATATATATATATATATATATATATATATATATATATATGTATATGTTTTAAATCTTTTAGCATTCCGTATGCGACCTTACTTTCCGTAATTTTACTTCCCGTCTTTCCTTTCCCTTTCCGGCAAAGCTTCCCGTCCCTTGGTATCGAGCCCGATGAGGAAGTAAGGTTGATGATTCTTGTTATCGGTATTTTTTTACCATAATTTATTTGCTTCTATGTGCTTCGATCTTCTTAAATCTGTCCTTTATATGGTTTATCTCGAGTAGATCCGAGAACTTTATGTAATAACTAAACAAATGTGGAAGGAAATCGGAAACAGATTTACTCACGAGGTAGATCGAACCTTTAAGGCCGCAGGTTAAGGCCACTGGTGGTTCTAGTACCTTATTGAGACGAGAATTCTATTCTCAATGGCCACATTTGATTAGATCTACACATAAACTTAACAGATCTAGTCTTTATACACCATATAATAAATAGACTTAGGAAATACCACAAGCCATAGATCCAAATTGATTATTGTTTAAAATGACTAATAACTTGAATGAATTCCATCTTATGGAATCTGGTGGTAATGATTACCAAGTTAAGGGAAGTATTTAAAACTGATTTAAATACTCGTATTTTTACTTACTGTTGTTTTATTCACTGCTCTTTATTACTTGTTTTATTTTTGCATTTTCATTATGTCATTTTCCCGAATGTTTAGATCTCCCTCCTCCTCTTCTTCTTTTGAAAATTGAGGTTTATCAAACCTCAATTTTCAAAAGACAAGTCCAAAACTATTACTTGTTTCAAATGTGGCAAACCGGGGCATATGGCCCGATATTGTCGAGTTTCCCAAAAGATCCATTATAGCACATGATATATACTAGTTTATAAAAATTTAAAATTTAAAAAACTTTCCTACCCAAATTTTAATTGGTGATAAAATTTCTTTGTAATGCACACCAAAATTTATCATAGATATATTATACACCATCTTTTAATCAACCTCCTCCATAGATAATTTTGAGGGCTCCAAATCCTAATGAACAATGAATATCCATCTAAAGCCTCCATAGTATCACTTATATATATATATATATATATATATATATATATATATATATATATCCTAATGAACAATGAATATCCATCTAAAGCCTCCATTATATATATATATATATATCCTAATGAACAATGAATATCCATCTAAAGCCTCCATAGTATCACTTATATCCATCTAAAGCCTCCATAGTATCACTTATATATATATATATATATATATATATATATATATATATGTTAGATTGTTTATTTACACTTTGTGAAGTATCTAATAAAAAATTAAGTGTCACATCTTCGAGTTCGAATTCAATTAGAATTGAATAGTGTTTGAGTTTGGAACACTCAATTAATGTTCGAATTTGTTTATTTTATATTTTTCATTCTAAAATTTATAAAAATTATAGTTAAAAAATTCATTGAAAAAATATAAATGTAAGCATTTGCAATACATTATATTGATAAAAACAAAATAAAATTTAAACATTTTCAACACAACATAATTAAATAAAATAAAATAATAAAAATTAAAGAAATTTAATAATGATAAAAATAAAATCAATTAATTAAAAATCTCTCTTAAAACAATTAAAGAAACTTCAAACCACATTTATCAATATAATATTGATATTAATATTATAAAAATATAATATAATTAATATAATAAATTTTAAATTATATAATATAATACCCATATAATTCCACCTTAGAAAGATTAGAATAATGAACTTTACTCTATGAATTATTTGAATTTATTATGTAATTTTTTTATTTAATTCTTTTTTGATTTTTAAGAGTACTTATTGGGTAATATGAAAAGTTGTGATTATTAATATGACCACTTGCTTTTATGTGTGGTAAATGACTTGCTATGATTAAATTAAAATATTGTGTACGAATAAATGTTATTTCTGTTATGAATTATTAGAATCTTTATTAATTAGTGGATGCTCCACTAATTATGGATTTATGTGAATTATTATAGAAGATTTTTATGGATGTCCACCATTTAGTGGAGACACCACTAATTGAGATTAGTGGAAGATGATGTATGCCATGATGTATTCCACTAATTAGAGCTCTATAAATAGAGCTATTCTCTAAGCTTGTAATACACCATTATTTTGTGAAAGAAAGATTAGTGAAAGAAAGATTAGAGAAAGAATTGTGAGAGAAAGAAAGAGAGAAGTTTGAAGAGAAATTCTTGTGCAAAGAATAGTTAGAATTTTCTTAGTGTGTAGTGTGTAGATTTTATTCTAACACTACCCTAATTTTATAACACGTTATCAGCACGAGTCTCTACCGGTACAAAAGCCAGAAGACTAAGCACGAGTTTCTGCCGTTAACAAAACCAGAAGACAGGTACGCATTTATTGATCTCTATGGCTAATCTCGCTAAACTCGAATTTGTAGCCCTTGATATTTCTGGAAAAAATTATATGTCATGGGTTCTCGATGCAGAAATGCATCTAAATGCTGAAGGCCTTAGTGAAACTATTCAAGCAAATAATAGTGCATCTGCACAACACAAGGCTAAAGCTTTGATTTTTATTCGTCGTCATCTCGATGAAAATTTGAAAATGGAATATCTTACCGAAAAAGATCCATATGTCACTGTGGGTAAATTTAAAAGAAAGATTTGACCACCTGAAGATGGTCGTACTACCCACTGCACGGTATGAATGGTTGCACCTGAGGTTGCAAGATTTTAAAACCGTGAATGAATATAGCTCCGCAATGTATAAAATTACATCTCAATTAAAATTATGCGGAGAAAAAGTGACTGATGAAGATATGTTGGAGAAGACATTCTCCACCTTTCATGCCTCGAATATTGTCCTGCGACAACAATATCGAGAAAAGGGGTATACAAAATTTACTGATTTAATTACTGCCCTCCTCATTGCGAGAGAAGAATAATGAGTTATTATTGAGAAATCATGAAGCCGGACCAAGCGGCTCAACGGCACTCCCGAAGTGAATGCTTGTTGGCTCTAGCGAAAGCCATCGTTATAGTCGTGGTCGTGGCCATGGCCGTGGCCGTGGTCGTGGTTATGGTCGTAGACACGCTCGATATTTCCCTTATCACAATCATAATCAAGCGTGAGAAATACTGGCCACTGAAGTGGAACAGAAAAGATCATAAGGGAAAAGAAAAAGAAATTGAAGAAAAGCATGAGGATATATGTTATAGATGTGGCATGAAAGGTCATTGGTCACGAAGCGTCAGTACGGCTAAGCATTTAGTTGAATTGTATCAAGCTTCATTGAAAAATAAAAATGTGGAAGCAAATTTTTCTCAACATCCAATAAATAATGCTTGAGGATGATGATATTGATCCTGAAGATCTTAATATCAATATTACCCATATGGATGTATCGGATTTTTGAACACCCGGACGGTAGGATAGACCATTTAATTGGTGATGGCGGTGTCCGAGAAGAACTAAAGCCTCACCACGATATTTTTGTATTTTCATTTTCATTCTATTCTAATAATATTTACGTTTGCATATATATATTTGTGTTCGGATGGCTGTTGTTAATGATGATGTATGCATTATTGATAGTGGAACTACACACACCATACTAAAAAATGAGAAATATTTTTACGATCTCAAAATGGGAGAAATAAATATTTATACGATAAACGGTAGTGCAAATGTGATTGAGGGCTCCGGAAGAGCTAGTATATTGTTGCCTAAAGGAACAACAATTATTATTGATAAGGCACTATTTTCCTCAAAATCCGGAAGAAATTTATTGAGTTTTAAAGATATCACGAGAAATGGGTATCATGTTGAAACAAATGAGGAAAATGGGATTGAGCATCTTTTTATTACTCAAATGCATTTGGGTAAGAAATCAGTATTAGAAAAACTGCCGTCTTTTTCTACTTGGCCTATATTTTGTAAAAATACGTACAATTGAAATTCATCATCTAGTAAACCGAAGTTTACTGATCCTATTACTTTTAGCATTTGGCATGACCGGTTGGGTCATCGGGATCTACCATGATGAGAAGAATCATTGAGAATACACATGGTCATCCTTTAAAAAATAAAAGGATATTAACATCGAGAAAAATTCGCATGTACTTGCATGTTCCCTAGGAAAATTAATTGTTAAACCATCACCGGTAAAAGTAGGAGCTGAAAGTCCTACATTTCTCGAAGCAGATTCACGGAGATATTTGTGGACCTATTGATCCACCATGTGGACCGTTCAAATATTTTATGGTCTTAATTGATGCATCATCCCGATGGTCACATGTATGTTTATTATCTACTCGCAACTTGGCGTTTGCGAGATTACTTGCTCAAATAATTAAATTACGAGCACAATTTCCGGACCATCACATTAAAAATATCCGTTTGGATAATGCTTTGGTGAATTTTCATCACATGCTTTTGATGCATATTGCATGTCAATTGGGATTAATGTTGAACATCCTGTAGCTCATGTTCACACACAAAATGGTCTTGCTTGAATCTTTGATTAAACGATTACAATTAATTGCTAGACCATTATTAATGAAAACAAATCTCCCAACATCTGCTCGGGGACATGCTATTCTACATCTTTGCAACACTTGTACGTATAAGACCAGCTAGTTATCATAAATTCTCTCCTTTGCAATTGGCTTTTGGGTCGGAACCAAATATTGCTCATTTAAGAATTTTTGGGTGTCTTTGTATATATTCCAATTGCACCAAACCAACGTACAAAGATGGGTCCTCAAAGAAGAAAGGGGATATACGTTGGATATGATTCTCCCTCTATTATCGGGTATGTTGAACCCACGACGGGAGATGTATTCACGGCAAGATTTGCTGATTGTCATTTTGATGAATCATTATTCCCTAAATTAGGGGGAGAACCAAAACGACATAAAAAGGATCTTGCTTGGACAACATCATTAAATTATCTTGATCCGCGCACAAGCGCATGTGAACTTGAAGTTCAAAAGATAATTCATTTGCAAAGCATTGCAAATCAAATGCCAGACGCTTTTGTTGACTCCGAGAAGAGTTACAAAATCGCATATTCCAGACTATAAATGCTCCTATTCGAATTGAAGTTCCAGCGAGAACAAAATATTATACCTATAGTTGCTTGAGTCAAAAACACGCCGGAAGCGTGGCCGACCTCTTGGTTCTAAAGATAAAAATCCTCGAAAGAAAAGAGGATTAAATGATCCAGAAGATCATATTGAAGAAAAGAATGATAAAGACCAAGAGAGAGCTGATGACAAAGAACCAGAAGTTGATGAAAGTAACACTGAAATTTCTATCAATTATACCACTTAGGTAGAAGTTGGAATCGGATAGAAGCTGTTATTGATAATATATTTGCATACAATATATCTCTTGATGTTACACGGGATAATGATGATCTCGAACCAATATCGGTTGATGAATGTCGGCATAGAAAAGATTGGCTGCAATGGAAAGATGCGATTCAATCGGAGTTAAATGCAGCGACAAAACGTGAAGTCTTCGGACTGCGGTCCGAACACCGGAAGGTGTAAAACACTGTTGGCTACAAATGGATATTTGTGCGAAAGCGCAATGAAAAGAGTGAAATCGTTCGATATAAAGCGCGATTAGTAGCCCGAGGTTTTCACAAAGACCAGGTATTGATTATGATGAAACTTATTCTCCTGTTGTTGATGCTATTACACTCCAGATATCTTATCGGTTTGGCGAGTACATGAAAAGATAGATATGCGCCTATTAGATGTTGTCACTTTGCTTACTTGTATGGAAATTTAGAAAATGATGTTTACATGAAAATCCCAGAAGGATTTCATATGCACGAAGCATATAAACATTATCCTCGTGAAAATTACTCCATCAAGTTGCGAAATCATTATATGGCTTGAAGCAATACGGGCGCATGTGGTTCACACGTCTTAGTGAATATTTATTGAAAGCGGGATTTAAAAATGACCAGGTATGTCCATGTGTTTTTATTAAGAAATCTGGTTCTAAATTTGTGATATTAGCTATATATGTTGATGATATTAATCTTATTGGAACTCCTGAAGAGCTCCAAGAAACAATTGATTATTTAAAAAGAGAATTCGAAATCAAGGATTTTGGTAAAACCAAATTTTGCCTTGGTTTACAAATTGAACATTTGGAGAGTGGAACATTTATTCATCAATCAACATATACGACAAAAGTGCTAAAAAGATTTTACATGGACAAAGCACATCCATTGAGTATTCCAATGATCGTCCAGATCATTAAATGTGGATAAAGATCCTTTCAGACCTCAAGAAAATGATGAAGAACTCCTTGGTCTGAAGTACCATATCTCAGTGCAATTGGTGCATTGATGTATCTTGCTAATAATACACGACCTGATATTGCTTTTGCTGTCAATTTATTAGCAAGATTTAGTTCTTCACCAACACGACGACATTGGAATGGAATTAAACAAGTCATTCGATATCTCCAAGGTACAATTGATCTCGGATTATTTTATTCAAATAAAACCAGTCCAACATTGATAGGTTATGTGAGATCTTTGGTTATTTATCTGATCCACATAAAGCACGTTCTCAAACGGGCTATCTATTTACATGTGGAAATACTTGCTATATCATGGCGTTCTACGAAACAATCTATAGCAACTACTTCTTCAAATCATGCTTGAAATTATAGCCATTCATGAAGCAAGTCGAGAATGTGTATGGCTAAGATCCATGATTCATTATATCCGAGAAAGTTGTGGATTATCATCAATCAAAGATATTCCAACTCCTCTTTATGAAGACAATGCAGCTTGCATAGCTCAATTACGAGGAGGATATATTAAAGGAGATCGGACAAAACATATTTCACCAAAATTCTTCTTTACTCATGAACTCCAGAAGAAAGGTGAAATTGATGTGCTACAAATTCGGTCATGTGATAACCTCGCAGATATTTTCACGAAGACTTTACCGACTGCAACATTTGAGAAGTTGAGATATAAAATCGGTATGCGTCGGTTTAAAGATTTAAAGGAATCATCTCATCATGGGGAGTAATAAACAGACATATAGAATAGTGTACTATTTTTCCTTCACTAGATTTTTTTTCCCACTGGGTTTTTATCTAGTAAGGTTTTAACGAGGCATATTCTTTATGTAATGGATGGACATCCAAGGGTGAGTGTTATGAATTATTGGAATCTTTATTAATTAGTGGATGCTCCACTAATTATGGATTTATGTGAATTATTATAGAAGATTTTTATGGATGTCCACCATTTAGTGGAGACACCACTAATTGAGATTAGTGGAAGATGATGTATGCCATGATGTATTCCACTAATTAGAGCTCTATAAATAGAGCTATTCTCTAAGCTTGTAATACACCATTATTTTTGTGAAAGAAAGATTAGAGAAAGAATTGTGAGAGAAAGAAAGAGAGAAGTTTGAAGAGAAATTCTTGTGTAAAGAATAGTTAGAATTTTCTTAGTGTGTAGTATGTAGATTTTATTCTAACACTACCCTAATTTTATAACAATTTCAATAATTTTAGTAAGAGAAACAAATTTTCAAACATTTAAACTATATTTTTAGGTAATCTTGATTTTGATCAATTAGAGGTTTTGGTCAACCTGAGACTAAATTATTTTAACTACATATTAACTATTTTGAGTAGGCCAAAATTAATTTTAACTTGATCTTGACCACCCAATTTCTTTCAATCTTGACCATTCATATTACTTAAAACCATAGCTTTTGATTTTAGGGTGGATTCAAACAGTATCATCTCAACTTTTAAATGAGGAGACCCTAACATAAAGCCGCATTTTCCCCTGCAATTCTCCCATAGCTGACTAGCTCATTTCTCTCTTTACCACCTCCTTCTCTCCCTTCTCTCTACAGAAAACAATCCACTCTCCATCCCTCTAGGCTGCCGACCGGGCTTGTTCTAAGGGGAAAACATTTACTCTTCAAATTTTTCCCTTGGCCGAAAGCTCATTCCCCACTTCCTTTGATTTTTCCTCTTCATTCCTCAAGAGTTACAACTTATCTTGGGTAGAAGAAGGCGCTTGCTGATTTTAGGAGTTTTCAAGTGTTGGCTTCAAGAGATTTAAGAGGTAAGAATGAAAGAGTCCACCTTTCTCTTGTTTCCTCTCAAAATTGAAATTAGCTCTCATTCTCTTCTTGCTTTTTTTTCTCTCTTAAAAAACAACCCAAAAACCAACTGAGAACTTGACGGAAGAGGGGTCTCCTTGCTGCCTTTCTAGTGTTCAAAATAAGTCTTCAAGGAGGTAAGTAGAAAGAACCCATTTTTTCCTTGCAAATGAGCTAGCCGAAAATTGAGGGTAATTTGTCCAGATTTTCACAACGTGCAAGATATTATTTTTCTTGTGATTTTGTGTGGAAAATGATATGGCTTCTATGGTTACATGTAATGCTATGTGTGTGTGAATTTATACGAGTAAAAGAGCAACTTATGATATTGGTATCTCAAAATGGAGGTGTGCTAGAAGTATATTTGAGCTGAAATAACAAATTTAGTAGGCATGAAATTTATGGATGATTTTCTAGGGTTTGAATTTATGGGGGATGTGTGTTAAGACCCGTTTAGTATGATTTTTTGCATGAAAGAAATGCCGAAAACCTACCTTGATAATGTTAGCCATGAAACCATGCAAGCTGTGAAAAAACCTCTGCACAAGGCGTGAATTTGAACCCCCGGAAAACATCCCTCTCGATTGAATTTGGCATAAATTTTATATTGTACAAACTTCAATATGTTATGAAAACTTTAGAATAAAAATTATTAGAAAATATTTTGTAGTTAGGGAGATATGATTGCCCAAAACTGCCGATCAGGTTACTGTAGCGGCAGAAATTTTTGCGAAAATTATTTGACCCACTTTAAAGTGAAATCTTGGAGAAAAAAAAAATTACATGATAATTCACCTAACATTTCAAATTATAAAATTTCATAAGAAAATAAAATGGTTTGCTTGGGTAATTAAATTGATCTTTGTGGCTTCCCTGATATAGCGTTTGAATAAATTAGTCAATTTTGGAATGAAAAATGTTTTCGCTTGGAGATTTGGCTATGAATTTTGTGGAATTTAACTTGAAAAGATTTCATTAAGTGCCTAGGACATCTAGGAATGTTTTTATGAGGGTTTTGATGATTGAGATGAATTGTGTGATTTTGGGAATATTACCCCTAAAACAGTCCACTTTTGCAATTGAGTCACTCAAGAGGATTTTGATTTTTGCAAAGCCATTTGATAACATAATTTTCTTGGTGTAAATTAGTGGTGATCATATGGTTCTTTGAGACTTTTAAATATGGGATTAGAAGTTGTTTTGTGATTAGGATTAATAATTAGGGTTTTGCTTGTTTTAGTTGTGTAAGTAGAGGAATTGTTGAGTTCAATGTTGCATGAAATTGTTGAATGACGTAGAAATGCTATTAAACTTGTGATCCGTATGTAATCTCTAGAATTAAGTGTTTTCGTGAGATGTTTAGAATTATTTAGGGCCTAAGTAGTTTTCTAGTTGCCCCTAGATCTTAGTTAGAATTCTATATGGGAGATTTATATAGTAAATTAATTTATACACATTGTATAGAATAGATTTGGAGGAGATAGATGGAGAAGGACCGAGAGATTGAATTAAAGTTGATAATTACTAGTGTGGACAAAGGTAAGTCCTTGCATTCCAAACATCCTTTTTAAATGTGTTTTACGACTTGTTAATCCATGCAAAATACCACGATAGAATCATGCAAAATCTGCATTTATATGCGTATATAATTTATGCACAATTTTTATGACATGTTTTATGACCATGACATATAAACTATGAATAGATTTATAAATATGTCATTTTCAGAAATACTCATGCATGAAATTAATGTCCATTGAAAATAATGTTCCATTTACAATATTATTATGATTTTCTCACGCATAAATAGTGTTGTCAAATTTCCTAGTGGGCATTATATTTATGAAATGGAGCCTTGCATCAAATGTATGAAAACATGTGAACACTAAATTTGAATTTATGCATTTCATGCATGGAAAAATGTTGTGAAATTATAACATGAATTTTATACAAAATGGATCCAAATATAATTGATTAATCGAGTAAAATTTAATTTATTCGATAACGATTTAGGCTTATATACAGCCTTTACAACTTTGCATACAAGTCCCTAGAATTATCTATACTCTCAATAAGACCCTAACAAAGATATAAATCGTAACACTCCCCCTCAAGATGGGCAGAAGATATCCATTAAACCCATCTTGTCACACAATCTTGAGAGATCTAATGAACTAAGTCCTTTAGTAAGACAGTCAGCCACTTGCTCTCTAGTAGCTGCATGTACCAGCTCCAATAGTCCACTATCCAGCTTTTCTTTGATGAAGAACCTATCAATCTCCACATGTTTGGTTCTGTCATGTTGCATGGGGTTATTGGCAATGCTAATTGTGGACTTGCTGTCGCACCACAGCTTCATTTTAACTCTTTTATCCATCTCGAGCTCTACTAACAAAGCTCTCAACCACACCATCTTCGCAACTCCTAAAGCCATTGCCTTATACTCAGCCTCTGCTATTGACCTTGCAACCACTGATTGCTTCTTACTCTTCTAGGATACCAAATTGCCTCCTACAAACATGCAATATCCAGCTGTGGACTTTCTATCATCAACACAACTTGCCCAGTCAGAGTCACAATAGCCCTCAATGTTCAGATGTCCATTCTTCTTAAAGATCAACCCTTTCCCTGGTGCACTCTTCAGGTACCTCAAAATTTGGTACACTGCGTCCATATGGCCCTTCCTTGGGTCATGCATGTAGCGGCTCACCATACTCACAACAAATGATATGTCAGGACGAGTTTGACTCAGATAGATGAGACGTCCTACCAACCTCTGGTACCGCTCACGATCAACCGGCTCTCCTGCCTCTGCGCTCAACTTAAACCTTTGATCAATTGGTGAAACCGCAGGCTTGCAACCCAACATGCCCATCTCTGTGAGTAAGTCTAACGCATACTTTCTCTGAGATTGAACAATCCCCTCTTCTCCACGAGCTACCTCAATCCCCAGGAAGTATTTTAGCTGCCCGAGGTCCTTCACCTCAAACTCTTTGCCCAGTTTTGCCTTCAGTTGAGCAATCTCACCCTTGTCATCACCGGTGATAATCATATCATCCACATACACTGCTAACATAGTAATGTGACCACCTTGTTGTCGAAAGAACACTGTGTGATCGGCATTGATTTGCTGATAGCCCATGCTTACCATAGTTCTTCTGAACCTGTCAAACCAAGCTCTAGGAGACTGTTTCAACCCATACAGTGACTTCTTTAATCTACAAACCTTGTCCACTATCTGTTTTGTACCAAAGCCTGGGGAGAACCTCCATATACACCTCTTCTAGCAGATCTCCGTGAAGAAATGCGTTTTTAACATCCAACTGATGTAGTTTCCAACCCCCATTCACTGCAATGGAGACAAGTGTCCTTACTGTTCCCATTTTGGCCACGGGAGCAAAGGTCTCATCATAGTCGATGCCATATGTCTGACTATACCCCTTTGCCACCAACCGTGCCTTGTAGCGATCAATTTTTCCTTCTGGAGTCTGCTTCACTGTGAACACCCACTTGCACCCCACTGCCTTCTTGCCTGGTGGTAGTGACACTATCTCCCAAGTTCTGTTCTTATCCAGAGCTCGAAGTTCTTCTTGCATAGCAGCTTTCCACTTTAGATCCTCTTCAGCATCTTGCCAACACTTAGGTAGAGTAACAGAGTCCAAAGATGTAATGAATGCTCCATACGTAGGTGATAAATTAGAGTATGAGACAAATTGAGCAATGTCATGTGGGAAACCATAACGATCGGGGGGAACTCCTGCATTATTGCGAGAGGTCCTCCTTACTATCATGGGAGTGGGATGAGAAGAAGGAATTATAGCACCTGTGTTTTCTGAGTTTGAGGGTGGTGTGAGTGTCTCAGAAGTTGGAATAGGTCGGGACAAGGGACTTGATGGCACCAGTGGTACTGCAGATGTTGACTCTGGCACCTCATTCTGCCTCATCCTGGTATACACTCTCAACTCCCCCTGTGCCTGAGTCCCAACACCGACGGGTTCCTCCTCTTCTTTGTTCTCGTGCTCCTCAACTGATTCCTTCCTCTCAACAGAATAAGGAATCGATAAGGGAATTGATCCTACATTCACCAACCTCCCACCATTCTCCCCCTCTCGCCTCATACCTTCTTTATCAGATAAGTCACCAATGGGTGAGGTCACTTTCAGTGTATAATATGGCTCAAACTCTCGAAAATGCACATCCATGCTTACAAACAACCTTTTCTCTACTGGACTCCAGCAAACATATCCCTTTTGGGTAGCAGAGTATCCTACAAAGACACATTTCACAGCTCTAGGACCAAGCTTTCTTACGGATGGTCTGTTGTCCTTCACAAAACACACACAACCAAACACCTTCAATGGGAGGATCCCACCATTATCTCCTTTCAACATTTCACACGGAGACTTCCAGTCCAACACTCTTGTGGGCATCTTGTTGATCAATTGAGCAGCTGTTAAGACCGCTTGCCCCCATAACTCGCTTTGGGACATTCATCGCGATCATCATGCTCCTAGTCGTCTCTAGAAGGTGTCTGTTTTTCCTTTCTGCTACCCCATTTTGAGCTGGTGTGTATGGACATGTAGTTTGATGTTGTATGCCTTGAGCCGACAAGTATTCCGCAAATGCTCTATTGGTATACTCGTACCATTATCGTACCTCAATATTTTCACCACTCGCTCCATATCGAGTCCGAATAGACCTATGAAAGTCTTTGAAGCAGTCAAATACATCACTCTTATTTTTCATCAAATACAACTAAGTAACACGAGAAAAACAATCAATAAAAGTCACAAAATATCTAAAACCATTCATAGAACTAGTGGAACAAGGTCCCCAAACATCGAATGTATCAAATCAAAAGCACGAGAGCTTCTATGACCGTAACTAACATAAGAACTTCTAGTAAGTTTTCCAAATTCACATGCATCACACACAACTTTCTCGTTTATTGGCATTTTCAAATAAAACTCGGATACAACCGACTTAACACACTAAACGAAATGTGTCCCATGCGTTGGTGATGGAGCATCAACACATCCTCAGCACTCATCTCAGATCCTCCTACTTCTACCTTCTCCACCACAGATATCAATGCTGAGTCCATCCCCTCACGATCCAGGTACCACAGTCCATTACGCCACGTGCCAATCCCAAGTCTCCGGCCCGTCTCCTTCTCCTGGAAGATCACCTTGGGAATATCAAAAGAAACCACACATTTTAGTTGGAGTATAATGGCACTAATAGATAAAAGATTTACTGGGAAAGAAGGAGCATGCAAAGCATTGGACAAAGTTACTGAACCCGTACACTTCACTGTACCCTTACCAACCACAAGTCGTGTCTGTCCCGTCGCCGGTCCGGATGCTCTCTCGGCATCGCTAAGTGAGTATAGGAAGAGAACTCACTAGCATTACCTGTCACATGTCGAGATGCACCAGAATCTACGATCCATTCTGGTGATCTAGTGGTGGAGATAGAGGCAAGAGCAGTACTTTGGTCAATTGAGCATAGGTAGCAGTGTTACCTATGGGCAAAGTGGAGGTGGATGCATCCTCAATCGCACTCTTTTTGGCTCCATCACCTGCTACTCTCTGCTTCCTTCTCAGTATTTCTAATAGCGCCTGGTCTTCCTCAATAAAGACCACACCCGCCTCTTCCTCTTCCTCCGCTACCATCAGATTAGCCCGATAGCCTCTTCCACCTCTTCTGCCCCCACGGCCGCGACCACGACTTGCAAACTGTCCACGTCCACCTGAGTCTCTCTCTTTGGGTAGCTTAGGACAAGCCTGTTTCAGATGACCTACTTCACCACAGTTGTAGCACTGCCTAGTCTCCTATTTGAACCCTGTGTTACCTGAGTTGGAGACCACTAGCGCTGACTTCATCCCAAGATGTTCGCCTGCCCAACCTGTAGCTTAATACGACTCTCCTCCTGTATCATGGCCGAGACCACTTCCTCAAGTGAAGGGATCCTCGTCTGAGCTAGCAACATCGCTGTCCTTTGCTCAAATGCTGGGGCTAACCCCTGGAGAAATAACATAGTTCTCTCTTGAATCAAGGCCTCTCTTTCCTTACACTCAGGATCTTTACAGCATGCTCGAGGCGAGAAATGATCATGATCTAGCCACAAGCGTTCCAACTCTGTGGCATACTCCTGCACCGTCCTATCTCCTTGGACTGTAGCATAGATGTCCCTCTTAATCTGGAACACCCTCAAATTGTTCCCCACACCATCATAGGTTCTCCTCAACTTCTCCCAGACATCATTGACCTTCTCGATGCCATCCACTGTTGCAGCAATAGACGGGACCATTGAGTTGAGAAGCCACATGTACACCAACATGTGAGTTGACTTCCACTCATCTTTCCCTGCCGTGCCCTCAGCTGGCTCTGCTTTCTCAGCTGTCAAGTACTCCCCTAGATTCCTCCCTTTCAGAGTATACCTCACCCGACGTGACCAGCTCAGATACGTTGCTGGCCCATCGAGTTTCAGATCAACAGTTGGAAGCTCCACCTTAACAGTAGGTGGCCTCGCAAAATTTTCACCCCCCGACATCCTCATAAACCGCATCAATGTCACAAGATTTGCAGGATCCAATTTCTTAACCACCTCCTCCATCGTATTCTTGCTAGCCTCTGTCATCGACTCGTATTCAGATTCCGCACACCTATCACACGAGTCTATCACACACTTACCCTTCTTCTTCTCCTTGACCCGATCTTGATCTTCTACACATCAAGATCTGTCTAGAACTCCGGCATCTTCATGCTATCTCAGGACCTATGGGGTATCGCCCTCCCCGCATGGGCACGGAGATAGAAAACAAACTGGAAGTTGTGAGGGGCCTAGAGAGAAAAGAGGGTTACTGTTACTGGAGCGATTTTACTGTAGCGGCGGCGGGCACTGTAGTGGCGGGTACTATGCGGCGAAACAGGTTACGGCTAGGGTTTGGCTCTGATACCAAATTGATTAATCGAGTAAAACTTAATTTATTTGATAACGATTTAGGCTTATATACAGCCTTTACAACTTTGCATATAAGTCCCTAAAATTATCTATACTCTCAATAAGACCCTAACAAAGATATAAATCTTAACAAATATTAATATGGGGAACTGTGATTAATGATTTAGTACGCCTTGAGCGACTTTTTTTTGAACGGATATAGGGATTTTTAGTCTTGTAGTTTTAGGAAAAAATTACGATTTTGGTTTTTGGTCGGGTTGAGATTTGGGAAAGTATACTTCAAAGATTGGAATAACTTTTGGAAATAAATTTGATTATTCTATATCAGAATAGTAAATTCTAGAACCATTTAAATTAATGACATTGAGATGTCAATGGGCAAGGTCTCAGAACTAGTTTTCGTTAGATTAGGAGAGAATTCTGATAGATTGACCATATCTGGAAAGCAGTCTTTTTTTTGTTAGATTAATGACATTGACATCCAGTCTGATTTTGAATGAGGGAGATGGAGTATTTTTTCTCGATAGGGATATACCTGATAATTTGGCATTGAATATGCCTTAATCATATATATGACTATTGGGATTATATTGTCACGGTACGGTATCTCAATGATACGAGATATGGTGAAAAATGGGTTTAGACTTTGAATAAATGAATTTTGGTGTTCTACAAATGTGATGCAAATAATTGATCTGACAAAAATTTTATTATGCATTGTACTAATTGTGTACTTACTGAATTTCTCCAAAAAAATATTAATCTATTTTGAAGGTTCATAAAAGCATTTTAATGATTACTATATCTATTTAAATCAACATTACTCATGTATTATGTTATTGGTTTTGTAAAACGTAACACAAACATACACTATTATAATCTCACACAATTTTGTCAAATCATATTTTCAGGAAAAGTTGAGCTGGATATATGATAGTGATAAATCTTGATTTAGCCTTTTTCCTTATTGAATTTTGTTCCAAGAACTGTGATGTTGATTTTCAATTTTTTTTGTGTGGATATTTTGAATTATGTAATTTTAGGTTTGAAGATTATTGAGATGTAATAGATAATTTAAGTTTAATTACAGTTTCAAAAGTTATCAGTGTTTACGTATTCTCTTATTTTATATTACGTTATAAAGACCCTTGGTCCAAAAGGATAGGGCGACGTCCTCGACTCGATTGGACTACATATGTTGTAGGGTGTTACATATAATATATTTACGAACGCCTAAATATATTAATGAACATGTTCAAGTTTTTTCATTTATTAATCGAGCATAATATTTTATTCAAACTCTAATTGAATATTAATTGCGAATATTCGATTAGTTTATATCTCTCCTATCTAAGTTTGTCATGCATTAAGGTAGGGTAAAATATGTTAACCACTTTTGAACTTTTACAAAATTTTCGCCTTCGAACTTTAAAATATGTAATTTTAGCTCTCAAACTTTTGAAACACCTAAAAAAATAGCCATTTTAACAATAAAAGTTCAAGTACAATACAAAATTATCAGATTTTAGCTCTCACTTTCTCGTTTTTTACTTCTAAAATATTATTCTTGAACTTTAATCTTACCCTTTTTATTTTCAAATTTTTTCATTTATCAATAACAATTTTAAGATCTAATTTTAAACATTTTATGCGATTCGATAATTTTGAGATTACTTTTTTACACTTTTTTTGAATCTAACCATACAACAAAAATAATATATTTTACACTTTAATAAACAAAGTTAAGATATAATGATGAAGAAGAAAAAAAATTAATTCAGTTTTTGACAAATAGTAATTTTTTTGACATTTGTATAGAAAGGAAGAATACATTTGAAAGTAGAAGTGAATTACTAAAAAAAAAAAAATTAAAAAGAGAAGTGATTAATTTGTAAGAGTTAGAAGGATAGTACCATATTGTGAGAGTTGAGTGAATAAAAATATTAGGTCATGTGATGAACTTCTGTGAGTCCTTATAGTTTTAATTGATAGAAGAGTTATTTTTTAGATGCTTTAAAAGTTCAAGGGTTAAAATCGCACATTTTAAAATTCAAATGGTAGAAATCAAAATTTGTGAAAATTTAAGGATAGCTGACATATTTTACCCCATTAAGATATGCATTTACTAGAAATGTTAAGTGTAAGACTTGAATTTTTGTATATGAATATACTTATTATTTATTTTAAATATTTATTTTGATAAAATCTCAATGTGAATATTAGTATACTTATCAATCAAATTTTTAGATGAGGGACAAAATTAAAACCGTGACATTCACTCTTAAAAATGAAATGATCAACCGCGTTGCACAAGAGGAAGGTCGCCAAAATTGGAAAGCGCAAAGCGGAGGGATAAGCATTATTGACCATATTGTTCTTACGTATTGCATGAAATATTCTGAACTTAATTTAACTATACCAGCCATGGCTTCTTTCAAACGTTTTCCTAGTGGGACATTTCAGCTTGATATCCTTGTTCTTATCTTCTAAATTATCTGATCATATTCTTCTTTACTTTGGAATCCATGATTTCAGTGATCTTGCCGTACTAGCTACAATGATGAACAAAAGTGTGTTCTGTAGCCATGAGGTTGATCGTATGCCTATTAACTGCTGGAACGATATTCGGTTACTGCAGAAGTTTATTCTACAGTTGCAATTGCAGTTGTGTGGTCTATGCACCTTGCTCTTGTAGTAGTTTCCTATTTTGTCTTTATTCTTGTATATGCTGTATACATCTAGGTCATAACATTAATAAATATCAAATTTACCTGCCTTGTGTCTAAACTATTGGATAGGGATATGTTTCCAAAATAGATATGTTTTCATGAACTAATTGGAGATATGCTGTGGCAGTAAATCGGTAGTTCTTACTTTTTCATCTGGCTTTGTTTCAAGGCTAAATTTATCTCAGCAGAGAAAGCCAGTATTGCCTTCGATGCTTTTGCCGACCAAGACTACATTAAGAAGGAACTACAAGAGATTTTTCCTATGCTAAGGAAGGATGAAGAGTTCAAGATAAGGGTATCTATTATCTAAAAGATGTACTACTCCATGGTCCCCTTGGAACTGGTAAAGCACATCCGGCCAAAGCCATAGCTAGTGTAGCAGGACTTCCTATTTTTGCATCTATCGATATTGACTTTGAGGAGGTAAGTTGATGTTTTTCATTTTTTCCTTCAACTCACTCTGATGCCGTATCTGGCTTCTCATCTGCTCCCAAGACTAATATTGGTGCAAGAAATTGTTGTAGAAAGAACTATAGGACTACCAACACTATCTAGAGGTTGTAGGCCATGTCAGGGTAAAATCTTGACATTGTTTTGACATTCTTAGGCATGATTTTGACATTCCTTTGATTTGGTTTCAGTAAGAAAACATTTTAAACTAAAAATTTCAGGCATAAGCCCAGGACCTTCAAATTTCATATCCATTTCATTATGATATATTTAATTCTCAAGTCTTGAAGAAGATATGCATGCAATTTTGTCTTGTATAAAAGAAAGTGACAATTAGTCAAAGATTTAATTAAGAGTGAAAGTGCAGTTAGAGGAACTAATATTAACCATATAAGCATGGTCTTTGTCCTAATAAGGTGATCTATAAATAAAATAGACGAATAGATACTTATTGCTGCAAACTATGTGTGTGTATATATATATATCTAGATTTACCAGAAGAGAAGGATTCACTGGAATTTTTTTTGGGACCTATGTTACAAGTGGTGCAGGTAAGGCTGGAAGCTCATTGAGCTTTGGAGGCTTAGTCTTTTTGGAAGGCATAATTATCGTCCCTGCAGAAATTCCCGAGTTAAAAAATCAAGAATCGAATTTGAAGATCCTTTGATATATTCTATATCAAAATAAAAAATAGATAAAATAGCTTGCCACCTAGCAAATATCTGTTTTGAGGCAAGATTTTGAACATCTTTTTGCAAAACAGATTTTGCAGCTTGGCAATCAATGTGAAGTAAATATTTTTGATTTAATAAATCAGCTTGAAATTTGGAAATGCATAAAATAATTGCCAACTTTTCTTTTTTTATGGTAGGATAGTTCTACTGAGAACTATTCCAATACTTTGATGCAAATGCAACTATATGCATTTTGCTTTCTTTGACTTGTTTAAGAACACCACCATAGTTGATATCAGAAGCATCTGTTTCGACTATTTTGGGGATAGAAGGGTCAGGAAGTGTCAAGCAAGGAAGAGTCTTGACTTTCATTTTGACCTGCTTAACCTCTGGATAGGAATAATAGTTCCTTGTTGAATTTGATGTCCCGAGAAATCGGACATTGGTTTGAAAAAGACTGTATTTAGTTTTTGAAAGGACTAAAAAATTATGTTTAGCCATTTGACAGAAAGTTTTTAAATGTTTGAAATGTTGGTCTAAATTTAGAGAAAAAATTAGAACATCATCAATGTAAACAATAATAAATTGAGAAAATGGATTAAAAATTTCATTCATAATTCGTTGGAATTCTGAAGGAGGATTTTTTAAACCAAAAGGCATCACATTCCATTCATATTGGCCAAATAGAACTGTAAAACAATTTTGTAGCGATCTCTAAGATCAACTTGAATTTGCCAAAAACCTGATTTCAAATCAAATTTTGAAAATAGTAAAGCAGAATGTAATCTGTTTACCAAATCTTTTTTTTTTTGTTGGAATAGGGTACCTAATCCATCTAAGGGCTGAATTGAGAGGTTTGTAATTAATGACAAGCCTGGGAACACCTCGCTCAAGTTCAGCATTTTTATTGACATGAAATCCTGCACAGCTCCAAGGAGAGTTGTTAGGAGAAATTAGTCGTTTTTGTAGAAGATCACTGATCTCTTTTTGGCAATGAGTTGTGAGCTCATGATTCATTTGGATAGGACGGGCCTTTGTTGGAATGAATTTTTCATCAAAGTCTGGCTCGTATGGGAGTTGAACAATGTGTTGTTTTATGTTCCAAAAAGAGGTTGGAAGATTAGAACAAAGTTGGGTCTGGATATGGGTATCCATTTTTGCAATTTGGGCTTTGATGCTGGGCTCAATCAGATATTGTTGAAGACGTTGAAAGGCTACACCTTCTTTGAGGAAATTGATTTGGGCTGTCTTGTTTTCTAGAAGCTGTAGTTCTTTTTCAATAGGAGGCCTATCAAAAGGAATGAGTATCTTTTGGTTTAGGTGTTCTATCTGAATGCCTTTTTTGAGGACCATAAATGGAATGATCTGTTGAATAAAATGGGTGCCTAAGATTATAGGGTGAGTAATATCTTTGGCAAGTAAGAAGGAAGTAAAGACAGACAATGAGGAATGTTTTACCTCAACATTTGAAAGTTTGAAACTAATACCTAGTTTCTTACCATTGGCTGAGCGGAGAGTTTCTTTGGTTTTTTCAAAAAATTTTGTAGGAATGAGACCTTCCTAAATGCAGTTGAGATCAGCTCCGGTATCAACAAGTGCTGGAATTTCTAAGGTTAGAGAATTTTGAATAACCAAAGTAAATCGAATATACCACATTTGGATAGACATTTTTGAAAGATAGTTAAGGAAATTTGTATCAGTAGATTCTGATATTGGTTGTTTTGGTTTCTTCTGAGAACAGAGATTTTGAAGAACTAGTTAGTCTAATTGTTGAGAAGCTTTGATTTCTCGGATGTCTTCCTTAAGAAGAGCAATTTCAGATTGAAGATCTTGAATAGTAACAGATGTCGAAGGTTTAGAAGGAAACCTGTTAAGGATATTTGTTAGATTGTAGGTGTTGGCAATCCTTGGATGTCGAGAAAAAGGATTGGAATTTGATGAAGAAGGTTGATCAAGAATTTGCTTGAATTGCTCGAGATACTCCTTTTTGTTTGCAGAATCAGGAAGTTTACTGATTATTTCAAGAAGAAGATCCTGTTCTGTTGTCAGAGTATTGATGATTGGTTGATTATATTGGATAAAATGATCATTTTCTGTAGAATTAGAAGATGAAGAAGAAGGAATATCATCTTCCTGAATTTAGTTGAATTGCTGTTTATCTTCAGCATCTGAGGAATCAGAAGAAGTATCACTTAGACAAAGAATATTGTTAAGAGATTGTTTAAGATCTTCTGAAATATCTATTTCTTGGATTCTTTTGTGAATTTGCAGAACCAGGCAAGGTGACCTGGTTGGTTATATTTGAAATAGATAACTATTTTGGGTTGGGCTTCTATGGGCTTGGTTTTAGACCTAGATTTGGCAGCTTTATATGGATTATAAGGTTTTGTAGGAGGAGCAGGAAGTGCTGGCCTCTTTGAACTATTGAATCTTTTCCTAAGGTGAGGAGGTCTATAGGAAGATTGTTTATGTTTATGTTTCCTACGGGTTTTGGTACTACATGAGGGTAGTCCAAATTGTTCATAGAATGTGCCTAAGTCTTTACTTCTCTGGGCACGATCTTTAGCTATTTGTCTCAACATCTTATCTTGATGATAGATTTTGAGAGCAACCTGTTAGATTTGGCTGGTTAATTGGCCAAAGGTAATGGTTTCATAAGGTACAATACCATTGTACTAGGTTTGGAGTTCTTCACGAACAAGATCACGAAGGGATTTTGGAAGCCCATTTAGGAATTTTTCTTTCCAGTATTGGCTGTTTCCATAAGGTCTCGCATAGATCCTGGTGAGAAAGGTATCCTTATACCATCTGAAATCAGATAAAGTTTTGCACTTAAGGTTGTTCAGGATTTCAGTAGACTTTTCTCTAAAAATTCTAGGATTACCTATGATGGTTTTAGTGATGGTGAAGATAAGGGTTGACATAGCATTAGAAATGGGTTCTCCATCCTGAAGGATTGGTTGACTATCTGGGTTAGTTTTGATATCATGAAAAATGTTATGCTGCTCTTCTTCAATGAGGTGTTCATCCCACCAACCTTTGAGTTGTCCTATAAAACCTGCTGCAAGAGCATGAGCTACAAGCTGATCAAAGCAGTTATTGGTAGTGCGATAAGTAGTGGCTACCATGGTCATTTGCTGAAGTTTAAACATAATGTTGTACTCAGATTGGCTATCTATGTTCCATTCATAGATGTTGTTAGCATTGTAACAGTTTTGAAGAATGTTGGGACTTTCCTCAAGGGCAATATTTGGATGAATGGCTCTAGGATAGTACAACTTTAGAGAAGTTTTCCAATTAGAATGTCTATTCAATTGGAGAGGCAGGATGCCAGGTTGTAGAGGAAGTAATTTTCCCAAGTTAACACCAAGGTTTGGAGGAGATTCTGGACTATCATCAGAATAATTATCAGAAGTAGAATCAGGATCATTTTAATTTAAAATAGAAATAGAATTTTTGGAACCAACCGTTCAAGAGATTCTGGATTGATTGATTTTTCAATTTCAGCTATTCTACACTAGAGATAAGTGAGAATAGGTTTGTTTGATGTTCTCCTATTGTGTTCTTTCCTATACTAGAAAGGAATCTCATAAGGTTGGAACAAAAGGATTGAAGGTGAAGAAGCTAGACTCAAGAATGACCGGAGTTGAAGAAATACTTGGTTTTGAAATCAAATATTCACCAATAGTTTGCAAATATTTGTTTGTATAATTGTTTTGTTCATAAATATTTTGAATGTCTTTTGAACGGAACATATCATCATCTTTGTCTTTCCTTTTAAAAGGAGTGGCATCAATTATGTTCAGCTCCAAAAGGAATTTTGAATTTCTGACCAGGGGGAAATTCAGCAGAAATATTTTGTCCCTGGGCAATTTGCCATAATTTTGAAACATTAACAGAAGAAGCAAAAGGATAATCAATATTATGGACTTCAGCATACGCTTCAAACCATAAAAAGAAATTAATTTGCTTTTGAATTGAATTTAAAAATTCATAATAAGAATCTTGAATTTTCCGTTGGTCAGATCCTTGAAAGTTTTCGAAGAACCATGTTCTTTTAGAAAGATTTGGAAGAGAATAAAATTCTTCTCTTAATTTGGTTTTGTCAATAACAAAAACATTTTGTACTTCTTTATCATCGGTCTGAAGAACATTAAGTTCTCTTGCCATAGCAGAATGAGTAGGTGAGGTAGGTAAATCTATCTCAGTATCATCAGTTTTAGGCCGGGCAACATACCTAGCTTGAGGAATCCTAGAGTTGAGATTGATATCTTGTAGATGGGTAGCTACAGAGGATACTGAACGTCGAGGTGGTTGGATTCCTGATGAAGAGGCAATAGATTGGGGATATGAAATCCTTTGGCTGAGAGATCTTTGGAAAGTAATTTCTATAGATCTACAGGAGAATTATCTGATTTCTAATACAGTAGAATTTTCTGGTTTATCAGAAGGAGCTGCATCAGTTAGAAGCTAATTGGAAGGAAGACTTACTCGATTCCAAGAGATAGGCTTGGGAGTTGAAAGATGAGATCTTTGCAAATTAGTTTGAAAAAGAACAGTTTCTCCTTTGTTAGATGTCTTCATAGCACCGGTATTAAAAGCAGAAGTCATTGCCTTATACTGAATTCTATAAATGATAGCAACAGGAAGAGAACCTGTTTTGATCTTGTAATTGACAGTTTTGACATTGAGTGTCAGACTATCTAATATATTTAGATCTTAAAGAGATACAGTAAAGTTTGAAAAACAATCAAAATGAACTAGTCCACTGCAAAGGCTAGTTTCTATCATGCCTAAGAGTGAATCATTAAAGTCTATGAATCTGGTATCCCGGAGACATAGGAGGAGAGAAGTATCAAGTCTTTCTCTAAAGAGGGGTTTGGCTACAATTTGGACAAGTGCAAAATGGAGATAATTATATTTTTGTTGGAAACGTTGGATTGCACTGGAAGAAAGAAGTCTAATTTCTTTGCAGTTAGAATCAATTTGAACTATTTCTTCAACAGTCCTGATGACATAGTCACTAGTAAGTGACCATTTGAGAGATTTATAAATCTCATTGGGGGGAAAACTTGGGGATTTTTTAGTTGTCAATAGATTGTTGAAGGTCAGAGTAATTAAATTCTTCCTTCAATTTTGAAGAATTTTGAAAAGAAGCATTGGAGAAAGAAGAGGACGAAGTGGATCTAGAAAAGGGGTGGAGGAAGGAAGACATTCTGCAAATCTTTAAGAAAATCAGTTAAATAAAATGCACGAAAAACAGATGGATGTACTTACTTCCCATAACTTGGGGATCATCACCGTGAAGTTCCATAAGAAAGATATTCAAGTTCTCAGTTAGTTATTATGTAAAACATAGAGATCTGTTTGTGAGCATAATAGATATGAACATTTGTCAGTAAATAGAGGATAGATATAAGATTTGAGAGAGATAAGGCCATGAGAATAAATTCTCATCTCATACAAGTCCTGAGTCAATCAACAACCTCAATTCAACAACGGCTTTTATAACTCAGTTAAACAACTCGTAGAATAGATCTGATGGAATCAGACCTCTTGTACGATTAACAATGGCTCTGGATACAAGCAATGGATATTTCAGAAGATCTTAAACAATCTTTTAACAATATTCTTTGTCTAAGTGATACTTCTTCCGATTCCTTAGATGCTGATGATAAATAGTAATTCAACCAAATTCAGGAAGATGATATTCTTTCTTCTTCATCTTCTAATTCTACAGAAAATGATCATTTTATCCAATATGATCAACCAATCATCAATACTCTGACAACATAATAGGATATTCTCCTTAAACTAATCAGTAAGCTTCCTGATTCTGCAAACAAAAAGGAGTATCTTGAGAGATTCAAGCAAATTCTTGATCAACCTTCTTCATCAAATTCCAATCCTTTTTCCCGACATCTACGGATTGCTAACACCTACAATCTAACAGATATCCTTAACAGGTTTCCTTCTAAACCTTTGACATCTATTGCTATTCAAGATTTTCAATCTGAAATTGCTCTTCTTACGGAAGACATCCGAGAAATCAAAGCTTCTCAACAATTAGACCGACTAGTTCTTCAAAATCTCTATTCTCAGAAGAAACCAGGACAATCAATATCAGAATCTACTGATATAAATTTCCATAACTATTTTTCAATAATGTCTATCCAAATGTGGTATGTTGATTCACTTTGGTTATTCAAAATTCTCTAACCTTAGAAATTCCAACATTTGTTGATACTGGAACTGATCTCAACTACATTCAGGAAGGTCTCATTCCTACAAATTTTTTTGAAAAAACCAAAGAAACTCTCCGCTCAGCCAATGGTAAGAAACTAGGTATTAGTTTCAAACTTTCAAATGTTGACGCAAAACATTCTTCATTGTCTGTCTTTGCTTCCTTCTTACTTGCCAAAGATATTACTCACCCTGTAATCTTAGGCACCCCTTTTATTCAACAGATCATTCTATTTATGGTCCTCAAAAAAGGCATTCAACTAGAACACCTGAACCAAAAGATACTCATTCCTTTCGATATGCCTCCTATTGAAAAAGAACTGCAGCTTCTAGAAAACAAGACAGCCCAAATCAATTTCCTCAAAGAAGATGTAAACTTTCAACTTCTTCAACAATATCTGATTGAGTCCAGCATCAAAGCCCAAATTGCAAAAATGGACACCCATATCGAGACCCAACTTTGTTTTGATCTTCCAACCGCATTTTGGAATAGAAAACAACACATTGCTTGACTCCCATACGAGCTAGACTTTGATGAAAAAGAAGCTGGTCAATCAACAAGGGGATAAATAACTGAGATTAAGAGGCGGCTTAGCCGATCAAATGCAGATGCATGTACAAAATGCACAAAAAGCAGTAAGTACAAAAGAAATAAATGAGGCGGCTTAACTGACCATATGCAGATGCATGTAGAAGAAGAAGAAGAAATACAGAAAATAGATTTATTACAACGGAAAGCAAAATTACATAAATAAAAACACTATTACATATATTGAAAGTTAGAAAGGGAATTCTGAGAGAGGGAGAGTACTATTGGAGAGTTGTGTATTGATCTATGACCAAGTGTTCTGGGCATTCTAGTCCTTCTACCATTTACAATGTCCTTGAAGAGTAAGGTGAGGAAGACCTTGCTGATCTGCTTCTTTGAAGTGTGAAAACTTCTGAGAATATATCCAAGCGAGCTTGAATATACTGAAGAATTGGAGTAGTAGTGGAACTGCTAGCTGTTGATTAAAGTACCTATTTTTGAAATAATCAAATCTTCCCTGAATAGGCTCTGGGAGAATTGACTCTGTGGGCCCGTAACATGACCACCATTGGTTGATAAACCAACGAGAGAACACCAATTGGGCTGGGTTTCTTTTGTTAAGATAAAGAAACCAAGAGTGATTTTGAAAACGGTTTTGAAATGTAAAAGCATGCATCCATGCCTATTGATAATCCTAATAGTTGTAAACTAACGGGTCAAAAGGTTGGGAGAATTTTTTGAAAGTGTTGGGAGAAGCTTTCCATGCAGAAGGAGTATTGACATAGTGTATTTGGATTGAAGTATCGGTAATATACGTTTCAGTCTGTTTGTCTTTGTGTGGATGGAAAAAGACACTTTTGGTATCTACAAGAATGAACTTATAGTATTTTTTAGTAAATTTTGGAAATTTTTGAATAAAATTGACATCCGGGCCAAAGAGTTGCCTAGCTACCTTTTGTGGGTTTGAATCTCAAAATTCAGGTTCCATTTGCAAAAATTTGTATACTTTGACCTCAATTCAACAACGGCTTTTATAACTCAGTTAAACAACTCGTAGAGTTGATCTGATGGAATCAGACCTCTTTCCTTATCTTAACATATCTGACATAGAGTCTATAGATCTATACAATATGTACTGAATAATTCACAGATCTATTAATTTCAGATCAGATCCACATGGAATTCATGATAATCAACTAAAAACAAGAATAATCTACCTTACTTCCCCAAAAGATTAATGAGTTGTTCAAAGTGTACAAACTTTTGCAAATGGAACCTGAATTTTGGGATCCAAACCCACAAAAGGCAGCTAGGTAAGTCTTTGACCCGGATGTCAATTTTATTCAAAAATCTCCAAAATTTACCCCAAAATACTACGAGTTCATTCTTGTAGATGCTAAAAGTGCCTCTTTCCTCCCACACAGAGACAAACAGACTAAAACGTATATTACCAATACTTCAGTCCAAATACACTCTGTCCATACTCCTTCTGCATGGAAAGCTTCTCCCAACATTTTCAAAAAATTCTCCCAACCTTTTGACCTGTTAGTTTACAACTATTGGGATTATCAACAGGTATGGATGAATGCTTTTACATTTCAAAACCATTTTCAAAATCACTCTTGGTTTCTTTATTTTAACAAAAGAAACTCAACCCAGTTGGTGTTCCTTCATTGGTTTATTAACCAATGGTGGCCATGTTTCGGACCCACAGAGTCAATCCTCTCAAAACTTGTTCATGAAGGATTTGATTATTTTAAAAGCAGGTACTTTAATCAACAACTAGTAGTTCCACTACTACTCCAATTCTTCAGTATATTCAAGTTCGCTTGGATACCAGAAGTTTTCATACTTTAAAGAAGCAGATCAGCAAAGTCTTCCTCACTTTGCTCTTCAAGGACATTGTAAATGGTGGAAGAACTGAAATGCCCAGAACACTTATATTCCCTCCATCGACAAATGGTTTAAGGCTAACCCGAAATATCTGTCTCCCTCTAACAGCCAGCAAACTGGATTTCTACAGTAGAAATCAATTGCAGCAGCAACTCTTGCAGCAACAACTTCCAAAGAAGGTTTCTAACTGCCATGGAAAACCTTTTATAGCAAATGAAAAGTGAACCTTCTGAACCGTCTTCAAAACAATCCTCTGAAGATACTCCTCCAGATGACCAAAACGACGATGAAGAAGGACTTGAAGAAGAAGATTATTTTTTCGAATAAACTTTTTTTAAAAAATAAATATTATGACATCACAAGTGACATCAGCAAGACATCATTGGTGACATCACAAGTGACATCAGTATAACATCAACAAAACTGCTGATATCACCCATGATATTGGTAAAAATTGTCTATAAATGTAGACCTCAACCTCCACACAACACATATTTGGTCATAGATCAATACACAACTCTCCAAGAGTACTCTTCCTCTCCCAGTGGTTAGAATTCCCTTTCTAACTTTCAATATATGTAATAGTGTTTTCATTTATGTAATTTTGCTTTCCGTTGTAATAAATCTATTTTCTGTATTTCTTCTTTGTCTTCTACATGCATCTGCATATGGTCGGTTAAGCCACCTCATTTATTTCTTTTGTACTTACTGCTTTTTGTGCATTTTGTACATGCATCTGCATATGGTCGGCTAAGCCGCCTCATTTATTTCTTTTGTACTTACTATTTTTATTAATCTGCATATGATCGACTAAGCTGCCTTATTTATTTATTTTGTACTTACTACTTTCAATTTAGCCCTCAGATGGATTAGGTACCCTATTCCAAACAAAAAGATTTGCTAAACAAATTACATTCTACTTTACTGTTTTCAAAATTTGATTTGAAATAAGATTTTTAGCAAATTCAAGTTGATCCTAGAGATCACTACGAAAATTTATTCCAACAAAGGCCCATCCTATCCAAATGAATCATGATCTCACAACTCATTGCCAAAAAGAGATCAGTGATCTTCTACAAAAACGACTAATTTCTCCTAGCAACTCTTCTTGGAGCTATGCAGGATTTTATGTCAATAAAAATACTGAACTTAAGTGAGGTGTTCCCAGGCTTGTCATCAATTACAAACCTCTCAATTCAGCCCTCAGATGGATTAGGTACCCTATTCCAAACAAAAAAGATTTGCTAAACAGATTACATTATGCTTTATTGTTTTCAAAATTTGATTTGAAATCAGGTTTTTGGCAAATTCAAGTTGATCCTAGAGATCGTTACAAAACTGCTTTTACAGTTCCATTTGGCCAATATGAATGGAATGTGATGCCGTTTAGATTAAAAAATGCTCTTTTAGAATTCCAGCGAATTATGAATGAAAATTTTAATTCATTTTCTCAATTTATTATTGTTTACATTGATGATGTTCTAATTTTTTCTCAAAATTTAGACCAACATTTCAAACATTTAAAAAATTTCTGTCAAACGGCTAAACATAATGGTTTAGTCCTTTCAAAAACTAAATATAGTCTTTTTCAAACCAATGTTTGATTTCTGGGACATCAAATTCAACAAGGAACTATTATTCCTATCCAGAGGTCAATTCAGTTTGCTGATAAATTTTCAGATCAAATTATTGATCGAACTCAACTCCAGCGCTTTTTGAGTTGTCTCAATTATGTTTCTGAGTTTATTGTAGGAATTAGCACTCTCATTAAACCCCTACACAATAGACTCAAATAGCCTCGTCCTCCATGGACCCGATGTCCATACTTCCATTGTCGAGCAGGTCAAAATGAAAGTCAAGACTCTTCCTTGCTTGGCACTTCTTAACCCTTCTGCCCCCAAAATAGTCGAAACAAATGCTTCTGATATTGGTTATGGTGGTGTTCTTAAACAAGTCAAAGAAGACAAAACGCATATAGTTGTATTTGCATTAAAGCATGGGAATAGTTCTTAGCAGAATATCCTACCATAAAATATATATATATATATATACATGTTGTGATTGTTATACCAAAAATAATACACACCAAATACAAGTTGGAAAATGTGTAAATTAAAAATATGCATCTCATTTGAAATATCTATAGAATGTTGAAACAATATATAACTCATGTGGTTGATTCCAGTTCTTGTCATGCCAATTGAGAGTTTTATGCTTGTGTATTCACTATGCCAACTGATCTAGAGCATGTGTATTATTTTTTTCCTTTGTATTAGCCGGGTAAGATTTGTTGCTCTTGTCTACATAATATTGAAATTTGCACATTAAAACCTCTGCATGCCCAGCCAGCTGGTAAACTAAATGTAGTTCAGTCATGGCTATCTCAAATTTCCATTCTGGATTTGACACCACCTTTTTGTTGTAGGTGTCAATCTCTGTCCATGCTCCCTCATCTCTCAATCCCAAGATAGTAGCTAGAATCTTCCTGGTCAAACTAATACGCATTCCTCTGATGTGGTTTCAATGTTCTTCATGTTGTTCTATTTTTTCACCTCCATGTTAGCATAGAACTCCTTGACTAAAGTGGGGTAGTAAACTCCCTTCATCCCAAAATAAATCCTTATCCAACCTGCTTGAATTGCTGACTAATTTTCAATTCATGGTCCACGACTGGGTCAATTCATGGCCTAAACAGCCTCTCTCTTCTTCTTGGGGGTTTTATTTTTCAAATATATGGGCCTGGGCACTTAAGGGGCATAGTTGCTCTCCAATTTGAGCAAAAAAAAAAAAAAAAAAAAAGCTCAAAAGTAATCATTTCAGCTTTTTGGGATAAGGCTAGTACCGCCTCAAGTATCCCAACTGGTGCTGGTTGCTTACTGTATGGCATCCCTTGTTTTTCTGCAATTTTCAATTCTCTGTTGTAGATCTCATCAACCAACTTTACTAGTTGTGTTTTTTTAAAATTCATTTGTTGGGATTATTCTTCGTACCCTTTAATCGAAGTCTTTACATTGTTAACAAAGGAATTTATTGATGCTTCAAATGATATCCCACTCAAACCATCAATATCATCTTGCAATTTTGCCAATCTATCATCATCATGGCTCATTTGATTTTGCTCCCATAGCCACAGACTTGCCTATGAATAACTTGGCATAATGAGTTTTTTTTTTTTCAAAACTCGCAAAACAAAAGAAAAGTCAGTAATAAAAAAACATCTAAGAGATACAAAAATACAAAACTCAAGAAGAAACCTACAAAAACAAAGAAAAGTTAGTAGTTTTTATAGATGCAATAATGGCTAAATTAACAAGACTCAAATATTTCCGATAGTGCCCATCTCTAGCAATGGTGTCAAATATTTAATGCGTGTTTTTTAGTGTTATAAAAATTAACAATAAAGGACCACAATTAATTAAGTTCTAATAAAATGCTAACCACTAAAATCACACATACAGGTAAGTATACCTATTATATAGTATAGGGAATATCAAGTATCGAATTCACAAGAACTTAGGCTCCCATCTTACTTTATCCAAATCTTTATTTTTTAACCAATAAAATAAAGAAATAAAAGTAAATAAAACACTAACCTAATACACTAGAGAAAATCAAGTCACACAAAAAAAGTATAAGGATAATCAAGGAGTGAAAATAAAGAGAAAAGACATGTAAATAGATAGAAATCCTCAAAGACATGACAATGATTGTCTAGCAATTATCACAATTAATTATCATCTTGGCACCATGAAGGAAAAAAATATAGACTCCACTTCTTTCCTATCCATAGAATCACTATCTCCTAGTCAATTTAGTAGATTTTCCAATCAAACCAAAGCAACCAAAAGATGTATAAACCCCATTCCTCATAAATATCCCTATACTCTAGGTAATATCAAAACATGAAATTAGTCAATGACCCACCCTATACTCTAGGCAAAATCAACTAATTTTTGATTACTCAAGTTCAATTCTTAACTTCCTTTCCCAATTCCATTAAGAAATAACATATATTAAATCAATTAATTGAAACCAACTCCTAATATTATTTCCCAAGTCAATTAGAAGGAAGAAACAATCAACTAATTCATCCAATGAAAGCAAGTAATCAAATATCAAGAGTAATAATCACTTGATCAAAGAATTAAAATTAATACAAAGTCATGAATCTAAAAACATTCTCTAAATACAATTAAAATAATTAAAACTCAAATTGCTAATAAATTACAAAGAAGAGAAAAAGAAACCACTCATAGACAAGTAAACCTTCTTCTTCTTCATTGAAACTTTCTTGATCAACCTTCTTTCCTTCTCGAAGAGTCTCTTTGATCCTCCTAAATCTTGGTGTTTCTCTAGGAGTTTCCTATGAGTTTCCAAGTCCCAAAGGTGAAAATTGGTTTAGAGATTGTTATTCTCTTGCATTTATAGCTTTTCAGGTTGCCAAAATCACTCCTAAAGACTTCTAGGCCGAGTATAAGTTAGATACCAAAAAGAATTCTTAGCATCTTCCAATCCTGCACAAAATTAGATCTCAAACTGCCTTAATCGACCAAAGCTGGCGTCGGGTCACTTCGACTAGGCACCAATTGAGCTATGGAATTCCCGAGTTCTTCTACTTTTCCCCTGTTTTGCTTTGTTTTTCTAGAATTGAACCCCGGCTAGCTCATCTAAGTGGGCTGGCACCGGTTCACCACTGGAACTTTACAATTTCTCTCTAAATTCTTCAATTTCTACACAAAATCATCAAAAACACTTTTCACGTGCAAAATATCAAATAAGAAAGGATTTGACTAGTTATTGAATCAAAAGTATCAAAAAAATAACCTTAAATAACTAGAAAAATATAGGCAAATCTAGACCCTATCATAAACCTCGCTGAAGGCCTTTAGCGACAAAATTTTTTTCCTCACTATTTCATTGTTGAAACCTTGTTGCCAAAGGATCTTGGTGACAAAAGTTTTAGTTTTGTCGCTAAAGGCTACCTTTTAGCAAGGAAAATAGTTTCCTAGCTAAAGACCTCAATTTTAGCAAGGAAATATTTTGTCGTAAGCAATTTTTTGTCACTAAAAGCTTTCATTTTGTCACTAGTGATGCTTTTTCGCAACAAAAAATTTTGTCACAAAAATTTCGTCGCTAAAAATATAATTTATTTGAGATATTAAAATACAAAGGTAAAAAAAATTATTACCTTTCGTGACAAAGTTTCCATGCTAAAACAAAAAAATTTCGTCGCTGAAAAGGGTCAATGGTGACAAAAAATTTTCTTGCCAAAAGTATCTAAATTTTTTTTTAAAATTTAAAATTTTGAGGAACCCCTAGTCCAGAAAAACCAACCGCACCTGATCAAAGCCTCCAATTGCGTATTGGCTTCAAGTTTCGAACGCATGACCTCGACTTCCTTAGTTTGTGACTTTGCCGCTGAGGCCAAACTTCCATGTTGGCCACATCCTCTTTTTTTATTTAAACTATATCCAATATTTTTTTTGAATTTTATTTAAACATTAATACTATTACAAAATATAATAATTATATTAAATTTACTATAAAACTATATTATTCAATGTAATAAATTATTTTATATATTTATATAATTTTAAAAGTTTATATGCTGTTACTTACAAATTTATATATATTAAATGATTCCATACAAATAGTTCAATTAGAAAAAAAAATTGAAACACACACACACACACACACACACATAGATATATATATATATATATATATCTATATACTCACATAGTACATATATATAGACACACACACACACACACACACACACACATACACATACATAATTACATATATATTAGTACAACATACTAATATATATACACTATTTTAATATATTACTATATATACACCTACATATATAATATATATACAAATATGTATAACGTATACACATATATATTAAAATAAATTTTAATATATATATATTAATATAGAATATTAATATATATATATATATATATAGAAACATATATATATATATCTACACATACATACATAAATATATATTAATATACTTTTTTAATATATTAATAAACACACACACACACACACACATAAATATATATATATATATATATATATATATATTATATGTGTGTGTGTATAGATATACATATATACATATATATATTTATATATATTTATTTGGTATGTATACACACACACACACACACACACAAAGATAAGCGTATTGAATTAATAATCTGACTATTAGATTTGTTAAAACTATTATGAAAAGTGTTATGACTGAATATGGAGTTAATCGGATATATTTTGATACATAATTTAGTATAATATTTATAACAATGCCCAAAACCTAATACATTTACAAAGATTGACATATCAATTAACGATCCAACCATTAGATTTGTTAAAACTGCTATGAAAAGTGTTATGACTAAATATGAAGTTAATTGAATATATTTTGATATATAATTTAGCATAATATCTATAAAAATGCCCAATACCTAACATATTTACAAAGATTGGCGTATCAAATTAATGATCTAACCATTAAATTTTTTAAAATCACTATGAAAAGTGTTATGACTACATTTGAAGTAATAGGATATATTTTAGACATAATTTAGCATAATCTCTACAAAAATGTCTAAAACTTAACATATATACAAAGATAGACACGTCAAATTAATGAACCAATCGTTAGATTTGTTGAAATTGTTATAAAAAGTGTTATGACTAAATTTGAAGGTAATCAGATTTATTTTGCACATGCACTCACATAATATCTATAAAAATGTCCAAAACCTAGTACATATACATTGATAGGCATATCAAATGAACGATCTAACCATTAGATTTATTGAAATTACTATATAAAGTGTTATAACTAAATTTGAAGGTAATATGACACATTTTGGTACATAATCTAGTACAATCTCTGTAAAAATGCCCAAAACCTAATACATATTCAAAGATAGACTTTTCAAATTAATGATCCAATCGTTAGAATTGTTAAAATTGTTATGAAAAGTGTTATGACCAAATTTAAGGATAATCGAATATGTTTTGTCACATAATCTAGCACAATTTCTATTAAAATGCCCAAAACCTAATACATTTACAAAGATAGGCATATCACGATCCAACTCGTTAGATTTGTTGAAATTGTTATGAAAAGTGTTATGACCAAATTTAAATAATTGGAAATGTTTTATCACATAATCTAGAATAATTTCTATTAAAATGCCCAAAACCTAATACATATACAAAGATAGGCATATCAAATTAATGATCCAACTGTTAGATTTGATAAAGTCACTAAAAAAAATTTTATGACCAAATTTTGAGGCAATCTAGTATAAGATCTATAAAAATACAAAATGCCTAACATATTTAGAAAGATAGACATATAAAATTAATGATCCAATCATTAGATATGATGAAATAAAAAAAATATATTAGGACCAAATTTAAAGGTAATTGGATATGTTTTGCCACTTAATCTAACATAATCTCTATAAAAATGCTCAAAACCTAATCATTTACAAAGATAAGCATATCAAATTAATGATCCAATTGCTAGTTTTGTTAAAATTACTAAAAAACATATTATGACCAAATTTGAAGGTAATTAGATATATGTTACTAGCTAATATTGTACAATTTCTATTAAAATGCCCAAAACATAATACATTTACAAAGATAGGCATATCAAATTAACGATTCAACCGTTAGATTTGATAAAATTGTTAAAAAAAAGTTTTATGACCAAAATTTAAGATAATTGAATATGTTTTGACACAGAATCTAGTATAATCTCCATAAAAATACAGAGAACCTAACACATTTAGAAGGATGACTATATCAAATTAATGATCCAACCATTAGATTTGATAAAATCTTTAAAGAGAGTATTAGGACCAAATTTAAAGGTAATCGGATATGTTTTGCTACGTAATCTAGTATAATCTCTATAAAAATGCTCGAAACCTAATCCATTTACAAAGATAGGCAAATCAAGTTAATGATAAAATTATTAAAAAAATATTATGACCAAATTTGAAGGTAATCAGATATATTTTAGTACTTACTCTTGCATAATCATTATAAAAATCCTTAAAACCTAATGTAGTTACAAGTATAGAAAGAATCCATTTCGAGCAACAATTACTCTATTTTCTTTTGGGAGATAAAATTGATATCCTTTAGTTTCTTTAGGATACCCCACAAATATGCATTTATCCGATTTAGGTGCAAGTTTATCAGATAATAAACGCTTTACATAAACTTCACAACCCCAAATCTTCAAAAATAACAAACTAGGTTGTCTCCCAATCCATATCTCATATGGCGTTTTCTGAACCGATTTAGATGGAACTCGATTTAGTATGAATGCAGCAGTCTCCAAGGCATAACCCCAAAAGGAGATTGGAAGATCAGTTTGACTCATCATTGATCGAACCATATCTAATAAAGTCCGATTTCTCCATTCAGAAACACCATTCTATTGAGGTGTTCCTGGTGGAGTTAATTGGGAAATAATTCCACAATTTTTAAGATGCTCGTCAAACTCGTGACTTAAGTATTCACCACCTCGATCCGATCGAAGTGTTTTGATACTTTTGCCAAGTTGATTTTGTACTTCATTTTGAAATTCTTTGAATTTCTGGAACGATTCAGATTTGTGTTTCATCAGATACAGGTAGCCATATCTGCTGAAATCATCTGTAAATGTAATGAAGTACTGAAATCCTCCTCTAGCAAATGAATTCATTGGTCCACATACATCAGTATGTATTAGGCCCAATAAATCAGTTGCCCTTTCATTTTGTCTCTTGAAAGGCGCTTTAGTCATTTTGCCTAATAAACAAGAATCACATGTTTTGTAAGATTCTAAATCAAACGATTTTAGAAGCCCATCATTATGAAGCTTTGTTATGCGTTTCTCATTTATATGGCCCAAACGACAATGCCGTAAGTAAGTCCGATTTAAATCATTGGATTTCAATCTCTTAGTATTTATATTATAGATAGACATGTCTGAAGATCCACGAAGATTTAGAATATAAAGCCCATTCGAAAATGAAGCATCTCCATAAAAAATGCCGTTTTTATTAATGGAGCAAATGTTATTCCTAATAACAAATTCAAAACCTTCTAAATCCAAACAAGAAACTGAAATAATATTCCTACTCATAGCAGGAACATAAAAACAATTGTTCAGTTCTAAAATAAGCCCACTGGGCAAAATTAATTCAAAAGTTCCTACAGCTACTGCAGCAACTTTTGCTCCATTCACAACTCGTAGGTCTACCTCGCCTTTTGCCAAGGCTCTACTCCTTTTTAGACCTTGCACATTTACACAAATGTGAGATCCACAACCGGTATCCAATACCCATGAATCAGAAGTAGATAAATTAATTTCAATAACATAAATACCTGAAGCGGTAGTCTCACTGTCCTTCTTTTTCTTTACTTCCAAATAGAGCTTGCAATTTCTTAACCAATGTCCTTGTTCTCCACAATGGTGGCAAGCTCCCTCCTTTGGTGTCTTGGCCTTAGGTTTGGGCTTGAACTTGGACTTTGCCTTGTCCTTACCCTTACTAGCCATGACCTTGCCCTTTTGGTTGTTCTTTTTGCCTTTCCTTTTTTGAACCGTTAAAACACTAGAAGTATTCTTCTTAATGTTCAGTTCAGCTTGTTTTAGCATCCCATGCAATTCAGTAATGGATTTCTCCATATTATGCATATTAAAATTCATGACAAACTGGTCATACTCAGCAGGTAAAGAGCCCAAGATCAAATCCGTGGCCATGTCATGATTAACAGGAGCACCAAGCTTATCAAGATGATCTAGATAGCCCTTCATTTTAAGGACATGAGCACTTACTGAGGTGCCAGAAACCATCTTACATGCATTTAACGCCTTGTGAGTTTCAAATCTCTCTTGTCATGCTTGCTCTTGGAACATTTTCTTGAGATGCACAATCATGTCATATGCCTCTGCTTCTTCAAACCGTTTTTGATGTTCAGAGTTCATGGTTGCTAGCATGAGGCAAGTAACATCGTTGGAGTCATCTTTGTGCTTACTATAAACATCTTTTTCAGCTTTTGAGGCGTTATTTGCTGGAGCAGGGGGAATAGGATTTTCAAGAACATAGAGCCTGTTTTCTTGCTTAAGAACAATTCTTAAGTTTCGTGCCCAATCAAGAAAGTTAGTCCCACTAAGCTTGTCTTTCTCAAGCACAGATCGCAATGAATTATTCCAACTGTTTGTTGCCATTATCTACATACAAAAATATGCAAAGTAATTAATTTTTGAGACTCTAACGAAAAACTCCCACTAAAAGCATTTAAACTTTTTGAAACTTCAACATTTTGATGTTTCGTAGTGGGGAAAAATATTTTATTTTAATCATAAGTAAGCTTTGGCTTTAATCTTATAATTAAATAAAACTCTAATTTTAAATGAGATAGACATCAAATGTCCCGGCTAAAAATATCTCATAAAATGCCCTGGGCCCAAAACCATTTTGATAGCCTAGTTAAGTCAAACCATATAAAACCTATGGAAAATTATTTTCCATCTTATCTCACTCATATAATCAAAAGCATCCTACTTTGGTAGTAATGACCATATGATGATCCAAGTAATAACAAGTGTTTGATTTTGGAAGGCATTTAACACTTAAATTTTTTTTCTTTTTTTTTTAAAAAAATTTGATTGTAGTAAGCAGGGAAATAAACATATCAAATATGCATGCAAGACATAAATAAAAGTAACATAGCATGGCCCATAACTTATGTTGATCATCACGAGCAAAGTGAAGATCAAGGTGGTCAATCTAGGTATATGAACTCCTTAAGCATTCTCTAATGCCTTGAGCATACTCCTCCTTGGTTGTAAATATCGGCTATCGTCTTCTTTTACATTGGATAGTAAAATTAAAATAATTCCTATTCTAGGAAAGCAGTACAATTTTACAACAATGAAAAACGACACGCAGGCCGTATTTAAAAATTACAACTTAAAACAACCATAATGTAACCAACCAATCACATTGGGATAAAACGGGCAATGCTATGCACTATTCAAAATAATCCACAACTACAATCAAAAACACTGACGAATAACACATAACGAACAGTTAGTTGGGGTTCCAAGGGGCAACGCCCTGCGGGGTCAAGGGCACGCCTGCGGTCAAGGAGGTCCCGCTGAGTCCGCTAGTCGGTGGGGGTCAAGGGGGTAGCGCCCTTTGCGGGGGTCTCTGGGGGAAGCGCCCCTGGAAGGAAAAATGATTTTTCCTTCTCTCATTGAATGAGATTTTGCCTTCCGATTTCCGAATATTAATCAAATTAACGTTCGGACCCCTTAGTAACCATCGTCGTGAAAATTCATATTACAGACAATATGCGTTCTTTTAATCATATTTATACATATAACATATTATCATGGCCGATTAATAAAAACAATTCGCAAATATAGAACGACGGATAGCATGCTTACGATACCATATCATATTAAAACAGACCAATTTACAGACAATCTGCAACTAATCTGGTCTGATCAGGTGACTAAGACGCACATATTAAACCTAATTCAGGCAGTCTGCATGCTAAGTATTCTAAAATCATAATCATGCGAACATGCTGATACATACCGTTTAAATTCATATATACATATCATACATGTATTCAACAATACGATTAACACAAATGAATCAACCTAATCATTTAGCAAGTTGCTCTGATATCACTGTTAGAATTCGTGGACTCCTAAACGCGAAAAACATCCACGAATCCCTCCCGAGGACCCAAGTAAACGATTAAGAAGATCTAAGGTTTAAGAATTACCTCTGGTTGCTGTAATCGAAATCCTTCGATTCTGATTGCGCTGTTGTACGTTCAACCCGAACAATCACCAGACGCTGCAGTATGCGAACGTCCTCTATCGGATACACACCGCGAACTCACTCGATACTCGGGGAGTGCTAGCGCCTAGGGTTTGAGAGGTTTTTTTTTCTTTTCTGGTAGAGAATGACACGAATGTTCTCAACCGAAAAATTGGACTATTGAAAAGACGGCTAGGGTTTTCTTAAAAACCCCCGAACCTCTTAGAGTCCAACCCTAACAATATCTTATCATATTCTAATTTAAATTCAAATTAAATTAAAACTGATATGATAAGATTCTGCCATTATCTTGGTAATTTAACTAATTAATTTACCAAGCCAGATTCTTATAATCTAGACATCATCCAGATACATCGAATGTGGACATATTTCCAAATTCATTGTATCTGGTAAATTTTCTAAGTACGATTAACTTAGACATATTTCTAGATTCATCGAACCTGGTTACCAGAAAAATAACCTAACAAGTTCGCTTATTGTGTGACCCTATAGGTTCATTTAACACTGGCAGTGTGCCTAAATCATATTTAAATGGCCCACAAGTTATAAGCGGTTTCTAGCAAAACATTATAACTATCCAGGTTAAATGAAGATCGGTGATCTCTTTGAACCAAACCATAATTTTATATTTAGTCCTTTTGTCACACGATATCCAGATTAAGCATAAGGCATGGAGCATGTCATCGTTATTAAGCTTAATCAATTATTTCTTGATTTCGTAGTAGACTGTTCAAACAAATGATATCAATATCTTAGATTGATATATTTGAGCACGACCATGCATTTTAACAGTCTAACTTGTCAAGGGGCCCATGGATATCTCTCCCATAACTGAGAGGGACAAATTCCTTCACAATCAATCATATTCCTCTCCTTGATTTATTCTATATCCAACAAGTAGTCTAATTTATTATCTCGGTTAAAGACAACTTTAGACAATGTCAAAATATAGAATTTATCAAGTAGGAAACTATAATGAATTTAGGTCAAAGGACTTTCAATATTATTATGGCTAGAAAGTACTTATGACATATTCCATGAAGTACTCTCACAGTGGGTCATGTCCAATACAATGTTCTCTAACATTTATTTATGTCTTGACTCGATATCACAAATATCCATGGCCGATAAAACATAGCCATCAAGTCACAAACATACTAATCTTAATTTATTATTATTCCAATAATAATAATCGATCGAGGACAGTTTTAGAATAGTCATTGTATTCATTGTAGGGTTTTACTATCAAGTCACGTACTTGATGACCAACAAAACAAAACTCACTATTCATGGAAAGGAAAGCCTCATATTATTATATAAAATATAATGACAATAGTATAAGTACAAATTGACTCTAGGGCATATCCCTAACAGTCTCCCACTTGCACTAAGACCAATTTGGCATAAGCCGTAATCCCATTGATCTGGTATGACTATCATGTTTAGCCGATGGGAGAGGCTTTGTCAGTGGATCTGCAACATTGTCATCAGTTGGTACCTTGCATACATTGACATGGTTGGGAAATTGTAAAGACATGGTTGGGAAATTGTTTCTCAATGAAAGACTTAGGTGAAGCTGCCTATATTCTAGGTATAAGGATCTATAGAGATAGATCTAGAAAGCTAATTGGACTAAGTCAAAGTACATACGTTGACAAGGTACTGAAAAGGTTCAGTATGCAAGACTCTAAGAGAGGATTCTTGCCAATGTCACATGGCATTAAGCTCAGCAAAACTCAAAGTCCTTCTATGAAGGATGAAGAAGAGCGCATGAACAAGATACCATACGCTTCCGCTATAGGGTCTATCATGTATGCCATGTTATGTACTCGACCCGATGTATCATATGCATTGAGCATGATGAGCAGGTTCCAGTCAAATCCTGGAGAGGCACACTGGACTGCCGTCAAGAACATACTAAAGTACTTAAGAAGAACTAAAGATATGTTCTTAGTTTATGGAGGACAAGTAGGCGAGCTAGTTGTAAATGGTTACACTGATGCTAGTTTTCAGTCCGACATAGATGGTTATAGATCGCAATCAGGTTTTCTATTTTGTTTGAATAGAGGTGCTGTAAGCTGGAAAAGTTCAAAGTAAGATACCGTGGCCGATTCTACTACAGAAGCTGAGTATGTAGCTGCCTCAACTGCAGCTAAAGAAGCAGTTTGGATTAAAAAGTTCATTACAGAACTAGAGGTAATTCCTAGTATTGTGAACCCAGTGGATCTCTATTGTGACAACAATGGAGCCATTGCACAAGCTAAGGAACCAAGATCACATCAGCGATCCAAACATATACTTAGACGTTTTCATCTCATTCGAGAAATTGTTGATAGAGGAGATGTCAATGTATGTAAGGTACCAATCGATGACAATGTTGCAGATCCATCGACAAAGCCTCTCCCATCGGCTAAACATGATAGTCATACCGAGATCAATGGGATTACGGCTTATGCCAAATTGGTCTTAGTGCAAGTGAGAGACTGTTGGGGATATGCCCTAGAGTCAATTTGTACTTATACTATTGTCATTATATTTTATATAGTAATATGAGGCTTTCCTTTCCATGAATAGTGAGTTTTGTTTTGTTGGTCATAAAGTACGTGACTTGATAGTAAAACCCTACAATGAATACAATGACTATTCTAAAATCGTCCTCGATCGATTATTATTATTGGAATAATAATAAATTAAGATTAGTATATTTGTGACTTGATGGCTATGTTTTATCGGCCATGGATATTTGTAATATCGAGTCAAGACATAAATAAATGTTAGAGAACATTGTATTGGACATGACCCACTTGTGAGAGTACTTCATGGAATATGTCATAAGTACTTTCTAGCCATAATAATATTGAAAGTCCTTCGACCTAAATTCATCATAGTTTCCTACTTGATAAATTCTATATTTTGACATTGTCTAAAGTTGTCTTTAACCGAGATAATAAATTAGACTACTTGTTAGATATAGAATAAATCAAGGAGAGGAATATGATTGATTGTGAAGGAATTTGTCCCTCTCAATTATGGGAGAGATATCCATGGGCCCCTTGATAAGTTAGACTGTTAAAAATGCATGGCCGTGCTCAAATATATCAATCTAAGATATTGATATCATTTGTTTGAACAGTCTACTATGAAATCAAGAAATAATTGATTAAGCTTAATAAGGATGACATGCTCTCGTGCCTTATGCTTAATCTGGATATCGTGTGACAAAAGGACTAAATATAAAATTATGGTTTGGTTCAAAGAGATCACCGATCTTCATTTAACCTGGATAGTTATAATGTTTTGCTAGAAATCGCTTATAACTTGTGGGCCATTTAAATATGATTTAGGCACACTGCCAGTGTTAAATGAACCTATAGAGTCACACAATAAGCGAACTTGTTAGGTTATTTTTCTGGTGACCAGGTTCGATGAATCTAGAAATATGTCTAAGTTAATCGTACTTAGAAAATTTACCAGATACAATGAATCTGGAAATATGTCCACATTCGATTTATCTGGATGATGTCCAGATTATAAGAATCTGGCTCGGTAAATTAATTAGTTAAATTACCAAGATAATGGCAGAATCTTATCATATCTGTTTTAATTTAATTTGAATTTAAATTAGAATATGATAAGATATTGTTAGGGTTGGACTCTAAGAGGTTCGTGGGTTTTTAAGAAAACCCTAGCCGTCTTTTCAATAGTCCAATTTTTCGGTTGAGAACATTCGTGCCATTCTCTACCAGAAAAGAAAAAAAAAAACCTCTCAAACCCTAGGCGCTAGAACTCCTCGGGTATCGAGTGAGTTCGCGATGTGTATCCGATAGAGGACGTTCGCATACTGCAGCGTCTGGTGATTTTTCAGGTTGAACATACAACAACGCAATTAGAATCGAAGGATTTCGATTACAGCAACCAGAGGTAATTCTTAAACCTTAGATCTTCTTAATCGTTTACTTGGGTCCTCGGGGGGGATTCGTGGATGTTTTACGTGTTTAGGAGTCCACGAATTCTAACAGTATAGATATATCAAATTAATGACCCAACCATTATAGTTATTGAATTTTCTAAAAAATGTATTATGACCAAATTTGAAGGTAATCGGACATATTTTGCCACATAATCTAACTTAATTTTTGTAAATCAGCACAAAATATAATGCATTTATAAATATTCAAAAATTTAGGGACTTATTTGTAAAATTTTTAGAATTATATTTTAAATATTCAAAAATTTAATGACCAATTTATAAATTTTTTTGTTATCATTTTATAATTTTACAAAATTTAAGGAGCAAATTATAAAATTTGGGGTCATGTTTTATATATTTAAAAATTTAAGAACCAATCTATAAATTTTTTTAAGGTCATATTATAAGTATTTTAAAACTTGGGGATCAATTTACAAATTTTTAGGCCATTTTGTAATTATACAAAATTTAAAGACCAACTTACAAAATTTTTGGAACTATGTTGTAAATATTTAAAAATTTAAAAAGATAGGTATTAGCTAGGAAATATGAATTTTGTCACTAAAAGTATAGTTAATAGTGATAAAGTTAATATTTGTAGTTAGAAATGAATTTTCGTCACTGATGATGCTTTATTAGCGAGGAAAATTTAGTTAGGAAATGAATTTTCGTCACTGATGATGCATCATTAGCGAGGAAACTTAAATTTTCCTCACTGATATACTTATTTCCTAACTAAAGCCATCGCTTTTAGATAGGAAATAAATTTTTTTTTGCCGAAGGTCTTAATTAGTAGTGACAAAAAGATTTTGTTGTTGAAGAAAGATGTTCATCGCTTAATTGAATCCTTAGGTTAGATATCACCTAATTTCTGCTTGAAGATGGAAGGCAGGTAGTAGCTTAATCTTCCCAAGTTTTCTAATACCAACAATCATAGATGCAAAGAAGAAATCAAAGTTGGAATCTAACACTGTCAAGTCGATTGAAGAAAGTGGAGTGAAATCAAGGGTTGTCAATTGGTAGAAGGGTTTGAAATTCGTGGGAAATTTGAATGTATGGAGAAAATTGAGTAATAGGTCAATTGGGTTAGTGCATGGCAATGGTGGATTTGAAGAGCATAGTAAATGCTGTCAAAAGGTTTTGAAGAAATAAGGAAAATGATAGAAAAATAATTGTTTTATTTTTCTAGAATTTGAAGGTGCACGGCACTATAGAAGCTGGTATGCACGTCGCCATTGAAGTGCAGAAGTTGAAAACCTGAACCCAAAATGATGTCGTTAATATTATGAACAGATGTACATGCCGTGTGGCATGACCACAATGGTGCCATGTAAAACTTTATGCATTGTGAAATTTTTAGTGAAACGACAATGTTTTCATCCTAATAGAATGCACGGCGACGTCGTGCATGATTGGCATGGTGCCAAGTTGTTCCAAAACTTTCAATTTTTCTATAGTATTTAAGGGTACAATGCTATAGAGTATGAGTTCGATCTTGCCATGCACTTCTAGAAAATGCAAAAATACACACAATTTTTTTAAAAATTAAATCAAAGCAGTAAATCAACTAAAGAAATGAAAAGCAAATAAATATGATATATATAATCACAAGACTCAAAGAGAGATAACATAACAAAGTAAATGCCTCAAAACCTAACAAACTAAACAATATAAAATGTCTAATCAAGACTTATTAGCAATAAAAACTTAGGAAAACAAAACAATGCTAAAATGACTAAAACTAAACATTTATTCAAGTGTATAACATAGTAGAGAAAGAGATTAAGGTTTTCCATGTTCATCATGTGGATTGCCTTCAATATTTCCAATCATGCTCCCATCGGTCTCTCAGCAAGCATCTTTGCAAGTTGCCTAATTTGGCTTTCAAGGTTGTAAATTAACGCTTCTTGGTTTTCATGGATGCCTTAACACCTTAGAAGTGAGTATCAGTGGAACTCACCAACTTAGCAACTGAGTCTTCTAGTGATGGCCTTGATTGTACTTATGGAAGTGGTGGAGGCTATGGTGCACAAAATGGTAGAGGGGCTTGGTGTCTTGAAGTATAATTAACTTGAACTCCTTGAGGTCTTTCTTGGTTTTGTCCTTGATTGTTCCAAGAAAAGTTTGAATGATTTCTCTAATTAGAATTGTAAATATTACCAAATGAAGTGTTATCTTGTCTTCCATTCCCTATGTAATCCATATATTCAACTTGTTGTTCACTTCCAACTCTCATTCCTTGACATTTATGATTAGGGTCCTCCCCCACAAAAGTCACGTCATAACCTGTTTGGTAGAATTGATATTTATTGTATCCACTTTTTTTTGTAAGTGCTTCCAACTTAGCTTCCAAAGATACCATTGTATCCACATTATACATTTCTTGACTTTTAGCCTTTGATTTTTTGCATTTCTCAAGAATGGTTGTTCAATAAAATATGTTCCAGTAAATTAAAAAGCTTTTTTGGGGGTTTTTAAAGAAGCAATTCCTCCTGATGATGCCTCAACCATTTGTTTGGTAGAAAAATTTAACTATGTTGAGGACATTTCCAAATTAGCTCCTTAAACCTTTTCCAAGCATCAATAATTGTTTTACCATCTAATTGGAAAAATGTGAAAATATTATTTCTTAGCTTGGCCACTCTAGCGGGGGAAAAATATTTAGTAAGAAAATTTTCAACCAATTGATTCCAAGAGGTAATAGAACCGAAGGGTAAGGATTTTAACTAGGATTTAGCTAGATCTCTCAAAGAAAAGGGAAACAATTAGCCTCAACTGTATGACATCCTCGGATACACCATTAAGCTTAAATATGTCACAAATCTCCAAGAAGGCTACTAAATGAGTATTAGGGTCCTCATCTAATAATCTATCCAATTGAACCATCAGTAGAATTATTTGGATGAAATTAAGCTTGATCTCAAAGTTATTTGCATCCACACGAGGTCTCACAATACTTGACTTTATTCTCGAAAATATAGGTCTAGCATAATCACCAATTGTTCTTCTACCATTACCATTACCACCTTGACTGACTTCTATTTTCTTATCCAATTCACGTGAAAGGTCTAATGTTTTCAAAGCTGTCAAAACTCTTTGTTTTTACTCCCTAAGCAATCTTTGAAAAGTCCTCTCGATCTCACTGTCAAGCTTAACCAACTTTTTACCACAATCTTTTCTATGAATACACAAGAAAATGTCCTACAAAATAAGTAATGCTAAATTCAACTACGAATAATCCAATAATAAAATAAATCAAGTTTAAAAGAGATAATTATAGTAAGAATTGAAATAAAAGAATTTCAACAAAAATATGCACAAAGGATTAATAAAACAATTATAAAACCAACTATCCTAAAGTAGAAAATCAAACAATTACCTAATAAAAATAAAAATAAAAAAATATAAAAGATAAAAAAATAATTGAATTAATAAAACTCAATTTTTGTAGGGACTAGGCAATCGATCTTCAGTAAAGGTGTCAAAAACTTGTTTATGCATGTGCAATTTGTGCTATGTTTAGAAGATAGATCCAATGCTCAACTAAGTTTTAAAATAAAATACCAATTTAACTCATATACACACACATTTGGGTAAGTATACCTATCATCTAGTATAGTGTGTAGTTGGTAAGTATTGAAGACTCTCAAGAATGGGATCAATTACTCCTACTTCTACTTGAATTTTATTGTTTAATCAACCTAAAAGAAGACGTAAAATAACTAACTACTTAATGTTAAAAATAAGAGAGTACTACACGGATACATCAACTCAAGTATCAAAGCAATGAATAAAAGATCACAAGGAATGATTCAAGTGAGGAAAGGAGATTGGCTATATAACTAAACCAGAATTCCTCCAAGAATACACAAATAATGAACATAACTCAATCAATTTATATTAATTTAAAGCATTGGCAAGATTCCTTAAATAAAGTAAAATCTATTTTTTCTCAAGTAATGAATCTTCTACCATAAGATCTAGCATATAAATTTCTCTATCATACAAATCAAACCCAAGAATGCATAAAATTAAGGAAATCTAATCACAAGTTAAAAAGTCCTATAATCCTTATCTTTAGATGACCCCAAAATCTTATTTATCACCAAGTTCTAAATCCCTCAAATCCTTTCACAAGTTTATCAAGGAAAAACAAATCTATTGAATTAACATAAAAAGGAACCCATCTCATGAATCATTTCTCAAGCTCAACATAAGAGAATTACCCAATCAATTAATTCAATCAATCAAATCCAAGTGATAAATTACTCAAAATTAGACATCCATTAATCAAATAAACATCAAATACAAGAGTAAATTATGGTACAACCCTTTAATTACAATTCAAATAAATGAAATTCAACAACCACAAAATCAAGTTACAAAGGGAAAAAAGGGAAAATTCATAGACAAGATCTCTCTTCTACTTTGAAAACTTGAATTGGAGTTACTTCTTTTTCCTCAAATCCTTCTTTATCTTATCTTCCTTGCATTCCAAGGGGTTTCTCTAGTGTATTTCATAGGTGGCTCTCTCTCAAATGACCCAGAAAAATAGTATTTATAGGTTCCTTCGTGAATTTTTAAAAATCTATAGAGTAGAGGGTAACCTACAATATTGCATGGTGCCATAGAAGATGACTTGTACGGCACCGTACATGCTCTAATCCTTCAATTTTTCCTTAAAATGATATTGTGGGATTAACTATTACTATATGTTATATTGGTGCACGGTGATATGGACAACAACCAGTACAATGTCGTGAAACTCTAGATATTCTACATTTTCTGCATCCTGATGACATGCGGCGATGTGCAAGCTAAGGGACAAAGTGCTGTTGACACCCAAAATGTTGACTTCTAAAGTTTAGCAGCTGCACGACGGTGTGGAGAATGATGGGCATGGTGCCATGTCGCTTCAGTTTGGCTCTTTTTCAGTCTTTTTTCCTAGAATCTTCATCTAATCTTCAACTTTTTCATCCTACATAAAACAAGGCGAAAATAGGAGTTAAGTAGTAATCTAGTATGCATTTTTCACAATTTAAGCACAAATGATGAATAAAATATGTATACAATGAATACTCATTAAGGTACTATAGATAAATATACTATTGGATTGATTTCTCAGTACAAATTCATTTAAAGGCCGCATGATACAAATCCAAGATTCCAACATGTTACCCACTTGCTTGAAATGTTATCCAGCTCTATTTTGTTGTGATAACATGCATTTTTTTGCAACTCCCACCTAAGAGTACAATGTGCCAAGTGAAACTAAGGTCTCTTTTCAAATTGAGAAAGTAATTAAGTTCCTCAAGATCTTGTTTGTTAAGGATGAATCTCAAGAAAAAACTAAAATTCCAATGGCAAAAACTACACAAGAGGGTAACAAAGAAATAAAATAATAATAACAGGGAGAAAAATAAAATAACGATAAAGGAAATAAGAGACGCACAAGAATTACGTGGTTTGGTCTAACGACCTATGTCCATGGGTAGAGGAAAGACAAAATTTCACTATGAAAAAGACAATATATAAAGCTTTAGGAAAGTGTTCCTAAACCTACATATCACTAATATTGACCATATGAACCACAAAGAACAAATACTCAAAATGGATTCCAAATTCACTTGTGTTGGTGTTGTTGTTTGAAGAACCAAACAAAGCCTATATTTACAAGGCAACAAGGTGGTAGAAATTGTATTGGTGGTTGATGTGGGATCAATCACCTCAACAAATCTCTATCTTAACTTGCACCCTAAACTAAGACATAGGAGTTTTACTCAATCTTATCCAAAAAAAGTTTAAAGACCATAAATCATGATGAATAGTGAACACTATTCAAATTTTAACTCTGCTTGAACTTGCAAACAAGAAGAGGTTTTGCAAACATGAAATATGTCAATATGATTGTCTTTGATATTAATCTTTTGAACATGAACTTTTTTCTTAGAAATGATATCACAGATTGATAGGGGCTAAAATCATTATTATTTTCCTAGTTATTTGAGTTTGGTTTGAGATACTTTTGTTGTAATAACTGATCATATTCCTTCTTATTTGACATTTTGCTTGTAAAAAGTATTTTTGACAAATTTATGCAGATTTAAGTTGTTTTTGAGCAAAATTAGAGATTTTCCAGAACACACCTGGCGCCAGGTTTGAAAAGTGGACTAGGTGCCACGTCTATTCTGGTTGGCCAGAGGAAAATAGAGCAAAATTCAGGAGAGAAACAGAATGCACCTGGCGCCAGGTGGGTCAACTAGATCCGGCACTAGGTGTGTTCTGGAACACGAAATTTTTGTGCATGAATTTGAAAATTTTCCAAAGATTTCGGTATTTTTCAATTCCTACTCAGTCAAGACTCCTCAAACAATGAATTTGGTATCAAAGAAGCTTATAAAAGCAAGAGAAAACATAAGAGATTGAGGGGGGAGGGGGGGAATCCAAGAGCAAAACCTTTAAACCACTCAAGAATGAGAGATTCACAATTCAAGGAGGGTTGTTCAAGAGAGTCTTCAAAGGAGAAGAAGAAGGCTTGTCTATAAGTGCTTTCTTTTACCTTTGTTTTTTTATTCTTTAACAATGATGTATTCAATGTTTTATTTGTAATTTAACATTATTTTGGGATTCATGATTTTGTGTTAATTTAGTTATTTGATCAATTCTTTATCATATTTGGTATTTGATTACTTGTTCTCATTGGTTATTGATGCTAGTTCTTCTAATTGACTTGGGAAATAATGTTAGGAGTTTCATTTCATTGATTTTGTATTTGTTAAATCTTAATGGATTTGGGAAACAAAGTTAAGATTAAAGGACTAAGTGATGAAAGATTGGTTGATTTCACCTCGAGCAAAGGGTCATTAGCTAATTTTATGTTTATGAGGAATTGAGTTTAATGCATATTTTGGTTATGTTGGTTTGATTGGAAAATTTGTTAATTTAATCAAAAGATAGTGATTCCATAGATTGGGAAAGAAGTGGAGTCTATATAAATAGATTCATGACTTAGGAAACAATTGAATTTTACTTTATATTCCTTCATGATGCTCAGATGATGATTAATTGAGATAATTGCTAGATGATTCATTATCATGTTTTCTAAGATATTTGTCTAAATTGCACATTCCTACATCCTTGAGTTGTATATATTTCTTTATTTTTCTCTTTATTATTTTATCATTTTATTGCGTCAGTTAAATAATGAATGAAAAGTGATTAGTGTGTACTTATTTCTTTGAGGATCGATACTTGTTAATTCCCTATACTATGCTTGCGATGTGTATACTTGCTTGTATGTGTATTTTGGGATTAATGTTTGAATTAAAACTTGACTAAATGATAGATTTAAATTTATTGATTTTTATACACCCAAAATTTACATATCATAGATGAAGTGAAATTTTACATTAATATGCTTTGTCCTATCATGATATGTCTAAACTCTAGTCAAGAGTGTAGTGCTTTAATTTCCACAATAAATAGTAGTTATACTTTTATACAAAATAAGCTCACCAAATAAACTTTTTAACCACAAGGCTTTTTTGATTGCCTCAGTCAAAGCCATATATTTTACCTCTGCAGTAGATAATAACAATATATGTTATAAGGTAGCTTTCCAAATAACTGCACAACTGCCAATGCAAAATATATAGCCAGTAAGCAATCTTTTCCTATCAAGATCTCTGACATAATCAGAGTCTAGAAATCTAACTAAGGTGCCATTATTTCTTCCAAACTCCAAACAAGCATCTTAAGTGCCTCACGAGTATATGAGAATCCATTTCATAGCACTTGTCAATATGCTTTTCTAGGATAAGATATATATATATATATATATATATATATATATATATATGTATGTATGTATGTATGTGTGTGTGTATGTGTGCGCGCGCTCGCGCTAACCATACTAACTGCTTATATTTGGATGAGTACAAACTATTGCATAAATTATATTGTTGACTATGCTAGAATATAGAACCCATGACATATAGTCTTCCTTTTTATTTGTGTGTGTGTGTATATATATATATATATATATATATGTGTGTATGTATGTGTGTGTGTGTGTGTGTGTGTGTGTATGTGTGTGCACGCGCGCGCTAACCACACTAATTGCTTATATTTGGATGAGTACAAACTATTGCATAAATTATATTGTTGACTATGCTAGAATATAGAACCCATGCCATGTAGTCTTCCTCTTTATTTGACTATGGTGCTTGAGTAGCTAAAAGTTTAAAATGGCTAGCAAAAAAGAGTACTTATAGGTTTTGCATCTTTCGTGCCAAATCTCTCCAAAACCTTCTTGATGTAATTTTCTTGGGTCAAGTACAACTTTCTAAGTCCTTGATTTCTATGCCAAGAATCTTTTTAGCTGCTTCTAAATATTTTATCTCAAATTCATTCTTTAACTGTCCTTCAAGATATCAATTTCTATCAAGTTCTTAGAAGAAATGAGCACGTCATCAACATAAAGTAGCAAATAAATGAAAGAGTCATCATGTAACTTCCGAAAGTAAATACTACTATCATACATGCTCTTTGAATAACTATGACTCAACATAAAGGAATCAAACCTCTTATACCACTGTCTTGGAGACTACTTCAATACGTATAAAGATTTCTTTAAAAAGCGAACATGATCTTCTTGTCCTTCAATTTCAAATCCCTGAGGTTCATTTAAATTTGTTCCTTAGACTTACTATGTAGAAAAACTGTCTTAATATCAAGCTGTTCTAATTCCAAATCATACATAGCAACTAAAGTGAGCAAAACATGAAGAAAGTTACGTTAACAATAAGTGAAAATATAACATTAAAATCAACACCTTATACCTGCAAAACATGAATAAAGTTATGTTAACAATAAGTGAAAATATAACATTAAAACCAACACCTTATACCTGACTATAGCCATTCACAACTAATCTTGCTTTGTACCTTCCATCTTCAACTTTGGGATTACTTTTCTTTTTCTTGAAGACCCGTTTGCAACTAATAATTTACTTTTTCAAAGGTATCTCTACAAGCTAGGACCTAAGTTCCATTCTTATAGAGAGATTTAATTTCTTTATTAATATGAATCGTCCAAGGCCTTAGCATGAAGGCTACATCAAAGAAAGGGAAGAGAGATTTAAGCTACAAGTCATAGCTCCTTGGGTGAGGCTCATTTTCAAAAGGCTTTAAGGAGGATATCAAGCTAATGAATCCAACAAGCTATGAATAAGAAAAATGGTGAAGTAATGGATGCCAAAAGGAGGATAAAAAAAAGTTCAAAGTAAGCCACAATTCATATGGAGGTTTTAGGATATCCAATATAAAGCAAATGAGATCATGGAGATCAAGTTTGGAGTGCAAGGAACAAAGGATGCATGACCAGAGGCATGGGTATGCACTTGCCCGTGCAAATCACAGAAAACATTACTCCCAACATCTCCATGTACCAAGTTGTGCCATTGTGCACGACCAAATGCACAACCATGTAAGCTGGTCGTACACAACTAATTTTGAAAGTGCTCGATTATAGCACGACCGTGCACCATATGTGCAGGGCCATGTATCACCCCTAAAGACATTGTAATACTTTCTTTAATTTTGTTTCGGTTTCTTTTAAGTTTCTTATGATTTGTAATGTATTTTGAGGCTAACAATTAGTTTTTAAGCCTCTTTTTGACTAAGTATGTGACTTTAAAGTAGCTGAGGGTTAGGGTTTTATATATACCCCATTATAATATTTATTAGATAGCATAGAATATTTTGATTGTTTTTGGTAGGAAACCAAATCCTCTTTAGAAGAGAGCTATGTAAGGGTGATTCCCAACATTAAGATGAAATCAAAGGGCTTAGTTCTACCTTTTGATTAATGTCTCTAAACTACAAAGAAATAATCTAAATCTATTTCTCTATTCTTGGGTGTTAGAAATCTCCTAGTGTTCTTGATAGGTTGAGTTTTGGGTGCCTTCAAATTCCATTCTTTTTATTCTAATATTTTGATAGATTAGGGTATTTAGGTATTTTGAAGTTAGCTAGGTTTATCAATTTTCATTGGGTTATTTACATTTGTATTTAGTTCATTTTGTGTGTGAATTTTGTAGGGAGTTAGATGACCAACTCTTAGTTCTATGTGCTTGGATTCCAATAGGTGCTTCCATGCTTGTATCATTTATTCATTATAGGTAAGATGGTTCACCAACTCCACCCGTTTCTTTTGCAACGTAACTAAATTTGCATACCTCTGTGGTGGCTAAATCTTTCTTTTTTATCTATTGTTGTCTATAGAATACTCCTCTTCTGCATCTTCTTCATCTCTATAAACTAAATTTTGCTAAATAGAAGCAAGTCAAATTAGAAAGACCAAAACTACTAATTTCAAGCTCTACAAGCTCCTGTGTATTACCTTCATTTGTGCGAGAAGAACTAGAAGACTCCTTTTTTGAATTTAACATAGATAATTTATCAAATGTAACATTTCTACTGATTAAAATTTTGGTGATTTGGGATCTTAACAATATAATCTATGTATTTTCAATCCAAAAGCATACCCAAGGAAAACACATTCTTTAGCTCTAGGCTCCAATTTCCATCATTATATGCATATATGCCAGACACCCAAAAATTTTCAAATCAAAATATTTAGCAAGCATACCTAACCAATCTTCCTCAAGAGTTTTAAAATCAAGAGTTACAAAAGAATTACAGTCGACAATGTAACAAGCCGTAAAAACTGTCTTTGCCCAAAAATCCTTTATCAACCTTTTATTTGAAATCATACAACATGCTATTTCCAAAAAAGTTCTATTCATTCCCTCAACAACACCATTTTGTTGAGGTGTCAATCTTATTGTATGATGCCGAACAATTTATGCATTTTTACAAAGTTCATCGAATTCTTGTTCCTTAAATTCCACACTATTGTTTGTCCTTAGCCACTTGATTTGTTTACCTATCTGTTTTTCAATCAAAACTTTCCACCATTTAAAAGTTAGGTAAGCATTACTCATATATTTCAAAAAATAGATCCAAACTTTCTTTGAATAATCATCAATGAAAGTTAACGTATACCTGGCACTTCCTTTAGCAGGAATACGAGATGGACCCTAACGATTTGAATGAATATAATCCAAAACACCTTTAGTATGGTGAAATGTTAGTGAGCTGAACCTGACCATTTTCTGCTACCTAAAAATACAGTACTTACAAAAGTCTAATGCCCTAGTATTTTGTATACCAAAAATACATCCCTTACTTAATATGCATAGACCTTTTTCACTGATGTGCCCTGAATGCATATGCCACAATTAGGTAATGTTAGAATCAAACAATGTTGATGTAAAAACTGAGTAGAACTTATGACAGTAGTTCCCTACAAAGTGTATAAACTACTAGACTTACAACCCTTCATAACAACAAGATCACTTTTACTGATTTTCATAATGCCACATTTAGTAGCATATTTACATCTAAGAGTCTTAATGGTGAATAAAGAGATTTTTTTTTTTCAAATCAGGAACTTGTCTAACATCAGTAAAAATCCTAACTATACCATCATGCATTTAAATTCGAATTGTGCCCTAACTAATAACATTATAGACAACATTATTGCCTATTAAAATAACTCCACTATAATAAGTTTCATAAGTTGGAAAATAAATATCTATTGGAACACATATGGTAAGAACAACCTGAATCTAAGATTAATTTATTTTTAGACATTCTCCTATTATTAGTCACAAAGAAAATATTTCTTTCACTCTCATATACTATTACACTATCTTCAATAGCATTAGTTGATTTTTTCTTATGCTTATCACTAATTTTCAACTTAAAGCATTCAAAATTACTATGATTTTTTAATGACAATAATTACAAACCAAATTTCTATGTTTAGATTTGGATCTAGAAGTACCTTTGTTTTACAAATAGCATTTTAGCTAGTGTGTTTCTAAAATATCTAAATATGAGAATTTTATTTAATGGTTTTATGAATCATGGACAAAGATATTTTATGAATCTTGGAAATGTGAGTCCCTTAGATTTTTAAACTCTCAGATAGCTAAGTGTTTTTCTGATATAGCCAAATACTTTTCTGATATGTCTAAATGTTTTCTTGATATATCTGAGCATAGGCTTTTGCTTGAATTTGAGAGCCTTGATTGGTTGAATTCTAATGAATGTTCTTTTCCTTAAAACTTATGCATGATCAAACTTTTATGCATTAAATTTTATTTAGTTATTAGAAATGGGCTTTATGCAATAGCTCATGGTTTCTAAACCTTTCTAGATACACAGGCTATATGAAAAGGCTTATTTAAACATGTAATCATGCTTATGTATGTTCTAACCTTATTTATCGAATAATACATCTTTATGAAATTACATGCTCTCACTAATACTATATTTAGATAAAGGAAAGCATTTTCATAGTGATGCATGAAGGCGTTATGCTTAATTACATTCCGAAGCATTATTATGCTAATTTTAATTTTGAGTGCTTTTAAGAAATTCATGCATAACATGAGAAAGCTTAATAAGATTTTATGCTTAATGGCCTTGGAAAATTGATAGGCTTTAATACCTAATGGATTCTGGGAAATGATCTTGGAGAATTGATAAGCTTTTACGCTTAATGGACCTTGGAAAATATGATGAAAATTTGGAAAACGATATTTTGGCCCCAAAAATGGTTTTCTTGATATTCTTTCGGTGAATGTGGACTGGTCTTCTGAACCAATGAAGACATCAAGTACTCAGCAAGGGCTTTGACTATTGTACTAGCTTATGTTAGAGATAGATAGCCCAAAGTAACCTGGCTAGTTCTAGGGTTCATTTTACTTCGAACGGAGCGACAAGACATTGGAATTAGCTAGATCCCCAACATGCACTGTCCCAATGTGTAAGCAACTAATTTGATTATGCAAGATACTTAGATGTCTTTATGTGCTAATTGGTTTATCCTAGGCAGGGCACTCAATCTGTGATCAACCCTTAGTAACTTCGTTGTGAGCGGAGTACAGGAATAGGGATCTGTACTACTGCAGTAAAAAAGATTGATATATTTTGAGGTAGATTGTGACGATAATTTTACCATTCCAACATGATATGGTTGAGTATCGAAGGTGTAAATCCTAGTACAATAGGATCGTAATAGCCAAAGGCGAAGCATTGTGAGTTTTGCACGCAAGTTGACTTTCCATTGAGATAGTACTTGCTTTCTTTGAAAATTGGCATTGGTATTAATGAACCATGTTTTCCAAACGTATATGAATTTTTGAACATCAATTGATGAATTTTCTACTACTTACCTTAAAGAATTATTTTTAGTAGAAAAATACAATAAATTCCTCTTACCTATTTTTAGTGGATAAAGACTAGCACACACGGGACTCACTGAGTGTAAAACTCACACATCCTTTTATTTTGTCCTTTTTTTGGACTTAAAGATGGAAAGATATGACAGTGACATCAATATCACTCTTTTGGCTCAGTCTAGTAGAAGTTTTGTTTTATAGCTTTATTAGTTGCAGATTGTAGATCTGCTTATGTATATATTTTGGACCGAGACATATGTATTATTCTCCAACTAGTATACAATTTTACTGAAATAGTTTATTTCCATTTATCCACTTTAAGTTTCGTTTTGTTATAAAGTCCTATTGTCCAGGAGTTTAGATGGCGCGATGCCTCACAAAGACAGAGTCCACTACAATAGGAAGATGTAGAGTGTTACAATTGGTATCAGAGCCGTAGTATGGTCCATAGTAGTGATTATACCATAGACTTATAGCAATAGACAAAAACTGATACGATAATTCTTTTATGAATATGTTCAGTGGTAATTTTGGGAAGATTCTAGTAGAAGAGAAATGAGAGTTTTCTCATTTAAAAAAGCGAAAGATTAAGACATAGTTAGGACCTAGCACAGGTCCTTGCTATTATCACAGTGCTCTTGGAAGTCTGAGACCTTAAGTTAGGCCAAAGAGATAGGCAGAGGGTGATAGCTCAGAGGAAATGTGTAGTGAACATCAAAAAATAGAAAACGTTGTGAAGCCAGAGATAGGCGTAGACATGATGCAGGAGCCTGAGGCACTTGAGTTGATGAAGATTTCTTTTGACGAGTTAGAAGATGAAGTAGTTGAGATGGTTGTTATCTCTTCTAAGGAGTCTATTGGAAAGGATAGCGCAGATGGTACAGTAATGGTGTATAAAGTAGGAGGTGACTCGACTCTGATAATAGTTTAGAGGTTGAGAATTTAGGAGCTCTTAGGTCAGATACGCATGAGTATTACTCTGTATCCTCTAACTTTGGACTATCAATTTTTGAGTCAAGTGGTGATAACACTTAGAGAACCTTGTGTTTACAGTAGGCTATTGTAAATATTGCTAGTACGTGTGGATAGCAAGCAAAAATATAGGAATGCTCGTAATATTTTGTACTTGAAAACTGTGCTATGTTATAAAATAGATGTGTGTTATTTTTATTACTTCCCCGATGTCTATTCCTTCTATATATATGTGTGTGTGTGTGTGTGTGTGTGTATTAGTTTAATAATAAGGGCATTAATCCTAATATAATTAGGTAACATATTACCTTATAGATGTCCCCAAAATGTACTACTCGAGGATGTCCGAGAGAACAACTTGCAAAGGAATAGCTAAAAGAAAATATGTTGAACCGCTAGAAAACACCATAATGCAAACTTTTTAGAAAATGACAGAGGCATTGTAGAATATGATGGAGACTTCTACTAGGGAAGAAAAATGAGTGGAAGTTGAAGTCAATCAGGCCTTAGAGTAATTTCTAAATTTCCATCTCCATCTATTCTATGGAAAACTTGGTCAAGAGCAAGAAGTAGAGTCATAGATAGAACGAATGGAGAATATATTCATGGCTCTGAATTACATAAAGTAGCAAAAGGTGAAATTTGCTACATTTAAACTCCAAGGACTAGTGTGAGATTGGTTGTTTAGAAAGAAAGAAGGATGAGAGCAAGAACAGAAGAAGTGGACTTGGAAGGAATTCTTGGAAGAGTTTAAGAAGAAACTCAAACCCCGTTGGGTAGTTGAAAGAAAAGAGGAGTAATTTCAAAATCTCAAGCAAGAAGAGATAACTATTGGAAAGTATGCTACGGAATTTATGTGGCTTTCAAAATACTACCCTTTATTAATGCAAATAGAAATAGATCGAACCCAGCGATTTACAAAAGGATTATGACCGAAAATAAAGTGGACATTAATTGCTATGGATCCAACTGGTATGCAAGTTTAATGAAATAGTTTATTTCCATTTATCTGCTTTAGGCTTCATTTTGTTATAAAGACCCCTTGTCTAGGAGTTTAGATGGGGTGATGCCTTACAAAGATAGAGCCCACTATGACTGAAAGATGTAGGGTGTTACATTCCTACGTGTAAATCATCTTTAGCGTAAAATGACAATTTTGACATGGAGTCGTTTAGCATTGTATTCTTCATAACTAGTTGAACAACTTCATCATTAAACTTAATACAACTATTTGCCAATCCTAGCAAATTATGAGCAAGCTGACCGCCATTAACAATTTGCAGGAAAGAGGTAAATTGCGAGTCATCCAAAGTTAAATTGGTCAATTATATTTGCTACTACAAGTAGTGTGTTGTATGTTGTGAAACAACTAGTTGGGATGCTGTGGATTCTGACCTTCTCATATAAGAATTAAGAAATAAAAGCAACAATAATGGTGACTTGACCAAAGTAGGATTAGGAAAGGGAGATTCAACAACATGTTCAACAATAGGAGAAGAAGTAGGAATCTATGTATCATCATTTGTCCTAGCACCAATTTGGTCAATCAAATTAATATCAACTATCGGTGCAAGAAAAATGTTTTGTTTAATTAAATTCTTAGTTTGTTGTCCCACAGCTGACAAACTTTGGTCATTCTGCAACACATCTGCAATGGCATTGATTCGCTGATTTATGGATTCTAAATTTGCATATCCTTTAGGGCAATCCAAATATTGCTCTTTTCAAAATTATTTCTAGTAGCCGTCATCTCTGCAACATGCTTCCCCAAATTAGTATTAGCTATGGTCATAATGGAAGGCAATTTGTCCACTATCATTGAGTCCATCTCCAGCATGACTTCGGAGAGTGTTGGAGTTAGCTTAGCACTATGTAACACCCAGCTACCTAGGCCCGCCAGGGCCAGGGATGTCACACCGTCCAAAGGATAAGTGGTCTTTATAACTAGGTCACACAAATAAAATAGCGGAATAAAAATGATACTTGAACTTAAAATTTATTACATCACAAGAATAAATCCAAGAATACCAACAACAAATCCATAACAAAATTTATCCATTCTCATCTCCCCAAAACATTACACAAAATAAATTATCAAAAAATCTTCCAAAGCAGGCAATATATAGCTACTCATCCCCACAGTAGGATCGACCTAAAATCATGGTAAAAATGGTGGTGAGACAAAAATCTCAGTAAGTCCATGTGTACTTAAGTGTCGGGAGAAATCAGTTCATGAATGCAAGGCATAAAATTCTTTATAAGAGATCACTGGCAAGCAATAAACATTAGTTAAAAGCAAGAGTGGTGTTTTGGCTTTTCCAACCATAAATAATCAATAAATTCAACCACTCAAAAGAAATGATCATGGGTTACCACACGTTGGGCCCCATAACTGCATGGTCAGCATGCCACACTTTGTGCATACTGCCGATCAGAATGCTACACTTTGTGTAGACTAATAAAAGTAGGTTATCGGCCTATTGGGCAAGATACTCCTCCTTCTCTATACCCAAACAACAATTGGGTATCCATTTCGATAGCACACAGTCACTTGACTAAAAGAGAACACTGCTAGCTCGGATCAGCACGACCTACTGGACTGACGTCCTATTCGGGTAGGACTCACCCCTTAGAGGTGGCCACCTACTGAGAGATTTACCCTAACCCCTCAAGGACTAGCCCTAGTAGTCCACTCTTATTGAGTACTCAACGACATTTTTCACTTGGGATAAAATGAACAAAACACTGTTAGACATGAAAATGGCAATTAAAGGTTCCCAAAGTCTTTGTCAAAATCAGTTTTGAAAAGAGTTTTGAGATTGAGTAAATCTACTTATTAATTTTCAAATAAATTGTTTGTCTGAAATATGAAAGAAGTTAATCCTCAATTGCCCTTGCAAAACTGAGTGTCCATGCACTCTACATTTAGCTTGTCATAATAAACATGTTTCATCAATAAGGTTTTATGCAGGAGCTTACCTGATTCTTGCTCACAATATAAGGTCTCCAACAGCTGACCTAACCCCGCATGGGCAAATACAAACCACAATCAAACTCAAGCCAAAATCCACTTTCTCAAATTAAAACATCTCAACTCACTACTGTCATGATCCTAGTGTCCCAAGCTTTAAGGCCAAACAATAAATAAATAGGTTTATAAGCTAAGCCTAATTTGATGTTTAAAATAATTAATGTTTTGAGAAACAAGTACTAATAAGTTGATGGTTTAAATCTTACTAAGAAAAATTTAGAGTTTATTTGATGAAGAGTCCTAGGTGGTATTAGGTAAAATTAATGATTTATTAATAATTTAGTTGTTAGAAAATAATTGATAACTAAAATTAGTTGAAAATAAATTTAATGAATCTTGCTTGAAAAATAATAAATAAATTTTTAATGAGTTTTGATTAAAGATAATAATTAAATTTTTAGTAATAAATATTTTACTAATTATGATTATTTTCATAAAAGGTTTTAGTTGATTTCATTATTATATATATATATATATATTATTTTTCTAGCAAAAGCTATTATTTATTTGACTAAAATACCCTTAATATATATAATAATCCAATTACCCTTCTTAGGGTTTTTTCGAAATTACTTAGCAAAATCATATTATTAAATATTTTATTCATGAAATAAAAATTAGCTTAAGGACAACTAGGTCATGATCATAGTTCTAATGCTAACCATAATCATGAACATTTACAATCCTTCAATTCATCAAATCATCCAAATCATGCATATAAGCATATATCTAAATTTATCAAGACATGATCTAACCCCTACTAGCATAAATATGATCATGGCTTCAGTAATTCAACATGAATATAAATCCTATTCACCAAAGGTGACATAATCTCTAGCATACTTGATCACAAATACTACCTATGACATGGAGACATGCATCAAATCTCAAAACATCATACAATCAACCAAGATAACCCATCCATGCATAAATCCCATCTCCAACATATTCACACACATATATTCATGCTTCAATCTCAACTCATCGCAACAATATATACTTAACCCTATTCATGATTCATCTACTATCAACATTATCCTAGAGACATGAATCTAGAATTTAAAAGAAGGGTTAAAAAGGCTTACTTGATTGCTAAATATCTTGAAGGAGTTTTGAACGGTTGTCAACCCCTAGATGCCTAAATTCGTCCAAGGAAGGTGGAGAAAGCATGGCCATTGGAGAAGAAGCCAATTGGCCAAGAAGAAGAGAGAGAGAGAGAGAGAGAGAGAGAGAGAGAGAGAGAGACCATTATCATGTTTATTCATATATATATTCATTAGAGATCAAGATTGGAGAAGATGAAGTTGTTAGAACAAACCTACCTTGAAGGTGTTCTTGAGTCTTCACAAAATTTCTGGTTTTTGATCCAAGATAGCAAGTTGGATTTTAGAGTTTGATGTTAAGAATGGTATTGATGGACTAATGGTAGTGAGTAGGTTCAATCTGGAAATTTTAAAAGAAGTTTGAAGTGATTTGGGAGAGTATTAGGTGAAAGGAAGAAGTAGGTGTTCTTGGTGTGTTGTGTGTTCTTGATGTCGAAGAGAGTAGAGAGCTTTTGGGATTGGAGGCTGCCAAAATTCTGTAAAGATTAGGGTTGGCCGACTGCTTGAAGGGTTTTGGTAGCTAATTTTATGGTTTGGAAGGGAAAAGGAAAGGCTAGTTGTTGGAATCCTTGAAGAATATTTTTGGGAAGCAAATTTGGGAACTAAATATTCAGGAATATCTTTGATCATGGGAGAGCTTTTGGAAGTCTGCCATGGCCAAATTGCTAGGTAGTGTTTTGGCTAGATGAATCCTGGTTGAGGGAGGCTAAGGGTGGCCGAAAATACTGAGTGTAATGGTGAAGGGAAGGTCTGGTTGTTTGATGTATATTTAATGGAAAGTTGTTAAATCATGGTGGCTGGAATTTTGGTATCCAAATCAGATCATGTTTGCAGAATTTTTTGGAAATCTTTTAGGCATCCATGACTGGATTTTTGTGCAGAAGCTTGGGGAGGACAATGGAGTTCAGTTAATGGAGGTTTAAGGGTGGTTTGTGTAGAAGAAGGATGGAGTTTCGGCTAGGGCTGAATTAGGAAACAAGGCTGGAAAATTTCTGCATAGGATTTTTGCTATTGCTGGAATTTTTCTGGGTAGTTGCGGCTGCCATTTTCCAGCCAGGTTGGAGGGAGTTTGAAGGAGATTTCAAAGGTCTTTCAAGGCTGGTTTCTAGCCTTCTTTATGAAGAAAAAACTTGGCTAAGGAGCTGAGCAAAACCTGGAAGAAAACAGCTTGGTTTCGGACCTCCAAAGCTGTGAATTTGCCCAGGAATTTTCCTGGTTTTGCACAGCTTTTGTGCAGTCCGAAAATGGCTAGAAAAATCCAAGTTCTAAGCTGATCAAAAGGGCCATTTTCTGGCAGCATTTGAGAGGGAATAATGGCTAGGAATTTCGACACCTTGAAGGCACACAAAGCTGGGAAAATTTCAGTTCCATGCATGAAGGAAAGTGAACTTAGCTAGAGTGAAGTTTTTAGAAAGTTCACAAAGGAATTTAATTCACTTGAAATCCTTTCCACCTCTTCCATGGTTTCAGTCCATAAGATGTCTCTTACTACGACATTTTGAACCTTCAAAGCCATATCACATTGCTGGAATTTTTCTAGAATAAAATTGGTTTGAATAAATTGAACAAACTAATGAGTTGAGAAATAGGAGAAATTAAGGATCAAGAGGAAATGAATTCCCCTTAGGAATTTTGTGTAGAGCAAAAGAATAGGATTAGGATACCCCTATCATGTCTCTCTTAGGACAACATCTCTACCCTATTCCAAAGCACATAAGGCTGAAAATAATACTTCCCAAGCAAAAATAAAATTTAACTAAGCTAAAGCTCCTATGATGGAATTTGAACCAAAGACCTCAAGAATTAATTCTAAGGCTCTAACCACTAAACCATAACAACTCTTATTATTTTTTCCCTCTAAAAATATGTTCCTATTCAATCCTCAAGCTATCTCCCTTTTTCCACCTCAAGCAAAAATTATCATTTTGCCCTTCTCACTCAATAGTCATAATTAAACCCTCTAGACTATAAAACACAAATTCAATACACATAAAATCATATAAAAATATTTTTAAATATAAAATGAAATATGAAATGCACCCCACCCCCTTACTCTAAGGTTGGTTTTGACTGGGGCTTCACACACTAGCTGTTTGAGCATGGCTTTCTGGGAGTGCATTAGGGCTAGGATTTTTGGCTTTTGTGATTTGATCACCCATCGCTCAACATATTTTTCATAGATTCTTTGGTAACTCCTTCTCGGTTGCAACCTTAGAACCACAAGCAGATTTATTATGTCTAATTCTACAATAATCCAAACAATAGTTTGGAAAATTCTCATAGAACACAAATTGGTAGAACCAGTGTCTCCTATTCCAATATAAATCCTTTTAGAATTCTACTTCAACAAATTAAAGTCAACACAAATACGTGCAAAACTGGGCCTCAAGAGTGTAGCCATGGCATAATCTATCATCAAGGCTTCCTAATGGTAGAGACTAATGAGAACAAGATTGATTTCATGAAGAGGTGACACTACAAGAAAATGACACTTTGGTGACAAAACTTTAGCTAGAAAAAAATTTTGTTGCTAAAAGGAGAAACATTTTTGTCGCAACTGATTGTAACCTTCAGTAATAAAATTTTTTGTTTCCTAGCTAATATATGAGTAGTAGAGACAAAATAATGGTGTTAGTGAGAAAATTTAACTTTCCTTGCTACTGATGCATCATCAGTGACAAAAATTCATTTTCTAGCAAAAAATATTAAATTTTATCACTATTAACTATATCTTTAGGAACAATGTTTGTATTTCCTACATAACACCTATCCAAAAATTTATCAATATTTATAATATGATCTCAAAATATTTATAAATTAGTACTTAAATTTTTGAATATTTCTAATATAATCCCAAAAATTTTCTAATTTGGTGCCTAAATGATAAGAGCTCATCACACACACACACACACACACACACACACATATATATATATATATATATATATATTCTAGGCCACCTATACTACTCAAATTGGACGCCAATTTTCCTAAGACTTGTTGGTGAAGGGAAGCTTTACTTCCCTAGGCCGCTTAGGATGCTTCAATGGTGCAATTTATCCAGAAAGTTGGCTGCCTAGGGAACTCCAATCTCCCTAGGTTACCTATTAGCAATTCAATTATCTTTATTTCTAGAAAGTAGGCGGCTAAGGGAACCTTTAATTCCCTAGGTCACCTAGTAGCCTTCAATAGTATCAAAATTCCAGAAGGTTGGCAGCCTAGAGAAATCCAAGATCCTTAGGCCGCTTGGTGCTCTTTATATATGATGCACATCCAGAAAGTTGGCCGCCTAGAGAATGGGTGACCTAGGGAGAAAAAACTTCCCTAGGCCGCCTGGTGTTCCAAAAAAATAGCCAAGTTTAGAGACTTGGTGGCCTAGAAAAGTTGAACTTCCCTGGATTGCCTTATTTTTGGAAAACATGGCGGCCCACAGAAGTTCAACTTCCCTGGGCTGCTCACAAGCAAAATCTGGGCAGTCTTTAGTGCATTTTGAAGAACCACGATGCGAGGGGCTTATATATCATTCATTCACACACAGACAAGAGAGAAGAGTTGGAAAAGCTTAGAGTTTTCTCTGAAGAACCCTAAGTCTTGTGGGTTTGCACACAATGAAAAGAGGAAGACCAAGAGATTCATGAAGAGGAAGAGATGTTGAAGATCTCAAGAGGAAGAAGAAGGAGACTTTTCTATGAGTTTGCTTTTCTCTTCTTTTTTTAATCTTACTTGAAATTCTTATGCTAAGATTTGATTATTAATTATAGTGAAGGGTTGTACCCTATTTTTATGCTTGAGAATGATGTATTTTATTTGGATCTATACTTTTTGTTCTATGGTATTTGGTTATTTGTACCTATTTGGTTATCTTGGTTGAGTTGGGTTTTGGTTGATTAGTTTCAATTAAATGTTCTTTCTTAATAATTTTGAGAGATGGTGTTAAGGTTTGGACACCCACTCAACTAATTTGACATTTGCCATTTTCAATTGACCCGAGAGGGAGGTTAGGAATTAGGGCTAATAATCAAAGGGTTTGCAAGATTGCCTAGAGATAAGGATTTTTGTGGCCTCTGGATGATTTGGGATGGAGAGTGATGATTAATGCATCCTTAAGCTTGGTTGGTTAGATAGAGATACCGACTAATCGAATTTTGGGGTAGAAATTTCATAACTTGAGAAAGAGTGAAATTGATATTTACCTCACTGCAATGCCTAGAGTTAGAAATTATAGATCTAAGGGATGCTCATCTTTTAGGTATTGACTGAGGGAATTTCTTTTGTTACATGGGTTTATCTCTTTCTTATTCTTTAATGCATTTGTAACTCTCTCTTATGTAAGAACTTGACTTTTCTCCTAGTCTAGTTAATCATATATACCTCACATTTTATTTGGCCAAATAAGGAGAAGAGAAGGAAGTAAGGTAGTAGTCACATTCCCTATGGTTCTTCGATACTTGGCAATAATACTATACTACATCATAGGCGCACTTGTCTACATATGTGTGTTGTGTGGTTTTATTAGGCATTTTAATTAGTAAAATTTGTGTGTATATAGAGCACAATTGATATAGATTTTCTATATATACAAACACACGCATCATGTTTTTGGCACCGTTGCCAGGGAACGGCTTTGGCCATATTCTAAAAACTTTAATTCTTGTTGATTTAGCCTTACATTTATGTATATATTTGCATGTATCATTAACTTGTTTGTGAATAGTTATTTGTATGTTTGTTGTGATTTTACTTATTTTGGCAAAAATTGGATTTGAGAATTCTTTGATTATTGTATTATTGTTGTAAAATCTACCCTTTTGGACTTTAAGTAATTTCATTCATTAGTTTATTCATTTATACATTATTCTTTGGTTGAGTGACAATGGTTATGAGGAAATTTATCGGATGCGAGCTTGTTGTTATATTTCATTGTGTGGAATTCATTGTGTTGAAAAATGGAGATGGATTGGTGTGATGGAGATGACATTCATTTTGCTTGAAATTTAGATTTTGAAGATGGATATGTGAATATGATATAGGGTGCAAGGTTTTGATATATGGATTTGTCTTTTGGAATTTTTTTGGTTTTATGTTTAACCTTTGTTCGTTTTTGTAGAGTTGGAAATTTTTTGCGCTCATATTGACTATGCATTTTGATTTGAGATTTGGAGGCTATTTTGGGAGCAAGCTTTTTTTTGTGTTTTTGCCTAATAAATGAATGGGTTAGATGAGGTCTTATCATACACATATTTTCTAGTATTTTTGTTCTCTAAATGTGATAAATTCTTACACAATTCACTATTCACCATATACTTTTTATCTTGTTTTGTAGGAAATAAAGAAAATATAAGTTAAAGATGAAAAGGAAGAAAAAATGGAAGAAATGCAACAGAAGTGGTTGCCTAGTGTAATATATATGTGTGAGTGTGTTTAGGAAATGGTGGCCTTGGGAAGCTTAACTTCTCTTGGCTGCCTAGTTACTGGTGTAATATATATGTGTATAGTGGTTGGTAGCCTAAGGAGCTTAAACTTTCCTAGGCCTCCTGTATATGTGTGCATGTATATTAGCATTTTTAGGTGGTGGCCAAAGGAAGTTGGCTGCTTAATATAGTTTATGTATTGTATAGTTTTTTAAGTGGCAGCCTAGGATATGCCTACTTCAATTGTAAAAATGTGTATGTGTTGTATGTTGTTTAGGTGGTGGTGATATGATCTTAAGTGGTTAATTTGATGGGACAATGGGCAGAAATCTCAGCTTATAGAGTGGAACCGAAACACTGGAGTTTTGTAGCCAAAATAAAGGAAAATAACTATCTACACTCTAGAAAACCCTTGAAGAACTTAAAATCAAAGACTAATAAGAATAGTAGCAAAATCAACTATAAATTTACCTAAATATCCCTGAAACAACAAAAGTAATCAAGAACAAAAGAAGTAGAATTATAGGCACCTAAATAATAGAATTTAAGATAAACCTTAGAAGAACTATAGGCACCTAAATAATAGAATTTAAGATAAACCTTAGAAGAACAAAGTAACTAAGACACAATCAAGAGAAATCACATTGAATTATCCACAAGATTTAGAGACTTATTCAAAAAGAGGACTAAACCTTAAGTATGGTCTTGAACAAGATGAACAAGGAGTAAAGATCTCTCAAGACTCTTTTTTAAATTTGAATAAAGTAGATTATCTTGTTAAATCACTAAAAAGATGTATTTATACTACTCCAACCCTAGTTAAGTGATTACTAATGCCCTTAGACAAATTAAGACCTTAAAAGGTTTTTATATAGTGTTTAAAGTAGAAAAAAACTGGAGAAAAACATCAAAATCAGCAAAAACAGGGACTGGGCCCAATATGAGCCGGTGCCAGCTCTTTGCTAGAAGCTAGTAGTTTTGTTGGCAGTGTACAGCCAGCGCCGGCTCAGCTAGCTAGGGCCAGCATTGCTTCAGCTCTGGTTCGCTGGACTTCAGCCTTTTCTTCCTCTTTTGGCTCAGACTTGAGTTGTTGTTGGGGTTCTTTTTGTATAGCTATCAAATTGAGCTTTTGGCTATCTTCATCATCCTTCCAAATCTCTTCCATCCTCAAACATGGTTGTAGGAGCAATTCGATATCACCTTAGAACCTCTTGGTCCTCGATCTAGTTATTGGTTCTTGCAAGGTCGTTCCCTCATCTTAAGATTAAACTAATTGGCTAGCTTAATTCCCATTATCTCTCTCTTCTTAAAGTTGTTTCTTCCACAAATCATCTCCTACATCAAAAAGAGTTAAGTTACTAACGTTAAACGTTGCACTTACCAAGTAAATCAATCTTATAGGCATTTTCTCCAACTTGGGTAATGACTTGGAAGGGCCCATTACCTTTTGGATCTAATTTGCTTCTTCTTTGAGTGGAAAATCTCTTCTTGTGAAGGTGCACCCATACCTAGTCACCAGGCTCAAATGAAACATTTTCCTTCCTTGATTTCACTTAAGGGCTATCTCTTCATTTTACTTTACAATAGTTACTTTTACCTTTTCATGGAGAGTCTTCACCAATTCTGCCTTCTTGACTCCATCAAGGTTTTTTCGTTCACCTACAGGCAAAGAGAACCAAATCTAAAAGAGTCAAAGGGTTAATACCACACAGAATTTTAAAAAGAGAATAATAAGTAGTAGTGTGAATAGCCCTATTGTAGGTAAACTCAATGTGTGGCAAGAATTCTTTCTAATTCTTCAAGTTCTTTTTCATGGTGGTCCTCAAGAGTTGGATGAATGTTTGGTTGACCACTTCTGTTTGTCTATTCATTTAAGGGTGGTAAGCTGTGGAAAACAAAAGATTAGTGCCAAGTTTGTTCCACAAGACCCTCCAAAAATGACTAAGAAACTTAGTGTCCCGATCCGATATAATAGTATTTGGAATCCCATACATTCTCACCACTTCTTTGAAGAATAAATCTGCAATATGGGAAGTATCATTAGTCTTGGAACAAGCCACAAAATGAGCAATTTTTGAAAATCGATCAACAATCATAACTATGGAATCCTAACCCCCTTTGGATGTAAGCAATCCTAAGATAAAATCCATTGAAATACTAACCCAAGGAGCATTTGGAGTGGGTGAAAAGAGTGTACAACCCATGTGGAAGTGATCTAGATTTAGCCCACCTACAAATTTTGCACTGAGAATAATGTTTCTCCACATCCCTTTTCATCTTTGGCCAAAAGAAATGTTCTTTAAAGATGCTTAAAGTCTTTGTAACACCAAAATATCCTATTAATCCCCAACTATGGGACTTTTTAACTAACAATTCCCTAATGGACCCCTTTGGCACACAAAGCCTTGCCCCCTAAACAAGAAACCATCATGCCTATAGTACTTAGCAAATACACATCTGAACTCCTCATCATTGTCATACAATTCTTTCACAAATTTAAAACCAAGAAGTTTAGCATCCAAAGAGTTTAAAAGTGCATACCTTTGAGATAGTGCATCTGCAACCACATTCTCCTTACCCTTTTTGTATTGAATGACATAAGGAAATGTCTCAACAAACTCCATCCATCTTGCATGCCTCTTGTTTGAATTTTATTGGCTTTTGAGGTGTTTAAGGGTCTCATGGTCTGTATGGATCACGAACTCTCCTGGTAATAGGTAGGGTTGCCAATACTCTAGAGTCCAAACTAAGGTAAAGAGTTCTTTATCATAAGTGAAAAAATTGAAGGCATCTCCAAACACCTAAATCCCACATTTTTCTTCACCACTTCGTTTAAAGGGGCTGTTAGTGTTAGTGTTGTGCTCTAGAGGCAATCACTTGTACATTATATATGACACATTTTATTTTAATAAAAGGCATTATTTATCTTACAGTTTCTTTTGTTTACTTTTAAGTAATATAACTATTTGATAAAGTCTCTAGTACAACACTGTGTTAAGGAAATCATGATAGAGATCATGATATAAGATTCCTACTACACTGTATAGTGTTCGTACTTAAATAGTCCCCAGTCGTAGTATTAATGAGACAGGACATTATTAATGCATTAAGACTAGCATGTGTTAGACTTCCTGATTTGATCAGGCAGTGGTTCTCATATCTGTGAGTATTGAGATACTCAAAGTTAACACATGGATACTTGTTAATGGAACAAGTTCATTGGATGACCTAGCTTTGAGATAATTTCATGGATAACTATTTAGTGCCAGTGATATAATCTCAATATAGTAAACGTGCAAGTATCCTTAGACTTGAGATCTCCAAGGTACTTTGTTTGTTAAGCTTTGTACTTTGATTCCAATCTCTGGAGCTCGATCGAGGGCTGCCTATGGGATGGGTATTGGGTACATTATGAGGTAAACGTAAGTAGTTAAGAGGGTCAATAAAGGATTCAACATTCCTAATAGTAGGGGCGAATATCTCACGGCCATTTGTAGGAATTACTACTCAAGAAGTCCTTGGCTAAGGCGATTGTGTATTGGAAATATTTTCAATTGATACACATCTAGAGTAGTGGGTTCCTGGTACAAGTACTATTGTATTTGGGCCAGAATTAATTCTGGAGGGAGTTGGCACTAATTCCGTACTCCAAACCGAATAAGATATTGTATGGTGAAAGGAGTTAATTGCACTGAAGTTTGTTGTTGAAGGGTTCATGTCAAGCCACATGACTTCTTGGACTCTTGGGTGGTCATGATGTGTTGCTAGATACCGCTCATGATCTGGGAATATGGATTTATTAATTGATGAATTAATAAACCAATTCTGATTAGAATTAATAGGATTAATTCTAATTAATTATTGATTATTAATCTCAAAGACGTTTGGACTAATTCATATTTTCTACCAATTGACTGCGAAACCTAATAGGTCACATACAATAGAGGATTATATACTCAAGATGTTATTTGATAACATAGTGGGGTTAATTGTGGGAAAGAGAAGTTGTTGTGGCCAAATTATAATTAGTTATAATTACTGGTCCAAATTGTAATTGTGAGAACTTGATGTTTCCAATTACAATTAGGGAATTCTAACTGTTTTAGAATTATGAGATTGGAGTATATTTTGAGCGGGATTTTTCGTGTGATATAGAGATACACTCGAAACCCTAGCTGTTTTTGTGTAAGACACGAAAATAACTCCAAACCCTAAGGCACACGATTTCTCTCTTCTCTCTCTTTCACGATTGTTCTTGAGAAACCCTAGCCGCCATCTTTTTCTGCTAGCACAAGAAATTTTGGTACTTGAGTATTCCTCTGTGTGGATTACTGTTAGAGATAATCACACACTGTGATTATAGTAGCTAGACGTTCAACTACTGTGGAGTTTGATAAGAGGATTGCTGGATCACGCCTCGACTTGAAGAAGAAATTTTGTTTCTTCGAATGATCAAAGAAAGGTAAAAGCTGTTACCTTTGTTATCTTTATATCTTGTTTTCCACGTATATGCGTGTCCTAGGATGGTTTCTCGTTTTATTTTCCGCTACGCCGTATAGGATACGAGCCGAGATACCCAACAGTGGTATCAGAGACATCTATGTGTGGTTTACAGACATTATTTTTGGCATGAAAACTGGTTTCATGTATTTTTGTTTATCTTTGTTTGCAGTGAAAATTGTTTTCACTCGAGTCGAAATTGTTTCGAGCATTGTGGGTTGGGTCCGTAGCACAATATGATTGTATAAAAGTTACAACATATTTCGAAAGATGCTTTCTTTATGTGCTGAAAATTTTCTGCAGAAAAACGTTTTCTTGAAAACATGTTGATTGCCTTCCGTTTCATCTTATGAATTTGATTTTCTATTTTGTTTTGTTTAAACTACCAAATTGGTTGTTGTTTTGAGCTTCAAAACAGAAAATACTGCTGAGAATTGTTCTCACTGAAAATTTGCAGAAGAAGAAGTCACCAAAAATTATTTCTGGAAAATTTTCAAAATCGCCGCCATTGTTCTTGACTATAGCCAGTGCTAGCTCCGGCTCCTAGCTGGCGCCAATTCTGTGCTATTTTGCGAACATTCAGAAATCGTTTCTGGAAGATTATTTTTTAAAAACCGAATACAACCGGCACCAGCTCTGGCTTCCAAACTGGCACCGGTTCTGCCTTGTTCGCGACATTTCAGCTATTTAATTTTTTTTTCTGGAATAGAATTTTGAATGGAAAAAATCTCATTTGATAAGAGGCAAGATAAAAATTTTCCACGAGGCTGCCTCATAACCTGCGACCGCTGCGGACTACGTTTCGTTGCCAGAGACGAGACCCAAAAACATTTTCTCAAAATTAATTTTGAGACAAACAATTTTATTTTTCAAAATAGTGATCTTGAAAATTTAAAATTAACGTATTTTTCTAAAATATTAATTTTAGAATTTATTTTTCCAAAATAGTGATTTTGGAATAATAAAAATTATATGTTTATTTTGTTTAAGCATAGTCAATGGCATGGTGGATGGTTATGGACTAAATCTGTTCATGCATTTTACAGTTTTGGTTTTTTATGAAATAGGGCCTGTGTGTCCTACTTATCTAGAATTCTTGTATAATTCTCTTCTCATCTAACTCCACACGAATGTAACTCAAGGTTTTCTCTTTTTAGGAAATTATGTAATCAGTTTACATAAGTTAGATAGGAGTAGAATTATTCTATTTTGGAGATGGCAACCAAAACAAGGCGAGAAGGTAAGACCTTCTACTTAAATCATGCATGAACACATAGTGTTAAGTATATTAATTTCTTTTATGGCTTAAAGAAATTAATTTAGGATAAAGTCCATAACCATACCACGTAATCGCTTTATTATCATGATTATCAATTATGTGATTTGTTGATTTTTATGCATGTCATTCAATAAAATCACTAAAAGGAAAAAATCCCTCAATTATTATTAAACCTAATTTCTTCTGTTAATATAGTAAGAGGAGAGTCCTTTTTCGAGACTAGGTTGTTAGGCAAACCTAAGCCTACTTGACATCGGGCATGTTCAAGCTATGGAGTTAAATTCCTTTGGAATTAAATTCCTGATTAATGGGCTGAGTTTAATTAAATTCTTTATCCTGGTTGGGCAAACTTAATCATAAGAAATTTAGAGAAAAAGTTGGGGTAGCCCAAAAGGCTTTAAGATTAAAAGCTATTAATCACCCAATGATCCGGTAGTTACGTACAATGTAATTGGTATTGGATACCTACCAATGAACTCAAGGGTAGCTTATTGGGTAAACCCAAGGTTATTCTTGAGGAATTTGGATACCAGTCCACTAGGAAAGCTTCCAATGGGCTTTCTCGAATCAGTAGTGAGGGCTATTGATTTGAGTAAAATAGTGGAGTAAAAATGCCTTTAATTAAAGTCCTAATTATTTGCATATCATGTGCATATACAAGTAGCTAATGTTCTTCATCTTTACATCTAAGTCACTTGCATCATGTCAACAAACCTAAACTTATGTAGCATCTTAGAAACCAATAAGTTAACCGAATCAAACTATCTCGACTGGTATAGAAATTTGAGAATCGTTCTCAAATTGGAAAAGTTGCTCTACGTGCTAGATGCTCCTATTCTGCCACCACCAGCTTAAGATGCTCATACTGATAAGCATGCTGTCCACAGAAGGCATAAGGAGGATAGTGATACATCATCATATATTATGCTGGCATCTATGACTCCGATTTGCAAAAACAGCATGATCATATAGATGCTCATTTGATTATACTACATCTTCGAGAGCTGTTTGATGCCCAAGCAAAATTGAGAGATACGAGATCTCGAAGCAACTATTTCGTTGCAAAATGACAGAGGGTTCTTCTGTGGACACTCATGGGCTAAAAATGCTGGGCTTAATAGAGAAGCTTGGATCTCTCAGGTTTGTGATGGATCATGACTTAAGTGTTGACTTAATTTTTCAGTCTTTGCCTAATAGTTTCTCACAATTTGTGATTAACTATCAGATGAATAAGATTAAGTCCACCAATCCTGAATTGATCAATCTTCTCAAAACTACAGAGTCCTCCATGAAGAAGGATTCCAATGCAGTTTTAATGGTAGAATCTTCCACTTCTAAGAAGAAAGTTCAAAAGAAGAAGAAGAAGGTTCCTATGAAGCCTAAAGGTGATGTGAATAAGAAGGACGCAGCTACCAAGGGGCCCATGCCATCATTGTGGGAAGATGGGCCACTGGAGGAGCAACTACAAAGCCTACTTGGAGACCATTAAGGACAAGAAGCAGAAGGAAAAGCTTACAAGCACTTCTACTTCTACTCCAGGTATGTTTATGATTGAGATAAATACTGCCTTTAGAAATGAGATATGGGTATTAGATACCGGATGTGGATCTCATTTATGTAATAACTTGCAGGGACTAAAGAGCAGTAGAAGGCTAGAGAAAGGCGATGTGGACCTACGTACTGCAAATGGGACAAAGGTTGCTGCACTTGTAGTGGGGATATACAAGCTGAACCTGCCTTAATGATTAATTCTAGAATTGTAAAACTATTATTTTGTACCATTTTTAATAAAAAATATTATCTCAGTTGCGTGTTTAGACTTATATGAATTTCATTTAATATTTAAGAATAAATGTTGTTCTTTTTTATTGAATAATATTCATTATGGTTCAGCAACTTTGGTTAATGGTTTATACGTTCTAGACTTGGATAATCCAGTTCTCAATATAAATAATAAGAAATCCAAAATGGATAACTCTAACACCTCTTACTTATGGCATTATCGTTTGGGCCATGTCAATGAAAATTGTATTTCTAAGTTACACAAGTTTGGTGACTTAGGGTCATTTGATTATGAATCATATGACACATGCGAATCTTGTTTACTAGGCAAAATGACTAAAACTCCTTTTCCAAGAAAAGGAGAATGGGCCAATGAGTTATTAGAACTCATACATTCTGATGTACGAGGCCTAATGTCAATACAAGTAAGAGGAGGTTATAACTATTTCATAACATTTATCGATGATTTCTCACGATATGGGTATTTGTATTTAATGAAATACAAATCTGAGGCATTTGAAAGGTACAAAGACTTCAAGAATGAAATAGAAAAACTACTTGGCAAAAGTATTAAGACTCTAAGATCTGATCGAGGAGGAGAATACTTAAGCTAAGAGTTCTTGAGTTATCTTAGAGATAATGAGATATTATTTCAATGGACTCCACCACATACACCTCAACATAATGGTGTATCTGAGAGAAGGAATCGAACCCTTCTGGACATGGTACAGACTATGATGGCTTCTATAGACCTATCAAAATCATTTTGGGGGCATGCACTAGAAACTTTTGTTTATATACTAAACAGAGTTTCGACCAAAATGGTTGATTCTACACCATTTGAGATGTTCTTTGGTAAGAAACCAAAGTTATCTCACTTGCGAGTATGAGGTTGTCCTACATTTGTCAAAAGGCTACAATCAGACAAACTTGATAGTAAGTCTAACAAGTGTTTATTTGTGGGATATTTGAAAGAATCTTTCGGATATTACTTCTACTTCCCTTCCAAAAATAAATTGTTAGTTTCGAAGCGTGCCGTCTTCTTAGAGAAGGAGCACATGCTCAAATGGGACAGTGGGAGTAAGATTGAACTTAGTGAAGTTCATGAAGATCAAACAAATGAGCATCAACCGTCTAACCCCATATCTATTGAGAGAATAGATGAACCTTCTAATACACAAGAACCTCGTAGATCTAGTAGGATACGTGTGGCACCTAAGAGATATAGATTTCTTATTAGTGAACACAATGACGTATTGCTTATAGATGAAAATAAGCCTACTACCTACAATGATGTTCTGAACAGTTCAGAATTTGGCAAATGGCTTAAGGCCATGAAATCAGAGATGGATTCCATGTACGACAACCAAGTATGGGCTTTGGTTGATCCACCCAAAGGAATTAAACCTATTGGGTGCAAGTGAGTTTTCAAGAAGAAAATGGATATGGATGGTAACTTAGTTACCTATAAAGCACGTCTAGTGGTGAAGGGTTATCGTCAACAACATGTTATTGACTATGATGAAACTTTCTTACCAGTAGCCGTGTTGAAATCCATCAGGATACTCCTAGCCATTGCTGCTCATCATGATTATGAGATTTGGCAAATGGATGTGAGAACAGCTTTCCTAAATGAAAATCTGACTGAGGAAGTGTATATGAGACAACATGAGGGTTTCACATCCAATGATAGCATAAAGGTGTGCAAGCTGCAAAGGTCCATTTATGGACTTAAGCAAGCTTCTAGAGTTGGAACATCCGTTTTGATGAAACAATCAAAGAGTTTGGTTTCATTCAAAACATGGATGAGCCTTGTGTATATAAGAAGGTTAGTGGGAGTGCAATCATTTTCTTATTGCTTTATGTAGATGACATATTGCTAATAGGAAACAATATACCTGTCTTGCAAACGGTTAAAGTTTGGTTTTCCAAACAATTCTCCATGAACAACCTTGGAGAAGCAACTTCTATTCTCGGAATAAGGATTTATAGAGATAGATCCAAAAGGTTGCTAGGTCTTTCGCAGCCTACATACATAGATAAAATGTTAAAGAGGTTTAGCATAGATCAACCCAAAAAGGGATTCTTACCCATGTCACATGGTGTAAGCCTTTCAAAGTCGATGTCTCCCAAGACACAAGTTGAATGGGAACACATGAGTAAGATTCCATTGCCTCAGCAGTTGGATCTATCATGTACGCTATGATATGTACTAGACCCGATGTATCTTGTGCTCTCAGTTTGACGAGCTGATACCAATCTGACTCTGGTGAGGGTCATTGGGCGGCTGTAAAGAACATTCTTAAGTACTTACGAAGGACTAATGATATGTTTTTAGTATATGGAGAAGGTGATTTGAAAATAAATGGGTATATTGACGCCATTTTTGAATCTGACAAATATGATTTCAAATTAAAATCTGGCTATATGTTTACATTGTGCAGAGGGGAAATAGGTTGGAAGAGTTCCAAACAAGAGACTATTTCCAACTCTACGATAGAAGCTGAGTACATAGCCACTTTTGAAGCAGCTAAGAAAATAAAGATAGAAAGAGTTCCCACGGATAAGAACATAGTTGACTCACTTACAAAAGCACTATCCCAAAAGAAACATGATTGTCATGTTGAGTTATTCGGTATTAGATACATGAATGATTGGCTCTAGTGCAAGTGGGAGTTTGTTAGTGTTATGCCCTAGAGGCAATCACTTGTACATTGTATATGACACATTTTATTTTAATAAAAGGCCTTATTTATCTTGCAGTTTCTTTTGTTTACTTTTAAGTAATATAACTGTTCGATAAAGTCCCTAGTACAACACTGTGTTAAGGAAATTATGATAGAGATCATAATATGAGATTCCTACTACATTGTATAGTGTTAGTACTTAAATAGTCTGTAGTCGTAGTATTAATGATATAACACCCTACTACCAAGGCCCGCCAGGGCTGGGGATGTCGCCCCGTGCAAAGGACAAGGGGTCTTTATAACTAGGTCACACAAATAAAATAGCGGAATAAAAATAATAATTTAACTTAAAATTTATTACAACCCAAGAATAAATCCATGAATTCAAAAAAAAAATAAATCCATAATAAAATTTATCCATTCTCATCTCCCCTAAAGCATTATACAAAATAAATTATCAGAAAATCTTCCAAAGTAGGCAATAACTAGCTACTCATTCCCATAGCAGGATCGACCTAAAATCATGGTAAAAATAGTGGTGAGACAGAAATCTCAGTAAGTCCGTGTGTACTTTGAGTGTCCAGTGGAAATAGTTCGTGAATGCAAAGTATAAAACCTTTATAAGGGAACACTGGCAAGAAATAAACATTAGTCAAAATCAAGAGTGGTGTTGTGGCTTTTCCAACCAAACATAATCAATAAAATCAACCACTCAAAAAGATGGTCATGGGTTACCACACGTTGGGCCCCATAACTGGTCAGAATGCTGACACTTTGTGTAGACTGACAAAAGATAGGTGATTGGCCTACCGAGCAAGATACTCCTTCTTCTCTATACCCAAATAACAACCGGATGTCCATTCTGAAAAACACAGTCACTTGACTGAAAAATAAACTGCTAGCTCGGACTGGCACGACCTATTGGACTGACATCTTATCCGAGAAGGACTCACCTCCTCAGAGGTTGCCACCTACTGAGAGACTTACTCCTAACCCCTCAAAGACTAGCCCTAGCAGTCCACCCTCATTAAGTACTCAACGTAACATATCCCACTTGGGAGCAAATGAACAAACACAGTTTCACATGAAAATGACAATTAAGGGTTTCCAAAGTCTTTGTCAAAATCCGTTTTAGAAAGAGTTTTAAGTTTAAGTAAATCTGCTTATTGATTTTCAAATAATTCAATTAACTGAAATAAGAAAGAAGTCAATCCTCAATTGCCTTTACAAAACTAAGTGTCCATGCACTCTACATTTGGCTTGCCATAATAAACATTTTACATTAATCAGGTTTTATGCAGGAGCTTACCTGATCCTTGCTCAAAATAAAGGTCTCCAACAATTGACCTAACCCCGCATGGGGTAAATACAAACCATAATCAAACTCAAGCCAAAATCCACTTTCACAAATAAAACTAACTCAACTCACTACTACAACCATGATCCTGCTGTCCTAAGCTTTAAGGCCAAACAATAAATAAATAGGTTTATAAGCTAAGCCTAATTTGATATTTAAAATAATTAATGTTTTGGGAAATTAGTACTAATAAGTTGAATGTTTAAATCTTGCTAAGCTAAATTCAGAGTTTAATTGGTGAAGAGTCTTAGGTATTAGGTAAAATAATGATTTATTAATAATTAATTGTTTGAAAATAATTGCTAGCTAAAATTAGTTGAAAATAAATTTTAATGGGTCTTGATTGGAAGATAATAAATAAACTTTAATAGGTTTTGATTAAAAGGTAAAAATTAAAATTTTAATAATAAATATTTTACTTATTATAATTATTTTCATAAAAGGCTTTAGTTGATTTTATCATTTTATATAATTTCTATATATTTTATTTCTTGAATAAAAGCTACCATTTATTTGGCTAAAATATCTTTTTAGTAATTCAAATCCACTTCCTAGTGTTTTTTGAATTTTCTAGCAAAATCATAATATTAAATATTTTATTAATGAAATAAAAATTAGCTTAGGGACAACTAGATCATGGTCATATTTCTATGGTTAACCACAATCATGAACATATACAACCCTTCCATTCATCAAATCACCTAAATCATGCATATAAGCGTAGATAGATCCAAATTTTTCAAGACATGATCTAACCTCTACTAGTATAAATATAATTATGGCTTCAATAATCCAACATGAATATAAATCCTATTTACCAAAGGTGACATAATCTCTAGCATACTTGATCACAAATACTACCTATGACATGGAGACATGCATTAAACACTAAAACACCATACAATCAACCAAGATAATTCATTCATGCATAAATCTCATCTCCAACATATTCATACATATATTCATACTTCACTCTCAACTCATCACAACAATATATACTCAACCCTATTCATGATTCATCTTCTATCAACATCTTCCTAGAGACTTGAATCTAGAATTTAAAAGAAGGGTTAAAAAGGCTTACTTGATTGATGAATACCTTGAAGGAGTTTCGAATGGATCTCAACTCCTAGATGTCTAAATCCGTCCAAAGAAGATGAAGGAAGCATGGCCATGGTTGATGAAATCATTCAGCTAAGAGAGAGGGAGTGTTCGGTCAAGAGAGAGAGAGAGAAGAGAAGAAGAAAGTCCATTAGCATGCTTACACACATATATGTTCATTATAGATTGAAGATTAGCGAAGATGAAGTTGATTGAATAAACCTACCTTGAAGGTGTTCTTGAGCCTTCACAAAATTTCTGGTTTTTTATCCGAAAGTGCCAGTTGGATTTTGGAGTTTATGTTAAAAATGGTATAGATGGACTCACGGTAGTGTATAGATGGAATCTAGAATTTTTAGAAAAAGTTTGAAGTGATTTGGAGAGGTACTAAGTGAAAGGAAGGAGTAGGTGTTCTTGGTGTGCAATGTGTTCTTGAAGGTTAAAGAGAGTAGAGAGGTTTTGTTCAAGGCTGGCCGAATTTCTGTAGGGATTAGGGCTACCGAATTGCTTGTAGGGTTTTGGAAGATGATTTTCTGGTTTGGAAGGGAAAAGGAAAGGTTAGTTATTGAAATCCTTAAAGAATATTTTTGGGAAGCAAATTTGTCAACTAAATATGACAAGAATATCTTTAATTATTAGAGAGCTTTTGGGAAGCTGCCATGGCCGACTGCTTGTGCAGTATTTTGGCTGGATGGAAGCTGGTTGAAGGAGGCTAAGGGTGGCTGAAAATAAGGAGTATAATGGTGGAGGAAAGGTCTGGTTGTTTGAGGGATATTTTATGGAAGGTTGCTAAATTATGGTGGCTGGAACTTTGGTAACTAATTAAGCATGATTGCAGAGATTTATTGGAGAGATTTTCGGGTAGCCATGTCTGAATTTCGTGCAGAAGCTTGGGGAGGACAATGGAGTTTAGCTCATGGCTATTTAAGGAGGATTTGTGCAGAAGAAAGCTGAGGTTTCGGCTAGGGATGAATTAGAAAACAAAGCTGGAAAGTTTTCCTGCACAGAATTTTCGCAACGCTGGAATTTTTTGGGCAGTTTTCGGCTGCCATTTTCTAGTTAGCTTGCACAGAGTTTGAAGGGGATTTCAGGGGGTCTTTCAAGGTTGGTTTCCAGCCTTCTTTATGGAGGAAAAACGTGGCTAAGATGCTGAACAAAAACTGAAAGAAAACAGCTTGGTTTCAGACCTCCAAAGCTACGATTTTGCCCAGAGATTTTTTTTTTTTTTTTTGTTTTGCACAGCTTTTGTGCAGTCCGAAAATGGCCAAAAAAATTCAGGTTTCAAGCTGATCAAAAGGGCCATTTTCTGCCAACATTTGGGAGGGAATAATGAATGTGAATTTTGACACCTTGAAGGCACAAGAAGCTGGAAAAATTTCAGTTCTATGGATGAAGGAAAATGAACTTAGCTAGAGTGAAGTTTTAGAGAGTTCACTAGGGAAATTAATTCACTTGAAATCCTTCCCCCTCTTCCATGGTTTTGGTCCATAAGATGTCTTTCTCTAAAACATTTTGAACCTTCAAAGCCACAGAACATTGCTGGAATTGTTCTAGAATAAAATTGGCTTGAACAAATTGAACATCCTAATGGATTGAGAAATAGGAAAAATTAAGGATCAAGAGGAAATGAATTCCCCTTAGGAATTTTGTGTAGGGCAAAAGAGTAGGATTAGGATACTCCTATCATGTCTCTCTTAGGACAACATCTCTACCCTACTCCAAAGCACATAAGGCCGAAAATAACACTTCCCAAGCAAAAATAAAATTTAATCAAGCTAAAGCTCCTATGATGGAATTTGAACCCAAGACCTCAAGAATTAATTCCATAGCTCTAACCACTAAACCACAACAACTCTTATTCTTATTTTCTCTCTAAAAATATTTTCCTATTCAATCCTCAAGCTATCACCATTTTTCCACCTCAAGCAAAAATTACTATTTTGCCCTTCTCACTCAATAATCATAATCAAGCCCTCTAGACTATAAAACACAAATTCAATGCACATAAAATCATATAAAAATATATTTAAACATGAAATAAAGTATGATATGCATCCCAACCCCCTTATTCTAAGGTTGGTTTCGACTGGGGTTTCACAAATGAGACAGGACATCATTAATGCGTTAAGACTAGCATGTGTTAGACTTCCTGATTTAATCAGGTGGTGGTTCTCATATCTGTGAGTATTGAGATACTCAAAGTTAATACATGGATGCTTGTTAATGGAACAAGTTCATTGGATGACCTAGCTTTGAGATAATTACATGGATAAGTATTTAGTGCTGTGATATAATCTCAATATAGCAAACGTGCAAGTATCCTTAGACTTGAGATCTCCAAGGTACTTTGTTTGTTGAGCTTTGTACTTTGATTCCAATCTCTAGAGCTCGATCGAGGGTCGCCTATGGGATGGATATTGGGTACATTATGAGGTAAACGTAAGTAGTTAAGAGGGTCAATAAAGGATTCACCACTCCTAATAGTAGGGGCGAATATCTCACGGCCATTTGTAGGAGTTGTTACTCAAGAAGTTCTTGGTCAAGGCGATTGTGTATTGAAAATAGTTCCAATTGATACACTTCTAGAGTAATGGGTTCCTGGTACAAGTACTATTGTATTTGGGCCAGAATTAATTCTGGAAGGAGTTGGGAGTAATTCCATACTCCAAACCAAATAAGATATTGTATGGTGAGTTAATTGCACTGAAGTTTGTTATTGAAGGGTTCATGTCAAGCTACTTGACTTCCTGGACTCTTGTGTAGTCATGATGTGTTGTTAGATACCGCTCATGATATGGAAATATGGATTTATTAATTGTTGAATTAATAAACCAATTCTGATTAGAATTAATAGGATTAATTCTAATTAATTATTGATTATTAATCTCAAAGACGTTTGGACTAATTCATATTCTCTACCAATTGACTGGGAAACCTAATAGGTCACATACAATAGAGGATTATATACTCAAGGTGTTATTTGATAACATAGTGGGGTTAATTGTGGGAAAGAAAAGTTATTGTGGCCAAATTATAATTAGTTATAATTACTGGTCCAAATTGTAATTGTGAGAACTTGATGTTTTCAATTACAATTAGGGAATTCTAACTATTTTAGAATTCTGAGATTGGAGTATATTTTGAGCGAGATTTTTCGTGTGATATAGAGATACACTCAAAATCCTAACTGTTTTTGTGTAAGACACGAAAATAACTCCAAACCCTAAGGCACACGATTTCTCTCCTCTCTCTTTCACGATTGTTCTTGAGAAACCCTAGCCGCCATCTTTTTCTGCTAGCACATGAAATTTTGGTGCTTGTGTATTCCTTTATGTGGATTACTGTTAGAGATAATCACATATTGTGATTATAGTGGTTAGACGTTCAACTCTCATGGAGTTTGATCAAGAGGATAGCTGGATTATGCCTCGACTTGAAGAAGAAATTTTGTTCTTTGGATGATCAAAGGTGAAAGCAGTTACCTTTGTTATCTATATGTCTTGTTTTCCACACATATGCGGGTCCTGGGATGGTATCTCGTTTTATTTTTCATTGTACCGTATAGGATACGAGCCTGAGATACCCAACAGCTAGGGTGTTTAATTCTTGATGAATCTCCTATAGAAACTAACTAACCTATGAAAACTTCGAACTTGGGTAATGGTGGTAGGAGTGGGCTAATCTTAGATGGCTTTTATTTTTTCCTCATCAACGTCAATCCCCGTAGTACTCACCGCATACCCAAGGAATGTAACCCTCTCCAAATAAAAAGAGCATTTTTCCAAGTTAGAATACAATCTCTCCGTTCGAAGAGTAATAAGCACACATTGAAGATGAATTCAAATGATCCGCATATGATTTGTTATATATCAATATATCATCAAAGTACACAACAACAAACTTTCCAATAAATTCTCTTAGAATATAATGCATTAAACATATGAAAGTGCTAGGAGCATTAGACAACCTAAAAGGCATAAGAAGCTACTCATACAATCCTTGTTTAGTTTTAAAGTCCATTTTTCACTCATTCCCTTCCCTAATACTAATTTAGTGAGTAACCGAATTTCAAATGAATTTTAGAGAAAATGCAAGCATCAAACAACTTATCAAGCAAGTAATCTAGTTTAGGAATGGGATAGCGATACTTAACTGTGATATTGTTAATGGCGCAATAATCCACACACATGCGCCACATCCCATCCTTCTTGGGAACCAAGAGAATCGGAACTGCACATGAGCTTAGGCTCCCTCTCACATGTCTCTTCTTAAATAATTCCTCCACTTACTTTTGTAATTCCTTAGTCTCATCTGGATTGGTCCTATAGGCTGGTCAGTTAGCGATAATGGCTTCGGGCATAAAATCTATTTGATGCTCGATTCCACTTATGGGTGGTAATTCTCCGAACACCTCATTTGGAAAAACATCATCAAATTCTTGGAGAATGGCTGCAATTTCATTAACTAAAGACAAAGTAGAATCATTAGTAGAAATATAAGATCCATTACAAATAAGAAGAATAACCGGTTCCTTAGTTTCTATTGCTTCTATGTCACTCCTTTTTGCAAAGTAGTTCACTCATCTTTTATCTCCCCTCTCTTGTCCTTGCTCATTTTCATCCGTGATGGCCAAAGGCATTTGTCTTCCCATTCTCTCCCTCAACCTTTTCTCATTCCTTTCTTGTTGTTTTCTTTCTAACTCTCATTTGTGTTTGGCATCTTGTGCTCCCTTTTTCTCTTCTCTTTCTCTCAAGATTCTTTGGTCTTTGTTCACCTTACTTGGGGGTATGGAGGAAAAAGTAAATTTAGACCCCTCTTTGAGAATGGAATAAGTGTTCTTCCTTCCATCATGCTTTACAATTCTATCATATTGCCAAAGTCTCCCAGGAGTAAGTGACCCACTTACATAGACACCACATCGCATAGCACATCATCTTTGTACTTCCTCATCTCAAAAGATACCAATACTTGTTTATTGACCTTCAATTCTCTACTATTATTCAACCATTATAACTTGTAGGGTTTGGGGTATTTAATCCATTTCATGCCTAATTCATCAACTAAGCTTGCACTAATCACATTAGTGCAACTTCCACTATTCACAATGACACTACAAGGCTTGTTGATTAGACACCTTGTGTAGAATATGTTCTCTCTTCATTGATGGTCTTGGTCTTCAATTGTTTGAGAATTCAATGATCTTCTTGTGACTCCTACTAAGGAATACTCTTGGCTAACTACTTTCCCTTCATCACTTTCCTTTTTCATATTTTCTTCTCAGTCTCTTTGATACCTTTCTCCTTCTTCTTCTTCGTCGGTTGAGACTTCTCCATATGGGTTAGTATATATAGCCCTTTTGCTTGGATACTCATGGGAAGTATGCCCATAGCTAAGACACTTAACGCACTTGATGTCACTATTCCGTTGTGGCCTCTCCATAGCTTTTCCCTTATCCTTGTTTCAACCTTCCCTAGGTTTCTAGTCTTTCCTAGGCTTCCATCATTATCTTGGCTTATTGTTCTCCCTTTGGAAAGGTTTAGGAGCATCATCCCTCTAAGTTGGCATCTTGCTAATGGTGTTTGGATTTGAAAGTATAGGCTTAGCAAGGGCCCTCCTCTTCAGTTGCCTTTCAATCTTCACAGCGACATGAACTATATCCTCAAAATGGTCATAAGAGTGTAACTCTACCAAATTGGCTATTTCCCTATTCAATCCTCCTAAGAACCTAGCCTTGTTGCTTCATAGTCCTTTTGGATTTGAGCCCTCATCAACATCATTTCCATTTTCTTAAGGTAATCTTCCACACTCTTATTCTCTTGCTTGAGTGACTGAAGCCTTTGGTAGAGGTCTGATTCATGTTTTTTAGTGTAAAAAATATTATCATCAAAGTCCACATTCAATTAAGTTTTAATTAAAATGCTAATCTCTAAAACCATACATATAGGCAAGTATGCCCATTATATAGTATAGGGAATAGTAAGTATCGAATTCACAAGAACTTAGGCTCCTACCTTTCTTTACCCAAATTTGTATTGTTTAACCAATAAAATAAGAAGAGATAAACAAAACACTAACCTAATATGTAACACCCGACTACCTAGGCCCAATAGGGCCGGGGATGTCGCCCTATCCAAAGGACAACGGGTCTTTATAACTAGGTCACAAAAAAAAAAATAAATGAAACAATACTTTAAAATTAAAACTTATTACAATCCAAAAATTCAAGACAAATCCATAAATACATTGAATACTCTCGTCTCTCAAAGTAATACATAAAGAAAATAACACAAGGCCTTCAAAGCAAGCACAACCTATTTACTCATCTCCACAGCAGAACCGACATGAAAACATGGCAAAAGGGTGATGAGATAAAAATCTTAGTAAGTCTATGTGTGCTTTGAGTGTCTAGTGAAAACAGTTCATGAATGCAAGGTGTAAGAATTTCATAAGAAAAATACTAGCAAGCAATAAACAATGTTCAAAATTAAGAGTGGCGTTTTGACTTTTCCAACTATACATGTATAATAAAATCAACCACTCAAAAGGGCGGTCATGGGTTACCACACATTGGGCCTCATAACCATACAACGCTCAAAATGCCACACTTTGTGTAGACTGACCAAAAACTAGGAGATTAGCCTACCGGGTAAGATACTTCTCCTTCTCTACACCCAAACAAAACCGGTTGTCCACTCCGGCAACACACAGTCCATATGACTGAAACCTGCTAGTTCGGACCGGCATGACTAAGTAGTACTGACATTTCTCTAAGTTGAGTTCATCTTCTGGAGGTGGCCTCCTGCCAGAAGACTCACTATTGCTCTTCAAAATTAGTACTACTAGCCTATCCTTATTGAGTACTCAACGTAGTTTATCCCACTTGGGAGAAAAGTGATAAAATATAACTTTACTTGAAAATGACAATCAAGGGTTTCCAAAGTCCTTGTCAAAATTAATTTTAGAAATAGTTTAGTGTTTGAATAAAACTACTTGTTGCTTTTCAAATAATTGGTTTGACCGAAACAAGAAAGGAAATAGTCCCTAATTGTCTTTACCAAATCAGTGTTCACAAACTTCGTGTTTAGCTTGCCATAATAACTTTTTACAACAAACAAGTTTTATGCAGGAGCTTACCCGATCCTTTGCTCAAGATAAAATAAAGATCTCCAAAAGCTGACGTAACCCTTCCTGGGGTAAACACAAGTCATAATTAAACTCAGGCTAAAATTTACTTTTATAAATAATCCTAGCTCAACTTACTACAATCATGACCCTAGTGTCCCAAACTTTAAGGTTAGACAATAAATAAAGGGCTTATAAAATAAATCTAGCTTGATATTAAAATAACTAGGGTTTGTGAAATAGTTACTAATAAGTTGTAGGTTTAAATCTTGCTATAAATGAATTAGGGTTTATTTGAAGAAGGGTCCTAGGTCCTAGATGATATTATTTAAAATAATGATTTATAATAACTAATGGTTAGAAAATAATTGGTAAATAAAATTAATAATAAGTAAATTTTAATATGTCTTGACTAAAAGATAATAAATTTTAATAGTATTTATGAATATATGACTTATAAGATTAATATTTTACCTATTATGATTATTTATACAAAAAGCTTTATTTAATGCTATTATTATATATATATAAAATATTTTTATGTTTTAATTTTAATAAAAGGTACCATTTATTTGGCTAAAATATCATTATTTCATATGACAGTCCAAATCTACATTTTCCTAGGGTTTTTGAAACCACTAGAAGGAATATAGTATTAATTTTTATTGATGAAATCAAATTAGCTAACTTAAATAGCTTAGGAACAACAAGGTCATGATCATAATTCCTATTGCTATCCATAAACATGAACATACACTCTACACTAATCAACAAACCATCCAAATCATGAATAAAAGCATAGATCCAAATCTACCAATACATGAACTAAACTCCACTAAACATATTTATATTCATGGCTTCAACGTGGACACACGATCATAAAACCCTATTCACCAAAGGTGATATAATATCTATCATGCTTATTCATTCATACTACTCACGACATGAAGACATGCAACAAACCCTAAAACATCATAAAATTCAACCAAGACCAATCATCCTCATGCATCAATCCCAACTCCATCATATAAACACATACTTAGTCTCCAAATATATTCCATCCTCATCCAACTACATCCAAGAGAAATGAACCTCAAATTTAAAGAGAAGATTGAAGAGACTTACTTGAATGATGACTACCTTGAAGAAGTTTCAAAAGAATCCTCATGGCTTGGAAAGCTTGATCCATCCAAGGAGAAAGAAGAAAAATGGCCATGGTTGGAGTAACCATTCGGCTGAGAGAGAGAGAGAGAGAGAGAGAGAGAGAGAGAGAGAGAGAGAGAGAGAGAGAGAGAGAGAGAAAGATTATTAGTCTATTTCATTAATGGTTGAAGAGGAAGGAAGATGAACATAATCATTCATGCTTACCTTAAGAGTGTTCTTGAGCTTTCAATGAAAATTCTGGTTTTTGATCCGAAAGTAAAATCTTGATTTTAGCGTTTGATGTTATAAATTACAGAAATGGATTCAAGAGGATGAGTAGGTGTGATCTGGAGTTTTTGGAGAATATTGAAGAGGTTTAGAGTGGTCTTAGGCGTGGAGAATGGTGGTTTGTGTTCTTGGTGTTCTTTGTGATTTAGAGAGAATGGAGAGAATAGAAGAAAGCTGGCCAGAATTTTGCTTGGGAAGGGTGGTTGAATGGATTGGAGAATTTTGGTAATTGATTTTCAGATTTGGGAGAAGAAGGAAAGCTGGTTGTTTGAAATTCAAAAGGAGAAGTTTAGGGAGTGAATATAGTAAGAAGTTCTTGGTTGAGGGAGGTCTTTTGTGAGCTTAAATGGCCGACTGTTTGGTTGGAATTTTGCTGAGATGAATGATGCTTGAAAGAGCTATAGTGTGGCTGAATTATGGAGTGCAATGGTGAAGGAATTTTCTGGATAGTTGATGCTTAATCTATGGAAGTTTACTAAAATAATTTGCTGGAATTTTGGACTCCAATTGATGGCTTGATTGTAGTGATTGATGGAGTGATTTAAGGGGTAGCCATGGAGCTCTTTTCATGCAGAACAATGGTGGGGATGATGAAGCTTTGTTCATGGCTGACTAATGGTGGTTTTACAGAAAAGTTGAGTAAGTTTTGGACAAGGGTGAAGAAGAAACAAAGCTAGAATTTCTGGTTGGTTTTTTCGCATGTCTTGCTGCAATTTCTATGCAGATTTTTCTGCAATGCTTCAGCCAACTTGCAAAAGGTTTGAAGGGGTATTAGAGGGTCTTTTAAGGCTGGTCTCCAGCCTTCTTTATGGAGGAAAGACAGGGTTGAATTGCTGGTTGGAAAGGTGGAAGAAACAGCTTAGTTCTTGGCTCACCAAGCTGCAGAAACTGTCCAGGGATTTTTCTGGTTTGCGCAGCTTTTGTGCTGTCCGGTTTTAGCTGAATTTTTCAGTCTTCAAGCTGAGTGAATTAGTTATTTTTATGGCAGTATTTGAGAGGGAGAGATGGCTGAAGGTTTCGATAATTGAACTGATCAAGAAGCTAGAAAAATTTTGAGTTTGCTACAAGAAGAAGATGATCACTCATAGGGTGGAGTTTGAAGATTCAACCATGGAGATTAATTATCTTGGGAACCTTCCATAACTCTTCCCCATTTTCGGCCAACATGCTACCCTCCCATAGGTAATTTCGAAAGTCCAAGATCAAGGAAGCTTGCTGGAATTTTCTGGAAATAAAATGGCTTGAATAAATTGAGCAACTTAATTGGTTAAGAATTAAGGTAAGTTAAAGAACAAAAAGGGTATGAATCCCTTAGGGATTTTTGTAGGGCACAAGAGTGGAATTAGGACATTCCTTTTATGTCTCCCCTAGGACAACACTCCTACTCCTCCCTAAGGCATGTAAGGTCGAAAATAGCCTACCTATCAAAAATAAAATTTAATCATGCTAAAACTTAAATGATGGAATTTGAACTCAAGACCTCAAGGATTTATTCCAAAGCTCTAACCACTAAACTACAACAACCCTTGCTCTTATTTTCTCTCCCAAATATTTTTCCTATTTAACCCTCAAGCTATCTCCCTATTTCCTCCTCAAGTAAAATTATCATTTTGCCCTTCCTACTCAATAAACACAATTAAGCCTTCTAGTCTACAAATCACAAATCCAAACCACATAAAATCATACAAAAATATATTTATGCATGCAAGAAAATATGATGTGCATCCCAACCCCCTTACTCTAGGGTTAGTTTTAGTTAGGGTTTCGCATAATAAACTAGAGAATAGATCAAGTTCACACAAGACAAGTCACAAGGATTATCAAGGAGTATGAATATGGAGAAAAGACATGTAAATAGATAAAAATTCTCAAAGATATAGCAATGATTGATTAGCACTTATTACAATTAATTATCATCTTGGCACCATAAAGGAATAAAATATAGATTCCACTTCTTTTCCAATTCGTGGAATCACTATCTTCTAGTTAATTTAGTAGATTTCCCAATCATAGTAAAGCAACTAAAAGATGCATTAAACTCATATATCATAAATATGAAATTAACCAATAACCCTATGCTTTAGAAGAAATCAACTAATCTTTGATTACTTAGGTTCTTTGTTTTTAACTTCATTTTCCAAGTCCATTAAGATCTAACAAATATGAAATCAATGAAATAAACTTCTAATATCGTTTTTCAAGTCAAATAGAAGAAACAACATCAATTTATCAATGATAACAAGTAATCAAATACCAATAATAACAATCACTTTATCAAAGAACTAAAATCAATACAAAGTCATGAATCCAAAAATATCCTCTAAATACAATTAAAATAATTTAAAGTTAAATTGTCATAAATTACAAAGAAGAGAAAAAGAAATCACTCATAGACAAGTAAGCTTTCTTCTTCTTCCTTAAAACCTTCTTAAGCAACCTCCTTTCCTTCTCCAAGAATCTCGTTGATCTTCCTAAATCTTGATGTTTCTCTAGGAGTTTTCTAAAGATATTACATTAAAGAATTGAAAACTATGAAAACTAGTTTGTACAATGTTATTCTCTTGTATTTTTAGGAGTTCTAATTGCCAAAAAGTGTGCACAAGAGTCCTAAATCGATCCCAAGTAAGTTCCCAAAAGAATCCTTATGAAATTTGTCAAAATTTGCTAAAATATGAAATTTGCCATACAGAATGGACCTGGCACCAAGTCACTTTGACCCACCTGGTGCTAGGTCCTTCCTAAAATGCTTCCTGATGAACAAAACACACCCGATGCTAAGTTAAGAAGAACACCCGGTGCCGAGTCCTTCCTAAAATGCTTTTGAAACTCCTCTATTCTACTCTGTTCTTCCAGAAGTGACCCCCAGCCAGCCAGGTGGACCACCAGGCGCAGGGTCAATATTATTTGGCCCGATTTTGGGCAATTTTCACCATATTCTACATAAAATCATGAAAATATCTTTCCAAAGGTAAAATATCAAATAGAAAAGAATATACCTAGTTATTACATCAAATGTGTCACAAAAGTACCTCTAATAACGAGAAAAATATAGGTAAATTTAGCCCCTATCAAGGTTATAGTAGTAGTGGTGTGGAACAAACCTAGCTCTCATAATATCTTTTAACAAGTTCCAATTTGCTACGGCTTCTACTCCTATTTTCCTTCTTTGAGCACTAACTTGCTCCCATCAAACCAAAGTATACTCCGAAAAATCCAGAATAGCTAGCCTTACCTTGGATCTTTTACTATAAGTATGACACTCAAAAAATATTTTCATTTCGCTCTCCCATTCAAAGTAGGCTTTGAGATCACTCTTCCCATAAAATGTAGGCACCTTCATCTTGATATGGTTCAACTCGCTCTCTTCTTCATTTCCTTCCCTCCTACTTCCTCTATTGCACCATCTTCGATTGAGGGCCCCATATGCATCACCATGTTCCCCTTCATACCATTCATCAACTCCCTCAAACTTTCTTACCAACCCCATTGGATTGTTTTCACCATTCCTTCTTTGGCCTCTACCTCGTCCTCCTCTCATATCATGTATTCTTTCTCTCATGGGAGTTTGTTGGAATCTTCCAATAGAGTGCTCATCCTACTCTTTACCTTGTTGAATTTAACAGAGGAGTATGGGTATCATTATCCTTAATTCTAGGGCTAGGAGCTTCAAATCATTCTTAGCCTTTTCTTTATGCCACGATAGAAAATTGACCCAAATGGTGTCTCAATCTCGTGATCTGCCTTGCATGTCCTCAAACCTATTGTGTATTGTTCTCATAATAGTATTTAAATCTTCTTGTAAAGCCGTAGCATCAAGTGGTTTTTCTTATGGCTTACTTGATCCACTTGCGTTAGACTTAGGAATTTCTTATTCATGGGTCATAGTGATAGAATATTCAATGAGTTATACTTGCAAAAAAGATTAACAAAAGAAATAGATCCTCTCTTCACTCTCTTGTATGTTTACTCTCAAATATATTCACTCTACACTTATGTCTACCCTATTTGGCTCTTTTTGATAATAGTCTCACCCTCTTACCTTTTTCCTTAACACTCAAGCCTTTTTGTTTAATGATAGGGGTTAAAATCACCATTCTTTTCCAAGTTATTTGAGGGTGTTTTAAGATACATTTATTGTAATAACTAGGCATATTCCTTCCTATTTAACATTTTACTTGTAAATGGTATTTTTAGAAAATATGTGCAGATTTAAGCAAGAATCGAGCAGAAAGGGCACAAACCAGAATGCACCTGGTGCTAGGCCCAGCTAGTGGACCAGGTGCCGGGTCCATTCTATCTAGCAGCAGAGATTGAACGAGTTTCAGGGATTTTTTCAGAACAGACCTGGCGCCAGGTCTGGCAAGTGTACCTAGTGCCAGGTTTGGCAAGTGTACTTGGCACTGGGTCAATTCTGCTTGCTAAGGAAAAGACGGCAAAAAACAGAGCAAAACAGAGGAAGAACAGAGTGTACCTGGCACCAGGTGGGTCGAAGATACCGGCACCAGGTAGGTTCTGGAGGCAAAAATTCTGTATGTGGAATTAGGGATTATCCAAGAATTTTGGTATTTTCCTATTCCTACTTAGCCAAGTCTTCCTCAACCACGAAATAGGCATCTAAGAGGCCTATAATAGCATAAGAGAATACAGGGGTTTGAGAGATACAACTAAGAGAGGTAAATTAAAGAGCTTAAATTTAGATTTTATCATTCAAAGAGGAATTTACCCAAGCCAAGGAGGATTGTTAAAAAGGAGTCTTTAAGGAAGAAGAAAGAGGCTTGTCTATGAGTGCTTTTTTTCTCTTTGTTTTCTTCTTCTTTAACAATGATGTATTTAATGTTTCATTGTAATTTAGCAATATTCTAGAATTCATGATTTATGTATCAATTTAACTACTTGATCAAGTGATTGCTGGTCTTGGTATTTGATTACTTATTTTCCTTACGGAGTTGGTTGATTGGGTTTTGTTATTAACTTGCTTGAAAAAGGGGTTAGTACTGACTTCAATTAATTAATTTTCATATTTATTATCTCTTAGCTTATTTGAAAAAGGGGTTAATTATTTAGAACATTAGTAATCAAAGGTTAGTTGATAATTACTTGAATATGGATTCATTGACTAATTTCATGTTTTAAATCACCTAGAATATATGGGTTTGTATGTGGATTGATTTTAATGCATCTTTTGGATAAGTTAGTCGAGATAGAATATGTTCACTAATTTAACTAGGAGGTAGTGATTCCATTGATTTCAAACGAAGTGGGTCTATGTTAAATCCTACATGAGACTAAGATGATAATTGATTGTGATATTGGCTAAGTGATTCATTGTTATGTTTTCTAGGAGACTTGTCTAAATTGCATAAACCTACATCCTTGAGTTGTATATGTTTCTTTAGTTTTTCTTTTTATTCTTTTCTCACTTTATTTAGGTCGGTTAAACAACGAAGGAAGAGTGATTAGTGTGTACTTGTTCCTTTGAAGATAGATACTCGTTAATTCCCTGTACTATACTTGCGATGGGTATACTTGCTCACATGTATATTTTGGAATTAATGTTTTAATTAAAATTTGATTAAGGGATGGATTTAAAATTGATGATTTTCTATACCTAAAAATTTACATGTCATTTAATCTCAATTCTCCCCAATAGTTATAGATTTAGTCCAACTAATTGAATCAATAAAAATCAATGCATTTTCCAATTAGGGGGTCTTAGGAAAATTTCAACAAACACTTGTTGGGCATCTTAAACAAGCAACTTTTCAAGCAAGAATTTCAAGAAGTGAAGACTCAATTAACACAAGAATAAAGACTAAAAGTATAAGGAAGCAAGTTCAACAAGAAACGAATAAGAACAACTAGTATATAGGAATATGAAGAACAAGATAATCACAAGTGTGCAATAGTAAAGATGAGTTCAATGAGTATGGATTTCAAAAATAGAGTGATATATCAAGTCTCAACTATATGCACAAACATTCTCATAGAACATTTATCAAACACCTTGATTGCAATCCCATTACTTAAAACTAACCAGTATTTTCACCCATATTCAATCCCATTTTCACCACAAACACGAGATAAATTTGTTCCCAAGCATTATAATAACGTAAAAGAGCAATTTTCTCAAGAGAAAATCAAGAAATAACAAAGATAACATGACCTTTTTGAAGCATTTTTTTTAGTTATGATATTTTCCCTATTTTTCCACAACTTTGTAGGGTTCCTTTTCATGATTTCAAGCTTTGATTGGAATTAAGGCTTTAACTAGGCTCTTATACCAAACTTTTTGATATGATCTTGAGTGGTTAATTTGATGGGATAGTGGGCAAAAATCTTAGCTCATAGAGTGAAATTGAAACAGTAGAGTTTTGTGGCCAAAATGAAAAAAAATAAGTATCTATCTACACTCTAGCAAACCCTTGAAGAACTAAATATCAAAGACCCACAAGAATAGCAGCAAGATCAACTATAGATTCACTCAAATATCCTTGAAACAACAAAGGTAATCAAAAATAAAAGAAGTGGAATTATAGGCACCCAAATAATGAAATTCAAGATAAACCTAATGAAATGTTTATTGTATTATTATTATTTTTGATATTGTTGTATATTGCTATATTGGGAAATTGTGTATATAGTAGGTTATTGGGATTTAATTTTTGCTTGTGTATATGGCCTTGTTGCATACTATTGTTATTGTTGGGGGCATTTTGTATTTATTATTGTGTTAGTTTTTTTAGGATGGAAGTGTTGTTGTAATTGGATATTATTGTGTTGTTGAGGAAATCTTGTTGTACAATAGCTATTTGTGATTGATTGTTGTACAATAAGATTGATTTCATTATTTTTGTATGGGTGTTGGAGCTTTGAGAATAAGAGGATTGTTGGTAGTTTTGGTTGTTGTTGTACTATATATTATGGAGGTTGAAATTTGATTTTACTCATGGTGAATAAATTGATGAGTTGATGGGTTTATAGAGTTGGTGTTATGTTTTTGTGAATTTTTTATTATTTTTTGGGAGATACTTTGGTGTTTTTGGAAGGTGCGATATTCACGAATTGGTGGTTGTAGTTGTGAAAATCTTTTAAGATTCTTTTCAATAAAACCGCTACGTCCTTGACCTTTTCACTTTTCTTTAGATTTCATTGAATTTATAGTGTGTATGTTATATACTAGTTCTACTATGTGGTATATTTAGAGGTATTAACATGTATATATTGATTTAGTGTATCTTTAGTGAAAATATTGGGTTATTCTTTAGTTTTGTGCCTTGGTTGTATTAGTAGTATAGTTCTTGGTACTAATGTCTATTTTAGTTTTAGTTATATTAGTTGATTTGATGACTTGTTAATAATATTTGTGTATGTTGTTGTTGTTGTTATTATTATTGTATGATTTTTTATTGGCATTAATATTGATCTTAATGAATTTTGGATAGCAACTCTTTGTATTCTTTTTAATTATATTTGCTTTTAATTTATTTTCTCTGCCTATTATTTTTATATTCCTATTATTATTATATCTTTATATATCGTATACTCTTGTAGTTTTCTTATTTTTGTAGGGTGGAAGATTTTTCTTCTTTTGGACAACCATTCAATTATTCTCCCTCTTATATACATTGAGCTTCAGATGTTAGGAGTATTTCTTTACATTCCTCTCCCTTTTATTTCTTTTGTCATATTGAAAATGCATATATTGTTTGACTTATGTCCAATGAGGACATTGTTTGATTTAAGTATGGGGGAGAGGTTGAATACTATTTCTTTACAATTTTGTATTAATTATTTTGGCATGTTCTTATCTTTTGGCTAAATATCTTATTTTTTTACATTTTGGCTAAAAGTTTTTCGATTTTTTTCATATTATTGGGTTAGTTTTCAAGGCTTGTTGGTATATGTGCTAATATGTATTTGTTTGGTGGAGTTATTGTCTATCTTTTTTTCTTATGGATTCTACTTAAGACTTTTCTAGGAAAGTTATTTTTATGCATACTTAGATATTGGGTATAACATAAACTGAGTTTGGAAAAATAAATTAATGTTGTTTATACCTTTGAAAATGTTTGTGAAGCTTAATTCTTTGAGAAGAAATGAAAACTTAGTGATGAAATATAGAGTGTGGGTCGTGGGCTTATCTCTAGTTTCATGGCTAATCTCGTTCATTTATTCATTCATTTAGTATTGTATGTTGTAATATAGAAAATTTTAATTAATTATTTTATTTTTAAATAAAAAGGTAAATAGGAGCAAGAGGTAGGTTGCTAAATGCACCTACCTAAGTGAGGAGAATAAAAAGGCTCTAGGAATGCAAAATGCATTTCCTATGACAAAAAACAAAGTGTGATGAAAAAAAAAAACAAGAAAAGAAAAGGCAAGAATAAGAAAAAGAAAGAAAAGCAAAAATAAGAAAATAGAAGGGATGCAAAAACAGCATTCAAGTAAAATCACTACAAATGCATACTCTTTGTAGAAAGAAAATTGATGAAAAATAAGAGGCTCCTAATTTGCCAATTCAAATTGAATTGTATTGTTGTACCAAAGGACAAGCTATTGTTGTATTATGTTGCATCATTTGTAATATATGTACTTGGGATAGCCACGAGACTTGAGTGAGTTGTTGGATCCTATCTCATATAAATCACTTTGTTTGAAATTCATGATTGTAGATATTGAGTGAATCACATTTAATTGTCATAAGCTTGTTTAGTTTTACTTTGGGGTTCATGGTTGTGTCTAGCCTAATATAATTGTATACATGGGATTAACTTGGATAGATTCGTGTTGAGATGAATTCTAAGGTGGAGGATGAAATAATCTCTTTACCATTTTGATCCTATTGCATATGTGCTAGGTTATCTTGATTATTCTCCTAAAATTCTATGTAGAATGTTTTTTATCTTATTTGTAAATTAATTATTCTTTATCCTTAAGAAATAATGTAATGTAGAATGATTTGTACACTAGTTAAGTTGTGAATAATTGAAGGATTCTTGATTTGTATATTAGTTAATTCTTTGTTCATGAATAAGTATGGTTTGCTTGAGAATAAGCAAAGATTTAAATGTTGGGGTGTGTGATGAGGTCTCATCATACACATATTTTCTAGTATTTTTGTTCTCTAAATATGATACATTCTTACACAATTCATGACTCACCATATCCTTGTTATCTTGTTTTGTAGAAAATAAAGAAAATAGAAGTTAAAGATGAAAAGGAAGAAAATGGCAAAAATGCAAGAGAAGAGGCCGCCTAGTGTAATATATATGTGTGAGTGTGTTTAGGAAGTGGCGGCCTAGGGAAGCTTAACTTTCTTTGGCCGCCTAGTTACTAGTGTAATATATATGTGTATAGTGGTTGGTGGCCTAGAGAGCTTACACTTCCCTAGGCATCCCGTTTATGTGTGCATGTATATTAGCATTTTTAGGTGGCGACCAAGGGAAGTGTGGCTGCCTAGTGTAGTATATATTGTACAATTTTTTAGGTGGTGGCCTAGGGTACGCCTGCTTCAATTGTAAAAATGTGTGTGTATTGTATGTTCTTTAGTACCCTAGGCCGCTAACTTCCTCTTAAGGCACGCCTAGGAAGAAGCCTGCCAACCTAAGGAACCTGATTCCCTAGGCCGCCTAACTTTTGGAGAACCTGGTGGCCTAGGGAACCTCTGCCCATAAGTTGCAGAAAATAAAGATCTACATATTGTTTTGCGATTTTCTTCAATTCTTTCCATTATATACTATATAAACCCTATTATAAACCCTAGAAACATATCCTTGGTGGGCTAGCAACCAAGAGATCCCTTAAGGAGCTCAAATGATCCTTCAAGGAAGGGAAGATCATTGAGAAGAAGGGTGAAGGGTTGTTGAAGGATATGAGTGAAGTTCTTCTTTTTCTTTGTATTAACTTTACAATATTGATGTTTATATGATTTTAATTGTATTTGAGGAATGGACTCTAATTTATGTTCTTATGTTAGGTTATTATTTTGATTTATTGAATTCCTAAAATTGTATTTGACTACTTGGGTATTATTATATTAGATTGATTATTTAGGCTTGGTTGATTTATTCAATTGATTATTTTGCTCTTAATGATTTCGAGAGATGGGGTTAGGAGTTGAATACTAAATTAATTGGTTCAATGTTTATTTTTCTTTGATTAACTCAATAGAGAGGTTGAATGATTATAATATGGTAATCAATGGGTTTTCAATAGTACCTAGATATAGGGCTATTGGGGCTTTCGAGTACCTTTTAAGTGATGGGTAAGTGTAATGCTTCTTTAGGTTAGGTTGATTAGGTAGAGATACCAATTAATTGAGCCATTAGAAAGAAATATCATAACTCGAGAGAGAGAGTGTGTGTGGTTCATTCTTGAATACTCATACCGGTGCTCGAGTTGAGATTTGATGAACTTAGCGATGATCTCTTCGCTTGACATATTTTGGGGGGATTTCTTCTTGTACATGGGCTTTCCCATATTCTTACTTCTTGACAATGTTTGTGACTTTTCTTGTGTGGATCTGTCTTACTCTCTTTTGTATTCGGTTAGTATAATTAGTTTTTATTTCTTTATCTTTATATTTATATTAGCTAGACAATGAGATTAGAGCAAAGTTGTGGTAATTGCTAAGTTCTCGTAGATTCGATACTTGTTATTCCCTATGTTACGCGATGGGTATACTTACCCTATTGTGTAGTTTTGGTGATTAGCATTTTAGTCTAAAGCTTGATTTATGTTGGTTGTTTATACTGTTTCCAATGCACTAAAAACCCCTATATCAATGTCCTTTGGACTTGAATGTTTGCTTATCTTTTGGAAATTGAGGAATTATTGCTCTATTAATTGATTTTACTTATGAATTGTGCTTGTGTGGTTGATTTGACATTATCATATGGATAATGATGAATGGGAAGGTGTATGGTTATCCAGTTTTATATATTTGGATATATAAAACTCAAGATGTTTTGCTGAAAATGAAAACAGCCATAGCCGCCATCTTTTTCTGCTAGCACAGGAAATTTTGGTGCTTGAGTATTCCTCTATGTGGATTACTATTAGAGATAATCACACACACTGTGATTATAGTAGTTAGACGTTCAACTCTCGTGAAGTTGGATTAAGTTGATTGTTGGATCGCGCCTCAACTTGAAGAAGAAATTTTGTTCTTTGAACAATCAAACAAAGGTAAAAAACTGTTACCTTTATTATCTTTATGTCTTGTTTTCCACACATAGGCGGGTCTTGGGATGGTATCTCATTTTATTTTCCATTGTGCCGTATAGCATACAAGCTTGAGATACCCAATAGTGGTATCAGAGACGTGCTATGTGTGGTCTACGGACATTGTTTTAGCATGAAAAATTGTTTTCATATATTCGTGCTTGTCCTTGTTCATTGTGAAAATCATTTTCACTCGAGTCGAAATCGTTTCGAGCTTTGTGGGTTAGGTCGGTAGCACAATATGATTGTGGAAAAGTTATAGCATATTTCGAAAGGTGCTTTCTTTATGTGCTGAAAATTTTCTGCAGAAAAACGTTTTCTTAAACATGGTAGTTGCTTCGATTTCATCTTGTGAATTTGATTTTCTATTTTGTTTTGTCTAAACTAACAAATTGGTTGTTGTTTTGAGCTTCAAAACAGAAAATTTTGTTGAGAATTGTTCTCACTAAAATTCTATAGAAGATTAGGGCTCCAGAAATTGTTTCTGGAAAATTTTTCTGAAAATCGCCACCACTTCCTGATTATAGCCGGCACCGGCTCTGGCCTCCAAACCGGCACCGGTTCCATTCTGTTCGTGATGTTTAGAAATCATTTGTGAAAGAGAAAATTTTTGGAAATCAGAACAGAGACGCCGCCGGCTCTGGCTTCCAAACCGGCACCGATTATGCTCTGGTTTTGCACGATCCATCTATTTTAAAAAAAAAAGAAAATTTGGAAAAGAATTTTGAAAAGGGAAAAATCTCATTTGATGAGAGGCGGCAAAATAAAAATTTTTGGACCCCCGCAAGGGGCGCTGCTTCCTTGACCCCTGCCCGTTGACCGGCCAACGGGACCGCCGTTATCGTTGCGAGACGGGATGCAAAAGCATTTTCTCAAAATTAATTTTGAGACAAACAATTTTATTTTTCAAAATAGTGATTTTGAAAATTTAAAATTAATGTATTTTTCAAAAATATTTATTTTAGATTTTTTTAATTTTTCCAAAATAATGATTTTGGAATAATAAAAGTATATGTTTATTTTGTTTAAGCATAGTCAATGGCATGATGGATGGTTATGGACTAAAACAATTATATCTGTTCATGCATTTTACAATTTTGGTTTTTTTTTTTATGAAATAGGGCCTACGTGTCCAGCCTTCTCTAGAATTCTTATGTAATTCTCTTCTCATCTAACTCCCCTCGAATGTAACTTGAGGTTTTCTCTTTTTAGGAAATTATGTAATTTGTCTACATAGGTTAGATAGGAGTAGAATTATTTTATTTTGGAGATGGCAACCAAAATAAGGTAAGAAGGTAAGACCTTTTACTTGAATCATGCATAAACACATAGGGTTAACTATATTAATTTCTTTTATGGCTCAAAGAAATTAATTTAGGATAATGCCCATAACCATACCACGTAATCGTTTTATGACCATGATTATCAATTATGTGATTTATTGATTTTTATGCATGTCATTCAATAAAATCACTAAAAGGAACAAATCCCTCAATTAATATTAAACCTAATTCATTCCGTTAATATAGTAAGAACGAGAGTCCTTTTTTGAGACTAGGTTGTTGGGCAAATCCAAGCCTACTTGACATCGGGCATATCAAGCTATGAAATTAAATTCCTGATTAATGGGTAGGGTATAACTAAATTCTTTATCCCGGTTGGGCAAACTCAAGCATTAAGAAATTTAGAGGAAAAGTTGGGGTAGCCCAAAAGGCTTTAAGATTAAAAGCTGTTAATCACCTAATGATCCGGTAGTTACGTACGATGTAATTGGTATTGGATACCTACCAATGAACTCAAGGGTAGCTTGTTAGGCAAACCCAAGGTTATTCTTAAGGAATTTGGATACCGGTCCACTAGGAAAGCTTCCAACGGGCTTTCCCGAATCAGTAGTGGAGGCTATTAGTTTGAGTAAAATAGTGGAGTAAAAATGCCTTTAATTAAAGTCCTAATTATTTGCATATCATGTGCATATACAAGTAGCTAATGTTCTCCATCTTTACATCTAAGTCACTTGCATCATGTCAACAAACCTAAACTTATGTAACATCTTAGAAACCAACAAGTTAACCGAATCAAACTATCTTGACTAGTATAGAAATTTGAGAATCGTTCTCAAAGCAGAAAAGTTACTCTACGTGCTAGATACTCCTATTCCACCACTACCAGCCCAAGATGCTCATGCTGATGAGCATGTTGTGCACAAGAGTCACAAGGAGGAAAGTGATACGCATCATGTATTATGCTAGCATCCATGACTTCCGAGTTGCAAAAATAGCACGAGCATATGGATACTCAATTGATTATACTACATCTTCGAGAGCTGTTTGATGCCCAAGCCAGAACTGAGAGATACGAGATCTCGAAGCAACTATTCCGTTGCAAAATGGCAGAGGGTTCTTCTGTGGACACTCATGGGCTAAAAATGCTGGGCCTAATAGAGAAGCTTGAATCTCTCGGGTTCGCGGTGGATCATGACTTAAGTGTTGACTTAATTCTTCAGTCATTCGGTATTAGATACATGAATGATTGGCTCTAGTGCAAGTGGGAGTTTGTTAGTGTTGTGCCCTAGAGGTAATCACTTGTACATTGTATATAACGTATTTTATAAAAGACATTATTTATCTTACAGTTTCTTTTGTTTACTTTAAGTAATATAACTGTTCGATAAAGTCCCTAGTACAACACTGTGTTAAGGAAATCATGATAGAGATCATGATATGAGATTCCTACTACACTGTATAGTGTTAGTACTTAAATAGTTCCTAGTTATAGTATTAATGAGACAAGACATCACTAATGCATTAAGACTAGCATGTGTTAGATTTCCTGATTTGATCAGGCGGTGGTTCTCATAACCGTGAGTATTGAGATACTCAAAGTTAACACATGGATGCTTGTTAATGGAACAAGTTCATTGAATGATCTAGCTTTGAGATAATCATTTGGATAACTATTTAGTGCTAGTGATATAATCTCAATATGTAACACCCCACTACCTAGGCCCGACAGGGCTGGGGATGTCGCCCCGTCCAAAGAACAAGGGTCTTTATAACTAGGTCACACATTCAAAATAATGGAATAAAATAGTACTTAAAACTTAAAACTTATATGATCCAAGAATTCAAAAACAAATCCAGAAATAAAATTATTCATTCTCAGCTCCTAAAGCATTACATAAAAATAAATAATAAAATCTCTTTCAAGGCAGACAACACTAGCTACTCATCCCCACAATAAGATTGACCTGAAATTATGGTAAAAAGGGTGATGAGATAAAAATCTCAATAAGTTCGTGTGTGCTTTGAGTGTCCAGTGAAAACAGTTCGTGGATGTAAAGTATAAAATCTTTATAAGAGGAATACTAGCAAGCAATAAACAACAGTCAAAATCAAGAGTGGTGTTTTAGCTTTTCCAACCATACATGTACAATAAAATCATCCACTCAAAAGGTGGTCATGGGTTATCACACGTTGGGCCCCATAACCATACAACGGTCAAAATGCCACACTTTGTGCAGACTGACAAAAAGTAGGTGATTGGCCTACCGGGTAAGATATTTCTTCTTCTCTATACCCAAACAAAATCGGTTGTCTATTTCGACAACACACAGTCCACTTGACTGAAAATTGCTAGCTCGGATCGGCACGACCTACTAGCCTGACATCTTATCCGGGAAGGACTCACCCCTCAGAGGTGGCCACCTACTGAGAGACTTACCCTGACCCTTCAAAGACTAGTCCTAGCAGTCCACCTTTATTGAGTACTCAACGTAATTGATCCCACTTGGGAGAAAACAAACAAAACATAGTTCTGTTAAGATTCGTGGACTCTTAAACACGGAAAACATCCACGAATCCCTTCCGAGGATCCAAGTAAATGATTAAGAAGATCGTAGGTTTGCAGAATTACCTCTGTTAGGTGTAATCGATATCCTTCAATTCCGATTGTGCTATTGTACGTGCAACTCCAATGATCACCATATGCTGCAATATGCGAACGTCCTCTATCGAATACACACCGCGAACTCACTCGTCACCCGGGGAGTGCTAGCGCCCAGGGTTTGAGAGGCTTATTTTTCTAATGCATGAAGGCATGAATATTCTTAACAGAATAGCTCCCTAGAGAAGACGGCTAGAGTTTTCTTAAAAACCCCTCCTAACCTTTTAGAGTCCAACCCTAATAATATCTTATCGTATTTTAATTTAAATTCAAATTAAATTAAAATTGATATGATAAGATTCTGCCATTATCTCGATAATTTAACTAATTAATTTACCGAGTTAGATTCTTATAATTTGGACATTATCCAGATACATTGAATGTGGACATATTTCCAAATTCATTGTATCTGGATAAATTTTCTAAGTTCGATTAACTTGGACATATTTTCAAATTCATCGAATCTGGTTACCAGAAAAATAACCTAACAAGTTCGCTTATTCTGTGACCCTATAAGTTCATTTAACACTAGCAATGTGCCCAAATCCTATTTAAATGGCGCACAAGTTATAAGCGGTTTCTAGCAAAATATTATAACTATCCAAGTTAAATGAAGATCGGTGATCTTTTTTAACCAAACCATAATGTTATATTTAGTTCTTTTATCACACGATATCCAGATTAAGTATAAGGCATGGAGCATGTCATCCTTATTAAGCTTAATCAATTATTTCTTAATTTCATAGTAGACTGTTCAAACAAATTATATCAATATTTTAGATTGATATATTTGAGCACGGCCAAGCATTTTAACAGATCTAACTTATCAAGGGGCCCATGAATATCTCTCCTCTAATTAAGAGGGACAAATTCATTCACTATCAATCATATTCCTCTCATTGATTTATTCTATATCCAACAGTAGTCTAATTTATTATCTGGTTAAAGACAACTTTAGACAATGTCAAAATATAGAATTTATCAAGTAGGAAACTATGATGAATTTAGGTCGAAGGATTTTTTAATATTATTATGGCCAGAAAGTACTTATGACATGTTCCATGAAGTACTCTCACAGTGGGTCATGTCCAATACAATGTTCTCTAACATTTATTTATGTTTTGACTTGATATCACAAATATCCATGACCAGTAAAACATAGCCATCTAGTCACAAATATACCAATCTTAATTTATTATTGTTCCAATAATAATAATAATCGATCAGGGACTGTTTTAGAATAGTCATTGTATTTATTGTTGGGTTTTACTATCCAATCACGTACTTGATGACCACAAAATAGAATGCACTATTCATGGAAAGGAAAACCTCGTATTATTATATCAAACATAACGACAATAGTATAAGTACAAATTGACTCTAGGGCATATCCCTAACAAGTTCCACTTGAAAATGGCAATTAAGGATTTCCAAAGTCTTTGTCAAAATCAGTTTTAGAAAGAGTTTCAGGATTTGAGTAAATCTATTCATTGATTTTTCAAATAATTTGTTTAACTGAAATGGGAAAGAGGACAATCCTCAATTGCCTTTACAGAAGTGAGTGTCCATACACTCTACATTTGGCTTGCCATAATAATCATTTTGCATCAAATGGCTTTTATGTAGGAGCTTACCTGATCCTTGCTCAAAGTAAAGGTCTCCAACAGCTGACCTAACCCCGCCTGGGTTAAACATGAGCCATAATCAGATTCAAGCCAAAGATTCACTTTCACAAATAAAACTAGCTCAACTTACTACCATCATGTTCCTAGTGTCCCAAGCTTTAAGGCTAGATAACAAATAAAAGGGTTTATAAAATAAATCTAGCTTGATATTAAAATAACTAGGGTTTGGAAAATAGGTACTGTAAGTTAAAAGTTTAAATCTTGCTAAAAATAAATTAGGCTTTATTTGATGAAAGATCCTAGGACCTAGATGTAATTATTTAAAATAATAATCTATTGATAATTAATTGTTAGAAAATAATTGGTAACTAAAATTAGTTGTAAGTAAATTTTAATAGGTTTTGATTAAAAGATAATAAATAAATTTTAATAGTATTTATGAATATAAGACTTACAAAATTAATATTTTACTTATATAAAAGGCTTTATTTGATATTATTATTTTATATAATATCTATATATTTTATTTCTTTAATAAAAGCTATAATTTATTTGACTAAAATATCACTATTTTATATATAAGACCAAATCCACATTTTCCTAGGGTTTTCGAAATTTACTAGAAGAAGTCATAGTATTAATCATTTTATTGATGAAATAAAATTAGCTTAGGGACAACAAGGTCATGATCATATTTCCACTTGCTAACCACAATCATGAACATATACTCCACTCCAATTCAACAAATCATCCAAATCATGAATAAAGGCATAAATCTAAATTTACCAAGACATGATCCAAACTTTACTAACATAAACATAATCATGGCTTTAACAATCATGCATGAACATAAACCCTATTCACCAAAGGTGACATAATCTCTAACATGCTTGATCACATATACTACTCACGACATAGAGAGCATGCAACAAACCCTAAAACATCATGTAACCTAACCAACACCAATCATCATCATGCATCAATCCCATCTCCATCATATACACACATTTATTCATGCTTCAATCTCAACTCATCACAACAACACATGCTCAAACCCTAATCATAATCCATCTCCTTCCAATATCATCCTAGAGATATAAATCTAGAATTTAAAAAGAGGGTTGAAGAGGCTTACTTGATTGATGAGTACCTTGGAGTTGTTTCGAATGGATCCTAACTCCTATAGGGACTTGATCCGACCAAGAGAGATGAAGGAAACATGGCCATGGTTGAAGTCACCATTCGGCCAAGAGAGAGAAAGAGAGAGAGAGAGAGAGTCTATTAGTATGATTATATATACATATATTCATTAGAAGTTGAAGATGAGAGAAGGTGGGGTGATTGATCATGCTTACCTTGAGGGTATTCTTGAGCCTTCACAAAAATACTAGTTTTTCAATCCAAAAGAGAGAGTTGGATTTCGGTATTTAGTGTTAAAAATTGCAAAAGTGGCTTCGAGGGGTTGAGTAGGTATGATCTGGAGTTTTTGGAAGAGATTAGAGAAGTTTGGAGCGATCTTAGGCGTGAGGATGTTTAGTAGGTGTTCTTTGTGTTCTTGGTTGTGAGAGAATGGAAAGAATAGGGAGAGGGCTGGCCAAAATTCTGGAAGGAGTGGCCGACTGATTTGGAGGGTTTAGAAAATTGAATTTTCTGATTTGAGAGGAAAAGGAAAGCTGGTTTTTTGAAATCCTAAAAGAATATTTTAGGGAATCAATTTTGGAAACAAAATATGGTAAAAAGATCTTTGATGGAGGAGAGCTTTTGGAAGCTGTAATGGCCGGTTGGCTGGCTAGGGATTTTGCTGGAATGAAAGCTAGTTGAAGGAGCTTAATGGTGGCTAAAAATATTATGTTCAATGGTGAAGGGATTTTCCGGTTGTTGGAGGTTTAATTCATGGAAGGTTGCTAAAATAGATTGCTAAAATTTTGGACTTCAATCAATGGTTTGATTGGAGTGATTGATGGAGAGTTTTTAAGAGTAGCCATGGACTGATTTTCGAGCAGAATTCTAGGGAAGATGATGTGGTTCAGTTCAGGGCTGTTCAAGGGAAGTTTGTACAGAAAAATAGTGGAGGTTTCAGACAAGGCTGAAGAAGAAGCAAGGCTGGAAAAATTCTGGGCAGATTTCGCAAATTGCTGGAATTTTCCTGGGTAGATGTTGTTGCCATTTTCCAGTAAGCTTGTAGAAGATTTGAAAGGGTATTTAGAGGTCTTTCAAGGCTGGTTTCTAGCCTTCTTTATGGAGGAAAATCGTAGCTAAGATGCTGGGTGAAAAATTGGAAGAATCAGCTTGGTGTAGGCTCACCAATGCTGCGAAATTGTCCAGAAAAATTTCCTGGTTTGCACAGCATTTGTGCAGTCTGGTTTTGGCCTTATAATTTCGGACTTCAAGCTGGTTAAGAGGGCCATTTTTCTGGTAGCATTTGGGAGGGAATGATGGCTGAAAATTTCGGCACTTGGACGGAACAAAAAGCTGGAAAATTTTTAGATTACTTACACGAAGAAAATAAACATAGCTAGGGTAGAGTTTTGAAGGTTCAACCATGGAGATTAATTCTCTTGGAAACCTTCCAAAACTCCTTCTCATTTTTAGCCACAAGATAACTCACTCATAGCCATTTTCAAAACCTAAACCTCACAGAACCTTGCTGGAATTTTTCTGGAATAAAGTTGGCTTGAATAAATTGAACAACTTAATGAATTGAGAAGTAAGAAAAACTAAGGGTCAAGAAGGGTGTGAATTCCCTTAGAAATTTTTGTAGGGCACAAGAGTAGGATTAAGACATTCCTATCATGTCTCCCCTAGGACAACACTTCTACTCTTCCCTAAAGCATACAAGGCCGAAAATATAGCATTCCTACACAAAAATAAAATTTAATCATGCTAAAACTCCAATGATGGAATTTGAACCCAAGACCTCAAGAATTAATTCCAAAGCTCTACCCACTTAACCATAACAACTCTTGTTCTTATTTTCTCTCCTAAATATTTTTCCTATTTAATCCTCAAGCTATCTCCCTATTTTCACATCAAGCAAAAATTATCATTTTGCCATTCTTACTGAACAAGCACAAATAAGCCATCTAGGCTACAAATCACAAATCCAAAGCACATAAAATTATATGAAAATATATTTATGCATGCAATAAAGTATGATATGCATCCCAACCCCCTTACTCTAAGGTTGGTTTCAACTGAGGTTTAACACAATATAGCAAACATGCAAGTAACCTTAGACTTGAGATCTCCAAGGTACTTTGTTTGTTGAGCATTGTACTTTGATTCCAATATTCGGAGTTCGATCGAGGGCCGCCTATGGGATGGATATTGGGTACATTGTGAGGTAAATAAAAGTAGTTGAGAGGGTCAATAAAGGATTCACCACTCCTAATAGTAGGGGCGATTATCTCACGGCCACTTATAGGAATTACTACTCGAGAAGTCCTTGGCTAAGGCGATTGTGTATTGGAAATAATTCCAATTGATACATATCTAGAGTAGTGGGTTTATGATATAAGTACTATTGTATTCGGGCCAGAATTAATTCTGGAGGGAGTTGGCACTAATTCCATACTCCAAACCGAATTAGATATTGTATGGTGAAAGAAGTTAATTGCACTGAAGTTTGTTATTGAAGGGTTAATGTCAAGCCACTTGACTTACTGGACTTTTGGGTGGTCATGATATATTGCTAGATACCGCTCATGATTTGGGAATATGGGTTTATTAATTGATGAATTAATAAACCAATCCTGATTAGAATTAATAGGATTGATTTTAATTAATTATAGATTATTAATCTCAAAGACGTTTGGATTAATTCATATTCTCTACCAATTGACTGGGAAACCTAATAGGTTACATACAATAGAGGATTATATACTCAAGATATTATTTGATAACATAGTGAGGTTGATTGAGAGAAAGAGAAGTTGTTGTGGACAAATTATAATTAGTTATAATTTGTGGTCTAGGTTCTAATTGTGAGAACTTGATGTTTCCAATTACAATTAGGGAATTCTAATAGGATTAGAATTCTCAGTTTTGGGAGGGGAATTTCGTGTAATATATGGCAGATGTAACACATGAAAACCCTAACTGAAGAACACATGAAACAACAGCTTCTTCTTCCCTCTCATTTTTCTCGTTTTGCTGAAAATGAAAAAAGCCCTAGCAGCCATATTTTTCTGCTAGCATAGAAAATTTTGGTGCTTGAATATTCCTCTACGTGGATTACTATTAGAGATAATCACACACTATGATTATAGTGGTTAGACGTTTAACTCTCGTGAAGTTGGATTAAGAGGATTACTGGATCCTGCTTTGACTTGAAGAAGAAATTTTGTTCTTCGAACGATCAAACAAAGGTAAAAAGCTATTACCTTTATTATCTTTATATCTTGTTTTCCACATATAAGTGGATCTTGGGATGGTATCTCGTTTTATTTTCCACTGCACCGTATAGGATATAAGTCTGAGATACCCAACAGGAGTCACATCTATGTGCAGTAAAACGCATACTCCAATATCTAATTGGCACATATGATTATGGCTTTGGTATCTTCACACTAACACATTTGATCTTATAGGATATACTGATGCAGATTCTGCAGGCTGTAAAGTTGAAAAAAAAAAGTACTTGTGGCCATTCTCAATTTCTTGGACTCGCTCTTGTGTCATGGCATAGTAAAATGTAGGCGTATGTATCCTTATCCACCACTGAGGCTAAATACATTGCAGCCGACAGTTGTGCTCAAATTTTGTGGATGAAGAATACATTGCTAGATTTTAGTCGTAACTTTAATTGCGTACCTATATTATGTGATAATACAAGTGATATCAATTAGACAAAAAAATCATATTCAACATTCAAGGACAAAACATATAGAAGTTAAACATAATTTTATCTGAGATCATGTGCTCAAAGGTAATGTATGTGTTGAATATATTTCAACGGATGGACAACTTGTAGATATCTTCACTAAACCTCTAGCTGAGGAAAGATTCAACAATCTGAGAAGATGTTTGGGAATTATAACAATCATATAACTAACCTTTTGGCATAAGTCTTCTTTATGAAGGATCTGTGAAGAAAAAGGTTTTGGAAACAGTGTTTGTATCTAAAACGCACCAACAACTGTTTGGACGTAGTATTTAAATCCAAATCCTGCTTCTAAAATGCATCTCAGAACAAGACTCTTTTGGATGATAATTTCGGATTGGGTTAAGTTACAAAACCCTCCTTAATGTCTATATTTATTTTTTCCTTATTTTGATTTTTGAATTTCAAAAAATTGGTTTGCGTGTTTTTCTAAATTTTTGTGAAAAATTTATCTTTTCAATGCACTTTATATCATATTACTCAAAACATTCAAAGCACTCTAATTTCTCTCAAAACCTTTGTAACCGATTCTTCCAAAAAAATATCTGTGATCTTTTTATTCAAAGAAAAACCGACAGTCCAAAAAGGAAAAAGCCCTAATCTTACTGATGGCAAAGACGAAATCTTTTGCTTCAAAACCAAAGAAAGGGCACAAAACATCTCCATAGACGAAGAAAAGAGTTCAGCTTCAAGCAAAGTAAAAAGGGAAGAAGTTTCTCCTTAACCGGACTTCTCGGCATCTCACTACGATTCATCAGAGTCTTCTCTGGAACAAATTGTTGGGTATCTCATGCATATCATATATGGCGCTGCTGAAAAATAAGAACAAGATACCAACCTAGGATCAGCATATGTGTAGAAAATAAGATATAAAGAGAACAAAAATAATAGCTTTTCCTTTCTTGGGCGTTTGAAAAATAAATTTTTTTCCTTTTTCAAGTCGAGGCACGATCCAGCAATCCTCTTGATCAAACACCACTAGAGTTGAACGTCCAACCACTATAATCATAGTGTGTGATTATCTCTAACAGAAATCCACACGGAGGATCACACTTAAGCACCAAGATTTTCTGTGCTAGCAGAAACAACAATGGCAGCTAGGGTTCTTCTTGTTTTTCAGAAAAAATGAGAGAGAGAAGAGGAGAGAATGTCGTGAGTTGCCCAGGGTTTTGGAGCGTTTTCATGTGTTTTTCTTGCCCAGAATTTCGTGCATATATCCTATATATATATATCACGAAACTCCATTTGAGAATTCTAAAATAGTTAGAATTCCCTAATTGTAATTGGAAATATCAAGTTCTCACAATTACAATATGGCCCATAAATTATAACTACTTATAATTTAGCCACAACAACTTCTCTTTCTCGCAATTAACCCCACTATGTTATCAAATAACATCTTGAGTATATAATCCTCTATTGTGTGTGACTTATTAGGTTTCCCAGTCAATTGGTAGCGAATATGAATCAATCCAAACGTTTTTGAGATTAACAATTCTTAATTAATTAGAATTAATCATATTGATTCTAATAAGGATTAGTTTATTAATTCATGAATTAATAAACCCATATTCTCATATCATGAGTGGTATCTAACAACACATCATGACCACTCAAGAGTCCAGTAAGTCAAGTGGCTTGACATGAACCCTTCAATAACAAACTACAGTGCAATTAACTCATTTTACCATATTCGGTCTAAAGTATAGAATTAGTAAAACTCCTTCTCGAATATATATTAATTCTAGCCCAAATATAATAGTACTTATACCAGGAACCAACTATTTTAGATGTGTATCAATTAGAACTATTTCCAATGCACAGTCGCCTTGGCTAAGGACTTCTCGACTAGTAATTCCTACAAGTGGCCGTGAGATATTCGCCCTACTATTAGGAGTGGTGAATCCTTTATTAACCCTCTCAACTACTTTTGTTTACCTCACAATGTACCCAATATCTATCCCATAGGTGGCCCTCGATCTAGCTCCGGAGATTGGAATCAAAGTATAATGCTCAGCAAACAAAGTACCTTGGAGATCTCAAGTCTAAGGATACTTGCACGTTTGCTATATTGAGATTATATCACTGGCACTAAATAGTTGTCCATGTGATTATGTTTTAGCTAGGTCATCCAATGAACTTGTTCTATTAACAAGGATCCACGTGTTAACTTTAAGTATCTCAATAGTCATGGATATGAGAACCACCGCCCGATTAAATCAGGAAGTTTAACACATGCTAGTCTTAACGCATTAATGATGTCTTGTCTCATTAATACTAAGACCAGGAACTATTTAAGTACTAACAATATATAGTGTAGTAGGAATCTCATATCATGATCTCTATCATGATTTCCTTAAGACAGTGTTGTATTAGGGACTTTATCTTACAGTTATATTACATAAAAGTAAACAAAAGAAACTGTAAGATAAATAATATCTTTTATTAAAATAAAATGTGTAATATACAACGTATTAGTGATTACCTCTTATGGCATAAAACTAATAAACTCCCACTTGTACTAGAGCCAATCATTCATATATCTAATACCGAATGACTCAACATGACTATCATGTTTTTTTTAGGATAGTGCTTTTGTAAGCGGGTCAGCTATGTTCTCATCTGTGGGAAATCTCTCTATCATTATTTCCTTAGCTACTTCAGAAGAGGCCATGTACTCAGCTTCTGTTGTAGAGTTGGCAATAATCTCTTATTTGGAACTCTTCCAACTTATTGCCCCTCTGCACAACATAAATATGTAGCCGGATTGTGATTTGATATCATATTTGTCAGATTGAAAACTGGTATCAATATACCCGTTTATTTTTAAATCACCTTCTCCATATATTAAGAACATATCCTTAGTCTTTCGTAAGTACTTAAGGATATTCTTTACAGCCACCCAATGACTCTCACCAGGGTCAGATTGGTATCTGCTCATCAAACTGAGAGCACAAGATACATCGGGCCTTGTACATAGCATAACGTACACGATAGATCCAACTGCCGAAGTATAGGGAATCTTACTCATGTGATCCCTTTCAACTTGTGTCTTAGGAGACATCGACTTTGAAAGGCTTAAACTATATGACATGGATAAGAATCCCATTTTTGATTGATCTATGCTAAACCTCTTTAGCACTTTATTTATGTATGTAGATTGCGAAAGACCTAGCAACCTTTTGGATCTATCTCTATAGATCTTTATTCCAAGAATATAGGTTACTTCTCTGAGGTCTTTTGTGAAGAATTGTTTGGACAACAAAACTTTAACTGTTTGTAAGACAGGCATATCGTTTTCTATTAGCAATATATCATCTACATAAAGTAATAAGAAAACGATTGTGCTCCCACTAACCTTCTTGTATATATAAGGCTCGTTCATGTTTTGAATGAAACCAAACTCTTTGATTGTTTCCTTAAAACGGATGTTCCAACTCCTAGAAACTTGCTTAAGTTCATAAATAGACCTTTGCAGCTTACACACCTTTATGCTATCATTAGATGTGAAACCCTCAAGTTATGTCATATATACTTCCTTAGTCAGATTTGCATTTAGGAAAGCTACATCTATTTGCCAAATCTCATAATCATAATGAGCAGCAATGGTTAGGAGTGTCCTGATGGATTTTAACATGGCTACTGGTGAGAAGGTTTCATCATAGTCAATACCATGTTATTGACGAAAACCCTTCGCCACTAGTCGTGCTTTATAGGTAACTATGTTACTATCTATATCCGTTTTCTTTTTGAAAACCTATTTGCACCTAATAGGTTTAATTCCTTTAGGTGGATTAAACAAAGTCTATACTTGGTTGTCGTACATGGATTCCATCTTTGACTTCATGGTCTCAAGCCATTTGCCAAATTCTGAACTGTTCAGAACATCCCTGTAGGTAGTAGGCTCATCTTTATCTATGAGTAATACGTCATTGTGGCCACTAATGAGAAATCCATATCTCTCAGGTGCCACACGTATCCTACCAGACCTACGAGGTTGTTAGTGTTGTGCCCTAGAGGCAATCACTTGTACCATGTATATTTCATATTAAATTAATAAGAGGCATTCTTTATCTTTCAGTTTGATTGTTATATCTAAATATGTGTACAAACCGTTAGACAAAGACCCTAGTACAACACAGTGTTAAGGAAATCATGATAGAGATCATGATGTGAGATTCCTACTACACTACGCAGTGTTTGTACTTAAATAATCCCTAGTCATAATATTAATAAGATGGGAAATTATTAATACGCCAAGACTGGCACATGTTATATCTCTTGATTGGATCAAGTGGTGGTTCTCATATCTGTGGGTATTGGGATACTCAGGATTAACGTGTGGATGCTTGTTTTGAAACAAGTTCATTGGATGACCTAACTACGAGATAATCACTTGGATAACTATTTAGTGCCAGTGATAGAATCTCATTATAGCAAGTGTGCAAGTATCCTTAGACTTGAGATTTCCAAGGTACTTTGTTTATCGAGCGTTGTACTTTGATTCTAATTTTTGGAGTCTTATCAAGGACCGCTTATGGGAAGGATATTGGGTACAACGTAAAGTAAACGAAAGTAGTTGATAGGGTCAATAAAGGATTCACCACTCCTAATAGTAGGAGAGTATATCTCAAGGCCACTTGTAGAAATCATTACTCATGAAGTCCTTGGCCAATGCGACTATGTGATGGAAATGGTTCCAATTGATACACATATCGAGTAATGGATTTCTTGAACAAGTACTAAAATATTCAGGCCAGAATTAATAATATTCTGGAGGGAGTTGGCACTAATTCCATGCTCTAGACCGAATGAGACATTGTATGTTGAAAGGAGTTTATTGCACTGATAATTTGCTATTGAAAGGTTCATGTCAAGCCACTTGACTTTCTGGACTTTTGGGTGGTCAAGAGTCATTGCTAGATGTCGCTCTTGATATGCTAAATATGAATTTATTAATTAGAGAATTAATAAATTTAATCCTTTATTTTATTAAGAATTTTAATTCTAATATTGTTAGAATTAATTCATATTATGCTACCAATAAGACCAGGAAACCTAATGGGTCACACACAATAAAGGTTTGAATGCTCAAATATATTATTTGATAATATTGTGGGGTTAATTAAGAGAAGGGAATATATTTATAGGTGAATTATAAGTTTGTTATAATTCATGGGACCTAATTGTAATTAAGTAAACTTCAAGGACCAATTTGTTGACAATTGGACGTTGAAGGACTAAGTTGCAATTTATGGTAATTATAAATCTATAAATATAAGGAAACGGTTTCCTTAGGGTTTGAGACAGACTATTCATGCAATAACAGAGAAACCGTTTCTCTGCCTCTCTCTTGATCAAACCCTAGCCGTCTCTCTTCTTGATCAAAACCCTAGCCTCCCGAATTCTACTAGCATAGAATTGTGAGATTGTGAGCATTCAACCTTGTGTGGATTATCATTAGCGGGAGTTCTTTCTTGGACTTCAGTTGAGTTGCAGTGAACGGTTTTGGATAATCTGGATCGCGCCTGCGTTCTTGTTTATGAAATTTTTGAATTCCGTCTTCACGAGGTAATAAACGCAATCTTCTCCTTTTTCCCATTTCTATTGCAAACCCGTGATCCATGGCTTCGATTTCTTGTTGTTTTCCGCTGCGCTTAATCTGATTATGCATGACAAAAATCCTACACTTGTGTAGTAGAAGGTTTATCTATTCTCTCAATAGATATAGGATCAGACGGTTGATCCTTGTTTGTTTAATTTTCTTGAACTTCACTAAGTTCAATTTCACTGCCACTGTCCTCTTTGAGCATGTGCTCCTTTTCTAAGAAGACGGCATGCTTCGAAACAAACACTTTATTTTTAGAGGATAGGTAGAAGTAATATCCGAAAGATTCTTTCGGATATCCCACAAACAAACACTTGTCAGACTTACTATCAAGTTTGTCTGACTGTAGCCTTTTGACAAAGGCAGGACAACCCTATACTCACAAGTGAGATAACTTTGGTTTATTACCAAAGAACATCTCAAATGGGGTAGAAACAACCGATTTTGTCGGAACTCTATTTAGTATATAAACAGAAGTCTCTAGTGCATACCCCCAAAACAATTTTGGTAGGTCTGCAGAAGCCATCATGGTCCGTACCATATCTAGAAGGGTTCGATTCATTCTCTCAGATACACCATTATATTAAGGTGTGTGTGGTGGAGTCCATTGAGATAATATCCTATTATTTCTAAGATAACTCAGAAACTCTTAGCTCAAGTATTCTCCTCCTCTGAAAATACTCCATCTGAAAATTCTATAATAGTTAGAATTCCCTAATTGTAATTAGAAACATCAAGTTCTCACAATTACAATTTGGCGTATAAATTATAACTACTTATAATTTGGTCACAACAACTTCTCTTTCTCACAATTAACCCCCCTATGTTATCAAATAATATCTTGAGTGTATAATCCTCTATTGCGTGTTACCTATTAGGTTTCCCAGTCAATTAGTAGCGAACATGAATCAATCCAAACATCTTTGAGATTAATAATTCTTAATTAATTAGAATTAATAATATTAATTCTAATCGGGATTAGTTTGTTAATTTATCAATTAATAAAAACATATTCTCAGATCATGAGCGGTATCTAGCAACACATCATGACCACCCAAGAGTCCAGGAAGTCAAGTGGCTTGACATGAACCCTTCAATAACAAACTACAGTGAAATTAATACTTTCACCATATAATATCTCATTCGGTCTGGAGTACAAAATTAGTGCCAACTCACTCCAGAATATTTATTAATTTTGGCTCGAATATAATAGTACTTGTACCAGGAACCCACTTCTCTAGATGTGTATCAATTAGAACTGTTTCCAATACATAGTCGCCTTGGCTAAGGACTTCTCAAGTAGTAATTCCTACATATAGCCGTGAGATATTCGCCTCTACTATTAGGAGTGGTGAATCCTTTATTGACCATCTCAACTACTTTCGTTTACCTCACAATGTACCCAATATCCATCCCATAGTCGGCCCTCGATCTAGCTCCAGAGATTAGAATCAAAGCACAATGCTCAGCAAAGAAAGTACCTTGGAGATCTCAAGGCTAAGGATACTTGCACATTTGCTATATTGAGATTATATCACTGGCACTAAACAGTTATCCATGTGATTATCTTATAGCTAGGTCATCTAATAAACTTGTTCTATTAACAAGCATCCATGTGTTAACTTGAAGTATCTCAATACTTATGGATATGAGAACCACCGCCTGATCAAATTAGGAAGTCTAACACATGTTATTCTTAACGCATTAATGATATCCTATCTCATTAATATTAAGACTAGGAACTATTTAAGTACTAACACTATACAGTGTAGTAGGAATCTCATATCATAATCTCTATCATGATTTTCTTAAGACGGTGCTGTATTAGGGACTTTATCTAACAATTATATTACATAAAAGTAAACAAAAGAAATTGTACGATAAATAATGTCTTTTATTAAAATAAAATGTGTCATATACAACGTACAAGTAATTACCTTTAGGGCATAACACTAACACAAATGAGTTCTGAAAATTAGGTACTTTACTTCATAGACTCTAAATGCGAAACTGGTTATAATGACTAGGTGTCAAGGAACAAAACGATTATCTCTGGTTACCGTGCTAATCCTTCAACTTTTCTAAATATTTCAAATGTTCTGGATATGTTTGAACACATTAGATGGGGTAGTTTACTTTCTATCAATTAGAAATTATTTACTCCTCTTGTTTGGGAATTTTATACTAATTTAAGAAAAGGTCATCTTGAGGAAACTGAGGGAGGTTTCATAATTCGTTGGTATGTGTCAAGTATGAAGGGAAAAGACATTGAGTTTGATTACCTTCTATTAAATAGGATATATGATGTGAGGGATGCTAGTATTCAGTACTTTGAGTTGAACAAATTTCTTGAAGGAAATGATATTTTTGTTTTGAAAAATTTTAAGGAAATTTTCATTGGAGGAAAGAGTTTTGGGAACTCTGGTAATACAAGTACGAAGTGGCTTAATGGGGTTGGATTGATTTTGTACCATATGGTGTCTACTATGGTGGTTCCGAGCTATGGACATAAGACCTCCATAAGTATTCTGCAAATGGTAATCATGTTGGCTCTAGCAAGTGGGTAGGCAGATAAACTTTGGGTTTTTAGCTAAAAAGTTGATTTTGCAGTCAAGGAATACATCAAGCAAAGCTCTGCCTTATGGAAATTTGTTATCTAGAGTGTTCAATTATTTTCAGGTTGATTTAAATTCAGTTTCTAGTGATCCATCAAAGATGAATGTTTACAGTTTTGACTCTTTTGAGAGAATGGGTTATATGAGAGTGAATAATGAATGGAAGTTGCTGAGAGGCACTGAGGGTAAAGAAAGAGAAAATTTGATGAAAATCAAAGAAGAAGAAAAGTCTGTTCCTATTGCAGGAACAAAAAAGAAAATTTGATGATAATCCTCAGGCAGAATCCTTTGCTAAGGGGAAAGAGAAGAATAAAGGATTATCCATGAGTATACTGGATGCTATCAACTCTCTATCTGTGAAATTGGATAATCTCAGTTTTGAAGTTCATAGTCTTAGAAACAGAATATCTGCAGTTGAAGTGATTGCAAAAACTGATGCACCGGTGTCTACCCCAACATTATCTACTCAAGAAAAGGAAGAACCTGTTTTGGAGAAAGAATCTGATCTGCTTGTTGTAGAGGAAGAACATGCTCCTGAGCAAACTCAGAAAATATCTCCAATTAAGGAAACTGTAGAAACTTCTGCTTCCTCTAAACCACAATCATTTGGAAAGAGACAGAAACACGTTGTGGTAAAAAGAAAATCCAACAGGATTGCGGGTCAACACTTTAAGAAGGGTGCCGATTCGAAAGTTGAAACCACTAAACATCTCCTAAGAAGATCAGTTGGATAGAATGATGTTCAGAAGCTATCTCTCAAATAATTTACTTTCTAAACATTGAACAAATTTCCTTTCTATGCTTCAGGATAATTGTTTATTTTCTGCATATTGCTTAAATTATGATATTCCTATTTCTGTTTTCTTTCTGATATTCATCTTTTTGATTGATGATAAAGGGGGAGAAAAGATTAGACTATAGTCTAAATAACTGACTAAGATATGGCTGATATATGGGTTAAGACTGATATGAACTAGGTACTATATGAATGATTGGGATATGAGGATATGACTAATATGAACTGTTAAGATGCATTTTGAACTGATCTGAACTGCATGAATAACTTGTGATATTGGTTAAGATATAAAGAGGGATATGAACTGATATTAGAATGATATAATCTGATATGATACTATTCTGGAAATTGTTTGATTTACTGGATATATTTATTGACAAATGATTGAAAGTTTCTGCTTGGAATGTTGGGATAATTTTTTACTAAACCTCTATTTATAATACCTTAAGGTTGATTTGATGAACTGCTTGATATTCAGTTTATGGTCACTCAAAAATCCAAAGGTATCTTTGAGACTATCTGTGACGAAATCAAAAATTTAGTCAAATGGATTGTTTAAACATTCTTTAAAAAAATTGGAAAATCTATTATTTCGTGCATTGTGTCAGAGGGAGTTTTGGACTCATATTTTCTTGATCCAAATAAATCTTCTTCTAAGAGTCATACTGAATTGAGAACATACCTTTTGGACATCCAAAAATCATATCTAAAATGTATTTCTAAAAAAAAAAAAATGTTATACATACTTACAAAACTATTTTGGACATACAAAATTTGATTTCTGCTTTTCCTTCTTATTTTGAAATATTCATATAAGAAAATATTAAGGGGGAGCATCTTATCATATGTCTTTCCTACTATCTCTCCTTTATTTCATTTTGAATATTCATAAAGATATAGAGATAGGATAGGCCTTAGGCTCATTGAGTCTTGCTTACGAGAAAATGCTTTAAAAATTATCCATCTTAAACTCATAAGCACTCTTTGAGACTTATAATGAAGAAATTGCATTTCAATAAAAATTTATTCATATCTCTCTCGATCAACATGTTGACTATATACTGTTCTTTATATAGCAATTTTCTTTATCATATTTGTCATCACTCAAAAAGGGGGAGATCATTAACCCTAAGGGTTTTCTCTTATGTTTTGACTTATGACAAACGTTGATATGAACTAAATTGTGTAATCTATTATGATAGGACACGTTTGAGCTCGTTCTTCTAAGACATTCAGATATGATTGTTAGGCAACTCTTCAGTAATTGAATTCAAGTATGGAAGCTAAAAAAGAAGGTCAAAGTATATGGAGTTGCATACCAAGAAGTCCTTATAAGAAGAACTTTAGACTAGGAAGTACTATTAAGGTATTACTATTAATTCCTATGTCTCTTTACTTTTTTATTAAATTGTTTTTTACCTTGAAACACATAAAGGAGAAGATTTCAAAGTTTTGAAAATCTCAGAATTTTAGATCAAGTAGTTTGGATGTTTTTGCATCCAAAAGATTCGTCCAAAATTCTGTAAACTGTGTTGAAATGTTTCTGCCTGAAAAAGTGCCATTTTGGACTTATATTTTGGATGCATCGTCGTCTGAAACCTGAGTCCAAAATGCGGATAATTTTATTAGAAAAATTATAGCCGTTTTATAGCCGTTGGCACTTTACTTTTTGGCTTTATAAATAGCCTCTAAGCAAGATTAGATATAAGATTTTTGAAACATTCTTCTAAGAAACACTATTGCTCAACGTTTTCAAAAATCTCCTTTTATCAAAGAGCTTCGAAGTGAATTTGTATTGTGGCAAAGGTAAAAGTATTTGTGCTTTGTATCTTAGTGAACATTTGCTCAAATAAGTGAGCTCTTTACTGTTCTATTGATATTCAATCTTTATTATAGTACAAGGTTGTGGTGTAAAACCCAGTTAGGGTGAACCTTGTTGTGATTGTTTGTTTGAGAGGCTTTGGAAAACCTAGTATGCTGATCCTCTCTTGTATGTGGTTCTATTTGATTTCATTAAGTGGAGCACATGAAATCTGGTTGAAAATCCTTAAGTGTGAACTTAAGGTAGTGGACATAGATCTTGGTAGATCGAACCACTATACATACTGTGTCTCATTTCTTTTCTTACTACATTGTATTTCCATCTTTAGTCTGAATTTGGATATATATTAAAGAGTTCTTGGATAGCTTTCTTTGTTACCATAAAGTTAGTCCAAGAATCTTGATGATCATTTTTATTCTGCATATTAGACGACTTGAGAATTTTTAGTTTAACAAAAAAAAAAAAAACCTTATTCACCCCCCTCTAAGGTTTTTCATTTTCTATTTCAATTTTGTGGGTACTTCTCTTCAAAAAAAATTCACAATGGCTAGTTGGAGTGAAAGTGAAGGGTATGACAATTATGAGGAGTCTTGCTTGAGAGTAGTTATGCGGAATATAATGAACATAAGACAGAATATGAAGAGGATGACTATGAGAGCATGGGATATTTGAATGAACATGATGAGGGGCCAAGTACAAGAGGAAGGGAGTATGATAGTTATGAAGGAGACCTAGGGGAAAGTGATCAAGAATGTGAGAACTTGAGTCCTATAGAAGATTGGAGTAGGAGGAATGAAAACAATGGAGAATCTTATTTGAGTAGAGAAGGATATGGTAGCTTTGAGGAACAAAATTGTAAATATGAAAAAAGAAGAACATGGGAGTGAGGAATATTGGAATAAGGAAGTTTATGTGGGAGGAGCACAAAAAACAACAAAGCATGGGGTGTAAAATAACTTAAAGGAGTGTAAGTGCAAAATATGTGAGAGTTTTGAGCACACTTCCTATAATTGTACAAAAAGAGTTAAACAAAGAGGGAGGAATGTAGTGCAAAAGACATTGGAAGAAGAGGTGCATAAGAGGAAAATCTATAATTATTACAATAGTAGGAGTAGTGGCCATTATTACTACAAGTGCCCAAGTTTGCTGCAACAACTATAGGAGAAGGAAGAGTTGCAAGGAAAAAGGGGAGAATCTCAAGCCTCTACAAGTATGGTGCAACAATGGAGTAGAAGATGATTGACTTGTGAGATTTATTGCAGTAGAAGGCACACAAAGGTTGATTGTCCAAATAAATTGGAATATGAAAGATTTTATGAGGTGCAAGGAAACAAAGAAAAAGTTGAGAAGGTTGAACAAAAACTAATGATAAGAGTAAAAGAAGATGAATTACATGGCTTTGAGAAGAAGGAAAAGCTAGAAAATGAGGCCAAGTACCAAAGAATGCTCCATCAAAATGATGAAGTAGTGAATGAAGAAGTTGAGGAAAATATTGATAAAATTGATGAGGAGCTTAGTGATATTGAAGAAGAAGAAGAAGAAGTGGATCCATTGAGTTTAACAAATGGGGTGACTAAGGAATTTTACAATATTCTATTTTTTCTAGAGGATGAGTCAAACCCATTGGGAGTGTTAGAGGAGAATGAGCAAGAAGGAGTTGAAAAAAATGCAGTAGAATTTGTTGAGGAACAAATGCATTCAAGGAATGAGGTAACAAGGAAGTAAATGAGTGCTATAGATGAAGGTTCCCAAAGTACTTCAAGTATTCATGAAGTGGGAGAAAGCTCACATCTATAAGAGGAGAAAAAGAGGAGTTGGCTAGAGATGGTGCAAAAGCAAATGAAAATGAGTGAAACTAGTAAGAATGAAGCATCTAGTTCAACTTCACAAAATGACATCAAATCTAGTGGATGATGATAGAGTGGATAGAAGGGATGGGGATACACTTGAGAAACCATGCGCATTAATTGGTGTTATGAGGGAAATTGTTGAAGCTTGCATGGTTGAAAGAAAAAAGAGGAACTACAAAGAGAAAATATTTTCTATTCAAGGTGTCAAATTAAAAAAAAACCATTTAGCTTGATTATTGATGGAGGGAGTTGTAAAAATGTGATTAGTGCTACATTGGTGGACGAATTGGGAATGGAGGCCTTGAAATATCCTAAACCTTATAAGTTTCAATGGTTGAACAATTGTGGTAAAGTAAAGGTGAACAAATAAGTCAAGGTTACAATTATCATAGGGGGATATAAATATGAGGTGATGTGTGATGTGTTTTCTATGCATGTTGGGCATATATTGTTGGGAATGCCTTGGCTATATGATAGGAAGGTAGTTCATTATGTAAAGAAAAACACTTACTCTTTGTGCAAGGATGGAAATAAATTCATACTTTGCCCTATGTCCCCAAGTGAGATTGTAAAAGATCAAAATATTTTGAGGGAGGAAGATAAAAAGAGAAGAGAACAAAAAGAGAAGGAAAAGCGAGAGAGGGAAAAACAACAGCAAGAGAGGAGAGAAAATGAGAAAAGAACAAAAGAAGAAAAAGAGAGGTTAGAGCTCCAAATGCAAGCAAAAATAAGGGAGGCGAGAGAGCACACGAGGGAGAAAGGAAGTAAAACAAGAGTGCTAACTTGGGTTTGGAGAGATGAAAATAATAAGAGAGAAGAAAAAGAGCAAAGTAAGGTGAGAGTGAAAAATTAGGTTGAGAAGAGAGGAAACAAAGTAGGAGTTGTGGAGCAAAAGCCTAAAATTTTACTTTCAAATAGAAACTCTTGTTTGAATTCTTATGTAGGGAAATCCTGATTCGAGAACGAATCATCTCAAAGAAGGGGGAAATGATAGAAATCTGTCTATGCAATAATGCACATCTAAAGAAGGGGGATGGAAAGTCAAGACTTACTTCAAATCTCTATGGAAACATTCAACATTCAAGAAGTTATAGGAGTATTTTCAAGCCATCCAAGCATACAAGCCAAGAGCCAAAAAGTTTTTCAATAGATGGGTAGTGAAGGGAGCTGTAAATGGGACACAAAAAGAACAACAATCCTTGTGAAATCATGCCAACAAAGAAAAAGGATTGATGTCCAAAGGAGTAACAAGAAGAGCTCAAAACGACCAATATTTCATTTGAAAGATCAAAGGAACACATGGAAAAAGAATGGAGGTCAAATAAGTAGGGATTGGAGTGCAACAAAATAGGAGAGGTTGCCTAGAGCAGACCCAGCGCAAGCCCAAAACAACGTACCCAGCGCTGGCCTAGAGCTAGCTCAGTTCTGTCGCTTGGACAAAACTAAGCCGGCGCTAGCTTTGTGTGCTAGAGTTGGCGCCGGCCTTATTCGGGCTGGTTCTGACCTTTTTGCAATTTCCTTGTTTTTAGTCTTTTTAGTTGTAATTTCAATTCCATGACTTTTAGTATATTTTAACCTATTTTAAGGAATGTAATGGGGCCTCAAAATATGTATTAAGGCCATTTAATAGTTAGGATTAGTTACTAAGTAGTTTAGGTCAAGATAACTACAAATATGCTCTTATAGCTTTGTAAAAATAATCTTTGGAGATATATGAAATATTTTAGAGTTCAAGAACTCTTTGAGAGCTTTGGAAAGGGTGATCCTCTTTGATCATTCCCATAAACATCAAGACTAAATCATTTGATTTAGTCCCACCTTTGATCTTGTCTCTAAATTTTAAGGGATAATCTCAATTTTATCTCTATTCTTATATGCTAGGCTGCTTAGTGTGTTTGATAGGATTGCGTTAGGTGCCTTCAAATTCCTATCCTTGGTGTTCTAATCTCTAGTTAGATTAGGGTGTTAAGGTGTCTTTGAAACAGGATAGATTCACATTATCACAAGAGTGTTAATTTCTTTACATTTTGGTGTTCTTGTGTGTGAGTTAATTATAGTTCTTGTTCTTGAGCTTAATCCACATTTTTGGAGTTCACAAGATCATATCATTCGTCATGTCTAGAACTGTGTCCAGATCCATCTTATCTAGAAGTATGTTTAGATACATTGTATTTAGAAAAGGTGTTTAGGATCAATATATCTAAAGATGTCCAGATACCTTATATCTAATTTGGTAGATTAATTAACAACTACCGAAATCATTTGGTAAAATAATTCATATCTTTTAAAATTTGGTTTTATAAAAATATGATTGATATTAAAAGATATAATTCACCAAATAGGGAGATTGGTTAAGAGGAGAACTCTTAAAATAGTTTTAAGGTTTAGATGTTTTATATACAGGCTTGGTATTATAAAACAAAAACTCTAGCCATCATAAAACTCTCTATCTGTCCAACGCTCTAAAAACCCAGAAAATTTTACAGAAAATATATTTTTTTTCTAAAGTTCGGTGTGTGCTACTATAAATGGTGTTCACAGAGGTAGCCCCTATGATCTGACCAGACAAATAGAATTTTCTTTGTATTAGTGTAGATTGTACGAGGTTTTTTAGGTATGATCTTCTATCCAGTCCCTAATGATACATTTTAGCATGGGTCCTACAGTAATTTGAGAGTGTTTTCCGTGTTTATGGAGTCCTCGAATTCTAACTCTTTAAGCCAATCTACTATGCCAACAAAACTCACACAATAGCACAGGAGAATTATACCACCACAAAAAGAGGTGCTAGTAATAGTGTTTGCTTTTGATAAATTTCATCCCTACATTGTCTTATCTAAAGTTGTGGTTTACACTAATCATTCTGCACTAAAATATCTTCTAAGCCTAGATTGAAAATATGGGTGTTGTTGTTGCAGGAGTTTGATTTGGAGATCAAGGATAAAAAGAGAGCTGAAAACTTAGTGTAGATCACATGTCAAGGCTAGAAAACCCCACTTTGGAAGTACTGAAAGAAGAAGAGATCAATGATGTCTTCCTAGATGAACAACTTTTATGGGCGGGATGCAAAAATTCTTTTTCTCCTTAGTTTGCAGATTATGCAAAACTTTTTTGTAGTACCCCACATTTTTATCTTCGATTGGCTACAACTTATAATAGGATGGGAATTTGTATCAATGACTAGAACAAAAGATGATTAGTGTAATGAAACGAATATTTTAGTATAATAATATTTTGTCAGGACCTAGATGTAATTATTAAATTTGTTCTACCGTACCCTAAATCATTAGAAAGCTATTACTGTTAATAAAATGAGAATTTGAGTGTACAATGAGAAAATAAATTGATCAGTGCGATTCAACGCACGTTTTGATGTGAATTATGTTATTCGAGTTATCGGGGGGAGGGGGGGGAATATTTTTGTCATTTTGACCGCGCACACAAATTTGACCTAAAATTTGACCAAATTAAGAAGGAATTGAAGAATTTAAGTATTACCAATGGATTCAAAGGAATTTTTGGAGTTGAATAGTAAAGTAAAATATTTTTCCATTTCGGACCCGATTTTGGTCATTTCTAAGAAAACATTGAAAATGCAATAAAAAATTAGTGCGTGTGGCATTTTGTGATTGGTAGCCTTGGACATGTGTCAATTTATGAGAGGTTGCATGGAGAATTCATGCAAGATGCATAGAATTAAAAAATTACAAAATAAATAAAGAATTATGTGTATTTTTATGATTGGAACACACCAATTGTAAGCCATTTAATTAATGGCTTGATCAGTTTAAGTGGCCAATAATTCTCCATCGAAATGGTAGTGGAATGGCTGAAAAATGGCCAAAGAATCAGCAGCCATACAAGAGAAAGGAAGAGGAAATTTTGAGGAAGAAAAATAAATGAAATGGTGTGTAAATTTTTCATTAGAACACACCTATTTTTTAACCACCATACAATTAATGAAAATAAGAAATGATTGGCCAAAATTTGTTGAAGAATGGTGGTGAGAAGAGGCTATTACACAACCTAAATTTCGACAGCATTAAGGGAAGAAAAGAAATTAAACAAGAGAGAAAAAAAGGTGTTAGTGTGTGTTCTTGGTGTTGTGTGTGAGTTCTTGGAGCAAATCACACAAAATAGCTTTATATACAAGGTAAAACCTCACGTTGCTAGAATTAAAATTGTTTTTGGGTGAATGATGAACATTTTGACATCAATTTTAACATGAAAATATGATTTTCATGTCTTGATTTTGAATCAAAAGTTAGGGTTTATAAACTTTGTTGAAGAACTTTCTATATGTCTATGTGTGTCAGCTGCCTAGAAGATTTATAGATATTGTTTTATGTGATGAAGAATTGAATATTCAAGGTAGTTTGAAGGATTGATCTGGGTTGATGAGATGATGACCAAAGAAGAATTGAAATGGAAGTTAATTAGTTAGAAAAATGAATTATGCTAGCTTTTGATTGAAAGAAGTAAAGTTATGTTGAATAAACATGACTTTCATGAGTTGTTGGAATCGGAAAATTGAAGGATCAAAGGTGATTTGAAGGAAAATTGAATGAATTAATGCTCTCAAGGTGTTAAAGGGGCAAAGGAAATTAAAGGATAGCATGAATAGTTGAATTGGAGCAAAACTACTGGGGTTATTTTTGCTCTGTATTATGTCAAGGAAACTTGAACTCAGGAAAAAGCCTATACAGAACTAAATTTATGAGTCTTACGGTCGTTTTGGTATATCATAGAGCTAAATCGGAGTTGTGGATTGAAAGTTATGTTCAAAACAAAATCATGTACTAAAGTAGCAAAATTTCAGGAGTTTGCTTGGGAAGTGAATGAGCTTAAGGAAGAATAATTGTGTGATTTTGGATGAAACAAATGAGAAATATGGAGTGAATCCATTATTCATGAAGGGAGGAAGGATATGGAAAATGAAAAACGAAAGAATTGAACAAATGATGAAAAAATAACGTGAATGAAAGTTAAACGTTTTCTTTAACCGTCGGCAAACCATCGGCTAAACGTCGGTTAGACGTCGGCTACCCGTCGGGCACATCGACTAACTGTCGGTTACTTTTCGACCAAACACGATTTAACATTAAAATGATATTTGGTGTTGGTTTATGAGTAAACGGCTGACAGTACATTAGAAACAGTGGTTGAACGGCCGTGAATGGAAAAAGTTAAATTAGGACACGAGGTGAGTCCCTTTGATTTCTAAAACCTTTTTAAAGTTAGTGTTCTTCACTTTTCCATGAAATGCTATGTTTTATACCGTTTTGGAAATCTATAAATATATTTATGGTTATCTGAGTAACATTTATTCTTATGGCACTTTGGGCTCGAATGAATTTCATATTTGGCTTGGAAACCTTAATGGATGCCTAAAGCATGAATTTTGTGAATTTGGTCCTTTTTGGATTAAACACTTGGGATTTTCAGAAAATGGTAATTCTTGGAATCGGGTATTCATAAATTGACTAGAATGCCCTTATTGGAATATTTTATGGAAATATATTTGAAAACTTAGAATTTAATCTTCTTTTAGGATTAGAATTCTAGATTTGTTGAAATGACTTCCTTTTGGAATTGGGTATTAGGAAAATGATTCAAATGTCCTTGTTGGAATGTTTTATGAAAACTTTTGGAATCGGGTATTAGGAAAATGATCGAAATATCCTTATTGGAACTCTTGTGAATATTTTTCAAATTGGGTAAAGGTAGAATGACCCGAATACCCTCAAAAAGTCTTTTTGGAATCGAGTAGGGGTAAAATGACCCTGGAAATGACTTTTGTGATCGAGTAGGGGAAATTGACCCGAATACTCTTGGAAACTTATTTTATTGTGTGAAAAGAACTCTTTACCCTGTTTCGATACAGTTTTGAAAAATGATCTGTCGATATGTGATTGACTTTTGAAAAATGACATTTTAATCCCGAAAATCATTTTATTAGCCTAATATGCCTATGGAATGAATTCATTGGCCCTACAGAGCCTATGAAATTTATTATCTGACTTGCAAGTCAGTGGGATTAATTTCTAAAAAATGATAGTTTGCCCCAAAAATGTTTGTTAAAATCCTGCGAGAACAAATAACTCTCTGGCCTAATTAGTTAGTAGAGGTTGGTATTGGTAACGTCGAGTACTCAGTAAGGACTTCAATCTTTGTACTAGCTTATGTTAGAGATAGACGACCCCAAATAACCTAGCTAGTTTTAGGCTTTGTCTTACTCTAAACAGGGTGATAGAACATTGAGATGAGTCATCCCGGCTAGCCGTTTAGCACCTAGCAATTGCTATGTTTGCAAGTGCATATTATTTTTTGTCATTCACTGAATGCCAAGCGGGGGCACTCGGTGCATTTGACTCATTGCGGCCTCAATGTGATTAACATCAAGATTGGGACCCCTCATTACCGTGGCAAGAGTGTGTTGTGGTACACTTGGTATGCTGCGGTGTACCTACTATTTATTCTCAATACATTGTGGTGTACTTAATATACTGTGGTATACTTGTTATTTATTCTTAGTATGCTGCGGTGTACTTGGTATGTTGTGGTATACTTATTATTTATTTTTGGTAGTACGCTGCGATGTAATTACCCTTCCGTTGACACCCGATTGAGTGTTGTAGGCTGTAGCCTAAGTACAATGATACGTGGTGCCGCAGGTAAAGCCTTGTGAACTAATCGGGGCAATAATTTGAAATTGAAACATAATTTTCTAAAAATGATTGAGTTTTGAATAAATTTTTCTTTAAAGAGTTTGGAATTGTTTCCAATAGGAAAATATTATGCTTTTCCCCAAAGATTTTATGTACTTTATTTCCTTATTAAAGCACTAGCACATATGGAACTCACTGGTATTTTTTCATTCAAATGTGTTTTTTTATCTTACCTCTTTTTGTAGGATCCAGAGTTTAAAGGACCTACGAATAGAAAGAAGATACCACGGTGACAGCAACCTAGGTCCGGACGTTCCTATTTCGATTATGTACTTTATTGCTGGTGTAGTATGGAGACTGCATGTATGAGATTCTTTGTTATGTGATGATGTTAGTATGAATCTGGACCTTGTATACTCTTTTGGTTCTTAGTTATAAAGACCCCTTGTCTGGGTAATTGGACGGGGTGACACCCGATTTTCATATGCTTCTGCTGTTACTTTTAGTAGGGGTGTTACAATTGGTATCAGAGCATAGTTTTATAAAACTATGGTTTCATCATAAGAATTAATAGAATCCTTTTTGTTATATGGGTATGGCGGATAGGAGTGATAAAGGTAAGCGCCCAATGCATGAGCGTGACAATGACAGGAAAGAAGAGATAGGGGAGAGTTCGGGTGTGAAAAGACCTGGAAAGATTAGGATGATCTACCAAGTAGGTGTGCCAGGATGTTTCACTTTGATAGGACCTGGCCCTGGCTACCATCATGCACCTCGTCTTGCCAGGAGCAGGTTTGACCTGGCAGTACCTATCGTTATTCCATTTGCAGGAGACCTTAGTCTGGAGAGGACACCGACTCATGAGATGGCATCGTTGCCACATGAGGAGGTAAATGGGGATTTTGTCGAGGTGAATGGTGATATTGAGCCACACCACTAAGACGATAATATTGAGAACAGTATCCCCAATGGTGCAGTATTGTCTGAGGATGATGAGGAGGTATTTAGTGGGGTTGTAGTGGGAGTATTGAAGGATGAGATACCGGGTTTAGAGGTTGCTAAGACGGGAAAGGATTCGGAGGTACCCAAGGCTGAGGTACCGGTGGTCGAGGAGTTTGAGGAGGAGTTGGAGAAAGACCCAGAGATATTGACTTGGTTACACCTTGATATGGATGGAGATGAGGGATTTGATGCTGTCAAGCTCTACATAGTTTCTACCGATTCAGGACCTCTCGTTTTAGATAGTAATGATGATGAATAGGAGGATAAGATGTAGATATATGTTGTCGGAGATGTACAGTTTAACCAGTGTATATGACGGTGTGCTTAACACACAAAATTTTGTACTGACTTTATGAATGCATATAAATTATGTTCCTGCTATGCGCACTATATCCACTTTGTGCCTGCTTTCGAGCTATGTTACATTATTTTACCAATAAAACTGTATGAACTGTACAGAAGCCTCCTAAAAGAACTCTCAGAAGATCATCACAAACTACTCAAAATCACCTTAAGATAGTGGTAGAAGAACCACATGTGGGAGATTCCCATCTTGTAAATTTGGATCATCCTATATTCCAAACTTTCCAGAAAATGGTTGATACCATTCAACAATTGATTGAGACTATCACAAGAGCCAATGAGGATGCTAGAATAAATGAGAATATGAGTAGGAGAAATCAAAGTGGATTTTAGCGTATGAGTTAGAAATAATCTGAAGGGCCCCGATAGCAGAAGAAAGGAAAAATGCGGAGGAGGGGAGGCTCAACTGGAGAACCGCCTTATTTTAAATTCTTCAATTGTGGGGAGGTTGGGCATAAGATTTTAAATTGCCCTCACTCTCAAAGGACAAGAAGATGGAGTCGACTAGGTAGAAATAATCCGGGGCAGAGGTCAAGACTAGGAAAAGGGAACCCAGGACAAGCTTCTACCTACTAGAATCGATCCTGCTAAGCTACAATTGAATGCTCGAGTAGTTGCATTGGAAAAGACGGATAATCATGCCATAATAGTAGAAGGTACACTATTTATTTTTTATCATGATTTTAAAGTATTGTTAGATCCTAACTCCACGTATTCTTTTATTGCTAATTCATTTCTTGATTATGTGGGAATTAAAGGAAAAGAAACCTTATATGCAATGATTATCATTACCTATTGGAAAAATAAATTAATAACGAGAAAATACATAAGGACTGTAAGATCTTGGTAGAAAATGAAATATTGGGAGGAGATTTTATATGTCTGCCCATAGAGGACTATGATGCTATATTGGACATAGTTTGGCTATCTTAGTATCATGTTCAAGTTAACTGTAGACATAAGGTAGTCTAATTCCATCGGCTTGTGAAACCTATATTGGAATTGGTAGGTAAGGCTGGAAGGAAAAGTGATGCTTTTATATCAAGACTCAAGGCCCTGGAAATGATTAAAAAGTGGTGTGCAGGATGCTTGGTTTATATAATTAATAAGTTAGGAGAGGTTAAGAAATTCGAAGATATCTCTGTGGTGAATGAGTATTTAGGTGTTTTTCCAGCAGAATTGAAGAAATTAACACCGGAGAGAGAAGCAGAGTTTTCTATTGATTCAGTGCCATCGGCAGAACTAATTTCAAGAACTCCTTATAGAATGGTGCCTAGAGAATTACAGGAAATCAAGAAACAATTACAGGAATAAATGGAGTAAGGGTTCATTCGACCAAATACTTCACCTTGGAGAGCATCTATAATTTTTGTTAGGAAGAAATATGGGTCACTAGGAATGTGTATAGATTATTAAGGGTTGAATACAGTTATGGTGAAGAATAAATATCTGTTGCCCATGATTGATGAATTGTTTGACCAGTTGCAAAGAGTAGGATGTTTTTCGAAGTTAGACTTGAGGCAAGGATATTACCAAGTTTGGATTCGGGAAGAGGATATACCGAAAACTGCATTTAACATACAATATGGACATTTTGAGTTTGTAGTGATGCCTTTTAGTGTTACTACCGCCCCTGCTGTTTTCATGGACCTGATGCACCAAACATGTAGGCCTTACTTAGACAGTTTTGTGGTTATATTCATAGATGATATCCTGGTGTATATTAAAGATGTTCAAGAACATGAACAACACCTTCAGAAAGTATTGGGAAGGTTAAGAGAGGCCAAAATATATGCAAAATTTAGTAAGTGTGAGTTTTGGCTACAAGAAATAGCATTCTTAGGACATGAGATATCCAAAGATGAGATTACAGTAGATCCTGTAAAGGTTGAAGCTATGACTAATTGTAAACGTCCCAAGAATCTAACTGAAATACAAAGTTTTCTGGAATTAGCAGGATATTATCGAAGATTTATTGAGGGATTTTCTAAGATAGCTTCACGTTTGACTCAACTCATTCAAAAGAAAGTTACTTATGTTTGGACCGAGAAGTGTGAGAGATGTTTCTAGGAACTGAAGAAATAGTTAAGTTCTGCTCCTGTTTTGATATTGCCGATGATGGAGAACTTTATAAGGTGTACACAGATCCATCAAATGAAGGATTAGGAGGAATATTAATGCACGAGAGAAAGGTGATAGCTTATATCTCTAGAAAATTGAAATCCCATGAGAAAAATTACCCTACACATAACTTGGAATTAGCAGCTATTGTGTTTGCCCTTAAGAAATAGAGACATTATTTGTATAAAGCTGAGTTTGAAGTCTTTACCGACCATAAAAGTTTGAAGTATGTTTTTACTCAGAATGATTTAAACATGAGACAATGTAGGTGGATGGAATTTTTTAAAGAATTATGGGGTCCAATTTAACATCATCCTAGAAAAGTAAACACTATAGCATATGCCCTTAGTAGGAAGGTGAATTTATTAGTTCTTCGAATGCTACGAATTCTAGTTTCGGAAGCATTTGTAGTAGATGGAGAAATAAGGATGAGTAATATCTCCACTCAACCTACTTTCTTACAACAGTTAAAGGGAGAGTAAGATCATGATGAAGAGTTGCAAAAGTTGGTGCAAAAGAATGTGGTTAAGGGAGGAGATGAATTCCGAAAGGACAATGATGGGATTATTTGTTACTATGATCAATATTGTATTTTGAAACTATCTGCAATGAGACAAAATATCTTAACTAAGGCACATCGGAGTAAGTATACCATCCATTCAGGAGTCATAAAGATGTATCATAACTTGAAACAACGCTATTGGTGGATTTGTATGAAGAAGGAAATTTCAGATTTTACAGCTCGATGTTTAATTTGTCAGCAAGTGAAAGTCGAATAGCAATGACCGGGAGGGTTACTACAGCCATTACCTACTCAATCGTGAAAATGATATGAAATTACAATAGATTTCATTTCAGGATTACCTATGGTAGTAGGATATCGAGATACTATATGGGTGATAGTGGATTGACTAACTAAGTCTGCTAATTTCATTCCCATTAATCAACATGATTCTCTAGAGAAGTTAAATAAAATCTATATGAATGAGGTAATTAGACTACTTGGAGTATCCTCTAGTATTTTGACAGATCGAGATCCTAGATATACCTCAAAATTTTTGAGTAAGCTGCAGTAGAGGTATGGGATAATATTAAAGTTCAGTGCAGCAGTACACCTAAAAATGGATGGACAGACTGAATGAGTAAATAGAGTTTTGGAAGACATGTTGAGGGTTTGTGCTTTGGATTTTGGATCTAAGTGGATTGATAACTTAGCATATGCTGAGTTTACATACAATAATAGTTATCAATAAACAATCAGAATGGCCCCATTTGAAGCTCTGTATGGAAGGAAATGTTAGTCCCCATTGCACTAGGAAAGTCTAGGATGGAGAACGGATGAATAAGATGCCTTCGATCTTCAAAAAGTTCGACAGGCGATGGAGATTATTAAAACTAAGTTGGAGACAGCTTAGAGTAGACAGAAAAGTTATACAGATAACATAGGAGAGATTTAGAATTTGCATTAGGGGATCATGTATTCTTGAAATTGACTCCACAACGACAATTGGGAACCAAAGGACAAGGAATGAAGTTAGCACCTAGGCACGTTGGACCATTCTATATTGTGGAAAGGATTAGGAAGGTGGCTTATCGATTGAAGTTACCAGTGGAGCTTCAAGGTATTCACAATATGTTTCATGTCTCCCAACTTCGAAAATATACAGCTATTCCTGCACATATTTTGAACGAAGAGCCTATTGAGATAACTCCAAGCTTGAAGTATATGGAAAAGCCTATTAGGATTTTGGAATGTGCTGAAAAGGAGCTACGGAATAAGAAAATTTCACTTGTAAAAGTGTTGTGGAATCATCATCTAGTGCAAGACGTGACCTAGGAAATGGAGGTGAAGATGCTAAAACAATATCCTAAATTATTCCAAGTGTAAGCCAATTTCGAGGACGAGATGTTTATAAGGAGGGGAAATGTAATTCCCCGCATTTCTATCTTTGATTGGCTAGTACTTGTAATAAGATGAGAATTTGTATCAATGACCAAAACAAAAAGATGATCGGTGTAATGAAATGAATATTTTAGATTAATAATATTTTGTCGGGACTTAGATGTAATTATTGAATTTGTTCTGCCCGTACCCTAAATCCTCGAAAAGCTATTATTGTTAATAAAATAAGAATTTGAGGGTACACTGAGAAGAGAAATTGATCAATGTTATAAAACACACATTTTGATGTGAATTATCTTATTCGGGTTATGGGGGGGGGAAGGGGGCATTTCGTCATTTTGACCGTGCCAGTGACTTTGATCGCGAATTTGGCCAAACTAATAAGGAATTGAAGAATTTAAGTATTACCAATGGATTTAGTGGAATTTTTGGAGTTGATTGGTAAAGTAATATATTTTTCCATTTCGGACCTAATTTTGGTTATTTCTGAGAAAAAATTGAAAATGCGATAAAAAAAATTTGGGCGTGTGGCATTTTGTGATTGGTAGCCTTGGACATGTGACAATTTATGAGAGGTTGCACAAAGAATTCATGCAAGATGCATGGAATTAAAGAATTACAAAATAAATAAAGAATGATGTGTATTTTTAAGATTGGAACACTCCATTTGTAAGACATTTAATTAATGTCTTGATCAATTTAAGTGGCCAATATTTCTCCATCGAAATGGTGGTGGTATGACTGATAAATGGCCAGAAAATCGGTAGCCATACAAGAGAAAAGAAGAGGAAATTTTGAGGAAGAAAAATAAGTGAAATGGTGTGTAAATTTTTCATTGGAACACACCTATGTTTTAACCACCATGCAATTAAGGAAAATGAGAAATGATTGCCCAATATTTGATGAAGACTGGCGGTGAGAAGTAGCTATTATACAGCCTGAATTTTGGCCACATTAAGGGAAGAAAAACAAGAGGAAAAGAAATTAATGAAGAGAGAAAAAAAAAGGTGATAGTGTGTGTTTTTGAAGCAAATCACACCAAATAGCTTTTTATACAAGGTAAAACCTCACTTTGCTAGAATTAAAATTGTTGTTGGGTGAATGATGAACATTGTGATATCAATTTTATCATGAAAACAAGATTTTCATTTCTTGATTCTAGATCAAAAGCTAGGCTTTATAAACTTTGTTGATGAACTTTCTATGTGTTTATGTGTGTCGGCTGCCTAGAAGCTTTATGGATATTGTTTTGTGTGATGAAGAATTGAATATTCATGGTAGTTCGAAGGATTGATCTTAGTTGATGAGATGATGACCTAAGAAGAATTGAAATGGAAGTTAATTAGTTAGGAAAATGAATTATGCTAGCTTTTGATTGAAAGAAGTTGTGTTGAATAAACATGACTTTCACAAGATGTTGGAATCGTAAAATTGAAGGACCAAAGGTGATTTGAAGGAAAATTGAATGAATTAATGCTCTCAATGTGTTATAGGGGTAAAGGAAATTATAGGATAGTATGAATAGTTGAATTGGAGCAAAACTACCGGGGCTGTTTTTGCTCTGTATTATGTCACAGAAACATGAACTCAGCAGAAGGGCTATACGTAATTAAATTTAAGAGTCATACGGTCGTTTTGGTATATCATAGGGCTAAATTGGAGTTGTGGATTGAAAGTTATGTTCAAAACAAAATCATATACCAAAGCAGCAAAATTTCAGAATTTTGCATGAGAAGTGAATGAACTTAAGGAAGAATAATTGTGTGATTTGGATGAAATGAATGAGAAATATAGAGTGAATCCCTTGTGCATGAAGGGATAAAGGATATGGTAAAGGGAAAACAAAAGAATTGAGCAAATGACGAAAAAATGACGTGAACGAAAGTTGAATGTTTTCTTTAACCATCGGCCCCGTCTGCTAACCGTTGGCAAAATATCGATTGGACGTCAGCTACCCGTCAGGGCACGTCGGCTAACCATCGGCTACTTTTCAACTAAACACAATTTAACTTAAAAACGATGTTTGGTGTACGTTTATCAGTAAACGGCCAATGGTATGTTGAAAACGGTGGTCGAACGGCCATGAATGGCAAAAGGCTAAGTAGGACACGAGGTGAGTCCCTTTGATTTCTAAAACTTTTTGAAAGTTAGTGTGCTTCTCTTTTCCATGAAATGTTATGTTTTATATTGTTTTGGAAATCCCTGAATATATTTAAGGTTATCTGAGTAAGATTTATTCTTATGCTACTTTGGGCTCAAACGAACTTCATATTTGGCTTGGAACCTTATCAAATAATTAAAACATGAATTTTGTGAATTTGGTCCTTTTTGGATTAAACACTTGAGATTTTCGAAAAATGGTAATTCTTGGAATCTGGTATTCATAAATTGACTAGAATGCCCTTATTGGAACATTTTATGAAAATATGTTTGGAAACTTTAAATTTAATCTTCTTTTAGGATTAGAATTCTAGATTTTGAAATGAGTTCCTTTTGGAATCAGGTATTTGGAACATGATTCAAATGTCCTTATTAGAATATTTTATGAAAACCTTTAGAATCGATTATTCGATAAATGACTGAAATATCCTTATTGGAACTCTTGTGAATACTTTTCAAATCGGGTAAGCGTAGAATGACCCGAATACTCTCAGAAAGTCTTTTTGGAATTGGGTATGGGTAAAATGACCCGAATGCCCTTGGAAATGACTTTTGTGATCGAGCATGGGAAAAATGACTCGACTACTCTTGAAAAATTGTTTTAATGTGTGAAAAGAACTCTTTACCATGTTTCGACACGGTTTTGTAAAATAATCTCTCGATATGAAATTAACTTTTGGAAAATGACATTTTGATCCCAAAAATCTCTTTGTTGGCCTGGTGTGCCAATGGAATGAATTGAATGGCTATGCGGAGCCTATGGAATTTATTATCTAACATGCGAGTTCTGAGAAATGATATTTTGCCCCAAAAAAGTTTGTTTTGAAAAATCCAGCGGGAACAAATAACCCTCTGGCTTGATCAATCTGAAGAGGTTGGTAATGGCAACGTTGAGTACTCAACAAGGACTTTGATATTTGAACTAGCTCATGTTAGAGATAGACGACTCCAAGTAACCTAGCTAGTCTGGGGTTTGTGTTACTCCAAATAGGGCCACAAAACATTAGGATAAGTCATCCGGCTAGCCGTTTAGCACCTGGCAATTATCGTGTCTATAGGTGCATGCTATTTTGAGTCATTCGTTGAACGTCGGGCGGGGACACTCGGTGCATTTGACTCCTTGCTGTCTCGATGGTGATTGACGTCAAGATTGGTACACCTGGCTTACGATGGCAAGAATGCGCTGCGATACACTTGGTATGCTGTGGTATACCTATAATTTATTCTCAGTATGTTGTGGTGTACTTGGTATGCTACAGTATACCTATTTTTTATTCTTGGTAGTACGATGCGGTGAACTTATCCTTCCGGCGATGCACGATTGAGTGTTGTAGGCTGCAGTTTAAGTATAATTGATGTGTCTAGATTTGGGTATAAAAATCATATAAAAACTAAGCACATTTTCAATCAAGTTAAATTAAAACGTTAACCCCAAATTACACATATGAGCAAGCGTACTCATCATTAATATAGCATAGGGTTCAAATGAGTATCGATCCTCAAGGAACAGGTATACATTAGTCACCTTTCTTTCATTATTTAACCGACTCAATAAAGTAAAAAAGAAATAAAATAAAAAAATAAAAATATATACATGTCAAGGATGGAGAAGTATGCAACTCAAACAATTGTTCTAACAAACATAATCTTAAAGTACCTAATCATTATCATAACTAATCATTCTCTTGGCATCATGAAGGATTAATGTAGACTCATTTCTTTTCCAATCCATGAATCCCTATCTTCTAGATAACTTAGTATCAAATTCATGTCTCAACCAGTCTTACCTAAAAGATGTATTAAACACAATCCTTTGATTAAATTTCCATTCTTAGCAAACTTAAAACATGAAATTAACCAATGAATCCATTCCTGACAGATATCAATTAACCTTTAACTGCCTTGTTCTTAGCAATTAACCACTTTTCCAAGTAAGTTAAGAGACAAAAAATATGAAATTAATCAAATTGAAACCTCCATCAACCCCTTTTCCAAACAAGTCAATAGAAAAAAATAATCAATCAATCTCATAATACGTACATGTAATTAAATACCAAGAAAACCAACCAATTAATCAAAAGATCAAATAACTCTAAAAATCATGAATATCTAAAATAATGTCAAATTACAATAAAACAATTAACATATCATTATTCAAGAAAAAGAAAACAAAGTAAAAGAAACCACTCATGGACAAGACTCCTTCTTTTTCCTTTGAAGACCTTCTTGCACAACCCTCCTTGAATTGAAGAATTCGTCGTTTGATTTGAGTAATTTTCTATGATGATCAATGAATTCTCCCATTTTCTCTTGTGTTTTCCATCTATTTATAGGCTTAGGAAGTGCCTAAACTCATAGATACAATGTTCTTGGCCGCATAGAAGTTGGAAGATACTAAAACTCCACAGATTACCAAAAACCGCGTAGAAAAAATCAAGCACCGCCTTGACTTCAGGGCATAGTCGGTGCCGCCTAGGCTCTCAGAGCCGGCGCCGGTTGTGTTCTAGTTCTCCACTCGTTTGCCGATTTTTTCGAATTCTGCATAATGTACTCCAGAATGTAGCCGGCGCTACCTTGGCTACTGGAGCCGGCGCCAGTTCTATTCTGTTCCGTCCTATTTCACCAATTTTTTATCTCCTTGAAGTTTGTGCAACCAATGCATGGCCAACACCGGTTCCTCTATCACAGCCAGCACCGCCTCTAATCTATTTTGCAATGTTTTTGCTTCATTTTACCCCAAAAATCTGAAATAATGAACAAAATACCTTTCCAAGGGTAAAATCTCAAATATGAAAGAATATGACTAGTTATTGAACAAAATATATCACAAAAGAGCATCGAATAACTAGGAAAAATATGATTAATGTAGCCCCTATCATACTCCCCCATACTTAGCTCTTTACTGGTCCTCAAGCAAAGTGTCAAAGACAAATAGGAAAACACAAGGTTTAATTAATTACTCAATTAATTTCAAAACAATATTTTCAATGCTTCCTTCATTGAAGAACATAAAATATATGCTACTACATCTTTCACAACAAACGCAAGACTTGTTTATGTGAATAATGACTTAGTATAACCATCTTAATACTTTACAATATTCTCAAACCATTGGAAAGAATTTAGCTTAAAATGATTATGCATTCCATACGCATACTTTTCATAACTCTCTCCACTAATCCGAGATATGTCATGATTCTACTTAGATCAAGTAGGACTTTTAAGCTTGTAATGTAAGGCTTAAGGTTTGTAATGTAGCTTATCAAACGAAGGATATAGGAAATTCAAATATCAAAGAAGATGAGAGTTCTCAACAAAAGGATAAACAAAATATATCAATAATTTCCAACTCTTCTTGCTCTCCTATTCCAGAAATCAATCAAACCATAACCTTATTTAGAAATTTCAACTCAACTCAAGCAAATCCTGCATTTTTTTTCTCTTTTTTCTTTTCTTTTTTTTTTCATCAACTCTTTTCTATTTCTTTCACAAGATCACTCAAATTTCCAGCAAGGGTGTCAAAGATTTAATATGAACTCAACTTTTACAGTTCAATCACCATTCCTTTTGTGATCTTTCTTTTCTTCTTTTTTTCAAAAATTTTTCTCTTCTTTTTTTTTCTCTTCTTGTCATTCACTACTGCTTATCTTTTCTTTCTCAGTTTCTTTCCATCTTTTTTTAGTAGCTTCTCCTTTTCTTCTCTTGTTTTCAGTCTCTCGTTTCTTTTTCTTCCCTTCATTTTCTTTCTTTTTTTTTTCTTTCTAGCTCTTTCTTTCTATTGATTCATGATTGAAAATAACGAGTCATGATCTTTCCCCAAGTATTTTCTTGCAACATTCTCGTTCATGTACTATCCTTCATCAAGAGCATAAAGATTTGGAAAATTATTCAAACTCTCAAAACAAGCAATGGACAAAGTATTGTGACAGGTTTTAAAGAAAGAAATCAACAATTTAGGCTCAAAATAGGCACTAGGAATAATATAACAATAGGTAGGCTTTAAAAGCTCAAACTATCTAAAGAAGGCCTATTACCGTCATCCCTAAGTTAAATCATGACTGTCTTTCTTATTTCGCCTTAAGAGGTATTCAAGCAAGTTCTAGAATGCTCCATGAATTTTAGTAGAAAAATAGGTTTAAGAACAATGCAAAGTATTTGATCAAGAACTACTTCGTCCAAGTGAGTGCAAAAAGTCATGCATAAGCCATAAATGATCTAGAATATATGCTCTATAATCCATCATAAAGACATGCATTAAAAATACAGCTTGAAATCTCAAAGAAATTCAGAAAAATTTTGAAAAATTTTCGCTCAAATTTTTTGCTCCCAAGAAGGCTAAGGTATATGTATAGAAGACTTGTCAATCAAATCACTCCCCCACACTTAAATTGGACATTGTCCTCAATGGCCAAATGAATATAACAAAGAATAAACCATACCATATGACCAAAAATATAGAGAAGAGATAAGAAAAATAAACTTCCATTCATTGGGCATTGTGCTGTACAAGAGTTAAATGCTTGAAGAATGAGGCATTGGCAAAGTACCTAAAAAAAATACAAAAGTGCACACCAAAGTATAAAAACTAGAAAAGAAAATAAATAAAAAACAAAAGAAAGATAATAGTACAAACAAAGGAAGAAAGTAAAAACTACAGAAAAGAAAAAAAACAAACATTAAGAGAGAAAGGAAAAACAAGAGTGATCGAGAAAATATAGACAATCATCGTCAGTCCTCCTCATCATCATCATTCTCATCATCATCATCAGCTAATGTAGAAGCTCCCTCACCACCATGTGGTCCATAAGACTGCTGCCTCAATTCGGCCAATTGCTGCTCCATAGTAGTTTGCCGTCTCGCCATGTCATCCATAGTACCCTGCAAGTGTAGGAGCACCTCCATTTGTTGGTCTAGTCATCCCAGTATGATTGACTCAAAGTCAGTCTGAGGCTGGGATTGAGAACTGCTAGCTCGTACACGTGCTAGTGGTGGTGGTTGCTCCTCCTCCACTGTGGGTGGGCTTACCTGAGTGAGGATGTCTGACCTTGAAGGGAGTTAGCCACTTCTTCAACTCCTGGTTGTACTTGTACCCGCAACTTTTGCTTAGTCATAATATCGTACTCAGTGGTAGCCTCTATCAGTTCTCCCTCAAGACTAACACCAAAGTCTTTCAGAATTTTCATTATAATTAAGGGAAAAACAAAGGCTTTTGTGGAGAGACGATTACGAACAACATCCTTAATGGATTGGATGATCAAAGGTTCAAGAGGGATATGTAGTATGTTTATCATCCTATGCAGAATGTAAGTGTTAATAAGTCTAGTCTTATTGAAACCATTAGCATGGGGTACAACATTGAACCCAAACATATAGACTAGAGCTCTAAAGTTGGCGGCCAGATCATTATTTGAATAGAAACTATTAGCTTGAAAAGCATTATGCTTATATAATCCTAGTGTGGCTCTAGTTCCGTTAGCATCCCAATTTAGGTCAGAAAGAATCTTCTGATTATTCACATCTATCCCTTGCTAAGTATTATTGTCAAAGACCTGGAGGAGATTAGCTAATTAATTTTGGGTGATGACAATAGGGATTCCTTTCACTCTTGTTTCAATATGGGGAAGGTGTTTATTGCCCTTATCAATCATATTAGCATAAAATTCCTTGATGAGCATGGGATAATACTTCCCTTTCAGTTGTACAATCGAACCCCATCCTAGCCTTCTAAACATCATGCCTAATTTGAGTGCATGGTCTAAAGTGGGTGAGAAAGTACGCTCGACAATGATTTTGTTAGATGCTCTCCTATTGTACCATTCCTCACAAGATGCATCAATAAACTCAGAAGATCTAATGGACAAAGGATCAACGGATGACGGGGTTGAGGAAGAGGAAGCTCTCGCCCTTTTAAAAGAATGGCCCCTTGCTCTAGACGTGTTCAAGTAAGAAGTGGTGAAAATAGGAAGAGAGAACAATTTAGCTCCAAGACTTAAAATAGGGCTACTACCCTTTCAAAGACACTCCTCAAATCTCCCTCAACCCTCAATCAATCTCACAATTCACAGAACCTAAACTCCGTCAATATATAGCCTCCAACAAATAATTCAATCAATCTCCTCCAATCAATTCAACACAACCTGTAACAAAACATGTAAAGTTCACTGTAAAGCATAAATGTGTTAAAGATCCTCAATGCATGCAAGTAGACTTGATCATGTGAATGAAAGCATTATCATGGCATTATGTGAACAACAATTCAAGTATCATAGGTAGTCATCACTCAACCATCACAAATAGCCATAATTCCAACCTTAGCTATATGTATGAGGTCCTTAATGCTTATTTGCATGAATCAAGTATCATCAAATCATTAACTCCTAATCTAGTTCAACTCTTAAGGCTTAAAGAGTAATGCATAATTCAATCATAGCATACACAATCCTAATTTTTGGCCAACAGTGTTTCTACAATTAGACAAAGTCATCTACAACATTTTAACCGTAGCAATTGAATAAAAATTATGCCTTTGTGCTCTTGTATGCATGGGCAAGCAAAAGATGTAAGCTTTGTGCACAAATCTAAGCTCCTTCCTTGAGTATTGAATGTGATGTTGTTGTGCAAAAATGGACGAATTTGAGGATTTTGATTCGTAAGATCAATAAAAGAGAGGTAAATAGATGTTATAGAAGTGTTTCAGATGTGAAAAATCAAATTTTGGGAAGTGGGGGATGTGAAACTTTCGCGAGTTTGAGAGAATTTGAGAGGGAGAATGGAGATTTTGAAGAAAAAGTGATCAAAATGGCCCTTAAGAGTGCGCCTACCCAACAGGAACTAGCGCCGGTCCGGGCTCTTAGAGCCGGCGCTGGCTTGGTTCTGTCCAGTTCTCCAGATTTTTTTTAATCAAAAATGCTAAAAACAATGCTTAATAATGCACTCTAATTAATGAAAAACAATCAATCACAACGACAGGAATAAAAATTGTCTCAATCACAAAAACTGAAAGTAAAGTAAAGTAAAGAGGCTTCAATATTTCCTATGCTATGATCCTGTGGATTTTCCTCCGTGTTTCCTGGTAATGTCCCAATTTGATTATCTCCCAGTAGTTTAGCTAACTGACCAATTTGGTTTTCCAAGTTGCGCATGGAGGTCTCTAGGTTCCGAGTTGTAACATCGACCCCTTGGAACTTAGTCTCTGTTGTACTTACCAATTAGCCAATCAGCTTCTTCCAATGATGGCTTTGAAGGTGCTACAGTGTTGGTCATGAGGTTTTGGTTCCTTTGATTTCCTCCAAATTTGAAAGAACCCTGCCTATGATGATTCCTATTGCTCTAAGAGAAATTAGGGTGATTTCTCCTACCAAGATTATAGGTAGACCAATAAGGATTGTTACCTAGCCGGACATTACCTGCGAAGACTGCTTACTCCGTAGTTTCTTGGAGTGACCCCATATTTTGATATTCATGATTCGGGTGTCCTTCTCCACAAAAATCATAATTTACGTTTAAAACTTAACCTTGAGGCATCATCATCTGTTCCATCTTTTAGGTTAAGGCGTCCACCTTAGCCTCTAATGCTACTACAGTATCCATTTTGTGCACTCCTTGCGCACGAGCTCTAGACCTTGCACTTCCCCAAGAATAGTTATTAGAAACTAAATTTTCAATAAGCTCAAATACTTATTCTGAGTTTTATGATTGATGGAACCCCCTGCAGAAGAGTCCACCACTTTCCTTGTTGTGAATGTGAGGCCATTCAAAAAGATACGCATCTGCATTCCCAACTCAAATCTGTGGTGTGGGAATTTTCTTAACATCTTCTTAAATCTCTCCCAAGTTTCATATAAGGGCTCAGAATCTAATTGTTGGAAGGCAAAGATTTCATTCCTAAGTTTGGCTGTCCTGGCTGGAGGAAAATATTTGGCAAAAAATTTTTCAGTTAGGGCATTCCAAGTAGTGATGGAACCTATAGGTAAAGACTTCAATCAAGATTTCGCTCTATCTCTCAAAGAAAAAGGGAAAAGTCTTAACTTTATGGTATCCTCAGAAACACCATTCATTTTGAAAGTATCACAAATCTCAAGAAAACTAGCTAAGTGAGCATTGAGATCTTCTTCAGGTAGCCTATCGAATTGAGCTATATTTTGCACCATTTGGATAATGTTGGGCTTAATTTCGAAATTATTTGCATCTACCCTAGGCCTAGTGATACTCGAGCCTGTACCCAAGATTGCGGGTTTCACAAAGTCATCCATAACCCTCCTATCATTCCCAACATTGTTGTTTTGAGCACTATCCATTTCGATGATCAAGTTTCCTTAAATTGTTCGGTGAATTTTTGACAATGTCCTTTCGATTTCAGGGTGAAAATCGACTATCTCGCCTTCGGATTTTTGGGTCATGTACCAAGGATAACACCTAAGAAAATGAAAAGCAAGTTAGATAATAGAATTAATGATTAAAATAAAATTAGAAGGTTACAAAGTTAGTAAATCAAATATAGTCAATGTTAGTAGGTTAGATTAGGTTACAAGGGTGTACAAGAATACATGAAATACAAAAGAAAGCACCTTTTTGCGAAAAAAACAATTATACATAATTTACATATTTACGTATTTACATATTTACATGGTTAAATCAACAAAATTAAACTTTTCATGATATTGTTCCCCGGCAATGGTGCCAAAAACTTGATGTGTCTGGATTTGGGTATAAAAATCATATAAAAACTAAGCATATTCCCAATCAAGTTAAATTAAAAAGTTAACCCCAAATTACACATATGAGTAAGTGTATACATCATTAACATAGAATAGGGTTCAAATGAGTGTCGATCCTCAAGGAATAAGTATACATTAGTCATATTTCTTTCATTGTTTAACCGACTCGATAAAGTGAAAAAGAAATAAAATAAAAGAAAATACAAATATATACATGTCAAGGATGGAGAAGTATGCAACTCAAACCGTTGTTCCGATAAACATAATCTTAAAGTACCTAATCATTATCATAACTAATCATTTTCTTGGCATCATGAAGGATTAAAGTAGACTCACTTCTTTTTCAATCCATGAATCCCTATCTTCTAGATAACTTAGCATCATATTCCTGTCTCAACCAGTCTTACCAAAAAGATGCATTAAACACAATTCTTTGATTAAATTTCCATTCCTAGCAAACTTAAAACATGAAATTAACCAATGAATCCATTCCTGACAGACATCAATTAACCTTTAACTGCCTTATTCTTAGCAATTAACCCCTTTTCCAAGTAAGTTAAGAAACAACAAATATGAAATTAATCAAATTGAAACCTCCATCAACCCCTTTTCTAAGCAAGTCAATAGAAAGAAACAATCAATCAATCTCGTAATATGCCCAAGTAATTAAATACCAAGAAAAGCAACCAATTAATCAAAAGATCAAATAACTCTAAAAACCATTAATATCTAAAACAATGTCAAATTATAATAAAACAATTAACATATCATTGTTCAAGAAAGTGAAAACAAAGTAAAAGAAAGCACTCATAGATAAGCCTCCTTCTTCTTCCTTTGAAGACCTTATTTCACAACCCTCATTAAATTGAAGAATTCCTCGTGTGATTTGAGTAATTTTCTATGATGATCAATGAATTCTCCCATTTTTCCTTATGTTTTCCATCTATTTATAGGCTTAGGAAGTGCCTAAACTGGTAGGTACAATGTTCTTGGCCGAAAAGAAGTTGAAAGATACTAAAACTCCACAGATTGCCAAAAACCGCGTAGAAAAAATCAAGCACCGCCTTAACTTTAGGGCACACCCGGAGCCACCTAGGATCTCGGAGCCGGCATCGGTTGTGTCTGGTTCTCCACTCGTTCATTGATTTTTTCTGAATTTCGCACAATGTACTCCAGAATGCAGCAGGCGGTGCCTTGGCTACTGGAGCCGGCGCCGGTTCCACTCTATTCCGTCCTGTTTCACCAATTTTTCGTCACCTCAAAGTTTGTGCAACCAGTGCATGGCCGGCGCCGGTTCCTCTATCCTAGCCGGCGCCACCTCTAATCTGTTTTGCGATATTTTTGCTTTGTTTTACCCCAAAAATCTGAAATAATGAACAAAATATCTTTCCAAGGGTAAAATCTCAAATATAAAGGAATATGACTAGTTATTGAACAAAATATATCACAAAAGAGCCTCGAATAACTAGGAAAACTATAACTAATTTAGCCCCTATCAATAATGATACGTGCGCGCTGAAGGCGAAACCTTGTGAGCTTTGCATACAAGCTGACCTTCTGTTGGAGAAGTGCCTGTGATTTGAAAATTGAGGCAATGATTTGAAATTGAAGTACATTTTTCAAAAATGATTAAGTTTTGAATAAACTCTTCTTTAAAGAGTTTGGAATTGTTTCCAATAGGAAAATGTCATGCTTTTCCACAAAGGTTTTATGTACTCTGTTTCCTTATTAAAGCACTAGCATACTCAAAACTTACTTGGTGATTTGTCATTTTATCATACATGAGACTCACTAGGTGATTTTTCACTTACACGTGTCTTTTATCTTACCATTTTTGTATGATCCAGAGTTGAATAGACCTATGGATAGAAGGACGATACCACAGTGATAGCAGCCTAGGTTTGGACGTTCTTCTTTGGATTATGTACTTTATTGTTGGTGTACTATGGAGACTACATGTATGAGATTCTCTGTTATGTGATGATGTTAGTAGGAGTCTGGATCTTGTATACTCTTTTGGTCTTTCATTATAAAAAGCCATTGTTTGGGTAACTGGATGGGGCGATACCTAGTTTTCATATGCTTCTACTGTTACTTTTAGTAGGGGTGTTACAATTGATATCAAAGCCTAGATTTATAGAACTGTAGTATCGTCATAGGAATTGATAGAATCCTTTTCATTGTGTAGGTATGGCAGATAGGAGTGATAAGGGTAAGCTCCTAATGGATGAGCACAACGATGATAGGAAGGAAGAGATAAGGAAGAGTTCAGGTGTGAAAAGACCTAGAAAGATTAGGATGATCTACTGAGCAGTCGTGCCAGGACGTTTCACTCTGAAAGGACCTGGCCCTGGCTGCCGTCATGCACCCCATCTAGCTAGGAGCAGGTTTGACCCGACAATGACTATTGTTACTCCATTTGCGAGATACCTTAGTCTGGGAGGACACCTACTCACGAGAGGGCATCGTCGCCACATAAGGAGGTAAGTGGCGAATCTAACAAGGTGAACGGTGATATTGAGCCATACTACTAGGATGATGATAATGAGAATAGTATCTCCGATAATGCAGTATTGTTTGAGGATGATGAGGAGGTACTTGGTAGGGTTGTACTGGGAGTATTAAGGGAGGAGATACTGGGTTTAGAGGTTGCTAAGATAGGAAAGGATCAGGAGGTACCTGAGGCAGAGGTACTTTTGATCGAGGAGTTTGAGGAGGACACAAAGATATTGGCCTATTTATACCTTGATATGGATAGAGATAAGGGATTTGATGCAACCGAGTCCTATACAGTTTCTACCGATTCAGGACCCCCTGTTTCAGATAGTAATGATGATGAGTAGGAGGATGAGATGTAGATGTAGTAGGATACGTATAGTTCGACTAGTGTGTATGACGGTGTGCTCTGCATACAAAATTTTGTACTGACTTTGTGAATGCATGCGCACTATATCCACTTTGTGCCTACTTTTGAGCTATATTACATGGTTTTACCAGTAAAACCGTATGAACTGTGCAAATGCCTCCTAAAGGAACTCCTCGACGATCGTCACAAATTACTCGAAATCACCTTAAGATAGCGGTAGAAAAACCACATGTGGGAGGTTCCCGTCTTGTAAATTTGGACCAACCTATATTCCAAACCTTCTAAAAATTTGTTAATACCATTCAAAAGTTGACTAAGACTATCACTATAGCCAATAAGGATGGTAGAATAAATGAAAATATGAGTAGGAGAAATCAAAGTGGATTTTGGGGTATGAGTCAGAAATAATTTGGAAGGCCCTGATAGTAGAAGAAAGGAAAAATGCAAAAGAGGGGAGGCCCGACTGGAATATTACCCTCTTTTAAATGCTTCAACTGTGGGGAGGTAGGGCATAAGATTTTAAATTGCCCTCACCCTTGAAAGACAAGAAGATGGAGTCTACCAGGTAGAAATAATCCGGGGTAGAGGTCAGGACTAGGAAAAGGGAACCCAGGACAAGCTTCTACCTACTAGAATCGGACATGCCAAGCCAAAAGTGAATTTTTAAGTGATTGCATTGGAAAAAATAGATAATATTGCCACAGTAGTGGAAGGTACGCTCTATAGTTTTTATGATGATGTTAAAGTATTGGTAGATCTCGGCTCTCGCATTCCTTTGTTGCCAATTCATTTCTTAATTCTATGGGAATTAAAGGGGAAGAAACTTTAAATAAAATGATTGTCAGTACCCATTGGAAAATAAATGAATAGTGAGAAAATACATAAGGACTATAAGATCTTGGTAGAAAATGAAATATTTGGAGGAGATTTGATATGTCTGCCCATAGAGGACTACGATGCTATCTTTGGCATGGATTGGCTATCTCAACATCATGCTCAAGTTGACTGTAGACATAAAGTAGTATAATTCCGTTGGCTTGGGATACTTATATTAGAATTGGTAGGCAAGGCTGGAAGGAAAAGTGATACTTTTATATCAAGACTCAAGGCCAGGGAAATGATTAAGAAAGAGTGTACTGGATACTTGGCTTATGTAATTAATATATTAGGAGGGGATAAGAAATCTGAAGATGTCCCTGTGGTGAATGACTATTTATATGTTTTTCCAGTAGAATTGAAGAAATTAACATCGGAGAGAGAAGTAGAGTTTTCTATTGATTCAGTGCCATCAGCAGAACTAATTTCAAGAACTTCTTATAGAATAGCACCTATAGAATTATAGGAAATCAAGAAACAATTACCGGAATTAATGGAGCAAGGGTTTATTCGGCCGAGTACTTCACCTTGAGGAGCACCTGTGTTGTTTGTTAAGAAGAAAGATGGGTCACTACGGATGTGTATGGATTATCAAGGGTTGAATGCAGTGATGGTGAAGAATAAATATCCATTACCCATAGTTGATGATTTGTTTGACCAATTGCAAGGAACAGGATGTTTTTTCAAAGTTAGACTTGAGGTAAGGATATTACTAAGTTCAGATTCGGGAAGAGGATATACCGAAAACTACATTCAACACGCGATATGGACATTTTGATTTTGTTGTGATGCCCTTTGGTGTTACTAATGCCCCTGCTATTTTCATGGACCTGATACACCAAACATTTCGGCCTTACATAGATAGTTTTGTGGTTATATTCATATATGATATCCTGGTGTACTCTAAAGTTCCTCAAGAACATGAACAACACCTTCAAAAAGTATTGGGAAGGTTAAGGGAGGCCAAATTATATGTAAAATTCAGTAAATGTGAGTTTTGGCTACAAGAAGTAGCATTTTTGGGACATGTGATATCCAAAGATAAGATTACAGTAGATCTTGCAAAAGTCAAAACGGTGACTAATTAGAAGCGTCCCGAGACTCCAACTGAAATACAAAGCTTTTTTGAAATTAGCAAGATATTATCGGAGATTTATTGAGGGATTTTCTAAGATAGCTTCACTTTTGACTCAACTCAACCAAAAGAAAGTTCCTTATGTTTGGACCGAGAAGTGTAAGAGAAGTTTCCATGAACTAAAGAAAAGGTTAAGTTCTACTCCTATTTTAGCATTGCCGATGATGGAGAAACCTTATGAGGTGTACATAGACGCGTCAAATAAAGGATTGGGAGGAATATTGATGCATGAGAAAAAGGTGATAGCTTATATCTCTAGAAAATTGAAACCCCATGAGGAGAATTACCCTACGCATGACTTGGAATTAGCAGCTATTGTGTTTGCCCTTAAGAAATGGAGAAATTATTTGTATAGAGCTTAGTTTGAAGTCTTTACCGACCATAAAAGTTTGAAGTATGCTTTTACTTAGAAGGATTTGAACATGAGGCAATATAGGTGGATGGAATTTTTTGAAGAATTCTAATGTCCAATTTAATATCATCCTAGAAAAGCAAACCTACTAGCAGATGCCCTTTGTAGGAAGGTGAATTAATTAGTTCTTCAGATGCTACGAATTCTAGTATTGGAAGCATTTGTAGAAGATAGAGAAATAAGGATGAGTAATATCTCCATTCAACCTGCTTTTTTGCAACAGTTGAAGGGAGAGTTAGAACAAGATGAAGAGTTGCAAAAGTTAGTGCAAAAGGAGATAGATAAAAGAGGAGATGAATTTTGAAAGGACAATGATGGGATTATTCGATACCGAGATCGATTTTGTATTTTGAAACATTCTGCAATAAGATAAGATATCTTAATGGAAGCACATCGGAGTAAGTATACCATCTATTCAGGAGCCGTAAAAATGTATCATGACTTGAAATAGTGTTATTGGTGGATTGGTATGAAGAAGGGTATTTCAGACTTTGTAGCTCGATGTTTAATTTGTTAGCAAGTGAAAGCCAATTAGCAATGGGCTGGAGGGTTACTACAACCATTACCTACTCCATCGTGAAAATGGGATGAAATTACTATAGATTGCATTACAGGATTACCTGTGGCAGTAGGACATCGAGATACTATATGGGTGATAGTGGATCGACTAACTAAGTGTGCTTATTTCATTCCTATTAATCAATGGGATTCCCTAGAGAAGTTAAGTAAAATCTATATAAAGGAAGTAATCCAACTACATGGAGCACCCTCTAGTATTGTGACAGATCAAGATCCTAGATTTACCTCAAAATTTTGGAGAAAGCTGCAGCAGAGGTATGAGACAATATTAAAGTTCAATACAGCAGCGTACTCACAAACGGATGGACAGACTGAACGTGTAAATAGAGTTTTGAAAGACATATTATGGGCCTATGCTTTAGATTTTGGAACTAAGTGGATTGATAACTTTGTGTATGCAATGTTTTCATACAATAATAGTTATCAATCAACAATCAAAATGGCCCCGTTTGAAGCTCTATACGGAAGGAAATGTCAGTCCCTGCTATATTGGGAAAGTCTAGGATGGATAATGGGTGAACAAGATGCCTTCAATCTTGAAAAAGTTCGACAGGTTGTGGAGATGATTAAAACTAAGTTGGAGACTGCTCAGAGTGGACAGAAAAGTTATGCGGATCAACGTAGGAGAGATTTGGAATTTGAAAAAGGGGATCATGTATTCTTGAAGTTGACTCCATAACGACAATTGGGAACCAAAAGACAAGGAAAGAAGTTGTCACCTAGGTACGTTGGATGATTCTCTATTGTCGAAAGGATTGGGAAGGTGGCTTATCGATTAAAGTTACCAGTGGAGCCTTAAGGTATTCACAATGTGTTTCATGTCTCCCAACTTTGGAAGTATGTTGCTGATCCTGCACACATTTTGAATGAAGAGCCTATTAAGATGACTCCAAGCTTGAAGTATAAGGAAAAGCCTACTAAGATTTTAGAATATGCTGAAAAGGAGTTGCGGAATAAGAAAATTCTACTTGTAAAAGTGTTGTGGAATTATCATCCAGTGCAAGACGCGACCTAAGAAACAGAGGTAAAGATGTTGAAACAATATCCAGAATTATTCCAAGTGTAAGAAAATTTCAAGGATGAAATTTTTGTAAGGAGAGAAGAATGTAATACCCCGTATTTTATCTTCGATTGGCTACTACTTATAATAGAATGAGAATTTGTATTAATGACCAAAACAAAAGATGATCGGTGTAATGAAATGAATATTTTGGTATAATAATATTTTGTTGGGACCTAGATGTAATTATAGGATTTGTTTTACCCGTACCTTAAATCTTTGAAAAGCTATTATTGTTAATAAAACAAGAATTTGAGGGTACACTAAGAAGAGAAATTGATCAGTGCAATGAAACGCACGTTTTGATGTGAATTATGTTATTCGGGTTATTGGGGGGGGACATTTTCGTCATTTTGACCACGCCTGCGATTTGATCTCGAATTTGGCCAAACTGAGAAGGAATTGAAGAATTTAAGTATTACCAATAGATTCAATAGAATTTTTGGAGTTGAATGGTAAAGTAAAATATTTTTCCATTTCGAACCCAATTTTGGTCATTTCTGAAAAAAAAATTACAAATGCGATAAAAAATTTTGGGCGTGTGGCATTTTGTGATTGGTAGCCTTGGACATATATCAATTTATGAGAGGTTGCATAAAGAATTCATGCAAGATGCATGGAATTAAAGAATTGCAAAATAAATAAAGAATGATATGTACTTTTATGATTGGAACACACCATTTGTAAGCCATTTCATTAATGCCTTGATCAATTTAAGTGGCCAATATTTCTCCATGGAAATAGCGGTGGAATAGCTGAAAAATGGCCAGAAAATTGGCAGCCATACAAGAGAAAAGAAGAGGAAATTTTAAGGAAGAAAATAAGTGAAATGGTGTGTAAATTTTTTATTTGAACACACCTATGTTTTAACCAACATGCAATTGATGAAAATGAGAAATGATTGGCCAAAATTTGATGAAGAAAGGAGGTGAGAAGAGGTTGTTACACAGCCTGAATTTTGGAAGCATTAGGGGAAGAAAAACAAGAGGAAAAAAATTAAACAATAGAGAGAAAAAGGTGTTAGTATGTGTTCTTGGTGTTGTGTATGAGTTCTTGGAGCAAATCACACCAAATAGCTTTATATACAAGGTAAAACCTCACCTTGTTAGAATTAAAGTTGTTGTTGGGTGAATGATGAACATTTTGATATCAATTTTACCATGAAAATATGATTTTCATGTCTTGATTTTGGATCAAAAGCTAGGATTTATAAACTTTATTGATGAACTTTCTATGTGCCTATGTGTGTCAGCTGCCTAGAAGCTTTATGGATATTGTTTTGTGTGATGAAGAATTGAATATTTATGGTAATTCGAAGGATTGATCTTGTTTGATAAGATGATAACCGAAGAAGAATTGAAATGGAAGTTAATTACTTAGAAAAATGAATTATTCTAGCTTTTGATTGAAAGAAATAAAGTTGTGTTGAATAAACATGACTTTCATAAGTTGTTGGAATATGAAAATTGAAGGATCAAAGGTGATTTGAAGGAAAATTGAATGAATTAATGCTCTTAAGGTGTTAAAGGGGTAAATGAAATTAAAGGATAGCATGAATAGTTGAATTGGAGCAAAACTTCTAGGGCTGTTTTTGCTCTGTATTGTGTCACAAAAACATGAACTCGAGAAACAGTTTATACAAAATTAAAGTTAAGAGTCTTACAGTCATTTTGGTATATTATAGAGCCAAATCAGAGTTGTAGATTGAATAGTATGTGCAAAACAAAATTGTGTACCAAAGCAGCAAAATTTCAGGATTTTGCTTAGGAAGAGATTGAACTTAAGAAAGAATAATTGTGTGATTTTGGATGAAATAAATGAGAAATATGGAGTGAATCCCTTGTTCATGAAGGGAGGAAGGATATGGAAAAGAGAAAGCGAAAGAATTAAACAAACAATGAAAAAATAACGTGAACAAAATTTGAATGTTTTTCTTAACTATCGGCTACCCATCAGTTGAGTGTTGTAGGCTACGGTCTAAGTACAATGATACTTGGCACCGAAGGCGAAGCCTTGTGAGCTTTGCATACAAGCCGACCTTCTATTAGAGAAGTACCTATGATTTGAAAATCGAGGCAATGATTTGAAATTGAAACACAGTTTTCTAAAAATGATTGAATTCTGAATAAACTCTTCTTTAAAGAGTTTGGAATTATTTCTAACAGGAAAATGTTAACTTTTCCATAAAGGTTTTATGTACTCTGTCTCCTTATTAAAGCGCTAGTACGCACGGGACTTATTGGGTGATTTGTCACTCACACGTGCCTTTTATCTTACCCTTTTTGTAGGATCCGAAATTGAATGGACCTACTGATAGAAGGACGATACCACAGTAACAGCAGCCTAGGTCTGGACGTTCTTTGTTGGATTATGTACTTTATTGCTGGTGTAGTATGGAGACTGCATGTATGAGATTCTTTGCTATGTGATAATGTTAGTATGAGTCTGGACTTTGTATACTCTTTTGGTTCTTCATTATAAAGACCCCTTATCTGGGTAATTGGACGGGGCGACACTCGATTTTCATATGCTTCTGCTATTACTTTTAGTAGGTTCTTGCAGCAGGTATCTCTCCAAAAAGACTTACTCCACAACAAAGGATGAAATTCCTTTTGGATATGAAGTATTACTTTTGGGAGGATCATTTCTTGTTTCGTTGTTGTTCAGATTATGTCATTTGATGAAGTGTAGATATTGCAGATTCTTGGAACATACTCTGATATTGTCATGAAGGACCAGTTGGGGGGCATTATCAAGCAAAGAGAACAATAAGAAAAGTCTTGATTCAGAATTCTACTAGCATTCAATATTTTAGGATGCACATAGGTTTGTGACAAATTGCGATAGATGCCAGCATATAGTTAATATCTCTAAAGCTCCGTGAGATGCCCCTTTCCATTTTCTAAGCTTGTGAGACATTTAATTGTTGGGGGATTGATTTTATGGGACATTTTCTAAGTTCTTTTAGTAATAAGTATATTTTAGTGACTATTCACTATGTATCCAAGGAGGTAGAGAAGGCACATGCATTGCCTACAAATGATGCTAGAGTGGTAATCATGATTCTGAAAGAATTATTTACTCATTTTGGTGTGCCTAAAGTGCTTATAAGTGATAGAGGAACAAATTTTTGCAACAACCAGTTGGAGAGAGCGCTACATTGGTAGTGTTATGCTTTAGAGGCAATTACATATATTCTGTATATTGTGCATTATTAATAAAACAAGATATTCTTTATCTTTTAGTTTACTTTATTTATACTTTCATGTAAAATAACTGTTAGATAAAGTTCCAAGTGCAACACTATGTTAAGAAAATCATGATAGAGATCATGATATGAGGTTCCTACTACATTGGATAGTTTTCATACTTAAATTGTCCATAGTTGTAGTATTAATGAGATAGGATATCATTAATGCGTTAAGACTAGCACATGTTATACTTCTTAATTTGATCAGGTGGTGGTTCTTACATCCGTGAGTAGTATGATACTCAAAGTTAACACGTAGAGGCTTGTTACTTAAACAAGTATATTGGATAACCTAGCTATAAGATAATCACATGAATAACTATTTAGTGCTAGTGATAGAATCTCATTATAGCAAATGTGCAAGTATCTTTAGACTTGAGATATCTAAGGTACTTTATTTGCTAAGTGTTGGACTTTAATTTCAATCTCTGAAGTTCTGACAAGACCATCTGCGGAATGGTTATTGGGTATAATATGAAGCAAATGAAAGTAGTTGAGATGATGAATAAATTATTCGTCATTCCTAATAGTATGAGCAAATATCTCACGGTCACTTGTAGGAATCACCACTCAAGAAGTCATTGGCCAAGGTGATTGTATATTGAAAATGGTTCAAATTGATACATATGTTAATAGTAGATTCTAGGAACAAGTACTAAAACAATCAGACCATAATTAATTTATTATATGGGTAGCAGTTGGCATTAATTCCGTACTCCAAACCGAATGAGATATTGTACAGTGAAAGGCGTTTATTGCACTGATATTTGTATTGAAAGGTTTATGTCAAGCCACTTGACTTTCTGGATTTCTGGGTAGTCATAATGTGTTATTGGATACCGCTCATGATCTGCTGAATATGGATTTATTAATTATAGAATTAATAAATAAATCCTTATTATAATTAATAAGTTAATTCTAAAATTATTATGGATTATTAATCTTAAATACGTTCACATTAATTCATATTTTGCTAACAATAGACCAAAAAACCTAATAGATCACACACAATAGAGAATTGAGTACTTAAGATATTATTTGATAACATTATAGGGTTGATTGTGAAAAAGAAGAAGTTGTTGTAGTCAAATTATAATTAGTTATAATTTATGTGCTATATTGTAATTAATAAAAATCATAATAACAATTGGTAATTAAGAATTCATGATTGCTATGGATTCTGATTGTCGAAATAGCGAAGGAAAATACACACACACACACACACACACACGCTTCGTGTTTTCTATACAACATCTTTTTCATAACAAAGAAAAATACACTAGCCGCCAAGTGCTTTTGCTAGCACAAAATCCGAGCTTGTTCTTAAGCACGATTCTTGTGTGGATTTCTGTTAGAAAAATCTCTAACCTTGAGGTTTAGTAACTTGGACGAAGCGAAGGAGAAGACATGCTTGGAGATTTCTAGATCACGCCACAAATAGAGGAGGAAAAATTTTTCATTCACAGAGGCTTTCACGTGAGGTATTTTCTTCACCCATTTCAAATCCTTTTTATGCATAAATGAGATCCTCGGTGGGAATTCTTGGTTTTATTCCACTGCACAACTTGTATTTGCAATAGAAGAATTCCTAACAGTGGTACTAGAGCCTTCGTTTATGCGTTATTAGGTTGTGTTTGGCCATGAAATTCGTTTCATTGTTTGCCTCTGTGTCCTCTGTGGAAATCGTTTTCACAAGAGCTATTTGTGCAAGGAAAAATAATTGATTATGTGGGCTTTGGTTGCATGAATATGTTTTTGTAAAAGTTACAGGAATGTTTAATGCCAGGAATTAAATTGTTAATTCTTGCATTGTTTCTTGCATATGTGTGTGTGTGTGTGTGTGTGTTTTCCTGGATGTGTAGTTTTTGCAATTGAAAAATATGGAAGTTGTTTTCTTGAAAACTGTTGTGTTTCCTGAACAAATTTTAATTTGTTCTATATTTCTTTAATGAATTAGTTTATAAAACGGAAAAAAAAATTTGAATTCAATCAGAGAATAGTTCTTTGAAATTATTGCAAAACTTGAAGGTTTTTTCCCCAGAGGAATATGGAGGATTAAAAAAAAAAAGGTTTTTTTGTCCCAAGCCACGGTTCGCTAGAAGCCAAGCCACAGGTTGAGACACAATTGATCCAAAGCCATGGCTCGCATGGGACAAGCTCCCGATGCGCGGCTTTCCTTTGTGCGATCATGGGGAGGATGAACATCATCCTCCCCAGGATGCAATTCATTGTTAATTTAATTTTTTTTTCTTTTTCCTTTGTTAAGTCAAACTTCCGGTTTTGTCTTCATGCTTGGCCCACAGTTTTTTTAGTTTTTTCCCCTTAGCACCCAAATCTTCCCAAAGTTAGCATTTTGGGACTAATATAATTTTTCCAAAAAATTTTTGTTTTTAAAAATAATATATTTTCTAAAATATTGATTTTAGATTATATATTATTCTAATTCATTGAGCAATCAATATATTTTCTAAAATAGTGATTTTAGCAATTAATATATTTTCTAAAATAATGATTTTAGAATATATATATTATTTTATGTTAATTCCTAAAATATGTTTTTTAGCAATTAATATATCTTCTAAAATTGTGATTTTAGAATTTATTCTATTTTTCCAAAGTAGTGATTTTGGAATTAATTTTAGGAATTAATACATTTTTTAAAATATTGATTTTAGAAGTGATTTGGAAGGGAAAATCTCATTGAATGAGAGATGAAAAATTAATTTTCTTTTCGGGGGCACTGCTCCTTAAGACCCTCGCCAAAAGTTCTGCCCCATTGACCCCCAACTGCTAACTGTCCAGTAGGACCGCCATTTTTTTTTCCCCCAGATAAGGGGACCCTAAAGTTATTTTTCTCAAAATTTGATTTTGAGATTAACTATTTTATTTTTCCAAATTAATGATTTTGGAAGAAGTTTCTAAAATTTGATTTTAGAAATTAATATATATTTTCTAAAATTCTAATTTTAGATTTTATTTCCAAAATAGTGATTTTGGATTTGTATGCTATTGATATGGGCTAAATTAGTCTTATTTTTCCTAGTTATTTGGGGTTCCTTTGTGATATATTTTGTTTAATAACTAGCCATATCTTTCATATTTGAGATTTTACCCTTGGAAAGGTATTTTGTTCATTATTTCAGATTTTAAGGGTAAAACGAAGTAGAAAAGTCACAAAACATAACCAAGGCGGCGCCGACCATATGCTGATGACATGAACTTCAAGGCGACGAAAAATTGTTGAACCAAGACCGGAAGAGAATCAACCGGCCCCGGCTCCAGTAGCCAAGGCGGCACCAGCTGCAGTCTGGACAACATGGTGCTGAAAAAAAAAAAATTCGGCGAACGATTGGAGAAATAGAACACAACCGGCGCCGGCTCCAGTAGCCAAGGCGGCGCCGGCTGTGCCCTGAGGAAAAGACGGGATCATGATTTTTGTATGCAGTTTTTGGTAATTTATGGAGTTTTAGTAGTTTTCTACTTCTACTCGGCCAAGAACATTACACCAACGAGTTTAGACACTTCCTAAGCCTATAAATAGATGGAAAACACAAGAGAAAGAGAGAGAATTCCTTGATCACCATAGAACATTGCTCAAATCAAATGAGGAATTCTCTAATTCAATGAGGGTTGTGCAATAAGGTCTTCAAATGAAGAAGAAGGAGGCTTGTCTATGAGTGCTTTCTTTTACTTTGTTTTTTTTTTCTTGAACAATGATATGTTAATTGTTTTATTATAATTTGACATTGTTTTAGGTATTCATGATTTTTAGAGTTATTTAATCTTTTCATTAATTGGTTGTTTTTCTTGGTATTTAATTACTTGGACATATTACGAGATTAGGTGGTTGTTTCTTTTCATTAACTTGCTAGACCAAAGAGGTTGATGGTAGTTGCAATTTATTAATTTCATATTTATTAGCTGTTAACTTGCATGACCAAAGAGGTTAATTGTTGAGGATTGAGTAATTAAAAGTTAATTGATGTCTGCCAGACCAAGGATTCATTGATAAATTTCATGCTTTAAATTTGCCAGACCAAGAAAATTTAATTAAGGATTGTGTTTAATGTGTCTTTTAGGTGAGTTAGTTGAGACAGACCAAGTGATGCCAATTTATCTAGAGGATAGTGATTTCATGGATTGACCAAAGAAGTAAATCTACTTTAATCCTTCATGGTGCCAAGGGAATAATTAATTATGATAATGATTAGGTACTTTAAGATCGTGTTTGTCAAAATAATGGTTTAAGTTACATACTTCTCCATCCTTGACATGTTTACATTTTTGTTTTTATTTTCTTTTGTTTTATTTTTCACGTTATTGAGTTGGTTAAATAATGAAAGAAAATGGATTAATGTCTACTTATTCTTGGAGGATCAACACTTGTTTGAACCCTATGCTATGTTAATGATGAGTACGCTTGCTCATATGTGTAATTTGGGGTTAACATTTTAATTTAAACTTGATTGGGAATGTGCTTATTTTTATATGATTTTTATACCCAAATAAATACGCATCAAGTTTTTTGCACCATTGCTAGGGAACAATAGCATGAAAGTTTGGATTTTGTTAATTTAACCATGTAAATATGTAAATAGGTAAATATGTAAATTTGTACAATTGTTCTTTTTGCAAAAATGTGCCGTCTTTTGTATCTTTTGTCTCTTGTAATCTAATTTACTAACTTTGACTTAATTAACTAACATACCTCATGTTGTATTCTAAATACCACTAACTTTTTTTGTTTAGGTAGCTTATGAATATATCTAATGTGTGTGTTTTTCTTTTCTTTATTTTTTTCGATTCTTTGCTTTTACCTTTTTATTTTTTTCTTTTCTTTTCTTTGTTTTTTTTTTTTTATGTGAGGTTGATATCATTATGGACAACTATTTTTGGGCACAAAATCAAAGGAGTTACAATGATGCTAGATTGGCAAGATTACAAGCTTGCATTGATGTTCTTAGTGAGACGTCATTAATAACATTGGTGAATTCTTTTGTTGCCAATACAAATTTATTTGTTCAGTGGCATGAAGAAGCGTCTCAACGATTGAGCTATCAAAGAACACAACTAGCTAAGTTGGTTGAGGGTGCCATAAAGGCCCATATGCTTGAACAAGAGAATCACCAAGAAAAGGAGAGTGGATATGAGGACCAATTGTCCAATGTGGAAAGTGAGGTATTCAATTCTACTATACGTGCTAATAATTCTAATATCTCTTTATCACATAATTTTTTCTAGGTTCCTCTCAATTCTTGGAGAACAAAGGTCCAAATGATGCTATGTTAAATTTATCATACCTCAAGGAGTTGGATCTTTCAACGCTACATCATAAGAAACCCTTTGAGGATGTTGACGAATTCTACCCTTCACCCCAATTTCAGAGAGGTAACTTAGTTTTTGTAGACCATGCCTTGAAAAGTAAGGATTTTTCTTGATCCCATCTTTAAGAACTCAATTTCTAAGTTCTAAGGTGAATTTCAAATCTTTCGAAGGGTTAAACGGTGATTTCAAGCTTGGTGCATTCTTTAGAAGCCATGTGCACTTATACGTTGACAACAATATTTGTGTGTCTAAAGAAATGTTAAAGAAAGAGGTTTATGTGTTTTGCTTTAGTAAGAAAAATTATTTTCATAAACCTTCTATTTTTCAAAAACCTCTCTTCATTCTACATTCATCATGCCTATCTTTTATTTTAAGCTTTAATTTCTTTTCAAAAGGTTTGAGGAGAAAGCATGATGAGTGTAAAAAGTTTTTGTTTTATTTTTATTTATTTATTTTTTACTTGAGTCTTTTTCTTTAGTTTGTTTTCTTTTATTTAGGTAGGTTTTTATTTTATTATTATTTGCCTTGTGCTTTTATTTGTGTTTTGTTTTATAGGAATAAAGTCCTCTTGGACAAGCCCTTCTCTTTACCTCAAGTTTGGATTTCTATTGGAGCATTATTGCACTTGGGAAAGTATTCCTTAAACTCTCTAACCCATTATTATTTTTGGTCCCTTTAGAGATACTTTCTTGTGTGTATTTTCTGCCAAGGAGGACATTATCCAATTTAAATGTGGGGAAGTGGTTTGGTGATATACTTTGTCCAAGTTTTTATCAAGTTTAGTTTGAGCATAAAGTTTGGAAAATTAGAGCTACTCCGTCATGAAAGTAATTTCTTTCTTATCTCTTCTCCTTTATATTTTTTTATCCCATGACATTATTTATTTCTTGTTCTATTTATTTGGCCATTGAGGACAATGTCCAGTTTAAGTATGGGGGAGTGATTCGATTAAAAATTCTTCTATGCATATGCTTTATCCTTCTTGTGAGCAACGAGCAAAATTTTCAAAATTTTTTCTAATTTTCTTTGATATTTCAAGCTATATTTCTAATGCATGTCTTTATGATGGATTATAGAGCATATATTCTAGATCATTTATGGCTTATGCATGACTTTTTCCACGTACTTGGACGAAGTAGTTCTTAATCAAATGCTTTACATTATTCTTAAACCTGTTTTTCTACTAAAATTAATGGACCATTCTAGAACTTACTTGAATACCTCTCGAGGCGAAATGAGAAAGACATTCATGATTTAACTTAGGGATGATGGTAATAGGCCTTCTTTGGATAGTTTGAGCTTTTCAAGCCTACCTATTTTTATATTATCCATAGTGCCTATTTTGAGCCTACATTATTGATTTCTTTCTTTAAAACCCGTCATAATACTTTATCCATTGCTTGTTTTTTAGAGTTTGAATAATTTTTCAAATCTTTATGCTCTTGATGGACAAAAGTATATGTATGAGAATATTGAGGGAGAGTACTCGGAGAAAGATCATGACTCGTTACTTGCAGTTATGTATCAAGAGTTGAGCTGGAAAGAGAAAAGAAAGAGAAGAAAGAGAAAAGAGAGATTGAACACAAGAAAAGAAAACACAAAGCTGCTAGAAAAGATGAAAAGAAAGAAACTGAGAAAGAAAAGAATAGTAGCAGTGAAAGATAAAAGAAGAGTGAAATGAAAGAAAAACTTTTTGAAAGAAAAAAAGAAAAGAAAGATCACAAAAGGAATGGTGATTAAGCTGTGAAAGTTGAGTTTATATCAAGTCCTTAACACCATTGCTGAAAATTTAAGTGATCTTGTGGAAAAAAATAGAGAAGAGTTGATGAAAAAAGACAAGAAAAAGAGAAAATGCTGGATTTGCTTGAGCTGAACTGTAGTTGCTAAATAAGGTTATGGTTTTGATTTATCTTGGAATAGGAGAACAAGAAGATCTTGGAAATTATTTTGCTTATTCTTTTCTTGCGAACTCTTATCTTCTTTGACATTTGAATTTCCTATGTCCTTCGTTTGATAAGCTACATTACAAGCATTTAGCCTTACATTACAAGCTTAAAAGTCCTACTTGATCTAAGTAGAATCATGATATGTCTCAGATTAATGGAGAGAGTTATGAAAAGTAAGCTTATGGAATGCAATTCTTTTTGAACTAAATTCTTTCCAATGGTTTGAGAATATTGTCAAGTATTGGGATGGTTCTGTTAAGTCATTATTCACTTACACAAATCTTGCATTTGTTGTGAAAGATGTAGTAACATGTATTTTATGTTCTTGAATAAAGAAAGCGTTGAAGATATTGTTTTAAAATTGATTAAGTGATTTGATGAAGCCTTGTGCTTTCCTACTTATATTTGATACTTTGCTTGAGGACAAACAAAGAGCTAAGTGTGGGGGAATATGATAGAGGCTAAATTAGTCTTATTTTTCCTAGTTATTTGAGGTTCCTTTGTGATATATTTTGTTTAATAACTGGTCATATTCCTTTATATTTGAGATTTTACCCTTGGAAAGGTATTTTGTTCATTATTTCAGATTTTAAGGGTAAAACGAAGTAGAAACGTCGCAAAACAGAACCAAGGCGGCGCCGGCCAGGACAGAGGAAGCGGTACAAGCCATATGCTGATGACATGAACTTCGAGGCGATAAAAAATTGTTGAACCAAGACCAGAAGAGAACCAACTGGCCCGACTCCAGTAGCCAAGGCAGTGCCGGCTACAGTCTAGACAATATGGTGCTAAAATCAGGAAAAAATTGGCGAACGACTGGAGAAACAGAACACAACCAGTGCCGGCTCCAGTAGCCAAGGTGGCGCCAACTGTGCTCTGAGAAAAAGACGGGATCTTGATTTTTGTACGTGGTTTTTGGTAATCTGTGGAGTTTTAGTACTTTCCGACTTCTACTCGGCCAAGAATATTACACCAACGGGTTTAGACACTTCTAAGCCTATAAATAGATGGAAAACACAAGAGAAAGAGAGAGAATTCATTGATCATCATAGAACATTGCTCAAATCAAAGAAGGAATTCTCCAATGGGTTGTGCAAGAAGGTCTTTAAAGGAAGAAGAATGAGGCTTGTCTACGAGTGCTTTTTTTTCCTTTGTTTTCTTTTTCTGGAACAATAATATGTTAATTGTTTTATTGTAATTTGACATTGTTTTAGGTATTCATGATTTTTAGAGTTATTTGATCTTTTGATTAATTGGTTATTTTTCTTGGTATTTAATTACTTAGGCGTATTACGAGATTAGGTGGTTATTTCTTTTTATTAACTTGCTAGACCAAAGAGGTTGATGGTAGTTGCAATTGATTAATTTCATATTTATTGGCTATAAACTTGCTTGACCAAAGAGGTTAATTGCTGAGGATTGAGTAATTAAAAGTTAATTGATGTATGTCAGACTAAGGATTCATTGATTAATTTCATGCTTTAAATTTGCCAGACTAAGGAAATTTAATCAAGGATTGTGTTTAATGCGTCATTTAGGTGAGTTAATTGAGACAGACCAAGTGATGCTAATTTATCTAGAGGATAGTGATTTCATCGATTGACCAAAGAAGTGAATTTAATTTAATCCTTCATGGTGCCAATGGAATAATTAATTATGATAATGATTAGGTACTTTAAGATTGTGTTTGTTAAAATAATGGTTTAAGTTACATACTTCTCCATCTTTGATATGTCTATATTTTATTTTTATTTTCTTTTGTTTTATTTTTCACGTTATTAAGTCGATTAAACAATGAAAGAAAAGAGATTAATGTCTACTTGTTCCTGGAGGATCGACACTCGTTTGAATCCTATGCTATGTTAATGATGAGTACGCTTGCTCATATGTGTAATTTGAGGTTAACGTTTTAATTTAAACTTGATTGGGAATGTGTTTATTTTTATATGATTTTTATACCCAAATAAATACGCATTAGCTATGTTTTATTTTGTTTAATGTGTTTTGAGCATGATGTTAGCATGGTGGATGGTTATGGACTGAAACCAAATATATCTATTCATGCATTATTTACAATTTTGGTTTTAAATGTAATAGGGCCTGTGTGTCCTATCTTCTCCATTATTCTTCTATAATTTCTCTTCTCATCTAAACTCCCCTCGAATGTAACTCGAGCCTTCTTTACTTAGGAAATTTATGTAATTAGATTATATATGTTAGATTCAGTTAGAAGAATTATTTACAAGATAATTGAGATGGCTACCAAAATGAGGCAATAAGGTAGGACCTTCTACTTATATTATGCATAAACACATATGGTTGACCATATTAATTTCATTCATGGCTCGAGGAAATTAATTTAGGAAAATTCAATAACCATGCAATGTAATTATGTTTTTGCAATGTATAGATATGATGATATTATGCATGCTATCTATAAGACACAAATATCACAAATCCCTCAATTAAAATTAAACTTAATGACTTCCATTAATATAGTAAAAGCGAGAATCTTTTTTAAGACAAGGTTGTTGGGCTGACCCAAGCCTACTTGACATTGGGCATGTTCAACCTATGAAATTTTAAATTCCTGATTAATGGGTTGGGTTTAACTAATTTCTTTATCTTGGTTGGGCTAACTCAAGCATAAAGAAAATTAGAGGCAAGATTGGGTTAGCTTAAAAGCTTTAAGATTAAAAGATGTTAATTACCTAATGATCCAGTAATTACATACGATATAATTGGTATTGGATACCTACCATTAAACTTTAGGGTGGCTTGTTGGGTAAATCCAAGGTCATTCTTGAGGAATTTAGATATCAGTCTACTATGAAAGCTTCCAACGGGCTTTTCCGAATCAATAGTGGGGACTATTAGTTTGAATAAAATAGTGGAATAATAATGTGCTTAATTAAAGACCTAATTAGTTGCATTACATGTGCATATATAGTCAGCTAATTTTCTCTATCTTTACATCTAGGTCATTTGCATTATAACAATAAAATTGAACTTACGTTGCGTGTTGGAAATGAACAAACTAACTGAAACAAACTTTCTCAACTGGTATAGAAATTTGAGAATTGTTCTCAAGTCAGAAAAGTTGCTATATGTGTTAAGGGCTCCTATTCCGCCACCACCAACTTAAGAAGCTCATATTGATGAGGATGCTGTCCACAAGAAGCATAAAGAGGATAGTGACAAGGTATGCTTTATGATGTTGGCATTAATGACCCCTGAACTACAAAAACGGCACAAGCATATAGATGCTTACTAGATTATCTTACATATTTGAGAGTTATTTGATGCCCAAGACAGAACGGAAAGATATAAGATATCAAAGTATTTGTTCCGTTTAAATATGGCTGAGGGTACTTCCATGGCCTCTCATGGGTTGAAGATGTTGGCTTAATTGAGAAGCTCAAATCTCTTGGTTTTGTGATAGACAATAAATTTAAGTATCGCCTTAATTCTACAATTTTTACCAAGTAGTTTTTCACAATTTGTGATTAACTACCAGATGAATAAGATTGGGTCTACCATACTCGAGTTGATCAATCTACTCAAAATTATAGAGTCCTCCATGAAGAAGGAATCCAATGCAATTATGTTAGTAGAATCTTCCTCTTCTAGGAAGAAGGTTCCTAAAAAGAAGAAGAAGGCTTCGTGGTGGTGTGAAAAAGAAGGAGGCAAACACCAAAGGCCCATGCCATTATTGTGGAAAGATGGGCCATTGGAGGCGCAACTGCAAAGCCTACTTGTAGACCATCAAGGAAAAAAAGTAGAAGGAGAAGCTCGCGGGCACTTCTACTTCTATTTTTTGTATGGTTATAATTGAGGTTAATACTGTCTTTAGAAATGAGATATGGGTATTAGATACTGGATGTGGAGCTCAGTTATAAAATAGCTTGTAGGGACTAAAAGACAGTAGAAGGCTTGAGAAGGGCGATGTAGACCAACGTACTGTAAATGGAACAAAGGTTGTTGCATTTGTTGTAGGGACTTACGAGCTATATTTGCCTTCAGGATTAGTTTTAGAACTACAAAACTGTCATTTTGAACCACTTTTATTGAAAAATATTATCTCATGTTGTGTGTTTATACTTTTCTGGATTTTATTTAATATTTAAGAATAAATGTTGTTCTTTTTCATTAAATGATATTTATGGATTTTTCATTATGGTTTCACAACTTTGGTATGATATTTATGGATTTTTGATTATGGTTTCACAACTTTGGTTAATGGTTTATGTGTTCTAGACATGGATAATCTAATCCTTAATATAAATAATAAGAAACCAATGATAGATAATTCAATCTCATCTTATTTATGGCATTGTAGTTTAGACCATGTAAATGAGAATCACGTTTCTAAGTTACACAAGTTAGGTGACTTAGGGTCAATTGATTATGAATCATATGGCATTTGCGAATCTTTTTTACTTAGTAAAATAGCTAAAACTCATTTTTCTGGAAAATGAGAAAGGGCCAAAGAGTATTAGTGCTTATACATTCTGATGTATATGGCCCAATGTTAATACAATTCAAAGGAGGTTATCACTACTTCATTGATGATTATTCACAATATGGGTATTTATATTTAATGAAATACAAATCTAAAACTTTTGAAAAGTTCAAAGACTTCAAGAATGAAATAAAGAAACAACTTGGAAAAAGTATTAAGACTTTAAGATCTGATCGAGGAGGTGAATAATTAAGTCAAAATTTTCAAGGTTATCTTAGAGATAAGGGGATATTATCCCAATAGACTCCACCGCATACACCTCAACACAACGGTGTATCTGAGAGAATGAATCAAACCCTTCTAGACATGGTATGAATAATGATGGCTTCTACAAACTTGCCAAAAATCATTTTGGGGGTATGTACTAGAGACTTCTATTTATGTTCTAAATAGAGTTTCATAAAAAAAAAAATGGTTGATACTACCCCAATTGAGATGTTCTTTGGCAAGAAACCAAGGTTATCTCTCTTGAGAGTATGGGGTTGCCATGCCTTTGTCAAAAGGTCACAGTCAGACAAATTTAATAGTAAGTCTGACAAGTGTTTATTTATGGGTTATCCGAAAGAATCTTTAGGATATTACTTCTATCTCCCTTCTAAAACCAAAGTGTTTGTTTCGAACCATGCTATTTTCTTAGAGAAGAAGCACACACTTAAAGGGAAAAATGGGAGTAAGATTGAACTTAATGAAGTTTAAAAAGAACAACAAACAAGGATCAACCATCTAATACCATATCATTTGAGAGAATAGATGAACCTAAAACTACACAAGAACCTCATAAGTTGAGTAGGATACATGTGACACTTGAGAGATATGGATTTCTCATTAGTGACCACAATGACATATTGTATATAGATGATAATAAGCCTACTACTTACAAGGAAGTTCTGAATAGTTCAAAATTTGACATATGGTTTGAAGCTTTGAAGTCAGAGATGGATTTTATGTATGACAACCAAGTATGGACTCTGGTTGATCCACCCAAAGGAATTAAATTTATTGGGTGAAAATAGATTTTCAAGAAGAAAACCGACATGGATGGTAACCTAGTTACCTACAAAGCACGATTGGTGGTTAAGGGTTATCGTCAACAGCATAGTATTGACTATGACGAAACTTTCTAACTAGTTGCTATGCTGAAATCCATCAGAATACTTCTAGCCATAACCACTCATTATGATTACAAGATCTGACAAATGGATGTGAAAATAGCTTTCTTAAATGGAAACCTGAGTAAGGAAGTGTATATGACATGACTCGGGGGTTTCACATCTAATAATAGCACAAAAGTATGCAAGCTGCAAAGGTCCATTTATGGACTTAAGCAAGCTTGTTGGAGTTGGAACATCCATTTTGATGAAATAATCAAAGAGTTTAGTTTCATTCAAAACATGAATGAATCTTGTGTATATAAGAAGGTTAGTGGGAGTACAGTTATTTTCCTATCACTTTATGTAAATGGCATATTGCTAATAGGAGATTTTGTTTCTATTCTTCATAAGTAAAAGGTATATTAATACCTGTTTCAAATATGATAATAATGACTACAAGTCACAATTAGGTTACATGTTTAATTTGAGTGCTATCATTTGATTTATGAAATCATTGATAGAAAGGATGTAAAAGACAGAGAAAGTACCTACGGATGAGAACATAGCTAACCCGCTTACAAAAGCACTATCCCAAAAGAAACATGACAGATATGTTGAGTCATTTGGTATTAGATACATGAATGATTGACTCTAGTGCAAGTGAGTGTTTGTTAGTGTTATGCCCTAGAGGCAATCACATGTATTTTGTATATTATGCATTATTAAATAAAACAAGACATTCTTTATATTTCAGTTTGTTTTATTTATACTTTCGTATAAAATAACTATTGGATAAAGTCCCAAGTGCAACACGACTCCAAAATTGGTCATTAAATTTGGAAATTGGTCCTTGAGTATAAAACAATTGCAAAAAATTTGAAAATTAGCCCTTAAATTTTAAATATTTATATTATGACTTGCAAAAAGTTTATAGATTAGTCCCTAATTTTTTAAATATTTTCAATATGATCCCAAAAATTTTGAGATTTGGTTCGTAAATTTTGTAAAGTTACAAAATGACCCTAAAAATTTACAAATTGAACCCTAAATACTTTTTTTAAAAAGCAAATTTAAAGGATCTAAAGGTTGGATTTTAATTTGATATGCTTATATTTCTAAATGTATTAGGCTTTGGGCTTTTATGTAGAGATTAAGCTAGATTATGTGGAAAACATATTTGATTACCTTTAAATTTGGACACGTTACTTTTTAGCAATTTAACATATCTAATAGTTGGATCGTTAATTTGATATGCTTATTTTCTAAATGCATTGGTTATGAGTTTTTATATGGAGATTATGCTAAATATGTGGAAAAACATATCCGATTACCTTCAAATATAGACACAATACTTCTTTTAACAATTTCAATAGATCTAATGGTTAGATCGTTAATTTGATATGCTTATATTTCTAAATGCGTTGGTTTTGGGTTTTTATAAAGAGATTATGATAGATTCTGTGACAAAACATATCCAATTATCTTTAACTATGGATACATTACTTTTTTTTTTAGCAATTTTATTAGATCTAATAGTTGGATTGTTAATTTAATATACTTATATTTTTAAATGCATTAAGTTTTGAGATTGTATATAGAGATTATAATAGTTGGATTAAGTTTTGATAAAGATACTTTTTCTACCAATTTTAACAGATCTAACGGTTAGATCGTTAATTTGATCTACTTATGTTTCTAAATATGTCAGGTATTAGGTTTTACATAAAGATTTCACTAGGTCATATAGCAAAACATATCCAATTACGTTTAAATTTGGGCACGATATTTTTTTTAGCAATTTTAACAAATCTAATGGTTGAATCATTAATTTGATCTGCATATATTTCTAAATGTGTTAGCCTTTGGGCTTTTATATAGAAATTATTCTAGATTATGTGACACAATATATTCGATTACCTTTAAATTTGGACAAAATACTTTTTCTAGCAATTTTAACAAATCTAATGGTTGGATCACTAATTTGTTCTACTTATGTTTTTTAATTCGTTAGGTTTGTAGCTTTTTTTTTTATAGATTTATACTAGATTATATGGCAAAACATATCCGATTATCTTCAAATTTGGTTATGACACTTTTTTTTAAAGCACTTTTAACAGTTCTAATGGTTAGACCATTAATTTGATCTGCTTCTATTTCTAAACACGTTAGGTTTTGGGCTTTTATATAGGGATTCTGTTAGATTATGTGGCAAAACATATTTGATTGTCATAAAGTTTGGACACAATACTTTTTTTTTAAAGCAATTTTAATGATTGAATTGTTAATTTGATATACTTATGTTTCTAAATATGTTAGATTTTGGGGTTTTTTATAGAGATTATGCTTGATTATATGACAAAACATATCCAATTACCTTCAAATTTAGACACGATACCTTTATATATATATATATATATATATATCAATTTTAACATATCTAATAGTTGGATAATTAATTTGATATATATTTTTGTTTCTAAATGTGTTAGGCTTTGGGCTTTTTATTTTAAGATTATGCTAGATTATGTAGCAAAACATATCTGATTACCTTCTGACACGATAACTTTTTAAGCAACTTTAATAGATATAATGGTTGGATCATTAATTTGATTTACTTATATTTGTAAATGCATTAGGTTTTGGGTTTTGTATAGAGATCATACTAGATTATGTGACAAAACATATCCAATTACCTTTAAATCTGGATAAAAATAACTTTTTTAGCAATTTTAATAGATCTAATGATTGGATTGTTAATTTGATCTGCTTATATTTCTAAATGCGTTAGGTTTAGGGCTATTACATAGAGATTATTGCAGGTTATGTACCAAAATATATCTGATTTTCATCAAATTTTGTCATGTTACGTCTTTTTAATAATTATAAAAAACCTAACGGTTGGATCATTAATTTGATATGCGTATCTTTGTAACTGCATTATGTTTTGGGCAATTACACAGAGATTATGCTAGATTATATGGGAGAATATATCCAATTACTTTCAAATTTGATCATGATACTTTTTTTCTGTTGGATTGTTATTTGCTACGCGTATCTTTGTAACTGTATTAGGTTTGGGTTCTTACACCGAGAATATGTAAGATTATATAACATAATATTTTTTTAACACATTTGGTCATAATAGTTTTTTTTTTATATATATTTATAACATGAGCTCATAAATTTTACAAATTGATCCCTGAATTTTGAATAAATGCAATACATTCCCTAAAAATTTTGGAATTTAGTCCTTAAATATTTATCTATTTATATTGTGACCTCAAAAAATTTTTCAACCATTTTTAAATATTTACAATATGACTCCAAAAATTTATAATTTAGTCCCTAAATTTTTAAATTTTTATAATATGACCTCAAAAATTTATAAATTCATCCTCAAATTTTTGAAAATTTATAATATGTTCCCAAAAAATTGTTACAAATTAGTCCCTAAATATATATGTATATCTTTTATTTTCATATTAGTCATTTAAGAAAATTTTTCATATATATATATATATATATATATATATATTGATAAGTATACGTTATATATATATTTGTTATATATATATATATATATATATATACATATATGTATGCATTTGTATGTATGTGCGCGTGTGTGTTGTATATGTGTATGTGTCCATATATCTATATGTGTTGAATATATTTCTATATATAAGTATATAAGTATATATATTCTATTTATATATATAGATATATATATATATATATACACACACACACATACACAACATATACTTATGTCCATGTATATTTGAATAAATTTAAAAGGTAATTAAACTATTTTAAATATTTGTAAATATATATCAATATTCACATTGAAAATAGATTCTTTTCTAAATTTATCCACATATACATTGATATATGTATATGTCATATATATATATATATATATATATATATGTATGTATATATATGTGTGTGTATGTGTGTGTGTGATATAGATGTCTATGTATATATATATATATATATATATATATGTATGTATATATATATATATATGTATGTATGTGTGTGGGGGGGTATAATATATATGTATATTTTGTGTGTGTGTGTGTGTGTATAACAAACATTTAAATACATATAAATATACAACATTTATATATATACACACATATAACATATGCATATATACATACATACATACATACATACATACATATATATGTATGTCATGTACATATACATATAAATAATTATACACACACACACACATATGGTATGTGTATATATATTCATATATATGTATATGATATAGATGCGTGTGTGTGTGTGTGTGTGTATATATATATATATATATATATATGTATGTATGTGTTATATATATATATATATATATATATTATGTGTGTATATATATAAATATACATAACAAACATGTATACCTATGTGTATATATATTTTTGTTGTATGTGTACATATATGTGTTATATATGCGTATGTGTGTGTATGTATATATATGTAATGTGTAACACCCCACCTTTTTACTTTCGGTTGGTTACTACCTGTAATAGGATGTGAATTTATATCAACGGCCAGAACAAAAGTTGATCGGTGTATTGAGACGAACACTCTAGAGAAATAAAATTTTGTTGGTACCTGGATGTAATTATTCGATTTGTTTTACCCGAACCCTAAATTTTTGGAAGGCTATTAAGATTAACAGAATAAGAATTTTAGGGTACTCTAGAAAGAGAAATTGATCAGTGCAATGAGGCGCACGTTTTGGTGCGAATTATGCTACCCGGGGTATCGGGGGCATTTTCGTCATTTTGACCGCGCTCGCGACTTTAACCACAAATTTGACCAAGTAGAGAGGGAATTGAAGAATTTAAGTGTTGCCAATGGATTCAGTGGAATTTTTGGAGTTGGGTAGTGAAATAAAATATTTTTCATTACGGACCCGATTTTGGTCATTTCTGAAGAAAATGAAAAATTACGGTTGGAAATGGGACATGTGGCTTCTTATAATTGGTGGATGAAAATAAGTGTCATTTAGTGATTGGTTAATGAGGCCAAGTGTTTCTATTTGATTGGTTGTGATAAAAAAAAAAAAAAGAAGGAAGAAGAAATAAAGAAGAATGGCCCACAAGAAATAAATAAGAATGGTTCACAAGAAATACATAAGGATGGCCCACAAGCATGAAAAGTTTGACCAAGTTGGACCACCTTTTGACTTCATTTGACCAAGCTTAATTAAGCTAATCTTGATTTGAGTAAGTTAATCAAGGTTGATTATGCATGGCCATGCAAGATTAGAAAATATCTATAATGTTCTAAGAGTTTCTACCTTTTTCTATAAATTTCTTTAAGGTTCTAAAGCACTCTAAAGTTTTCCATAAGTTTTTACAAGTGATGAGTCATCACCTAAAGCTTTCTAGAAATTGTGGTTAACCATTCCATGTGTACCAATTACATTTCAAAGCTTCCTACTCAAGAGTCCTACATAAGCCATGACAAAAGCATGTGATGTAAGGCATTACATAAGCAAATCTTCCTATACAAGCCTTCTAACATCTATAAAAAGGCCATGAAGGCCAACTAAAATGGCTTTAGATAGCCAGAATTTCGGAGCAAACAAGAGAGAAAAGGGAGAAGAGAAAAGAAAAGGAAATAGAGAAGAAAGAGAGGGAGAAACCGGAAATAGAGAGGAGAGAAAGAGAGAGAGAAAAGCAAGAAGATGCTTGGACTGTCCAGCCTCCAAACGCAGCAAAGAAAAGGTAAAGATCTACCTTACTTGAAGTAAAGTTATTATATAAAGCATGGAGATCATTTTGGTATATATATTGTGAGAAGTTTATGTGTGATAGTTAGGTGAAGTTGTATGAAAGCTGTCCTTGTGTGCAGAAAATTCTGGGAGGTTTTATGTTCAGTAAATATGTAATTTTTCTGGATTTGAACGAAGCAGGCATATATATTTGTATCTAAGGATCATAGAGACATTTTAGAACAAGTTTGACGTTAATCGGATTTACAGATCAAAAGTTATGGTGAAAATAGTAAAAGGTGCCAAATCAGTGACGGGATTTTCACTACTAGAACTTTGTGTGCAAAACTGAACATAATGGACAATAGAATTGGTACTCCATGAATTGGAACTAGTAAAGGAATGTCTTAAGGATATTTTACAATTGGTTTGACATAATTTGGATTTGTGGATTAAAAGTTATGGGCAAAACAAGTTAGGGTGTCAAACTGGAAAATTGCAGAATGTTAAGGAAAGAATGAATAGTGAAACTAAGTCAAAACTACTGAGGCTGTTTTTGCCCAGTACCGTGATGTTGGAACCAGAAACCTAAAAATGGCCTATACTGAATTAAATTTAAGAGTCTCACGGTCATTTTGGTATATCACGGAGCTAAATCGGAGCTGTAAATTAAAAGTTATGTGCAAAACAAAATGGTGTGTCAAACCAGTGAAATTCCAGAAAAGTAGTCCGAAAATGAATGGACTTAAGGGTGATTAATTATGTGATTTTGGACAAAACAATTAGGGAAACATGAAGTGAATCCCTTGTTTATGAAGTGAGGAAGGATGTGGAAAAAGGAAAATGAAAGAATTGATCAAACGATGGAAAAATGATGTGAACAAAAGTTGAACGTTTTTCTTAAGCATCGGCTAACCGTCGGCCCCAACGGCTAAACGACGGTTGAACGTCGGCTAACCGTCGGGCACGTCGGCCGGACGTTGGCTACCCGACGGCTATTTTTTGGCCAAACACCAATTGAACCAAAAACAATGTTTGGTGTAGGTTTAGCAACAAACAGCTAACGAAATGTCAAAAACGGTAGGAACGGAGGTTAGACAGTCGTGAAAGGAATGAAAGGCTTAGGACACGAGGTGAGTCCCATTAATTTCTTAACCTTTTTAAAGGCTAGTGTGCTTTGATTTTCTATGAAATGCTATGTTTTATGCCATTTTGGAAATCCTCAAATATGTTTAATGTTTACATGAGCAACATTTGCTTTTATGCTATTTCGGACTCGAATAAATTTCATATTCAGCTTGGAAACCTTCCTGGATGTTTAAACACGAATTTGTGAATTTAGTCCTTTTTAGATTAAATATTTGGGATTTCTGAAAAATGGTAAATTTTGGAATCGGGTATTTGGAGAATAATCCAAGTATCCTTATTGGAATATTTTATGAAAACTCTTGAAACTCGGGTATTCGGTAAATGACCAAAATATCCTTATTGGAGATTTTGTGAATATTTTTCAAATTGGGTAAGGGTAAAATGACCCGGATACCCTCAAAAAGTATTTTGGAATCTGGCATGGGTGAAATGATCCAAATACCCTTGGAAAAATGACTATTGTGATCAAGTACGGCCCCAGAAAATAAGAAATGTTTTGATTTGGAAATCCTGCGGGATCAGATGGCCCTCTGGCCTGATCAGTCAGATGGGGTTGGTATTATTGCGTTGAGTACTCAACAGGGACTTTCATCTTTGTACTAGCCCATGTTAGAGATAGACGACCCCAAGTATCTTGATCAGTTCTGGGGATTGTCTTACTCCAAACAAAGAGATAGGACATTGTGACAAGTCGTCCCTGGCTAGCCGTTGTGAGCCCAGCAATTGCCTGTTGATTATGATTAGTGGGTTGTTCACATGAGACCGAGCGGGGACACTCGGTGTGTTCAACCCCTTGCCACCTCGATGGTGATTGACGTCAGGATTGGGACCACTGGCTTATGGTAGCAAGTAAAAGATCCCTAAGTGCACGGTGAGGTACATTGGTACGCTGCTCACCCTTCTGGCATGACACGGGTGACGTGTTGTAAGGCGCAGTCCCTGGCACAAGAGACCGTGTAGACCGAAGGCGAAGTTCTTTGAACTTTGCACACGGGTCGCACTTCTAGATGGGGAAGAACCCGCATTTATTAAATTGGGGGCCGTGTGTTTGAAAATTACTGTTTTTCGAACGTATATGATAAAATGACTTGAATTTATCAATTATTGCTATTTTCCTTGTTATATAATTTACTTCAGCAAAGATTTTGAAAATCGACTCTCTTATAAGGGAAACACTGGCACACACACGAAACTCACTGGGTGATTTTTTACTCACATGTGCCTTTTATCTTACTTTTTTTTGTAGGATCCGGAATTGGAAGAACCTACGAATAGAGGACGATACCACAGTGACAGCAGAATAGGTCCGGATGTCTCCTCTTTGGACCTTATATACTATGTTGATTATTCATTATAAAAACCCCTTGTCTGGGTATCTGGATGGGGCAACACCCAATATTGGTATGCTTCCGCTGTTACCTTAAGTAGGGGTGTTACATAATGTACGTGTCATATATATGTGTATACATTTGTATGTGTTGTGTATATATACGTGTGTGTATGTGTGTATATATATGTATGTGTGTGTGTGTGTGCGCGCGCGCGCACGTGTATGTATGTATGAATATATATATATGTGTGTGTGTGTGTGTGTGTATATTCATATATGTGTATATGTATACATGTAGTGTGTAAGTGTGTGTTTATGTGTGTATGTGTGTGTGTATATATATATATATATATATGTATATATACGTATATATATGTATATAGATGCATGCATACATATATATATATATATATATGTTTATGTGTGTGTGTGTGTGTGTGTGTGTGTGTGTGTGTGTGCATTTATGTGTGTTGTGCATATATGTGATTGTGTGTGTATGTGTGTGTGTGTGTGTTGTATATATATGTATTTATGTTTGTTATATATATATGTGTGTGTGTGTGTGTGTGTGTGTGTGTGTGTGTGTGTGTGTGTGTGTTAAGAATATATATGTGTCTTTTTTTTCTAATCTATCAATATTTATAAATAATTTTTTAAAAATGTTAACATAATTAACAATATGTAGACTTTTAAAAATATATAAATATACAAAATAACATATTTTATTGAATAGTTTATTTTAATAGTAAATTTAATATGATTGTTATTTTTTTATATTACTAATATTAAAAATGGAACACCCTAACATTTTCATGGCCTAGCGGGTTGTAACTTTATAGGATGTCGCTTCGTCCAATTTCCCAAACAAGAGATTTTTATAACAAACTTCACACAATAGACAACAAATTTTTTTTTAAATTTACTCTTATTGAATATAGAAAAGTACATAAACTCTGACTTCTGATACTTGTACTTAAGGGTATCACAGTTCTAAGATGTAGCTTGAGCCTTTGAGAGTCCACTATGCCCTTGTTGCGCCACTGATCCCTAAAATTTTAATATAAATAATATACATGTGAGTGAAAAATCACCTAGTGAGTCCCATGTGTGCTAGTGATTTATTAACAAAAAGATAAACATATTATCAGCGGTAGCTTCATAAAACCATTATGGGTAAGCATTGCATTTTTTCTACTGAAAACAATTCTAAAACTCTCTAAGAGTGAATTTATTTAGAATTCAGTTATTTTTGGAAAACCAAGTTCTATTCAAGCAGAAATGTGGACACTTCTCTCAATAGAGGGTCAGTTTGCATGCAAAGGTCACAAGGATTCACCTTTGGCATCACAGTCTTATTGCACTAAGGACACAAGCCTATAGCACTCAACTGTACATTGCTAGAGAGGTAGAAATATAGTCGCACTCTACCCAATTTGTTTTATTCATATGCCTTCGAATCACTATTCGTTCCTCACACGAAAGGGGGCATGGGTTATACTTTATTGCTTGCTCACATACGGGGACCCATACCCGTATCATTCCTCACATGAGAAGGGGCTAGGGGTCAACTAGGCACTTACCAACCTATTCGGTAAGTCCTCGTCCATTTCTAATGTCCTATTACCCCATTTAAATTAAGACAATCCCTAAAACTGATCGGGTTACTGGGGATCGTCTACCTCTAATGTGAGCTACTACAAAGGCTGGCTCTTATTGAGTACTTAACATTTCCACAGGTTCACAAGATTAGTCTAATTCCACTGACTCACAAGGCTAGATAAATATCCATTCTCGAATGAATTCCAATAAAACATTTTCTGGGTTCAAAATATCATTTTTCAGAAATTGATCCCACTACCTCACAAGACCAGTTAATTAATTCCATTAGCTCACAAGGCTAATCAATTATTCCATTCCCGAAGTAATGTAAATAAAGTAATTTCTACGGTTCAAATACCTTTTTTTTCCAAAAGTTAATCTTATACTGAGAGATTGTTCTCCAAAATCATGGCGAAAAAGAATACAAAGTCATTTTTGTAAAATAAAATGAGTTTCTAAGGGTATTTTTGTTATTTGAAAAATACCCAATTCCAAAAGGAGTTTTAATAAGGAATTCCAGAATTTTAACCTAAAATAAAGATTAATTCAAGAAATTCCAATTATGCTTCCATAAAATCCATAATTCATATTTTCCCAGAAATTATTTCCATAAAAAGGAATATTTATGATTTCCTAGAATCAAACATTATTTCGTCTCATTATTAATGAGAAGAAAGCTTTTTAGGTATACATTTGTACCTAGGAGTTATTCATAATTCAAATGAACCATTTTTTTTTTTTTTTTACAGAAAACACGATTTCCTACAGTCTTCAATAGTTTCCCATTTAGAAAAATCATATTTTCTCAGAAAAGCACAAGGTCTATTAACCTTGTTATAAAAAGACTTTAGGCAAATTATTCACTGATTAAAAATAATTCCATGTATGGAAATCCACATTTTTCATTCAAATACAATCATGGCATGATACCATTTCTTCCTTAGAGAAACCATTTATTTGTTCAGAGAAAGCAAAAGGCCTCATAGAATATTTCTATAATAAAACATAATTTCACTTGTGTAAAACAAGGTTTATAAAACAAGTGGGCTCACCTCGTGTCCTACATTATAGCTAACGAGATATCGTGTCTAATTGGTCACAAAACGCTTAATGTGAACAACTTACATTAAGCGTCATTTCACTTTTAGTTTGATATTAATGCGTAAAATTTGGGTATATAAAAATCATCAAATTTAAATCCATCATTTAGTTAAGTTTTAATTAAAACATTAATAGCAAAATACACATATGAGCAAGTATTCACATTGCAAGCATAGCATAGGAAATTAACGAGTATCGATCCTCAAAGGAACAAGTATACACTAATCACTTTTCATTCATTATTTAACCGGCCCAAATAAAGTGAGAAAATAATAAAAAAAATTTAAAAAATATATACAACTCAAGGATGTAGAAATATGCAATTTAAACAATTATACTAGAAAACATGATAATGAACCAATTAGTAATTCTCTCAACTTATTATCATCTTGGTATCATGAAGGAATATAAAGTGAAATTCAATTATTTCCCAAGTCATGAATCTATTTAGATAAATTCCACTTCGTTTGTCAATCAATGGAATTACTATATTTTGATTAATATTAACAGATTTGTCAATCAAGCTAACATAACCAAAACGTGCATTAAGCTCAATTCCTTATAAATATGAAATTAGCTAATGACCCTTTGCCAAGTTGAAATCAACTAATCTTTGATAACTTTAGTCCTATAATCCTAACTTTGTCGTTCAAGCCCATTAAGATTTAACAAAAACAAAATTGACGCAATGAAACTCCTTACATCATTTTGTAGAGTTAATTAGAAGGACTCGTATCAATAACTAATGATAACAAGTAATCAACTATCACAGTTGAAAAAGAATTGATCAAATAACTAAATCAATACAAAACCATGAATCTAAAATAATGTTAAATTACAATAAAACCATTGAATACATCATTGTTTAAGGAAAAGAAAATAAAGATAAAAGAAATCACTCATAGATAAGCCTCTTTCTTCTGCTTTGAAGACTATCTTGAAACAACCCTCCTTGATTTGGTGAATTCTTCCTTCAATGGGTGTTTGGAATTTTAGCTCTTGGATCCATATTCAACCCTTATTCCTTGTGTTTTCTCTTGCTTTTATAGGCCTCTTGGATGCTAAATTCATGGCTTGGGAAGTCTTTGCCTAGTAGGATTCAGAAAATACCAAAATCATTGAAAATTTGTTAAATTCATGCACAGAATATTGGCCTCCCAGAGCGGACCTGGCGCCAGGTCCAGTCGACCTAATTGGCGCCAGGTGCAATCTCTTCTTCCTCTGGTTTTTGCTCTCTGTTTTCATTGGCTGAATAGAATGGACCCGGTACCTAGTCTACTTGTCAGACTTGGCACCAGGTTTGTTCTATTTTCTTCTTGAAATTGGCTTGGTTTCCTCTACTTGACCAGAATGGACCCGATGACTGGTCCCTTGGCTAGGCCTAGTGTTAGGTGCATTATGGAATTGTTTACTTTTTGCTCAAATTTAACTCAAATCTAAACAAATTTGCTAAAAACACTTTTTACAAGCACAATGTCAACTAAGAAGGAATATACCTAGTTATTACAAAAAATGTATCTCAAAATAACCTCAAATAACTAGTAAAATAATGATAATTTTAGCCCCTCTCACATACCCCCACACTTTAACTTTTACTTGTCCTCAAGCAAAAACACTTTAATCTAGAAAATTATTAAGAAACCACAAGCTCTTTTTCTCATTGAAACAAAAATTTCTTCTACCATAGCAAAGATTATATCTTCCCTTCAAATTTTAGATAAAACTTTTGTCATTCATACCCTTTTGAAAATAATTCAAACTTTGAATCATTTGACAAGACATCACAAGACTCTTGAAGTTAAATTAATTAATTTCATACCTTAGTCTAAGAAAATTATTTCACTCTTCAAGTTAAAATATAGATAACATGAATCACACAAGTCAAGCCATTTACCAACTTAAGCATTATCAATCTAAAAATTACACAACTCAAGTCATGATGTACGGAAAGCACTCCAATTTTTTTCTTCTCCATTTTTCCGAATGACTTAGGGAATTGATAGCCTCAAGTGTATGGATTTCTCTTCACACACCGTATTGGCCCCCTTTATAGTCATCACTCATCATCATTTATTTGAACAACTTTCCTCACTTTTGCTTTAGGGAATTCATAACCTCAAGAAAGTGGATTTCTCTTCACTATCTGTATTGGCCCCCATATAAAGCAAAAATAATTTTATTTTTCATCTTTTAAGAGGAAGCAATCAAATCATTCTTTCAATTTTCAGCTCACAAGAATTTTATACAATTCTCCACAATCTTTCCTCTCAAAGATCTTTTAATAACTCAGAATTCTCATCACAACTCAAAGCCAAGAAAAATTTAAACTTATAATACAAGAGTTAGCTAATAAACTTCACACATATTCATCATATCCTTCACATTCAAACTAGATGAGTCAAATAATATTCAAATACCAATGTATAAACAAGATTAATCAAAATTCTCAAGTCTTGACAAATATCCCATCTAATAAACCAATTTCATAAAAATTCACCAAATGAATGACAAAGAATCATATCTAAGTAAGGAAAAGAATTACAACCCTGCTAATCAATGAAAACCACTAAAATTTTGAAAATTTTCATTAAAAAATGATATAAAGAAATGACATGAAAATATTTCTTCAACCTCATTCCCCCCCCCCCCACGCTTAAACTGGACATTGTCCTCAATGGCCAAAGATATAACAATGAAAGCAAAGCCAAGAAGACCAAAATCAATAAAATGGAAGAATAGAGAAAAGAAAATACTTCCATTGCGAATTAGCTCCAAAAGTTCCAAACTTTTAAATCTTCAATTGTTCAAAACTTTCAAGGAACTTGCAACAAAGTTGTTTTTCAATCAAAATATTTTAAACCCATTTTTTTCAAAAGTAGCTCAATACCAAAAAAACACCAAGATAATTGATAGAAACTTGGATAAAGAATATCACCAAACCATTCCCTCACACTTAAATTGGACAATATCCTCATTGACAAAAAATAAACACAAAAAAGCATCTCCAAAGGGACAAATAATAATAAAGGGGTAGAAAGTTTAAGCAATACTTCCCAAGTACAATAAAGTGCCAATAGATATCAAAACTGGAAATAGAGAGAAGGACTTGTTCAAGAGGACTTTTTTCCAACCTATAAAACAAAACATAAATAAAAGTATAAGGAAAATAATAACAAAATAAACACACACCTGAATAAAAGAAAACAAACTAAACAAAAATACTAAAAAAAAATCTTAAGAAAGTAAATAAAGACATGAGTTACTCCCCTACACTATGACGAAACCTTCTTACCAGTTACCTATAAGGACATGGATGGTAACCTAGTTACCTATAAAGCACAATTGGTTGCTAAGGGTTATCGTTAACAGCATGGTATTCACTATAACGAAACATTTTTACCAATTGCTATGTTGAAATCCACAAGAATACTTCTAGCCATTGCCACTCATTATGATTATAAGATCTGGTAAATGGATGTGAAAATAGCTTTTTCTAAACGGAAACATGACTAATAAAGTGTATATGACACGACTTGAGGGTTTCACATCCAATAATAGCACAAAAGCATGCAAGTTGCAAAAGTCCATTTATGGACTTAAGCAAGCTTGTAGGAGTTGGAACATTCATTTTGATGAAACAATCAAAGTTTGGTTTCATTCACAATATGGATGAACCTTGTGTATATAAGAAGGTTAGTGGGAGTGCAGTTGTTTTCCTATCACTTCATGTAAATAACATATTGCTAATAAGAGATATTGTTTCTATTCTTCATAAGTAAAAGGTATATTGATACTAGGTTCCAATATGATAACAATGACTACGAGTCATAATTAGGCTACGTGTTCAATTTGATTGCTATCCTTTGATTTATGAAATCATTGATAAAAAGAATGTAAAAGACAGAGAAAGAACTCACGGATGATAACATAGACCCGCTTACAAAAAGCACTATCTTAAAAGAAATATGACAGACATATTGAGTCATTTGATATTAGATACATGAATGATTGGCTTTAGTGCAAGTGGGAATTTGTTAGTGTTATGCCCTAGAGGCAATCACATGTATTCTGTATATGGTGCATTATTAAATAAAACAAGACATTCTTTATATTTTAGTTTGTTTTATTTATACTTTCACGTAAAATAACTGGTAGATAAAGTCACAAGTGTAACACTGTATTAAGGAAAACATGATAGAGATCATGATATGAGTTCCCTACTATATTGGATAGTGTTTGTACTTAAATTATCCATAGTCATAGTATTAATGAGATAGGATATCATTAATGCATTAAGGTTAGCACGTGTTATACTTCTATACATGATCAGATGGTGGTTCTCACATCCGTGAGTATTATAATATTCAAAGTTAACATGTGGATACTTGTTACTTGGACAAGTACATTAGATAACTTAGCTATGAGAAAATCCACGGATAATTAGTTAGTGCCAGTGATAGAATCTTATTATAGTAAATATGAAAGTATCCTTAGACTTGAGATCTCTAATGTACTTTATTTGCTAAGTGTTAGAGTTTGATTCCAATCTCTAGAGTCTTGACAAGACCGCCTATAGGACGGATATTTGGTACAACATGAAGCAAATGAAAGTAGTTGAGAGGATAAATAAATGATTTGCCCTCCTAATAGTAGGAGTGAATATCTCATGGCCATTTGTAGGAATCACTACTCGAGAAGTCCTTGGCCAAGGCAATTATATATTGGAAATGGTTTCAATTGATACATATGTTGAATAGTGAATTTTGGGAACAAGTACTAAAATATTCGGGCCATAATTAATTTATTATTCTGGAAGGAGTTGGCACTAATTCTATACTCCAAACCAAATGAGATATTGTATGGTGAAAGGAGTTTATTGCACTGTTATTTGCTATTGAAGGGTTCATGTCAAGCCACTTGACTTTTTGAACTTTTGGATGGTCATGATGTGTTGCTAGATACTGCTTATGATCTGTTGAATATGGATTTATTAATTAGAGAATTAATAAATAAATCTTTATTAGAATTAATAAGTTAATTATAAAATTATTAATCTTAAAGACGTTTAGATTAATTCATATTTTGCTACTAATAAATCGGAAAACCTAATAGGTCACACACAATAGAGAATTGAGTGCTCAAGATGTTATTTTATAACATTACATGGTTGATTGTGAAAAGAATAAGTTGTTGTGGTCAAATTATAATTAGTTATAATTTATGGGTCACATTATAATTAACAAAAATCATAATAACAATTGGTAATTAAGAATTCATGATTGCTTTGGATTCTGATTACTGAAATAACAAAGGAAAAAAATATATGATACACACACACACACATGCACTTTGTGTTTTATGTTTTTACAATAATCACACAGAAAGTTTTTTTTTAGAAAAATGGAGAGCCCTTTTCTGTACAACATCTTTTTTTGAACAAAGAAAAATACGGTAGCTGCCAAGTGATTTTGCTAGCACAAAATCCCAATGTATTCTTGAGCATGATTCTTGTATAGATTTCTGTTAGAGAAATCCCTAACCTTGAGATTTAGTGACTTGGACGAAACGAATGAGAAGACATGCTTGGAGATTTCTAGATCGCTTCCAGGAATAGAGGAGGAAAAATTTTTCATTCAAAGAGGCTTTCACGTGAGGTATTTTCTTCACCCATTTCAAATCCTTTTTACACATAAATGAGATCCTCGGTGGGAATTCTTGGTTTTATTCCACTGCGCCACTTGTATTTGCATGACAAGAATTCCTAACATGCTCAGATTAGGTGTAACCCACAAGCTGGCTACTCCCTATCACCTCCAAACTAGTGGCCAAGTAGAAGTAGTCAATAGAGAGCTAAAAAAAAAAATATTGGAAAAGGTAGTAAATCATACTAGAAAAAATTGGAGTATGAAATTAGATGATATTCTTTTGGCTTATCGGATAGAATACAAGACGGTTATAGGAACAATTCCATATAGGTTGGTCTATGGGAAGTCGTGTTGTCTACCCGTGGAACTGGAGCATAAAGCTTTTTGGGCTATTAAATTGGTTAATTTTGATCTTGAATCTGTAAGGACAAAAAGGCTTCTCCAATTGAATGAGTGGTGGATCATATCCTATAGGATTTAAAAAAGCCTTGATTTTTGGGAACTTTATTTAAATTTGCTTTTCTTTTCTTTTTTTTTTTTGGACTCAATCTTGTATATATATATATATATATATATTTATTCTTATCATGTTATATTATTATTTTTTACATTTGATATTTACTATATTTCACTTCTTTGTGGTGGTTTTGTTTTTCTCTTCTTCTTCTGACAAAAATATTCTTCTTCACGAAACTACGATCACTTGGGGGGTATTGCTAACCCTCTTTCTCTTTTATTCATTTTAGTTCGATTTGGATATTTTTATTGTTATATTTGTGACCAATGAAGACATTGTCTAGTTTATGTATGGGGAAGGGGTTATTTAATATTCTCTTTAAGTTTTATTGTTGTTATGGAATTTTCTTGATTTTGGATGAATTATGTGCAATTGTGGAAATTGGCCAAATTTTTTTCTTTTTTCGATTTTTGGATTTGGTTGGGCTATGATGGTACTATTATTGTTTCCTCTTTAGCATGAGAATTAGATTTAAAACTTATTGGATGAGTTTGTTTTGAGTAAACTTGTACATTAGGAGCAAAATTTGTTAGTTCTTGAGAATTTAAATTAACCTTGTTTGGGCTTTAGTAAAAGTGACACCATGTTGTTTCTTAGGAATTGAGGTGATGTTTGTGATGAAATATATGTATGGAATTTTAAGTTAATCTTTGTTCTATGACCTCATAGCTTGTCTTTATTTCGGGTGAATAAATGCAGATTGGGGTAAAAAAAAAAAAAAAAAGAGAGAGAGAATAAAGTAAGGTAATACAAAAGCTGAAAAATCCTTATGACATATCTTTACTACGCTTTTATATTACCTTGTCAAACCCGAAAGAAAATAGAAAAATTTTTTAGAGTAAGGTAACACAAGAGTTAAAAAATCCTTATTACATATCTTTACTAAGTTTTTTCATTATCTTATTACAAGAAAAAGAAAAGGAAAATAATTGAAAAGGAATTGAGAGAGTAAAGTGAGCCTATAGGCCAATCTTATATTTACTGCTTAGGTTTGGTGGTTGGGAGGTCATAGAACTTGGAATTAACTTACTAACCCTAACTTATTTGAATCACATCATTCACTTTCGAAACTTAAAGAATCAAGATGGAACACCTTGAATAAGCATGAACTTGTTTAACTTAACTTCAATGGCTTTGATTATTTCTATTAGTTTACACAAAATTGGCTTGGCTAAATGGGTTTTGGGCTTGATTCTCAACTCAAAGGAGAAATAATACCTTTACCATCTTGGCCAACACATGTTCAAAATCTCATCTTATTTTGTGAGAAACTTTTTGCTTGTAGTGTTTTAGTGTTTGTTTAAGGGCAAGCAAAGTTTAAGTGTAGGGGTATGTGATGAGGGCTCATCATATATACAAATTCTAATGTTTTTGTGCTTTAATTGTGATAAATTCTTACATAATTCTCTATTCACCATACCCTTTTTATCTTATTGTTATTAGGAAATGAAAAATACCAATTAAAGATCATTAGAAGAAAATGATATATTAGTGACAAAACTTTTAGTTAGGAAAAATTTTTTGTTGCTAAAGGTACCCTTTAACGATGAAATTTTTTCTTTAGTGACAAAAAACTTTTGTTATTATCGATTACGACCTTCAATGACAAAATTTTTATTTCGTAGCTAAAAGTGATGGCTTTAGCTCAAAAATAAGTGTATTAGCAAGGAAATAAGTGTTTCCTCACTAATTATGCATCATTAACGACAAAATTTCATTTCCTAACTAAAAATATGAACTTTCATACTATTAGCTATATCTCTAAAGACAAAATTTAGATTTTCTAGCTAATACTAATCCTTAAATTTTTAAATATTTACAATATGACCCCAAAAATTTTATAAATTGGACCATAAGTTTTGTATAATTATAAAATGACTCCAAAAAATTTGAAAATTAGTCCTTAGATTTTAAAATATTTATAATATAACCCGTAAAAAGTTTATAGAGTAGGCCCTAATTTTTTAAATATTTTCAATATGATCTCAAAAAATTTGTGATTTAGTTCGTAATTTTTGTAAAGTTACAAAATAACCCCCAAAAATTACAAATTGAACCCTAAATGCTTTTTTTTTTTAAAGCAAATTTAATGATCTAAAGGTTGGATCTTAATTTGATATGCTTATATTTCTAAATGTATTAGGCTTTGGGCTTTTATGTAGAGATTAAGCTAGATTATGTGGAAAACATATTTGATTACCTTTAAATTTGGACATGATACTTTTTAAAAATTTAACAGATCTAATAGTTGGATTGTTACTTTGGTCTGCTTATTTTCTAAATGCATTGGTTTTGAGTTTTTATATGGAGATTATGCTAAATATGTGGCAAAACATATCCGATTTCCTTCAAATATAGACACAATACTTCTTTTAGCAATTTCAATAGGTCTAACAGGTGGATTGTTAGTTTGATACGCTTATATTTCTAAATGCGTTGGTCTTGGGTTTTTATAAAGAGATTACGGTAGATAATGTGACCAAACATGTCCGATTCTCTTTAACTAAGCATACAATACTTTTTTTTAGCAGTTTTGTCAGATCTAACGGTTGGATCGTTAATTTAATATACTTATATTTTTAAATGCATTAGGTTTTGAGGTTTTTATATAGAGATTATGCTAGATTATGTAACAAAATAGATTTGATTACCTTAAATTTGGAGACGTTACCTTATTTAGCAATTTTAATAGATCTAATGGTCACATATTTAATTTGATCTGTTTATATAATTCTAAATCCGTTTTGTTTTGAGCTTTTATATAGAGATTATATTAGATTATATGGCAAAACGTATTTGATTACCATCAATTTTGGTAAAGATACTTTTTCTACCAAATTTAACAGATCTAACGGTTAAATTGTTAATTTGACCTACTTATATTTCTAAATATGTTAGGTTTTAGGTTTTACATAATTTCACTAGGTTATATGGAAAAACTTATCCAATTACCTTTAAATTTGGGCATGATATAAATATATATATATATATATATATATATATATTAGTAGTTTTAACAAATCTAATGGTTGAGTCATTAATTTGATCTGCATGTATTTCTAAATGTGTTAGCCTTTAGGCTTTTTATATAGATGTTATGCTAGATTATGTGACACAATATATTCGATTACCTTTAAATTTAGGCAAGATACTTTTTCTAGCAATTTTAACAAATCCAATTGTTTGATCGTTAATTTGATTAGCTTATGTTTCTAAATGTATTAGGTTTGGGGCTTTTATAGTGAGATTATGCTAGATATGTGGCAAAACTCATCCTATTACCTTCAAAGTTAGACACGATACTTTTGTTAGAAATTTTAACAAATCTAATGGTTGGATAACTAATTTGTTCAGCTTATGTTTTTAATTCATTGGGTTTGTGGCTTTTTTTTATAGATTTATACCAGATTATATGGAAAAACATATCTGATTACTTTCGAATTTGATCAAGACACTTTTTTTAAAAGCAATTTTAACAATTCTAATGGTTAGATCATTAATTTGATCTACTTATGTTTCTAAATACGTTAGGTTTTGGGCTTTTATATAGGGAATCTGTTAGATTATATGGCAAAACATATTTGATTGTCTTAAAATTTGGACACGCTACCTTTTTGTAGCAATTTTAATAGATTTAATTGTTGAATTGTTAATTTGATATACTTATGTTTCTAAATGTGTTAGATTT